>CM046876.1:460273297-461577047 GCA_025667525.1 Glebionis coronaria | reverse complement strand
ATCATATCTCCACGTATCACGTTCATAATTGTTCACGTATCACGTTCACAATTGTTCACGCACTATGTTTCAGTATGTCTCAGGCATCACTGCCCAGTCGTACTAATGTTATTTGCCACATCATAACGTTTCAATTACCATTGCACGTTAATTCTCATCCACTCGATCAGATTCATGTAAATCTATCTTACGTTAATGAACCAGAAACTTTTGTATCGTCAACACAGAGTCATGACGACTAATATTGTTATTACCGCCAAGACATTTTAGAGGACCGTTCTGGGCGGGAAGCCACTTGGAACGGAGGAGTCTATCCGGATTTCTTATCCTTTTTTCTCATCGATTAGATACGTCTTTTCAGTCACGTCATGTTCCATTTCCGTTTTAGCCATGTCACGTTCGAAGTTCCTTTCTATCATGTCATTTTAACTTGCATGCCTTTCCAGTTCTGATTCGGGTATGTTCCTCTTTTTGTTTACTTTATTTATAATTCGGGAACGAATAATTCTTTTTAGGGGGAAGAGTTGTAAAACCCGCATGCTTTTACCATGAACAGTACACTTAGTAAACGTACGTACATATAAAAAATTTCCTTTTATAGCATGACCACGTGTCACGATTATTAATTACAGAAGTTATGTACGTGTTATTACACGATAAGTATTAAGTACGTGATAGTACACGATAATTATTAACAATAATAATTATAATCACGAACATGAAATCATGAATGTAAAAATCACGAACATGTAATTACGTACTTATTTATGATAATACGATTAATATCGTTACGTACAAGTATTTATATATAACGCGAACATTTAATTATATTATAACACGAAAACACGAACATACGGACACGTAAAATATTATACACGGGAAAACTTCAGGTTTTCCCATGTGGGCCTTGGTAGCCGCGGACAAGGGAGTCAAGGAGGGGGGCCGAAGCCCATTTTTGGATTAACTAAAGGAAACTAAAAACAAAGAGTTTATCAAAACATAATTTTTATAGAAAAATCAAAAACCCTAGCCTCCTTCTTCCTTCTCTTTGGCCGCCGGCATCACCAACACCACAAGGGGTGTTTGATTTGATTTTTGGTTGATTTATTCCAGCATCGTGTTCGTGTTATTAACCTCCATTCACTACACGCATTCGGTAATCCGTTATCCCTTTTATTTTAATTCTTTTTATTTAATTATGAACATGTGAACATAGGATTAACTAAACAAGTAATTAAAATCATGTCATGAAATCATGTGGGAAAATTAAGGGATATTTTCGGGTTGGTTTGCTCGGCCGACACACAAGAGAGAGCCCCATGGCTCTCGGCGTGTCTTGGTTCGTACCACCAACCGAGACCTCGTGTCTAGGTGGTGTTGGTCTCGGTCGGAAGTATGGACAAGGGACCCCGACTCGCGTCGGGGTGTCCTTGTGGTTTTTGGGGGTCTCGGCAGCAAGCAACCACCACCACCGACACACAGCCGGTGGCGGTTTTGGTCAAGCAGGGGGAACGCGGGCTGCAGCAGGGGAACCACCGACATGCAACCGGTAGGAACCTGTTGTGGTCATCGGCTGGCCGAAAGGAAACCACCGGCTGCAGCCGGTGGTAAAGTTGCACAAGCAGTGGCAACCGACCGAGCCGGTTTGCCACTGTTAAAGGGGTGTTTGGTTGGTCCGGTTCAAGGGTTTATTCGGTCCGATTCACGACATGTCTAAATTAAATTCACGGGTTCGGTTCATGAATAAAATTGTACAAGTATTTTATTTTTACAAGAATATTATTTAACAAGATATTAAATTAATTAATAACATGACTTATACTTATAATTTATTTAATTCATCATGAACTTAGGTTAATATTATTTATGAAATAATAAATGTTTTAACCTAAGTATTTTTATTTTTTTAATTTAGACTATTGTATTAATTAATTATTAAGACATAGAATATAATTAATTAATAATCATGACTTAGATTATAATTAATATATTATTAGTATATATTTTAACCTAAGTATTTTATACACCTTAATTTAATTAAGTCATGTTTATATTTAATTAAATCATATAACCTATAGTTTATTTAATTAACATGATATTATTAATAAACTATACTAATAATCACATGACTTATGTCATTTAACTAGTAAACTTAAGTTTATATTGTTAGCTTATTAATCCAGTTTAATTCTAAATATGGAAACTTTCTAATTCAGGAAACTTACTATTTTTAGAAACTTTCTATTTTTAGAAACTGATCTACTTTAAGAAGTTAATCTATTTTTGAAAACTTTCTATTTTTGGTAACTTTCTATTTTAGGAAACCTGCTATTTATAGAAAGTTACTTATTATTACACAACAAGTATAATAATACAAGAAACACAAGTAATACTTAATCAGAATACGTAGAATACATGATAAACACAATATAACCTTAAATCAGTAAAACAAGACATGAACATATAAAACAAGCTAAGACACGATATAAAATCAGTTAAGTACTCAGTAAACAAAATACTTATGCATGTACCCTATTTATGTAGCGTTAGTGAGATCGGAGTACGACTTCCTTTCGTTCGTCTTTTCCGTTCACTGGACATAAGGTACGGATTTCCCGTCCTTCAGTATGGACATGCTTTCCTTATTAGGATTCCCCGTTTGCAGCCAACTGTTTTCCCAGTATTTTTTTATATGTTTGATACTTATGTTAGTTTAAGAGCTTAAGCCATATACATGCATGACCAGTGTTGTAACACTCCATTTTGATAATGGAATGTCACGCGTAATTATGGCGTGTCATTAAAGCATACAAGGATAAATGTCTAAACATTACATGACCATAAAAGGAAAATACCGGAATCAAACATCGATAGTCCAAAAGTAAAGCTCATCACACACAAACATAAGTACTGTAAATGAAAGGACTAAACAATGTCCATAGCAAGAGTATCAAAGTAAAGATAATGCATAAAGTAAGGAAAGGCTAGAAAGCTTCCAGTCCATATACTGGTTTTGGGTAGGAGGGATCAGCTCCTTGTGAAGGATGCAAGGCACACACCACATTCACACTGAGTAATATGCTGAAAAACATGTAACTAGGATGCACCCATACGCCCCACATGATAAATATAATAATATGGCCAAAAGCTGAAGGGACGCCACGAGCAATCACTCCGCCGTGGTGAAGTCATAACACCAGTGCCTCTAGTGTTATGGTTATGGTACCTCCATAACTAGGTGAAACTGGTCATGCATGTATATGGGTATAGGTCTTCTAAATTAAACATAAGCAAATCAAACATATAAACTTATACTACGGGAAAACAGTTGGTTGCATACGGGGAATCCTAATAAGGAAAGAATGTCCATACTGAAAGGACGGGAATCCGTATCTTATGTCCAGTGAACGAAGAAGACGAACTGAGGAGAGTCCTACTTCGGTATCACTAATGCTACATAAATACATACGTATATAAGTATCGGCTTCTAAATACATAACTGGTTTTATGTCATGTCTTAGCTTATTTTATACGTTCATGTCATGTTTTACTGTTTTAAGCCTTAAACTGTGCTTATCTTATATTCTGTCTATTCTGATTAAGTATTACTTGTATTCCATGTATTATCATACTAACTGTGTAATAATAAGTAACTTTCTAAAAATAGCAGGTTTCCTAAAATAGAAAGTTGCCAAAAATAGAAAGTTTCCAAAAATAGAAAGTTTCCAAAAATAGAAAGTTTCCAAAAATAGAAAGTTTCCAAAAATAGAAAGTTTCTAAAAATAGAAAGTTTCCAAAAATAGAATGTTTCCAGAAATAGAATTACTGCTTAAAATAGATAAGTTTCTAAAAATAGAAAGTTTCCATAAATAGATTAGCTGCCTTAATTAAATAAGTTTCTAAAAATAGAAAGTTTCCATAAATAGATTAGCTGCCTTAATTACATAAGTTTCTAAAAATAGAAAGTTTCCATAAATAGATATAAGCTGGTTAAATAAGCTAAGTATATAAGCTTAAGTGTTTTCTGATTATTTCTCTAAGTCATAATGATATAAGGTATAGTTTATTAATTATTACATGTAATTTAAATAAACTATAGGTTAAAAGTATTTAATTAAATATATCATGTTTTTAATTAAATAAAGTTAAATACTTAGGTTAAAACATGTATTAATAATTATTAACAATATAACCTAAGTCATGTTAATTTATTAATTATAGCCATGGTTTTTAATAATTAATTAATTATAAAGTCTAGAAAAATAAATACTTAGGTTAAAATTCCATGATCTAATAATTAAATTATAACCTAAGTCATGTTTTATTAAATTAATCATGTCATATTTTATTAATTTAATTTATAACATATGATTATTAAAAACATAACCTTAACATAAACCATGAACCGGATCTTGACTAGAAAATATGAACCGAACCCCTAATCAACTCAATACCCCGAACCACTTCGGGGTTTCCCCCTTGTTGCTGCTGCCGTGGGACCCACACCACCAAACCGAGACCTTGTGGTCTCGGTGGTGGTCCATGTGCCAAGCCGAGACCCCCTTGGGGTTCGGTTTAGGCGCCGGCCACAACAAACACCCCTAAATCCTCCGTTTTGATTTACCCCATAACCATCTACATGATTGATTTATGTTTTTAATTAGCTTTTTAAAAACATCATGTTCTTATTTAATTTTATTAAATAAAAACAAAAAGAAAAAGGATTAAAAAGGTATACCGAATGTGTGGATCAAACGAGGATGAACACACACGAACACTTGCACAAAAATCAAGATCAAGATCAAATGAACACCCCCTTTTCTTGTGTTATATGCGGCGGCTAAGAGAGCAAGAAGGAGAAGGAGAAAAACTTTTTAGGTTTTTGATGTTTTATTGTAATGTGAAAAAATGAAAACAACATTTTACCTTTACCCCATGTTAGTAAAATTTGATGGGCTTGGCCCATCCTTCTTGATGTAGCCGCGGGTAGGGGGCCCCACATGGGGTACCCGTACCGTTTTCCGTGTCTAATTATTTAGTGTTCGTTCGTGTTTAGTCGTGTTCGTGTTTTATGTGTTCTCGTTAAATATTAACCGCGACTTAATATATTTATTCGTGTTTGTAATAAATATATATACGTAATTAATATTAGCTCGTGATTAAATTACGTTCATGATTTCATGATCGCATGTTCGTGATTAATTATTGTTAAATAATTATTGTGTGTTCGTACGTAATAAATACTTATCGTGTTCTAACACGTACGTAATACGTAAAATTCTAACACGTGAACGTAATCATACTAAAAAAAGAAGGTTTTAATCTAGTACGTACGATCTTAGGGGTACTATTCATGGTAAAAGCATGCGGGTTTTAATCTAGTACGTACGATCTTATGGGTTTTACAACTCTTCCTCCGTTTTAAAAAAGTACGTACGATCTTAGAGAGTAACTCGGGTTCTACTCTAAGATTAGCCCAGTAACCGTGCTGTCCACGTACCATGATCTTGATGTCTAGTCGCTCCAAGTCTCTTATGATTTCCTCCTTAATTTTAATGCTGTTGATCATTCCGGACTTCCTGCTAAGAGCATCTGCTACTACATGTGCCTTTCCGGGATGATACTGTAGATTAATGTCATAATCCTTCAACAACTCTAACCATCTCCTCTGCCTCATGTTCAATTCACGTTGAGTGAAGATATACTTCAAGCTCTTGTGGTCCGTGAAAATGTCACATGATTCTCCATATAAGTAGTGCCTCCATATCTTCAATGCAAACACGACTGCAGCAAGTTCCAAGTCATGCTTGGGGTAATTTTCTTCATAAGGCTTAAGCTGCCATAAAGCGTACGCGATCACTTTCCCATGTTTCATGAGAACACAGCCAAGTCCCTTCCCCGATGCATCACTGTAGATTTGAAATCCACCCGTACCAGATGGAAGAGTAAGAATAGGTGCAGATACTAGCTTCTGCTTCAGGTCTTCAAAGCTCTTCTCTCGTTCTTCAGTCCAGACGAATTTCTCCCCTTCCCGCATCAGTTTGGTCAATGGTAGTGCTACGCGGGAAAAGTTCTCCACGAACCTACGGTAATAGCCAGCTAAGCCTAAGAAACTACGGACTTCTGTCGCTGATGTCTGCCTCGGCCACTTAGTAATGGCCTCAACCTTCGCTGGATCCATAGTGATTCCTTCTGCTGATATAATGTGACCTAGGAATGCCACCTTGTCTAATCAGAACTCACATTTGGAGAATTTAGCATACAGTTGCTTCTGGCGAAGAATCTGTAGTACTGTACGAAGATGGTCTTCGTGTTCCTCCTTGGACTTTGAGAAAATCAGGATGTCATCGATGAAGACAGTGACGAACTTGTCCAGAAATTCATGGAAGATTATGTTCATCAAGTCCATGAACACTGCTGGAGCATTTGTCAGGCCGAATGGCATAACTACAAACTCGTAGTGGCCATAGCGGGTACGAAAAGCAGTCTTGGCGATGTCCTGCTCCTTAACCCGTAGCTGATGGTAGCCTGACCTAAGATCAATCTTGGAGAAGTGTTTGTCCCCTTGGAGTTGGTCAAACAGATCGTCTATACGCGGCAGTGGATACCTATTCCAGATAGTAATCTTGTTGAGCTCACGATAGTCTATGCAAAGACGCATACTGCCGTCCTTCTTCTTAACAAATATAACCGGTGCGCCCCATGGAGATGCGCTTGGTCGAATGAAACCTCGTTCAAGAAGTTCTTGCAGTTGATCCTTCAGCTCCTTCAGCTCTATGGGAGCCATTCGATAAGGAGCCTTGGAAATCGGTTCAGCTCCTGGAATTAGCTAGATATTGAATTCCACTTCTCGTGCAGGTGGTATGCCCAGAAGTTCTGCTGGAAATACATCTTGGAATTCCGACACTATTGGTTGATCCTGAATTGATGGAGATTCAGCATCCATGTCGTGAACCGTAGCTAGATAACCCTCGCAGCCATGTGACAGTAGTGCACGCGCTTGTAGGGTGGATATGATTTGTACAGACCGTCCGGGTACGAACCCGTTATGAATGTACTCTGGTGCATTAACATCACCGAAGATAACTCGATATGAATGGCAGTCTATGGTAGCATGATGATTGGATAGCCAATCCATGCCCAAAATCATGTCAAAGTCATTCATGTCCAGCGGAAGTGCGTCAACAGGACGAACCTTATCGTCAAATTCTAGGGGAAGACTCTTGTATACATGGGTGATTAATATAAAGTCCCTCAAAGGCGTGGAAATAATAAGTCTATTCTCTAGTGGCATGGGGAGCATCCTAATGTTCTTAGCATAAGCAGTAGAAATGACCGAGTGAGTAGCACCCGTATCGAAAAGAACACACGCAGCTTGACCATACATATACAAGATTCCAGTGATGGTACTTGTAGACTTGTTGGCCTGGTCTCGAGATGTCGTGTAGACACGCCCGGTGGTAGGAGGCGGCTTGGTATCAGCATGTCCCGATGTGCCCTCCATCTCGCCCTTACGGCAATCCTTCATGATATGGCCAGTAAGACCACACTTGAAGCATGCGTCAGTGTTACGACGACATGGCCCTGAGTGCCTACGGTGGCAAGTAGAGCAAAGAGGATGAGTATATCCTCCAGCAGGTGCTCTGGCTGGCTGAGAACCTGATAAAACATTTTACATAAGACATGATAATAGGGTACAAAGGACAATGCGGATAATCGTAAGATTGAATTCTAGTGATAGCAGGACGGCTAGGCTGTGAACCCCTCTGGTTCTGGTCCCTACCGTTTCCATGGTTCCTGGTAGAAGTTTTGCTAATGTGTCAGAATATGAGTTATAACATGAAATCATAAGAAAATGCGTAATTATCATTACCGCCACGCCTATCCGTGGCAGAACGGTCGTTAGTCTGACCGTTTCCCTTGGGCTGATGAGGCTGCTGCTGAGTAGCCGACTGAGACCGGTCCCCAGTTTTCTTTCTGGAAGATACAATTTTACGAGATGCATAATTGACATATATGGAAAGAATACGGATTGGTCATCGCTTGAATACGAATGTTTACCTCTTCTCGGGTCTCTCAGCTTCCCCAAACTCATCTCTCTCCTGCAGCATTTCCAGCTTACGTGCTGCATCGGCCACTTGTGCTACAGTAGTGAACGTAGCACACACCAGATTGTTTGTGACCGATGTGCGAAGAGCCCACCTAAAGTGGTGTGCCTGCTCTTCAGGAGTACCTGGTGCTGCACCAAGGAAACCAGCTAAGCGAAGGAAGCGCTGCATAAACTCATTGCTATTCTCCCCAGCTCTCTGTTGGATCCCATGGTACTCCCTCTTGAGCTTGTCTTGCTCAGCCTTAGGAAAGAACTGCTCCATCACCCTATCCTTGAACTGAGCCCATGTCAAACCAGCAACCCAATCGTCACCTCCCTCAGACTGCATCAACGCTAACCACCAATTTAACACATCGCCTTCGAACCGATAGCATGCCAACCTCGCCTTGAATGCGGGGTCACAACCCATAGCATTGAAAATCTTCTCGATGTGAGCCAACCAGCTTTCAGCATCACTGGGGCTATCTGTTTTCTCAAAAGCTCGAGGACGGAGCTTGTTGAATCTCTCCAGCCATACTGCCAATGTCACTGGAGGAGGAGGAGGAGGTGCTTGGTTATGTTGCTGATTGTTGGCAGCTTGAACCTCAGCCCTGATGTCGTTCCTCAGTTGAGGAAGAAAAGCTTGCATTGCAGCTTGAATTGTATCATTGAGTTGTTCCTGTTCGTGTGTGAGAACCATCTGACAGTATAACATAAAACATATGATTAACAGATCAAAACATAAACATAAAATATATATACATGAAAAAAAATTATACCCATAAATCCAGAGAAAAATTTTATGCAAGAAAATTTGTGTATGAATGTATGATGCAGTTTTATGAAAACTTTTGTATGCTCGAGAGTGAACGCCTATGGTCAGTTCACCCAAAATAAAAGACATGGCGAGGGGACGCCTATGGGTCGGTCCCAAATTTAAAAGTTTCGATAAAACACATGCGACTAAATAGGGTCAGTCCTGTACCAACCATTACTTAGTCATAAACCTGCGACAATGACATATATATGTATGCATAAAAATGATGAATGCATGAAAATGACTGTCAGTTCTCGGAAGACCATAGTGACTACCCACTAATCATAGGTCATATTTTGAGAGCCTACAGGTCGAAGCCTTGGCTCTGATACCATAATTGTAACACCCCATTTTGATAATGGAATGTCACGCGTAATTATGGCGTGTCATCAAAGCATACAAGGATAAATGTCTAAACATTACATGACCATAAAAAGAAAATACTAGAATTAAACATCGGTAGTCCAAAAGTAAAGCTCATCACACACAAACATAAGTATTGTAAATGAAAGGACTAAACAAAGTCCATAGCAAGAGTATCATAGTAAATATAATGCATAAAGTAACGAAAGGCTAGAAAGCTTCCAGTCCATATGCACGTACGCTTAAAGTCTACGAGCGTCCCTGAGTACCTGCCGTTTTGGGGAACATAGAAAAGGAAAACGGCTGAGCAATACGCTCAGTGCACGGATGTACAATAAAGCATGAATAGTATAAGCATAAGCATATAACAGCGGAAGAAACTAAGTCCCGAATAACCTGGTTAAGTCTCGGTAAAACTGGTTTTATAGTTTGAAAAGCCTTATGTTTATCTTATAAAAACTGTTTAACATATTCTACCATTAGCCAATATAGGTCATGAAAATCCACCGTGCATGAATACTTGGAGGGGTGACCTCATCATGCAAATTAGAGGGGCTACCTCTAATTTAATATACTGGTTTTGGGTAGGAGGGATCAGCTCCATGTGAAGGATGCAAGGCACACACCACATTCACACTGAGTAATCTGCTGAAAAACATGTAACTAGGATGCACCCATACGCCCCACATGATAAATATAATAATATGGCCAAAAGCTGAAGTGACGCCACGAGCAATCACTCCGCCGTGGTGAAGTCATAACACTAGTGCCTCTAGTGTTATAGTTATGGTAGCTCCATAACTAGGTGAAACAGGTCATGCATGTATATGGCTATAGGTATTCTAAATTAAACATAAGCAAATCAAACATATAAACTTATACTACGGGAAAACAGTTGGCTGCATACGGGGAATCCTAATAAGGAAAGAATGTCCATACTGAAAGGACGGGAATCCATACCTTATGTCCATTGAACGAAGAAGACGAACTGAGGAGAGTCCTACTTCGGTATCACTAATGCTACATAAATACATACGTGTATAAGTATCTGCTTCTAAATACATAACTGGTTTTATGTCATGTCTTAGCTTATTTTATACGTTCATGTCATGTTTTACTGTTTTAAGCCTTAAACTGTGCTTATCTTATATTCTGTCTATTCTGATTAAGTATTACTTGTATTCCATGTATTATCATACTAACTGTGTAATAATAAGTAACTTTCTAAAAATAGCAGGTTTCCTAAAATAGAAAGTTACCAAAAATAGAAAGTTTCCAAAAATAGAAAGTTTCCAAAAATAGAAAGTTTCCAAAAATAGAAAGTTTCCAAAAATAGAAAGTTTCCAAAAATAGAAAGTTTCTAAAAATAGAAAGTTTCCAAAAATAGAAAGTTTCTAGAAATAGAATTACTGCTTAAAATAGATAAGTTTCTAAAAATAGAAAGTTTCCATAAATAGATATAAGTTGGTTAAATAAGCTAAGTATATAAGCTTAAGTGTTTTCTGATTATTTTTCTAAGTCATAATGATATAAGGTATAGTTTATTAATTATTACATGTAATTTAAATAAACTATAGGTTAAAAGTATTTAATTAAATATATCATGTTTTTAATTAAATAAAGTTAAATACTTAGGTTAAAAAATGTATTTATAATTATTAACAATATAACCTAAGTCATGTTAATTAATTAATTATAGCCATGGTTTTTAATAATTAATTAATTATAAAATCTAGAAAAATAAATACTTAGGTTAAAATTGCATGATCTAATAATTAAATTATAACCTAAGTCAGGTTTTATTAAATTAATCATGTCATATTTTATTAATTTAATTTATAACATATGATTATTAAAAACATAACCTTAACATAAACCATGAACCGGATCGTGACTAGAAACCATGAACCGAACCCATAATCAACTCAATACCCCGAACCACTTCGGGGTTTCCCCCTTGTTGCTGCTGCCGTGGGACCCACACCACCAAACCGAGACCTTGTGGTCTCGGTGGTGGTCCATGTGCCAAGCCGAGACCCCCTTGGGGTTCGGTTTAGGCGCCGGCCACAACAAACACCCCTAAATCCTCCGTTTTGATTTACCCCATAACCATCTACATGATTGATTTATGTTTTTAATTAGCTTTTTAAAAACATCATGTTCTTATTTAATTTTATTAAATAAAAACAAAAAGAAAAAGGATTAAAAAGGTATACCGAATGTGTGGATCAAACGAGGATGAACACACACGAACACTTGCACAAAAATCAAGATCAAGATCAAATGAACACCCCCTTTTCTTGTGTTATATGCGGCGGCTAAGAGAGCAAGAAGGAGAAGGAGAAAAACTTTTTAGGTTTTTGATGTTTTATTGTAATGTGAAAAAATGAAAACAACATTTTACCTTTACCCCATGTTAGTAAAATTTGATGGGCTTGGCCCATCCTTCTTGATGTAGCCGCGGGTAGGGGGCCCCACATGGGGTACCCGTACCGTTTTCCGTGTCTAATTATTTAGTGTTCGTTCGTGTTTAGTCGTGTTCGTGTTTTATGTGTTCTCGTTAAATATTAACCGCGACTTAATATATTTATTCGTGTTTGTAATAAATATATATACGTAATTAATATTAGCTCGTGATTAAATTACGTTCATGATTTCATGATCGCATGTTCGTGATTAATTATTGTTAAATAATTATTGTGTGTTCGTACGTAATAAATACTTATAGTGTTCTAACACGTACGTAATACGTAAAATTCTAACAAGTGAACATTATCATACTAATAAAAGAAGGTTTTAATCTAGTACGTACGATCTTAAGGGTACTATTCATGGTAAAAGCATGCGGGTTTTACAAGTGTCACCTAGTTATGGAGGTAACATAACCATAACACTAGAGGCACCAGTGTTATGACTTCCCCACAGCAAAGTAATTGCTCGTGGCGTCCCTTTTTCAGCTTTGGCTATTATATCATATTATCATGTGGGGCGTATGGGTGCATCCTAGTTACATGTTCACCAATATTATCATAGTGAATGCGATGTGTGCCTTGCATCCTTCACTAGGAGTTGATCCCTCCTACCCAGACTATTTAATTAGAGGCAACCCCTCTAATTGCATGATGAGGTCTCTCCAAGTATTCATGCACGATGGAACCTCATGACCTATATGGGCTATTTGGCTAATTAATACAGATTTTCATAGAAACATAAGTCTTTTCAAATTATAAAACCAGTTTTATAAACATGTTCCAGGTTTTCCAGGACTTATACATTTCCGCTGCTATTAGTCTTATTTATGTTTCAGCCATTCAACTTATTTATGTTTCAGCCATTCATAATATGTCGTATATCCGTTCACTGAGCGTATTGCTCAGCCGTTACTTTCCTTTCCATGTCCCAAAACGCCAGGTACCCAAGGATAGACTTGAGCTTATGGAGGACGTGCATAGGATGGAAGCTGCCTTAGACTTCTTCTCATTTTTGCCTTCATATACCTATGCTTGTTTGGACACTTGTCTTGTCCTGCCAGTTCATTTACTTTATTTATGTTTTGGGCTTATGTTTGGGAACCGATGTTTGATTCCGGTTTTTTTCCTATGGTCATGTATGTTTTAGTACATATTACCTTACATGCATTGATGACACGACATAATTACGCGTAACGGTCCATTTATCAAAGTGGGATGTTACACACATGCAATACCAAACACCCCTTTAAAGACTAAAAACAGGTTTAAACAAAAAAATTTCTAAACAAGATGATGAAACAAGATTTTAAATTACATAACCAGATTAAAAGAATCATAAGACAACTAAAGGTTAAGTTACAAACACTGATATCAAGCAGATCACACAAAAGTGCAACTAGAGCATATTAAGATCAGAAAAAGGGGTCTAAGCCTTTACCTTATTTGGCTTACATCTAAGGAAAAGAAAGGGTTGATGCTATCCTCCTCAAAGCTTCTCAAAGTTATGCTTTTCATAAGATCTTGTGTTTTGGTCTTGAAATTTATCGCAGTAGACTAGTTCCTTTATGCTTCATGATGTTGAGCCGCTGTCTTTTAACTTTGTGTTCCGAGATCTTTAAATATTTACATACTTTGGGCGCACTTGATAGAAGTGAATGGTACTTTAATCTTGACGTTGATGGTAACGAAAACTACCTATGCATGTTGACTATCGTTTTGTGCATTTGTGTCCATCCTTGAATATCCTTGTGCTTTGGACCAACATACTCAAACTCTGGATTATCCTAAAAGCTATTACTCTTCCTCTTATGGGGTTTGTCATCAATCTTTGTCTAACAATCTCCACTGATATAGTGATATTATAATATCCATTGGAACATTGAGGATCGTCTTTGACTTTGTAAATTATGTGCTTTCTTGATTCTTTGGATCTTTTATGTTGATAGTATGATTTTGAAGCTTAAGTATGAGTACGTGGTAATCAATGTAACGATGATGGATCTAAGGTTTAAAAACGCTCTCAAAGAGAAATAATCAAGTTATTGATTTTTCTCAAGACAAAGAGGGAACAACATCACCCTGAGTATCTTATAATTGTGTTGCTTGCAACCTCAAAAGAGCTTATGTTCTATAGTGATTCTTTATAGACACTGATTATCAGTCAGAAACTTATGATGTAAAAATTCTAAAATCTTTTATTGATTGAATCTCGATTGCATAACATAGCATACGTACTTATAATAAATAAATAGCTTTAATAATAAGCAACATAAAACTAATGGACCCAAGCTCCAAATTGGATTTGATCCTAATATATCTAACACTCCCCAACAGTTTGAACGGAAGCCTTCCGGACGAACAAACTTTTGAATAAATGTTTAAAGCAACTTCTTCTTTCCTCGTCTTCTTTTTCTCATCTTTTTTTTGTTTGTTTCAGCGGAAGCATAATTGTTTTGGGTAGCATAGTTGCTTATTGCTTGTGACATCCTCTTTTTCGTAGCTTGCTTGCCTTTAGAAGGGAGCGGCAATCTGATGATCAACTTCTGTTGTCAATGACAATGATCTTTGACAATGAACTCAAATAGATGATGAAAGAAAAATATGATTGTGACTTGACAATTTTTTTTCTTTGTTGACAGCTAGGGTTTAGAGTTTATGCATAGAATACGAAGAGAACATCGTAATTAAACAAAAAGCAATAAAAAATAACGGTTATCCTTCTGGATCATCAGCAAGTAGCCGATGACCGAAGGATGAGAAATTTATTGATAAATCTTATATAGAGTTGTGATACCATGTAAGAATACTAAAGTGTTTTATTATTGAATTATAATTACATAACATTGTATATTATTTATTCCATCCGTCTCATTTTAATTGGTCTCATTACTATTTTCGTTTGTCCTAAAACCTTGTCCACTTTCTTAATTAAGATGCTTATATTTTAGTAAATTTATATTTTTACCCATCTTTTTAATTTTTGTAATGAAAGTAATTGCTACATTTATTGCGTTAATTAGTATAAATTTAGAATAAATTTATCATTTTAATAAATAAATGTCTGTATTCATTTAACTTATCTTAAAATAATTTTTTTGTGAGGGACAATTAAAGTAAAACAAAAGAAATATATATTAAATAAATAACTTTTAATAATTAGCAAGGTAAATCTAGTGGACCCAAGCTCACGGTCGCATTTGAGCCCGATAGTTACGGTTGCTTTTGGCCAATTGATGTCTTGGACGGTTATAGGTTAAGACTCGTTGTCAATAGCCTTTCTGTGTATTTTGATTATGTAGTAGCACATTTTGTGTATTTCAACTTTTCAGAATGTAATAATGTAATAGTATGTATTTGTATTTTGGCATTACATCATTTGTTGAATTCTTTTTCTAAGATAACACTTGTTTTTAACATAGCTTTATGATTATTGTAAATGTAAAGAACAAGAACATGAGAATGAGAGAGGGAGAGAGAATTCTTATTCAGAGATTATTATCAATGGTTACATATGCCACTATCTATAGGGCTAATTATAAGTTATAAGACGTAAGTAAATAATAGTAAATCATCCACATTTATATTTTATAACACTCCCTCTTGGATATTCGCCATTTATTACAAGATATCGATACGATGCTTCAGAACCATTGTTGTATATAGACTGCCTCGTAAAAAAACCTTATCAAGAAAACCCATTGGGATAAAAACTTGAATAAGGGAAAAAGAGCGCAGTGTTTAAAATACTCCCTCTCATTTCGGTGCACATATACTCTTCAAGCGTTCATCTTGTGAACGAGTTGCACACAATCTTGTTGCTAATGAAATCCAGTCAATTCCACCAAATTATTGGTGATATGAATAAAACCTGCAAAGATGACAAAATAGTTGTATATCTTCCAACCTAATATTAACAAACTTATTGTAAGTAATATTGCTAATACAAATAAACATATACATGTTCATTACACATATTAATTGCAAAATAGACATCAACCTCTTAGTTGCACTTTTGTATGTTACTTGATGACCAATCATGTGCAAAATCAATATAAATGCATTCAAATGATTTTCAACCCATATAAGTATGTATCCATTTCAATCAAGTTAAAGTTATTTAGAACTTTATCAAGTGCTTCTAGAAGTTGAAAATGGCTAGACATGTTCAGATCATTTATATACCATTCATGAAATACGAGAGTTTTAATAAACTCATCAAGGTCAAATTAATGACTTCTACATTGCATATCTCATAAACTATCAATAGGTTATCTAGATCCACCTCGAGACAATATGTCTCTTAATAATGAATTTCATGTTTTCTTAGAATTATGTATATATCACACAATTCATGTCTTAAAGCACATAGCTTTAGAGATCTTATTTTGGTTTCGCACAAAACCGATGAATATCCAATAGGTATTACACGTTGATGTGTATAAACTTCACGTTTCAATACTTTTCATATTTTTAAGAGTTTCTCTCTTTCATGTTGGCCAATCATTTCATTGAATACACCTTTGGATAATAATTTAGTTATGATCCTCATTATGCATAATAGCAAGCAAAACACTGTATGTAGACCAATTTATCGACGTCGTTTGTTTCGATTCCTTATGATTCTAGACAAGATAGAATTTATTGAGATCTCGTTAGCTATCATAGGTTCTTTAGAACCTTAATGTCTAGTGTCTCTTTTTAGACTCTTATGGGGACTTTTATACCTCAA
This sequence comes from Glebionis coronaria, assembly GCA_025667525.1. NCBI lineage: Eukaryota > Viridiplantae > Streptophyta > Magnoliopsida > Asterales > Asteraceae > Glebionis > Glebionis coronaria. Next base: position 461,560,578 of record CM046876.1, on the reverse strand, counting down.
CCAACCATCTTGTTTTCATGCTCCATATTTTTCATCGAGGATTTTGTTTGGAATCAGTCTACCATGCTTGAGGCATGTCATAATAAAATAGTGTCCATGAGGGACATACTATTAATGGAGCATGACTAGCTGAAATTATTGAGCTTTAGGAACGTGTATATCAATAGAGATTAGATTACCCATTGGATATAATATTCCATATGAGGATCAGTAGAATACGATAATTCATTCTATATTTGCAGCTAGTTCTTCTCTCCCTCTGAAGGAATTTTCTTTATTCTATATCCCATATTTATGTATTTAAATGGAGAAATTCAAGTATCGGATGCACAAAAAGAAAAGCTTTAATGGGATACGTTTGGTTTATAACCAAAACTAATAATATGGGAGAGGGTTTACTTAACATGTTGGCATGATGCTAATTTTATTGTTTTGTGCATAATATGACCCATACAACAATAGAAATTTCTCTCATTATTACCCAATAACTTTAAAGTAATCCATCACATATTCATAATGAATTACTTTTTCTGGAATGTTATGCTCGTGTTTATTTATTTGAGCTATTAAACAAGCAAACTTGAGGTTGTGATTTTATTACCATTTAGACGATGCATCGATTTTAAGCTCTAAAGTGGATGTTTATGCCTATCCACTTTTTTCCAAAAAACTTTTGAGGAATTGAGTCCCCAATATAGCTGACCAATGAATAATCAACTTGCTTGAGAGATAACATTAAATTTGAAGAATCGTATTCTTCCATAGTTTTCGCATCATTCATGACTCGGGATGGTGTAGCCGGTCATGCCAAAAAAAAATTATTATCTTTTACTCATAAACTTATGTTATGGCTAGTGATTATCTTGCACTAATATATGCATAATGAATGTCGAGGGATATGCAAATGAATATGATGCATCCTTATTATTGAACTTCGTTCTTCATGATAATTTATATTTTTTTTCATCTCGGAGCAAAATGTGTTAGTATAGATTCTTAAATCTATGAATATATTGTGCATTAACATACTTGTATTTCACAAGTAGCACATTGCATTTTTTTCATAAATCACATATGTGTTTGCTCCTTTCTTATTTTTCCACTACTAATGGTTTGTTATTGTCATATTACCTCGACTATATCGTTTATGATATATGAACTTTAGAAATTTATATTGATCATTTTATCTCATTCACTTGAGAAAATGAACACATTCTCTTGAGGGAATGGAGAGCATTGTGTTGATTATTTCCTCTTTTACCTTGCAACTTGAGGTTGTTAACCAGTTTCTTTGAATCAACACGACAATAATTAAATAATCCACGTCCATAATGATGTTTACATCATTATCGTTTGTTGTCACATTCAATTGAGTGAATGGAGCAAATTTTGTAAACAAAATTATCGTGTTTGTTAAACACTAGCTTTGTTAAAACTTTAAACAAAGCGTCGTTCTCGATATATAAGTATATAAAGGCATTAATCATCTCACCGCATATTTTCTTTTTATCAGAAGTAATACTGAATATTGCGATATTGTACTCGTCTATCATTTTAAAAAGATAAATTTGCAACATGAGATGCATCTAATAATAGTGAGTCGTTGAGAGAGTTACATTCTTCTCACGGTCACTTTTTTTTTATATATTTTACCATTATTTCAACGGGTCTTTCACCGTTAATTGTTTCCTTTTGAGGTCATCACAAAGATGATGACGTAAGAATTTTTTTATTTCATGTTTTAACGCGAAACTCGTGTGACCGACTCGCTTATACTTTTTTTTATGCAACACGAGATGAATATATTGGAGAATTACTACTTTTTTTAACGTCCTCACGATACCCACGATAAAAAAAATTACCAAATGGAAAAAAAATCATATGAATAAGTGAGGCAGTTACGTTGAAACATAACCGCTAAGAATACTTTTCTAAATTTAAAAGAAAAAATGTAACCTTAGTCAGCAACTGATGATCACAATGTACATCAAGTTAAACTAAGCACGTATATTCAAATATCTTGAAACGTACAAAACTCATTAGCATGCATGTATATTTCTAATTTATTAATAGTTGGTCTACAATCACCAAACTTTGTTTACAAAAAAAATAGATATATTTTTCAAAAACTGTGCGCAAATGCATTCGAGTTCTATAAGCATCATCCATTTTTACATCGTTATAAACAATTTATAAAAAAAAAACAAAAATTGAATTTTTACATCCCATTTTTTTATAAACAAAATAAAACAAAAAAATATCAATATTATTCATGTTTCTACATTTGTATGAAAGTTAAATTGCCAATAAATAGTACTCCATATAAACAAGCAATTAATTGTAGGAGAACAATAAAAAAAACTTAAATTTGATACATACATGACATGGAATTATGTTACATTATTCTTTTAAATAAATCATAATTAAATATGAGGTTCGATATACGAATGTTATTCATTTTTTTAGTATAACACGAGTTATGATATTATTTTAAATGATAAAATCATGTTAGAACTTGAGGTTCTAATTTTTTTTCTTTATTTAACATAATACGAGATTATATTGTTTGATTCTCTTGATATACATTATAATCATAACTTGAGTTTATGATTTTATTCACTCATTGAGAGAATCACGAGAGAACTTGAGGTTCTAAACTTTTTTTTTCTTTTTTATCCTAACTTAAGGTTATGATAACGATTCTCATAGTCCTTTTACATCATAATTTGAGATTATGATATTAATTCTTTTAAATAATTATTACTAGAAGAGGTTCTTCTATATTTTTCTCAACACAATATAAGATTGTGTTACTTTTTTAGGAAAATCACTTAAAATGTAGTAAACTAACCACTTTTTATGGTTGTGTGTACTAAACTATTTTCTTTCTCATTGTGTGTATTAAACTTTTTAATTTCGATCATTGTGTGTATTTTGAGACGATTTTGTCTTGTAAAATGACCATTTTATCCTTCAAAATTTGAAAAAAGTAGGGGTAAAATGGTCACAAAATACACACAATGATATGAATTTGAAAGTTTAATACACAAAATGAGAAAAAAAATAGTTTACTACACACAACATAAAAAGTGGTAAGTTTACTACATTTTTTAGTGATTTTCCCTTCTTTTTTTTAGTCACAAAAGAACATTAATTATTTTTGTAAACTATAAAGTTTAAGAGAACACTTATAGTTTGAATGAGAATCCGCATAATATTATGATATTAAAACGAGTAAACTTTAACTTTACTATAATTCTTCTATAATTCTTCTGTTATATTAATTTATCAATATAAATCTCTCGTGGAAATAAAAAAAAATATTATATCTTTATCCATAGACATAATATTGTGTCGTTAACAAAGCAACATTAAAATAGTTTAATTATTCCCAAACATCCAGAATAATCATTCATAAGGAGACATTAATTATAAAAAACAGAAAATATCATAACTATCTTGATATTATAGAATAAAGATACAAAACGTGTAAGATGAAATCTCTCTCTTAAATTCTTGAGGTTATGACATGAAAAACAAACATTATGTTTTAATCTTGATTGTTTTTTTTTATAGCATACTAAATCAAATTGTTTTATACAGTGTGTACATATATCATATTTGAAAAAAAAACTGTTGTAAAACTATTGTGAATCAAATATTAACAAGTTATATCATATTAATATATAACCAAGATTTAAGACCTACACTAAATTTTATTTTTTTAACTTTGATAAAAAAAACACGGATGAAGAACCGTAGCAATGTCAAATAATCTTTTCATTATATAGTGGGCTTATAAGCTTATTAGCTTATATAAGCTTATAAGCCGAAAGTAAGTGTTTGGTTAAGCTTATATAAATAGGCTTATAAGCTTATATGTGGGGTTTTGGTAAGCCCAAAATGTGTGGCTTTTAAAACTTATATACCAATAATATATAAAAAGACATTTATACTCACATTTAATAACCATATCATTTAATATTATGTACTTTTTTATCATTTTACCTTACTAAATTTGATAAGCTAAATCAAACACAAAAACATAATCTTATAAGCTTATCATATATAAGCCATAATGGCTTATATAATATAAGCCTACGCCAAACTTATAAGCTTAACCAAACACCCTCTTAATATAAAACATTTACTGTGTACATAATAGTGTTGTATTATAGTAACATAGTGAACAGTTATATATATAATAGTAATAAATCATAGATCAACCAATTACGTACGAGAACTCACGTCGTTGAGAGAATGACCTCATAGAACTTGCGAGGAGAAAAAGAATCAGGTTTCTTTATCATTGTCTTCCTTTTTTTCCGTAAAACCTAAGAAACTAAAAAAAACTTTATTAAAGCGTGTTGATAACGTGTTGTAAATGTAAAGAACAAGAACATGAGAATGAGAGAGGGAGAGAGAATTCTTATTCAGAGATTATTATCAATGGTTATATATGTCATTATTTATAAGGCTAATTACAAGTTATAAGAGGTAAGTAAATAATGGTGAATCATCCACATTTATATTTTATAACAATGATATATTGTTGAATTTAAGATTTTTTAGAAGTGTTCTCATTTTGAACATGAATTATCATTTGTGTCATTAAGTGCAAAAAGGACACAACCCCAAACCGTCATCTTTAGTTCTTTACTATATGTAAAATTATAAAGTTTTTTTATCAAATAAAGTATATCAATTAATGTATTAACGTTTTTTTTTATGTTCCTAAAGTTAATGTCTATTTTGTTATGTTACATTTAATGTTTATTTTGCAATTTTTTTTTTTTTGCAAAATATCGTTTCATAACTTGAAACATGTTATTAATTGCCAAAAATTACGAAATTAATTATATGCCCCTTAAGGCATCTACAACCACATGCTATTATACGATGAATAGATGATGAGTCATCAACTAATGCACCGTGAACACTTCACACGGTGAGTTGGTATTAGGTTGACAATCGGGCTCACACCGGATCGAATCGGCTATGACTGAACCGGACCAAGAACCGAAATGGTTCGAAATTCCGCACCGAGACCGTACCGAAATGGTTCGGTCCGGTCGTCCAATTAAGCAAAATCGACGAGATTTTTGGTAAGATCAAACCGGACCGAGGACTGAAATGGTCCAAAACTCCGGACCGAGGACCGGACCGACATTCTCCTATTTGATTCAGGTCGGTCCAGTTTTTTTATCCGAGTCGGTTTTGAGTTTGCCATGCTCAGCCCTAGTTGATATAGTTGTGGTGTGTTTCTAAATACACCATAGGACCATGTTTATCCATGACTTTAAACCAACCGGTAACAAGTACATTCTATTATACATTAGGTAGGATGCCCGCGCTTCGCCGCGGGTTTTCGGATCCCATGTTATCAAGTGCGTAACATAGACATTCTACGCATTAGAGATTTCAGTAAAACGTTCACAGTTCATTACATAATAGAAGAATAGAGTTCTTACATATACTGTACTACACAAAGACAATCCACGTGTGTGAGGACAAAAATAATAATCTATAGCTGACAAAAAAAATCTCCAGAAGTTCCTAAAACTAACCCCACATGTTATTTAAAGTGGATACCGTTATGCATTACAATAGATTTTTAAGTTGACGGTTACATTACAGTAGTAGTTACATATTAGCTTATCGGTTGTTTCCAAAAGAACTTTGTTGCTTATACTTGCTGCTATGGCAGGAATATATTTGTGTAGGTTATATCAAATGCATATTGTTTACAGAAGTTCTCTAAATACCAATAAAAATAAAAACAAAAACTAACGCACATGTTATATAATTGCGTATCATTATTAAAAGAGGTATCAAGTTTGTAGCAAAATGAGTACTTCGATTTACGGATTATATTGTTGAATTGGTCTTCGATTTACGGATTTTATCACATGGAAGGCTAAGCTTACCTTGACGGTTGTGGTGCTTGCAGCCATTGTTCTCATGGAAGTCGCCATTCGCAACACTTGCCCTTTTTTGTTACCTGCAACGAATGCAAACGAAAGTAGTTTAGAAAGACGAAAAAGTTGCTGCTGAAATATGCAAATCTAAAGAGCCGTTAATGATGTCCTATAAATATAAGCGATGCTTTAACTATTCAGCTTTTTTTTGTCAATAAATCATTTAATAAATCTGCCCTTTGAATCTGCTTACTTCTGCTTGAAAATCAGCTTCGCCTTGGTTATTAGCAATAAGCACATTAAAAAATAAAACTCAGAGATTTTCCTTTTTATAATAGAAAAAAAGTTATACGCATTGTCCTTTTAAAAAATGTCATTTATACCTCTAGTTATACACCCTTACTGCACGCACAATTTTTGCAACCATATCCAAATTTATAAAACAAAAATGTGTAGCGCCCTAGTTCAACTGGTATTACTCAAGTCATATACAATGATGTCTCCACCTGGAGCATAGCCAAAACCTGCCAAGTAAGAAAAACATGATTTAAGCGATTTTACTTGGGGTCGTGGGAACATCATGCTGCTCGAATATAGTTATCAAGTTGCATGGAAATGAAGAGATCTAAAAAAAGCAATGTATTAGAAAAGATAGTATCAGTTTGAACACAAAACATAGCAGGCCCGATGATAAGGTCACTAATTTAGTTAATCTATTTTCTCATGTCCATTATGCTTCTAATTAGGCATTTCTTACTTCATTATAGATGCTACGAAAGGAGGAGCCAGGTTATGTGAATAACAGAGATGCCCATACGCAACACCTTTGAGTTTCAATGCTAATGGTCTACCCATGGCACCTTCAACAAGTAACCAACTTATTGCAAAGTTGATGTCGTTCAAAGAACATGGTTCGTAATTGCAAACTTCAATCTATTGGCCTATTTCAAGCTAAAGGACATATTTCTCCCTATGGCTATGTTACGTTTTACCTTATTAGAAAATGCCCAAGTATGTAGTAAAATGCTATAATTATCAAATTTTCATATCGACGGTTAACAGCTCTTTAGCATTTTCAACAAAAAAAAAAGATTATTTTGGTGAAAATGATAAAGGGTCGTTTTGATAACCCATTTTAGCAGCCCTTTTAGTGTCTTAATATAAAATTAAGGGCTTTATGAACATAACATGATAAAACGCACAGTTGGTAGACACACTATCACATTAATACTTATTAAGCGTTAATTCAACCATGTTTCATGAACATAACATGTCGTAAAGAAAAATGAACGACCAAACATAACGTAGTTGTATAAACCTGAAAATGTAGGATCGTAGCCTTCACTGATCTTGGAGATGTCACCTTTATCCTTTACTTGGGTATCTTCATCAATTCCAGTAGAATTTATGCTCGTTTTTTTGTATACTGCTACATTAGCAAGGACCTCTTTTCGCTCCTTTTTGTAGTCCATACACTGCTGCAATTTCTTCGTTGCATCTTCTGACAAGCCACTGGCATAGAGTATATCAAAGCTGGTGCAAAATATGAAATTGTTCCCAGTAAAACTCATAACTTCCAATATTTGTGGATCATTTCCGTATCTACAACATACACGGCAATCAAAAAGATTGATATAACAATCTCAAGAGGCCAAAAATAATGAAACTTGGCGCATAGTTGGCAATCAGGAAGATGATAGTAATCTTACATGTTACGACTCTTCTGCAACTCGGCGACATATTATTTCCGAGCTGGAAACGCAGAGTAATCAAATAACGGCTTCATTTCCGATTGATACCAGCCATAGATGCGCAAAGAAAAAATGTGGCATAAAGATAGTTTACAAAGAGTCTCATTTCATGTAAGAATATCTTAAAAGGTACCTGATATAAGCATATGAAATTAGGATACTTTAGCTACTTCACACTTGCTACTGATAATAAGTTTCTGGTGGCACTCTTCTTTTGCCTTTGGTTTGACGTCTATTGTTGCTACTGTGTCACTCATTCCTACATAAATGCGCAAGAATACTTAGTTATGATATTCAATATAATGGTTTCACTTCTTCCAAACTTCTATACAAAAGCTCCGCAATCAAATGATAATAACCTGCAACGGAAAACCACAAAGTATTTCTATACTCTAAAATGTATATGTAAACCGATAATTAAAAATCATCATGGCTGCGGAGTAAGAAAATCAAACTTTGTACCTTATATATTTCGAAGACTTCACACATTTCAAAGATTTATGTAACGTCCTTCACAACGTTTAAAAATGAAACAGAACATCACGATAAATTTTTGGGAAATTTTGATTCACAATAGAATTGCCCGTCTACAAAATAAAAGCACAGTATAAGGCAGTGTGTTAAATTTATTAGAACAAAATCATACATGTCCTTAAGCTAGTACATCTACCACCAGAAACTTACTTTATCTCACAGCCAAAAATTATACCTTGACCCTGTAGAAATTTTTTGGGTTTCTTTTTCTGTTCGCGTAACCTAAGGACGGTCGAAGAAGTTGCGAAACATCATGAATATTCAATACATAAATATAATACCAAGATGAGTAACATGGAAACCAATTTAAAAAAGTTAAGCTGACCTTCCAAACGAAGAGAATACAACCCACGTTGCTTCCTATGATTTGAACAGGAGAGGTTACAGCATCCTGGCGATTGAAAACTAACACATAGGTCAATTTGGTCAAAATAACATACCTTAAAAGCAAATAATGTTTACATACAAGAATTTTTTGGATGCATTGTCAATGCACGCATCAGTGACACTTTGTAATGATCATGTGGCTCAGAGAAGTGTCTAAAGCACTAATACTCATCATCGCCCAATTGAAGTATGGTAGAGTAACGAAGGAACTTCGCACACCTCATCAGCCACACATATAGTGAAAAAGAAAGCGACTAATTAGTATGAGTCTCAGACCCGCTTCTGTGGGAACCACTCGGAACATCCGCCATGGCTGCAACCACAATAAAAGTGTGGCTGCCCGACCAAGATATGGGAGTCCATAAAATGCGGCTCACAAAACACAAACGCATAAGGTTTTCATCACCGCCTTAGGGTCAGATCTCATTGTGGTACTGAAAACCTAGCACTCTTGCCATCTAAAGTGACCGAATAATGCAACGGATATGCACGTCATGGCTGCAACCTTGACAGGTTGCCCCGCTAACATATGCATAATCTCAGGTTTAACCACCACTGTTAAAACTTATCATAGCCCGATTAATCGCATATTCCCTTGATACATGCCCATATTCTAGTACAGCGTATACCACAATGAGAAACACGAATGTACATATACTTTCGTAATATGCATTGGGTGTCAAGATCCCCCCCCCCCATGTTATAAAGGTGTATAACATACTTTACCGAATGTACGGGTATACACATTCCACACAATAGATTTAGGCATCCCATCGATCTCTCTTGTTATCATCAAAACCCTTTTACCAACAGGCGGTAAGAACAATTTGTAGACAAATGTGTCCATTATAGGCTGACAAAGGGCACCGTTCAGGGAAAAGTGGACATAGACGCCATGGTTGCAACCTCGAGAGGTTGCCCCGCCAAGATGCGTCTAATGTCGTGTTAACCTGGCCAATTCACGCTCATCAGGAAACCAAATACTTGGCCTGCCAAATAAGCATTAACCAAGATAAGACAGTCAATAATTGCAAATACAGGATCAATATGAGCAAAGCGCAATCTGACACAACCGTCACTACTGTCGCACGCCAAAGATAGGGGTAACGAAAGCAACAGTGGTATCGAAAGGCATAAACCTTAATATTAAGCAAAAACCATCATTATCCGTCAACACAATGCCGCAAGCACATTATTGTCTACTTAATAAGAGGCAAATCTCGGAACCCAATTTATAGAAAATGAAACAAAAACTTACTTACCCATAAGTAAAGAAGACGATTGAACCACAGCAAACCTAAAAAATTAAGGATTCCAACCAATAGACGACAATATCAACCAATCAAAAGTATACAGATCAAAGATCCGATCAACATGAAAAGCCCGTTCAAGATTAGATCAGGTTGAGAGAAATGAGTGGGTGGGATAATATACAAATAAGCCACCTAAAACCAGATGTAGGGGTAAAGTGTATGAACACCCAGGCATCATAGATTTATCCCGTTTCCACCAATAACGTTTTCCTCCAATCTCAACCGCAAGATCAATTTTTTAGCACCAACCCACTACAAAAAACGGTGATACGTCAATCAATGGATGAGGCCAATTGTTAACCCCGTAACCTGTTATGCTTAGAAAATCAACGACGATGATCATGTTTGAAGAGATAAAATTCGACAATGTGGGTGAAAACGATTTTTTTATTAGATCTACAGTGAAGAAGGAAGGTTTGAGGTGGGTGTGTGTGAGAGGAGAGAAAATATAATATTGGGAGTGTTGTGAGTGGGGAACTGTTCATAGGGAACCGAGATTCCCCCTTTTTATTAAAGATATAATGGCATATTAAATTACAAGAAGTACAAAAGAGACAAAACACTTCCGATGAACAGTTCGTTTGATGATTCTTGAATGTTTCTACTAACCTGACCAAATGTCATGATATTATTGGTTATATATTTTTAAATTTATTTCAAATGAGGTTTGCATGCTATAGATCATATAAGAGATAATCTATAATATATTGTAAATATTGGTCATGGTGGCCGATATAACGGTGATATATCATTTGATGGTTGTTCACCGTCACGCTATGGAGCATATCGACCAACTTGGCGTTTTGGTCAAATGTCGGTCAATATCAGTCAATATCGGTAAGAAAATCGGTTGACTTTTTGCATTTTGATTGTTTTTTATTGTGTTTATATTTTTGAAACAATGGTTGTTGTGGTTGTTTTGCTATAAAAGAAAAGAAAAGTGAGAGAGAAGATGGTGAAAAAAAGAGATGGAGGTTGTCATACAGTTGTAAACCTAATTTTTGAGAATGGGTTTAACTTTTTATAATGGGCTAACAAATACGGTATAAATTAGGTTTTACAAACTGAGTTAAAAATAGTAAAAACATATATAATTAAATTTTACAAGATATATAACTAAAACTAATGAATATATTAATAAAATAATAAAAATATATAAAAATTTCAGATTTATATTAAATAAATATTAAAAATATATAAAATAATGATAAAATTATATAAAATAATGATAATTTATAGTACCCGCCGAGAAACCGATATATCGCCGCCAAGACGATATATCGCTTGGCGGTGGTCGACCGCCGAGACCCCGCCGAGCGATATTTACAACCTTTAAATATATACTATGAAAGAAAAGCTTACAAGATTTCAGATTTATCAACTTGCTTACAAAATATGTCAAATTTATACAAGTTTGATATTAAATCCACTGTCGATCAAGAGACAAAGATCATAAAAACAACCCACCCGATACTCTAGTAAGGATCTTACAGCCGAAAAGAATTGTGTTCTTTGTGTTTTTGAAAGAAGAAACTATAATATAAGATGTGTTCTTAGCTGTAGCAGAAAAAAGATAGCAGAAAGAAAGAAAAAAATGTTGATTGTATATTATTAGGGGTAATTGGGAATAGGGTTAATTTTTCTTATTTATATAAAAAAGTTGGGCTCCATCATTTACAAAGTGAGCTGAATATTTGATAGAATTTGATGGGTTTTAAATTTTCATCCGAAATTTAGGTAGTGTTAAAAGGTGTTCAAAATTTGGTGATATGTATAGTAATAAAAAAACACCTTTTATCATATCTTTAAAAATAAAATTTTAAGGTTGAAATGAATACAGAAAATAATATTATATATAAGGTTGAGTTGAGTTGTTGATAATTGATAAAAAATTTAAAATTGATTGTATGTATTAGATTTATATGTGGAGTAAAAAATAATATTTTAATAAAAAAATTGGGTTGTGATAGTTTGTCACTAAATCTAGTCTAAAGACACTCTCACACTAAGTACTTTATAAATATTTATTTCATATGCTATTTTCGTTTATTAATCAAACGAGAAATAATGCCCGCGCTTTGCTGCGGAATTTTTGTCGAAGCGCGGGATTTTTGTCTCTGTTGCGGAGCGCTGGGTCTTATGTTTAGAGGGATTGTCCATTAAGGACTTATTAACGTAAAATTAGCTTCAATTTACTACTGAAATTAAATAGCATTTAAGTAGCAAATAATATTTAAACCATAAAATAGGTTATACAATCAAATTAAGTGTATCATTCAAACGAAAGAAAGTCTATATATGCGAATGCTTAGGTGCTAAAACAAGGATGCAGAGTTCACATACTTGTTTAGAAACTTAATCGTCTTCGAATTTCTACTTCTTTTGTTCATCTTCTTCAAGCTCGTCTTTATTCGCTGGAAACCAAAACACGACACGTTGATTTCTTGGTCGCATCGCACCTGCATTTACAAGATATTGAAACCGACATTTCATTAGATACTTGTATGTTTTTTTACTCAAAACATGTGTGAGAACGCGAATTTTCGGTAATTTTATTTTACTTGTTATGCGTGCTTATTCACACTTTTATCATATTCCCCACTTATTTTACAGTGATTACGTGTCATCCTCGATATTTTACTTAAATATAAAACTCTATGAATTTCACGAATTTACGAAATTATTTAGCAAGATGCCCAAACTTCATGTTTGTAATTATTGCGAGGTTTTATCACATTCTATATGACTTATTATTGGCTCTTGGCTTCAAAAATAATGAAAAATGAGATCTTGAACAATTACGGACGCAGTGGTGAACTTTTGCATTTTTGCGTTTTCTGGCTGTCGGACTGAGTTTTCGGGTCCGAACGTCGCGATAAAATTTATTTTTATGTGATTTCTAGTTATTGTTGATTCCTTGATCCAACTTAGTGAAATCCGGGCCAAACAAGTATTTACAAGTAATTCTAAAGAAATTTCGTGTTAAAAATAAACGAGTCTCGGTTTTAGTCGGAAACGGCACATTATTTGAACCCGTAAATTTTGAGAGCTTAACACTAAAACCTTGGGATTTTCTTGGGTATTTCGGCTGGACTAAATCTAAGAGAGCCCACTTTGACTTTTGTTGACCATTTACTTAAACAAGGAAGTACCACAAGTAATATTTACCAAAAGATTAAACAAAAAAAAACACAGCTTCTCCTTCTTCTCCCTTAGGCCGACTAAACGCAAAACACACCCAAAGCCTTTGATTTTTTGTTTTGAGGTAACTTAATTCTAATTACATGTTTAATTTTTTATTCTTATTCATACCCATGTGTTAATTACAACATGCATCAAGTTTTTGCTTGAGGTCAAAAATCATCAAATCTTATGATTTGATGATGTTTTTGTAAAATCCTATGTTTGTTTTTGTTGTTCCAATGCATAAAACCTTATTTTGTTGGATAAAATTTTGATTTCGGCATGTTATTATGACCTAGGGCCACGAAATTTCTAAGGATCAAGGAGGAGGAATTGTTTAATCTGCGTGTTTGGATTGATTCATACTTGTTGTGAAGGTATAATCACTCTTAGCATTTTGATTTTAGTGTTACTAGTACTTTGATTTCATTGATTCATGGATTTTGAACTCATGGGTGAAACCCACTGAGATTATGAATACTTAGGGCATATTAGGACTTAGGGCACTTGCGTGGCGTTTTCGTATAGCTTAAGAGTTGCGTGTTCGCGGTTAGGTTGCTAAATGGGGTCGTTTTTTATAGTATGAAAATCACCACAGAAACAAACAGGTCATGACAAAATTTTCTTAAACATATGACCTTGTTTTTATTTGAAAAATAGATACCCACTGATGTGCTTAGTATGTAGTGAGTTGGATGGAAATGGGAAGTGTCCGGATGAGCCCGAAACGATCATTTTACTAAACTAGGCCAAATCTGAATGTTATGTTTAAAACATGGGTAAATTTACTTGAGTAAAAAGGATTAATTTATAATTTTATAACTTTTTACAGTAGCTACAAACATAATAAAACTTCTCTTTTTGGTTTCGTGTCAAAATCTTTTACCGATTAGGATTTATGCTCAATCTACCGTAAGGTACGAAAGACGTTTGCAACTTTCTGTTTTGATAGTCTGTCACTAAACGTGCATTTCCCGTTGATTGAAAATATTTCTAGGGCTGTTCTTTCCCAACTTTTAAAGTTAAGAGAAACACCTTTACATGTACAAAAGTTTCACCTCCTGTACTATTATAGATTTTTAGATATGACCAAATCTCCACAGCCATTTTCAGAAAACTGAATTCAACCCAATATTTCAACATTATTAACCGAGCCTAAAACGTGTTTAAAACCCGCATAAAATGCTTGGACCATCATATAAGGTTAATGTCATGTTAATACAGTAGGTTCAAGGTATTTTGGTCAATTTCATCTTAAGCCTAGGTCTCGCCATCGCACGCAAGTCACTTGGTCATACTATGTCACGTTACTCCTAAAACGTTATTTGCTACATTGAACACTTTCTTATTACGCGTCACCATTGCATAGGTCCGTGAAGACTCCATTTTGCCCAGCCCCTTTACATTGTGATTACTTGCTAAAGGTGAGTTCATAGCCCCTTTTTACTACTTATACATTGTTTCTAAACGCGGGGTGAGATTTTACATGGTGGAACACATTCATTTAAAACTGTATGCTATCCAGAACTTGTATGCTTTCCAGAACAGATTACCAATATTATTATTGCTTTTAGATTCCATAGCCACTAAGTTTCCCTACCATTTCATGCACCGTTAATTATCTAGTGTTACCTTTTCTAAGCGCGAATGTTGTGGGTGGATCCATCGGGATTGACAATCCCGTCATGAGTACCGACGCATATACATTCGTTTATATAAGTATTTTGACTAGATACTTATTAGAGGTCCCCAGTAATACATATGTTAACGCTTCGGTGTCATGATCTATTGCATTAAGTGAAGTATAATTAAATTGCACATTGGTGCAACTTTCTTTTCTTTAATATTACATGTTTATATGGAAAACATTGCTTGTATTCCACAACTTATTCTATTAAACCTATGAATATCACTCAACTTTTTGTTGACCCGTTTACATGTTATTTCGCAGGTAATACAAATGCTTGATTTTATGGATGGGAGCCCGCAGGATCCGGCAGCTGGAAGATTCCATGTCCCTTTTGGCCAAATCTTTTTGTGAAAACTGCTTAGGCCATTTCAATCATGCTAAATAAATTTACTTTCATGCACTAAGACTATTATCAGAATGTTGGTAAATTAGGTGACTTTTGTTTTGTGTCTTAATTATGCATAGACTGGGATCGTATCTATAAAAACTTTATTCTGCAGCTTTTGAAGAAATTTGTTAAATGGTGTCATATTATTTACTCCATCTTTTATTGCCTTACTGTCATGTATGATGTTACCATGATGTGGGACCCCTCAGTGCTTACCTGTCCCGTTACCAGATTTGGGGGTCTTACAGATTGGTATCAGAGCCATGGTCATAGTGAATTGGGTCGTTTTAAACTTAGTCTATGACCCATATTTTTCAAGAAAATCATATGAGTCTAAGTGTCAAACATGGAATCCGCCAAGATGTTCGGTATCTGCGCGGGTAACTCTCTAATCCTTATTATTTACTTTTAATTATCGTTGTAGTATTTCATCTCTTGAATATATTTTAGAATATTACCTTATCCGAATGACAATAATTACTACTACGTATCTCTTTTCAAAGCCTTTGTGCTCAATGAATTATCAATGGATATTACAGTGATTACATCTGTCGTTACTGTATTTCTTAAATTCTTGTTCATGTAAAATTGATCCTGTTACCATGATTTTAATTTGTTATCACATTTCATACTTGTATTCGGAGCACGTATGCTGCCGATTTTTCATACTCACTTTTGAGTACTATTTCTATCTTGGTTATGCGTGATACGACTGACCTCATATACTTGTTCGTTTTGAACCGTCTGTTTTTCTTGACTCACTGTTACATGTTGTGTGTATTATCGTGATACCATTTCTCGGGAATTAATAAGTGTCGCTCTCGATGAAACTTCTGATTTTCATATTACTATCGTGCGTGCTACCTTCATTGTTTAACTCTTAAAGATATCTATTTAGATATTCAAATTGCTTTCCGACCATTTGTGATTGAATGTCTTGTAAAATAGTTTATTGACCATTGTATAGCACAATGAGTCTCCAAAAAAAGGGGGACTAAATGATATCGTGTGAGTCACACATCTCTAAGCACTCCTTGAATCAGTGTTGAATAATATCGTGGATTTTCGTAACCTTGATTTACCTTTACTTCACCGTTTTACACGACACTCGTATATCAATTAAATATTATTTCATTGACCATTCTATGTTTTGACTTTGGATTA
Organism: Glebionis coronaria; assembly: GCA_025667525.1. Lineage (NCBI taxonomy): Eukaryota > Viridiplantae > Streptophyta > Magnoliopsida > Asterales > Asteraceae > Glebionis > Glebionis coronaria. Next base: position 461,544,250 of record CM046876.1, on the reverse strand, counting down.
CAACGTTCGTTTGTACCTTTGGAAACACCATCGTCATCTTGTAATTCATCCTCTATTATGTGTCGATTGTTTAGAATACGATTCTACTTCTATAAACTTGTATCATTCCCCTTCATTAAACCTCCTCGTTCCGGGAGTGCAACTAGTTAATGTTCCATTCCTTTCTTGATAATCTTCTTTGTAAATTTTCATCTCTATTGTAGGATTTCTTATCTTGATCCAATTTCATTTTAATCCTTATTTTTATTGATGGGTTTTCTGTTTTTGATGTTCTTAGGATGATTTGTGATTAATGGTATGACATTACGATGGTATTAGGATGCATAGAAAGCTAAGTTATGGTGTTGTAAGTTAATATTTAGAGGTGTTTCGATGTGACCATTTTAGGACAGCATGTTTGGGGTTTATTTTGGCAAATTTAAACTTTTCTCAAACTGAGTTTTTAAGATCTAGGTTGAAAGGTAATGTCACAAGGTTCGTTTCGGTATAAAATTCGCTTTCTAGCTCTTTAAAATGAGAAAGTTACGACCGATTTATTATTTGATTTTCATGTGGTGAATATCTGCATATCAACACACTTGCTGTCCAAATTTTGGGTCTAAGTTTTAGACAATTTAAAATGTGATGACCTGAGGTTTTAAAGTTTTTAGTCATGAGGTTTTTTCTTGTTGTCGTTTTGATATAAAATTCGGGTTATAACTCATCTGAACGAAGAAGTTATGGCCCAAATAAGAATTTAAGCTCAAATCTAGAAGTGCAGACTTGTTTAGTGTTTTACAGCACCTTAGAACCCCTAAAATTGAAACTGCAGGTTATGAGGATTTGTTAGGACTTATAACTTAAGTTTTCCGCTGACGTTGCGTTAACATCCATTACCAATTGAATTTTATGACTAAAACGGTGGTCGCCAATTTTATAACCAATTTTCTAAAGTTTTAACTTTTCTCTAAGATGGATTTTTTTTCATTTGGAAAACTGAGATAAATTCATATAGCTAAGAATGTCGGGTATGATAATACGTTTTCGACGGTATAAGGTTCATCGTCTATCTCTTCATAACGATTAAATGGCGGGCATTTTAGAAACTAGTCTAATAGGGAGCAACCGACTTAAACTAGCGTTTGGTTTAGCGTGCTTGGTATGGTTAATGAGTGTTTAGCCAAGATTTATCACTTGAAACATTTGAGAAACATATAATGATGACTTTTGATGCAAATGTTTAGTGTCCGTTAGCTACCTTTAAGTTTTTGACACATAAGTGGGTATTGTTGACTAATTTGAAAAGTTACAAAATTTTGATTATATAGTTGTTGTCATAGGTATAAGTTTATCGTAAAACCGTTTTCAGCCTTCGGATAAAACTACAAAGTTGTCCGAAACGATGTTTTTAGTCACCTACGCGAAAACGGAAGCTTTAAAGTGGGCATTTGACCCTCAAAAATGTAAAATACAGACTTTAAAGTTTGACTTTTTCGCGCAGAATGCGTTTTGGTTTTTATTTTTAGAAAGGTATATAAACTTCAAATGTTTTCTTAAAATTCATTAGATATTAACTTTATGATGTATATGACTTCTCTGAATTTTTGTAGAATTTCTCCAAGAGTCTAAATAGGATTTTTAAGCCTAACGAAAAGGAGTTTTCTACACTTTTTCATTAAGCAAGTAAATGACTAGTTCATTACCCAAACGCCCCTTAAGCAAGCCTAAACCTTCTGGAATGGATTTGGGATGATAGATACTGATTCTTAGGATGCTGAAAATCATAATTGAAGGAATTGAGGTCTAATGATTAGTAATTCGCCTCATGTCAGAAAAGTCAAAAGTTGACTTATTTTCTATACGTTTAGTCAAAACTTATAAAAATGAAGTCTAAGCTATATAGCTTGATGAAACAAGTTTGTATGACCATATTTTGTTCTATTCCAGTAACTTACATGTATTTTTGCAACTTTTCATTATTGAGTGATACTCGGGTCATACTTTGACTTTTGTTGACTTTTTACGTGTTAGGTCGCGGATAATTGTTAAAGTATTACTATTGCCTTTCTTCAGCCGGATCTCTGTCTGCACACGTATGGATTCCTTTATCCTTTCTTTAATACATGACTCATTTGTCATTTCATTTTATCTTTCTTTTCTTCTATCGCGCCACTGATTTGGGCCATTGTTTGAAGTTCTTGTTTTCACATCGTTCTTTATCAACTTGACACGTGTTTCATGGTGATTCTGACTAAACCTTTTGAAACTTATCAACTTGTAACCATTTAATTGATTGTCTTGAACTACTCCTTATTACCCTGATGTAACCCACTCGCTATTTTATAAGTTGCTCTATAAACCCATTGTTTGCGAATCATTTTATAAAATGTTCCACTTGGGCCTTATTAAATACTTGAATGTTATCTTATAAATTAATGAATATTAATTTTACAATGTATTTTCACAAGTTGTTCACCAATTGGTCTCGTAAAGAATTCTCGTAACAATAAAATTGTTGATTTAAACATCTAGCCAATTAGTACTGGCGAAAAGTTTCATAAATTATTTTGATTCCATATACATATTTTAAATCATATGATATGTAATAGTGGTTTGACGAAGCTGAGCATCGCATTGCTAGTCCTAAATTATGCATAGCCTGATCACCTATGCGTAATTTAGAAGGAGCCATGCGAGGCCAAATAGTAGTCACCTAAAATATCTTGTCAAAGAACTATTACTTGTGTTTCTGAAAATTTGGATAAAATAAAGTTTAGAAAACTTTTACATCTTATACGAGTAGCACCAGTTCGCGACATACACATATGATCCCTTATCTTTTCTTGAACAAAGTACATGCCTCAAGCACATATATCCTTATTCAAAGATCTTTGTTTTGTTGGTTACCTCATCTTCCTTCGTGACATAGTCCTCGTTACGACTTGTCTAATTTCTTACCATTGATACCAGATTTGAAAGTTTCAACATTGTTATGCTTCTACATCGATCGACCTCCTCTATCTATCTTGGTAGACCTTCGAAACAACTCCCGACGCGAATAGTGATTTATGATTGGAAGTGAATGATGATTTCGTGTATTTGTCATGATGTGAGTTAGACTCTATTGTCTTGAAATTCATTTGTGTAAACCATGTGATGATTTCGCTCTCTCATTACTAATGTTGTTCAATTTACTGGAATTACTCTCAAGTGACTTCTTAAGAATTTTCATTGGTTCGAAAACTTTTTGTGTGGCTTTTCTCTTTTGATCGTGTATCGACCATCGAGAAATAAAATATATAAAAAAACTTTTGTTGGTGACGCCAACCACATCCATGAATTAACCATTGCTAAATCCTTAGTTTCTTATTTTTCTTATCCTTGATGCATCTATCATATCATGTTCATTAAGAAAATTGATACGAATTATTTTTTATCCCCTCGTACTATCACTCGTATACTAATCGTTGATTGTTATTTGATTCATACTCATTTGCTATCTTGTCACATTTTTAAAACTCGGATATGTCACAAGTTTACCATTGAGACATTAAAGACCTATATGGATTTCTATAAATTATTCTAAATTTTAAGAACGTTTTACACACTTTATCAAGTGTTTAAATTAGCAAAATACCCGTTTCAAGATAAATATAAGATCTATACATCCTCTTTGGTAGAATTATAACTAGTGTTTAAAAGGATGTCATGCTGTATCTTTTAAAGTATTTGATTGTATCATACTTTACTTTCAACCTAATGAAATTATCAATTTAATTTATAATTTCTAACAATGATATAAAAAAATTTTGAAAATTTGATTTTTCTCTAATGATAACGATAAACCTGAGTTTTTATCAATAATTTCATACAGTCATCCAAAAGCTATTAAGCTGATTGAAATAATTATTTGAACTAAGTTACCTTTACTTTGAAATCATGATCAAGAAAAGATATAGCAACTGGTTACTCACTAAATATATATAGTTTGATTTCAAATCACTAAACCTTGTAAAATTTTCTTTTAATTAAGAAAATACTTAAGCCAAATTTGAAAGTAATACCAAAATCCTAGACAAATAGTTGTGACAACTTGTAATCTAAATGTCTATATGTAATTCATATTTCCCCTCTATTTTGCTAATAAGTAAATTGTCATGCTTTACAGTTGAGTGATTTACGATTCCTTGTTGATTAACCATCTTGGCTCATTCTAGAGCGCTTTGTCCGTTTAAGCAATTCATGTGTTCATGTTATCTTTTGATATTTTCTCCGTATTGAAAGGTCATTATTTTAATCCAAGTTTTAAATTATCAAACGTATTGGCCCGGTGGCTTATCGTTTGAGCTTACCGCAAGAATAAGTTGCATTCATAACGTGTTTCACATTTCCAACCTTAAGAAATGTTTGGCCGAGTCAGACGTTCAGATTCCGCTAGAGGAGATCAAAGTCGACGACAAAATGTATTTCGTTGAAGAGCCGATCGAAATTGTGGATCGACAAGTCAAAAAGCTAAGGCGCAGTTGGTTTCCGATCGTTAAAGTCCGCTAGGACTCACGTCGTGGCGCCGAATTCACTTGGGAAAGCGAAGAGCAATTTAAAGTCCGGTATCCTCATCTTTTTTCGTCTCCTACTGCCTCCAGTTAAACTCTGAGGGACCAGAGTTCCTTTAGGAGGGAAGACTGTGAGAACGCGGATTTTCGGTAATTTTCTTTTACTTGTTATGCGTGCTTATTCACACTTTTATCATATTCCCCATTTATTTTAGAGTGATTACGTGTCATCCTCGATATTTTATTTAAATATAAAACTCTATGAATTTCGCGAATTTACGAAATTATTTAGCAAGATGCCCAAACTTCATGTTTGTAATTACTGCGAGGTTTTATCACATTCTATATGACTTATTATTGGCTCTTGGCTTCAAAATAATGAAAAACGAGATCTTGAACAATTACGGACGCAGTGGTGAACTTTTGCATTTTTGCGTTTTCTGGCTGTCGGACTGAGTTTTCGGGTCCGAACGTCGCGATAAAATTTATTTTTATGTGATTTTCTAGTTATTATTGATTCCTTGATCCAACTTAGTGAAATCCGGGCCAAACAAGTATTTACGAGTAATTCTAAAGAAATTTCGTTTTAAAAATAAACGAGTCTCGGTTTTAGTCGGAAACGGCACATTATTTAAACCCATAAATTTTGAGAGCTTAACACTAAAACCTTGGGCTTTTCTTGGGTATTTCGGCTGGACTAAATCTAAGAGAGCCCATTTTGACTTTTGTTGATCATTTACTTAAACAAGGAAGTACCACAAGTAATATTTGTTAGAATACATAAAACCCCATGAATATTTATGTATTATTGAGTGACCATTTATAATGTTAATTACATGAAACCCTAATGGACCCTAGACCCACAAACCGGGCCGGGCCATATTTATCTACTAATACTCCCCGCAGTTCGAGCGACGAAATCGCAAAAGCTCGAACTGGAGTAGTAAACTAAAAAAGAAACAAAATAAAACATTAATAAGGCCTTGCACTATATATGTATTATTCATCCACTATATATAGTGGTAAAACCCCTCATGAGAGGGCCTATTTATTCACTAACACTCCCCGCAGTTCGAGCGGCAAAATCACGAAAGCTCGAACTAGAGTACGAAACTATAAAAGAAACAAAATAAAACATGAAAAAAAACATTAATAAGCCCTTGCACTTTCGATTATCTTCCTAAACTCCAACCCGATCAACACAAATCCACAAATCCTTGCACAACCTCTGATTCTTCTTCATAAACGTCATATGTGGGTTGTGACCTTTGCACAAACATTCCACTAAATAGACAACCGTGGATTTGTGACCTTTGCACAAATCACCAACACAAAAGATGAAACAAAAGAGTTTAGTTATTTTATAAAATTGAGCGATAGATTGAAACCTTTAGAACAGATAGATCGAAAAAGCAGACCAGGACAAAAACAATAAAAACAAAACAAATAACTTTTTTAGTGAAAAACAAAAAAGGAAAAAATTGAAAAGAAAAACAGATAGGTCTGATGGCGGCATAAGAGTTTTTAGGTCATTGGTTGATAAAGAGGTACACAACTATACAATAAGTAGTAAACCAAACAGGAATTTGTTTTATAAAGTGACGGCTGTATACACAAAAATATTTTGTGAGTTTAGGGTTTTTGTTTGAACAGCGGAAGTGGTTTTAGGGTGTTTTAGGGTTAGGACCGGGGTATGGCCTGATACCATGTTAGATAGATTGAACCCCCATGTCTATTACTTTATTGATTCACCATTTATACTGGTGATTACATATGAAACCCTAATGGACCCTAAACCCACAAGTCGGGCCGGGTCATATTTATCTACTAATAATAAGGAACGTATTATATGTTTTGGGTTAAGGATTTTTGGATCGGTGTTTTGATAATGGCTCTGATACCATGTTAGAATACATAAAACCCCATGAATATTTATGTATTATTGAGTGACCATTTATAATGGTAATTACATGAAACCCTAATGGACCCTAGACCCACAAACCGGGCCGGGCTATATTTATCCACTAATAATATTTACCAAAAGATTGAACAAAAAAAACACAACTTCTCCTTCTTCTCCCTTAGGCTGACTAAACACAAAACACACCCAAAGCCTTTGATATTTTTGTTTTGAGGTAACTTAATACTAATTACATGTTTAATTTTTGATTCTTATACATACCCATGTGTTAATTACAACATGCATCAAGTTTTTGCTTGAGGTCAAAAATCATCAAATCTTATGATTTGACGATGTTTTCGTAAAATCCTATGTTTGTTTTTGTTGTTCCAATGCATAAAACCTTATTTTGTTGGATAAAATTTTTATTTGGGCATGTTATTATGACCTAGGGCCATGAAATTTCTAAGGATCAAGGAGGAGAAATTGTTTAATTTGCGTGTTTGGATTGATTCATACTTGTTGTGAAGGTATAATCACTCTTAGCATTTTGATTTTAGTGTTACTAGTACTTTGATTTCATTGATTCATGGATTTTGAACTCATTGGTGAAACCCACTGAGATTATGAATACTTAGGGCATATTAGGACTTAGGACACTTGCGTGGCGATTTCGTATAGCTTAAGAGTTGCGTGTTAGCGGTTAGGTTGCTAAATGGGGTCGTTTATATAGTATGAAAATCACCACAGAAACAAACAGGTCATGAAAAAATTTTCTTAAACATATGACCTTGTTTTTATTTAAAAAATGGATACCCACTGATGTGCTTAGTATTTGGTGAGTTGGATGGAAACGGGAAGTGTCCGGATGAGCCCGGAATGGTCGTTTTACTAAACTAGGTCAAATCTGAATGTTATGCTTAAAATGTGGGTAAATTTACTTGGGTAAAAAGGATTAATTTATGATTTTATAACTTTTTATAGTAGCTACAAACATAATAAAACTTCTCTTTTTTGTTTCGTGTCAAAATCTTTTACCGATTGGGATTTATGCTCAATCTACCGTAAGGTACGAAAGACGTTTACAACTTTCTGTTTTGATAGTCTGTCACTAAACGTGCATTTCCCGTTGATTGAAAATAGTTATAGGCTGTTCTTTCCCAACTTTTAAGGTTAAGAGAAACACCTTTACATGTCCGAAAATTTCACCTCCTGTACTATTATATATTTTTAGATATGACCAATTCTTCACAGCCATTTTCAGAAAACTGAAATCAGCCCAATATTTCAACATTATGAACCGAGCCTAAAACGTGTTTAGAACCCGCATAAAATGCTTGGACCATCATATAAGGTTAATGTCATGTTAATACAGTAGGTTCAAGGTATTTTGGTCAATTTCATCTTAAGCCTAGGTCTCGCCATCGCACGCAAGTCACTTGGTCATACTATGTCAGGTTACTCCTAAAACGTTATTTGCTACATTGAACACTTTCTTATTACGCGTCACCATTTCATAGGTCCGTGAAGACTCCATTTTTCTCAGCCCCTTTACATTGTGATTACTTGCTAAAGGTAAGTTCATAGCCCCTTTTTACTACTTATACATTGTTTCTAAATGCGGGGTGAGATTTTACATGGTGGAACACATTCATTTAAAATTGTATACTATCCAGAACTTGTATGCTATCCAGAACTTGTATGCTTTCCAGAACAGATTACCAATATTATTATTGCTTTTAGTTTCCATAGCCACTAAGTTTCCCTACCATTTCATACACCGTTAATTATCTAGTGTTACCTTTTCTAAGCGCGAATGTTGTGGGTGGATCCATCGGGATTGACAATCCCCGTCATGAGTACCAACGCATATACATTCGTTTATACAAGTATTTTGACTAGATACTTATTAGAGGTCCCCAGTAATACATATGTTAACGCCTCGGTGTCATGAGCTATTGCATTAAGTGAAGTACATTTAAATTGCACATTGGTGCAACTTTCTTTTCTTTAATATTACATGTTTATATGGAAAACATTGCTTGTATTCCACAACTTATTCTATTAAACCTATGAATATCAATAAACTTTTTTTTGAACCGTTTACATGTTATTTCTCAGGTAATGCAAATGCTTGATTTTATGGATGGGAGCCCGCAGGATCCGGCAGCTGGAATATTCCATGTCCCTTTTGGCCAAATCTTTTTGGGAAAACTGCTTAGGCCATTTCAATCATGCTAAATAAATTTACTTTCATGCACTAAGACTATTATCAGAATGTTGGTAAATTAGGTGACTTTTGTTTTGTGTCTTAATTATGGATAGACTGGGACCATATCTATAAAAACTTTATTCCGCAACTTTTGAAGAAATTTGTTAAATGGTGTCATATTATTTACTCCATCTTTTATTACCTTACTGTCATGTATGCTGTTACCATGATGTGGGACCCCTCAGTGCTTACCTGTCCTGTTACCAGATTTGGGGGTCTTACAACATGCTACTTCAAATATTTAATAATAAAATTCTAGAAAATGCTTATAAATTAAAGTCAGTATAACGATGGCATCACATTAGATGATGGTACAATTAAACTTACTTCATGTGATGAAACATGAACGTACAGGACTTGCCTCCTCGCACTCCAGTAGTAGGTTCTAACGGATATCAGTCTACTTTAGGAAGACTTATGTATCTAGTTAGTTTTGAGTTTGATTTAGTGCGTTGTTCTATTGCTTTGTTGTTACCATTTGACTATCAGTGTACTTTAGGAACACTTTATGTTCTTTATTCTAGTAGTTTATTATTTTGATTTTGTGGGGATTCTTTTATAACCTAGAAAAATGGTAATTTCTTGGTGTTTGTGCTTTTTAAGAGAAGATTTGAAGTGTTTGGTTGTCTCTCAAAGTGTAGTTAATACAGACTCAATAATCAGAAAAGTGGTTCTGATAAGCACTCCTTAAGTTCTCATCTTCATTCGCAATAACCGATACCAAAATTCAGTACTTATTCCTTATAAGATATTCACGTAAGTAATTTTCAATATAGCATTTGTTACTGATGATCTAACTGAATCCTAAAATCAATAAAACTCCACTCCAAACCTACCCCTGTCACAAATTTCCCCGACGAAATAAGAATGCCAAAAACCACCCACTACCCCACTGTTACACCACCACATCGACACCGGTCAACTACCACTTCAAACTGAAAAAACCAAAAACATTTAAAAAAAATGAAATTAATGACACTAATATTAGTCGCATTGTTCTAAACGGGTATCATGCTAGTCTACGTTAACGTCGTCCAATGCAACTACATTAAAAGTTATGTTCTTAATCCCACATTTTACTGATGTAAAAATACACCTAGGAGGTTTCAAGCGCCAAACTAATGTTGACTTCAGTCGAAAACTAACTTGCAAATGCAGAATCAAAACAAAATACTAAACTTACATGTTGCCCATTAACATACTGTAAGCTACAATATTATCATAAAACGATTTTATGACAAATAACAGTGGATGAAATATCATACCTGACTAGAAGGACAACGAATGGTAGCAAGATGTCTTATGTCTGACATTGTGCCAAACGAAGATTAGCGTTGAGTGTGCCAGCTTCGCATATCCAAAGGGGTGCTTGTTTCGGACTTTCGGATATTATAGCCTATATACTAATAAGCCTAAACTAATATAAAAACCTGAAAGAAAACCCAAAATTTCACATTATAAATAAATCACAATTCATATATGAATCACAATCAAATAATCAATACACTTATAAACCTAATAAAAACTATAATCAAAATCAGATTCATAATATCAACACACAAATAAACCCAAATACCACATACCTGCAATCATATATGAACCTGTACCGCAAGAGAGAGAAAGAAGAGATGCAATAACAATAGGTCACTTACCACTCGCAAATCCATATCCCAATCAGGCAACTTTCATCTTTATCTTTGTTGTTTTTCCCATTTAGCCTAGTATCTTACGACAAATGTAATTTACCTTAGCTACACAACCATTTGCAAAAAACATAATAACCAATTTTGTGTTAAATAATAAAGGTATTAACTTTGGACCAATGAAGCACATTTTAAACAGTAACCAAATCAAAACACCATTTTCATGGATTCATGTCAACTGCATAAGCAGGAAAAATTGGTAAGCCCAAACACTCACTTATAACAACACATGAAGGCAGATAAACATCAGGAACTTTAAAGACAGCGCCAAATAAACTTACAGAATATGCACATGATCAAAAGAATATTTTTTCTTCGTCAAAGGTTCATAAGTTGTCTACTTGTCGTATCTATTTTTTTTCCTTTATATGCTCAGATAGGGAAGCTTTTAGGAGATAGCGGATACACACGCCATGGCTACAACCTCGATAGGTTACCCTGTCAAGATACATGTAATATCGGCTTTTACCCGGCCCGGCAAACTCATCACAACCCGAATAACCGCATATCCCAAGGGTACATACTCACATTCCAAGGATACATACTCACATTCCAGTTGCGTTTGTAACTCTCTTTCCTAATATGCGAAAGCCAAGAAAGGTGATAACTAGATTTTACTCAGGTTAAGAAGATTCGTTTAAGTATGTCTAATCGAATTGATCTAGGTTCACTATGCGACTCAGTCGTTCTTTGGTGGAACAAGTAGTTGTGTCGTTGTAGTATGTTAAAATGTACTAAGCAATGTAAGTAAATCTAAAATCTAACTTAAAATAAATTGACGGGAATTTAAAGCGAGACTAAAAGTAAATGGCACTTAATTAAATCTATATTAATTAAAAGAAAAGGGTGCAATATTTAAAAACTTTGAAAAGTAATAACTAAATGACGGGAAATTTAAAGCGTGACGGAAATTAAAATATGACAAAGTATTAAAATATAATTTGAAAATTAAACAAAGCGAAATTAAAATCCAAAACCCATAACCATCGGAATCCACTATCGGAATGCTGTCACCATACCATTGGAATCCAGATCGGAATGTTCTGTCGGAATAAAAGGTGCAACCTATCGGAATGTTTCAGATCGCAATGCAGTCCAGATCGCAATGTGTCAGATCGCAATACAGTTCAGATCGGAATGATACTAAGAAAAATTGGACAGCACTTCGACTAAGTAAACCTCAAGAGCCGTCGGAATGTGCGATCGCAATGTGCGATCGCAATCCCAGATCGGAATGAGGGGGATGTTACTCCTATCGCAATCCCGGATCGGAATGCAAACCCTTATCCAAAACTGTCACTATCGGAATGTGGTAAAGCAAGTCGTCGCAATGTGTAGAGAACCCTTACTTTCCGATGGATACAAATTCGTAATAAGCACAAGAACTAAATAAGCTATAACTAATAAGCAGTAACAAAATAAACTCAAATGAAACGAAAACAAAACAAGACAAATAAGCTAAAATTTAAGACCTTTTCAAAATTTAAAAGACGAAACTTAATGAAATTAAAAACGTAAAAAGTAAAACTTTTAAGAAAACTTGGAATCAATTAAGCTAAATACCAAATAAGCACATAAGATTGTCAAACTTATGGCTATTTCAAATTAAGACTTAAAAGAAAAAGAAAAGACAAGACTTTTAATCAAATAAGCAAATGGATTAAGCAAAAGTTTGCTTAATCCGAAATTGTAACCGAATCAAAAAGAAGAAGAGTAGAATGAGATTGGTAAAAATAAGCTTGATCAAATGATAAAGAAAGATTAAAGACACGAATTTAAAGAACGCAAATTAAAAACTTACTTGGAATTAAAAGGATAATTAAAGTGCAAAACATGTATTAAAAATGTAAAGTAATTAAAGGTGCATAAAATAAAAGTGGAAGAGCTAATTTGTCAAGTTAGCCAACAAAGATAAAAATGAGATACTAATGGTCTATTTATAGGAGATTAGGAGAGTGGTTAGAGGAAGCTTCCTCCTCTCCTTCCTTTCTTGTTAATTGCACCATTGAGTCCTTCCTTCTTAGTCTTTTGTTAATCTTGGACTTTAAGGACTTTTGGCTCGGGATTTCTTTAAACTCGTCTTTTAATTCTTCAATAAATAAGACTCGAGTTCTTCGGCTTTTGGTAAACTTCCGTCTTTTGACTTTTTCTTCGATAAATCTTCAGAAATGGTCTTGGACTTCCGTTCTTTTTGCACTCTCGACTTCTCGACTTCATCTTTCATCTTTTTCTTCAATAAAAGCCCGTAAATGCCGTGTTTTCTCCACTTTTCACAATTTCGTCCTAAATCACAACAAAAACACAAACCACGCATAATTCCGACATAAAAGACATAGAATACACGTTTTGGCTCGGTTATTATTGTAATTAAGTGGTAGAAAAGATGGGTGTTTTCACACCTATCAAATCCCCTACACTTGACCATTGCAATGTCCTCATGCAATGCATTAGTTACAAAGCATGTTTACACTTTTCATCATAATCAATCCATAGTGGACTTTATTAAAGAGATAGAAAACTATAAATATTCAAAGTAAAGAAATCAAAAGCATACCTTGGGTTTTGGAAATGTCGTGAATAATCATCATCCTCAGGTTTTCACTTTCTCCAAACCAAGCTTAAAAACGAGATCATTGTTATTATAAGTTAGCAAACTAACACGAACTCATGTGGGCCAATTATTCACTTAGACTCCCTTATTCCTGGGTGTATCTCTTGTAGTTTATTGTTGTCTTGAATGATCACGAGGATGCATTGTTTGACTTATTTCGATAGTTATTTAGTCCGAAAATAAAGTGAACGATTTAATCAATAGTTAGCTAAAGGATAAAATCTTTTAAAACTGCTTCTCGGGACCTCATAAAGTTCATATCTTGGCATAACTCGCTTCGCGATTTGAGACCTTTCTCGGACCGATATTTGGCAGCGACTTCGTACTTCAAACCTTGAGAGACGTTCATGAAATTATGGTCTTCTCTTCATAATGGAATTTCTTCACTTGAAGTTTTGAGAGATTCATACTTGGACCACGACTTCTTCATTTTTCTCCAATCTTTATTTTGGATTTTGATATACAACGATCCGCCTCTTTATATGACTTGGATCTATTTATCCTCATACCTTGTTAGGGTCTTTTCGGATACACTTCTCCATGACTTTTGAGGAGTTTTTGCTTTTCGTCGTGTGTCTCGATCCTTCATATTGATTTTTGATAAATGATTCTTCACATCACTTTGGATCTTTAGCAACAAAATGTAGCCCTCATGCCTTGTTTGGGCCTTTTCGGACTCGCCAATCTTCGCATCCCGCTTCAATAAGTTATGCCTTGGCTATGAACTCTAATCCATACCGAGCAACTTTTAAACGATCTTGGGCTAGAAGCTAAGTAACTTTTCAAATCGTACAACCTTATTTATTGCAGATAAATTTATTAACAAGCGATGGGAGAATAGGCTTATAATTAACTCACATAAGTTCACGAAAGAATACCGAACTTATAATTGGCTCTATCATCTCTCGTTCTCCACAGTTTAAAATCTCAAGGAATGAGACTCGTGGATGCTTAGCCTATTAAATCAAAGTTTTGGGTTTTCGAGTCGCCTATAGGATCTTGCAAATTCTTAGACTCTTTTAAGTTTAGAAATCGCATTTTAAAGTTCCCTTGATAAACGACTCTCTAGGATCAATTATAGGAACTTGCGAAAAGTTCTTGTTCTTAACCCGTGAGAGTTAAGACTTTCGCGTATTATAGCTCCCTATATAAAAGCCTAGCAAAACTTGACTTAAACACGTTAAGGATACTAGCTAGAGTAACTTAGATAAGTAAACTCGGGTTGAGTCAAAAGATTCACAACGTTTGAAAATTAAAACCACTTTATTAAACATTTATTCTAGCAAAGAAAGAAAAATAACTATACAAAGGGAAAAACAAATAGGCCAAAATAGATCAAAAATTTTGAAAAATGTCGAAAAATTGATTTTCCGGTTAAAATGAGGACAAATACAAGGGAAAAGAGCCACTTAACTTCGATAGAAGTCCCCCCTACACTTAACATAAAAATTGTCCTCAATGTTTAAGCATGTGGGAGTAAACTCCCCTACACTTAACATAAACATTGTCCTCAATGTTGAAGCATGTGGGAGTATGTTAATGCAAGTAATGCCTAAAAACATTATTAGTGTTAACTAATCTTTCTTAGTTTTGATCACAACAAACCATACAACACATTTAGTGTAGAAACACAAAATGAATTATTTAACTAACACTATCATCAAGGTAATAATCATATCACTAACCTTTCTTAATCATACTTAGTGATCATCAAAATGATTATCCTTAAAACTCACTTTTGCTAATAAGACAAAAGACTTTTTAATAAACTTTCTTTTTTAGAAAATGTTTTATTAAAATGGAAAATGAAAATTTGAAAATGGCATATTCCAAATGCTGTTAGAATATCCTTTGAAGGGTTCAAATACCTCAAATATTCCCACCCCACTAAAAGACAAAAAAACGGAGCGGAGTCTAGTGGCGGTACCTTAAGTACCTACGCGGTACCTTAGCGATATGGTATCGCGGGGTGAGATAAGGTACCGCGCACAGTAGCCGTTATAGATCCGTTGTAACTTTGTCTCCTTTAAATAGTGGGTCAAATCTCATTTTCCAGCAAGCCTCTTGGACGTTTTTCTCAGCCCTTTTTCTATTTTCTATAGCATAATCATTAGTAAATGATCACTTAATTTGTTAAGGATGTTTACATATGATTATCCTCTTGATCCCCTCCTTTACCATGTCCAATGAGAAGATCACTCACTCACTAGTGTAGTGATAAAGATGAATTTATGAGCTAGTCATATTCATCATGATACCTTTGTGTTTTAGGTCAATCCAATGTATTTATGAATACTTGGACTAGTTGTGTTCATCCAAGTTATTTGTGAATACTTGGATTTGTTGTGTACATCCATTGCATATGTGTTTGCTTGGATTTGTGTTGTGTAAATCCAAGCTACATGTGTGTACTTGGATAAGTCTAGTTGAGTTGTAATAGATTTGATTAGGAGTTCTCACTAAACTATAAAGTGATGTGGTTGTGTCTTGTGAGTTCTCACTAAACTTTAAAGTGATTAGTAGTTGTGTTGTGTGAAGTTCTCACTTAGCTTCAAAGTGAAGAGTCGTGAAGATTGGTTCTAGCTTTCGATTAGAACTCGATATCTAGCCTTGTGTCGTAAAATGGTGAAGTAGGCAACGTCGTGAAGATTGGTTCTACCTTAAGATTAGAACTCGACATCTAGCCTTGTGTCGTTAAATTGTGAAGTAGGCAACGTCGTGTAGATTGGTCCTAGCTAAAGATTAGGTCTCGACATTTAGCTTAGTGTCAGAAAATAATGTAAGCAACGATGTAAGGTTTTCTCCGCCGAGAAGGGAGCTTGTGGATATAGTGGAAATCTCGAGTAGGTGTACTCGAGGAGTGGAGTAGAAACAAGAATAGAGCCTCGTTGTCGAACCACTATAAATCTTGGTGTCTTCCCACTAGGTTGTCTCCTTCCTTGCTCTTTTCTTATTTCATTATCATTATACTTGCTTATTATTCTTGCTAGTGCATTTCAATTGAACCTAATCATTATGCAACTTAGCTTTAAGTAAAAGATAGTTTTGATACATACCAAATTGAAAGAAATTTTAATTTGGTCACCAATCGAAGAGAAACTGTTCACCCCCCCCCCCCCCCCCCCTTCTATTTTCTACAATTGGTATTAGAGCGATGGTCACTCAAGATCTTTGAAGTATATTGTACTTTAAAACTTGGATCGATCCATTGTCTCCTCAAATTAGAAGGTGTAGTTGTACTAAAGTTTCTCTTTGGTCAAAACTATGTTTTCTTTGAAAAATAGGTCTTTTAATTGATAACATTGCATCCCACTTAAGATTAGTAGCCTTTATGCATTTTAGATATACTTTTGAAATGTATCTACTAGTTTGCATCTTGCTTTGTGTAGGTACTCATGAAGATCAATCACTTAATTGGTTGTGGATTGAGTTACTTGCACTTGTAGAAGAATCATTTTCATTGATCTTTAACATCTTTGAATGATGATACCAAGATGATTGGGAATGATACTAGTCCTTGAAGACTTAGTACTCATCATAATCATTGATTGGGCATAGCACTTATTCCTTCATGGATTGCTCTTTGTGGCCAAGGTACGCTTTCGTTCTTCCACACGCCCTTTGATCATTCTTTTGATCATTGCTTGACTATGTGCTTGTTCTCGGCATCCTTGCCTTGACATTTATTTGTGGTTTGTGCTTCTTTTCTTTATCTTCTCAAACCTTCATTGCTTGGATACTTGACTCACTATGGTGATGTAGAGTGAGTTAGTAGAAGCTTAAAGTATCAAGCATGATTTCTATGGTTTGCACCCATACGGTTAGTAGGCCCTTTGTGGGAGAGAAAGTGAATTAATACCTTGCTCATATTTTGGTTTAGACTAAGACTATTATTGAAAGTGATCTTAGTCTATACTTGAATAATTGCTTTGTGCTTATTCATTACCAAAGCCGTTTAACGTTTCGTCGGAAAGGCACGTCTTAAACCACTATATATGACACAAGCTCCTCGTTACCACTATTTGAAGATTGTCATTAATCCCTTGAGCATTGATCCTAGTCTTGATTCACTTCCCTTGATTTCTCTCCATTTAGTCGTTTTGCTACGAGTAGTCGTTTGTCCGTTTCGGTTCTTTTCGATCTTGATTTAACTCGTAATCCTTCGTTAAGGCATATTGCTTAGTGTTATGATGATCCAATGATATTCTAAAAGGCTCATGATTTAATTTCAAGTATTTTAGAAAAACTGGATTTTCAAAATTTGGCGTTTTTCAGAGATAGAAACCTGCCTCTGCAGGCGGTTCCTTATCTCCGCGGCTCAAACCCGCGGTTCCTTATCGATAAGGTACCACGGGCAGTAAGTTTTGTCAGAGCGCCAGTTTGTGTTTTTTATTCTTTTTCAAACCAAACTCTCTCTCTCCCAAAAACACACAGCCGACGGGTTTTACCTTTTCCACCATTGTTGAAGGTTCCAAAAACTTCAATCACTCAAATTAATTGATTCCAAGTTGTGGGTTTCACTTATCCTTCATCTAACATCAATTAATTGTAAGTATTTTCTTTCAATTTCATCTATTTTGTTCTAGGGTTCATCCTTTCATAATTGGGGATTTTTAAAATTGAAATTGAATTAAAACCTTAATAGGAATGTGGGTTGACATAGTTATTTTACTATGATTCCTTAGGTTCATATTCATTAAGATTTCACTAAAACCCACTTGTAGAACAAATCCGAGATTAAGCTAAATGATTTTGGTTAAAGGATGGATTTGAGATGAACCCATGAACAAGTAGGTAATGACATTGTTAATGCTTACCTAAAAACCTTGTTTTGAAAAACCAATGTTCTAATCCATTGTTGATATAACATAGATCATGTGTTCTTGGTCAATGATGGAATAGACACATTGTGAACATGAAAATGATATGGATTCAATCCTATGTTTGGCAAGAAATTGATATAACACATTTTCATTTTTCGTTTTCCTTTTGATTTTCATATGAGTGATTGGAGAAATATTGTCTTGTGTTTATATTTAGGTACTTAATCATGCCTTCTCAATATCAAAAAGATCATCAATTCACTAGAGATTATATGTCCGACATCTCTCAAACCTTAGTTTCATCTCAACTCCAAAACGCTTTTCCATCCCTTTCCTCTCGTTGTTTCCATGAGTGTAGGATTGTAGATCCAAGAATAGCAGGAGATAATTATATCAACTCTATGTTCGAGCTTATTTGGTTTGATTGTTTGCTTTACATAGACGAGGTAATTTATCCCTTGTTCCTTCTTGAGTTCTTCAGTACTTACTCCATGCTTGAAATCAACGACCAAATCTTTATTCGTTTCTTGTTGAATGGTGAAATCATTCTATATTCCCTCGATGACTTTGGTGATATTCTTGGTGTGCCATTTGAAGGCACTTGTCGCTTCACGGATAAGTGGAGACTAGATTCTCTCTTGGAGTCAAACGATAAACCTCCAAATAACACCACCGAAGTTGATCTAAATTTCATCCTTGAAATCATCACGAAAGAGCGTAGTGGAAACGTTGTGAGAAGCCTTCATACAAATGTGCGAAATGTGAATAGGTATGAAGTGCTCTCAAGCGACCTTAATGATTACATGCTCCAATGGGCAAACATTCTTAGGGAAAATGTGTTTTGTCTTGGTGGGAACCGGGATCATATCCCGGCTTGCATGGGGCATATGTTGTTTTGCCTATTTACTTCCACCAAGTACAATCTTGCATATTACATCGCTCGACGTATAAATTATGCTCTTTCCAAACCCAAAACAAACCTCCCTTATGTTATGCTTCTTACTCGCCTCTTTAGAAGGGTTGGTCAAGATTTTCCTCAACTCGATCTTTTTCGCTTTCACCCGGTTCAACGGGTTATGTTGCCTATTCAAGAGGCGTATCAACGAAAGCCAAGAAGTGACCGTGGTTCGAGAAAATCCGACCATCAAGAGCCGGATGAGGAGGACACCGATATGCCACCAAGTGATGGTGATGGCATCGGTCCTAGTTCTCACTTTGACTCTTCGAGCAACTCCCATCCATCCTCAAATCAATTCGAGGATGATTTTGAAGACTTAGCTCCTCCTCCTCATCCTTCTAGTGATGTTCCTGAAGATCTCAATATGGAGCATCTTTATCGTGAAAATCTTAGAACCCGAGGAGAATTACATGAACACCGAGTGGAGTCAAGAAAAGGGTTCAAGTATTTGGGAAAGATGATCAAGGGTTTAGGAAAGAAAAGGAGGTGAAGACTTTGAAGTTTTGTCAAAGTTCGGATTTGATGGTTAAACATTTGCTTATTAACACTTTGGTTTAGGTGTTTATTTACTTATGTTAATTATTTGGATTACTATTTACTTTGATCCTAAACGTTTATTATGCCATCATGTTTGTGTTTTACATATCTTTGTGCATGCCATATGATAGTTAGCGTATTAGATTATGATCTGTAGTTACTTTGGCTTGTGAAACCTTTGGGAAAGATCTGGGTTTATCAAAAACTGGAAAGGGAAATTTTTGAAAACCTTCTGGTCGCGGTTCCATATCGACCCGCGGTTCCTTATCGATAAGGTACCGCCGGTCCTAGATAAGGAACCGCCGGCCACTGTGCACGACATCATCTTTGCTTTACACTGTTTTCTTAATTTTGTGTAAACCTTGCATGATTTTCAGTAATAAACTGCACATTTCCTAAACTAGGGTATCTAAATTCATTATTCACCTAAAATGATTTTAATCCATTACTAGTTTGGATCATCCCCTCAACCATTTAAACCCACCTTGTTTGCCATGTTCTCCACACATCAAACATACTTCCCTAAACCTTAAACCACCCTAATCAACCATGGTGTGTACCAAAACCTCAAACACTTCCAAGACCTCCACCCTAAGAAAAACACTCAAAATAAGGGTTAAGGTAGCTAAGCCTAACTCTTCACCTTTCCTCACACCTAAGAATGAGAATGTTCCTATTCTCATCTCTTCATCACCTTCCCCACCTCTTGCACCATGCAAGACTTCTTCCACCCATGGTACTAACCACTCCATTGGTTCTACCTCCTCTTCATTCAATTCTAGAATGAATGAGCTTTCTTCACCCTTCACTCCAAATGCACCCTTGGAAGTGACCACACAACCTCAACCAATCCAAAGCATTCCTTTTGGGAATGACTTTGATGACATTTTGGTGACTTCACCATTTACCCCTCACAACTCACCAATTTCACCAACCTTGGAGATTTTTCCTCCACACTCACCCATTTCCCTTTTGGGGAACATGCCTCCACTTTCACCCACATCACCCTTGGAGAACATGCCTCCTCCTCCTCCACCCAACTCAAACATCCCAATTTTGGGTGCCCCACTTTCCCTCCTCTTGGGTGATCCTTACTTTGGGTTTCAACAAACTCATGGTCCTAGATGTCCATGTTGTCTCTACAACCACTTTCTCATCCAAAACCTAAGGATGGATATGTATGGACTACATAGGGGTTTGCAAGATTTCTTGCTTACTTTGTTCTCCATGCCTCATCCTAGGAGATGAATGATGGAGTTGTCTTAATAAGAGTTTTCAACAAAACCAAGCCTAAGAAAACTACTTATCTAGATTTTATGATAAGCTAGCTATGTATTAGTTAGTTTTACTTATCTTTGTACTTGTTTTCTCATTAATGAATGTTTCTTGTTGTTGTGTTATGGATTTAGCTTTGTGTGATTCTATCCTTTTGTGCACACTAATCAACTTTAATTTGAAATTAAAATTGAACCTAAATCTATCACAACCCCTAAACTTGACTAAAATTGGTTCAAAATGATATCTACATTATTTTGTCATCCTTTGTCAAGACATTCTTTGTGAATGTGTTGCTTTATGCAATCCTAGCATATTTTGGTTCTAATAGAGGTAAAATTCCAAGATTTGCAACTTTTTGAAAAAGTCTTAGTTTTTCCCAAAACCCAGGAAAAACATTGTTTAAAGTCCACTGGACGCGGTTCCTTATGGACCCGCGGTTCCTTAGTGATATGGAACCGCCGGCTCATATAAGGTACCGCGGCCAGAAAGTGACTTTTGACGAATTTTTGGTCAAAACCTTTAAACCCTATTCCCAGTCAAGATTCCTTGTTTACTCAAATTGACTAACATTCCTTGACAATACACATTTTGTATTCAAATTCTTACCTTGATTACATTTTACTTATACCCCAACCTTGAGATTTCATTCTCACACCTTCCCAACCTTGAGAATTCATTCTCACATAACCTTGAGATATCATTCTCACACTCTCACAATGCCTAACTCCTACATTCCTAACCTTGACATTTCTTTGTCACAACCCCACTCACCCAAAGCTTCCTCATCCAAGCTTTCAAAGAAACCGAAAATCTTGGTTCGACCCGTTTGGGTTAAGAAGAATGAACCATCTTCGTCCAAACCACCCAAAAACCCTACCTTCTCTCCAATCAAGTATTGGAATGAAACTTATACCATAAACCCCATCACCGGAGCAAAAGAAAATGTTCCACCACCACCACAATCCTTCAATACCCCCCAACTCAATGACTTTTCCACCTTCCCAAACCTCACAAGGCATTGTGAAAACATTCCCAAGCCCCTTACCCCACCACCACCAAACCCTAAGTTTGATGCCATACCCCCATCAAACGATTTTGTGTTGCATCATGGATCCTCGTGTGATTGTTGCCGATTTCAACAAATTCAACTTGCTCATGTGTATGAGAAGTTAAATTTTCTTGAATTCCTCCTCACTCGACCTCCTATTCAAGTTTTCGTTCCGGTGGACAAAACTTCGAATGATGCATCGTCGTCTTTTTCGTTTTATTTTATTTTTAGCAATCTTGGAAAATATCACTATTAGACTAGCTTATGCTTAGTGGTTTATTTTCCATATTTATTGCTTTTAGATACTCATACTATGTGTATGACTATTCATACAAGATTTTTTGTTTGGGTTCAAAATAAAATTCTCGGAATCCTCTCGAATTGATCTCAGTTAAAAGTGGAATGATTTGTTCTTGGTGACAAAAAGGAGTTTGGTTTTCTATTCTATTAAAAAGGGAAGGGAATAAAATGGTAATGATATAAACTTAAAACAGGCAACAAATAAAAAGCAAAACTTGAATTAATACTGGAAAATGCCCTATGCGGAAAAAGTCCTATACGGAAAATAAGTCTATTCGGAATGTTACTATGCTGAATAAAAGCTCAATTCGGAAAACTTGCCTATGCGGAAAAACATCCTATTCGGAATAAAATCTTATGCGGAAAAATAGCTTTATTCGGAAAATTGAGTTCTATGCGGAATAAAAGAAACCATGCGGAAAAATTAGCCCTATGCGGAAAATTAGCTCTATGCGGAATAAAAGGGGTCTATGCGGAAAACATTACCTATTCGGAATATTATACCTATGCGGAAAGTAAGGTCTATGCGGAAAAACATGTGTTATTCGGAAAGACTGGGCTATTCGAAATATACAAGATATTCCGAATAAGGGAAAAAGTAAACTTGGCAATGCGGAAAATCAACACTGTTCGGAATATTTAAAATATTCCGAGTAAGGGAAATAGCAAAAGGTCAATTCGGAATGATCAGACCAGGAAGAACAGTAACAGTAGCAGTAACACGAGGTACTCGAATTTTAATCAAAATCAAATCAAATACTTAAAAAGGTTTTACCAAATTAAACTCAAATCATTCAAATACCATAAGAAACAAATCCCACCAATAAAAACACTAAATCAACAACTTTTTAAGATCAAACTTGAATCAAATAAAAAACTAAAGAACTTGCACTAGAAGATGATGAAGAACAAGATGAATAAAAAGATGGGATGAATAGATTAATGGAAAAGTAACAAGAGTAATGATTAACACTTACAAGATTGAAAAAGAAAATGAAAAATCACCAAACACCCTAATGGTGTTTGTGATGAACTGGACCTAAGAAATGGGAAAAAAGAAAAAAATGAAGCTCCCTCCCTAATTGTGTGAAGGAAAAGTCTATTTATAGTCCTAGTGGTTGGTTGGTGAGTGGGCTTTCTCCCTTTCTTCTTGTCTTCTCGTCTTTTTAGAAAAGTTGACGTTTTTTATTCTGATTCGGGATTTGTCGTCGATTAAGTCCAACTCGTCTTTTAATTTCTTCGTTAAATAGACTTGAGTTTCTTCGACTTATGTAAATCTTCCGTCTTTGGTCCTTTTCTTCGATAAATCTTCGAATAGGCCCAGTGACTTCAAATCTTTTGCATCTCTTGGACAATAGACTTTATCCTGAGTCTTTTTCCTTGATAAAATCCGTGCAATCCCATGTTTTCTTTAATATTCATCCGGTTAGCTCTGAAATCACAATAAACACAAAAACCACGCATAATTCCAAACAAATGATATTAAATACGTGTTTTGGTCTTGTTTTAGCCAGAATTAAGTGGTAAAAGGATGGGTGTTTACACACCTATCAAATCCCCTACACTTAACCATTGCCATGCCCTCATGCAATGCTGAGTGATAAAGCAAATTTACATTTTTCTCATAATTAATCAACTTTGGCCTTATTTAAATTCTACTAAACAAGAATTAAAATGCTAAGAGAAATTAAAACTTTAAAATAAATAAAAGGATGGAAATAACTTGTAAAGAAATCAAGGACTTACATTAGGGCTTTGGCGTTGCGAAGATTTATCACCCTCAAGTTTCACGTTCCCCAAACTAAGCTTAAAAACGAGATCATTGTTATTATAAGTTAGTAAATCAAACACTTACACACATGGCTTAATTAAGTGCTTAAACTCCCTTATTCCTAGGTGTATCTCTTATATTTTATTTTTGTCTTAGAATGATCATGAAGATGCATTTTTGGACTTATTTCGATAGTTTATTTAGGCTGAAAGCAAAGTAAGACGATTTGATCAATAGTTAGCTAAAGGACAAAATCTCTTAAAACTGCTTCTCGGGATATCAAAAAGTTCATATCTTGGCATAACTCGGTTCACGATTTGAGACCTTTCTCGGGCCGATATTTGGCATGTACTTCATACTTCATATCTTCGAGAGACGTTCTTGAGATAATGGTCTTCTCATCATAATAGAGTTTCTTCACTTGGAGACTTTTGAGGGGTACTCCAACTTTTTTGACCACGACTTCATGATTATTTCTTCAATCTCTAATTGGGATTTTGAGATACAACGATCCGCCTCCTTTTCGGACTTGGATCTATTTATCCTCATACCTTGTTAGGGTCTTTTCGGATAGACTTCTCCATGAACTTTATGGGAGTTGATTGCTTTTCGTCGTGAGTCTTGATCCTTCATATTGACTTTAGGAATAATGCTTTTCACATCACTTTGGATCTTCAGCAATAAAATGGAATCCTCATGCCTTGTTAGGGCCTTTTCGGACTCGCCAATCTTCGCGCCCCGCTTCATAAGTTATGCCTTGGCTATGAACTCTCGTCATTACCGAGCAACTTTTAAACGATCTTGGGCTAGAAGCTAAGTAACTTTTCAAATCGTACGACCTTACTTATTGCAGATAAATTATTAGCAAGTGATGGGAGAATAGGCAAATAATTACACCAAGTGAGCTTGCGCAAGAATACCGACTTATAATTGACTCTATCATTTCTCGTTCTCCACAATTTAAAATCTCAAGTAATAAGACTCGTGGATACTTAGCCTAATAAACCAATTAAGGTCTACATGGTCAAGGATACTAGCTAGAATAAACTTGGATAAGTCTATTCGGGTTGAGTCAAAATAAACGCAACGGGCCTAATATGTCAAAGATTTCAAAACTAGCTAAACCACTTTATTAATATTTTGACTTTATTGCGGGATATATACATATGAAAGCAACGATAAAAATTTAAAAATTATGACTAAATGGCCAAAGTCAATAAGAAATTTGAAAAATGTTGAAAAATAGGATTTTCCGGTTAAATGAAGGCATTTTCATGGAAAAGTCCACTTAAAACTTCGATAGAAGTCCCCCCTACACTTAAGATAAACATTGTCCTCAATGTTTAAGCGTGTGGGAAAAGTTTCCCCTACACTTATGACATTGTGCACGTTGGTTAACTCGAGTTAAGGAAGAGACGACTAAAGTGATCAATTTCAAATGTGAGTATGAAGAAAATTGAATCACGATAGTTGTGAGATAGAACCGGATTCGGATAACACGGGAGCACGGTTCTTCAAAGATTCCAAGAGTGCAGTTATCCCTATAAGCACATCACCACACAAACACAAACGACCAAAATAGGTCCTCCCCTACACTTAGGGGTTAAAGGGATAGATACTCGGGCTGCCTCCCGAGGAGCGCTTGTTTTTGATAACCGAGTCACGAGCCTGACTCGACCCAAAATTAGTTCATGGGGAACGTGGTGAGGGATGGAATCACCTCGTGAGAGGTGTCCTCACCAAAGTACAACTTCACTCGTTGGCCATTCACCTTAAAATTCGGTCCATTAGGTTGAGCGAGCTCGAGAGTACCATATGGAAAAATTTGGGCAATGGTGAATGGGCCGGACCAACGAGATTTGAGCTTGCCCGAAAAGATTTTCAACCGAGAGTTAAAAAGTAAGACTTTGTCTCCAACATGGAACTCTCGGTTTTTGATCTTAGAGTCGTGAATGAGCTTAGTTCGTTCCTTATAGTTTAAAGAATTTTCATAAGCCTCATTCCGAAGTTCATTCAGCTCATTGAGTTGGATCTTGCGTAGGTCACCGGCTTTGTTTATATCAAAATTAGCCCACTTCAAGGCCCAATAAGCCTTGTGCTCCAACTCAATGGGGAGGTGGCACGCTTTCCCGTACACAAGACGATAAGGTGTACAGCCGATCGGGGTCTTGTAAGCAGTACGGAAAGCCCACAAAGCATCATCAAGTTTATCAGCCCATGCGGCACGATGCTCTCCCACGGTTCTTTCCAGAATTCGCTTAAGTCCTCGGTTGGATATTTCAGCCTGGCCATTAGTTTGTGGGTGGTAGGCTGTGGAAAGACGATGATTTACACCGTACTTAGCCATGACTCTAGCAAATTGGTCATTGCAGAAATGAGTCCCACGATCACTAATAATGGCGCGAGGCACACCGAATCTAGCGAATAAAGCTTTCAAAAAGTTACAAACCACCCTTGCGTCATTAGTAGGTAAGGCCTTGGCTTCAACCCACTTTGAAACGTAGTCAACGGCTACAAGGATGTATTTGTTTCTTTTAGAAGAAGGGAATGGCCCCATAAAGTCGATACCCCACACATCAAAAATTTCACATTCTTGTATGAAAGTCTGAGGCATCTCGTCTTTATGTGTGATTTTGCCTTGCTTTTAGCAAATATCACATCGTTTAACCATATTGTGAGCATCATGATATATGGAAGGCCAATAAAATCCCGAGTCAAACACTTTTTTGGCGATGTAGTTGGGACCAAAGTGACCACCGGTGGGTCCTTTGTGGCAAGCATCAAGGATTTCAGACGCTGCCGGTCCATCAACACATCGACGGATAATCAGGTCGGCACATTGTTTGAATAGGTAAGGGTCGTCCCAAAAGTAAGTCTTAATGTCGGTGAAAAACTTTTTCTTTTGTTGAGACGTCAACCCTTCCTTGAGAATTCCACCGGCCAAGTAGTTTGCAAAGTCTGCAAACCACGGGGTTTCATTCGGATTCGAGTTTATAGACATTAAGGTCTCCAAGGGAAAAGAATCATTGATTTCTTTGGTCGGATGATCCCCTTGGTAAGGATCCTCAAGTCTGCTGAGATGATCCGTGGCTAAGTTTTCTGCTCCTTTTTTATCGCGAATTTCGATTTTAAATTCCTGGAGCAGCAAAACCCAGCGAAGAAGTCTTGGTTTGGAATCTTGCTTTGTCAACAAGTACTTCAGCGCGGAATGATCGGTATACACTATGGTGGTGGAAAGGACAAGATAGGGGCGAAATTTTTCAAAAGCATAGACAACAGCTAAAAGCTCTTTTTCGGTTGTCGTATAATGCAATTGTGCCCCCGTCATTGTCTTGCTAGCGTAATGGATTGGTTGGAAGTGTTTGTTCACTCTTTGTCCAAGAACCGCTCCAATAGCAAAATCACTAGCATCGCACATCAACTCAAAAGGCAGCTCCCAATTAGGGGTAACCAAGACAGGTGCCTTAGTAAGCTTATCCTTAAGTGAGTCAAAGGCTTCGAGACACTCTTTGGAAAAGATAAAAGGAGTATCTTTTTCCAAGAGGTGGGTCATCGGGCGAGCGATTTGAGAAAAATCTTTTATGAATCGACGGTAGAAGCCCGCATGACCCAAGAAACTTCTCACACCCTTCACGGTTGTAGGTGGAGGCAACTTTGCGATAACATCGACTTTAGCACGGTCTACTTCAAGACCGGCTTTCGAGATCTTATGTCCAAGCACGATGCCTTCTTTTACCATAAAATGGCATTTTTCCCAATTCAGAACTAGGCGAGTGTCTTCACACCTCTTTAGCATACGTTCCAAATTGGCAAGGCAAGAAGAGAAGGAATCCCCGAAGACCGAGAAATCATCCATGAAGACTTCCATGGTTTGTTCAACCATGTCATGGAAGATAGCTAACATACACCTTTGGAAAGTCCCGGGCGCATTACATAAGCCAAAAGGCATTATTTTGTAAGCAAAAGTGCCATAGGGACAAGTGAATGTAGTCTTCTCTTGATCTTGGGGATCGATGGGTATTTGAAAATAACCCGAGAAACCATCAAGAAAGCAGTAATATTCATTACCGGCTAATCATTCAAGCATTTGGTCCATAAAAGGTAGAGGGAAATGATCCTTTCTCGTGGCATCATTGAGTTTGCGGTAGTCTATACAAACTCTCCACCCAGTAACGAGACGAGTGGGAATCAACTCGTTGTGTTCATTGGGAACAACGGTTATTCCGCCCTTCTTGGGCACACAATGGATTGGACTAACCCATGGTGAATCCGAAATAGGGTAAATCATACCCGCATCAAGAAGTTTGAGAACCTCTGTTTTGATGACTTCATGTATTTTTGGATTCACCCTTCGTTGGCTTTGAATCGTGGGCTTAAAGTCGTCCTCCATGAGAATTTTGTGTGTGCAGAAGTGAGGATCAATTCCACGAATATCCGAGATTTTCCACGCAATAGCCTTCTTATGATCTTTCAACATAGCGACAAGTCGGGCTTTCTCTTCATCCTTCAAATCCTTAGCAATGATGACTGGCGATTTCTTCTCTTCTTCGAGGAATACATACTCAAGATGGGGTGGCAACTCCTTAAGTTCCAAATCCGGAGGATTGTCGACGGGAGGCGTATTCGAAGTCGGAGTATCGATAACAATGACCGTGGGAGATGGAGGCGAAGGATTGTCTTCGTTGAGAAGATTGTCAAAGAAATTCATGTCTTCATCCCCATCGATAGGAGAATCATTAGTAGCTAAATTCGCATCTCCCATAGTATCTTCAAGATTGTTCCAAAATAAATCACTATCTCCAAATAGAGACAACGATGAATCAATAGAGGACACGGTCTCAACATTGGGAAGAGAGGTAGGAATACTTTTGCAAGCATCATTAAAGTGTTCTTCACAAGCCTCATCAAGAACGTCAATACAATTAACGCTCTCATATGAGTAAGGCTGTTTAGACAACTTTCCCATGTTGAAGACTACTTTATCGTTACCCACTCTCATGATAAGCTCACCGGCTTCAACATCAATAAGAGTGCGATCGGTCCTCAAGAATGGACGACCAACAATAAGTGGCACACGGGGGTCCATCTCGTATTCAACGACAACAAAATCAGCAGGGAAGGTGAATTTGTCGACTCCTACAATGACGTCTTCGGCTATCCCCACTGGATAAGCAACCGTACGGTTAGCTAATTCCAAAGTCATTTTGGTGGGGACTAGCTCTGGGAGAGATAATTGCTTCCAAACACTTAGAGGCATGAGATTAATACTGGCACCTAGATCGGCTAGGGCCATGCAATTCTCTACTCCTGGGAAATTGCAAGGGATGAGAAAACGACCCGGATCACCAAGCTTGGTTGGCAATTTCCTTAAGAGCACTGCAGAGCAATTCTCATTAAGTTGGGTATTGGCAATATCGAGGAGCTTTTCCTTGTCTCTCAGAAGATCTTTAAACATTTTTGCATACTTGGGCATGTGAGCGAGAGCCTCAGCGAAGGAGATATTGAAATTCAGTTGTTTGAACATTTTTAGGAAATTCGAAACCTGAATATCATCCTTGCTCTTTTGCTTCTCTTTCCTCAACCTTGAAGGATAAGGTATATTGGAAGAAGAGGAAGGCTTTAGGGGAATAGGATCACTCACAACCACGGGTGGAGGAGGGGTAGAAGGAAGAGGTGGAGAAATTGGGGAAGGAGAAGGATGAGGAATAGGAGCAGGCGACTCGTTCTCCTTAGTCACAACCACCGGTGGAGATATAGGAAGCTCGGGTTCCTTGGTACCTTTGCCACTTCGAGTGGTGATTGCTTTCATCTCCCCTCTTGGATTTGCAACGGTGTTACTCGGAAGAGTATCCGAAGAAGAGGGTTGACTACTTTGGAAGAAACTAGCCATCATGTTCCTCAGATCATTAGTTTGGCTATCCAACGTGTTTCTCATGTCTGCTCTCAAATCGTTTCCTTGCTTGACCAAGTCTGCTTTCAGGTTGAGCACCTCTCTCTGAAGATTTCCCACTATCGCATCGTTAGTCCTCATATAAGTTTCCACTTCTTGGTGAAGAGCGGTGGGTTGGTTGGGAGGAGCATTGTATGCAGGTGGTTGGTAAGCAGGTTGTTGGTAGACTTGGTTGTTTCGTTGAGGCGGTTGTTGCTGCTTGTGAGGTGGGATGTATGGTTGTCGAGGTTGTTGTTGTTGTTGAGGAGGGCGATTAAGGTTTTGTTGTTGGTTTGGGTTGGTAGGAGGAAAACCAGGTGGTGAAAGATAGTTGTTGCTGCGGTAGCTAAGCAAGTTACGGTCACCTTAGGGTCTAGCTTGATAAGAAGGTTGAGGATAGGTGCCATATGCCGCATTCACATTCTCAGCAGGGTAATCTTGGGTGGCGGTACAAGTTGTGTAAGAGTGAGGACCACCGCATATCTCACAAGGTTGGCTGACAGCGTTCACTTGAGCGTGTTTGGCGTTGTTGCTGTTGTTGTTGCTGACGGTGTGGGTGACAAGCGATTCAAGAAGAGTAGTGATTTTGTCTAATCGCTTGTCGCTGTCATTAGTGCTAGCACTAGCGACATTGGTCCGAACACTCTTGGTTTGCACACGAGATTTATTCTCAATGATATCCCAAGCAGCATTGGAAGTCTTAGCCAATAGATTACCCCCTGAGGCACTGTTCAGTGAATCTTGGTCACTCATGCTTAAACCATTGTAAAAAGTATTGATTTGATGTACTTTGGTAAAACCATGTTGTGGGCATTTTCTTAAAAGATCTTTAAAGCGATCCCAAGATTCACTGAATGACTCATCGTACTTTTGTTCAAAATTTATGATCTCATTCCGCAAAGCGGTAGTACGAGAGGGTGGAAAAAAGTAATTTATAAACTTTGTTTCCAAATCCGTCCACGAGAGAATACTCTGTGGCGGTTCCTTAGCAAGCCAATGCCGAGCTTGTCCCTCTAAAGAAAAGGGAAAAAGTTGTAACCTTATAACTTCTTGAGGAACCCCATTGAATTTGACCGTGTTGGTGAGTTGTAGAAATCTCTTGATGTGGTCGTGTGGATCATCAATGGTTCGTCCCAAGAATGGCTGAGCGGAGACCATCTGGATAAAGCCTGACTTGAGCTCGAAATTGTTGGCGGCAATTGGAGGTATGACAATTGGATCCGTGTTGCCATCGACATGAGCTTGCAGCAGTTCAATCATCGGGCGATTATCCGGAAGGGGCTCATTGTTGTTGTTATTGTTCATGTTGTTAAAAGGCGGGTTGTTGTTGTTATTATTGTTTGGAGGTGGTACACCGGCCATGTCTAAGTGATCGAGAGGCTCGGGCTCTTGATAAGACGTGGATCGAGTGCGCATACACCTACAAAAGAACTAACAAGGCAAAAACAATACAAAAATATTTTTGATTTTTTTATGGTTTTTTACTTTTTAGGATTTTTGAAAATTTTATATTTTTTTAGTGTTTTTGAAAATTTTTGTGAAAAGTAACGTTCACGGGGAACGGATCCCAAAATCCAAGTTCTCACAAAAAACTGTTGATCTTAACGAGAAGAGCCGGCAGCGGCGCCATTTGATACAAGATTTTTTGTTTGGGTTCAAAATAAAATTCTCGGAATCCTCTCGAATTGATCTCAGTTAAAAGTGGAATGATTTGTTCTTGGTGACAAAAAGGAGTTTGGTTTTCTATTCTATCAAAAAGGGAAGGGAATAAAATGGTAATGATATAAACTTAAAACAGGCAACAAATAAAAAGCAAAACTTGAATTAATACTAGAAAATGCCCTATGCGGAAAAAGTCCTATACGGAAAATAAGTCTATTCGGAATGTTACTATGCTGAATAAAAGCTCAATTCGGAAAACTTGCCTATGCGGAAAAACATCCTATTCGGAATAAAATCTTATGCGGAAAAATAGCTTTATTCGGAAAATTGAGTTCTATGCGGAATAAAAGAAACCATGCGGAAAAATTAGCCCTATGCGGAAAATTAGCTCTATGCGGAATAAAAGGGGTCTATGCGGAAAACATTACCTATTCGGAATATTATACCTATGCGGAAAGTAAGGTCTATGCGGAAAAACATGTGTTATTCGGAAAGACTGGGCTATTTGGAATATACAAGATATTCCGAATAAGGGAAAAAGTAAACTTGGCAATGCGGAAAATCAACACTGTTCGGAATATTTAAAATATTCCGAGTAAGGGAAATAGCAAAAGGTCAATTCGGAATGATCAGACCAGGAAGAACAGTAACAGTAGCAGTAACACGAGGTACTCGAATTTTAATCAAAATCAAATCAAATATTTAAAAAGGTTTTACCAAATTAAACTCAAATCATTCAAATACCATAAGAAACAAATCCCACCAATAAAAACACTAAATCAACAACTTTTTAAGATCAAACTTGAATCAAATAAAAAACTAAAGAACTTGCACTAGAAGATGATGAAGAACAAGATGAATAAAAAGATGGGATGAATAGATTAATGGAAAAGTAACAAGAGTAATGATTAACACTTACAAGATTGAAAAAGAAAATGAAAAATCACCAAACACCCTAATGGTGTTTGTGATGAACCGGACCTAAGAACTGGGAAAAAAGAAAAAAATGAAGCTCCCTCCCT
Organism: Glebionis coronaria; assembly: GCA_025667525.1. Lineage (NCBI taxonomy): Eukaryota > Viridiplantae > Streptophyta > Magnoliopsida > Asterales > Asteraceae > Glebionis > Glebionis coronaria. The sequence goes on along the minus strand of CM046876.1, from coordinate 461,511,904 downwards.
AATTGTGTGAAGGAAAAGTCTATTTATAGTCCTAGTGGTTGGTTGGTGAGTGGGCTTTCTCCCTTTCTTCTTGTCTTCTCGTCTTTTCAGAAAAGTTGACGTTTTCGATTCTGATTCGGGATTTGTCGTCGATTAAGTCCAACTCGTCTTTTAATTTCTTCGTTAAATAGACTTGAGTTTCTTCGACTTATGTAAATCTTCCGTCTTTGGTCCTTTTCTTCGATAAATCTTCGAATAGTCCCAGTGACTTCAAATCTTTTGCATCTCTTGGACAATAGACTTTATCCTGAGTCTTTTTCCTTGATAAAATCCGTGCAATCCCATGTTTTCTTTAATATTCATCCGGTTAGCTCTGAAATCACAATAAACACAAAAACCACGCATAATTCCAAACAAATTATATTAAATACATTTTTTGGTCTTGTTTTAGCCTGAATTAAGTGGTAAAAGGATGGGTGTTTACACACCTATCACTATCTTCTTTGTTGTATTATTTTTTTTGTAACTTTTGTGTTATTTGTGTGCTATCTAATTAGTTCTATTTTTAAGTTGATCTTGGTTAAATTTTTACAATTGCTTATGGGTGATTCCATCAATTCTAAAGCTTTAACCCATTGACAAGCTTATCATTTTCATTTTATTGAAGTTTGATTTTGTCAATTACCTCTTTGGACATACTTAGCAAAATACTTGCTTCTAATTTGAGATTTCTTCTCTTTCTCCCTCTCAAGTTACTTAGTAGGTAGTGATCATATATACATTGGTGTTTCTTTCCTTTCTACTAACCTTTGTGTAGCATGTCACCTTAGCTCACAAACTTGGTGCCCCGAGCAAGGGGGAGCAACCACCAAGGGGGAGCTACTAGCAAAGTTCGATGCACTTCAAAGACTTATGCTAACCTTTTTGCTACGACAAAGGGGGAGAAATGATAGTGATAAACTAGTTAATAATTCCATAGTTTGTGTTTATACGTAAATGAGTTTATCGTTTGTCGTAATTAAAAAGGGGGAGATTGTTAATGCAAATAATGCCTAAAAACATTATTAGTGTTAACTAATCTTTCTTAGTTTTGATCACAACAAACCATACAACACATTTAGTGTAGAAACACAAAATGAATTATTTAACTAACACTATCATCAAGGTAATAATCATATCACTAACCTTTCTTAATCATACTTAGTGATCATCAAAATGATTATCCTTAAAAATCACTTTTGCTAATAAGACAAAAGACTTTTTAATAAACTTTCTTTTTTAGAAAATGTTTATTAAAATGGAAAGTGAAAATTTGAAAATGGCATATTCCAAATGCTGTTAGAATATCCTTTGAAGGGTTCAAATACCTCAGATATTCCCACCCCACTAAAAGACAAAAAACGGAGCGGAGTCTAGTGGCGGTACCTTAAGTACCTACGCGGTACCTTAGCGATATGGTACCGCGGGGTGAGATAAGGTAACGCGCACAGTAGCCGTTATAGATCCGTTGTAACTTTGTCTCCTTTAAATAGTGGGTCAAATCTCATTTTCCAGCAAGCCTCTTGGACGTTTTTCTCAGCCCTTTTTCTATTTTCTATAGCATAATCATTAGTAAATGATCACTTAATTTGTTAAGGATGTTTACATATGATTATCCTCTTGATCCCCTCCTTTACCATGTCCAATGAGAAGATCACTCACTCACTAGTGTAGTTTTAAAGATGAATTTATGAGCTAGTCATATTCATCATGATACCTTTGTGTTTTAGGTCAATCCAATGTATTTATGAATACTTGGACTAGTTGTGTTCATCCAGGTTATTTGTGAATACTTGGATTTGTTGTGTACATCCATTTCATATGTGTTTGCTTGGATTTGTGTTGTGTAAATCCAAGCTACATGTGTGTACTTGGATAATTCTAGTTGAGTTGTAATAGATTTGATTAGGAGTTCTCACTAAACTATAAAGTGATGTGGTTGTGTCTTGTGAGTTCTCACTAAACTTTAAAGTGATTAGTAGTTGTGTTGTGTGAAGTTCTCACTTAGCTTCAAAGTGAAGAGTCGTGAAGATTGGTTCTAGTTTTTTATTAGAACTCGACATCTAGCCTTGTGTCATAAAATGGTGAAGTAGGCAACGTCGTGAAGATTGGTTCTACCTTAAGATTAGAACTCGACATCTAGCCTTGTGTCGTTAAATTGTGAAGTAGGCAACGTCGTGTAGATTGGTCCTAGCTAAAGATTAGGTCTTGACATTTAGCTTAGTGTCGGAAAATAATGTAAGCAACGATGTAAGGTTTTCTCCGCCGAGAAGGGAGCTTGTGGATATAGTGGAAATCTCGAATAGGTGTACTCGAGGAGTGGAGTAGAAACGAGAATAGAGCCTCGTTGTCGAACCACTATAAATCTTGGTGTCTTACCACTAGGTTGTCTCCTTCCTTGCTCTTTTCTTATTTCATTATCATTATACTTGCTTATTATTCTTGCTAGTGCATTTCAATTGAACCTAATCATTATGCAACTTAGCTTTAAGTAAAAGATAGTTTTGATACAAACCAAATTGAAAGAAATTTTAATTTGGTCACCAATCGAAGAGAAACTATTCAACCCCCCCCCCCCCCCCCCCCCTCTAGTTTCTACAGAGTAAACTCCCCTACACTTAAGACATTGTGCACTTTGTTTAAATCTTGCTAAGGAAAAGACTACTAAAGAGATTCCTATTTTATTATTGAGAAAATATAAAATAGTGAATTGAAAAGAGTTTAGGATAGAACCGGGAAGAAGTGAACACGGAATCACGGGTCGTCAAGAATCATCAAGAGTGTGTCTTTGAAGCTCGAATCCCTGATTGTAAGAAGGGAGGAGGGCAAAGCAAACCAAAGGGTCTCCCCCCTAAACTTATGATAAAGAAAGCGAAAAGATAGATGCATGGGTTGCCTCCCAAGAAACGCTTGATTTTTGTTAACCGAGTCGTGGAGCCTGACTCGACCTTGATTATTATCAGAAGAAGCATGAAACATATCCACCAGGATCAAAGACATAGTTTTCGTCCATCAAATAGCACAAGCTTAAGGCGAACAAGGCAAGCCAAAGAAGAGTAGGCAAGGTTCCCTTAAGCAGCGATGGAGCACGGTGGAAGCAAGGTTGAAGTGGTGCAAGCATGTCTTCAAAAGTTCCAAATATTTTCCTTTTATTTCATCAGGTGGATACTGAGATGGCTTGAAGATATGAATACCGGGGTCGAACACCTTTTTCTTTAGGGGAAAATAGCACTCAGGCTTAGCAGAATGGGAAGAAGATCCGCGAAGAAGCACAACCTCGTCCTCAGATGGGGGACAAAGAGGTGTTAACTCATACGTGCTGCGGATATTGGTGTCGACCGGTTTCTTCTCCTTAGAAAGTATTTTCTTCAAATCCAAAGTAGGATCAAGACGATAATCTTCAAAATCATAAGGAGGAGCATCACTCTCATGAGGGAAGTATGTGTTAAGAAATTCAGAGAAGTCTTCCTCAAATGAGTAATCGTCCAAAGTAGGATCGAGTGATGTAGGAGGATCTTCATCATGTGAAGAATCGCTCGAAAGAGTATCAGCCTCATCAAAATCATCATATGTGGGTAGCTCGGGATACTTGGAAGTAAAATCATCAAAATCATCCGAATCTGAGCTAGAATCATCATCATAAGCATCAAAGACCGGTGGAGAATCATAAATGGGAGAAGGTTCCAAATTGGACCGAGAATCATCCACATCATTTTGAAAAAGTGGATTATCGATGGAAGAATCGAATAGAGGATTGTTGTAGACAACAAAGTCATCATGCACATTAATCATATTCACTGATTCTCGGCCTCCAAAGGTTGTACTTGTAAGTTTCCCCATTTTAAAAACTTGTGCATCATCCCCGACTCTTAAGATTAACTCACCTTCGGCAACATCAACTAAAGCTCGTCCGGTTCTCAAGAATGGCCGACCAAGTATTAAAGGAATACGAGGGTTGAAGGTCTACGTAACCTTGGGATTGTGCAATATATGGATGGGATCTATTGATAAGATGGAGGAGATGGGGAAGATGAAGATGGGGTATAGAGAGAGAAAGGAGAGAAAAGTAAAGTTATGAAATGAAAGAACCACCCCTCCTAACATGCTAGGAGGGGTATATATATAGCCCACCCTACATGTGGGCTATATGGACTATATTGTTTACAAATGGATCACGAGCCCAATACTAGAATATATCTTTGGAGTGACCGATCCTCTCTAAATACGTAAAAACATATTTCCAACAATCTCCCCCTAAGGGAGGTCACTCCAAGTTACAATGTCCTAAATAGTCTATAGCTCGTGATCTATGCTAATAATGATGTAACCGAGACTTTCTTTGGAAAAATGTATTTCCAACAATCTCCCCTTAAGGGAGGTCACACCATTTTACAAAATCTTAAACCTAGCATACTATGCTTGAGTCTTCGATCTTGTTCTTGTGAATATGCTTGATGTGATCTTTGACTTTAGTCTTGAGCATGTTTCCTTGCCTTGACCTTGTGCATTCGTCACTTGTGAAATTTGCCTCTTCGTGACTTCATGTTCCACAAACTTATACCTTTAAATTCTTGAAAGCTTCAGAGTTTGATACAGCGGAAGACTTGACCTTCAGACTTTCTTGAATTTCTTGAAGTACTAAGTGTATGTAGTACAAGCATGTGGTGACGACTTCTTCTGGATTATACACCGCAATGCCACCTTCTTGTTACGCTGCATAAGACAGTTAGCAACAAACCATATATACGGATGAAATGGCCTTGAACATTTCATTCTAATTCGGTAGCATTTTACCTCCGGTCGGTGAAGACCGTTGGACGATATTAAATATCGTACTTGTGGCAGGTAGTTTCAATAAAGAACCTCCTTGACAAGATTTCGCGGGTAAACCCGTTCTCTTTACTCGACCGTCCAAAGCTGACTGCGAACGTAAAGAGTGAATCATTTGGATAATATTATCCGCATGATTTGAAGCCGTCAATTCATGTTCCTGGAACAAGTGAAGTTCAATTAAGAACCGCACCATCGTTGCTTTCCAGTTTTCACGAGCTTGATTCGTATAGAATCTTGCAAGTTACCTACCAAGTGTTGTTTGATGTTAACACTAGAAGGATTTCCATTCGTCACTATAAATACTTAATAGTATTACTCTGAATGTTCTGGCAAGATCACTAAGATTTTGTGTAGAGACCTGGAACGTGTTTAAATTCATTTAAGAGTTTAAACCACTGTTGCTTTCCAGTTATCACAAGTTTGATTCATAAAGAATCGCACAAGTCACCTACCATGAGCTTTTTGATGTTCGCTCAAGAAGGATTTCCATCTTCATTGTAAATACTTTCGTATTACTCGGATGTTCAGGCAAGATCATGAAGATTTTGCGTAGGACTCTTAATATCTTTCTTACTTTTCACATTGTGTGAAGAAGCAAGGAAATATGAAAGTGTGTCCTAATGAGATATTTGATAATCTCAAATGGCTCTATACTCGATCGTACATTTTGGATTTTAGTGATCGGAGGCTGGAGAAGAGTGCCACCTTTTCAATACCAATTTATTCGGAGTGAATAAATCAATAGATAATGTGTTGTCTCCGTGTGATTAAAACAAATATCTTTTGAGAGATATCTGTGTTAGCTGGGATGGGTTGTGCATTGCATCACTGGGTCCATGATGTCTATCTTCAATATCAAGAATCATTAAAAATGATCTCAATAGCATATGTATTGACCCGGTTTCTGCCTAAGTTGTAAGGAGGGCTTCTTTCTTTATACCCTTTATCTTTACAATTCTTTTTCATTCTTCAACCCCTTCAATGCTTACCAATACGTCATCACTAGCACCTTGTTGTGATTGTTCCAGTGCTAACTTAAGTACTTGGTCGGCATTCAGCTACGTTCACAATCTTTCTCCATCTTTCCTAAGGACTACTATTTCTAGCTATGGAATGTCCTTGGGAAGATTCCTCCGGTTCTAGAGAAATCATTGGACTTTAACCTATCCTACCATCCTTATGTCACCACAATCTTCACCGTCGTGAATAGAGATGTTTTGGGTAAGTGTATGTCACCATGAAATCCATTTTGAAGTGCAAATCCATTCTGCTCCCCTTAACATATGCCACGATATTCGAAAACATTTTGCACATGTCGGGATGAGTCAGCACATTAAGTCAAACCATTATTAATCTCAATATTAAATCATATTTTCTCCCCCATATTAAAAATATTAACCCAATCGATGTTTTTAATATCAATTGATTTAATAGTATTTTAAGAGAATTTGGGAAGAAAAATGCAAATCCAATTATCTTCATGAATTACACAAGCTCTCCCTCAAATTAATGAGGGTCTACTTGAAACGTAAATTAAATTCCTTTTAAACGCAAGTTTAAGGTATTTATCACGTGCAAAGATCATATATAATAATGAATTCACAATATTAGCAATTTACGAGGTTGGACCTGAATGATGGAGAACATCATATGAAAGAAGCACATGGTTCTTGTTCACGAATGTTGGTCTTCCTCGTAACTTCTGAAATTATCTTCCCCTTTACACCACTTGGACAATTGATATCGTTGTCTTGACACCAATATGTGAACTTGGCACTCTCGGCATCAAGGATTCTGAATGCTGGACAATTTCTCCCCCTCAATTGTTGACCCGTGTTCTATTGAAAGAGCTGTAGTCATCGTTTGAGTAATCGCATCGTCGAGTATGTAGATATCAATTGCACCGAACTTCGTATTGTGGAGTTGATAACTTCGGATTCTGAAGTCAAAGCTTTCCGGTGAAATGCTTGACTTCAAAGTGAAAAGCGGGTTACTATCAGAAATAATAGCAAACCATATGGAGCATGTTTTAAATCTTTTAAACTTCTGCTCGAACTTTATTTACAACCCCGTGTCATTATTGAATGACATTTCTAGGTTCGTAAATATTATCGATTCCAGAAGACATGCTCTTTTTATCAAAATGTTTTTGAACACACAATTTTGAAAGATTTGAAAAAACCTTTTGAGAAATTCTTGAAAAATTGTGTTCAAAGTTTTGAAAACCAATTACTTGAGCTTAAGATTTGGAATATCTTAGGAAAGCTCAAGTCCGAGAAGTTGTGAACTTCTCGTTGTAAGGATAAGTTACCATCGGCGATAACCTTTCCTTTTATCTGAAGAACGAGTCCTAAGCTGACATTTACTTAGAAGTCGTTTTCATGAGCTTGAAAACTTTGATTGTTTTAACGGAAAGCTCATGACCGAGAAAGGTTAATTTCTCGTTATGAGGAAAAGTTCTCTTATTTAAAAGATACACTTTCCTTTCTGAGCTTAAAACTTTGAATGTTTTAATACAAGCTCATGACCGAGAAAGGTGAATTTCTCGTTAAGAGGATAAGTTATCATAAAAGATAAACTTTCCTTTATTTTAAGTTCGAGTTACAGTCTGACATTTAACTGTAAGTCATTGTGCATGAGCTTAAAAACTTCGAATGTTTTTAATATTAGCTCATGCCCGAGAAAACTTATTTTCTCGTTGTAAGGATAAGTTTATCATCGGCGATAAACTTTCCTGCCTTTGAAGAGCGGGTTATAGACTGTCATTTATCTATAAGCCTTATACACGAGCTTAAAACCGTTGAATGGTTTTAGTGTAAGCTCGTGTCCGAGAAAACTTAATTTCTCGTTGTGAGGGTAAGTTATCGTTGACGAGATAAGCTTCCCTTTCTCTGAAGTTCGGGTCACAGACTGTGATTTGAATGTGAGCCATTGTGCATGAGCTTAAAAACGTTGAATGTTTTTAATATTAGCTCATGCCCGAGAAAACTTAATTTCTCGTTATTAGGATAAGTTTACCATCGGCGATAAACTTTCCTTTCTTTGAAGATCGAGTTATAGTCTGTGATGTGACTATTTAGGACTATTTAGGACATTGTAACTTGGAGTGACCTCCCTTAGGGGGAGATTGTTGGAAATACGTTTTTACGTATTTAGAAAGGATCGGTCACTCCAAAGATATATTCTAGTATTGGGCTCGTGATCCATTTGTAAACAATATAGTCCATATAGCCCACATGTAGGGTGGGCTATATATATACCCCTCCTAGCATGTTAGGAGGGGTGGTTCTTTCATTTCATAACTTTTTAGACTCGAGTAACTCAAAATCCGTTTGAAGTTTGTGAAAATTAGTGACCACTAACTCTTTTTCTTTAAGTTCGTTAGAAAGATCTGCTCTTAAGGTTTCAATTTCTTGCAAATGACTCATTTGTTTGTTTCGAAAATGATCATATTCGGGATTTGTTAGAACATTGGACGAAGGAACTAATTCCAAAGTTTGAACCTTTTAATTGCACAAAGCAAGCTCTGCAGACAAATTCTTATTCTTAGCTAGGGTTTCTAAGAGTGCAGTATTCATTTGGCTAAGTAATGTAGCAGGAACCATGACCAAATCTTGTTGAGCAGGAATATGCGTATGCGAAATGGCTCCCGGTTATGATTCACTCAAAGTCTGGGGACTCACATTGATATTACTATCATTGATTGTCTCCTCATTTGAAAGACTCACCACCGAAGACTCATTCGGATCAGCACCCTCTTGCCCAACTTGATGTGGTTGAATACTAGTATCAGTGGTATTATCAGTGGTATTATCAGTGGTATTAGTAAGTACCTCAGATATTTTTTCTGGCCCAAGGCTAGAGATAGTTGCCATAAGAGCTGCCTGTGCAGATTGAAGTTCATCACAGTCTGAATCGTAGGCATCAAGATCATCTGCTTGGTATGCTGCATTCTGTGTGGTGACAACGTCTTGTTCAGCAATCCCTGGATCAGCAAGAAATGCAAGCTCCTCTTCATCAAGTTCCCTTCCTTGTGCCTGAGCGTTCACCAGATAAATCTTCTCTGCAAACCATTGACCATCCCTTCTCCTCTTGGGTTTTTTGCAATCCCTGGACATATGACCTTCTTCCTTACAGTTGTAGCATGTAATCATTCTCAACTTGCCTGTGGAATTAGCACGTGGAGGAGTGTTGACAATTGGAGCAGGATTGACCGTGCGTGCATTGGTGGTTGATGTAGTAGGTCTCCCCTGATAAGGTTGAATAGGTTGAACCATTACCCTGCCATTCTCAATAGTAGCTTGTTGTCGAGAATTGGATGAATTCCTCAGCTGATTGTTAGTAGGAGCTGGACCTCTAAATCCTCGTTTGCTTAATGTCCTTGTGAGATAAGCAGACATAGTGGCTAACACTTCAACTGGGTCAGTTCCTTGTTTGAATTCAGGAATGGGGACTTCATCATTATCACAATACAATGCTTGGTCTTGTTGAGCACCATAAGCACTAGAAGGATTACTCATGTTGTCAGAATAGCTTGATGGATATGCTGCATTCTCTTGATAAGAAGAGTATGATGACTGAGCATAAGGTGCAATGCTTGCTGGTGAATATGGGTGAGGTTGTGAGCCATATTGTGATGCTTGTGGTTCTCTCTGAGATGAAGGTGCATTAAACCAATATTGTTGCTGATGTGAGGTGGGTGGTTGAGGTAGAATCGAATATTGAGGGAAGCTTGGAGTCAGGTACGGTGATGGATGATAAGCTTGGTGTCCCATGATATAAGGAGTGTTGTTGTATGACAAGCTTGGTTGATTTTCCATCAAAGCTAAAGAATCAGGGTACATACCTCGAGGCGAACGGTGCATGATCACATGTTTCTCATGCTGCTGAAGAAAAGCATAGAGTTGATCCAAATTGCACTTATGCAAATCCCTGGTTAACTTAACATTGGTAATATACTCACCCCATTCAGCTTGAGGTAAAGTATTCAAAAACTTGGTGTTAACCTGGAATGGAGCAATCACGAGATTGTATACATTCAGATCATTCATGAGAGTAGTGAATCTGAAGTAGTAGTCGTGAAGCGTTTCCCCTGGGTTGTACGTGAATCTATCAAACAGATCATATAACTGACATTCCCTTTCTTGTTTGGTAAGAGACGTACCTTGTAGCAACACCTTTAGACGTTCCCATAAATCCTTTGCAACCGTATATTGACTGACCATTCGATAGATGTCATATGGAAGAGCTTGGAGAATGGTTTGAAGAGCCTTTTCGTCTGCATCGGCAACAAGTTGTTGAGCTGGTGTAAGTTCTTCAAACTCCTGTGGTCGAGTCACATTGTTAACCACGATGGTACCATAATCAAGTGGACCATTTAGAATTGACTTGACCATAAGCCTCCCATATGTCGGTTTTCCCTTAATGTATGACATCATACGGCCTTGCCATGCTTCAAAGACTTCTTTAATGAGCATTGGAGGGCGATTATCCGTTCCCGTAATGACGGAAATATCCGTAAGTGATGTCATCTGAGGCATTAATGAATTCGGATTCATTTTGATCACTTCAAAGAAACAAAGATTATCGGTTGATCGAGCAGTGAAGTAAGGTTGTGAATTGTGTTGTGTTGTTGAAGTAAAGAGTATGTAAGAAGCCAAGATTAAATCCACTAATAATCAACGAAAAATACCCCTTGATCTTGCTTATCCGGAATAACTCCTATTCGGAATAAACCTTATGCGGAATAGAACCTATTCGGAATAACCCTTATACTGAATATACCCTATTCGGAATAACCCTTACGCGGAATATACCCTATTCGGAATAACCCTTGTGCGAAATAACCCCTTATGCGGAATACCCTTATGCGGAATAACCCTTACTCGTAATACCCTTATGCGGAATAACCCTTACTCGGAATAACCCTACTCGGAATAAACCCTTACTCGGAATAAACCCTTACTCGGAATGATCTTCTATTCGGAATACCACTATTCGGAATGATCTTTCTATTCGGAATACCACTATTCGGAATGATCTTTCTATTCGGAATGTTTGGCTATTCTGAATGTTTGGCTATTCTGAATATTTGGCTACTCGGAATGTTTGGCAATTCGGAATAATCTGGAAAAATTGACTTCGAGCCCAGGAAATAGCTTTTTACACGAATCAAAACTCGATTTTTGATCAAAAACCACAAAAAGTTTTATGATTTCTACCAAAATAAGCTAAACCCAATACTTATCAACTAATCCCAACAACAAAAACACCAAAAATTACAAGATTCAAGGATGATTTTCCTACAAATCACTAATACATTCAAAAACTAAAAAATAACACTAATCCTTACCTTAAATCACCCCATAGCTCTTGATACCAAATGCAGGTCTACGATATCTTAGGATTTGGCAATATATGGATTGGATCTATTGATAAGATGGAGGAGATGGGGAAGATGAAGATGGGGTGTAGAGAGAGAAAGGAGAGGAAAGAAAAGTAGAGAGAGAAAGTGATTTATTAAATGAAAAATGTGAAATGAAAAGAACCACCCCTCCTAACATGCTAGGAGGGGTATATATATAGCCCACCCTACATGTGGGCTATATGGACTATATTGTTTACAAATGGATCACGAGCCCAATACTAGAATATATCTTTGGAGTGACCGATCCTTTCTAAATACGTAAAAACGTATTTCCAACAAGGGTCCATTTCATAATCAACAACGACAAAATCGACCGGGAAAGTAAATGTGCCAACTTTAATGAACACATCTTCGGCAATACCAACGGGGTAAGCGAGAGTGCGGTTTGCAAGTTCAAGAGTCATCTTTGTTGGAGTGAGGTCGGGTAATGATAGTGTTTTCCAAACACTCAAAGGCATCAAATTAATACGAGCCCCGAGATCAGCAAGGGCAGTAAATTCTTCAGTTTTGTTGAACACGCAAGGCAACACAAAACGACCGGGATCTCCAAGCTTCTCCGGAAGTTCTTTAAGAATAACTGCAGAGCAGTTTTCATTTAAGCGTGTGTTGGCGAGTTCAATCAACTTCTCCTTCTTGTTAAGCAATTCCTTAAATGCTTTCACAAATTTGGGCATGTGGACAAGTGCCTCAAGAAAGCTAATGTTGAAGTTCATTTGAGGAGATCATCTTCACATAGCGTGACACTTCAGCGTCATCCTTGGTTAGCATTTTGGTCTTGCCTAAACGAGAAGGATAGAGGATATTGGTTTTAGGTGGTGAAGGTGAAGGTGAAGGTAAAGGTTGAGATGTTGAAGGGTGAGATGTTGAAGGTGCCTTCCTATGGAAATCGTCATGACGAGGCGGAGACGGTAATGGTGCACTAATACTAGGTGTAGGAAGAGTAGGGATACATGGTGGTGGAGGAGGTGTAGATGATGGGGGTGGGGTTGGTGGATCGACAATGGTAATTCCACTACGAGTAGTAATAGCACTCACATTTGCTCGCGGATTGGTGACGGTGTTTGAAGGTAAAGAACTTGAAGAAGAAGGTTGAGCGGCGGGCAAGAAACTAGCAAGCATATTCTTCAAATCATTTGTTTGATTGCTGAAGGAGGATTGAATATTATCTCGAAGCTTGGATCTTATCTCATTTCCTTGCTTGGTAATATCTCCTTTAAGATTGATAATTTGGCTCTGAAGATTCTTGATTTGCTCACCGTGGGTTCTCATGATGGCTTCAACATCCGGATTACTGGGTGGGGTTTGTTGGGCGGGTGGGTGATAAGGATTAGAAGCTCTTGGTGGGATTTGGTTTCTTCTATTGTAGTTGTTGGCGGGGTTTTGGTTTTGAGGAGAAAAACCGGGTGAAAGGTAATTGTTGGATCGGTAACTCAGCAAATTTCTATCACCTTGAGGTCGAGCTTGGTAATTTTCCGGTGAATAATTACCATAAGCTGCATACACATTTTCCCGATTTCCTTGAGTCGAAGGACAATCGGTGTATGAGTGAGGACCGCCGCATGTTTCACAAGGATTGGCAACCGCTTTAACTTGTTGTTGCTGTTGGTTTGAAGCGAGAAGCGTGATACTTTTGCTCATTTCAGTCATCATGCGGGTGAGTTCGGTCATCTCAAGGTTTGCTGAAGTATAAGAAACATTGACTCTCGGGTTGTTCCTTGAAGAAGCGGAGGAATCCCAGTTTTTGTGGTGAGTAGTCATGTTCTCAATAAACTCTCTACACTCCTCGGGTCTCCTTTTCATGAATGTGCCACCGGCGGCTGCATTAATCGTATCACGATCTCGAAAAGTCAAACCGTTGTAGAAAGTATCAATTAAGGTCACAGGGAGCATGTTGTGGTTTGGACATCTATCGATTAAGACATTATATCTCTCCCAAGCATCAAAAAGAGATTCATCAGGGTCTTGCATGAAACCGCTAATTTGATTGCGAAGGCTCGTGACCATGGATGGTGGAAAGTAGCGCGACAAAAAGCGTTGAGTCATGTCATCCCAAGTGTGAATAGAATTCTTCGGGAGACGATCAAACCATTTCTCGGCATGATGCGATAAAGTCTGTGGAAAGAGTTGTAGGCGTAGAACATCCATTGTGGCACCGGGCAACTTCATGCTTTGGGTGATTGTAATGAACTTGTCGAGGTGTTTGTTGGCATCATCATCAGGCAATCCACGGAATGGGTTTGTTTGCACTTGCTGAATCATGTGGTGCTTCAACGAAAACTCAGGAGCGTTGATTTGCATCGGCGCAATCGGTCCTCCTCGTCCAAACATGGTAGGTTGACAAAGCTCCTCCATGGTCCGAAGATCGGGCTGTGGAAGAACATTATTGTTATTGTTGAGGTGCGGTGGAATATTGTTGTTGACACCTGACATACTTAAATCTTCTTGAGTCTTGGGCTCTTGATAATTAGAAGATCTAGTACGCATACACCTGGAAATGCAAAAGAAAAAGAAACCAAACACAAAGACAATATATATACACAATAAAGATAAAATCTTTTTGGATTTTTGAAAATTTTAATTTTTATGGTTTTTTGAATTTTTTAAGCAAGAAAATAACGCTTACAAGTGAACGGATCCCAAAAAGCAACGCGTCTCTCATAGAAAACCGTTAATCTTTACGAAAAGAGCCGGCAGCGGCGCCATTTGATAACTAGATTTTACTCAGGTTAAGAAGATTCGTTTAAGTATGTCTAATCGAATTGATCTAGGTTCACTATGCGACTCAGTCGTTCTTTCGTGGAACAAGTAGTTGTGTCGTTGTAGTATGTTAAAATGTACTAAGCAATGTAAGTAAATCTAAAATCTAACTTAAAATAAATTGAGGGGAATTTAAAGCGAGACTAAAAGTAAATGGCACTTAATTAAATCTATATTAATTAAAAGAAAAGGGTGCAATATTTAAAAACTTTGAAAAGTAATAACTAAATGACGGGAAATTTAAAGCGTGACGGAAATTAAAATATGACAAAGTATTAAAATATAATTTGAAAATTAAACAAAGCGAAATTAAAATCCAAAACCCATAACCATCGGAATCCACTATCGGAATGCTGTCACCATACCATTGGAATCCAGATCGGAATGTTCTGTCGGAATAAAAGGTGCAACCTATCGGAATGTTTCAGATTGCAATGCAGTCCAGATCGCAATGTGTCAGATCGGAATACAGTTCAGATCGGAATGATACTAAGAAAAATTGGGCAGCACTTCGACTAAGTAAACCTCAAGAGCCATCGGAATGTGCGATCGCAATGGGCGATCGCAATCCCAGATCGGAATGAGGGGGATGTTACTCCTATCGCAATCCCGGATCAGAATGCAAACCCTTGTCCAAAACTGTCACTATCGGAATGTGGTAAAGCAAGCCGTCGCAATGTGTAGAGAACCCTTACTTTCCGATGGATACAAATTCGTAATAAGCACAAGAACTAAATAAGCTATAACTATAAGCAGTAACAAAATAAACTCAAATGAAACGAAAACAAAACAAGACAATAAGCTAAAAGTTAAGACCTTTTCAAAATTTAAAAGATGAAACTTAATGAAATTAAAAACGTAAAAAGTAAAACTTTTAAGAAAACTTGGAATCAATTAAGCTAAATACCAAATAAGCACATAAGATTGTCAAACTTATGGCTATTTCGAATTAAGACTTAAAAGAAAAAGAAAAGACAAGACTTTTAATCAAATAAGCAAATGGATTAAGCAAAAGTTTGCTTAATCCGAAATTGTAACCGAATCAAAAAGAAGAAGAGTAGAATGAGATTGGTAAAAATAAGCTTGATCAAATGATAAAGAAAGATTAAAGACACGAATTTAAAGAACGCAAATTAAAAACTTACTTGGAATTAAAAGGATAATTAAAGTGAAAAACATGTATTAAAAATGTAAAGTAATTAAAGGTGCATAAAATAAAAGTGGAAGAGCTAATTTGTCAAGTTAGCCAACAAAGATGAAAATGAGATACTAATGGTCTATTTATAGGAGATTAGGAGAGTGGTTAGAGGAAGCTTCCTCCTCTCCTTCCTTTCTTGTTAATTGCACCATTGAGTCCTTCCTTCTTAGTCTTTTGTTAATCTTGGACTTTAAGGACTTTTGGCTCGGGATTTCTTCAAACTCGTCTTTTAATTCTTCAATAAATAAGACTCGAGTTCTTCGGCTTTTGGTAAACTTCCGTCTTTTGACTTTTTCTTCGATAAATCTTCAGAAATGGTCTTGGACTTCCGTTCTTTTTGCACTCTCGACTTCTCGACTTCATCTTTCATCTTTTTCTTCAATAAAAGCCCGTAAATGTCGTGTTTTCTCCACTTTTCACAATTTCGTCATAAATCACAACAAAAACACAAACCACGCATAATTCCGACATAAAAGACATAGAATACACGTTTTGGCTCGGTTATTATTGTAATTAAGTGGTAGAAAAGATGGGTGTTTTCACACCTATCAAAAGGGTATGAAAGTGTAACACCCCATTTTGATAAATGGAATATCACAAGATAATTTTTGTTATTTTTCTTTACTATATTATAATATCCAAATAAATCGTGTTTAATTTTCCTAAATTAAACACACAAAAATCATTTTACTATATTGTAGATATCCCATTATCGTTTTCGTTTTTCTTGTGAATAATATTAATATATTGTATTTACGTAGAACGATAAATATACAAGTACTCCAAAAGCGTGAAAACACAACCTTGATTCGGGATTTCATCACTCGATCATTGTATCCGAATCTAAAGCAAAATTTTAAAAGCAAAATAGATAAATACTTTCGTGAGGCTCAATTCCAATTAACACAAACTATAAGGTGGGTATAAGGCGGTTGTATTTCACGACCTAAGGGAAAAAGGCTCTTAAGTGCTTAGTGCCGCCTCGTTTCCCCCGCTTGCTTGTGCGTGTTTTGAGAAAGAGGCCTAATCGAGGGTTTGCCGCCCAAGTATTATCTACGTATACAATATTTGCTTGTTTTCAAGATTAAACCCTCTTGAACGTTTTGGTGTTCCACCAACGTTCTAAAGTCATCGAAGGCGTTCACTCCACGTGATCGTTTTCATTCTTTGAGGCTTCTTTAATCGAGAAATCGATTCGAGGAGAGATTTGTAGATTTGAGTCTACGTAATACGTAAAATCCAAAAAAAATTAAAAACAATCAAAAACAAAAAAAAATTGAAAAACCCCAAAAAGAATCTTCTTTGCTACCACCCATTATACACTTAGTGCATGCGCACTCGATCGAAGGGTTATTCTAATTCTAGCGACGCTTCGAATCGACGCAATCGTAATCGAAGGAATCGACGACGTAGACGAGAATTAGAAACCGACATTCCTAATATCGTTGTTGAAGAAACCTTAGACGGGATGGCCGACAATCGTTCGATGATGGAATTGCTCCAAGCACCCACCGAGGGTTATGGAGACGCGATCGTAATTCCCACTATCGAAGCGGAGAATTTTGAGATTAAGAGTGGAATGCTTTCGTTGATACAAGCTACGAAGTTTCAAGGTCGTGAATCCGATAATCCTCACGACCACATTCGAAATTTTGATCGTCTTTTAGCCACGAGCAAGTTTAAGAACGTCGACAACGATGTCGTCAAGCTTATGCTTTTTCCGTACTCGCTCAATGGTGCCGCCAAGGATTGGTACGAGAAAGAGCCACCTAATTCGATAATTACGTGGAAGGATCTCATTTCCAAATTCGTTAATCATTTTTTCCCACCGTCTAAGACAACGTTTTTCAAAAATGAAATTACGAGATTTGAGCAAAAACCGAATGAATCTTTTAGAGACGCGTGGGATCGTTTTAAGGAATTGCTTAAGCAATGTCCTCACCATGGATTTTCCGAGTTGCACCAAATTGATACGTTTTACAACGGTCTTAGTTTTCAAGAACAAGATTCGTTGAATTCCGCCGTCGGTGGCAACTTTTTGTGTATGACTCCGAAAGATGCATTAATGATTATCGAGAATCGATCCAAGGTTTACCAACTCCGCAACGCACCGAGTGTTGCTAATGTCGCCAATGTTAGTAGTTCTAATCGCGACATTGAGAGGGTTGATGCGAAATTCGACAAGCTAACAAATGTGTTTACGTCTTTTCTCGTTGAAATGCAAAAGAAAGACGCTCACGCTACGGTGAAATCGGTTGAGACTTCGTGTACGTTTTGTGGTGGACCTCATAATTATTACGAGTATGCGGCTACGGATGGCCAAACGTCGAATGTGAGTGCGTTAAAAAACAATTTTTCTAATCAAAATCAAAATAACGCCGGTCCATCACAACAAGGCAATTATAACCAAGGCAACAATTTTAATCAAAACCGAAACAATTTTCAAGGAAACAATCAACAAGGAAATTTTCGAATCAAAATCAAGGTTATAATCAAGGTCGGAATTTGAATTGACAAAACAGAGATAACAACAACAATCAAGGAAACAATTTTTCAAGTGGGAATCAAAACAATTTTCAAAGAAGTAATCAAAACCAAGGGAACTTTAATTCAAATCAAAATAGTTCGTCAAACGATTTTCAGAATTACATGAAAACGAATGAGGCTAATATGAGACGATTAGAGGGAGAAATTGGTACTTTGAAAAATGACTTTTCCAATACTTTGAAACTTCAAAATGCGAAGATTGAGCAAGGACAAATTGATATTAAACAGATGTTTTTGGCTATTATGAACAAAGCCTCGGGTGCTTCGTCGAGTTCGTTACCTAGTGACACTGTTGCTAATCTGAAGGAACAATGTAAAGCCGCCTCGTCTCGTGAGAAAGGTCGTGTGATTACCCCTAACCTTGATGGATTTCGTGTCGTCCCTTCTTCTTAACCCTCGACTTCTAAGACATCTTATTGTTCTAAAGTCGATGGGGTGAACGTGGTGACCAAGGAAAAGAGTGCACACCCTCGTGTACTTCAAATTCTATCCACGGTTCAAAAAGAGAGTTTTATCGACCTTACCAAAGTAACCCTTGAAGAAACTTGT
Source organism: Glebionis coronaria (assembly GCA_025667525.1). Classification (NCBI taxonomy): domain Eukaryota; kingdom Viridiplantae; phylum Streptophyta; class Magnoliopsida; order Asterales; family Asteraceae; genus Glebionis; species Glebionis coronaria. Next base: position 461,493,575 of record CM046876.1, on the reverse strand, counting down.
GCATCGATCCTTCTTAAAAAACCTAAAAGGCGTATGCCGAGAAAGGAAGAGGATCCGTGCCAATTTCTTTTACCTTGTGATTTTTCCGAGATTGAGGGATGTTTAGACCTTGCCGATTTAGGTGCTAGCATCAATATCATACCTCATTCTCTTTGGAAATTGATGAGATTGCCTTCACTTACCCCCACAAACATGACAATCGAGCTTGCAAATTGTACACCACTTATACCAATTGGAATAGCCGAGGATGTCTATGTCAAATTTGGAAAGTTTGTTTTTCCCGCGGATTTCTTCATATCCGATTACGAGTGTGACCATAAATTCCCCATTATTTTAGGTCGACCATTTTTATCGACGGCTCGAACCGTAATCGACGTTCACGAGGGAGACCTACTATGAGATATGAGGATGACGAAATGGACTTATTCACGAGTAAATCCCAAGTGTCTAATGATCATGAAAAAACCGAGGTTTCAAAACCTAACATTTCAAATTCTAATGATTTTAAAATGTTTACTTTAGCGGAAACTATGAGGCTTAATGCATGTTCTGAAAGAATTAAGAAAAACGGTTTTAAAGATGATGATTTTAACGATAAAGAATACGTGTACCTAATTCAAAAGGGTATGTGTAAATTTATGAATGAAAAATCACTTTGGGATGTATTCGATGAAACAAGTGAAACACCAATTCCAAAGGGCGACGTTAGTGCCATCACGACAATGACAAAAATAGACTCGTCTTCACCACCTTCGAAGGACAACGTCTTTGAGGCTTCAACTTCTAACTCCATCGAAGTGCCTCCTTTGCCTAGCCCAACACCCATTGAGGCTAAAGGTTTCATCGACATTGATCCTCTCGTCTTAGAAAAGTCACCTAAGCATAGTCATTCGACTTGTAAGACCATGGTTGTGAGTGCTCACATCGACTCTTTCTTTGATGATGACGATGGATATTTTGTCGAGATTGATCACGTACTTTGTAACACCCCATTTTGATAATGGAATGTCACGCGTAATTATGGCGTGTCATCAAAGCATACAAGGATTAATGTCTAAACATCACATGACCATAAAAGGAGAATACCGGAATCAAACATCGGTAGTCCAAAAGTAAAGCTCATCACACACAAACATAAGTACTATAAAAGAAAGGACTAAACAATGTCCATAGCAAGTGTATCAAAGTGAAGATAATGCATAAAGTAAAGAAAGGCTAGAAAGCTTCCAGTCCGTATGCACGTACGCTTAAAGTCTACGAGCGTCCCTGAGTACCTGCCGTTTTGGGAACATAGAAAAGGAAAACGGCTGAGCAATACGCTCAGTGCACGGATGTACAATAAAGCATGAATAGGATAAGCATATAACATATAACAGCGGAAGAAACTAAGTCCCAAGTAACCTGGTAAAACTGGTTTTATAGTTTGAAAAGCCTTATGTTTATCTTATAAAAAATGTTTAACATGTTCTACCATAAGCCAATATAGGTCATGAAAATCCACCGTGCATGAATACTTGGAGGGGTGACCTCATCATGCAAATTAGAGGGGCTGCCTCTAATTTAATATACTGGTTTTAGGTAGGAGGGATCAGCTCCTTGTGAAGGATGTAAGGCACACACCACATTCACACTGAGTAAACTGCTGAAAAACATGTAACTAGGATGCACCCATACGCCCCACATGATAAATATAAAAATATGGCCAAAAGCTGAAGGGACGCCACGAGTAATCACTCCGCCGTGGTGAAGTCATAACATCAGTGCCTCTAATGTTATGGTTATGGTACCTCCATAACTAGGTGAAACTGGTCATGCATGTATATGGCTATAGGTATTCTAAATTAAACATAAGCAAGTCAAACATATAAACTTATACTACGGGAAAACATTTGGCTGCATACGGGGAATCCTAATAAGGAAAGAATGTCCATACTGAAAGGACGGGAATCCGTACCTTATGTCCAGTGAACGAAGAAGATGAACTGAGGAGAATCCTACTTCGGTATCACTAATGCTACATAAATACATACATGAATAAGTATCTGCTTACAAAATACGTAACTGGTTTTATGTCGGGTCTTAGCTTATTTTATATGTTCATATCATGTTTTACTGTTTTAAGCCTTAAACTGTGTTTATCTTATATTCTGTCTATTCTGATTAAGTATTTCTGGTATTTCATGTATTATTATACTTACTGTGTAATAATAAGTAGCTTTCCAAAAATAGCAGGTTTCCTAAAATAGAAAGTTTCCAAAAATAGAAAGTTACCAAAAATAGAAAGTTTCCAAAAATAGAAAGTTTCCAAAAATAGAAAGTTTCCAAAAATAGAATTACTGCTTAAAATAGATAAGTTTCTAAAAATACAAAGTTTCCATAAATAGATGAGCTTCCTGAATTAAATAAGTTTCTAAAAATAGAAAGTTTCCATAAATAGATTAGCTGCCTTAATTAAATAAGTTTCTAAAAATAGAAAGTTTCCATAATTAGATATAATCTGGTTAAATAAGCTAAGTATATAAGCTTAAGTGTTTTTCTGATTATTTTCTAAGTCATAATGATATAATGTATAGTTTATTAATTATTACATGTAATTTAAATAAACTATAGGTTAAAAGTATTTAATTAAATATATCATGTTTTTAATTAAATAAAGTTAAATAATTAGGTTAAAACATGTATTATTATTTATTAATAATATAACCTAAGTCGTGTTAATTAATTAATTATAACTATGGTTTTTAATAATTAATTAATTATAAAGTCTAGAAAATATAAAAATACTTAGGTTAATAATTCCATGATTTTAATAATTAAATTATAACCTAAGTCTTGTTTATTAAATTAATCATGTCATATTTATTAATTTAATTTTAACATATGATTATACAAAAAAATAATCTTAACATAAACCGTGAACCGGATCTTGACTAGAAACCATGAACCGGACATGAAATCGACACCACACCCTGAACCACTTCGAGGTCCCTCTAGTTTGCTGCTGCCGTGGGACCCACACTACCAAACCGGGACCATATGGTCTCGGTGGTGGTCTATTAGCCAAACCGAGACCCCCTTGGGGTTCGGTTTAGGCGCCGGCCAAACAAACACCCCTAAAAACATCCTTTTTGATTTACCCAATAACCATTTACATGATTGATTTATGTTTTTAGTTAGGTTTTTAAAAACATCATGTTCTTAATTAATTTTATTAGGTCAAATCAAAAAGAAAAGGATTAAAAGAATATACCGAATGCGTGGATCTAACGAGGATGAACACACACGAACACACGTACAAAAACCAAGATCAAAATCAAATGAACAACCCTCTTTGGTGTGTTATATGCGGTGGCCACAAGAGGACAAGATGGAGAAGGAGAAAAATATTTTTAGGTTTTTGTTTTGGTTTCCTGTAAAGTGAAAATGAGTAGTAAAAAATTACCTTAACCCCTTCTTAGTAAACTTTGAGATGGGCTTGGCGGATCTCCTCTATGTAGCCGCGATTTAGGGGCCCCACATGGGGTACCCGTACCGTTTTCCGTGTCTCGTTGTTTAAGTGTTCGTTCGTGTCTATTTGTGTTCGCGTTTTATGTGTTCTCGTTAAATATTTACCGTGACCTAATATATTTATTCACGCTCGTAGTAAATATATATACGTAATTAATATTAGTTCGTGATTTAATTACGTTCATGATTTCATGTTCGCATGTTCGTGATTAATTATTGTTAAATAATTATTGCGTGTTCGTGCGTAATAAATACTTATCGTGTTCTAACACTTACGTAATACGTAAAATCCTAACACGTAAACGTAATCATACTATAAAAGGAAAGTCTTAATCTAGTACGTACGATCTTAAGGGTACTATTCATGGTAAAAGCATGCGGGTTTTACAACTCTCCCCCCTAAAAAGAATAATTCGTCCCCGAATTATAGATAAAGTAAACTGAAAAAGAAGAACATACCCGAATTCAAAATATGAAATGAGGGTAAGAAGCCCGGATAGACTCCTCTGTTTCCCAAGTGGCTTCCCGCTCGGTATGATCCCTCCATAGGATTTTGACGAATGGAATGTCTTCCTTCTCATGACTCGTTCTTGTCATTCAAGAACTCGTTCGGGTTCTTCTATGAAGGTGAGATCTTCACGTATCTGTTCCAGTGGATACTGAACCATGTGAAGGGGATGATACTGGTACCCTCTGAGTAACGACACATGAAACACATTGTGCACATGCGAAAGTTGCGGAGGTAACGCCAACCGGTAAGATACTTCACCGACTCGTTCAATGATATCAAACGGTCCGACGAAACGAGGACTGGGCTTCCCTTTAATCCCGAAGCGTCTAACACCACGTGCCGGCGAAACCTTAAGGAAGACGTGATCTCCTACGCTAAATTGTATGTCCCTACGATGCTTATCGGCGTAACTCTTCTGACGTGACCGTGCCTCCTGAAGTTTCTGCTTAGCTACTGCGATCTTCTCATTGGTCATCTCTATAATTTCTGGTCCTTCAAGTGTTCGTTCGCCAACCTGATCCCAGTAGATTGGGGCGCGACACTTTCTGCCATACAACATCTCGAAAGGAGCACACTTGATACTTGCGTGCCAACTGTTGTTGTATGCAAACTCCACTAAACAGATGTAATCGTCCCAATCACCCGTCCATTCCTACGCACATGACCTCAACATGTCTTCCAATGTCTGAATCGTTCGCTCCGACTGTCCGTCCGTTTGAGGATGAAAAGACGTGCTAAGCTTGAGTTGTGTACCCCAAGCTTTCTGCAGACTCTTCCAAAATCACGAAGTGAAACGAGGATCTCTGTCTGAGACGATGCTGGATGGAGCACCGTGGAGTCTCATGATCTCTCTTCTATAAGTATCGGCGAGTTTACTTACCGGATCTTCCTTGCGGATCGGTAAGAAATGAGCTGATTTGGTAAGTCGATCTACGATAACCCAAATTGTATCGTGCTTCCTCTTGGTAGGCGGAAAACCGGTAACAAAATCCATAGTGATTTTGTCCCACTTCCACTCTGGAATATCTAACGGTTGAAGGAGACCACCAGATCGCTGATGCTCGATCTTAACCTGCTGGCAGGTAAGACATTTGGAGACGTAAGTGGCCACATCCTGTTTCATACCACTCCACCAAAAGTATTGCTTGATGTCATGGTACATCTTAGTCAAACCAGGATGTTTAGAGAATGGGGAGCTATGAGCTTCAGCTAACAAGGCTTCCCGGAGTTCTTGGTCATCAGGAACACAAAGTCTCGTGCCCTGCCATACGATACCGTCTGCATCTACTCTGAATTCCGTCTGTTTCTCCAAATTCTGTATTATCGCCCAGATCTCTCCATCATCTTTCTGTGCTTCTGATATATGTGTAAACACACATCTTTTCTACCACTTAATTACAATAATAACCAGACCAAAACGTGTATTTTATGTCTTTTATGTCGGAATTATGCGTGGTTTGTGTTTTTGTTGTGATTTAGGACGAAAAGGTGAAAACTGGAGAAAACACGGGAAATCCCGGGCATTTACGGACTTTTATTGAAGAAAAGGATGAAAGACGAAATCAAGCAGTCAAGAGTGCAAAAAGAACGGAAGTCCAAGACCAATTCTGAAGATTTATCGAAGAAAAAGTCAAAAGACGGAAGTTTACTTAAAGCCGAGGAACTCAAGTCTTATTTATCGAAGAATTAAAAGACGAGTCCAAAGAAATCCCGAGTCAAAAGTCATCAAATTCCAAGATTAACAAAAAGATTAAGAAGGAAGGACTTAAGGGCGCAATTAAGAAGAAAGGAAGGAGGGGAGGAAGCTTCCTCTAACCATCTCCCTAATCACCTATAAATACTTCTCATTTTCATTCATTTGTTCTTGTTGGCTAGATTGACAAACTAGTTCTTCCACCTTTATTTTATGCACCTTTAATTACTTGCACCTTTAATTACATGTTTTGCACTTTATTTACCATTTAATTTCAAGTAAGTTTTTCTTTTAATTCTCGCACCTTTACTTTATCTTGTTGATCTCATTCTTCCTTTCTTTAAACTTTGATTTTTAAGCTTTTTGTCTTGTTGATTCGTTTAAAGTTTACATTTTTATGCTTTTGATTGTTTTAAATCATTTATTTTCATAGCTTATTTGGTTTATTTTTCAAGTTTATATAGTTTTTACAAAAGTTATTTTCGTATAAAAAGTTGTTTTTCTTAAAGCTTATTCATTTCTTGTTTTAAAAGTTGTTAAATTTCTGTTTAGTAGCTTATTTTCACACGTTTTACCTTAGGATTTCGTCTAGTGCTTATTTAGGATTATAGCTTATTGTTATAGCTTATTTTTGGTTATCTTTACTGTATTCCGATCTACCAATTGGAAAGGGGTTTTATTATTCTGACCAGCGTAACTTGCTTGGTCGGAAAAGGGTTTACATATTTCGACGAAAGGGACACAATATTCCGATTGGTGAGTTTAGTGATATTCCGATTGGAGCTGAGTGACAGGTATTCAGATTGGAGATCTTCTTTACATTCCGATTGCTTATTCCGACCCATCATTCCGACCAGGTAGGTTCCCATCATTCCTATCTGAGGAGAGTTTTGTGGTATTCCGATTGGGACTAGTGACAGCAATTCCGATTGGTATTCCGACGCAATATTCCGATCAGGTCAGGGTAAGGCTGATCGGAATACATTCCGATTGGGAGGTTTTTCTTCATACTTTGTCTTGTTTAATTTTTAGCTTATATTTTTATACTTTGTCCATTTTTAATTCTCGTCACGTTTTATTTTCTGGTCATTTTAGTTAATTTACTTTCCGTCACGTCTTTAAATATAGCACCTTTCGTTTAATTAGACTTAGATTTAATTTTCAACGCCACTTTACTATTAACGACATTTACTTTTAAGTCTTTGCACATTTAAATTTAAAAACAACCAAAAATATTTGTTTCACCAAATTCAACTGAGTCACATAGAGAACCTAGATCAATTCGATTAGACCAACACAACGAACTGAACTTTAATTTTTAACCTGAGTAAAATCGAGTTATTAAATGGCGCCGCTGCCGGCTCTTTTCGTAAAGATTAACGGTTTTCTGTGAGAGACGTGTTGCTTTTTGGGATCCGTTCACTTGTGAGTGTTATTTCTCTAGCATAAAAAATTCAAAAAAAATCATAAAAAATAAAAATTGATAAAAATACATAAAAATTAAAAATTTCAAAAAAAATCCAAAAAGATTTTATCTTTATTGTGTATATATATTGTCTTTGTGTTTGGTTTCTTTTTCTTTTGCATTTTCAGGTGTATGCGTACTAGATCTTCTAATTATCAAGAGCCCGAGACTCAGGAAGATTTAGCTATGTCAGGTGTAAACAACAATAATCCACCGCACCCTAATAATAACAACAATGTTCTTCCACAGCCCGATCTTCGGACCATGGAGGAGCTTTGTCAACCTACAATGTTTGGACGAGGAGGACCGATTGCGCCGATGCAAATCAACGCTCCTGAGTTTTCGTTGAAGCACCACATGATTCAGCAAGTACAAACAAACCCATTCCGTGGATTGCCTGATGATGATGCCAACAAACACCTCGACAAGTTCATTACAATCACCCAAAGCATGAAGTTGGCTGGTGCCACAATGGATGAACTTCGCTTACAACTCTTTCCACATACTTTATTACATCATGCCGAGAAATGGTTTCATCGTCTCCCGAAGAATTCTATTCACACTTGGGATGACATGACTCAACGCTTTTTGTCGCGCTACTTTCCACCATCCATGGTCACAAGCCTTCGCAATCAAATCAGCGGTTTCATGCAAGATCCTGATGAATCTCTTTTTGATGCTTGGGAGAGATATAATGTCTTTATCGATAGATGTCCAAACCACAACATGCTACCTGTGACCTTAATTGATACTTTCTACAACGGTTTGACTTTTCGAGATCGTGATACGATCAATGCAGCCGCCGGTGGCACATTCATGAAAAGGAGACCCGAGGAGTGTAGAGAATTAATTGAGAACATGACTACTCACCACAAAAACTGGGATTCCTCTGCTTCTTTAAGGAACAACCCGAGAGTCAATGTTTCCTCCACCTCAGCAAACCCTGATATGACCGAACTTACCCGTGTGCTGACTGAAATGAACAGAAGTATGCAACTCTTGGCTTCAAACCAACAACAACAACAAGTTAAAGCTGTTGCTACTCCTTGTGAAACATGCGGCGGTCCTCACTCATACACCGATTGTCCTTCGACACAAGGAAATCCGGACAATGTGTATGCAGCTTATGGTAATTACCAGAAAATTACCAAGCTCGACCTCAAGGGGATAGAAATCTGCTGAGTTACCGATCCAACAATTACCTTTCACCCGGTTTTTCTCCTCAAAACCAAAACCCCGCCAACAACTACAATAGAAGCAACCAAATCCCACCAAGAGCTTCTATCCTTATAACCCACCCGCTCAACACACCCCACCCATTAACCCCGAAGTTGAAGCCATTATGAGAACCCAAGGTGAGCAAATCAAGAATCTACAGAGCCAAATCATCAATTTGAAAGGAGATATCACGAAGCAAGGAAATGAGATAAGGTCCGACGTTCGCGATAATATTCAATCCTCCTTCAGCACTCAAACGAATGAATTAAAGAATATGTTGGCTAGTTTCTTGCCCTCCACTCAACCTTCTACTTCAAGTTCTCTACCTTCAAACACCGTCACTAATCCGCGAGCTAATGTGAGTGCTATTACTACCCGTAGTGGAGTCACCATCGTAGGACCACCAATCCCACCACCATTTATCCATACTCCTCCTACACCTAGTATTAGTGCACCATTACCGTCTCCGCCTCGACGTGATGAAGTTCCCACGAATGACCCTTCAACATCTCAACCATCACCTACACCTGCACCTTCACCACCCAAACCCAATATCCCTTATCCCTCTCGTTTAGGCAAAACCAAAATGCTAACCAAGGAGGACTCCGACGTGACACGCTATGTGAAGATGATCTCTCAGATGAACTTCAACATTAGCTTTCTTGAAGCACTTGTCCACATGCCGAAATTTGTGAAAGCATTTAAGGAATTGCTAAACAAGAAGGAGAAGCTTATTGAACTCGCCAACACACTCTTAAATGAAAACTGCTCTACAGTTATTCTTAAAGAACTTCTGGAAAAGCTTGGAGATCTCGGTCGTTTTGTGTTGCCTTGCGTGTTCAACAAAACTGAAGAATTTAATGCCCTTTCTGATCTCGGGGCTAGTATTAATTTGATGCCACTGAGTGTTTGGAAAACACTATCATTGCCCGACCTCACTCCAACAAAGATGACTCTTGAACTTGCTAATCGCACTCTCGCTTACCCCGTTGGTATAGCTGAAGACGTGTTCATAAAAGTTGGCATATTTACTTTCCCGGTGGATTTTGTCGTAGTTGATTATGAAATGGACCCTCGTATTCCTTTAATACTTGGTCGGCCATTCTTGAGAACCGGACGAGCTTTAGTGGATGTTGCCGAAGGTGAGTTAATCTTACGAGTCGGGGATGATGCACAAGTTTTCAAAATGGGGAAGCTTACAAGTACAACCTTTGGAGGCCGAGAATCAGTGAATATGATTAATGTGCTCGATGACTTTACCGTCTACGATAATCCTCTATTCGATTCTTCCATCGATAATCCACTCTTTGACGATGATGTGGATGATTCTCGGTCCACTTTGGAACCTTCTCCCATTTATGATTCGCCACCGGTCTTTGATGCTTATGATGATGATGATTCTAGCTCAGATTCGGATGATTTTGATTATTGTACTTCTAAGTATCCCGATCTGCCCACGTATGATGATTTCGATGAGGCCGATACTCTTTCGAGCGATTCTTCACATGATGAAGATCCTCCGCCTTCACTCGATCCTACTTTGGACGATTACTCATTTGAGGAAGATTTCTCTGCATTTCTCAACACTTACTTCCCTCATGAGAGTGATGCTCCTCCTTATGACTTTGAAGATTATCGTCTTGATCCTACTTTGGATTTGAAGAACATTCTGTCAAAGGACAAGAAACCGGTCGACACCAATATCCGTTGCACATATGATTTGACACCTCTTTGTCCCCCTTCTGAGGACGAGGTTGTGCTTCTTTGCGGATCTTCTTCACACTCTGCTGAGCCTGAGTGCTACTTTCCCCTAAAGGAAAAGGTGTTCGACCCCGGTATTGAAGTCTTTAAGCCATCTCAGTATCCACCTGATGAAATAAAAGGAAATATCTTTGGAACTGATGGAAATCTGCTTGCACCACTTCAACCTTGCTTCCACCATGCTTCATCGCTGCTTAAGGGAACCTTGCCTACTCTTCTTTGGCTTGCCTAGTTCGCCTTAAGCTTGTGCTATTTGATGGACGAAAACTATGTCTTTGATCCTGGTGGATATGTTTCATGCTTCTTCCGTTGATGATCAAGGTCGAGTCAGGCTAATGACTCGGTTAACAAAAATCAAGCGCTTCTTGGGAGGCAACCCATGCATCTATCTTTTCGCTTTCTTTATCATAAATGTAGGGGAGACCCGTTGGTGTTTGCTCTCTCCTCTCTTCTTTATCAGGGATTCGAGCTTCAAAGACACACTCTTGATGATTCTTGACGACCCGTGATTCCGTGTCTCCATTATCCCGGTTCTATCCTAAACTCTTTTAGATTCACTATTTTATATTTCTCAATATTAAAATAGGAATCTCTTTAGTTGTCCTTTCCTTAGCGAGATTTAAACAAAGTGCACAATGTCCTAAGTGTAGGGGAGTTTACTCCCACATGCTTAAACATTGAGGACAATGTTTATGTTAAGTGTAGGGGGGACTTCTATCGAAGTTAAGTAGCTCTTTTCCTTGTATTTGTCCTCATTTTAACCGGAAAATCAATTTTTCGAAAATTTTCAAAATTTTTGATCTATTTTGGCCTATTAGTTTTTCCTTTTGTATAGTTATTTTCTTGCCTTATTAGAATAAATGTTTAATAAAGTGGTTTTAATTTTCAAACGTTGTGAATCTTTTGACTCAACCCGAGTTTACTTATCTAAGTTACTCTAGCTAGTATCCTTAACGTGTTTAAGTCGAGTTTTGCTAGGCTTTTATATAGGGAGCTATAAAACGCGAAAGTCTTAACTCTCACGGGTTAAGAACAAGAACTTTTCGCAAGTTCCTATAATTGATCCTAGAGAGTCGTTTATCAAGGGAACTTTAAAATGCGATTTCTAAACTTGAAAAAGTCTAAGAATTTGTAAGATCCTATAGATGACTCAAAAACCCAAAACTTTGATTTAATAGGCTAAGTATCCACGAGTCTCATTACTTGAGATTTTAAACTGTGGAGAACGAGAAATGATAGCGCCAATTATAAGTTCGGTATTCTTTCGGGAATTTATGTCAGTTAATTATGAGCCTATTCTCCCATCGCTTGCTAAATAATTTATCTGCTAATAAATAAGGTTGTACGATTTGAAAAGTTACTTAGCTTCTAGCCCAAGATCGTTTAAAATTTGCTCGGTATGGATTAGAGTTCATAGCCAAGGCATAACTTATTGAAGCGGGATGCGAAGATTGGTGAGTCCGAAAAGGCCCTAACAAGGCATGAGGGCTATCTTTTGTTGCTAAAGATCCAAAAGTGATGTGAAGAATCATTTATCGAAAATCAATATGAAGGATCGAGACACACGACGAAAAGCAAAAACTCCCAAAAGTCATGGAGAAGTGTATCCGAAAAGACCCTAACAAGGTATGAGGATAAATAGATCCAAGTCATAAAAGGAGGCGGATCGTTGTATATCAAAGTCCAAAATAAAGATTGGAGAAAAATGAAGAAGTCGTGGTCCAAGTATGAATCTCTCAAAACTTCAAGTGAAGAAATTCCTATTATGAAGAAAAGACCATTATTTCATGAACGTCTCTCAAGGTTTGAAGTATGAAGTCGCTGCCAAATATCGGTCCGAGAAAGGTCTCAAATCGCGAAGAGAGTTATGCCAAGATATGAACTTTATGAGGTCCCGAGAAGCAGTTTTAAAAGATTTTGTCCTTTAGCTAACTATTGATTAAATCGTTCACTTTATTTTCAGACTTAATAACAATCAAAATAAGTAAAAAATGCATCCTTGCGATCATTCAAGACAATAATAAAATATAAGAGATACACCTAGGAATAAGGGAGTCTAAGTGAATAATTGGCCCACATGAGTTCGTGTTAGTTTGCTAACTTATAATAACAATGATCTCGTTTTTAAGCTTGGTTTGGAGAAAGTGAAAACTTGAGGATGATGATCATTCACAACATTTCCAAAACCCAAGGTATGCTTTTTGATTTCCTTATTTTTAATGTTTATAATTTTTTTATCTCTTTAATAAAGGCCAACGTGGATTAATTATGATGAAAAATGTAAACGTGCTTTGTAACTAATGCATTGCATGAGGACATTGCAATGGTCAAGTGTAGGGGATTTGATATGTGTGTAAACACACATCTTTTCTACCACTTAATTACAATAATAACCGGACCAAAACGTGTATTTTATGTCTTTTATGTCAGAATTATGCGTGGTTTGTGTTTTTGTTGTGATTTAGGACGAAAAGGTGAAAACTGGAGAAAACACGGGAAATCACGGGCATTTACGGACTTTTATTGAAGAAAAGGATGAAAGACGAAATCAAGCAGTCAAGAGTGCAAAAAGAACGGAAGTCCAAGACCAATTCTGAAGATTTATCGAAGAAAAAGTCAAAAGACGGAAGTTTACTTAAAGCCGAGGAACTCAAGTCTTATTTATCGAAGAATTAAAAGACGAGTCCAAAGAAATCCCGAGCCAAAAGTCATCAAATTCCAAGATTAACAAAAATATTAAGAAGGAAGGACTTAATGGCGCAATTAAGAAGAAAGGAAGGAGGGGAGGAAGCTTCCTCTAACCATCTCCCTAATCACCTATAAATACTTCTCATTTTCATTCATTTGTTCTTGTTAGCTAGATTGACAAACTAGTTCTTCCACCTTTATTTTATGCACCTTTAATTACTTGCACCTTTAATTACATGTTTTGCACTTTATTTACCATTTAATTTCAAGTAAGTTTTTCTTTTAATTCTCGCACCTTTACTTTATCTTGTTGATCTCATTCTTCCTTTCTTTAAACTTTGATTTTTAAGCTTTTTGTCTTGTTGATTCGTTTAAAGTTTACATTTTTATGCTTTTGATTGTTTTAAATCATTTATTTTCATAGCTTATTTGGTTTATTTTTCAAGTTTATATAGTTTTTACAAAAGTTATTTTCGTATAAAAAGTTGTTTTTCTTAAAGCTTATTCATTTCTTGTTTTAAAAGTTGTTAAATTTCTGTTTAGTAGCTTATTTTCACACGTTTTACCTTAGGATTTCGTCTAGTGCTTATTTAGGATTATAGCTTATTGTTATAGCTTATTTTTGGTTATCTTTATTGTATTCCGATCTACCAATCGGAAAGGGGTTTTATTATTCCGACCAGCGTAACTTGCTTGGTCGGAAAAGGGTTTACATATTCCGACGAAAGGGACACAATATTCCGATTGGTGAGTTTAGTGATATTCCGATTGGAGCTGAGTGACAGGTATTCCGATTGGAGATCTTCTTTACATTCCGATTGCTTATTCCGACCCATCATTCCGACCAGGTAGGTTCCCATCATTCCGATCTGAGGAGAGTTTTGTGGTATTCCGATTGGGACTAGTGACAACAATTTCGATTGGTATTCCGACGCAATATTCCGATCAGGTCAGGGTAAGGCTGATCGGAATACATTCCGATTGGGAGGTTTTTCTTCATACTTTGTCTTGTTTAATTTTTAGCTTATATTTTTATACTTTGTCCATTTTTAATTCTCGTCACGTTTTATTTTCTGGTCATTTTAATTAATTTACTTTCCGTCACGTCTTTAAATATAGCACCTTTCGTTTAATTAGACTTAGATTTAATTTTCAACGCCACTTTACTATTAACGACATTTACTTTTAAGTCTTTGCACATTTAAATTTAAAAACAACCAAAAATATTTGTTTCACCAAATTCAAATGAGTCACATAGAGAACCTAGATCAATTCGATTAGACCAACACAACGAACTGAACTTTAATTTTTAACGTGAGTAAAATCGAGTTATTAGCTTCCTTGATCTTAGAGAGTAACTCGGCTTCTAATCTAAGATTAGCCCAGTAACTGTGGTGTCCACGTACCATGATCTCGATGTTTAGTCGCTCCAAGTCTCTTATGATTTCCTCCTCAATTTTAATGCTGTTGATCATTCCGGACTTCCGGTTAAGAGCATCTGGTACTAGATTTGCCTTTCCGGGATGATACTGTAGATTAATGTCATAATCCTTCAACAGATCTAACCATCTCCTCTGCCTCATGTTCAATTCACGTTGAGTGAAGATATACTTCAAGCTCTTGTGGTCCGTGAAAATGTCACATGATTCTCCATATAAATAGTGCCTCCATATCTTCAATGCAAACATGACTGTAGCAAGTTCCAGGTCATGCGGGGGGTAATTTTCTTCATAAGGCTTAAGCTGCCGTGAAGCGTACGCGATCACTTTCCCATGTTGCATGAGAACACAACCAAGTCCCTTCCCCGATGCATCACTATAGATTTGAAATCCACCCGTACCAGATGGGAGAGTAAGAATAGGTGCAGATACTAGCTTCTGCTTCAGGTCTTCAAAGCTCTTCTCTCGTTCTTTAGTCCAGACAAATTTCTCCCCTTTCCGCATCAGTTTGGTCAATGGTAGTGCTAAGCGGGAAAAGTTCTCCATGAACCTACGGTAATAGCCAGCTAAGCCTAAGAAACTGCGGATTTCCGTCGCTGATGTCGGCCTCTGCCACTTAGTGATGGCCTCAACCTTCGCTGGGTCCATAATGATTCCTTCTGCTGATACAATGTGACTTAAGAATGCCACCTTGTCTAACCAGAACTCACACTTGGAGAATTTAGCATACAGCTGCTTCTGGTGAAGAATCTGTAGTACTGTACGAAGATGGTCTTCGTGTTCCTCTTTGGACTTTGAGAAAATCAGGATGTCATCGATGAAGACAATGACGAACTTGTCCAGAAATTCATGGAAGATTCTGTTCATCAAATCCATGAACACTGCTGGAGCATTTGTCAGACCAAATGGCATAACTACAAACTCGTAGTGGCCATAGAGGGTATGAAAAGCAGTCTTGGCGATGTCCTGCTCCTTAACCCGTAGCTGATGGTAGCCTGACCTAAGATCAATCTTGGAGAAGTGTTTGGCCCCTTGGAGTTGGTCAAACAGATCGTCTATACGCGGCAGTGGATACCTATTCCGGATAGTAATCTTGTTGAACTCGCGATAGTCTATGCAAAGACGCATACTGCCGTCCTTCTTCTTAACAAATAAGACCGGTGCGCCCCACGGAGATGCGCTCGGTCGAATGAAACCTCGTTCTAGAAGTTCTTGCAGTTGATCCTTCAGCTCCTTCAGCTCTATGGGAGCCATGCGATAAGGAGCCTTGGAGATTGGTTCAGCTCCTGGAATAAGCTCGATATTGAATTCCACTTCTCGTGCAGGTGGTATGCCCGAAAGTTCTTCTGGGAATACATCTTGGAATTCTGACACTATTGGTTGATCCTGAATTGATGGAGATTCAGCATCCATGTCGTGAACCGTAGCTAGATAACCCTCGCAGCCATGTGACAGTAGTGCACGCGCTTGCAGGGTAGATATGATTTGTACAGATCGTCCGTGTACGAACCCGTTATAAATGTACTCTGGTGCATTAACATCACTGAAGATAACTCGATATGAATGGCATTCTATGGTAGCATGATGCTTGGATAGCCAATCCATGCCCAAAATCATGTCGAAGTCATTCATGTCCAGCGGAAGTGCGTCAACAGGTCGAACCTTATCGTTAAATTCTAGGGGAAGACTCTTGTATACATGGGTGATTAATACAGAGTCCCATAAAGGCGTGGAAATAGTAAGCCTATTCTCTAGTGGCATGGGGAGCATCCTAATGTTCTTAGCATAAGCAGTAGAAATAACCGAGTGAGTAACACCCGTATCGAAAAGAACACATGCAGCTTGACCATACATATACAAGATTCCAGTGATGGTACCTGTAGACTTGTTGGCTTGGTCTCGAGATGTCGTGTAGACACGCCCAGTGGTAGGAGGCGGCTTGGAATCAGCATGTCCTGATGTGTCCTCCATCTCGCCCTTACGGCAATCCTTCATCATATGGCCAGGAAGACCACACTTGAAGCATGCGTTCGTGTTACGACGACATGGCCCTGGGTGCCTACGGTGGCAAGTAGAGCAAAGAGGATGAGTATATCCTCCAGCAAGTGCTCTGGCTGGCTGGGAACCAGTGATAGCTGGACGGCTAGGCTGTGAACCTCTCTGGTTCTGGTCCCTACCGTTTCCATGGTTCCTGCTGCTGTTGGATGTCCAGCATTGCGACGGTAATTATCATTACCGCCACGCCTATCTGTAGCAGAACGGTCGTTAGTCTGACTGTTTCCCTTGGGCTGATGAGGCTGCTGCTGAGTAGCCGGCTGAGACCGGTCCCCAGTTTTCTGCCTCTTGTCGGGTCTCTCAGCTTCCCCGAACCCATCTATCTCCTGCAGCATCTCCAGCTTACGTGCTGCATCGGCCACTTGTGCTACCGTATTCAACGGAGCACCTGATAAGTTATTGGCGATCCTTGGATTAAGAGCCCAACGAAAATGTAGTGCCTGCTCTTCCGTGGCGCCCGCAGAAGTTCTCAGGACACCGGCATAACGAAGAAAACGATGCATGAAGTCATTGTTGTCTTCGTCAGGCCGCTGTCTAATGGTATAGTATTCCCTCATGAGCCGATTTCTTCCTTCCATGGGAAAAATGTTAGGCGGGGGAGGATAGCCGTCGTTCTGATGAAGGATGTCTTGCATTTTTGCATCACCAGCTGCAAACATCTCCCAGAGATTTTATGTGTTTGCCATCTGACAGTATACATAAAACATATGATCAAACCAATCAAACATAAAATATATACATATATATATATATATATATATATATATATATATATATATATATATATATATATATATATATATATATATATATATATATATATATATATATATATATATATATACATGAAAAAAATTTATACCAAAATTTCAAGAGAAAAATTTTATGCAAGAAAATTTTGTGTATGAATGCATGATGCAGTTTTATGAAAACTTTTGTATGCTCGAGAGTGGACTCCTATGGTCAGTTCACTCAAAATCAAAGACATGGCGAGGGGACGCCTATGGGTCGGTCCAAATTTAAAAGTTTCGATAAAACACATGCGACTAAATAGGGCAAGTCCTGTAATAACCATTACTTAGTCAAAAACATACGACAATGACATATATATGTATGCACAAAAATTATGAATGCATGAAAACGACTGTCAGTTCTAGGAAGACCATAGTGACTACCCACTAATCACATGTCATATTTTGAGAGCCTACAGGTCGAAGCCTTGGCTCTGATACCATAATTGTAACACCCCATTTTGATAATGGAATGTCACGCGTAATTATGGCGTGTCATCAAAGCATACAAGGATTAATGTCTAAACATTACATGACCATAAAAGGAAAGTACCGGAATCAAACATCGGTAGTCCAAAAGTAAAGCTCATCACACACAAACATAAGTACTGTAAAGGAAAGGACTACACAATGTCCATAGCAAGTGTATCAAAGTGAAGATAATGCATAAAGTAAAGAAAGGCTAGAAAGCTTCCAGTCCATATGCACGTACGCTTAAAGTCTACGAGCGTCCTTGAGTACCTTCCGTTTTGGGAACATAGAAAAGGAAAACGGCTGAGCAACACGCTCAGTGCACGGATGTACAATAAAGCATGAATAGGATAAGCATATAACATATAACAGCGAAAGAAACTAAGTCCCGAGTAACCTGGTTAAGTCTTGGTAAAACTGGTTTTATAGTTTGAAAAGCCTTATGTTTATCTTATAAAAACTGTTTAACACGTTCTACCATTAGCCAATATAGGTCATGAAAATCCACCGTGCATGAATACTTGGAGGGGTGACCTCATCATACAAATTAGAGGGGCTGCCTCTAATTTAATATACTGGTTTTGGGTAGGAGGGATCAGCTCCTTGTGAAGGATGCAAGGCACACACCACATTCACACTGAGTAATCTGCTAAAAACATGTAACTAGGATGCACCCATGCGCCCCACATGATAAATATAAAAATATGGCCAAAAGCTGAAGGGACGCCACGAGCAATCACTCCGTCGTGGTGAAGTCATAACATCAGTGCCTCTAATGTTATGGTTATGGTACCTCCATAACTAGGTGAAACTGGTCATGCATGTATATGGCTATAGGTATTCTAAATTAAACATAAGCAAGTCAAACATATAAACTTATACTAGGGAAAACATTTGGCTGCATACGAGGAATATTAATAAGGAAAGAATGTCCATACTGAAAGGACAGGAATCCGTACCTTATGTCCAGTGAACGAAGAAGATGAACTGAGGAGAATCCTACTTCGGTATCACTAATTCTACATAAATACATACATGAATAAGTATCTGCTTACTAAATACGTAACTGGTTTTATGTCATGTCTTAGCTTATTTTATATGTTCATATCATGTTTTACTGGTTTAAGCCTTAAACTGTGTTTATCTTATATTCTGTCTATTCTGATTAAGTATTTCTGGTATTTCATGTATTATTATACTTACTGTGTAATAATAAGTAGCTTTCCAAAAACAGCATGTTTCCTAAAATAGAAAGTTTCCAAAAATAGAAAGTTACCAAAAATAGAAATTTTCCAAAAATAGAAAGTTCCAAAAATAGAAAGTTTCCAAAAATATAAAATTTCCAAAAATAGAAAGTTTCCAAAAATAGAATTACTGCTTAAAATAGATAAGTTTCTAAAAATAGAAAGTTTCCATAAATAGATGAGCTGCCTGAATTAAATAAGTTTCTAAAAATAGAAAGTTTCCATAAATAGATTAGCTGCCTTAATTAAATAAGTTTCTAAAAATAGAAAGTTTCCATAATTAGATATAAGCTGGTTAAATAAGCTAAGTATATAAGCTTAAGTGTTTTTCTGATTATTTTCTAAGTCATAATGATATAATGTATAGTTTATTAATTATTACATGTAATTTAAATAAACTATAGGTTAAAAGTATTTAATTAAATATATCATGTTTTTAATTAAATAAAGTTAAATAATTAGGTTAAAACATGTATTATTATTTATTAATAATATAACCTAAGTCGTGTTAATTAATTAATTATAACTATGGTTTTTAATAATTAATTAATTATAAAGTCTAGAAAATATAAAAATACTTAGGTTAATAATTCCATGATTTTAATAATTAAATTATAACCTAAGTCTTGTTTATTAAATTAATCATGTCATATTTATTAATTTAATTTTAACATATGATTATACAAAAAAATAATCTTAACATAAACCGTGAACCGGATCTTGACTAGAAACCATGAACCGGACATGAAATCGACACCACACCCCGAACCACTTCGGGGTTCCCTTTGGTTTGCTGCTGCCGTGGGACCCACACCACCAAACCGGGACCATATGGTCTCGGTGGTGGTCTATTAGCCAAACAGATACCCCCTTAGGGTGCGGTTTAGGCGCCGGCTAAACAACACCCCTAAAAACATCCTTTTTGATTTACCCAATAACCATTTACATGATTGATTTATGTTTTTAATTAGGTTTTTAAAAACATCATGTTCTTAATTAATTTTATTAGGTCAAATCAAAAAGAAAAGGATTAAAAGAATATACCGAATGCGTGGATCTAACGAGGATGAACACACACGAACACACGTACAAAAACCATGATCAAAATCAAATGAACACCCCTCTTTGGTTTGTTATATGCGGCGGCCACAAGAGGACAAGAAGGAGAAGGAGAAAAATATTTTTAGGTTTTTGTTTTGATTTCCCGTAAAGTGAAAATGAGTAGTAAAAATTACCTTAACCCCTTCTTAGTAAACTTTGAGATGGGCTTGGCCCATCTCCTTGATGTAGCCGCGGTTTAGGGGCCCCACATGGGGTACCCGTACCGTTTTCCATGTCTCGTTGTTTAAGTGTTCGTGTCTTGTCTATTTGTGCTCGCGTTTTATGTGTTCTCGTTAAATATTTACCGTGACCTAATATATTTATTCACGCTCGTAATAAATATATATACGTAATTAATATTAGTTCGTGATTTAATTACGTTCATGATTTCATGTTCGCATGTTCGTGATTAATTATTGTTAAATAATTATTGCGTGTTCGTGCGTAATAAATACTTATCGTGTTCTAACACGTACGTAATACGTAAAATCCTAACACGTAAATGTAATCATACTATAAAAGGAAAGTTTTAATCTAGTACGTACGATCTTAAGGGTGCTATTCATGGTAAAAGCATGCGGGTTTTACATACTTCAAAATCCACATGCCATTTTTTAGGATTCTCCCAAAAAGACCTCTTCACATGTGAAGTACGATGATTACGAGTTTGATCCCGAGATTGAGGAAATCATTGAACAAGAGATAGCTCTTTTGCCTCCACTTCCACCTACAAGTGAGGTCGATCTTTCCAAAATCGATGATGAACCAAATGAGTTGTAACGTCTTATTTTAGATGACGAACCAACTCATGTGACCAAAAATCCAATTCTCGAGGAGTTACCTAATCAACACTCCTTAAATGAGAATTACGTTTACCACATTTGTGAGGATTTAACTTATCAACAATCCCCATAAATGAATGATGGTTTCGTGCTTGATCGTGATCTTTTCGAGAGAGTTTCTAAGATACTCAAGGAGGGGAATGACAAACCTTGGTTTGACAAGCCTATCTTTGATGAGGAAATCGATGAGATCGACGTTCATGAGGATGACGAGTATGTAGACCCCGAGGGGTTGGTGTTCTTTGTTGACAAACGTTTTGAAAACTTATACAATCCACCACCCCCTCCCACCTATGACTTAAATGTGAGGATTTTAGCGCGACTAATTTTAAATTTGACACGCCAAATATTTTCGACATTATCAAATCGGGTTTTCATAAGAGTTTAAAAACGGTGAAAAAGGAAAAGATTTTAAATGTTTTAAAAGATTTTTCTACATGTTTAACTTTGTCATCACATCGTTGTTTGAGTGCTACCACCTTATCTACTCCTTTTGACGACGGTTGGTGTGGATCTAGTGTGGGGGAAGCCCCTTATATTCCCTCACGTTTCTCCACCGAGGACGAGATTTATGATCCCAGAATTGCTTGTAAAGGAAAATCTAGGTCTTTTACCAATGCAATAAATGGAAATCATATCCATTTGCTTGGTGTGAGTCTACCTCGAGTAGCTCATAAGTTTGACTTGCCAATTTCCCCACCTTTCTACTTCTCACCTCTTTTCTTCTACCCCTTTGGGGTTTATGCAATGGTTGAAGTAGCGTTGTTTCGTCTTTCATCCGAAAATAAACACGTAAACACACAATTCAAGTAAACACACATAAAATAACCTAAAAGTAAGACCAAGTGACGAACCTCAAAACCACGGTTGTCACATCACTCCCTCCTAATAGAAATCTCGTCCCGAGATTTACTCCTTAGGATCGTCATTAACAAACAGCTGAGGATACTTACCCCTCATAAACTCTTCCCGTTCCCACATGAACTTCGGTCCACGTTTAGAATTCCACCTAACCTTAACTAACGGTATCTTACTTCTTTTCAAGGTTTTAACTTCACGGTCCATAATCTCTATCGGCTCTTAAATAAAACGAAGGCTCGCATCTATACTAATATCGTCCACCGATACTTGCAAGTCAGTTCTTGCTAAGCATTTCCTCAAGTTTGAGACATGAAAAACATCATGTACACTACTCAACTCTTCCGGTAATCTCAACCTATACGCTACTAGCCCAATCCTTTAAAGGATTACAAATGGACCCACAAATCTAGGTGCTAACTTTCCTTTCTTCCCGAACCGCATCACCCCTTTCCATGGTGAAACCTTTAGCATAACCTTGTCCCCAACCTCAAATTCCAACGGCTTACGCCTTTTGTCCGCATAGCTCTTTTGTCGATCTCTAGCCGCCTTTAATTTTTCCTTAAGTACGGTTATCGCATCCGTAGTCTCCTGTACCATCTCCGGTCCAATCAGTTGACTACTTCCTACTTCAGCCCATAACAACGGTGACCTACACTTCCTACCATAAAGTGCCTCAAATGGTGCACACTCTATACTAGCATGGTAGCTATTATTGTACGAGAATTCTGCCAACGCCAGATGATTCTCCCAACTTCCTCCAAAATCTATCACACACGCTCTTAACATGTCCTCTAATGTTTGTATAGTCCTCTCACTCTGTCCATCCGTCTACGGATGATAAGCTGTGCTCATATCCAGCCTCGTACCCAAAGCTTTCTGCAATAGCCCCCAAAACCTAGACGTAAACCTGCTATCCCTATCCGATATGATCGACACCGGCACTCCATGTTTTGCCACCACATGTTCCAAGTACTTCTTGGCAAACTTTTCCATCTTATCTTCCTCCCTCATTGCCACAAAATGTGCAGATTTAGTCAGTCTGTCCACTATTACCCAGATCATGTCATTACCACTGTTAGACCTTGGCAGTTTTGTAATGAAGTCCATGGCAATATTCTCCCACTTCCATTTAGGAACCTCAGGCTGTTGCAGTAACTCTGACGGTCTTTGATGTTCAGCCTTCACCTTGGCGCAAGTCAAACATTCGCTAACGTACAAAGCTACATCTTTCTTCATTCCTGGCCACCAATACATATCTCTCATGTCCCGATACATCTTATCGGCTCCTGGGTGTATCGAATACCTCGACGTATGAGCTTCATCCAAAATCACCTTCCTTGTATCGCCAAACAACGGAACCCAGATTCTATCCAAGTAATACTTGCAACCATCTCCTCTTTCTTCCATGTACTAATCCATAGTATGTAAATTTTCTTCAACCAACCTTTCTTCCTTTACGGCCTCTGTTTGTGTTGCTCGAATTCTATCTCTAAGGGTTGTCTGAATAGTTATGCTCATTTCCCTTACTCTCTTAGGTTTTAGCCTCTCCTTCCTACTTAGAGCATCCGCCACCACATTGGCCTTTATAGGGTGATACTTAATCTCACAATCATAATCACTAAATAACTCCAACCACCGCCTCTGCCTCATGTTTAAATCTTTCTGATCAAATATGTGGTGCAAGCTTTTGTGATCCGTATAGATCACACTTCTTGTCCCATACAAGTAATGTCTCCATATCTTAAGAGCAAAGACTACAACTTCTAGTTCCAAGTCGTGTGTGGTGTAATTCTTCTCATGGTTTTTCAATTGTCGTGATGCATAAGCTATGACCTTATCTCGCTGCATAAGAACACATCCTAAACCCTGGTTGGACGCATCACAGTAAACCACAAAATCTTCCACCCCTTTTGGTAAGGACAAGATAGGTGCATTACACAACCTATCCTTTAGTGTCTGAAACGCCTGTTCTTGCTCTTCGCCCCATTCATACTTCTGATTCTTTTGGGTCAACAATGTCAAAGGCTTTGATATTCTAGAGAAATTCTCTATAAATCTCCTGCAATATCCTGCCAAGCCTAAGAATGACCTTATTTCTGACGGTGTAGTAGGTGCCATCCAATCCTTCACTGCTTCAATCTTCTTTGGGTCTATGTGTATGCCATCCTTATCGATTACATGCCCCAGAAATTGTACTTCCTGCAGCCAAAATTCACACTTGGGGAACTTCCCATAAAGTTTCTCCTTCCTGAGCAGCTCCAATACCGATCTCAAATGTTGGTTATGCTCCTCCTCCGTCTTAGAGTAGATAAGTATGTCATCAATGAAGACTATGACAAATTTATCTAGATATGGCTTGCACACTCGGTTCATTAGGTCCATGAACACTACTGGCGCGTTTGTCAATCCAAATGGCATAACGGTGAATTCAAAGTGTCCATACCTTGTTCTGAACGCGGTCTTTTGTATGTCCTCCTCACAGACCCTTAGTTGGTGATAACCGGACCTAAGGTCAATTTTTGAGAAGTACCTTGCTCCTTGCAGCTGATCAAATAAATCGTCAATCCTTGGGAGAGGATAACGGTTCTTAATGATCAGCTTGTTCAACTCCTGATAATCGATACACATTCGGAAAGATCCATCCTTCTTCTTGACAGATAGCACCGGCGCTCCCCATGGAGAAGAACTTGGTCGAATGAAACCCTTATCCTGTAATTCCTTAAGTTGCTCGGCTAATTCTTGCATCTCTGACGGTGCTAGACGATATGGTGACTTCGCTACGGGTGTTGCCCCGGGTACTAAGTCAATCTTAAACTCTACTTGTCTCACCGGTGGTAACCCCATCAAGTCATCCGGGAATACATCGGCGAACTCTCTTACTACTCGAATCTTATTGATTTGTGGCTCATCATCCTTGGCATTCATAAGGGACCTGGTCTTCTTCTCATTCCTTTCTCCATACATGTATAACACCTTCTTATCACCTATGGGTATCTTAACAATCTTTTCATGACACATTAGCTCAGCCCTATGCTTTGATAACCAATCCATCCCAATGATTACATCGAAGCTCCCATGTCCTAGAGGGATTAAATCTATGGTGAACTTAAATTCTCCCAACTCTAATTTGCAGTTTAAAAATATCTCATCTACTTCTTCTTGCTTACCACTAGCTATTTCAATCACATATCCTGGTTTTGCTACACTAGGGTTCATATCTAACAAAGGCACGAATTGAGAAGACACAAAACTAAAATCTGCCCCAGAGTCAAAAAGAACCTTAGCGGGGTGATTGTTAACAGAAAACGTACCCGTGACTACATTCGGGTCCTGAACCGCTTCTACTGCATTTGCAAGGTAAACCCTGCCTTTATTCCGATTTCCCCTATTCTGATTTCCCTCGTTCCTGTTCCAGTTCCGATTCCCAGTGTTCCCATTGTTGTGGTTAGCATTGTTCCGGTTTCCACCGCCTTGGTTTCCTCGACTTCCCTCCAAAGCTAACTGGCCTCTGCCCTGGTTGGTTGCTCCAACCAATCTAGGACACTCCCTCTGGAAATACTCGGGTTGTCCACACTCAAAACAATTTCCCCCGGTGACATTCATCCTCACAGACTGGATTGGTGTTGCGTTTCTGTTAAGTGCGTCACATTTTCTGGCAAAGTGTCCCGGTTTCTAGAAATTGTAGCATGTCTGGCATGGTGTACCTCTTGGATGGAACCTAGAGCAGGTTCGGCAGGCAACATTGTTGTTGTTCGGATTTCCAGAACCTTGAGGTACCCTCATGGCAAAATTTCTTCCATCTTTTGCCTTCTTAACATTTTTCTAGTTGGTGTCAGGCGATTTCGCGGCTTCTGGCTCCTTTCTTTTATCTCCCGCCTTGACCAAAGTTCCACTAGATACCGCCTCCTCAGTAAGTATTATTGCCGTTAGTATGGCCTGTTGTATTGTGTTAGGCTGAGTAGACTTAATCATTCCCCTGATCTGAGGAGGTAATCCAGCAATGTACCGCTTAATCTTGTTCGCCTCAGGGGTAACCAAATGGGGAACCAACTTTACCAATTCATGGAAGCGATCTGTGTAATCTGCATGAGCCGCTCCAACCATAGCATGTCCCCAAAACTCATTTTCCAGCTTCTCCATCTCATTGCTTGGACAAAACTCCATAGTCATAAGAGCTTTAAAATCGGCCCAAGCCATAGCATTTGCAGCAACTCTTCCCCTTGCTTGAACTTGAGTAGTCCACCAAGTAAAAGCCTTCCCTACCAGTGAACCAGTTACGTACATGACCATTTGATTTGGTAAGCATCCACTCATCTTAATTACATTCTCCATCTTCTCAATCCATTGGGTAAGTACTACCGCGCCGCCCTTCCCATCATACTCTCTTGCACCACAAGAAGTGAATGCCTTATAGCTACAACCATTGTTTCCACCTCCTGCTGGACCATTGTTGTTGTTATTGTTTTCCAGGTTGTTAGTCACCTGCTGGACAATGGTTGGTATTATGTTGGCCATTTGAGCAGCAATCAAAGTAGCCAAATCAGGATTTCCATCACCACCACTTCCACCAGCACCATTTCGCGTGTTCACCATGCTATAGTAAAAACATGACACCCGTTAACAACTACCAAAATACTTCGTATAGTATACTTACCACCCTACACACGTCTAACATAACCATACATACTACCAACATATACTATACAAGCATGTATCAACTCTCTTTCATGCAATCATACTTGAAAGTCCAGTGGTGTTGTGGCACATATATAATTATGTAGGCCTCCATAATTATACATGTTCCCTTTCAACAATGTACTCCCTCCTATGATGACACCTATAAGAAATTAATACTACATATAACACATAATCCATCAACTCACAAGCACATAACCACTCAAAATAAGGTCCAAAACTCCATTTATTAAAATAACATAGTCAAAACTTGAAACATCACAAATCCATGGTCTAGCTAAACTAGCGTAGACATAATCCAAACAAAAACATAAATAATTTTAAGGCATGCCGTCCATAAGAGTCGGAAAATTTAAAACAAATAACTATACATTTTCTAGCAAAGTACAAAGATGACTAGCGTGGACGATGGTAGTTAAACCCGCACTAGTCAAAACCCGAAAGGAAAATATTATGTGGTCAAGTATGAACCATATTAGTTCCTAACTTAACAACATCGCAAAATAACATCCAAACACATCAATTATTATAAAATGCACACATACTCCTATGACGCCTATATGTAGGGACCCTTAAGCTATAAACTAGGCTACGCGACTAGGAAACCTAATTCTCTATAACCTTTGTCTCTGATTACCATTCTGTCACACCCCACCATGGCGGAATATGGGGCGCGACGTATGGATATCATCACAAGATGGCGTGTCTATAGAGATAACTATATGAAATAAGAAATGTCATAAAATGGAGACACAAAGTCATGACAATATCTCATCAGACTCAGAAGTGTAGGTAAGTAGGTAACAGTCCTACCGCTTACCCAAGACAAACAAATAACATAACCAAACAAATATATGTGTGCCACAGTATCACTTATTAAAATGAACAAACAAACAAAAACTAAGAAGGAAACGGAGATTTTCCTTCTATATGCATTCCTAAGCTTCTCCAATCCTAGCCACTTATGTTCTCATGCTTAACCATAGTATCACCTGAAATAGACACTAAAACACGTCAACATAAAATTGGTGAGAGTCATAGGTTTAGACTCCAACGCTAAATCAGTTACAACCTGTGAATAACAACCATCAACAAAAGAACATATGGACAAAGTGTTACAAATATGCATTAACAACTATCAATCAAGATTAATCATACCAAACCAATCCAAGGCTCCTAGCTTGCCAAACAACATCATGATACCATAGATGATCACACTATGTACCTATCCCAAGGCCACTACCTTGGCAAACCACAAGGCCACTACCTTGTCAAACCACAATAACAAATCAAAAATCGCATAGCAGTTAATCACATAAGTGTACACACAAGTCCATGACAACCATAAAACATTCACAGCAACAATTTAGAAACAACTCAACACAGTGTCTCTTCCATCCCATCTGGAAGTCAAAATCAATAGTAAACATGGGACTATGAAACTCACCTGATAGCTTCTTCACAAGTCCTCGCACTAGCAACAAGCTAACAAACCAAGAACACGAAATCAATACACGAACTAATCACTAAGATGGCTCATCAACCTATGATGGACATCTAGTCTATTCCCGTATAATTACCTCATTACCCTTCCTTAACAAGTCCCTAACTTGGTTAAGTTCAATAGCTATCCCGTTCATAAATTTACACAAAATAGTCCCAGTTTTAGGTCTCAAAACTTTAAGTCAAACGTCCACTTAAACATACCCATGGTTTCTGTAAAAGGAATATTCACACTTTTATACATGTTAGCTAAAACCTCCCACTTGACCTAACCTTAAAGCTACTGTTAAGGCCCAGATATATGTGTATATATTGCTACCTATCCAGAATTTACTGATTTTAAACGTATGAAAAGTTCATTACCATTAGAGGGTCTTACCCTAAACCACAATCTTATCCCAAGTTCCGATCCTTACTAAAATATATAAACCATCTCTCATGTTCGTGAGAAGATCCCAATGCAACCCTAAGTACTCCAAACAACCCAAAACTTAAAAAGAAAACAGGCTGAATTTAAAACTGTTTTGACCTCCGACTGTTGTAACCTATTTTTGACCCCCTTCCCGACCTCCAATTTAGTTCTAGTTTCTTGCATTGGAAAGCCACTTCAAATACCTTTTCAAGGGTATGTGGATCGTAAGATAAGAGTTTGTAGAACTCCTAATATGATCAAAACAATTGACTCAAAAATCTGCCCAGTTTTTAAAAACGGGTTTAACAAAATCAACCACATTAATTAACCCTAATTCCTCTAATTACAAGCCCTAACCCATGTAATCATTATATTATGATTATTACAACATTAATCTACTGTTTATAAAATTAAACCTATCCTAAATCCATCATAAGATGATTAATTAAACATAAAAACAATTAATATGAAAAGGGTTATGAAGATTTTACCTTTTATTTCATGGAAGATGAAGAAAACCTAATTTTATGAAGAACCCTAATTTTCTCCTTTTTTTGTGTCGACTATAACTTCAGGGAAGATCATAAGTTCGTTTGTTATGATGTGTGGGGGTTCCTTATATAGCAAAAATCCTTGTCCAACCCAAACACTAGTTACCATAAATCTTTTCTCCTTTTTTTTTCCTCTTTTTTTTTAAACCGACTAATCACCCCTATAAATTCGTTTTTTTATTTATTTTATTATTAATATATGTATTAATAGTATTACCTTAATTTTCCTTAATTTATTTCAGCTCCTAAAGCCTCCAAAACCTCAAAACCGTAAAACTAGTCAAATTTACGCGTTTTTACCGTAAAAGACGTAAAATATACACTTTTAAAAAAAATCTCAAATTTTTAAATAAACTTTATAACTAAGTCCTAAATGACTTAAAACCATCCCGAAAAATATTCATTTGGATAATTACCTCACCCGAGACCTCTAAACGCTAAACCGTAAATCCTAAAAAAATACACTATTACTATAATACTTATATGTATACGTAAACACCAAAATATCACCATTTCATTTCATAGTCACCAATTGTGAGCTCATGAACATGAAATAACCGTTCCTCGATTTACTTATGAGTACTTCTATACTCATAAATGATAACCACACCAACCTCGTTCACACAAAATAAACACGTAAACACACAATTCAAGTAAACACACATAAAATAACCTAAAAGTAAGACCAAGTGACGAACCTCAAAACCACGGTTGTCACATTTCACCCCTAGACTCAAAACATTAAGGACAATGTTTAGTTTTAGTATGGGGGTGAGTAGATACTTCACATTGCTCACGTCAACTCGCAATCCAATTTTCATCTTTTTGTTATCATTTTGTTGCAAAATAAGGCTAAAATGGCCAAATTTTAAATTTTTTCGTATTTTTCATAAGTGTTTAAGACACGAATGTAGGTTTTCCGATGGTGAGAATAAGAGTAATTTTTAACTCGACTGTGCGTGTTGAGCACTTAGCTTAGATTCCTTAACTTTTTAGGCTAAGTCTCTTAAATGAGGACGAGAAATGATAGAGTTATTTATAAGTCTCGTAATCTTCACGATCTCATATGTAGTAATTATTAGATTATTCTCCCCACGCTTTTGATAATAAATTGTTAATAAATATTGATTTAGCGGTTTAGTCACTATTGTTGGTTTCTAATTTGTTTTAGTAGCTTCCATGTAATTAAATTAGGAAAACATTAAGGTATCGCCAGCGTCACGGTTTTGAAGTATTGGCACCCAAATAATCAAAAGCTTCACCTAATAATAAGATTTCAAGTGCTCACCTAAATTAAGCAAAAATTTGAAGCTCACAAGGCCGAAAAATCTATGCCAAAATTGAAAGTGAATCAAGCCTTAATCTTTGAAGCTTTAAAGATCCAAAATTTGCTTTAGTGTGAGGATATACGTCTTTGGCCATAATAAAAACCTCATGGCGAGGTTAAATAAAAGGCAAGGCAAGACCGAAGTCATAATAAAAGCTCCATGGCGGAGTTGAATAAAAGATGGAGGTAAACCTATGATAATAAGGCCCTTCCGTTAGGGGGCGTATAAAAGTCTTGGTAATAAGTCTCATGTTCAAAACCGTTCTAAAATCGTGTTTATCGATCCTTCTTGTTAACTTAATTTTTTGACATCTATGTCTATTAGGGTGAATTATTAATTTAATGATTTTGGTTACACCGTTAAGACTCTATTTTTAGACCTAATCTCTATTCACGCATAAGTCAATGATGTATCCTCGTAATCATTAAGACAAAATAAAATATAAGAGATACCAAGTAGGAATAAGGGAGTTTAGGTGTGTAATTAACACTCCTGAAATATGATTGTGTTGCTAACTTATAATAACAATGATCACGTTACACGCTTAGCATGGAATTGGGTGAAAATCGAGGACGACGAAATTATTTCTAATGAAGCGTTCACGTGTTCTTATTCTATGATCCCAAAAGTCACTTAATCGTGATGAAAACAATACATTATGTCTAAAACACGTGTAGTGGTTTATTTGAGTTTATGTCTTCAATAAAAGTCATCATAAAATGAATTTTGGAAGTGCTACGATACTTAATTCTAGCATTGCGTGAGGGCACGGCAATGGTTAAGTATGGGGGTGATGAGACTGTAATTATACATAGTCTCATCGTCCAAATCGGGCTTAAAACGCTTAAAATATCATCAAAATACCCAAAAATATGCATGTGTTTGTTCATTGTGTATTTTAGGTACGGATATCGTGAAACCAACAAAAGATCACAAGAATCAAGCAAAAACGAACACGGGAAACAAAGCCGCACAAAGAACCGGACCTGAATCATGATTTTCCTATGAAGTCCTTGAAGTTTGAAGAATTGGCAAGAATGGTCCCTCAACTTTTGAAGACTTGTCACTTTTGACCTTTGTAAATCTCAATTATTACAATATTGGTCCTTAAGTTTCAATAAAACACCATTATAGCCCTTGAAGAATGCATATTATGCATGAATAGCCCTTAGAACTATTTTGATAAAACTTTTGTGGCCAAATTAGAAAAAACAAAAGTTTGAAAATAAATGAAATGGTTAAAAGCTGTGTGAAACTTGCTATGCATACATTTGGATACATGGGGGACCTAAACTGACCAGACACCACAAGTTCTCCCCACCAATCAGCCAACAACACCTCACCTTTGCTGCCTAGTCACCACGCCACATCACCCAGTCAACATCCCCAGTCAAACCCTCCCACTAATTTTTTTAAACCGTATTAAATATTACTAAAAAATGTGGGAAACAACTTTCATTTCCCTAATCTAGATTAAAACATCTAGTTCATCACCCCCACTAACTTATAAACCCTAATCTGATTACCCTACTAAAACAAAGGGGTTTTTGGTTAAACTTTCCAGAACCATGATTAATCTTATGCTTAACCAAACCCCACACCCAGAACACTCACCCCGTGACTCCCAAGGTCCCACCAGTGTTCCCCTGCTTCACCAAATTGGGAAAAAATTGTATATTGCCAGAAAATCAACAGCTATTACCTCTTTCTTGGTCCCTAAGGAGTTTTTGGATGGATGAGATGCATTCTACAGCCTGGCACGTCAGCATCAATCACATGTCTTCATTTGATTGATTTTCAAATTTCAAACCAAGGGCATTATAGGCAAATCATTGCTAGGGTTTCTTTTACGTTTTTAGTTCTAGAATAGTCTTCTAGCTAGTATAAAAAAGACCCTCCAACATATGGAAGAGGCTTTGTTCCGGTTTTATTTTGTAAAAATTTTAATCAATGAATATTTAAAGTTTTGGTTTAAATCTTGCAAAATAATCTGTGTTCCATTTTTATTGTGTTCTTAGTTTAAGGTTTTAGTTTTATGCAAGGTCACTTAGTTTGTTAAAATATTCTTGGTTCAAAAGTTTTTGATAAAATTTGAATCCAAGCATGAAGGAAGTGAAAGTGGATTTCATGCTTTGGATTTAGTTTTGATTTAAAGACTTGTTGGTTACTGGTTACTTTACAAGCTTATTTTCAAAAAGAATCCGTTTTCTAAAGATTTTGAAAAATCTGTTTTTATCCAATTTTTTTATATACTTGATTGTTTACTGTAGCATAAGCTACTGATAAGCTCCTTGACAAGAGCCTTATCAGTAGGCTCATACTACTTGAAGCCCTTTTTCTTTTGTATGTTATCTTGTGTAGGTTTCAAGAAGAATCAAGATATCATTTATTTCTTTTACTCCTTGCATTTTTCAGAAGACATTGTTACCCCTTTGGGTCCTTTGTGGACTCCAAACAACAGGGTTCTCTACTTGCATACAAGCTCACAAAGATCATCAAGCATTTATCTAGAGAAGGCATCAGCCAAAGGGCTTGAACCCTCTATGTGAGTTGTATTTGACCATTTTTGCTAGTTTGTATGACTTTTGGAGATTACATGTTTACATGATAGTTGGGTTGCTTAGTTATGCTTATTTGATGGTGTTGATGCATGGAAGATAGTTCTTAATCAGTTTTGTGGAATTTTGTAAGCATTTGGTGTGTTAAATTTACTTTTTTGAAAATATTGGGGTGTTTGGGTATAGGGTTTTAATTGGCAAAGGTGACATAAAACCAGTTAAAAACAACTTAGAAACACTTAATTAGTTGGTTTAGAAGTTTATCATTAGTTGGTTTTTAGTTTGGAAGGTTTTTATAGGTTTTGCATGTTCATTTTTGGTTAAAAGTTAGTCTAAAAATCAGTAGCCTTTAAACTGCTTCGATTTTTTGAATTCGACCACCAAATCTTGGAATTTGTTAGCCTACTAGTTAATCTAGGTATTATATTTGTTTACTTGTGTTTTGGTAGGGGTTTGAGGGATTTATGGTGGTTTGAAAACCACCAAATGTCCATTTGAATCAGCTTTAGACCACCAGACCCTACTCACCCATCACATTGACTGATTAGGGTGTTTTGTTTTTTATTTTTGTGTGCAACTAGTACTCTTTCTTGTTTATCTGACTCCCCACAACCCAACTGGTTGCGGGGGTGCCAATCATTTCCAAAAATATCAAGAAACGAGCAAGCTACAAGCATTAAACTCACCAGACCCGTTTTTTTGAACAAGCAGTAGGAATAAAGTTCCCCCTGCTAGTTGGTTCATTCCCACTGCTAGGCTAAAGGACAAAAAGTCCTCAAGTGTCACTGTCAGTTTTTTTAGTTTTTTTGTCTCTAGTGGCTTAAATTAAGTTTTTTCCATTTTTTTCAATTTTCCTAGATTTGTTATTTTATTTTAAGATTTTTCCTTTAGTTTAATTTTAAATTACTGTTCATTTTGCATTTTTTAGAATTTAATTGAATTTAATTAGTTTTTATTAAATCTGTTTTTGTCTTTTAGTGCCAAAAGTTAATACTTTTCTGATTTTCAAATTTTGTTAGTTTAAGAAAATTATTTTAAGATTTTTAGTTTAAAAAGTTTTACTGTTCACTCTCTTTATCTATTTTGAGATTTATTCTTAGTTTAAATAGTTTTTAATTAAAACTGTTTTGTCTGTTAGTGTAATTTTACTTTTTCAACTTTTTAAATTTTTCTACAATTCAGTAATATAATTTAGGATTTTTCAAATAGTCAAATTAATTTTAGCATTATTTAGTATTTTTAATCATTATTTTAGTTTAAAAATTATTTTTAGCATTTTAAAAATAGAAAAGTAGTCTTTAAAATTTCGAAAAAATACTTTTTAGACTTTAAATAATATAAGTGAGTTATTGGTTCAATAAAATAATATTTTGGGCTTTTTCTTAATTATATTTAATTTTAAGGCTTTATTTAGCATTTAAAATTGAATATTTAATTAATAAAAGGTCTTAAAATTTATTTGTTGGATTTTTATTATTATTTATATTATTTTAGACTTAGTTTTAATTTTTAATTAGTTTTTAGGTTTAATTTTTAATTTTGTCACGTTTTACGTATTTACGTTCGCCTTTTACGTCAATTCGTCGTAGTTTAATCATAGTCGTAGCTCGTCTTTATTTTTCTCTCTTAAACAAAAAACGTCACTAATCCAAACTCTTGATTTTATATAATTGGCACCTAATACACACACCTTCTTCGTGAACGAACCCGCATTTATTCGGTTTTGCGTTTTTCCTAAAACGTAAGACTTAATACTTGCCACTCATACGCGTTTTTCCTAAAACGTGTACGAAAACACTACATCAGCGATCTTGCCCCATTTCCGTTTAAAAATTTCTACTGGTTGAAATAAATTGCTAGCATGTTGGTGTTCTATCTTAGCCTGCTGGCATGTTAGGCATCTAGATATGAATGTAACTGCAGCTTGGTTCACTAGAAATTAGATATATAGAAGTTTAGAAATTATGAGTCTCTAAAATTAGACTACTCTTAGCATAGGATCCTCTGGAACACATAATTCAGTGTAGGATTCTCTCCTAAGCTTAGTCATGGTAAAACTAGTCGTGAGAAACAATGTGATCCAGCGTGTCATTGTAATCAACCAAAATTCGTACCTGAAAAGGGTTCAGTGTACCATTTCTCATGTCTTAGAATTCGTAACATATTATGAAGATGGTCTTCGTGCTCTTCTCTGAACTTAGAGGAGATCAAGCTGTCGTCGATGAAAACAATAATGAATTGTCTATGAGTTCATGGGGAACTCCATTCATCAAGTCCATAAATGATGTTGGAACATTCGTGAGACCAAAACAAAATTATGAATTCATCATGGCCAAGTCGTGTGCGAAAAGCAGTCATGGAAATGTCCTGCCCTTTCACTCGCCACTATTGGTAGCATGATCATAAGTCGATCTTGGAGAAGTGCTTAGCACCCTGCAGTCGATTTGACACGTCATCATTACGTGGAGGAGGATGACGGTTATGAATGGTGATTTGTTTAAATCGACGGTAGTCGACACATAATCTCATGTTAGCGTCCTCCTCCCTAAATAAACAGAACTGGTGCACACTCTGGTGATAAACCTGAAGTATATCAGGTAAATTTAAATGATCGGCTGATTATGAAATGAAAGGAACTTCAGAAATTGTGTCGTAACTTATAGCTGAAAAATCTTCGCAGCCATGGGGTAACAAACACGTGCTTGGAAAGCATAATTAATTTGTACATATTTTCCTGATGGAAAACCATGCTGGATGTATTCAGGGGCCTGAACATCGTTGTACATAATCTGATATGAATGGTGACCAGTCGTAGCATGGTGTGTTATCCATAGTCCAAAATCAGAATCATATTTAACTTGCATTTGTCCGAGGTAAGTGCGTTAGCAGATTGGATCTTATCATTAGACTGAAGGAAAACCTTTGTATACATGGGTGATACGAATGGCATCTTCTATGGTCATGACTGTATGAAATATGAAATCAAGAAATGAAAGTGTCATGACTCAAACGTGACAGATCTCACTGAATGTGTTTTGCCTGTCTCACGCAGAATGAATCATACGTGTCCAAACGCGGATAATACGCCGGTGATGGTAATGAAATCATTGTGGCCTAATTAATACATGGCACAACAAAATGGATATACCCCTTGGAGGGTACCCTGAATTTCTTAGGGTTGTTTCAAAAGGTAGACGTGAGTCATGTGTCTTAACTCGTGCCTTGAGAAAATATGCTTATGACAAGTGTCTTGACTGATGTCTTGACATGTGTCTTTAGAAAATATACGTGAGACATGTGTTTTGACTGATGTCTTGACATGTGTCTTGAGGCATGACGCTAATAAAATTGAAACTCTTAAGCTATCATGCCAGAATTGGCGGATCGGTTGGACTACTGACCCTTTGTATTTCTGATCACGTCCGTGACTGGTGCTCTGTTGTGATTGCTAGAATAGTTGTTTTCATAGTAGTGGTTACTATTGTCTTGTCTGTCAATTCCATGATGGTCATTCTCATGACGGTGATTCATGTAACTATACAGCTGAGTGGCCGGCTGGTACCGGTTTCCACTCATATGCTGTAAAAGACAATTGAGTGACGTGGGTCATTTAACTGGAAAGGTAAGGGCATGGATTGTGATGGAAATATTCTGGTGGTGAAGCATCTTCCTCGTTCGCTTGTTTTGATCAAACGCCTTTGTCTTCGTCCTGTAGGATCTCCAGGTTGTGAACAGCATTATGAGCAGCATCGGCATATTGTAAAATCTACAACTTATGAGCAGCATCAGCATCTTGTAGGATATCAGCTAGTGGAAAATACGCCCGGGATGATTGAGAATCGACTAGCGAATACTCGTGGAGTATTGCGAGTGAAATGCACATGGATTACGGTACGTGTAATACACATGGAATGCGGTACATGGAGTACACGTGGAATATGGTACATGGAGTACACATGAAATGCACATGAGATGATCGGTATGAGTTCAATCATCTGTCATGATTCTAAAGGAAGATAAAAGATTAAATGGTTAAAGCCAAGCCGAACAGGACAACGTAATAATATAGCAAATTTAGCGTAGACATAATTCTAGTTGCGTAAGAAGCACAAAAGCATGATTAAACGGAATCGAATGATGGCCAACATGAAAACATGATTAATGAAAACCAACCATGACTATCATGAAAGCATGATTAAATACAACCTATCAATGTCTAGCATGAAAGCAAAATTAATACGAAGAAACATGGAACAAAATTAACATAAGGGGCATAAAACATAATCAGCATGAAAACGAAGTTAACCATGATAGTATGAAAACATAACCGATATAAAGAACATAACAATTAATGAGGGGACATGAAAGGAATATGACTGTAATGAAATGAAATCTGAAAATCGCTGTTGTGGACGACCACGGGTCGATTCACAAAACCAAATTGACATGAGTAAGGATGAACGCCTATGGGTCGGTTCACCAAAACAAGATTGACATGGAAAGGGTGAACGCCTATGGGTCGTTCACAACACAAAATTGACATGAACAAGGGTGCACGCCTATGGTTCGGTTCACCAAAACCAAATTGACATAAGCGAGGGTAAACAACTATGGGTCGGTTCACCAAAACAAAACTCGAATGAAAAGCACATGCGACTAAATATGGCCAGTCCTGTACCAACCATTACTTAGTCCAAATACCTGCAACAATAATACATGAAAATAAATAAATGAAAATCAACATGTCAAAACTTAACAGAAAACACATGGCCAAGTATGAACTACTATGGTTCAGTCCATATCAGCCAAAGTTCATAGAGAAACATCATGCATAAAACAGTGACATGTAACTAAGTATGGATGACGGTTGTTCAATCTATATTAGTGAAAAAAACAAACTCGCGGAAAACATCATGATTAAAGCAACAAGGTGCTGAAAATCCATACGTGGAATAACAAGCGTTGGCTTAGGAAGCTCCTGGTGACTACCCACTAGTCACAGGTCAAGTTTTAGAGCCTACAGGTCGAAACCTTGGGCTCTGATACCATAACTGTAACACCCCATTTTGATAAATGGAATATCACATGATAATTATAGCATGTCATCAAAGCATGTAAGGTAATATATACTAAAACATACATGACCAAAAGAGAAAAACCGGAATCAAACATCGGTTCCAAACATAAGCCCAAAACATAAATAAAGTAATGAAATGAGAAGGACAAAACAAGTGTTGAAACAAGCATAAGTATAAGAGGCAAAAGGAGAATAAGTCTAAGGCGACTTCCATCCTATGCACGTCCTTAAAATGCTCAAGTCTGTCCATGGGTACCTGCCGTTTTGGGACATGGAAATGAAAGTAACGATTGAGCAATACGCTCGGTTAACAGATATATGACATAGTATAAATAGCTGAGACATAAATAAGACTGAAAAGCAGTGGAAATGTATAAGTCCTGGAAAACCTGGTACATGTTCATAAAACTGGTTTATAGTTTGAAAAGACTTATGTTTATTTATATAAAAACTGTATTTTAATTAGCCAATAGCCCATATAGGTCATGAGGTTCACCGTGCATGAATACATAGAGGGGTGACCTCATCATGCAATTAGAGGGGATGCCTCTAATTAAATTAGTGTGGGTAAGAGGGATCAATTCCTTGTGAAGGATGCAAGGCACACACCACATTCACCATGAAAATCCTGTAAAAACATGACACTAGGATGCACCCATACGCCCCACATGATTATATAAATATATGGCCAAAACTTTAAAGGGACGCCACGAGCAATCGCTCGCCGTGGGGAAGTCATAACACTGGAGCCTCCAGTGTTATGGTTATGGTACCTCCATAACTAGATGACATGGCATGCATGTATAAGGCTTAGACATTTAAAGCTAAACATATGCAGATCAAAACATATAAAACAGATACTTGGGAAAACAGTTGGCTGCAAACGGGGAATCCTAATAAGGAAAGAGAGAGTGTCCATACTGAAGGACGAAATATCCGTACCTTATGTCCAGTGAACGATGAAAGATGGAAAGATGCAAAGTCCTACGCCGACTTCACTAGTGCTACATAAATAAGGGACATGTATGAGTTGTCTGATTTCTGAGTATGTTACTGGTTCTTGTATGTTCTTAACGTATTTTACATGTTCTTGTCATGATTTACTGTTTTAAATGTTATACTGTATTATTCATGTTTTAAGTGTATTCTGAGTATGTAATTCATGTATGCTTGTTTTATTATGCTTACAGTGTAATAATAAGTAACTTTCTAAAATTAGTAGGTTTCCAAAAATAGAAAGTTTCCAATATAGAAAGTTTCCAAAAATAGAAAGTTTTTATAAATAGAAATAAGCTGGATTATTAAGTCTAAAACATAAGCTAGTGCTTACTGGTTAAAAGTTATAAGTCATGAAATTAATAGTAAAAATTATTAAATACATCCTATAGGTTATAGTGATTATTAATTATTAATGGAATACATGGTTTAATAATTAATAATTATGTCATGAAGATTAATAAACTTTACCTTATAAATAATAATTAAATTAACATGGTTTTTAATTTAAATTATGCTAAATAAATACTTAAGTTAAAATATATTTTATTTAAATTAAATAATTAACCTAAGTCCCAAATTAATTAAATTAATAATACTTGAGGCAATTATATTAATTATTAACTTATTAAAATTATCTAGGCCAAAACGACATGTAACAGAGCCCTATGCCCGAGTCATAAACAAACCAGACCAAACACCCGAACCAAAACCACCCAGCCGGCAGGCTGGTGGTTGTTAGCCGCGGTTGAGGCCTAGCCTCGCCGTCGGTTGACACTGCTTAGGCTGTGGGTCGCACCGGTGTTAGCCGGTTCCCACTGCCGGGTCAAAGTACACACCGGTTGTGCGCCGGTTCCCCCTGTTTAGCCAAAGTACCCACCTGCTAAGTACCGGTTCCCACTGTTTTTAACCAAAGGCCTCACCGAGACCTCCCATGGTCTCGGTTGCCACAATTTGCAAACATTTCCCCCTGTTTGGGGTCCTTGGCCCATGCTGAACAGAACCAAACACCACCGCACCTTATAAGGTTGCGGCTGGTGGTCTAGTATCGACACCGAGAGCCTTGGGGCTCTCGGTTGGTGCTCGGCCGAACCAAGCAAAGCCAAAACCCCAAACCCCTTTATTGATTTTACATGACATGATCATGTTTTTATGTAAACCATTGATTAAACAAATTAAACATGAATTAATTAAAAGAAAAAAGGTTTAAATAAATTACCAATGCTTGATATTGTTAAGGTCTTGACTACGAACATGAACCCGTAATAACCCAAGATCAAAACTCACTTTTTCCCCATGTTCTTGACTCCAAAACCGGCGGCCATCCTTGTGTGTACTAGGGTTTTGTTTGTTTTCTAAAAAAACAAATTATGATGTATTCTCTAGAGTTTTAGTTGTTTACTAATTGGATTGTTAAGTGGGCCGGCCAAGAGGCCGTTGTTTTTCCTTGTTGCCGCGACTACACACAACCCAATACAAATTTCATAAGTTTTTCACGTTTAATAATATTCGTGTATTATCGTGTTCAAGTGTCGTGTATTAAATGTTATACGTA
The DNA here is from genome assembly GCA_025667525.1 of Glebionis coronaria. NCBI lineage: Eukaryota > Viridiplantae > Streptophyta > Magnoliopsida > Asterales > Asteraceae > Glebionis > Glebionis coronaria. The sequence goes on along the minus strand of CM046876.1, from coordinate 461,453,253 downwards.
AATGTTCATAGTACGTTTATAATATCTATAATACTCGTAGTTTAATGTCGTGGCACGTGTCGTATGTATTATAAATGGAAAGTTTTAATTAATTTGTATGTTTACGTGGTGTACTGTTCATGGTATTTTTAGAAACTAGAAGGGGGGTTGAATAGTTTCTTAAATTTACTTGTTAAAAGTTGGTTTTTAAAAATCCTTTTCAAAAACTTAGGCTTGAGTATTTATATGAAACATTCTTATACACAATATGAACAAGGTATAGTGCAATTAAACTAATAATCGTAAGTATAAAGAATAATGAATGTAAAGAGATAAGGGAAGGAAAGATCAAACCGAACACCAAGGATTTATAGTGGTTCGCCAACGAAGCTCACTCCTCGTTCCTACTCCACTCCTCGAGTACTCCTTACTCGAGAGTTCACTAATCAACAAGCTCCCTAAGGTGGATAAACCTTACACAACGTCGCTTATCCAATTTCTGACTCTAAGCTAAAAGTCGAGCCCTAATCTTAGCTAGAACCAATCTACACCAATATACTTTAAGGACCAAGTATTAACCTTAATACATACACAACTTCTAAATAGACACACTACTTGGATCTTCACAACAATGACACAACAATGAATAAATAAGTTTGGATCTTCAATGGATCTTTGAGGTAGACACAACACTTGAAGGATGAAAATGTTCTTCTAAACAAGTAGAAAGATTCACTTCTAAACAAGTAGTAATCAAACAAATGACCAAGGATTTGAGTGATTTAAGAAGTATGAAAGAATCTGGAAATGTATGTGCAAAAGAGGTGAAAAGAAAGTCTGAGAATGGTCCACTATTTATTAGACAAACTTCCAACGGCTATATCTGCCCGCGGTTCCTTATTGGAGCCCGCGGTTCCTTATCGATAAGGAACCGCCATAGCCACTAAGGAACCGTCGGAGTAGACTCCGCTCCTTTTTGTCTTTTAGTCGTATGGTTCGAATCTAGAGATTAAAATATCTAGAAAGGATATTCCAAACCAAGATAGAATATGCCATTTTCAAATTTTCGAATAATTAATTTAATAAAACATTTTCTTAAAAAGAAAGTTTAATAAAAACTTGTCACACTTAATAAAAAGTGAGTTTTAAGAAAGATTAAATCATTGATCGCTTAATTAGGATGAGTACTTGTTTGTACATACCTTAAGTGATAATGGTTGAAATGAAAAATACTTGAACTCAAGAATTCGTTTTTCGTTGTTTTCGTAAATGCTTGTTTTTACGTATTGTCGTAATCAAAACAAAGCGAGACCGAAAAATGCAAGTAACGTTTTTAGGCATCATTGCATTAACAATCTCCCCCTTTTTGATTCCGACAATACATAAACTCAATCATCTAATAAAAACAAGATTTTTGAAGACGAGTTTATTTCATTTCTCCCCCTTTGTCGAAGCAAAAAGGTTGCAAAAGTCTTTGAAGAAGAAAAGAACCGGAATTTGCAAATGCTCCCCCTTGGTGCTTACTCACCCTTGCTTGGGGCACCAAGGAATCGAGATATGGTGACAAGCTACATAGAAGGGTTAGTAGTAGAGAAGAGACACCCAACAAGATATAGCAAAGGTCACACAAAAAATAAGAGAAGAGACAAAGATCTAATATAAGTCATGTTAAAAGGAGACATGATAAAAAATACAAGGAAATAAATCATACAAAGATGTATGAGAAATAAAACAAGCCAAAAGAAAAGCATAAATTTAATACTAGTTAAACTAGAATTCTAAGATTTGCTTGAACTAGATGTCTTGAAGATAAGCAACCAATGCTTAGATAAAAGACAAGGTAGTGGCAGAAGGAGGTGGTGGTGGCTTGGTAGAGATCTCATAGTCATAGTGAAGAGGAGGTTTGACTAAGAGACTCTTGATGTAATTCAACTCTTCATAGATATGAGCTATAGCAAGATGTTGATATTGACAACAATGACAATATGTTCCATGATGCATGACATTATCATGTGAAGGAGGAAGAACACAAAAGGCTAGTGGTGGAAGATAAGAAGTCCCACAATCAACATTCTTAGAAGAAGAAGAGATGTGATTTTGAGTATTCTTGGGTGAATTAGGTGTAAGAACCTGTAATTTTCGAGCATTATTTTATTCTTTTATTCGTGCTTCTTGAATTTTCCAACGTATTATGTTTTCTTGTATTCTTATATGTAAATCCTGAGATCATGATAATTTTAATAAATTATACTTTTCAAGTATTTTTTTATCATTGATAAATACTTTATTTGGAATTATAAAATTCTTATTTTATTTTTCCATATTTAATTTAAATCAAAGTTTTTGATTTAAAATCACCCGCGTGCGTTTTACAACGAGTTTACTCAAATCAATGAACAACGAGAATTCCTAGTGATCGCGATACCGACGGATGCCCAAAACTTTACATTTTATTATCGATTGTTCGATAATTAATATTTTCGACGATTTCGTTTTAGTTACGTATTAAGTCGTGTCGGGAAACAATAATACCATATTTATGATGCATTTAACTTTTGAAAAGTATTTTTACGAAACCCGAGCCCCGTAAATATTTTTAGTATTTACTAATAGTAATTTTCTACCCTTTAAACTATTAATTGTTTTTAAGTCCACAAGTTTCAAACTTGACAACAATAACCCCTCCACTACCTACCATATAAAAACCAAACCTTTCCACAAAACACATACAAGATACAAGTTATAAAAAATACACCAACTCTCTTCCCACCTCCATTTTTGCCGCCACTCTATCACCATAAACCACCAAAATCATCATCATCTATCAAGAATTAAGCTAAAAAATATTAGACCCAACCTTAGAAATTAATGGTGATTCCAAAAATGTAAAAATCTTACACATGCAACTATTATTCATGTTTTTTATGATTTTATGGTTGTGATGATTCTTGATCATCAAATATGTGATGATCATGGCTAGATTATCATGTTTTGATGTTAAAAAGATAAAGTTTTTGATTTTTGATTTTTGTTTTTTATGCATGCAAGTGTTTTAGGAGTGTTTGGTTGATGGGTATAATAGTGGGGTGATTCTATAGGTATGGGAATGATTAGTTTTGGTTGGAAAATTGATTTGTTATGATTTTCTAAAAGTGTATTTTACATCAATGGGATTAGGCTGTTTTTCGTGGGTTTATGATTTGAGATAGGCTGAGATTGTTTGATTTTGTTTTAGAGTTTTCCGAGACGCTCGTTTTGATATAAGATAGAGCTTCTAACTCATTACGGATAAAAAGTTATGCTAGTTTTAGTATTCGTGTACCGGGAGACGCAAGTCGGCACAATCCGAAATTGTGGCTGATTTTGGGTCGACTCTCGGGGACTCTAGGCTTGGTTAGATAATGGGTACTACTGGTTTTCAAAGTCTATAAACTTAATTTGATGATTCTAGTGGTGGGTTTAAAAGGCGAATTGTCAAAATAGTACTTTTAAAGTGGTCTAAACGGTCTTATAAAACAAGTATACAATTATGTCCCAAATTTTAGGGTCGAGTATAGTGTCGATCTGATGGGTTTAAAAGTGTGAACTTTGGCTCAAACTTTGGTGAGGTCTTATACAGTTTATAAGTAACCTTGACACCAATTTTCATCAAAATTGGACAAGTCTAGCAAGGGTAGATCGGTGTGTACATTCGGAGTGTACTTGTTGATTTGTATGTTGGACACGTAGTTCAATGCTTGTGTTGCGTGAGTATGAGTATTCACTATTCGACATGGTGACTTACTCAAGTTCTTATTCATTATATAAATGACTTAGCTACTGGTCCTAGTAAGGTAAAGGGATAGTTTGACTTGCGTTAACTTGGCGTCATATGACGGGTCAATTTCATGAGTGTAAGTGTTTTAACGTGTTGTGTTGGAATAAATGGGTTAGTATGAATTCATTTGGTTCGTGTCAATGGTTTTGAAATATGAATACTTTGAAAATATTTAAAGTTTTATTATACTTGGTATACAACGATATTTGAGTTCGAGTCTTAACGCGCGCCTTATTTTGATAGGTTGCGGTTTTCGTTTTTCCCGGGCATCCATATCGTCGGTGATCGTCTCAATACCATTGTTTCTACTCAGTTGCTGAGTACCGTGATTGGCTTACCTCGTGGCTATGGTGAGTTCATAGCCCCTTTTTACTTATACGTGGTTTCTAAACACGGGGTGAGATTTTACATGGTGGAACACAACCATTTAAAAACTGTACGCTATCCAGAACTTGTATGCTATCTAGAACGTGTATGCTTTCCAAACTTTCGATATTATTGTTGCTTTTTAGTCTAGCCTTGAGTTTCCTCTCCTGATCATAAACCGTTAATTAATCATGCTACCAAGCGCGAATGTTGTGGGTGGATCCATCGGGATTGACTATCCCCATCCCGATTACCTTGACGCACTAATATTTGTTTATACTTGAGTATTTAGGCTGAATACTCCCTAGAGGGACTTACATTGAGTTAAGCTTCGGTTCATGAACTGAACAGCAATAATAATAATAATTTCGGACGATGGTTACTGTGCATAACCATTTTCCCTAATTCGTGTTTACAAATGAATGCTTGCGTTCCACACCTTTACTTCTAAACCTATGAATATCACTCAACTTTATGTTGACAATTTTACACGTTTAATCTCAGTTATTATTACTTAGCTTTGCTTGGATGGGAGCCCACATGATATCATCGCAGCTTAGAGATTTCTGTGTATATTTTAACATTGGTTTTATCTAAAAACCGTTAGAAGATTTTTCTGTATTTTTTATAAATAAGTGTTATAAACCATTGTTGAATAATAAATCTTTCCGCATATAAAACTCTTGGACCTATGTTTAAAACTCTGATATTTTATGATGTAATGCACATGTTTTTATTACGTCAGCTTTGTGTCAATTGTAATTCATTGTTTCTTGTACCATGACGTGTTACCCCCTCGTTGCCTAGTTTTCCATGTCAGATATTTGGGGTCTCATAGATTGGTATCAGAGCGATGGTTATAGGGAACTGAGTCATTTTTCAAAACTTAGTCTATAACCGAAGGTTTAAATATTTCATGTTTTAAGTGTCAATCACAGAATCTGCCAATGTTGTTCGATATTTGCACGGGTAACTCTCCAATCCTTATTAATTACTTTTGATTTTCATTGTAGTATTTCATCTCTTGATTTCATGTTGAAATATTACATCACCTTAATGACGATAATTACTATGTCTTTTCAAAGCCTTTGTGCTTCATGAACTATTGATAGGTGTGTAAACACCCATCTTTTCTACCACTTAATTACAATAATAACCGAGCCAAAACGTGTATTTTATGTCTTTTATGTCGGAATTATGCGTGGTTTGTGTTTTTGTTGTGATTTAGGACGAAAAGGTGAAAAGTGGAGAAAACACGGGCATTCACGGGCTTTTATTGAAGAAATAGATGAAAAGACGAAGTCAAGAAGTCAAGAGTGCAAAAAGAACGGAAGTCCAAGACCAATTCTGAAGATTTATCGAAGAAAAAGTCAAAAGACGGAAGTTTATCAAAAGCCGAGGAACTTAAGTCTGTTTTATTGAAGAATTAAAAGACGAGTTCAAAAGAAATCCCGAGCCACAAGTCATTAGAGTCCAAGTTTAAAGAAGATTAAAAGGAAAAAGGACTAATGGTGCAATTAATGAAGATTAAAGGCTTAAGGACCTAATGACGCAATTAAGAAGAAATGAAGGAGGGGAGGAAGCTTCCTAATCCTCCCCTATATATAGATTAGATCTTAATTACTTTCATTTTGTTGGCTAATAGTGACAATTAGTTCTTCCACTTTTAATTACCTTGTCATTTAAATACTTGTCCATTTAATTACCTTGTCTTGCACCTTAATTACCATTTAATTTCAAGTAAGTTTTTCTTTTAATTCTTGTTAATCTTTATCTTTATCTTGTTAATCTCATTCTACCTTTCTTAATCTTTGATTCTTATTGTTCATGTTCATGTTTTTATTTTTCTCATTTTGATCTAGTGGTTTTGATTATTTTGATTAAGTTTTGTGAGACTGATTGTTTTGGATTGATTGTTTATTTCTAGTATATGTTTATTTGTTTGCTTGATTTAATCTTGTGGTTGATTTAGCTTTGTTTTGATTATATTCGTGCTATATCTCGTTCCCTTGTTCTTCGCGAGTTGTTACTGTAACTTCCCAGGTATCTTGCTGATCTTTCCTTTTATTCCGAATAAAGGTCTTAAGAGGATGTCCATGCGGAATATTTGATATTCCGCATAAGGGTGATATTCCGAGTAGGGGAATTTATTCCGCATAGACTGATATTCCGAGTAGAGGATATTATTCCGAGTTGCAGTTTATTCCGAATAGGCCTATCTATTCCGCATAGGATTGATATTCCGAATAGGTGTATTATTCCGAGTAAGGGCACTATTCCGAATAAGACTTTGTTCCGAATAGGGAAAGATATTCCGGATAGAGGTATTATTCCGAATAGGTGTATTATTCCGAATAGAGGGCATTATTCCGCATAGGCTTGTATTCCGGGTAAGATCATTTATTCCGCATAGAGGGCATTATTCCGGATAGGTGACATATTTCGAGTAAGCCTAATATTCCGAATAGGGAATTTTCATTTTGTTTAATTTCAGTTTTTAATTTTCTGCCTTTTTATTTCAAGCTTTATTTTTCTCGCATTTTTCCTTAGTCGCACTTTAAGTTTATTTGCCTTAGATTTATTTTAGTCTTTACTTAGTTTAAGCTTTAGTTTTAGTTGCGTTTTAAGTTTGCCTTAGTTAGATTTAAGTTTGCGTTATTTTCATTTAGTGCCTTTTAATTCTCGTCTAAAGCTTGCACCATTTATCTTTAAATTAGACTTAGATTTACTTTTAAGTCATTTACTTTAATTGTCTTGCACATTTTATTTATAAACAACCAAAAATATATGTTTCACCAAAATCAACTGAGTCGTACTTTAAGCCGGAAATCAATTCGTTAAGATACCGAGAACAATAATTGAACCATACAAATCAGAGTTATCAACTATCCTTGGATATTACTTGATTACATCTGCTCTTACTGTATTTATGGAATTCTTGTTCCTGTGAACTGATCCGGTTACGATGATATTATATTGTTATGACGTTACATACTTGTATTCGGAGCGCGTATGCTGCTAACTTTTCATACTCATTCTTCTGAGTACTATTGCTATTTCGTCAATGCGTGATACAACTGATCTTGTATACTCGTTCGTTTTTGAACCGTCTGTTTTTTCTCAGCTCACTGTTACATGCCGTGTATACTCTCGTGATACCATTGTTCGGGATTGAATAAAGATTGCATTCAATGAAACTTTTGATTTTCATTTTACTACCCTACGTGTTGCTTTCATTATTAAACCTCTTTAAAATATCTATTTAGATATCTAAATTGCTTCCGACCATTTGTGATTGGAGGTCTTGAAAAATAGTCTATTGACCATTGTGTAGCTCAATGTGTCTCCCAGAAAGACTAAAGGACATCGTGTGAGTCACATCTCGAAGCATTCCATGAAATCTGTGTTGAATAATATCGTGAGTTTTCATAACCATGATTGACGTTTACGTCACCCGTTTTACACAACACTTGTACATGAATTGCATTTTATTTCATTGACCATTCTACGTGTCGATTTCGAATAACAACGTCCGTTGTACCTTGAAAACACCATCGTCATCTTGAAATTCATCCTCTCTTATGTGGCGACTGTTTGAAATACAATTCTACTTCTATAAACTTGTATCCTCCCTTTTCATGAAACCTCCTCTCTCCAGGAGTGTGACCCATTAATGTTTCAATTCCTTCCCGGTATGTCTTGTGATTGTGGAAAATCACGCTTCCAAGAGACCTTCCTTCATTGCATCTTGAAATAAAATGCGTCGTTTCTGATCTCTTAGATTTTCGTTGGTATTTTTGAATTATTTCTATACTGTGTTTTCTTTACATGATTAATTTTACAGTTTATTCTCTTTCGTCTTTATGGAATCCACAAGTAATGTATGTACATAAAATTTGGGTCATTTTAATGTTGAATTAAATTTTAAGGTATGTCGAAAAATATACTTTGTACAGAAACTTTACATGAAATTTAATAGTGTCGAGAAAATATTTTTACGACTTAGATATAAAAATATATATTGCTACCCGTTGAGATGTTCGTATAGGACATAATATTCTACCAGTAAACTTTAAAATCGAGCAAGTTACGCTCATTTGAAATTGTATAATCTAAGAAGTTATTTTCGGAATAATTCTAAAATATCATTTTGCTGACAGATTTAATGCAAGGGCATTTTCGTCCATTTTTTATCCGTTTCAACTCTCGACTAAAACTAGAAAGTTGTTCAAAATATCGTTTTACACCGAATTGCATTAGACTTCGAGTCTTATTTAGTGAATCAATTGGTCTAGTTAAACCCAAAAGTCAAACCCAAAAAGTGAAAGTTGACTAAAAAGGTCAAAACTGATAGAAGTTAAAAATATGGTTTGAAGCATTTTAAGTTCGTGTGAGCTCGTAAAGTTTTAACTAATGATATTTTACAAACATGAAACATTGAATGCGTTTGAAAACGTTTACAAATAGTAACTTGAGCTCGGTCATATATAAATCTTGAACTTTTAGGAACCAAGTGATTTGATAAACTGATGCTCTACTTTCTTAAAAGTGTATTTTGTCAAATTGATATGTTGAGTTTTTACCACCCTTTAGGAAAAGAGCAATAAAAGTGGCAAGTATTAAGTGTCGGTTTAGGAAAACCAAGCACTAATGACCAATTAAGTTCGTTCTCAAGGAGGCTAGTGTGTTATGTGTGTAATGATATGGATTAATTTGTGATTATATTTGAGAAAGAAAAATAGAAAAGGGATTAGAAGAGAATGACGGTTATGAAGACGGATTAAACTAAGTCTAAAAAGGCGTACACGTAAAATCCTAAAAACCACCAAAATTAAAATTTAAACCTAAAAATTTCTAAAAATTACCAAAAATCCCTAATAATATTCTAAGAGTTTACAAAAAATCAAAACTTGCAAAAACCTTTTTAATTAATTAGATAATGACTTTTTAATGCTAATTAAAGCCCTAAAAATCAAAATTAATTATTAAAAAGCCCTAAACAAGATTTTCAAGTTTGTAAACCTCAAAAATACTCTAATTAAGCTAAAAAATATTTTTCAAAATTTTAAAACCAATTAAAACTATTTTTAAACACTTAAAAACTCCTAAAATCAATTAAATCTTAAATTAATTATAGAAAATAATTAAAAGACCTAGAAAATAATTGGAAAGTTGCAAAAATCCTAATTAAGTATTTAGAACCTAGGAAAAATATAAAAACCTAGAAAATCAGACTTTTAATTTTTAATAATAAAATAATATTAAAATAATATTAAAAATCCAAAAATTCTAAAAAATTCTAAAAACTTGCAAACTAGCTTAATTTAACCTAAATAACTCAGAAATGAAAGTGAAATTACCTAAATACCCCTATTGGGCCTAGAAAATGGGCCAAACCCAAAACAGTCCCTTATTGAGCTTAATTAAGGCCCAATAAGAAAAAGTGTTCAAATTAAGCCCAAAAAGCACAGGTTGACTCAAAATTTGATTTTAAACAACTTTTTCCAAAGGCCCAAAAGCTGAAAATGTGAAATAAGCTAACTTATAATAAGCAGCTTATTCTTAATGGGCTTTTTGGCCCATTAAGCCATAAGCTGATGCCATAAGCTAAAATTTAACACACAACCTTCTTTTGACCTAACAAAGAATTCTGCAAAAAGAATTTTCCAATAAGCCCACTTAATAAGCCAGAAACAAGTCACAAACTTATTCACAAAACGACAAAATAGTCGTTTTTATGATCTAGACCGCCTCAGAAGCTGATTCAAGTTGCAAAATGTTTCTTTTGACAAAACTAAGCTTAAAAACCAAAGACCTTTCAAATAAGCACACTCAATAAGCTGGAAAATCAAATAAGCACATATGTTAAAAGTCAAACAAGTTGGTTTTCTAGTAAAAAGTCAAAGTCAAAGTCTCATAAGCTCCAGTTCACTCAAATGGGTCAAATAATGAAGATCTATTACAAAAAATAAGTTGTTGCAAGTCAGAATAAGCTAGAATAGCTTATTGATAAGCTGATGACAAAATTGCACTAGCAGGGGCTAGTTTTGGATGTTGAGCAGTGGAAACTTTTTCCACTGCTTGACTATTTTGACTTTTTGTCTTTAGTGACTTTTTCTTGGATTCAGATTTCACAAAGGCACCCAAATGATCTTTGGATCAAAAGGAGTCAATCACAATCAAAATAACACAATCACTAACACCCAATTGATACAGTTTAATCAATCATTCATCAGACATTGCACAGACATGAACAATAAGCAGTTTAGCATTCAAGAGCAGTTTTAGCACAAATCAGCCAGCCAAATTCAACCAAATGCACACACAAGCTATAATAAACTCCAATAAGCAAGTCTAAACAGGTTTCATGCACTGGTTCAAAGAATTAAGCAAGATTCAAGTAATGAAAGTTACTGATGAACACTAACACATGCAATTTTCTACTTTTGCTGATGTATTTGACACACAAGCCAATTTCAACACCTCAAATCTTTCAAACAGGTTATGTTAACTTTGTTTAAACCACTTTTATCCCTAAGCATGCATACACACTAAGTGTTCCCAAAATCCTAGGTCAAAACAAGCAGAAACAAGGTCTATATAGCAGATTGATTGATTCAAGTGTTCAAACCCAAAAACTTGCAGCAAAACACTCTCAAACAAAGGTATAGCAGATACAAAGCATAAACAACAACTTGCCTTAACACAAAAACAAATTACAAGCATAAACCAGTAGACCCAAACACCCCTTTAACTTTTTCAAATCAAAATTTTCAAAAGCACAATGAGATTTCAGGCCAACCAAGCATCAATTAACACTAAAACAAGTCTAATAAACAGATTCAAGCAAGACCAAGCCACAAAATTCACAAGAACAACAGTTTCATACAAATATCACCAAAAATCACAATTTTAGCAGATTTGGAGATTAAGTATGCAAACCTCATGGATGTACATCCACACCCACGAATTTTGAGCTTATGTGCTAGCAAGAACAAGCACAAGCTTCCACAAAAAGCCTGCTAAGATTGAACAAGGGTTAAGCACAATATCATAAAAATCAGAAACTTGGAAAAACTTGATTAATGCAAACTTGTTACCCCACACTTGATTATCCCCAAGTTATAAGCCTCACCACACCTTAACCAACTCAGTTAGGATGCTATGATCAGCCCTATAGCCCAAGAATTCCAAGATTGGAACAAGACTTAGGAAAATATCAAGAAAATGAAGAAATATGCAAACTTTTGCACACTCCTCTTTGGAAAACAGGTTTTGAACTTTAAGAACTACAAAGCATATAACAAATGAAAGCAGTAAACAAGAGTGGCCAATGACTTTTCTTCAAGATTTCAAACTCAATTTCATTAAACTTGAAAATGGGATTTACAGAAACTTGAACAAGGAAAAATCAAAAGCAGGAATAAATGTAATGAGCTAGACCCTTTATATAGAGGGTGTACATGGTCCTAGAAAGCTGAAAAATGTGAAAACCCTAGGCTTGATCTTCCAGAATTGCCCTTGTGGAAATTTGAAATCTTGAGCTCATGTGACTTATCTTGGACGTTTGTGGGGTGTATAGCTGTTGGAATTGCATCCAATGGCTCTTGTGAAGCTTAGAAAGTAAGCAAGTCTATGGGACGTTGGATTTGCTTTACTGTTTTGTCTTCTTCTCCAAGGGGTGGGACAAGGGTTTAACATGTGACATGGTTGATGATGTGGCATAGGGTTTAAGGATTTGGATGTGTTTATGTTGACCTTAATCACAAATCTGGACACTTTGGTGGCTTAATTTTAAGCAGTTTAGAAAAACCCAATTTGGATTATGAATGCCAAGAACATGGGTTTGATCTGTTTTAGTTTTTAAACCAGGTGTTAGGCGCCATAATTAACTTAATAAATTAAGTTATTTATGGCTGGTGTGAGTGGATTGGTGATGTGGAAGGAAGGAGGGCTGCCATTGGTTGAAAAGAGATAGTGGGGCACGTGTCACCATTGGGTTGGTCTATGTATCTTCTTTGTCTGCCAGCTTAACACCCCCATCTTTCATAAACATGTCAAATGCATTCCAAAATTCTATCAACGCCCTAATCAGCTTTGTCAACTTTTGCCTTTTTACAATTTTGGACCAAAAACTTTTACAAAGTGAAATCAGGGGTAATTCTTGCCATATTTGAATTCTTCAAGGGCTGGTTTGGTATTTTCTTCAATGATAATGGTCTAGACTTGCATAATTGACATTTTGGAGGACTGAAATTGCCAAGTCTTGATGATTGAGGGACCATTTTTACCAATTGTTGAAAGTTGAGGGTCCTTTTTGTAATTTTGAATTTTCCAAAGGACCAAACTTGTCATTTCTTGTACTTTGAAGGACTTCATGATATATTTGACTTTGTGGATGATATTGGTTGACAATTTAGCTTTGTTGAGGGGCTAAACTTGCCAATTCTTCAAAGTTAAGGGTCCTTTTTGTAATTTTGACAAACTTTAGGGACCAAACTTGTAATTATGAGGATACAAGGGTATAAAGTGTCAATTCTTCATAATTGGAGGACCCTTCTTCATAATTCTTCAAATCTTCAAGGGTTGATCTTGGGAAGGTCTTCACTAGGGCTTGGTTCATTGTGCGGCTTCGTTTCCCGTGTTCGTTTTGCATGATTCTTGTGATCTTTTGTCATTTTCTCAATATCCGTACCTAAAATACACAAGCAACAAACACAAGCATATATTTGGGTATTTTGATGATATTTAATGCATTTTAAGCCCTATTTGGAAGATGAGACTATGTATAAAAGCAGTCTCATCACTCCCTCATACTAAACCATTGTCGTGCCCTCACGCAATGCTAGAATAAAGTATCATAGCATCTCCAAAATTCATTTTTTTTTCTTCAAGATTTTATTGAAATGATAAACTAGCTACACTACTACTATTACTACTACTTGTGTTATAGACATAATGTATGATTTTCATCGCAAAATGGGACGTTTAGGTTCATAGAACAAGAACACGTGAATGCTTCGTTAGAAATAATTTCATCGTCCTCGATTTTCACTCCAATTCCATGCTAAGCGTGCAACGAGATCATTGTCATTATAAGTTAGTAATGCTAACACTACTCATATGCCCTAATCACGTACTTATCCTCCCATTATTCCTAAGTTGTATCTCTTATATTTTATGATGTCTTGAATGTTTCACGAGGATACATTGTTGACTTATGCGATAATAGAGATTTAGGTCTAAAAATAGAGTCCTAACGGTGTAACTAAGACCATCAAATCAATAACCCCTCCTAATAGACGACGATGTTAAAAAATTAAGTTGACAAGAAGAATCGATAAACACGGTTTTATAACGGTTTTGAACATGAGACTTATTACCAAGACTTTTATACGCCCCCTAACGGAAGGACCTTATTATCTTTGGTTTACCTCCATCTTTTATTCAACTTTGCCATGAAGCTTTTATTATGACTTCGGTCTTGCCTTGCCTTTTATTATCCGCCTCATCGGTGGTTTTATTAGCCAAAGACGTATATCCTCACGCTAAGGCGAATTTTGGATCTTTAAAGCTTCGAAGATTAAGGCTTGATTCACTTTCAATTTTTGCATAGATTTTAGGCCTTGTGGGGCTTCAAATTGTTTGCTTAGATTTAGGTGAGCACTTGAAATCTTATTATTGGGTGAAGCTTTCGATTATTCGGGTGCCAATACTTCAAAACCGTGACGCTGGCGATACCTTAATATCTTCCCAATTTAATTACACGGAAGCTACTAGAAAAGACTAGAAACCCAACAATCCCAACTAAACCGCTAAGTCAATATTTATTAAGCAAAAAATATTTACATGCGAAGGGAGAATAAGCAAGCAACGAGAACACATGAGTTTTTGAAAGAATACGAGTACCCTACGTTTAGCATAGTAACTTATAATTAACTCTATCATTTCTCGTCCTCATTTAAGAGACTTAGCCTAATGTGTAGTTAAGGAATCAAAGCTAAGTGCTCAACACGCACGGTCAAGTCAAAAATTACTCTTATTCTCGCCATCGGAAAATCTACATTCGTGTCTTCAAACACTTATAAAACATGAGAAAAATTTAAAATTTGGCCATTTTTAGCCTTATTTTGCAACAAAACGATAAACATTGGAAAGCGTGAAGGTTTGGCAAGGCAAGTATCTATTCACCCCCCCATACTAAAGTTAAACATTGTCCTTAATGTTTCGAGTCTAGGGGTGCAAACACCCCCATACTAGAGACGTGGTCGAATGCCTAATCTAGCATGGAAAGGGTGTAACCAATAAGTAATAGCCGTTTATGAAGTGTGCTAAAAACCTAAGGTTAGAACATCAAAAGGATATATCATGGATATTGAGAAATGTCTCCAAAGCAAATGATCGAGTGCTCCCATAAAACGAACACGAGAGGCTCCAATCGTGAAGATCATGATCTAAAAACCACATATCACAAACAACCACGGAACAAAGGTTGGAAGGGCACAAATCCCCACACGTAAGCTACATTAGACTAAGAAAGCGATAATATGTACATAGGATAGGCATGGGACTCCCCACGAGGCTCCTCGTTTTTGATTACCGAGTCATGAGCTCGACTCGATTCCCTCAATACTAATTATCATTGGGGAAGGTGGCTTGGTCGAGGTAGTTCAAGGATGGAACTTCCCCGCCAAAGTAGTGCTTCAACCTATGTCCATTCACCTTGAAGTTAGGACCATCATCTTGAGCTAGCTCGATGGTCCCATACGGAAATACTTGAGTCACGGTGAATGGACCGGACCAACGGGATTTCAATTTACCGGGAAAGATTTTCAATCTAGAATTAAAAAGCAAAACTTGATCCCCAATGTTAAAAACCCGGTTTTTAATTTTAGAATCATGCAACTTTTTAGTTTTCTCTTTGTAAATCAATGAATTTTCATAAGCAATATCCCTCAATTCATCCAATTCATTTAATTGCATTTTCCGGTGTTTTCCCGCGGTCTCCATATCATCATTACAATGCTTTAGGGCCCAATAAGCCTTGTGTTCTAATTCGATAGGCAAATGACAATTCTTTCCATACACAAGCTTATAGGGAGTGCACCCAATGGGTGTCTTATGAGAGGTCCTAAAGGCCCATAAAGCATCGTCTAACTTATCCGACCAAGATTGTCGGTTTTCCCCCACGGATCTCTCCAAGATCCTCTTCAAAGCTCGGTTTGAAACCTCGACTTGCCCACTCGTTTGTGGGTGATAAGCCGTAGAAAGACGATGTGTAACCCCATATTTCCTTAAGGCTCTTTCGAATTGGTCATTACAAAAATGGGTTCCACGATCGCTTATGATCGCACGAGGGGTTCCAAACCGAGCAAACAAGCTTTTCAAGAACTTAACTACCACACGAGCATCATTAGTGGGCAAGGCCTTCGCCTCCACCCACTTAGATAGGTAGTCAACCGCAACGAGAATGTACTTATTATCACGAGATGATGGGAACGTCCCCATAAAGTCTATACCCCAAACGTCAAAGATCTCACATACTTGAATGATATTTTGTGGCATTTCATCTTTTTGTGAGGCTTTTCCTTGTCGTTGGCATGCATCACAAGACTTCACAAGAATTTGTGCATCTCGGTAAATAGTAGGCCAAAAGAAGCCGGCATCAAACACCTTCTTAGCCGTGAGATTAGCACCGTGGTGACCACCCGTGGGTCCCTCATGGCAAGCTCTAAGGATGTTAGAAGCTTCGGTGCCAAAAACACAACGTCGGATGATTTGATCCGCACAAGTTCGAAACAAGTAAGGGTCGTTCCAAAAGTAGAACTTGACGTCACGAAAGAATTTTCTTTTTTCTTGAGTCGTCATACCCTTAACGATGAAGTTACCCGCATGGTAATTTGCAAAATCCGCAAACCATGGGGTGGAAGAATCAAGCTTAGAATTCACTACACCAAGTGTCTCGAGCGGAAATGTTTCGGTGATTTCCTTGGGCTCGTAAACACTTTGGTGAGGATCTTCCAAACGAGAGAGATGGTCGGCCGCTAGATTCTCGGCTCCTTTTTTGTCAACGATGGTGTGATCAAATTCTTGAAGGAGGAGAATCCAACGAAGTAATCTCGGCTTAGCATCTTGCTTTGCCATGAGATACTTAATAGCCGAATGGTCCGTATACACTATGCATTTCGTCAAGACGAGGTAAGGTCGGAATTTCTCAAATGCATACACCACGGCAAGGAACTCCTTTTCCGTTGTAGTGTATTTAAGTTGAGCCTCGGTCATCGTCTTGCTAGCATAGTGAATAGGCAAGAAGTGCTTATCATGACGTTGCCCCAAAACGGCCCCAATAGCGTAATCACTTGCATCACACATAAGTTCAAAGGGGAGGTTCCAATTGGGAGCAACAAGAATGGGAGCTTCGGTAAGTTTCCTCTTAAGGATCTCAAAGGCTCGTACACAATCTTTGTCAAAGACAAAACGTGCCTCTTTTTCAAGAAGATGTGTAATGGGTCGAGAAATCTTCGAGAAATCCTTGATGAATCGTCGATAAAAGCCCGCGTGGCCTAGGAAACTCCTAACTCCCTTAACGGTTTTGGGATGAGGTAATTTGGCGATGACGTCTACCTTAGCTTGATCTACCTCAATCCCCGCTTTCGAGACCTTGTGCCCTAAGACGATTCCACTCTTAACCATAAAATGACATTTTTCCCAATTGAGCACAAGGTTGGTTTCCTCACAACGTTTTAACATTCTCTCAAGGTTCGACAAACACGAAGTAAAGGAATCACCAAACACGGAAAAGTCATCCATGAAGACTTCCATCGTCTTCTCGATCATGTCATGAAAAATAGCCATCATGCATCGTTGAAAAGTTCCCGGTGCATTGCAAAGTCTGAATGGCATTCTACGATAGGCAAACGTTCCATATGGACACGTAAACGTAGTTTTTTCTTGATCACGAGGATCGATGGGAATTTGGAAGTAACCGGAAAAACCATCTAAAAAGCAATAGAAATCGTTTCCCGCAAGACGCTCCAACATTTGGTCCATGAAGGGCAAGGGAAAATGGTCTTTTCGAGTGGCTTCATTCAACTTTCGATAGTCAATGCACACTCTCCATCCGGTCACGAGTCTAGTGGGAATCAACTCGTTGGCATCGTTTGGCACAACGGTCATCCCTCCCTTTTTAGGGACACAATGAATAGGACTCACCCAAGGGCTATCGGAAGTAGGGTAAATCATTCCCGCGTCAAGGAGTTTAAGGACCTCCTTTTTGATGACGTCGTGAATTTTGGGGTTCACCCTCCTTTGACTTTGGATTGTTGGGTTGAAATCTTCCTCCATTAAGATTTTGTGGGTACAAAACTTGGGATCGATCCCCTTAATGTCGGATAACTTCCACACAATCGCCCCTTTGTGAGCCTTTAGAACATCGACAAGTGCGGTTTTTTCATCATTCGAAAGATCCTTCGCAATAATAACCGGCAACTTGTCGTCCTCCTCCAAATAGACATATTCGAGGTGAGGAGGTAAATCTTTCAACTCGAGGATAGGTGGTTCCTCAAGTGAAGATTTGGGCTCGATACTCATAACCTCCTCGGGCGGAGGAAATGGGAAATCGTTAAGAAAATCCTTGATAATCGAGAAGTCCTCGTCGTTGTCGAGGTCTTCGTCACAAGTACGTGGAACATTGCATTCTTCCAACGTAAAACCACCACCTTTAAATGGAGTGAAGGTTGGTGTCGAATTATCAAGAATTGGATCCAACATAGTGGGATTGCCACTAGTTTCTTCATCACCAAAACCTAGAACTTCTTGTGAAAATTCCTCGCAAACCACGTCAATCATATCAACGAGGTTTATGGTTGCAACGGAATAAACATGAGAAATTTGAGAGTTTTGAGTTGCGTTTATAACAAGTTCCTCGTCGTTGAAACGTAAGGTGATCTTTCTAGCATGCACATCGATCAAAGCCATAGACGTATCTAAAAACGAACGACCTAAAATGAGAGGAACTTGAGGATCCGTGGGGATATCAACAACAATGAAGTCTACGGGATAGTAGAACTTCCCCACTTTCACAAAAACGTCTTCCGCCAAACCACATGCGGGAATTGTGGAATGGTCGGCCAACTCGATAGACATTAGTGAAGGAGTAAGATTAGGAAGATTGAGCGACTTGAAGATTGCAAGTGGCATCAAGTTAATGCTAGCACCAAGATCGGCCAAGGCGAAGCATTCTTCCATGTCTTGGATTGCACAAGGGATCAAAAATTTACCGGGATCACCGACTTTTTGAGGTATGCGATTAAGATAAACCGACGAACAACTAGACAATTGGTGCAATTTCTCCTTGTTGTTCAACATACTCTTAAAGTTAGCGGCAAATCGAGGCATCATGACCAAAGCATCGGCGAAACTCACATTAAGGTGCAAATCACGAAACATTTTCATAAAAAGCTCAAATTGGTAATTGTCGCGCTCTTGACGTTTCTCCTTCCTAAGTCTCGATGGATAGGGCAAAGGTGGTGTGGGTTGAGGCATAGTAGGCATAGCCTTTGGAATCTCGGGTTCCAATGATGGTAATGGGTCAACCGTAGGTGTGGCATGAGCGGTACTTCGTGGGATTGGAACATGCTCCTTTTGGACCACCACCTCGGGTTCTTCCTCAATTGCTTCCTCCGTAGGAGCAATTGGTTGAGGAATTGGCTCCTTAAGTGTCTTACCACTACGTGTGGTAATCACTTTCATCTCACCCTTAGGGTTGGATATGGTGTTACTAGGAAGACCACTTGACGACGGTTTACACATTATTGCCTCAAACATAGACGAGATTTTATCTTCAAAATTAGATTGCCTCAATACGGCTTCGGTTTGCCTTTTCTCGGCCTTAAGCATCTCTTGTTTAATCTCATGTTGCCCTTGTTCCATTTTTTGTTGGTTTTGTTGCAACCTAGTGACATTTCCTTCCATCTTGTTGGTGTGGATTTTAAGTTCATTAGCTAACTCATTTTTCAACTCTTTCTTCAAGTCGTTTTTAAACTCGGATCTTAGGCTAATGATTTCTCTTTGAATATTGTCAAACCTAGCATCATTCCCACTAGCATATTCAACAAACTCACTTGGAAGATCTTTTAATGTTTGCAAACTTTTGTTGTTATTTTGAAAATCATTTTTGTTTGAAACTTGATTATTAGCCCCTTGATTCCCATAATTTCCCTTGTTGTAATTGTTCTTAAAACCAACTTGATTGTTGCGATAGTTGTTAGCATTTTGATTTGAACCAAAACCCGGTGGAGTCATTTGATTAGAGCGGGAAACTTGACCATTTTGGTTGTAATTTCCCGTGGCCGCGAAGGCACTCGAAGTGTTACCACCGTTGGTAATGCACTCGGAGAAATCATGACCTCCACCACAATACATGCAAGAAACCTCAACCGCTTTAGCCGTAGCGGGAGCACTTGGTTCACCAACTTTAAACTCAATCAAGAGTCCTTTCAACTTATCAAAAATCTTGTTTTCCAAGTTCGCCTCAATTTGGCAAGCATCGATGGTATTAGACAAAGAAGGTGAAGCCGAAGACGAAGCCTTACGAACAGTAGACGTGCTACGAGGACTATACACCTTAGATCTATTTTCAATTATCACCAAAGCTTCCTCAACCGTTTTACACAAAAAATTACCACCCGCGGCGGCATTCAAATAATCCCTTTCATGATCATTAAGTCCATTGTAAAACGTGTCAATTTGATGCAAATCGGAAAAACCGTGATGAGGACATTCATGTAACATTTCCTTAAACCTATTCCAAGCCGTTGAAAAACTTTCATTAAATTCTTGTGAAAACTTTGAAATCTCGTTTTTCAAGTGCGTAGTCTTAGAGGGCGGAAAAAATTGGTTCACAAACTTAGACACGAGATCCTTCCACGTCAATATAGAATTGGGTGGCTCTTTCTCTAACCAAATTTTAGCGGGCCCCGCTAAGGAATACGGAAAAAGCATCATCTTAATCGAGTCGTTAGAGACATCCTTAAACTTGCAAGTAGCGGTAAGACGATTGAATTGGCGGATATGGTTGTGTGGATTGTCCTTCTCATCACCACGGAATTTGTTGTTTTGAATCATGGACAACAAACCCGTTTTCACCTCAAAATTCTCCGCAAGGATTTCGGGAATCACAATAGCCTCTCCATAACCCTCGGTGGGTGCTTGAAGTAACTCCATCATAGTTCGATTCGCCATGGTTGGTGCTTCTCTTACAATGGGTTCGTCAATAGGAGACTCCTCACTAGAATTGTTGGGAGTGGGAGTTTTGTTCTTTCGTTTACGTGCACGTCTTGCTTGATTTCGAGTTAGCATAAACGTCACGTACAACGAGGGGATGAGCAAAGAAGATTCTTTTTGGTGTTTTGTATTTTTTCAATTTTTTTTTTGTGGTTTTTGATTGTATTAACCTTTTTTGGAGTTTGGTGAAATGTATTAAGTAGACAAAAATCTACAAATCTCCTCCTTAATCAAATCTCTTGATTAAAGAAGCCTCAAGGAATGAAAACGATCACGTGAAGTGAACGCCTTCGATGACTTTAGAACGATGGTGGAACACCAAATCGTTCAAGAGGGTTTAATCAATAGAAACCAAGAAAATATATATGATATGTAATAATACTTTGGGCGACAAAACCCACGATTCACTCTCACAATCAAATACTCACAAGCAAGCGGGGAAACGAGGCGGCGCGAAGCACTTAAGATCCTTTTTCCTTAGGATATATTTTATAATATCCGCCTTATACCCACCTTATAGTTTGTATTTTCAAGATTAAGCTTCACGAAAGTATTTATCTATTTTTGCCTTTTTCTTTGGTTTGAGATTCGAATACAATGATTGGGTAATGACCTCCCAAGTCAAGGTTGTGATTTCTCACGTATTTGGAGTACTTGTGTATTTATTGTTCTACGTATACAATATATTAATAATATTCACACAAAAACCGAAAAAACGATAATACGTATTAGTAGAGTGCTACTAATACAAATACTAATTATGGTTAGTATAAAAACAACAATGCCAAATCAAAACACAACACGCCTCCCCGGCAGCGGCACCAAAATGATATGTTGAGTTTTTACCACCCTTTAGGAAAAGAGCAATAAAAGTGGCAAGTATTAAGTGTCGGTTTAGGAAAACCAAGCACTAATGACCAATTAAGTTCGTTCTCAAGGAGGCTTGTGTGTTATGTGTGTAATGATATGGATTAATTTGTGATTATATTTGAGAAAGAAAAATAGAAAAGGGATTAGAAGAGAATGACGGTTATGAAGACGGATTAAACTAAGTCTAAAAAGGCGTACACGTAAAATCCTAAAAACCACCAAAATTAAAATTTAAACCGAAAAATTTCTAAAAATTACCAAAAATCCCTAATAATATTCTAAGAGTTTACAAAAAATCAAAACTTGCAAAAACCTTTTAATTAATTAGATAATGACTTTTTAATGCTAATTAAAGCCCTAAAAATCAAAATTAATTATTAAAAAGCCCTAAACAAGATTTTCAAGTTTGTAAACCTCAAAAATACTCTAATTAAGCTAAAAAATATTTTTCAAAATTTTAAAACCAATTAAAACTATTTTTAAACACTTAAAAACTCCTAAAATCAATTAAATCTTAAATTAATCATAGAAAATAATTAAAAGACCTAGAAAATAATTGGAAAGTTGCAAAAATCCTAATTAAGTATTTAGAACCTAGGAAAAATATAAAAACCTAGAAAATTAGACTTTTAATTTTTAATAATAAAATAATATTAAAATAATATTAAAAATCCAAAAATTATAAAAAAATTCTAAAAACTTGCAAACTAGCTTAATTTAACCTAAATAACTCAGAAATGAAAGTGAAATTACCTAAATACCCCTATTGGGCCTAGAAAATGGGCCAAACCCAAAACAGTCCCTTATTGGGCTTAATTAAGGCCCAATAAGAAAAAGTGTTCAAATTAAGCCCAAAAAGCACAGATTGACTCAAAATTTGATTTTAAACAACTTTTTCCAAAGGCCCAAAAGCTGAAAATGTGAAATAAGCTAACTTATAATAAGCAGCTTATTCTTAATGGGCTTTTTGGCCCATTAAGCCATAAGCTGATGCCATAAGCTAAAATTTAACACACAACCTTCTTTTGACCTAACAAAGACTTCTGCAAAAAGAATTTTCCAATAAGCCCACTTAATAAGCCAGAAACAAGTCACAAACTTATTCACAAAACGACAAAATAGTCGTTTTTATGATCTAGACCACCTCATAAGCTGATTCAAGTTGCAAAATGTTTCTTTTGACAAAACTAAGCTTAAAAACCAAAGACATTTCAAATAAGCACACTCAATAAGCTGGAAAATCAAATAAGCACTTATGTTAAATGTAACACCCCACTTGGATAAGTGGACCGTTACGTGTATTTATGGCGTGTCATCAAAGCATAAGGTAAATGTCCTAAACATTAACTGACCATAAAAGAATACCAGAATCAAACATCAGTAATCCAAACATAAGCCCAAAACATGAAAATAAAATAATGGAAGAAAGGACTAAACAATGTCCAAATAAGCAGAATAATGTAAGTGCATAAAATAAGAAGTCTGGATAGCTTCCATCCCAAATGCACGTGCTCTTAGAATCCTAAAAGCGTCCTGGTGTACCTGCCGTTAGAACATGAAGGGAACTACGGCTGAGCATAACGCTCAGTGAACGGATATAAAGCATGATAAGGAACTACTGAAATGAAACAGATGGTAAAATACTGGTGCTGTAAGACTGATAAGTAAAGTTGCAGCGGAAATCTGTGCATAATCTGTAAAGTCTGATTTGTAAATAATAAAGCTGAACTGTTATCTGATAAATCTAAACATGCATTTACTGTATTTTAATTTGCCAGAGCTTATATAGGTCACGTGCTGTAACAACCATGCATGAATAACTGGAGGGGTGACCTCATCATGCTGTAGAGGGGTGACCTCTAAATAACTGTGCTGGGTGAAGGGATCAGCTCCAATGTGAAGGATGTAGAGCACACACCACATTCACCCTGATAACATGAAACACTTATAAGCCTAGGATGCATCCATACGCCCCACTAAAAATACTGATAAAATGGCCAAGCTGAGCTGAGTGGAACGATGCAGGATATCACTCTCCTGCATGTGAGTCACAACACCGGTGCCTCTAGTGCCGTGGTTACGGTACCTCCGTAACTAGTACATAAACTGGTCGTGCTTGTATATAATGCTCAGGCAATTTATTTAGTTATTAACATGATTACTGATAAACTTAAACATATACTGGGGAAAACATTTGGCTGCAGACGGGGAATCCTAATCATGCATAGAAAGGAAGTCCTTACTAAAAGGACGGAAAATCCGTACCTTGTGCCCATTAATGAAATAAGAATGAAAGCTGAAGGATCGGCTCTGACTTCACGAATACTACGAAAATAATAGACGGAAAAAATAAGTCGTCTGATAACTGTTTGCTGTTACTGATTTTTATCTGTTCTGAATTAACTCTAATTTATTTCTTGTACTACTGTTTATGGATACACTGGTGAATTTTGACTGTTTCTCATATTATTACTCTTGATTAGTGTATTCCCTGTGTTACTGATTTCTGTAAAATAGGTACACCAATATAAAAAATATTACTATAAATAGTAACCTGCTATAAATAGAAAGTTTCCAAATTTAGAAGGATTTTCAAGATAGTTTTTCTGGAACTATTAGTTAAATCATAAGTTAAATTCGACTTTTAATTAGTCGAATGAAAAATGTTAAAATCAATTTAATTTTACTAATTACATGATTAAAATAACAAATATGTTTAACTTTATTTTTATAATATAAAAACTTATTTATAAAGTGCTTTAACCACAACTAAAATAATTCCCATTGCTAGTTATACACAGTTCCCACTGCTAGTTATAAACAGTTCCCCCTGCTAGTTATAAACAGTTCCCCCTGCTAGTTATAAACAGTTCCCACCGTTAGTGTATTTCTGTTCCCACTGCTTTTGTATTTCTGTTCCCACTGCCTTTGTATTTCGACAGACCCAAACACGCCCTTATTAGCTGGTAATCCCAAACACCCCTACTGTTAAAACAAAACCCCAAACGCACCCTGTTTTTATGTTTTACTCACTGTTATTGTAACACAAACACCCTCGTTGTACACGGCTACCCCTGGTTGTGGTTTATGGCGTCGGCTGATCACAAAAACGCACCACCGAGACACTAGGTCTCGGCTGCACACCAAGAAGACCCCACCGAACCCCTGTTTTGGGATTGGTGGCTCACGGCTGGCAAAGAACCACCACACCGAGAGCTTTATGCTCTCGGTTTTTCCCTGGATTCAACCGAAACACGACACCCCTGTTTTGGTTCGTGACTCAACAAACAGAAAAGAAAAAAAAAACAAATGGAGTTTACCTTGGTTCGTGTGTCAGGGATCAATAACTAGATCTTTGACCCAAATCGTGAGTCCTTCCTTGTTGTTGTTGTTCGTCGGCAGGAAAAGGAAAGGGAACAACGGTTCTTTATTTTTATTTTTTTTTGTGACGGCAGGTATAAACCCTAGCCTTCCTTTTTTTTTTCGTCTGATTGGGGAGAAGGGTAACCCCCGCTACTATATTCCATAAAATGGGCTTAGCCCAAATCTTTGTTTCCCTTTTTAATTTTTTACATACCGGCCCTTTTTACTTTCCTTTTATTTATTTATTTATTTATTTTTTTATATACTTGTATACTTTATTCTCTCGCGTTTTTGTTTCTGAAATGCGATAATTATTTTTTTGTATAATAATACATACGTAATATATTCTGAAACTTAATAATTATTTTCTGAATAATTATTCATTTGAAATCTTTAAATAAACAGAGACTAGGCGTATTTACTATTAATGTTTAATTATTTCTGTAAAATAAATAATTCGTCTGTAATATTTCTGAGACTAAATACTTCTTATCTGAATAAGCTGTAATATTTATAGTATTTAAATAAACCGGAATTGCGTATTTAATTTCTGCGTTTATATCTCTGTCTACTAATTAATACTTATATAGTTTATTAAACTTAAACTGCGTATTTAAATATTATGATCTTTAAATACGGGTTTTACATTAAAAGTCAAACAAGTTGGTTTTCTAGTAAAAAGTCAAAGTCAAAGTCTCATAAGCTCCAGTTCACTCAAATGGGTCAAATAATGAATATCTATTACAAAAAATAAGTTGTTGCAAGTCAGAATAAGCTAGAATAGCTTATTGATAAGCTGATGACAAAATTGCACTAGCAGGGGCTAGTTTTGGATGTTGAGCAGTGGAAACTTTTTCCACTGCTTGACTATTTTGACTTTTTGTCTTTAGTGACTTTTTCTTGGATTCAGATTTCACAAAGGCACCCAAATGATCTTTGGATCAAAAGGAGTCAATCACAATCAAAATAACACAATCACTAACACCCAATTGATACAGTTTAATCAATCATTCATCAGACATTGCACAGACATGAACAATAAGCAGTTTAGCATTCAAGAGCAGTTTTAGCACAAATCAGCCAGCCAAATTCAACCAAATGCACACACAAGCTATAATAAACTCCAATAAGCAAGTCTAAACAGGTTTCATGCACTGGTTCATAGAATTAAGCAAGATTCAAGTAATGAAAGTTACTGATGAACACTAACACATGCAATTTTCTACTTTTGCTGATGTATTTGACACACAAGCCAATTTCAACACCTCAAATATTTCAAACAGGTTATGTTAACTTTGTTTAAACCACTTTTATCCCTAAGCATGCATACACACTAAGTGTTCCCAAAATCCTAGGTCAAAACAAGCAGAAACAAGGTCTATATAGCATATTGATTGATTAAAGTGTTCAAACCCAAAAACTTACAGCAAAACACTCTCAAACAAAGGTATAGCAGATACAAAGCATAAACAACAACTTCCCTTAACACAAAAAACAAATTACAAGCATAAACCAGTAGACCCAAACACCCCTTTAACTTTTTCAAATCAAAATTTTCAAAAGCACAATGAGATTTCAGGCCAACCAAGCATCAATTAACACTAAAACAAGTCTAATAAACAGATTCAAGCAAGACCAAGCCACAAAATTCACAAGAACAACAGTTTCATACAAATATCACCAAAAATCACAATTTTAGCAGATTTGGAGATTAAGTATGCAAACCTCATGGATGTACATCCACACCCACGAATTTTGAGCTTATGTGCTAGCAAGAACAAGCACATGCTTCAACAAAAAGCCTGCTAAGATTGAACAAGGGTTAAGCACAATATCATAAAAATTAGAAACTTGGAAAAACTTGATTAATGCAAACTTGTTACCCCACACTTGATTATCCCCAAGTTATAAGCCTCACCACACCTTAACCAACTCAGTTAGGATGCTATGATCAGCCCTATAGCCCAAGAATTCCAAGATTGGAACAAGACTTAGCAAAATATCAAGAAAATGAGGAAATATGCAAACTTTTGCACACTCCTCTTTGGAAAACAGGTTTTGAACTTTAAGAACTACAAAGCATATAACAAATGAAAGCAGTAAACAAGAGTGGCCAATGACTTTTCTTCAAGATTTCAAACTCAATTTCATTAAACTTGAAAATGGGATTTACAGAAACTTGAACAAGGAAAAATCAAAAGCAGGAATAAATGTAATGAGCTAGACCCTTTATATAGAGGGTGTATGTGACACCCCAGGCAAATCCCACATCGGCTGTGGCCAGGAGAGATCCATGGTTCATAAGATAACAGTCGCCTTCTCATGACACAACGCGTTTTGTGGTCTACTGCAAGTGGGGTTCTTAAGAACTGGCAGTTAAGCGTGCTCATGTCAGAGTAGTACTAGGTTGGGTGACCAGCCGGGAAGTACTTACAAGAGGGCCACAAAGCAAAGCCGTGAGCCTGCGGGCAAAGCGGACAATATTGTAGTCTGAGTAGGCGGGATCTTACAAGTGGTATCAGAGACACTCCTGAGCCGTTCGGGATGGTGGGGCAAACCTCATCGAGGACGATGAGTCCCGAAGGGGGGGTGATTGTGACACCCCAGGCAAATCCCACATCGGCTGTGGCCAGGAGAGATCCATGGTTCATAAGATAACAGTCGCCTTCTCATGACACAACGCGTTTTGTGGTCTACTGCAAGTGGGGTTCTTAGGAACTGGCAGTTAAGCGTGCTCATGTCAGAGTAGTACTAGGTTGGGTGACCAACCGGGAAGTACTTACAAGAGGGCCACAAAGCAAAGCCGTGAGCCTGCGGGCAAAGCGGACAATATTGTAGTCTGAGTAGGCGGGATGTTACAGTGTACATGGTCCTAGAAAGCTGAAAAATGTGAAAACCCTAGGCTTGATCTTCCAAAATTGCCCTTGTGGAAATTTGAAATCTTGAGCTCATGTGACTTATCTTGGACGTTTGTGGGGTGTATAGCTGTTGGAATTGCATCCAATGGCTCTTGTGAAGCTTAGAAAGTAAGCAAGTCTATGGGACGTTGGATTTGCTTTACTGTTTTGTCTTCTTCTCCAAGGGGTGGGACAAGGGTTTAACATGTGACATGGTTGATGATGTGGCATAGGGTTTAAGGATTTGGATGTGTTTATTTTGACCTTAATCACAAATCTGGACACTTTGGTGGCTTAATTTTAAGCAGTTTAGAAAAACCCAATTTGGATTATGAATGCCAAGAACATGGGTTTGATCTGTTTTAGTTTTTAAACCAGGTGTTAGGCGCCATAATTAACTTAATAAATTAAGTTAGTTATGGCTGGTGTGAGTGGATTGGTGATGTGGAAGGAAGGAGGGCTGTCATTGGTTGAAAAGAGATAGTGGGGCACGTGTCACCACTGGGTTGGTCTATGTATCTTCTTTGTCTGCCAGCTTAACACCCCCATCTTTCAGAAACTTGTCAAATGCATTCCAAACTTCTATCAACGCCCTAATCAGCTTTGTCAACTTTTGCCTTTTTATAATTTTGGCCCAAAAACTTTTACAAAGTGAAATCAGGGGTAATTCTTGCAATATTTGAATTCTTCAAGGGCTGGTTTGGTATTTTCTTCAATGATAATGGTCTAGACTTGCATAATTGACATTTTGGAGGACTGAAATTGCCAAGTCTTGATGATTGAGGGACTATTTTTGCCAATTGTTGAAAGTTGAGGGTCCTTTTTGTAATTTTGAATTTTCCAAAGGACCAAACTTGTCATTTCTTGTACTTTGAAGGAATTCATGATATATTTGACTTTGTGGATGATATTGGTTGACAATTTAGCTTTGTTGAGGGGCTAAACTTGCCAATTCTTCAAAGTTAAGGGTCCTTTTTGTAATTTTGACAAACTTTAGGGACCAAACTTGTAATTATGAGGATACAAGGGTATAAAGTGTCAATTCTTCATAATTGGAGGACCCTTCTTCATATTTCTTCAAATCTTCAAGGGTTGATCTTGGGAAGGTCTTTACTAGGGCTTGGTTCATTGTGCGGCTTCGTTTCCCGTGTTCGTTTTTGCATGATTCTTGTGATCTTTTGTCATTTTCTCAATATCCGTACCTAAAATACACAAGCAACAAACACAAGCATATATTTGGGTATTTTGATGATATTTAATGCATTTTAAGCCCTATTTGGAAGATGAGACTATGTATAAAAGCAGTCTCATCACAAATAAATTATGATGTGCACACCTACGGATTCCTTTATCCTTTGTTTTGTATATGACTTATTTGTCATTCCATATTGTCGTCCTTTGTTTCTATCGTACCACTTATTCGGGCTGAGGTTTAAAGATCTTGCTTTCATATCGTTCGTTATCATCTTGACACGTGTCTCTTTACGAATGCTCCTAAACCTCTTGAAACCTTATCACCTTGTAACCACTTCATTGACTGTCTTGAACTACTCTTTATTACCCTCATGTAACCCGCTTGCTATTTTACAAGTTACCATATAAACCCAAACTGGTATTGTTTGCGATTTATTTTATAAAATGTTCCACTTGGACCTAATTAAATCCTTGAATGTTATCTTATAAAATTAATTTATATTAATTTTACGATGTATTTTCACAAATTGTTCAACAATTGGTCTTGTAAATAATACTTGTGAGATTGAAATTGTTGATTTAAACAGTTAGCCAGTAACTTATTGACGAAAAGTTTCATATGTTATTTTGATTCCTGTTTTTAGAAATGCTATTATATACATATTTTAAATCATATGATATGTAATGCTGGTTTGACGAAGCTGAGCATCGCATTGTTAGTCCTAAATTGTGCATGGCCTGATCAACTATGCTTAATTTAGAAGGAGCCATGCGAGGCCGAATAGTAGTCACCATAAATATTTGACCAAAAAATCAACTTTTAATTATGTTCCTAAAAAAGTTTGATAAAATAAAGTTTTGAAAACTTTTACATCTTATGCGAGTAGCCGAGTTCGCGACTTACACATATGAACCCTTATCTTTTCTTGAACAAAGTACATGCCTCAAAAACATATTTCCCTACTCAACAATCTTTGTTTTACCTGATACCTCATTTTCCTTTGTGATACAACTCTCGTTACCACTTGTCTAATTTCTTACCATTGATACCAGACTTGAAAGTTTCAACGTTGTTATGCTTCTACATCGATCGACCTTCTCTGTCTATTTTGGTAGACCTTCGAAACGTCTTTGGACGCGAATAGTGATTTATGACTAGACGTGAACGATAATTTCATGTATTTGTCATGATATGTGTTAGACACTATTGTTTTGAAATTCATTCGTGTGAACCACCTATTGATTTCACCTCTCATTGCTAATGATTGTTCATCTTACTGGAATTACTCTCAAGTGACCTCTTAAGAATTTTCTGTGATTTGAAAATTTATTGTGTGGCTTTTCTCTTTCGACCGTGTATCGACCACCGATAAATTAATAAGCCGTTGTTGGTGACGCCAACCACACCCGTGAATTAATCTTGTTAAATCCTTTGTTTTATATTGTCCCTATCATTGATGCATCTATTCAATCATATTTGTTAAGAATTGATACGACTTTCGTCTTATTCCCTTGTGTTATTACTCGCATACAAATTGTTGACCTTTATATGTCTCATATTCGTTGCTGTCTTGTCACCTTTTGAATACTAGAATATGTCAAGCTGTATCTTTTAAAGTAATTGATTTTTTCATACTTTATTTTCAATATAATGAAATTATTAAATTAATTTATATTTCTAACAATGATTCTATATAATTTGTAAAATCTGAATTTTCTTTAATGGTAACGATAAACATGAGTTCTAACGATAATTTCATGCAGTCATCCAAAAATTCTTAAGCCGATCAGAATAACTATTTTGAACTGTTCTACTTTTGCTTTGAAAATGTTGATCAAGAAAAAGATATAGCAACGGCTTACTCACTAATTATAGATAGTTTGATTTTAAATCACTACACCTTGTAAAATTTTCTTTTAATCAAGAAAATATTTAAAACTAAGTTTTAAAGTAATACCAAAATACTAGACAACTGATTGTGATAGCTTGTATTTTGAATGATCATATGTAATTCATTTTTCCCTTCTATTTCTCTTGTAAATAGATTCTTAAGTTTTAATATTGTCATGTTTACAATTGCACGATTTGCGACTCCTTGTTGATTAACAATCTTGGTTCATTTGGCGCACTTTGTCCGTTTAAGCAATTTTTTTGTTCATGCTATCTCTTGAGATTCTTCCGTACTGAAAGGTCATTATTCTAATCCGAGTTTGAATCTTATTCGAAAAGGAGTTAAGAAAACAGAAGCATAGTGAATTCTAACCGTTAAGATTCGTCGTGGTACGGAAGTTACCTCAGAAGCGATGAAATTGTTCTACACTTTGTACCTCCTCTTGTTTGCATCTTCTACCGTTTCCAGGAGAACTCTGAGGGACCAGAGTTCCTTTAGGGGGGAAGACTGTAAGAACCCGTAATTTTTCCAGCATTATTTTATTCTTTTATTCGTGCTTCTTGAATTTTCAAACGTATTACGTTTTCTTGCATTCTTATATGTAAATCCTGAGATCATGATAATTTTAATAAATTATAATTTTCAAATATTTTCTGATCATTGATAAATACTTTATCTGGATTTATAAAATACTTATTTTATTTTTCCATATTTAATTTAAATCAAAGTTTTTGATTTAAAATCACTCGCGTGCGTTTTACAACGAGTTTACTTAAATCAATGAACAAAGAGAATTCATAGTGATCGCGATACCGACGGATGCCCAAAACTTTACATTTTATTATCGATTGTTTCGATAATTGATATTTTCGAAGATTTCGTTTTAGTTACGTATTAAGTCGTGTCGGGAAACCATAATATCATATTTATGAAGCATTTATATTTTGAAAAGTATTTTTACGAAACCCGAGCCCCGTAAATATTTTCAATATTTACTAATAGTCATTTTCTACCCTTTAAACTATTAATTATTTAAGTCCACAAGTTTTAAACTTGAACACAATAACCCCTCCACTACCTACCATATAAAAACCAAACCTTTCCACAAAACACATACAAGATACAAGTTATACAAAAAATACACCAACTCTCTCCCCACCTTCATTTTTGCCCCCACTCTATCACCATAAACCACCAAAATCATCATCATCCATCAAGAATTAAGCTAAATAAAAATTAGACCCAACCATAGAAATCAATGGTGATTCCAAAAATATAAAAATCTTACACATGCAACTATTTTTCATGTTTTATGATTTTATGGTTGTGATGATTCTTGATCACCAAATATGTGATGGTCATGGCTAGATATCATGTTTTGATGTTAAAAAGATAACTTTTTGATTTTTGATTTTTGTTTTTGATGCATGCAATTGTTTTAGGAGTGTTTAGTTGATGGGTATAATAGTGGGGCGATTCTATAGGTATGAGAATGATTAGTTTTGGTTGGAAAACTGATTTGCTATGATTTTCTAAAAGTGTATTTTACATCAGTGGGTTTAGGCTATTTTTCGTGGGTTTATGATTTGTGATAGGCTGAGATTATTTGATTTTTTTGTAGAGTTTTCCGAGACGCTCGTTTTAATATAAGATAGAGCTTCTAACTCATTACGGATCAAAAGTTATGCTAGTTTTAGTATTCGTGTACCAGGAGACGCAAGTCGGCACAATCCGAAATTGTGGCTGATTTTGATGGGTCGACTCTCGGGGACTTTAGGCTTGGTTAGATAATAGGTACTACTGGTTTTCAAAGTCTATAAACTTAATTTTATGAGTCTAGTGGTGGGTTTAAAAGGCGGATTGTCAAAATAGTACTTTTAAAATGGTCTAAACGGTTCTATAAAACAAGTATACAATTCTGTCCCAAATTTTAGGGTCGAGTATAGTGTCGAGCTGATGGTTTTTAAAGTGTGAACTTTGGATCAAACTTTGGTAAGGTCTTATACAGGTTATAAGTGACTTTGACACCAATTTTCATCAAAATCGGACAAGTCTAGATAGGGTAAATCGGTGTGTACATTCGGAGTGTACTTGCTGATTTGTATGTTGGACACGTAGTTCAATGCTTGTGTTGCGTGAGTATGAGTATTAACTATTGGACATAGTGACTTAATCAAGTGCTTAGTCATTATATAAATGACTTAGCCACTGGTCCGAGTAAGGTAAGGGGATAGTTTGACTTGCGTTGTCTTGGCGTCATATGACGGGTCAATTTCATGAGTGTAAGTGTTTTAACGTGTAGTGTTGGAATAAATGGGTTAGTATGAATTCATTTGGTTCGTGTCAATGGTTTTTAAATATGGATACTTTGAAAATATTTAAAGTCTTATTATACTTAGTATACAACGATATTTAAGTTCGAGTCTTAACGCGTGCCTT
The DNA here is from genome assembly GCA_025667525.1 of Glebionis coronaria. Taxonomy (NCBI): domain Eukaryota; kingdom Viridiplantae; phylum Streptophyta; class Magnoliopsida; order Asterales; family Asteraceae; genus Glebionis; species Glebionis coronaria. The sequence goes on along the minus strand of CM046876.1, from coordinate 461,420,152 downwards.
ATTTTGATAGGTTGCGGTTTTCGTGTTTCTCGGACATCCATATCGTCGGTGATCGTCTCACTACCATTGTTTCTACTCAGTTTCTGAGTACCGTGATTGGCTTACCTCGTGGCTAAGGTGAGTTCATAGCCCCTTTTTACTTATACATGGTTTCTAAACACAGGGTGAGATTTTACATGGTGGAACGTAACCATTTAAAAACTGTATGCTATCCAGAACTTGTATGCTATCCAGAACGTGTATGCTTTCCAGACTTTTGATATTATTATTGCTTTTTAGTCTAGCCTTGAGTTTCCTCTCCTGATCATGAACCGTTAATTAATCATACTACCAAGCGCGAATGTTGTAGGTTGATCCATCGGGATTGACTATCCCCGTCCCGATTACATTGGCGCACTAATATTTGTTTATACTTGAGTATTTAGGCTGAATACTTCCTAGAGGAACTTACATTGATTTAAGCTTCGGTTCATGAACTGAACATCATTAATAATAATAATTTCGAACGATGGTTACTGTACATAACCATTTTCCCTAATTCGTGTTTACAAATGAATGCTTGTGTTCCACACCTTTACTGCTAAACCAATGAATATCACTCAACTTTATGTTGACGATTTTACATGTTTAATCTTAGGTATTATTACTTAGCTTTGCTTGGATGGGAGCCCACAGGATATCATCGCAGCTTGGTGATTTCTATGTATATTTTAACCTTGGTTTTATCTAAAAACCGTCAGAAGATTTTTCTGTATTTTTGATAAATAAGTGTTATAAACCATTGTTAAATAATAAATCTTTCCGCATATACAACTCTGGGACCTATGTTTAAAACTCTAATCTTTTATGATGTAATGCACATGTTTTTATTACGTCAGCTTTGTGTCAACTGTAATTCATTGTTTCATGTACCATGACGTGTTACCCCCTCGTTTTCTAGTTGTTCCATGTCAGATTTTGGGGGTCTCACATTAGGATTGAAAGCAATTGGAGAAAATGGAGGAGAATCCAGGCTTTCATTTGGAGAATAAGACATTTTGATTTGAGAAAGGATGCAAAATGATTATGGTTAAATAGAGAAAGCCCAAGATATTTTAGGGGTGGTCAAAGGTTTGAAACAAAGATTCAAAAAAGTGTTGGAACAAATTTGGAGTTTCAGAAATACCCGAAAAGGAAGGCTCTGTGCGCGGTTCCTTATCTTCACCGGCGGTTCCTTATCGAAAAGGAGTCGCGGTCTTAATAGAGAACCGCCCACAATGGGTTGAATTTGGTGATGAGTGAGGATTTTCCAATTCAGCAAATCCTATTTTGCTAGTCTAACTAATCATAGAGATATGCTAAGAAGCAAAGATAGACAAAGAAAACACACAAGAACTCACCAAACAAGGTTTTGACCAAAATACATGGATTTTGAAGAAAATTGATGTTGGAGGTGTGTAGGACTAGAAAAAAGTCATGACATAATGATCCTCCATAGTTCTCTTTTGTTCTTGTTATATTTGAGAGACACGTACATATGAATTATGTAAGCTCATTATGAATATCAAGAAGCTATGAAAAACGTTTTTAGATTGAATTAACAATGCAAAAACATTTCTCGACCATTGTCGAAAGAAATTTGAGAATTTTGAAAAAGAGAAGAGAAGTTTTCCAAAAAGAGTTTGCGATACACAAAAGCTCAAAGAAAGAAAAGACTCAAAAGAGAAAAAGACTCGATTAAATGAAATGCGCAATTAAGGAATATGTTACATTAAACCTAGACCTAGACGCAAGTAATTAAAAGGTTCCCTCTTAAGTGGCTTAGTGAAGATGCCGGCTATGTTTTCTACCGAGGGCACCATCTCAATCGAAATGTTTCCCTTTTGAACATTATCCATAAATAAATGGTGGTGAATCTCTATGTGCTTAGTTCGCGAATGTTACACGGGATTCTTGCTAAGGTCTATTGCACCCTTATTGGCGCACATGATGGGAACATCATCAAGAGAAATCCCGTAATCAACAAGCGATTGCTTCATCCATAGAGCTCGTTGACAAGCTTTACTGGCACTCACATACTCGGCTTCCGTGGTGGATATTGCAAGAGCGGTTTGTTTCTTGGAGAACCAAGAAGTTAAACAACAACCCATGAAGGTACAAACTCCACTAGTGCTTTTCTGGTCCACATAGTCTCCCGCATTATCCGAGTCTGCATAGAAAATGGTTTCTACGTTGGTCCTTTTAGGATACCATAATCCTAAATGTATAATGCCATAAATGTATCAGAAGATACGCTTAACCGCTTCAAGGTGAGAGGTTTTGGGAGCCTCTTGTAAGCGAGCACAAAGGCAAACACTAAACATGATATCCGGTCGACTTGTCGTTAGGTACAACAAACTACCAATCATACCTATATATTTGGTGTTGTCTACCGACTCAATCATCATCTACGGTGAGTGTAACACCCCATTTTGATATATGGAATGTCACGCGTGATTATGGCGTGTCATCAAAGCATGCAAGGTGATATGTAGTAAAACATACATGACCATAGGGAAAACCGGAATCAAACATCGGTTCCCAAACATAAGCCCAAAACATAAATAAAGGAAATGAACTGAATAAAGACTAAACAAGCATAACTATATGAAGGCAAAAAGGAAAAGAAGTCTCTGGCAGCTTCCATCCTATGTGCGTCCTCCAAATGCTCGAGTCTTGGGTACCTGCCGTTTTGGGACATGGAAAGGAAAGTAACGGCTGAGCAAGACGCTCAGTGCACGGATGTACAATAAAGCATGAAATAGGATAAGCATGTAACATATAACAGCGGAAGACTAAGTTATGAGTAACTGGTTAAGTATCAAGAAAACTGGTTTTATAGTTTGAAAAGCCTTATGTTTAACTTGTGAAAATTGTTTTAACATATATATACCATAGCCCATATAGGTCATGAAAAGGTCACGTGCATGAATACTTGGAGGGGTGACCTCATCATGCTGATTAGAGGGGATGCCTCTAATCAATATACTGATTTGGGTAGGAGGGATCAGCTCCTTGTGAAGGGTGCAAGGCACACACCACATTCACCATGATAAACTGAATAAAACATGTAACTAGGATGCACCCATACGCCCCACCTGATATAATAATATGGCCAAACTGAAAAGAGACACCACGAGCAATCACTCCGCCGTGGGGAAGTCATAACATCGGTGCCTCCAATGCTATGGTTATGGTACCTCCATAACTAGGTGAAACTGGTCATGCTTGTATATGGCTATAGTTTATGCTAAATTAACATAAGCAGTTCAAAACAATAAAACAAATGCTGGGGAAAACAGTTGGCTGCATACGGGGAAATCCTATTAAGGAAAGAATGTCCATACTGAAAGGACGGGAATCCGTACCTCAAGTCCAGTGAAAGAACGGAAGAAAGACTCCTACTTCTGGATCACTAATGCTACATGAATACACACGTGTATAAGTATCGATTTACTGATTACGTACTGGGTTTTGTGTCTCATATTAGCTGATTTGGTATGTTTTAGGTCATGGTTCACTGTTTAAAGCCTTAAACTGTGTTTATCTAGTATTCTGATTAATCTGATTAAGTATTACTGGTGTTTCATGTATTATTATACTTACTGTGTAATAATAAGTAACTTTCCAAAAATAGCAGGTTTCCAAAAATAGAAAGTTACCAAAAATAGAAAGTTTCCAAAAATAGAAAGTTTCCAAAAATAGAAAGTTTCCTAAAATAGAATTTACTGCTTAAAATAGATTAGTTTCTAAAAATAGAAAGTTTCCAAAAATAGAGCAGCTGCCTTAATTAAATAAGTTTCCATATATAGAAGGTTTCCATGATTAGATTAGCTGCCTGAAATAGATTGATTTCCATATATAGAAGGTTTCCATAATTAGATTAGTTGCCTTATTTAATTAAGTTTCTATAAATAGAAGTTTCCATAATTAGAATTAAGCTGATTACATAAGCTAACATATAAGTCTAAGTGTTATAAGCTTATTTCTTAAGTCATATGATATAGTGTATAGTTTAATTATTATTTCATGTATTTTAATTAAACTATAGGTTAAGCATTTTAATTAAAGTATAACATGTTTTAATTAAAATGAAATGAAAATACTTAGGTTAAAATGTGTATTATTATTAATAATAATATAACCTAAGTCATGTCTAAATTAATTAATTATAGGCATGTTTTAATAATTAATTAATTATAACTTATAACATAAAATACTTAGGTTAAATTAATGTCATGATAAACTAATAATTAAAATAACCTAAGTCATGATTTAATTAATATTTCATGTTATTAATTAATTATATCCTAAGTTCATGATTCATAAAAATTAACATGTAACATAGATCATGATTTAACCAACGAACCATGAATCGGGCATGAATTCGACACCGTACCCCGAGCCAAACCCGGGGCACGTGCGCCTCCTTGCTGCCGTGGGTCCCACATGAGCCAACCAAGACCAAAATGGTCTTGGTGGTGGCGGCAATAGCAAACCAAACCCCCCTCGGGTTTGTTTGCTAGGCGGCCAAAACTAACACCCCTTTTAAATCATTCTTGATTTTAATTAATACCAAAACATGTTAGATCAATGATTAATTACCATGTTTTAATAAGAAAATAATAACATGTTCATGAAAATAATCAAAGATTAAAAGAATTAAAAAGAATTTAAAAAGAAGGGTTAGAAAGGTATACCACTACGTATCTTGAAAGAGGATGAACAAACACGGTTTCTAACTCTTGAATTTATGATCAAAATCAACAAACAACCACCTATGGTGGTGTTATAGGTGGCGGCACAAATGAAAGAAAAGGGGAGGAGGAAGAACAAAATTAGGTTTTTGGTTAATTCTTTTGAAAAGTGAAAAATGACTAGCTAATTTTCCCTTACCCCCCTTGTTTAGTAAAAAATGATGGGCTAGGCCCATTTCTCTTCCTTAATTCGTGGATATGGGGCCCACAAGGGGTAGCCCAAATGTTTTCTCGTGTCCCGATGTTTCGTGTTCGTTCGTGGTTAAACGTGTTCGTGTCTGAAGCGTTTCTGTTTATTTTATCATGTAATTTACCGTAATCTTAACGCTCGTAATTATATTATATGTATTTACGTAATTATTCTAGTTCGTATTTTAAATGGTGATCATGATTTAATTATGTTCACGTGACATATTTATTAGCTGTTTATCATGAGTTCGTACGTAATCGATACTTGTCATGTCATACACGTATGCACTTGCTTGATTATTAGCACATGAATGTGATCAATACTAACTGAGGTAAGTTTTAATCTAGGACGTACGATCTTAAGGGCACTATTCATGGTAAAAGCATGCGGGTTTTACAATTCTTCCCCCCTAAAAAGAATAATTCGTCCCCGAATTATAGATAAAGTAACTGGAAGCGAAACATACCCGAATCAAACTGGAAAGGTATGCAAAATAACGGAAATGAAGGTGACATGGTAGAAGGGAACGTGGAACGTGACATGTCTTGAAAAGACATGGAACGTGACGTTACTGAAAAGACATATCTAATCGATAAGAGAAAAATGGATAAGAAGTTCGGATGAACTTGTCCGTTTCCAAGTGGCCTCCCTCTTGGAACGGTTCCTTCAAAAGATCCTGACACTAATGATAAATCTTGGTCCTCCTGACCTTGACTTGGAATACGAAGAAATTCTTGGTTATCAACGGAAGGTAGATCCCCTAAATTCGATCGAGGAAAATAAGAGTTAACGTGCAAGGGTACTGAAACGTTACGATGCAAGACCATCTGACTTAACTGATAATTAGAAACGATGCGCGAGACATAAAGAAACGTAGTACGTGAAAAATTTTGAACGTGATACGTGAAAACATTTTGAACGTGCTACGTGGAGATATGGCGAGTGTAGTATAAGTAAACATATCGTGATCCATGATACGTGTAACCTATTTTGATCATGATATGAGGAACGTGGAATGAACATGACATGTGAGACATATCGTGATCATAGAATATAATGGCGGTAACGCCAAACGCTACAAAGTGAGACGTGGAAAATGACGTGAAACGTCTATCTGATGATGGTGAGTTATACTAAACTTGGGTCTGGTCACACAAGTTCTTGCAACCTTCCCAGAATGAGAAAAGAAATGAACGTAAAATCGTAAGCCAAAATACGATCATGAACGTGAATAGTGTCATGAACGTGAGCGCGAAAGCAAGTCGTAGAATTAGAATGAAGACGTAAAGTAAGTTAGGAGTACAATTACGAATCTTTGTCTGACCGATAGCTGAGGGATTGCCAAGTGATCGGATGAGCCTTGGCTGGAACATGTTTGTTCAATCTGTTGGTTCCGAAATCCGTACGGATGTAAGGATTCTGCCGACTTGATCAAACTGTTGACAATAACCCAGATAGCATCATGCTTCTTCTGAGTTTGCTGAAATCTGGTAACTAAAATCCATGGAGATCTTGTCCCTTTTCGATTCACAATTTCATATGATGAAAACATACCCCTTTGTTGGTGTCCTATCTTAGCCTGTTTGTATAACAGGTATGAAGATATGAACGTAACTGTATCCTGCTTCGTAGAAACTTGATACATGGAAGGTTGCGAAACTCTGAGTCTCTGAATCTAGACTTCTCCTAGCGTAGGATTTTATAGAACACCTAATGTAGTGTCGGGTTCTCTTCTTTACTCATAAGCTGAGTCATGGTAAGATTAACCGTAGAATGCCATGTGATTCAGCGTGTCACTGAAATCAAACAGAATTGATGTCGGAAAGAATTCCAGGGTAAAATTTCTCTTGTCATAGAATTTGCAACATAGTGCAGATATGGTCTTCCTGTTCTTCTCTAGGCTTAGAGGAAATCAGGTTATCCTCAATGAAAACGCTGATGAATTGTTTAGGAGTTCATGGAAACTCAATTTATTAAGTTCATAATGCGGTTGGAGCATTAATGAGACGAATTCAAAATCATAAATCTGGCATGACCGAGTCGTGCACGAATAGCAGTCATGGACATGTCCTGCTTTTTCACTCGTCACTGTTGGCAGCATGATTGTGAGTTCGATCTTGGAAAAGTGATTAACACTATACGGTCGATTGGACATGTTGTCCATATGTGGAGGAGAATAACGGTCATGAATGGTGATTTGCTTACGCCGACGGTAGTCGACACATAATCTCATGGTACCATCCTTCTCCTTGAAGGTTCTTCTGGAATGTATAGGAAGACTTTGGAATAATCAACTGGCTATGCGTAAAAGAGTTAAGTGGTTGTGTCTTACTGACAGCTAGAAAATTTTAGCGACCATGGCTAACAATGCACATGCTTGTAAGCATAGATAATTGCATAGATTTTTCTGATGGAAATCAAACTGAATGTATTCAGGAGCCTGAACATTACTGTACATAATTATGAATCATAGCATGGTGTGGTGTTCATAGTACATAATTAGGATAAAATTTATCTCGTGTCTGTCCGAGGAAAATGCGTTAGCAGCTTGGATCTCATCATTAAGCTGAAGGAAAACCGTCGTATACGTGGGAATACGAAAGGCGTCCTTCATGGTCATGAATATATGAACTATGGTGAAAGAAATGAAAGTGACGTCGGCAACGTGACAGTTCTCACTGATGCGCCGATAACGGTATTGAAATTCTTGTGGCCTGATTAATACATGGCACAACAACATAGATATACCCTTGGAGGGTATCCTGAATTTCTTAGAAATGTTCCATAATTAGACGTGAGTCATGTGTCTTGACTCGTGTCTTGAGAAATGTGAGCGTGACATATGCCTTGACTGGTATCTTGACATGTGTCCTCAGAAAGTATACGTGAGACATGTGTCTTGACTGATGTCTTGACATGTGTCTCGAGATGTGAAACAATTAGAACTACAAATATTAGGTTAATATGCCAGAATTGGCGGATCGGTTGGACTACTGATCATTTGTATGTCTGATCACGTCCGCGGCCAGAGCCTCGGTTGCGATTTCTAGGATATTTTCTGTCATGGTAGTGGTTACTATCGTCTTGTCTGTAGGTTACATGACGGTCATTCTCATGACCGTGACTCATGTAACTATTTAGCTGAGTGGCAGGCTGGTACTGGTTTGCACTCCAATGGCTGAAATGACAGCCGAACGACGTGTGACATGTAACTATGAATTTAGGACAATGATTGATGGGAATTGTCTGATGGTGAAGCATCTTCTCGTCCAATTGCTTTGCTCCGACGCCTTTGTCTTCGTCTTTTAGAATCTCCAGGTTGTGAACAGCATCAGCATCAGCATCTCGTAGCGTCTCCCAACATCAGCAGCATCAACCTTCAGTGACATCTCCAAGCTATGAGCGGCATCGACAACCTTGTAGAATATCAGTAAGTGAACATACGCCTGAGATGATTTAGAATCGACTAGCGAATACTCGTGAAGTATTGCAAGTGGAATACACATGGATTAAGGTACATGTAATACACATGAAATACGGTACGTGGAGTACACATGGAATACACATGAAATGATCGGTATGGGCTCGATCATTTGTCCTGATTTAAGGAAAGTAAACCGGTTAAACGGTTAGGAAAACCATCATGATAACCTGGCAGTATTAGCATAGACATCATTCTGGTTGCATAGAGAAACGCTAAAGTGTGGTTACACAAAATTCAACGATGATTTGCCTGACAGCATGATCAATGAAAACCAACCATGACTATCATGAAAGCATGATTAGAGAAATCTAACAATGTCTTGCAGGACAACGTAAATAACAAAAGAGGCATGAAACATAATCAACATGAAGACGGAATTATCATGAGGAAACATGAAACCATCTATTACGAAGAAGTGTATAACATAATCAGCATGAAACTGAAGTTAGCCATGACAGTATGAAAGCATGCTTGACATAAAAACATAATAACTTATGATGGGACATGAAAACAAAATTTATGCCAATTTAAATCATGAGAAAAATTTTATGCAAGAAAAACAGTGCATGAATGCGTAATGTAGTTTATAAAACCTTTATATGTGCGAGGGAACGCCTATGGGTCGGTTCCAAAACAAAAGACATGGCGAGGGGACGCCTATGGGTCGGTCCCAAAGTTAAAAGTTTCGATAAAAGCACATGCGACTAAATAGGGCCAGTCCTGTACCAACCATTACTTAGTCAAAATTCCTGTAACAGATGACATATGATATAAATGCATGAATGCATGAAACATAATAATTAAAAGTCATTGTCAAAACTTAACAGAAAAAATTTTTATGTGAAAATTATGAACTACTGGGGTCAGTCCACATCGTCACAGTTCACGAGGAACATCATGCATAGACAATGACACATAACTAAGTATGGATGACGGTTGTTCATTCCATATTAGTAAGACGATACTGGTGAAAACATCATGGTGAAAACAACAAGGTGCTGAAAACGTCATGGCTAAAACAAAAAGGTGCTGAAAACGTAATGGTTGAAACAACAACGCGCTGAAACATCAATACGTGGAATAACAAACGTTGGCTTAGGAAGCTCCTGGTGACTACCCATTAGTCACAGGTCGAGTTTTAGAGCCTACAGGTCGAAGCCTTGGCTCTGATACCATAAATGTAACACCCCATTTTGATATATGGAATGTCACGCGTGATTATGGCGTGTCATCAAAGCATGCAAGGTGATATGTAGTAAAACATACATGACCATAGGGAAAACCGGAATCAAACATCGGTTCCCAAACATAAGCCCAAAACATAAATAAAGGAAATGAACTGAATAAAGACTAAACAAGCATAACTATATGAAGGCAAAAAGGAAAAGAAGTCTCTGGCAGCTTCCATCCTATGTGCGTCCTCCAAATGCTCGAGTCTTGGGTACCTGCCGTTTTGGGACATGGAAAGGAAAGTAACGGCTGAGCAAGACGCTCAGTGCACGGATGTACAATAAAGCATGAAATAGGATAAGCATGTAACATATAACAGCGGAAGACTAAGTTCTGAGTAACTGGTTAAGTATCAAGAAAACTGGTTTTATAGTTTGAAAAGCCTTATGTTTAACTTGTGAAAACTGTTTTAACATATATATACCATAGCCCATATAGGTCATGAAAAGGTCACGTGCATGAATACTTGGAGGGGTGACCTCATCATGCTGATTAGAGGGGATGCCTCTAATCAATATACTGATTTGGGTAGGAGGGATCAGCTCCTTGTGAAGGGTGCAAGGCACACACCACATTCACCATGATAAACTGAATAAAACATGTAACTAGGATGCACCCATACGCCCCACCTGATATAATAATATGGCCAAACTGAAAAGGGACGCCACGAGCAATCACTCCGCCGTGGGGAAGTCATAACATCGGTGCCTCCAATGCTATGGTTATGGTACCTCCATAACTAGGTGAAACTGGTCATGCTTGTATATGGCTATAGTTTATGCTAAATTAACATAAGCAGTTCAAAACAATAAAACAAATGCTGGGGAAAACAGTTGGCTGCATACGGGGAAATCCTATTAAGGAAAGAATGTCCATACTGAAAGGACGGGAATCCGTACCTCAAGTCCAGTGAAAGAACGGAAGAAAGACTCCTACTTCTGGATCACTAATGCTACATGAATACACACGTGTATAAGTATCGATTTACTGATTACGTACTGGGTTTTGTGTCTCATATTAGCTGATTTGGTATGTTTTAGGTCATGGTTCACTGTTTAAAGCCTTAAACTGTGTTTATCTAGTATTCTGATTAATCTGATTAAGTATTACTGGTGTTTCATGTATTATTATACTTACTGTGTAATAATAAGTAACTTTCCAAAAATAGCAGGTTTCCAAAAATAGAAAGTTACCAAAAATAGAAAGTTACCAAAAATAGAAAGTTTCCAAAAATAGAAAGTTTCCAAAAATAGAAAGTTTCCAAAAATAGAAAGTTTCCAAAAATAGAAAGTTTCCTAAAATAGAATTTACTGCTTAAAATAGATTAGTTTCTAAAAATAGAAAGTTTCCAAAAATAGAGCAGCTGCCTTAATTAAATAAGTTTCCATATATAGAAGGTTTCCATGATTAGATTAGCTGCCTGAAATAGATTGATTTCCATATATAGAAGGTTTCCATAATTAGATTAGTTGCCTTATTTAATTAAGTTTCTATAAATAGAAGTTTCCATAATTAGAATTAAGCTGATTACATAAGCTAACATATAAGTCTAAGTGTTATAAGCTTATTTCTTAAGTCATATGATATAGTGTATAGTTTAATTATTATTTCATGTATTTTAATTAAACTATAGGTTAAGCATTTTAATTAAAGTATAACATGTTTTAATTAAAATAAAATGAAAATACTTAGGTTAAAATGTGTATTATTATTAATAATAATATAACCTAAGTCATGTCTAAATTAATTAATTATAGGCATGTTTTAATAATTAATTAATTATAACTTATAACATAAAATACTTAGGTTAAATTAATGTCATGATAAACTAATAATTAAAATAACCTAAGTCATGATTTAATTAATATTTCATGTTATTAATTAATTATATCCTAAGTTCATGATTCATAAAAATTAACATGTAACATAGATCATGATTTAACCAACGAACCATGAATCGAGCATGAATTCGACACCGTACCCCGAGCCAAACCCGGGGCACGTGTGCCTCCTTGCTGCCGTGGGTCCCACATGAGCCAACCAAGACCAAAATGGTCTTGGTGGTGGCGGCAATAGCAAACCAAACCCCCCTCGGGTTTGTTTGCTAGGCGGCCAAAACTAACACCCCTTTTAAATCATTCTTGATTTTAATTAATACCAAAACATGTTAGATCAATGATTAATTACCATGTTTTAATAAGAAAATAATAACATGTTCATGAAAATAATCAAAGATTAAAAGAATTAAAAAGAATTTAAAAAGAAGGGTTAGAAAGGTATACCACTACGTATCTTGAAAGAGGATGAACAAACACGGTTTCTAACTCTTGAATTTATGATCAAAATCAACAAACAACCACCTATGGTGGTGTTATAGGTGGCGGCACAAATGAAAGAAAAGGGGAGGAGGAAGAACAAAATTAGGTTTTTGGTTAATTCTTTTGAAAAGTTAAAAATGACTAGCTAATTTTCCCTTACCCCCCTTGTTTAGTAAAAAATGATGGGCTAGGCCCATTTCTCTTCCTTAATTCGTGGATATGGGGCGCACAAGGGGTAGCCCAAATGTTTTCTCGTGTCCCGATGTTTCGTGTTCGTTCGTGGTTAAACGTGTTCGTGTCTGAAGCGTTTCTGTTTATTTTATCATGTAATTTACCGTAATCTTAACGCTCGTAATTATATTATATGTATTTACGTAATTATTCTAGTTCGTATTTTAAATGGTGATCATGATTTAATTATGTTCACGTGACATATTTATTAACTGTTTATCATGAGTTCGTACGTAATCGATACTTGTCATGTCATACACGTATGCACTTGCTTGATTATTAGCACATGAATGTGATCAATACTAACTGAGGTAAGTTTTAATCTAGGACGTACGATCTTAAGGGCACTATTCATGGTAAAAGCATGCGGGTTTTACAGTGAGTTTAGTATCCGAGGCCATAGGGGTCTTCATCGATCTAGAGTCTTCTAATCCAAATTTCTTTAGCATTTCTTTAACATACTTGGATTCATTAAAGAAAATACCATCGTCCATTTTGTTTAATTTAGAGTCCTAAAAAGAAGTTAAGTTCTCCCATCATACTCATTTCAAACTCGTCATGCATGATTTTGGCAAAGTCATCACACAATGATTGACAAGTTGAACCAAATATAATGTCCTCAACATATATTTGTACGATAATGAGGTGAGAACCTTTCTTCTTTGTAAAGATCGTATAGTCTACCATCCCCATGGTATACTCATGTTTTACAAGAAATACTTTAAGTCTATCATACCAAGATTTGGGTGCTTGTTTGAGACCATAAAGAGCTTTCTTAAGCTTGTAAACATGATCCAGTTTCTCAAAATCAATGAAGCCGGGAGGTTGAGCCACATATACCTCCTCATTGATCAAACCGTTAAGAAATGCACTATTTACATCCATTTGTTCAAGCTTAAAATCTAAGGCACAAGCGTAGGCTAAAAGGATTCTAATGGATTCTAATCTTGCTACGGGTGCGTATGTCTCGTCATAATCAATTCCTTCTTGTTGATTATAGCCTTGAGCTACAAGTCTAGCCTTGTTACGAGACACAACACCATTATCGTCTAACTTATTTCTATATACCCATTTGGTTCCTATGATGGTCGAACTTTTAGGTGGAGGAACAAGTTCCCAAACGTCATTAGCAATGAATTGATTCAATTCTTCTTGCATAGCGATGACCCAAGACTAAGGTCTTCCACTCCTATGTTTCTAACATCTTTGGCATTAACTATGTCTATTTCATCTAAGTCATCATCTACCAAAGGTGGTGTCTTAGATGAAAGATGGGTTTCATCAAATTTCACGTTAAGTGATTCTTCAATTACACCCGAGGTTCTATTGAGGACTATGTATGCTTTGCTAGTTTGAGAATAACCTAAAAAGATACCTTCGTAAGACTTTGGGTCGAACTTAGTAAGGTAGTCTTTGGTGTTGAGAATTAAGCACTTGCTTCCAAACACCCTAAAGTATTCCAATGAGGGCTTCTTACCTTTAAGAATCTCATAGGGGGTCATTCCTAGAAAAGGTCGAATAAGAATTCGGTTGAGAGTATAGGTAGATGTGTCCACGGCATTGCACCAAAATTTTTTAGGCAAAGATTGCTCATTTAACATCGTCCTACTCATCTCTTGGATGGTCCTATTCTTCCTTTCAACTACCCCATTTGATTGTGGAGTGCGAGGAGTCGAGTAGTTATGGGTAATACAATGAGCTTCACAAAAGGCACTGAATTGCACTTCGTTATCAAATTCCCTACCATGATCCGTCCTAATAGAGACAAATGAACATCCTAGTTGATTTTGAATTCTTCGACTAAAGGTTTCAAAGTGATCGAAAGCTTCATTCTTAGACACCAAAAATCTAGTCCAAGTGAATCTAGAATAGTCATCAACTATAACTAGGGTATAAAGGTTACCTCCATAACTCCGTATGGCGGAAGGTCCAAAGAGATCCATATGTAGGAGCTCTAAGCACCGAGAGGTCAAAACCAAATTCTTGGCTTTGTGACTTGAGTGAAATTGCTTCCTAATTTTGCAAGCATCACAAAAGTGACTATCAAACTTCATCTTGGGGAGGTGTCTTACCAACTCCTTAGAGACTGAAGATTGAATTAAACGTATATTAGTGTGACCTAATCTCCTATGCCAAAGAGTAGAACTATCATCTAAAGTCGATAGACATAAGTTGTCCTTTGACTTCCTATTGACCTTCATGACATAAAGCCCATGCTTTCTAACACCTTTTCTAATGACCTTTCCATCTTTTACGATTTCACTGTCATATTCCGAAAACATGACCTTACACTTATTGTCACAAATTTGACCTATACTTAGAAGGTTAAAACCTAAGTTATCTATGTGCTCTACGTTTTCTATGGTCATAGAATCAAGAGAGACCGTACCTTTGCCAATGATATTACCACGTCGATTACTTACGAATGTAACGATACCTCCATCATATGCTTTGTAGTGCGAGAACAAACTTCGATTACCCGTCATGTGTTTAGAACAACCATTATCCTTAATCCACTCATCGGGCTGTAAATCGATTCCCAAGCATACCTCTTTAGAAGTGTGGGCCATAAGACATTTCTCATCTTTGGGGTTGTCATCAACATCTTCACCGCAATCACTCCATGAACCTCCAACGAACGCCGTGTGGTTCTTGTCGCGTGAAGGCTTAGGACAATCACCGATGAAATGATTCGGATCACCACATCTAAAGCATTTCCTATCACCTTTATCATCTTTGGCAAATCGGTTTGGAGAAGGGTTTCTTGTCATTGTTTGGTTGCCTCACTTATTGACCTCGTCTCTTGAAGAACTTCTTATAGTCTCTAACCGCCATGGCATATTCCTCATCATCACTATCCGAGGAGCTTTCATGGTCACTTTGCGCCTTCTTGGCCTTGAGTGCAAGAGACTTTCTTTCACTCTTGGTTTTCACCATTTTCGAGTCCTTCAAAATTATCATCTCATGAACTTTCAAGTTACCAATGAGTTCATCGAGTGATAATCTGGCGAGATCCTTTGATTCTTCAATCGCCGTGACTTTAGCTCTCTATTTTGGATGAAACGCCCTAAGAAACTTCCTAACATTGTTCTTGCTAGAAAAACCTTCATCAAGTGCTTTTAGACTAGTAACAATAGTGTTACATCTAGCAAATGCACTATCAATAGTTTCATCTTCTAAGATGACAAATTGTTCATATTATTGAACAAGAAGATCGATTTTACTTTCTTTGACTTGGCTATTACCTTGGTGCTTTACTAAAAGAGTGATCCAAATATCTTTAGCGGTTTCACACATAAAAATCCTTTCGTACTCTTTCTTTGGTAAAGCATTATAAATCACCATTTTAGCCTCATTATTTTTAGTAAGTTTCCTTTTAGTATCATCATTAGCTTTGTCAAAAGTGACTATCTCTTTGCTTTTAGAAACTTCATTATATTGATAAGGCAAAAAATCACCATGCGTAATAACATGCCAAAGATCTAAATCTTTTGATTTCACATAAGTCTCAAATCTGTTTTTCTAAATAAAACTATCGGTTTCAAAAAGAGATGGTCTTTGCATGGATTGCCTTTCTAGATACTTGTTGGAATCCATAGATCGATTCAAGTTTTAAAATACAATATATTTTAAAAAGGCTTGAGCAACCACGCTCTGATACCAATTGTAGAAACTAGAAGGGGGGGTTGAATAGTTTCTTAAATTTACTTGTTAAAAGTTGGTTTTTAAAAATCCTTTTCAAAAACTTAGGCTTGAGTATTTATGTGAAACATTCTTATACACATTATGAACAAGGTATAGTGCAACTAAACTAATAATCACAAGTATAAAGAATAATGAATGTAAAGAGATAAGGGAATGAAAGATCAAACAAAACACCAAAGATTTATAGTGGTTCGGAAACTAAGCTCACTCCTCGTTCCTACTCCACTCCTCGAGTACTCCTTACTCGAGAGTTCACTAATCAACAATCTCCTTAAGGTGGATAAACCATACACAACGTCGCTTATCCAATCTCCGACTCTAAGCTAAAATTCGAGCCCTAATCTTAGCTAGGACCAATCTACACCAATATACTTTAAGGACCAAGTATTAGCCTTAATACATACACAACTTCCAAATAGACGCAACTACTTGGATCTTCACAACAATGACACAACAATGAATAAATAAGTTTGGATCTTCAATGGATCTTTGAGGTAGACACAACACTTCAAGGATGAAAATGTTCTTCTCTTTGCACTTTGAGAGGAAGAGATTGGAGGAGAAAAATTCACTTCTAAACAAGTAGTAATCAAACAAATGACCAAGGATTTGAGTGATTTAAGAAGTATGAAAGAATCTGGAAATGTATGTGCAAAAGAGGTGAAGAGAAAGTGTGAGAATAGTCCACTATTTATAAGACAAACTTCCAACGGCTATATCTGCCTGTGGTTCCATATTGGAGCCCGCGGTTCCTTATCGATAAGGAACCGCTATAGCCACTAAGTAACCGCCGGAGTAGACTCCGCTCCTTTTTGTCTTTTAGTGGTATGGTTCGAATCTGGAGATTAAAATATCCTGAAATGATATTCCAAACCAAGATAGAATATGCCATTTTCAAATTTTCAAATAATTGATTTAATAAAACATTTTCTTAAAAAGAAGGTTTAATAAAAACTTGTCACACTTAATAAAAAGTGAGTTTTAAGAAAAAATTAAATCCTTGATCAGTTAATTAGGATGAGTACTTGTTTGTACATACCTTAAGTGATAATTGTTGAAATGAAAAATACTTGAACTCAAGAATTCGTTTTTTGTTGTTTTCGTAAATGCTTGTTTTTACATATTGTCGTAATAAAAAAACGAGACCAAAAAAGGCAAGTAACGTTTTTAGGCATCATTGCATTAACAGTAATTATATGCGGGTTTTACAGAAAGCACATATGCGGGATACTATTGACAGCAGCAACACAAAGGAGTGCATTCATGTCAACCTTTTTTAACTGTTTGTCACACATACATAATAAACTTTATAATGGTCCCGAAACCCAATGCACCCTTATTATATTGTTTTTTGGCTTCTGTGTGAGTCGCACACCACTCTTGGTAGTCTAGAATTTCAATGCAATAAAAAAGTGAAGAAACCGGCGTACATAAGAAAAGAATATCCACATATAAAAAAGGTAAATTCGCCTCACATCGAATTTAGGACATTTGATGAGCTCATATTTGACAATTTGCTTATTTAGTAGCCCATGAGCTCATTGTTCATGAATTTTTAATGAGCCCATCACCAACGTCGCACACATGTGACCATCGTCGCCCACCTTGTTCAACGGCAAAAAAGCAATGGTGAAGGAGAATAAGACGGAAGTATTAGCAACCGTAGATCATAAATCGTAAAAGACTCATGTTTATCCGTTTATCAGCTTTCAGGTTATCAAACATTTGTTAGTTGGGAACTGAATGAAAGGGGAAAACGCAATGCAACATCAGCAAGATCTTTGGCTCAGACATGCGATTGCTAGACCAGATAAAAGGTATCAGACCCAGCCTGGATGCAAACATGTTGTGATGTTGCCTCTCCGAGATCCTGGCCAATTGCAGCCTTCACGATCCAACAATTCACAGTTGTTGCAAAACAATAAATGCACAAACACATTATTATCTTCATCGCCAATAACAAATACACCCATTAACCAAATTAAAAAATGTTACCTGAATATTATGTTGTGTTATCAACATGTGTATACACGTGTTTTAAAAAAATCAACAATACATTTCATTAGCCACACACGCATGACTCTAAATCATTGAGGTTTTTTTCTCCATTCCAAAGGCTCAGATAAATGGACAACCAAACAAAAATGATACATCCGCTATGGCTGCAACTGTAAGGTCGCCATGACAAAGTACGGACAATCGCATCTTTACCGAGCCTATTCAGAATCATCACTGCCTCATATCACGGATACCAACAAAGCCATGCAACATCCAATAACGAAAAAGTCTCGTTATAAGTATCAGCAGCAAATAGAGGTGGCAAAACGGGCGGGCGAGTGGGCTAAACGGGCGACGGACTAAACAGGCGGTGGGCCAAACGGTCGCAGGCTAAATGGGCACGGGTGAAACGGACGTAAGCTAAAACGAGAAAAAAACTTAGAATTAAAAAATAAAAATACTTGTTTGAAAGCAGGGGATTAAAAATTAAATATAAAATATCCGCCGAGTAGCCTAATTAGCATTTTACATGTGCGCCCATTAAGCCCATTTAGTTTCTTACACGTGTGCCCGTTTAGCCCATCAAAAATAAAGAATGGGTAAAAAGTGCTCCATCCTTTTTTGAAAATTATCAAAAGTGCTCATATATCTGTATGGGCAAGATTTGCCACCTCTAGAGCAAACGACGCCATAAGCATCAGAAAAGCATAATGTAACATCATGAGATTTAGCGTATGCAACATAAGCCCAAAATCAATTAAGCCATCAATCGCTACATAAGCATAAACAGACACCCCTTACTTTACAGTCTACTTATCTAGTAGCCTATGAGCTTATTTAACTCAAATTATATTGCATAAGGCCTTTTTAAGCCTGCGTCTCAGATTATAAAATCAGCTACAACTTTCAACTTACAATAAGCTCTCAAGTTAAAAGAGCGAGTAAAAGTAATAATTAAAAAACATGAAACAACCGAGCTTTATAAAAAAGTACCTTGTTTAATTGAATATTCTTACATCCAAATACAAGCACAAAAAATAGCGAGCACCAAATACCCAACAACATCAACTACAATGACCAACAGAAACACCCTTTCAGCTCATAACCATATCCCTACCATGACACACCCATCCACACCCCCAAACAACCAACCACATAGGCAAACCAAGTCACCAACCGACCAGCGACCCATAGCTTAAGCTAACCAACATCACCAATCTGAAAATGAAGTTTAGCTCAGTTGGATGGATGCATTTGGTTATAGTCTCCATGTGGGGGAGGTCAGGGGTTCGACTCCTGTCATTCCCTATATGGGGGATTTTCCCAGAATTGGCAGCCGGGTTTGAATCCCATCGCAATGCCTTGAAGCCCCTTAATGGGAAACTGGATGGCTAGCATGGGGGTTGATATTCTCTTCGTGAGATGATTCGAACTCGGGTTGAGAGACTTGGTGCCTCGGTGGCACGCAAGATACTCCGCTGCACCAAACTGCCGTTCAAAAAAAAACAACATCACCAATCTACTGACAATGCCGCAAACCACAGACGACGGCAACGAAGAGGTCGGGACGATGAAGGGCATGTTGTGTTACAGATCTTGATCAAATCACTTATATCTAAGAATACTGAATTATACCTTATTTCATTAAACCCTGTTAAGGTCAACAGATAGTAAGGAAACACTGAAACCACCGGCATGATGAAACACCTAAACCACCACCATCAAACATATCTACACCACTCTACTATTGTCATATCTCAATAAGATTAAAAACCTAGGAAAAAAATGAGATCCGATTTTCGAGAGAGAAAAAAGCAAATAAAATGAGTGGTGATATTGGGTTGTGTTTTTTTTATCCTTTTAAAGTGGGTGGAGATAATCAACGAAAGCAAATGAATACTTGCTACAGGATCAAGCTAACAATCAACGGCTAAGAAGAAGGCTTGGTACACGAACATCACACACACAAACTTGTGTTGTGAGACAGAAGCAGGGACAAAGCCAGAACCTGATATGACCGAGTGCATAAATGCTTTTAATATTAATAAAATATAGTTAAAAAGTGAATTAAGGCAAAGAGTTTAACCACATTTGATGGACCGGGTGTATTTTAGATTTATTTGAGAAAAATCGATATTTTTTTTCAAAAATTAACATAAATCGAAAAATTTGATTAGTGTCACGGGCACCCGCGGGACACCCCTTGGCTACGTCCCTGGATGGAAGTGAGAGGGAATAACATATGTAATCTATCTTTTTTCATACACACAACCCTTTACTCACATAAATATACTTTTTTAAATATTTTCTTTATCCCACTTTCTACTCGCACATATACTCACAAAACGTTTTTTAAAATATTTTTTGGGTCCCATGTTTTTCTTCCCCTCTCACACAATCTAGATTAAAATTTTATTTTGCATGAAAAAGAATTCCCCCTTAAAGCATCTTTAATGCTAAAACTAAAAATGACTTTACTATTTCAAAAAGCTTTTGGACATGATTTTTTTTGCATTGAATCAAAAGTTTTGTGAAGAACTTTTTAAAAAGACTTAGTGAACTTCAAGTTTTTCATAAAAGTCTTAGTTATTAAATAAATTTAACATTTAAGTCATTATATGTAAAAAAATTATTGAAAGCTGTTTGCATAAAATATGCTCTTATGATATAGTATAATAAAAGAAAAAATAGTAAAATGCTAATGGATAAACAAAATTGGTAATACTATTTATATAATTAAATAATAATTTAATGAATTTAATAAGATGATGTGTATATGTATTGAATTGGATAAGATTCAATGCATTGTGAAAGCTTGGTGTAAAATAATTGCTTTGGTAATAATATGTCATTGTATTAAAAGCATTACTAAAAGCATCTACAATGGGAAAACTCTTAAAGACTTTTTCTTATTTTAGAAAGCTTATAGACATGGTTTTTCTCAATGTTTTGAAACCCGGGTCAACCTGGCGGGTCAATCGGTTGACCTGGTTCCGGCCGAAAAAACGGGTCATATTGACCCGGATTTTACATTTTCAAAACCCGGCTCGACCCGCCAGGTTTGGGGTGACCCGGGTCAACCCGGTCCTCGAGACCCAGCCGGATTTCGATTTTTCGGGAGTTTTTTTTTTTAATGTAAATTTTATGTATTTACGACGAAATTTTATTTTTACATATTATACTGATTGGTAAACAATTTATATCTTTAATATACCGGAACTTTTTTTATTTTTATGTATAATTTTTGTTAATTATTAAAAATATAAAACAAATTTTCTTTCTTTAAACCGGGTCGACCCAGGCCCGGTGATTCGACCGGATCGATTTGAAACCCCGGTTTCAAAACATTGTTTTTTCTTATTGCATTTCAAGGTTTTTGAAAAACCTTTTACAAAAACTTGATAAACCTGAAGTCTTTTGCATAAGTCTTGAACAATAAATGTTTTACATTGATTGCATAAATGTATCAAGTTTTAAAGATAAGACTTGATGCATTGTAAATGCTCTAATGCAAAAAGTTTTTAATTGGTTTTTGCATTTAATACATTAAATGTACAACACATTCAACGGTTAAGACTTTGTGTATATGCGCAAATGACCTCCAGCGCAGCTGGCGTGATGCACTGGGTTTACATCCACTGTGGGCTTCAAGGTTGTGAGTTCGATCCTTGTGGTCGTCGCATTATGAATAATTTAACTCATACCTCACACGGACACACGTGAAGAATTCTCCTTGGAAATCCTTTTAGGGGCTGGGTGCTCGAACTCGGGGTGCTCGTTGAAATATTGCGAGTAGGCTTTTGTTAAATCATTTGCCGGTCAAAAAAAAGACTGTGTGTATATGCAAAGTCTTTTTAAAACCATTCCAAAAAGATTTTGTTCCAAAAATATCTCAAAAACTTTTTGAAACAGTAAAAAGTCATTTCTAACTTTACTCATCGGAGATTCTCTAATGCATGGAAAATACGCTTAGCAATAGTAATTAGGGTAAAAGCTAAACAATACCATCTTACTTATTAATATGTGCCGACTTTAAACACTTACTAATTAAACTCATGACTTTATCATTATACTTTCAAATTTGTTCCGACTATACCAATATATGCATAAAATGACTATATTATCTTTGTAAATGACTAATATACCCTTTCTCTTTTTCCTTTCACATTGTTTATTGACAAGTGGCCTGGCAAAGTTATTTACAACAGTCTTTTCCTTCAGTAACATTTCTATATTTGGGTTAGAAAGCATTATATAAAGATTTGTGATGATCTAAAATTCTGCTCTTTCAGACGAATGAAAAAGTTGATTATTTATTTGATTGCCATTAATTACAAAAATCTTCCATCGTGGGCAACACCATTATGGTAAATGCCTTTCCATACATTCTGGGTTCTAACTTGTTCAATGAGTATAGCCATCTTTAAACCAACTGCAGTCTTATAGTAACATTCCACAAGATTTGATATCTTCATTCAAGCATTGCATCTTGGTAATATACACTTCATATCAGCAACTAAAAAGGAACTTCATTTATATTTGCTAAATTATTTCGATTCCTTTTCATCCATAGCTGGTAAATTGTTTAGGTTCTTATTTTGAATTTCAAGAAATCATATTCTTTATATTATTTTTTATTGTCACCATGATAATGATATCATAGAATTTTTTATCATTACCTTTTTTTTAAGATCAATTGTTCGATGTATTGCCTCTGTGGGAAAACAACACATATTCAAACCAAGTCCATGTTTAAAACAACTATATATACATATATATATATATATATATATATATTGGTACACTATTCAAGTTATATATAATCAATTTCCAGATCTAAAAATTTAAATGTAGCAGATCTCTTTTTGTTGAACTGATAAAAGATGAAATTAATGTGCCTTACATAAACATACTGCTCGGTACTTTGATAAAAACAATTGACGCCTTTGTGGCAACATATGTAATTATGTCTAAGAAGACAAGGGTAATATAGTCATTTTAGGCTTATATTGGTATAGTCGAAACAAATTTGAAAGTACAGTGGTAAAGTCACGAGATTAATTAGTAAGTGTTTAAAGTCGACACATATTAATTAGTAAGATGTTATTGTTTAGCTTTTACCCTAGTAATTATTATGCAAGTTTTTATAATGATTTTGCCAGCAATACGTTCTACTAACACAGAAACATAATCTTAAAACGTTTTGACTATTACCATGGCATTTATATTATACAAATTGACAAGGTAGTCTTAACTAAATTTAGCACATATATATTTGCTCATGATCAAACTAGCAAACGTCAACTTAACCACAAGCACATGGATCGTCAATAAGCTTAATTTGTTCATCATCCGCGTCTCTAAACAACCAGTACCCGACAACTAGTCCAACCACAATCGCCACAAACACGCCACCATTAAACGACATCACTGCAAGCATCATCAAGTAACTAATCACAGAGCTCACCCCAAATAGCACAGATCCAATGAACCTCTTCCCTTTTCTGCTAGAGAAAAACTTGGTGTTAGGTAGAGGTTCATTTTCAACATCTCCATTAGCTTCCAAGAACTGGTACAAGACAGGAAACATGAAACACGCGATTAAGGTGAGGAAGTAACTGAGCCATGAATCAGTTTTCCACGAGTCGATGAGCAGTGTGACTTTGGGTCCCCAGTAAAAGGTCATGTGCATCATCTATTGATGGCTTAAGGTGGTGGCTAAAACTGAATATTTATAGGTTCCAAAAATTTAAGGTTCAAAAGGTCAAATATGTAGTACCATGCCATTAGTACTGCATAATTGCATATAAATTCGTACTACCATGGCTTCAACATTGAATTCTGAGTTAATTACATAAATCGTCCATGTGGTTTACACACATTAACATCTTTAATTCTAAAAGTTTGATAAGTTCACCGATCGTCCCTTGACCCACATTATTTGCCATGGGCATTTCCAGGTTTACCTGAAAGCATCAGAAGATGGTTCCCAAAGAAGTTGAAGTCAACAAGCGCAACACGAGAGTTAACTTGTCTCCTTGAAAATCGATGACCAACATATTAGTACATAGCAACATCAGGAAAACAAACCATTTCGAATCTTGTCAATGAGGTATTGAAAATGCTCTCAGAGAGAATTAATCCAAGTTACCAGACTAACCATTTAGTAGTAGTGTTTTTGTGTACTTCTGTTGTTCAGAAAGTAGTAACATAACATGTGTGATGTGTTTGCATTTTCACATAACACCATTTGTTGAACTCAGTATTCATCAAGGGAATTCGAATAATCAGAACAGGTATTTTTTTTTATCAAAAGGTTCAAATTAAGTTGGAATAGGTGTTTGTACACACTAATGCAGGCATACTACATGCCTATGCCTTATAGATACATAATACGTACATATATATTAATGTCCTTATAATGATTTTTCCGATATTCTTTTTACCAACACAGCATAATCTTATACTACGGTAATATTTTAACTATTACTAAACCATGACATTTAACTTACACAAAGTGATAAGGATAATCTTGCCAAAATTTAGTACACATATTTGATCATGATCAAATGAGCAAACATCAACCACAAGCACATGTATCATCAATAAGCATAATTTGTTCATCATCCGCATTTCTAAACAACCAGTACCCAACAGCTAGTCCAACTACAATCGCCACAAACACACCACCATTAAACGACATCACTGAAAGCATCATAAAGTAATTGATCACAGAGCTCATCCCAAATAGCACAGATCCAACAAATCTCTTTCGTTTTCTGCTAGAGAAAAACTTGGTGTAAATTAGAGGTTCATTTTCAACAGCTCCAACGATGCCATTAGCTGATGAGGAAAGGAGCTTCAATTGGAGACGTTGAACTTCCAAGAACTGGTACAAGACAGGAACGAGTAAACATATGATTAAGGTGATAAAGTAACTGAACCAAGAATCGGTCTTCCATGAATCAATGAGCAGTGTGACTTTGTGTCCCCAATAGAAAGTCATGTGCATCATCTTGTGATGGTTTAAGGTGGCAAAAACTGAAGATTTATATAGAGTTTAAAATTTAAAAAGTTACTAGTAATATGTACTACCATTAGTACTACATATAACTTTGTACTACTGGCAGCTTCAATATTGAATCTTTTTGTTCCATAAATTGACTGCCACTTTCCTGAATGTGCAATTAGATAAAATGGGATCAACTAAGATCTTTTTTTTATACCATTTAGAATATATTGGGTAGATGGAAGTTGCTATCAAACTTTTACATGCAACACTTTTCTTTAAATTCATAATATAACTGATCCTACTTGACTTTTTTTTCTTCATAAAAGTCATATAAAAAGAAAAGCTTGAACTTTAGTGTAATGTAACTTTATCTTTTTTCAAAAGTTTTCAAATCAAATTTTATGATTTAATCACATGTGAATTTTGGTAATGCAACCACATAATTTGCTATGCAATGTTTTTACATTTTTCTTCTGCGAGTAGGGTGAATCTGTTAAGTTTTGCATACTAAAAGTAAGGCTTAAACCCCAATTATTAAACTCCAATTTTTGAAAGCAAAAAACAAGCCAGATTTATGCTTATATTCCATAAGCCCCAATTTTATGACTTATTTTAATATTTTATAGGTCTATGATATCATAATAAACTTATATAAGCGTGCTTTGAAATAAGCCACAAGATTGGGGCTAATCATACGCTTATGTTTTATAAGTCGAAATAGAATGGGAGCCAAATCCCACGAGTAGAGTCCATGTGGCAAAAGCCACTCCATAAATCTCACCATAGCCCACCCACGCGTGTGTTTCACTTTAAAAACCCACTACTTGTCGAGGTGAGTTTTTTGTTCCTTATTCCCATGGTAAGGTGAGTTTTTGTGAGTTGTGAAAAATCTGATGCTGAGGTGGCGGTAGTTTTTTGGTACCACTCCCAGATATGTCCCAAGTGACTTGATATTAAGTTGTATATTTGCTACATGTTTCAATGAAGAGTTTATAGTTTATTGAATAGATGATGGTCTTCTAACTAATCTGAATAAAAATGCATGTGACAACATGACAGTTTTTGAAAGAGAGAAGACTCACGGATCAATCTCATGAATAATCTTCATGGTATCAATAAGTTTGGCCTCTTCTTTATTCAATGTCTGACACGCCTTATCAAAGATACCTTTGGATCCATCTAACGGGTTTGTTTTTCTGTTTCTGCAACTTGTGAGCAAGCAATCAATGAATCTTCTTGCGCGGGCTTCATCTGGAAGACGGTGGAGCACTTCACGTATTGTATGTTCCAAAAATGATTTCGAAATCAGGAATAGAACGCGGATCGTTCTCAGGAAACAACCCAAACAAACTGCACTGGTTCATGCAACTCTCGCCTGACCGCAAGCAGGGTATGCAAGTTGTTTTAAGGTCAGGCATTGTTGATTTTTAGGGTTTTTTTTAGTTCTCAGAGGAAAAAGGTATGCAAGTATTGTAACGACATTGATTTTTTTAGGAGGGTTGTCGTTTATTATTTTGGATGGGTTTGCATCGGCCCGGTGACAAACACGACCAGTGCTATTAATGGACTCTAAATTGGGCTTCAACTATTGCTCCTATACCATGTGCAGTGGATAAGTATTTCTTTTCACTTTCGCAAATCATCGGCACTGTCACTTCAAAATAGGGATGAGCACGGTACTGGTCCCGTCCCGAACCCGTCCCGAATTAGTGGTACCGATTATTTCCCGAGCATAAAATTATGGTACCGGTACCGTACCGAACGGGATTCGGGTATCGGTACCGGTACGGGAATCGGTACCGGTACCGGGAAATCGGGATTTTCCCGTTCTTTTTCGGGAATTTCCCGATTTGGTACCGGTCCCGTCCCGAATTAGTGGTCCCGAATTTTTTTTCACCTTATTTCGTAGTCCCGGTACCGTACCGAACGGGATTCGGGTATCGGGAATCGGTACGGTTCCGGGAACGGTTCGGGTTCAATTCGGGATTCGGGTCCAAATGCTCATCCCTACTTCAAAATATCTGTTTACACATAACATCTTTCATCTGCTTTGGCTTCATCATTATCATTTTTATTTTATTTTACATATTATTTAAACAAACCAAGTTCGTTTCCTTATTTTGAAGCAAAATAAATTCTCTTCATTTAAATAAAATTACAAAACAAAATACGAAAAAAACACGATGATACGATACGGATTTTGAGCCTAACTATATAACAAAAGATAGTCTGATGTACTCTCAACCAATGTTTTGAAACCTGGTTTTTAAATCGACCCGATCAAGTCATCGGATCCGGGTCAACTCGGGTTAACCCGGGTTTTTTTTAAAAAAAATTCATATTTTTAATGATTAAAAAAATTGTATATAAAAGCTTCCGTATATTAAAAATTTTAATTATTTACAAACCAATATAATATGTAAAAATAAAATTTCATCGCAAATACGTAAAATTTACATATTTAAAAAAAAACCCGAAAAATCGAAACAAGGCCAGGTCTCGAGAACCGGGTTGAACCGGGTCACCCCAAACCCGGCGGGTCAAATCGAGTTTTGAAAATGTGAAACCCGGGTCGATATGACCCGTTTTTCGATCAGAACCAGGTCGACCCAAGTCTGAAAACATTGCTTTCAACTGTAACTACACCAGACTTTT
The DNA here is from genome assembly GCA_025667525.1 of Glebionis coronaria. Lineage (NCBI taxonomy): Eukaryota > Viridiplantae > Streptophyta > Magnoliopsida > Asterales > Asteraceae > Glebionis > Glebionis coronaria. The sequence continues at coordinate 461,392,554 of CM046876.1, read as the reverse complement.
GGTCTGGAATATTTCTTTGAAAGCCCAAATAAAACTAACCGAAAAAGCAAAAAGATTTGTGATATCGCAAACCTAACCCAAATCATAACATCAAACACAGTCACCTTTTTTTATTTGATATCACCATCAGTCACATTTTCTTTGTAATTCGATTTACTAAACAAAGAAAAAAAATATCCACCGATCACCTTTTGTTTATTTGATAGCACCATCAGCAACACCTTCTCATGTTTTACGGTTATGTAGTGCACCTAATCGATGTAGTGTAGTATAGGCAAGGTTGTGGCGTCTTATCGTTATATATGAAAGTAGTGATGTGACTCTAATTACACATCTTAATTCCTCGTTAAACGAACTAAAAATGGTTAAAATATCATCAAATGTGTCATATATATGCTTGTTTTGTTGATTGTGTATGTGCAAGCACGGATATCGAGAAATCACATGAACAGTAAAATACAAGACAAAACGGACACGCGGAACGAAGACGTATAAGAAAACCGAAGCCTGAATGTCACTTATCGGGTTTGAAACCCTAGTTCTCTCAAATGACAAAAATGCCTTGATCATATGCAAAATGACCAAAAATACCCCTCAACTTTCCCATATTTACCATTTACAACCTTTTAATATCCTAATTTACCAAGGTTACCCTTACACTCTGTTCTCAAGTTTTATTTATGAGGGTAAGGAAAGGGTTAGGAAGGGAAATAAGAAAGTTTTGTGTTCTTAAGATTTTTTTAAGTAGGAAAGGAAAAGATCAGGAGGGATGAGGAGAGGAACTACATGGCTTTTTATGAGAAGATATATTCCTCCCAAAAATGGGCGGATCAGGAAGGATGGGGAGAGGAACTAGCTAAAATGACAACTATACCCCTAAAAGTCTAACACACATCTTTGTTTTCAATATCAAATTAGATGACCCTCTTTCGATTTATCATCTCATATCTCGCATTTGATGATCTATAGTTCTTTATTAACGTGACTGTGGTCATAATATCTGCATATTTTTTAATCTATTTTTTTATGGTTTTGTCATTTTCAAAACACTGTTGATTCTTTAAATAAAATTGGATTATATTTTTAATTTCTATAAATGTTTTCGAATATGATTTCATGTGTTTGAGGTAAAATACAATGTTTGTAAAAAAAACTAACGAACGTTCGTGTATTTTACATTTCATTGGCAAAGTTAAATTACGTCAATTCAAGGAAATACACATGTTCGTTATAAAGCATGAACCTACGAGTATTTTCCCTTTTTATTGATTACAGTTTCTGATTAAATCGCTATTCAATAACATTTGACGCCAAATCATCCAGTTTTGGCTCATGATGGGTTACTTAGTTACTAGTGTATTATCTCATATATATCTTTTATATGACATATGGACATAATAGTAATTTTTATAATATCCTTTCCCTTTCTTTACACAAACTCAAGAACACAAAATAAAGTAACAACTTTCTTCATCATACTATCCCTTCCTCTTCCTTTCCCATTCTATACCTTTCCACTCTTTAAAATAAAACTCGAGAATATTACGTTAAAGTTTGCCATAATTACAAAATCAGTCCCTTTGAATTGTTTAATAACGTAAAAGGATTGATTGTGTAATTTATGAAAGTTACAGAGGTTTATTAACGTTTGATTCAAACTGGCCTGTCCACAATTCATAACCGAGCCAGTCCAAAACCTTACTTTGACCCGTCCAACTAATATTATTAAAGCCACGATCAAATCTTGGTCAAATAACAAATTTAGTGAGAAACAATAACTGCTGCGATTAAGCACCCACTAATCTCATATTCATACTCCCTAATCCCTAGAACCCAAATCCTCAAAACAAAGGGTTATTGTTAATTACTTACCCAGATTAATAATTCACCCCAATTACAAGCCAACCCATGTGACTTTGTCATTCCAGCTCAATAGAAGGTGACAACCAAGACCAGTTGGTAGTCACATGATACTAAAGAAGGAAAAAGACAAGAGTTCTTGACTAAATGGAGGATAGAGATCAAGTCCTTGCTCCCCCACTTCAATCTAAGGGCCCGTTTGGTTCGCAGAATGTTTTTGATGGAATTGGAATCTATTTCAGGAATTAGAATATGAAGGAATGGAATGTTGAAAAATAGAATCCTTATGATTTAGAATCCGATGGAATTGGTATTTGAAAAGACAAGTTCGTGTTTGGTTGAAAGAAAATAAAATGAGAAACATAATATTTAAATATATTACTATAATTAAATTTTAAATAATATAGTATTAACTAATGTACTAAATAAACAATATTTAAAAAAAATATAATTATATTTTTTAAATAATACTATATAAACTAATATATACAGCTTTTTTATATGGACTATTTTATATTATTTCATTTAAAAACTCTATTTTCAAATAAAACATTATTTTATTATTTTACTAACATACAAAATAAAATTAATTTATAAGAATTAAAATTAATTAATTTAAGAAAATAATAATTATTAAAAAAAAATAATAAAAATAAAAGAATAAAATAATAAAAAATAAAAAAATGAAAAATTTTAAAAAATAAAAATTAAAAAAATAAATAATAATAATATTAAAAAATAAAAATAAAATAATAAAAATAAGAAACATAAAAAATATAAAATTAACAAAATAAATTAAAAAAATAAATAATAACAATAAAGTTAAGAAATAACTATTAAAAATTATTTAATTAATATTAATGTTTTTGATTTTTTTATTTCTGTTTTTTATCTATTTATTTTTAATATTTTATTATTTTTATTACTTTTATTTTTAATATCTTTGTTATTATTATTTACTATTATTTTTGTAATAATAATAATAATAAATTATATATTTTTTAATTATTATTATTACTATTACTACTATTTTTTTCTTTTTTTTCTTTTTTTTTAAATTTATTATTATTATTATTATTATTATTAAAAATAATATTAGTAAAAATAATAATAATGTTGACATTCCTCCCCCCTTTGCCATGGAATGTTCAATTCCACATATATGGGATTTTGTAGGATTTTAATTCCATTCGCTTGTTAACCAAACACATTAAGGAATGGAATTCAGATTCCAAATACATTGAATCTGCCAACCAAACACGTTATAGAATGGAATCAGATTCCAATTCAATCAGAATCCTTAGGATTCCATCGAACCAAACAGACCCTAAGGGTTTGAAAGCTATCAAGAATACAATGTCGGCATCCAGCAACCAATTTCAACCATTGATTCATTTTAGAAGTTTCAAGAACCAATTTCAAAGGCCAAGATCAATTCTGAGAGTTTAACATGTGAACATTTTAGGTTTTAGGGTTTTATCTTCATTGTATTATAAGTAGCTAGGTTTTATTCCATAGTCTCTTCTTTCAAATCATTTTTAATATACGAATTGTATTTGAGTTCCAATTTTTACTTTTAATGCAAACTTCATTTTCTAAGCAACTTAAATTCTTAATCTTTACTTTCCTTGCACATTTAAATTAATTCTATTTTCATTTTCCTTTTTTAATTTTAAAGTTCACAAAAAAAATCTTGTTTTTGTGTTACTGTAGCATAAGCTATAACTTGGCTTATTGACAACAAGCCAAGTCTAATAGCTTATAGGGTTTACTTTTGTTGTTTCAAGACCGTAAAGAAAGGTTTTAGTCATTTGGTTGGAAGATTTTAGAGGTTGGGTTGGTTCAAGGTTCTATTTGTTCTTGGTTAATAAGCTGGTGAATAAGCTTCCATAGCTTATATGGTTGATTTAAGTGTGATAAGTGGTTGAGAAGGCATATAAAGTTGTGTCGAAGGAGTTTGACAACTTTAGACCCCTATGTGAGTACTTACCCATTTTTAGCTTATAACTAATTTTATATGCTTATTTCTTATTAGTCACTGCTTATTGTTTTTTTTGTTGTTGTTTTACTTTTTTACTTGCTTATTATTCAAATTTTATTAAATTTTCTTTTTTTCTTTAGTTTAAATTTGTTGTTCTGCTTATTATAGGGGTGTTAGGGTTAATCTTGTTTTGACACTATAGGATTGATTCTATTCCCCTTTTGTTCTTAGTCAAGTTGGTTAGATTAGTGATAGGTAAATCTTGTCTTTTATTTATTCTAACATAAGTAGAATCTCAAATCCTAGGTTTCTTGTTTTGTTTATTTTGTCATTGTTCAAGTTCCTAATATCTGCCATAGTTTGATTTTGCTTATTGTATAAGTTTAAGATAATGTTTTTGCACTTATTTGAGGTTATTAGACATTTTTCATAGGATGCCTTATCTTATATTAGACTTTAGCATAAAATAGTTAGCATTAGTCTTATACTTGTTCACTTTTCTTTTTCCATTTTGGTCAATTAAACCAGCAAACATTTGGAGGATCTAACCTAGGTTTAAGAAGCTAGAACTTAGGACTCCACTAGTTTTGGTGGTTGTCTTGATCTGTTCATAGTTAGTTTTCCATTTAATGCCTTTTACTAGCTTATTTTTTAGCTGAAATCTCATTGTTAGTACCCTGCTAGGGTCATAAATTTACACTAACAGTGGGAACTCGTTTTCCATTTCATTTTTTATGAATTTATTTGTCTTGCATTGATTATGTGTTGTGTGCTTGAATTTTGCTCGTTATACAACTCAAAAAGCCCACTGCTTTTTCAGTGCTTATTGTCCAAAAATCAAAGTGAGTGTGTGAGCAAAATAGGAACCAAAGGATTCGACCCTTGGACCTTCTTCACACACACAGAGACTCATCACACACACACACATCCATCTCCCATAGCTTTTCTATTAATTCTTTATTTCTTTTCTTTTGATCACCCTTTTTAGGCAAGAAGTTGTCCAACAACTTATTGACCATTTGTAGCTTATTTCCTTCACCTTTTTCTTTCTTCTCTTTTCCAAGTCCTTTTCTCCCGTTATTCTTTCTTATTTTCCATTGAATCCATTTGTTTTTATTTTTCTTTGTTTTTATTTTTTTTCTCTTTGTCAAAAGTGCTTACTGCCTTATATTTGCTTATTTTATCAATTGATTTTCAAAATCATTTAGCCAAATCCTTTATAATCTTATTTTACACTTTTTGTCATGTTTTTAGTTTATTTGGTCAAACCAAACCACAAAACAACTATTTTGTCGTTTTGTAGACTTTTCCATTTTTGTTTTTTGTTAATTCCTGTTTATTGGATAAGTATTTTTCAAAAAGCTCTTTATTATTTTTTTCTTATCTTATCATTTTAGGGCTTCTTGCAAAAAAAAACAAACCTTGTGGTTGAGTTTTGGCATAGCCGACTATTTTGTCTTATTAGACCAAATAATTTTTGCTTATTAAAGCTCATTTTTAGTGCTTATTGTAAATTTCTTTTTCCCATTAATATTTAATATTATTTTTAGGGACTCTTACAAGAATTGAGCTAATATAATAGCTTATTGAGTTTTTTGGATTTCTAAGACGTGCTTATAGCTTATTTCAATAAGCTACAATGTTTTTCACTCAAAAAGCTCAGTTGCAATCTTGTTTAGAATTTCATATTTAGCATCTCTGAGTTTTTACTTTTTCATTTTTCTCTAAAAAAATATTAAGCCAAAAATCCCATTAAGGTTTTATAAATTTCTATTTTGGGCTTTTTAGCCCTTTGGCTTTTTAAAATTGATTTTTATTGTATTCTTTGAGTTATTTAAGTTATTTTAAACTTATTTTGAAAATTTTGATTATTTTATTATTTTATTATTTTATCTTCGATTTGCGTGATTCGCGTAAATCGTGTTTTATTTTTAGTCCATGTATATAATCCTATTTTCTTTAATCTCTCTTATTTCTTCAATCAAAAATCCGAATCCATGTCATAAAAATTTATAATTTCAACCTCTCTAGTAGAACGAACCTGTGATTTTAATATTTTTTACGTACATTTTTTCATACCCCCTATACTATCAACAATCATTTTAGCGCCGCTTCCAGGGAGGTCGTGTTGTGTTAATTTATGATACGATTTGTTTGAGTTTTGGTTTGAAGCCCTTCCATTTTTGGAATTTGTGATTTTTGTGAATATTTTATTATTTTATTATTATATTATATTCAAAAATATAAATTGTCATTTGAACTCAAGTAACATCAAAAATATCATTTTTCGTTTTTTTGTAAATATATATATTATTACATAGAGAACAATTAACAAACAATAATTCCATAATATTTTGTATTTTCTCGTTCCGATAATAATACGTGTACCGATCAAAGACAAAAAGGTAAAATAGATAAATACCGTTAAAAATTTGATCTTAAGAGATACAAACTTTAAGAAGGGATTTAGGAGGGTCGTTCATAATAACAACAACCCGAATTGGAAAATGCATTTAAGAGCTTCGCGTCACCTCGTTCCTCCGCCCTTTGATGATTATTTTAAGTAGGAAAACCGTTTATCGGTTTGCCAACCAAAGTATTATATCATAATTTGTGTTAGTTTTAATTATTGAACCCTCGAAGTGTTAACCATACGCTTCAAATTCGAACGAAGGCTCACACTCAACGTGTTTGCTTTCAATCTTTCGGTTTCTTTAATCAAGACCTTTGATTGAGAATTGTTTTTGTGATTGTTTTTAATATATCAAAAATTCAAAAAATTGAAAAATATCAAAATATTACAATAATTCTTCTAATTTCTCTCCTTAAATCCACTATTTCTTTGTAGTTCATGCACACTCGTTCGTCTTATTATCCACCTCCAAATATAATCACAATGCCGAATCGACGTAATCGTAATCGAAGGAGACGAAGACAAGTAGAAGGACCCGAGATTCCTCCTATTGTTGAAACCCAAAAAACAATGACGGAGAATTGTACTATGATGGAGTTGCTTCAAGCACCCACCGAGGGTTATGGAGAGACTAATCGTGATTCCTGATATTCTCGCGGATAATTTTGAAATCAAATGGGGAAAGTTATCACTCATTCAAGCTACTAAATTTAATGGTTATAAGAAGGATCATCCTCGTGATCACATTCAGAATTTTTCTCGACTAACGGCTACTTGCAAATTTAGAAATGTTCCTAATGATGCAATCAAGCTTACGTTTTTCCCCAATTCTCTCAAAGGACCCGCTAAATTTTGGTATGAGAAAAGACCACCTCGTTCAATATTAACGTGGCTTGTTCTCGTATCGAAATTTGTTAACCATTTCCTTCCTCCCTCGAAGACTACGCATTTCAAGAAAGAAATCACGAGGTTTAAACAAAAACCAAATGAGACGTTTAGAGAGGCATGGTATCGTTTCAATAAATTGCTTAGGCAATGTCTCCATCATGGTTTCACCGAGTTGCACCAAATCGACACGTTTTATAACGGTTTAAATCTGTACGAGCAAGATTCGTTAAATGTCGTCGCGTGTGGTAACTTTTTTTGCAAAACTCCAAGAGACGCTTTGATGATCATCGAGAATAGATTAAAAAAAAACCAACTCTGAAGCACATCGAGTGTTTCCAATGTTAGCTCCGCTAATCATGAGATTGAAAGATTGGATGCGAAAGTCGACAAATTAACCGATGATTTTACGAGCATGTTGAATGAGATGAGGAAGAAAGATGCTCCCGCTATGGTGAAAGCGGTTGAGGAATCATGTGTGATGTGTGGAGGAGCCCACCCCTATTACGAGTGCACGGATACAGATGGCCAAACCTTAAATGTTAACGCCGTCTATGAAAATTTCGGTCAAAATGGCCAATTTTTGTGTCAAAACAATATGAGTCCTTCGCAAAACAATCAAGGCAACTTTCAAAATTTTCAAAACAATTTTAACCAAGGAAACAATCAAGGAGGATATTATCAAGGTCAAAACCTTAAATTTCAAAACAATCAAGGTCTTCAAGATTAAGGTCAAAGTTTTAATTCGAATTTTCAAAATTCAAATCAAGGGAATTTTAATGGTAACTATTAAAACGTTCAAAATCAAGGTTTTAATCAAAATCAAAATAGTTTGCCAAATGAATTTCAAACTTACATGAAATCTAATGAGGCTAATATAAAGAAAATTGGAAAACCAAATGAGCAATTTGAAAAACAAGTTTTCAAACACTTTGAATGATCAAAATAACAAAATTGATCTAACTCAAAATAAAATTGATCCAAACCAAAGTCGTTTAGATAATATGTTGTCGGCATTAATGAGTAAACCGTCGAGTTCGGGTTCGGGTCTTTACCTAGTAACACTGTCACTAACCTGAAGGGAGAAGTTAAAGCCATCACGACTTATGGATGTCGTCATATTACCCCTTCTATTGATAATTTTAGAGTTGTAACCTCTCGACCATCGACTTTTTCATGTTCTAAGATCGATAGAAAAACGGTGGCCACTATAGATGATGTTAATGCAATAATGACTAAAAACGTTACTTGCATTTTTCGGTCTCGCTTAGTTTTGATTACGACAATATGTAAAAAAAGCATTTAAGAAAACAACGAAAAACGAATTCTTGAGTTCAAGTATTTTTCATTTTACCCATTTTCACTTAAGGTATGGATAAACAAGTACTAACCTTAATCAAGTGATCATGTGATTTAATCTTTTCTTAAAACTCACTTTTTATTAAAAGTGACAAGTTTTTATTAAACTTTATTTTTAAGAAAATGTTTTATTAAATTAATTATTTGAAATTTGAAAATGGCATATTCTTATAGCTGTTAAGAATATCCTTTCAGGATATTTTATACCCAGATAAGACCTCCACCACTAAAGGACAAAAAGGAGCGGAGTCTAGTCCGGCGGTACCTTAGCGCCTAGGCGGTACCTTATCGATAAGGTACCGCGGGCTGTGATAAGGTACCGCGGGCAGAAATAGCCGTTGGCTCCTTTGTCCTTTAAATAGTTGGCCATTCTCAGCTTTTCACTTCACCTATTTTGCACATTTATTTCCAGATTCAAACCCCTTCTTTAATCACTCAAATCTTTGATCATTTGTTTGATTATTACTTGTTTAATAAGGGAATCTTGTTCTTCCATCTCTTCCTCTCCAAGTGCAAAGAGAAGAACACTATCCTAGTGAAGTGTTGAGTCCACCACCAAAGATCTATTGAAGATCAATTTGTATATTCTTGTAGTTGTGTCATAGTTGTGAAGATCCAAGTAGTTGTGTCTATTTGGAAGTTGTGTATGTACTAAGTATAGTTGTGTATATTGGTCCTAGCTACGATTAGGGCTCGACTTTTAGCTTAGAGTCGGAAATTGGTTAAGCGACATGTACGGTTTTCTCCACCATAAGGAGCTTGTTGTGTAGTGAACTCTCGAGTAAGGAGTACTCGAGGAGTGGAGTAGGAACGAGGAGTGAGCTTCGTTGCCGAACCACTATAAATCCTTGGTGTTCGGTTTGATCTTTCTTTACCCTTAACTCTTTACATTCCTTATTACTTTTTGCATATACATGTGTTAATATTAGATTAGCTACACTATCATTCTTTATTCTTTGTGGATATATTTTTGTTAGTATTATTTTAGCTATACTATCATTATTTATTCTTTGTGGATATATTTTTGTTAGCATTAGTTTAGCTACACTATCATTGTTCATATTTGTGAATAAGAAGATTTCACATATTTCCTCAAGCCTAAGTTTTTGAAAAAGGATTTTTGGAAACCATATTTTTAACAAGTAAATTTTAAGAAACTATTCAACCCCCCCTTCTAGTTTCTACAATTGGTATCAGAGCGGGTTGCTCAAGAATTTTTAAAGTATATTGTATTTTAAAACTTGAATCGATCTATGGATTCCAACAAGTACCTAGAATGGAAATCTATGCAAAGACCACCACTTTTTGAAACCGATAGTTTTATTTATTGGAAAAATAGATTTGAAACTTATGTGAAATCAAAAGATTTAGATCTTTGGCATGTTATTACCAATGGTGATTTTTTACCCTTTCAATTTAATGAAGTTTCTAAAACAAAAGAATTAGTCACTTTTGACAAAGCTAATGATGATACTAAAAAGAAACTTTCAAAAAATAATGAAGCTAAATTGGTGATTTATAATGCTTTGCCTAAGAAAGAGTATGAAAGAATTTTTATGTGTGAAACCGCTATAGATATTTGGAACACTCTTTTAGTAACCCACCAAGGTAATAGCCAAGTCAAAGAAAGTAAAATCGATCTTCTTGTCCAACAATATGAACAATTTGTCATCTTAGAAGATGAAACTATTGATAGTGCATTTGCTAGGTTTAACACCATTATTACTAGTCTAAAAGCACTTGATGAAGGTTTTTCTAGCAAGAACAATGTTAGGAAGTTTCTAAGGGCCTTACATCCAAAGTGGAGAGCAAAAGTCACGGCTATTGAAGAGTCGAAAGATCTCTCAACTTTATCACTCGATGAACTCATAGGAAACTTGAAGGTTCATGAGATGATAATTTTGAAGGACTCGGAATTAGTAAAAACCAAGAGTGATAGGAAATCTCTTGCACTTAAGGCCAATAAGGCACAAAGTGACCATGATAGTTCCTCGGAAAGTGATGACGAGGAGTATGCATTGGCGGTGAGAGATTTCAAGAAGTTCTTCAAGAGACGAGGTCAACACGTTAGGCAACCAAACTATGACAAGAAACCATTGTCAAAGAATCGGTTTGTCAAGAACGAAAAAGGTGATAGAAGTTGCTTTAGATGTGGTGATCCAAATCACTTCATTGGTGATTGTCCAAAGCCCGCTCGTGATAAGAACCACACGGCATTTGTTAGTGGCGCTTGGAGCGATAGCGGTGAAGATGATGATGACAACCCCAAAGAGGAGAAATGTCTTATGGCTCATACTTCTAAAGAGGTACATTCCGAAACCGAATATTATAGCAATGATAGTTCTAATTTAGATGATATTGAATTTGAAGGCAAATATGATAGCTTACACAAACTTAGTCTTAAATTCATAGAAAAGAATAAAACCTTAAAATCAACCAAAACTAAGCTTGAAAATGAGATCAATGAACTTAGGGAGAAATTGACTATACTTGAGAAAAACAAAGAGGTTGATTTAGGTTGCTTAAGTTGTGAGAAACTTAGATTAGAGAATGATGATCTCAAGAGCACCTCCATTAAATTGGAAAAGTTCATAAAAGGTACTAGTGCTCTTGATGATATGTTAAACAAACAAGTTCATTCTAAGGAAAAACTTGGTCTAGGTTTTAACTCAAATGAAGCCTCAACTAGTGAACCAAAACAAGTCAGGTTTTCACAGAAAACATCTTATGGACGCGGTTCCACATCTTATGGCGCGGTTCCTTATCGCTATGGAACCGCGGCCATAGATAAGGTACCGCGGCCAGAAGTTGATTTTGTGAAAATTCTGAACTTTCTGAAAAATCTAAGTTAAATGAAAAACCAAAGCATCTTACTGTTAATAAGGTTCAATTACCCATACTTGACGACAGTACTATTAGTAAGTTCTATAAGCCGTTAAGTAAACCTCTCATGGGAAATAGAAGTTTATCTAGATTATCTTCTACTCCACCTAGAGTACGGAATGAGTCTAAGCCTAGAAGTAGAACGAAAACACCTACAAGAGATAATCAAAAGAACTCTCGAACTAGAAGTAAAACTCCAACACCTAGAAAGAACAAGAATAACTCTAAACCTAGATCAAACACACCTAGGAGAAGTAATAAGCAACAAAATGGTTACATGAATTACTACCCTCCTCCATTTTGTTCTCCATGGGGAATCCCCACCTCATTCATGCATCCCAACCAAATGCAAGGGATGTTTGGAACTAACAATTTTGGACCCATGAGATATTGGGGACCAAATGTTTGATCTTGTGTATTGTTACCTAGATATGCTTGGGAATTGATTTGGAGCTCGACGAGTGGATTAAGGATAGTGGATGTTCTAAACACATGACGGGTAATCGAAGTTTGTTCTCGCATTACAAAGCATATGATGGAGGTAACGTCACATTTGCTAGTAGTCTACGTGGTAATATCATTGGCAAAGGTACGGTTTCTCTTGACTCCATGACCATTGAAAATGTTGAGCACGTAGATAACTTAGGTTTTAATCTTTTAAGTATAGGTCAAATTTGTGATAATAAATGTAAGGTCATCTTTTCCGAACATGACAGTGAACTCGTAAAAGATGGAAAAGTCATTGGAAAAGGTGTTAGAAAGCATGGACTTTATGTCATGAAGGTTAATAAGAAGTCAAAAGACAACATATGTCTTGCGACTACAAATAATAGTTCGACTCTTTGGCATAGGAGATTAGGTCACGCTAATATGCGTTTAATTCAATCTTTAGTCTCTAAGGAGTTGGTAAGACACCTCCCCAAGATTAAGTTCGATAGTCACTTTTGTGATGCTTGCAAAATTTGAAAGAAAGTTCACTCAAGTCACAAAGCCAAGAATTTGGTTTCGACCTCTCGGTGCTTAGAGCTCCTACATATGGATCTCTTTGGACCTTCCGCCATACGGAGTTATGGAGGTAACCTTTATACCCTAGTTATAGTTGACGACTATTCTAGATTCACTTGGACTAGATTTTTGGCATCTAAGAATGAAGCTTTCGATCATTTCAAAATCTTTAGTCGAAGAATTCAAAATCAGCTAGGATGTTCAATTGTTTCTATTAGGACGGATCATGGTAGGGAATTTGATAATGAAGTGCAATTTGGTGCCTTTTGTGAAGCTCATGGTATTACCCATAACTTCTCGGCTCCTCGCACTCCACAATCAAATGGGGTAGTTGAAAGGAAGAATAGGACTCTCCAAGAGATGAGTAGGACGATGTTAAACGAGCAATCTTTGCCTCAAAATTTTTGGTGCAATGCCGTAGATACATCGACTTATATTCTCAACCGAATTCTTATTCGACCTTTCCTAGGAAAGACCCCTTATGAGATTCTTAAAGGTAAGAAACCCTCATTAGAATACTTTAGGGTGTTTGGAAGCAAGTGCTTTATCCTCAACACCAAAGACTACCTTACCAAGTTTGACCCAAAGTCTTACGAAGGTGTCCTTTTAGGTTATTCCCAAACTAGTAAGGCCTACATAGTTCTAAATAGAACCTCAGGGGTTATTGAAGATTCACTCAACGTAACCTTTGATGAAACCCCTCCTTCACCCAAGACACCACCATTGGTTGATGATGACTTAGATGAATTAGAAGTAGTTAAAGCCAAAGAGGTTAGAAAAATAGGAGTTGAAGACCTTAGTGTTGAAAAGGAAGTAAACATTAAGGAGTCTAGGGATCATACTCTCAATAATGTCATTGGTGACTTAAATAAAAGGACCCTAAGATCTCAAGTCCAAAATCAAAGCAACTTCTTTTGTTTTGTCTCCTTGATTGAACCAAAGAATGTTAAGGAAGCTTTGACGGATGAGAGTTAGGTCATTGCGATGCAAGAAGAATTGAATCAATTCGTTGCCAATGATGTTTGGGAACTTGTTCCTCCACCTAGAAGTTCTACCATTATAGGAACCAAATTGGTATTTAGGAATAAGCTAGATGAGAATGGTGTTGTGTCTCGTAACAAGGCTAGACTTGTAGCTCAAGGCTATAATCAACAAGAAGGGATTGATTATGACGATACATATGCACCGGTAGCTAGATTAGAATCAATTAGAATCCTTTTAGCCTACACTTGTGCCTTAGACATTAAGCTTCAACAAATGGATGTAAAGAGTGCATTTCTTAACGGTTTGATCAATGAGGAGGTATATGTGGCTCAACCTCCCGGCTTCATTGATTTTGAGAAACCGGACCATGTTTACAAGCTTAAGAAAGCACTTTATGGACTCAAACAAGCACCCAAAGCTTGGTATGATAGACTTAAAGCGTTTCTTGTTAAACATGAGTATACCATGGGTATGGTAGACAATACACTCTTTACAAAGAAGAAAGGTTCTCACCTCATAATCGTACAAATATATGTTGATGACATTATATTTGGCTCAACTTGTCAAGAATTGTGTGATGACTTTGCCAAAATAATGCATGATGAGTTTGAAATGAGTATGATGGGAGAACTTAACTTCTTTTTAGGACTCCAAATTAAACAAATGGACGATGGTATTTTCTTTAGTCAATCTAAGTACGCTAAAGAAATGCTAAAGAAATTTGGATTAGAAGAATCTAGACCAATGAAGACCCCTATGGCATCGGATACTAAACTCACCGTAGATGATGATTGTGAGTCGGTAGACAACACCAAATATAGAGGTATGATTGTTAGTTTGTTGTACCTAACGGCAAGTCGACCGGATATCATGTTTAGTGTTTGCCTTTGTGCTCGCTTCCAAGAGGCTCCCAAAACCTCTCACCTTGAAGCGGTTAAGCGTATCTTCCGATACATTAAAGGCACTATACATTTAGGATTATGGTATCCTAAAGGGACCAGCGTAGAAACCATTGTCTACGCGGACTCGGATCATGCGGGAGACTATGTGGACCGGAAAAGCACTAGTGGAGTTTGTACCTTCATGGGTTGTTGTTTAACTTCTTGGTTCTCCAAGAAACAAACCGCTCTTGCGATATCCACCACGGAAGCCGAGTATGTGAGTGTCGGTAAAGCATGCCAACAAGCTCTATGGATGAAGCAAGCGCTTGTTGATTACGGTATTTCTCTTGATGATGTTCCCATCATGTGCGATAATAAAGGCGCTATAGACCTAAGCAAGAATCCCGTGCAACATTCGCGAACCAAACACATAGAAATTAGACACCATTTCCTTAGGGATAATGTTCAAAAGGGGAACATTACTATTGAAAAGGTGCCCTCCGAAGACAACTTAGCCGATATCTTCACTAAGCCACTTAAGAGGGAACCTTTCAATTACTTGCGTCTAGGTCTAGGATTAATGGAACATCTTCCTTAAATTCCTTTCTTATTGTGTGTTTTCTATTATGACTTTGAGTCCTTGAGTCTTTTAAACTCCTTTTGAAAAATCTTCTCATCTCCTTTTCAAAACTCTCAAAGTCTCTTTCGAAAATGGTTGAGAAATTCGTTTGACATTGTTAATTCAATCTAAAAACGATTTTTTCATAGATTCTCGCTATTAATATAGAGCTTACATAATTCATATGTATGATTCTCTCAAACATAGCAAGAACAAGATTGAATCATGGAGGATCATTGTGTCATGACTTAAGGTCTTGTCTTACACACCTCCTACATTGATTTTTTAATCCATGTATTTTGGTCAAATCTCTATTTGGTAAGTTTGCATATGTTTTCTTTGTCTATCTTTGCTTTTAAGCATATCCCTATGATAAGTTAGACTAGAAAAATAAGATTTGCTGAAAATCTTTCTCCAAACACCAAACCCTGCTTCTGCAGGCGGTTCCTTATGTGAACCGCGGTACCTTATTGATAAGGTACCGCCAGTATAGATAAGGAACCGCCTACAGTGGCCTTCCTTTTCGGGTTTTTGTCTGAAACTCCAGATTAGCTCCAACCTTTTTGAGAATCTTTGTTTCAAACCCTTTGACCACCCCAAAAATACCCTAAGCTTTCCCTATTTAAACCATAAGCATTTTGCATTACTTCACATCCAAAATGTCTTATTCTCCCAATGAAAGCCTTGAATCTCCTCCATTTTCTCCAATTGCTTTCAATCCAAACCCACCCAAGAACATTCTTAATCACATTTCTCCTACCAAGAATGTTGATTGTGGAACTTCTTTTCTTCCACCACCACCCTTTAGTGTTCTTCCTCCTTCTCATGATAATGTCATGCACCATGGAACATATTGTCATTGTTGTCAATATCAACATCTTGCTATGGCACACATCTATGAGGAGTTGAGCTACATCAAGAGTCTCTTAATCAAGCCTCCTCTTCACTTTGATTATGAGATCTCCAACAAGCCACCACCACCACCCTCCGCTATTACCTTGTCTTTCATATAAGCATTGATTGCTTATCCACAAGACACCACATTCAAGCAAATCTTAGAATTCTAGAATAACTAGGATTATATTTATGCTTTTGGCTTGTTTCTTTTTTCCATACTTCTTTGTATGATGTTTCTTTTAGTAACCTATCTTGGATCTTTGTCTTTGTGTTTTCTTCTCTTTTTATTTTTTATCTTTTATGTGACCTATTGCTATATATTGTTGGTTGTTTCTTTTGTTCAACTAACCCTTCTATGTAGCTAGTCACCATATCTCGATTCCTCGGTGCCCCAAGCTAGGGAGAGTAAGCACCAAGGGGGAGTCTTTGCAAAGTCTGTTTCTTCAACACCGGATTACGCAACCTTTTTGCTTCGACAAAGGGGGAGAAATGAATAAACTCGTCTTCGAAAATCTTGTTTTTTGTGTGATTGAGTTTATGTATTGTCGGAATCAAAAAGGGGGAGATTGTTAATGCAATAATGACTAAAAACGTTACTTGCATTTTTTGGTCTCGCTTAGTTTTGATTACGACAATATGTAAAAACAAGCATTTACGAAAACAACAAAAAACGAATTCTTGAGTTCAAGTATTTTTCATTTTACCCATTTTCACTTAAGGTATGGATAAACAAGTACTAACCTTAATCAAGTGATCAAGTGATTTAATCTTTTCTTAAAACTCACTTTTTATTAAAAGTGACAAGTTTTTATTAAACTTTATTTTTAAGAAAATGTTTTATTAAATTAATTATTTGAAATTTGAAAATGGCATATTTTTATAGCTGTTAAGAATATCCTTTCAGGATATTTTTATACCCAGATAAGACCTCCACCACTAAAGGACAAAAAGGAGCGGAGTCTAGTCCGGCGGTACCTTAGCGCCTAGGCGGTACCTTATCGATAAGGTACCGCGGGCTGTGATAAGGTACCGCGGGCAGAAATAGCCGTTGGCTCCTTTGTCCTTTAAATAGTTGGCCATTCTCAGCTTTTCACTTCACCTCTTTTGCACATTTATTTCCAGATCCTTCTTTAATCACTCAAATCTTTGATCATTTGTTTGATTATTACTTGTTTAAGAAGTGAATCTTGTTCTTCCATCTCTTCCTCTCCAAGTGCAAAGAGAAGAACACTATCCTAGTGAAGTGTTGAGTCCACCACCAAAGATCTATTGAAGATCAATTTGTATATTCTTGTAGTTGTGTCATAGTTGTGAAGATCCAAGTAGTTGTGTCTATTTGGAAGTTGTGTATGTACTAAGTATAGTTGTGTAGATTGGTCCTAGCTACGATTAGGGCTCGACTTTTAGCTTAGAGTCGGAAATTGGTTAAGCGACGTGTACGGTTTCCTCCACCATAAGGAGCTTGTTG
The DNA here is from genome assembly GCA_025667525.1 of Glebionis coronaria. NCBI lineage: Eukaryota > Viridiplantae > Streptophyta > Magnoliopsida > Asterales > Asteraceae > Glebionis > Glebionis coronaria. The sequence goes on along the minus strand of CM046876.1, from coordinate 461,375,319 downwards.
TGTAGTGAACTCTCGAGTAAGGAGTACTCGAGGAGTGGAGTAGGAACGAGGAGTGAGCTTCGTTGCCGAACCACTATAAATCCTTGGTGTTCGGTTTGATCTTTCTTTACCCTTAACTCTTTACATTCCTTATTACTTTTTGCATATACATGTGTTAATATTAGATTAGCTACACTATCATTCTTTATTCTTTGTGGATATATTTTTGTTAGTATTAGTTTAGCTATACTATCATTCTTTATTCTTTGTGGATATATTTTTGTTAGCATTAGTTTAGCTACACTATCATTGTTCATATTTGTGAATAAGAAGATTTCACATATTTCCTCAAGCCTAAGTTTTTGAAAAAGGATTTTTGGAAACCATATTTTTAACAAATAAATTTTAAGAAACTATTAAACCCCCCCTTCTAGTTTCTACAGATGAGAAACCCTCTTCTTCTTCTCCTTCTTCTTCTTCTAAACCTTTTTCTTCTCGTCTTTCTCATATCCCGTCCATAGTTCTCCCAAAGAAGTTTTTTGATTTGAACAAGGTGACCCTTGAAGAGACTTGTATCGCAGTTTTTCTTAAAGATTTCTGAAAGAAACGTAAAGATCTTGGTGGGTTTCTAATTCCTTTTGATTTTCCAGAGATTGAGGGATGTTTAGCACTTGCCAACCTCGATGCTAGCATCATTCTTATGCCTCTATCCATTTGTAAAAATTGCATTTTCCTAGTCTTGCCCAACTAACATGACCATTGAATTAGAAAATCGAACCCTTGTCTACCTGGTTGGTATTGTAGAAGGTGTCTGTTAGGATTGGAAAAATTTCTTTTCCCACCAATTTTGTCATTTCCGATAATGAGTGCGACCCTCATGTCCCTATTGTTTTATGTAGACCTTTCATATCGATGGATCATGCCGAAATCGTCGTTGCGTGTGGTAAATTGGTTTTAAGATATAGGGAAGACCAAATGGATTTTTACATGGATAATGATCCTAGTAATGTTTTAAAAAATGATAAAGAACTTGAAAAATGTTTTGAAAGAATTACTAAAAATGATTTTGATGAAAATGAGTTTAACGAAAAACAATATGCCTATTTAATTGAAATTTTTTTTAAGAAAAATCATGGAAATCATTTTGGGACTTATTCGGTAATGACAATGAAGATATAATTCTAGAGGACAACGTTAGTTCCATTAACCATTCTTTGAATGAGAAGCTGTATTCACAACCTCCGAAGTACCTCCTTCATAAGACCATCAAGGCACAATCTTCAATTGAAGAGCTTTTCACTCCTAGTCCCACATCGAGTAAGACTAAGGATTTTCCACATGAGAATTCCGTAAGTGGACTTGCTCATATTGATTACTTCTTTGACCCCAAGATCGAAAGCACAACTAAAAAAAGAGATAGCTCTTATAGACCCACTTCCCCTTAGAAGTGATTCTTTCAATCCCAATGCCGACCTCGCCGAGATCGGACGTCTTCTTTATAATGATGAACCGTCTGCGGATGATCGATGATTCCACTCTCGAGAAGCTCTCTGATGAACTTTCTCCCATTGAGAATGAAGTTGTTTTTTTGGACCGTAATACGATCGAGACCTATTATGAGATTCACAATGATGGTTTTGAGCTTCCATGGCTCAATGAACGAATCTTTGATGAGGAAATCGAGAGTATTGACGGTCCTATATTTGATGACCATTATGTTGACCTAGAGGGGATGTTTTCTTTATTGAAAATTCGTTTGATAATTTTTCTCCTAATCTCCCTCCCACCCACCATGACTTAAATGTTCTAATTTTTAGCGTACCAAATGTCACTTATAAAACACCTAATATTCTAGATTTTTAAAATGGAAAATCAGGTTTTCATAATGATAATGTAAAAGATGAAAAAAGGGGAAAAAATTAAATATTATTTAAACGATGTCCCTATTGATACAAAAGTTGGATGATTCTAGCTAGACCCTGATTAGGCTTAATTCGGGTGCTGGGGCTCCGGCTCCTGCACCAAGTGAATTTCTGGTTGGGATCATGCACACTAAAAGTAACACGCTGTTAGGCTTACCGTAGGAATGTATCCCACGATCAAACTCTGGCTTGAGAGTAAGTAATCGGTTTTAGGGTTAGTAATCGGATGTAAAGTGAGAGTATGAAGAATGTAACACCCCATTTTGATAAATGGGATGTCACGCGTGATTATGGCGTGTCATCTAAGCATACAAGGATAAATGTCTAAACATTACATGACCATAAAGGAAATACCGGAATCAAACATCGGTAGTCCAAAAGTAGAACTCATCACAAACAAACATAAGTACTGTAAATGAAAGGACTAAACAATGTCCATGGAAATGAGGATCAAAGTATAGATAAATGCATAAAGTAAAGAAGGCTAGAAAGCTTCCAGTCCATATCCACGTACGCTTAAAGTCTACGAGCGTCCCTGAGTACATGCCGTTTTGGGAACATGAAAAGGAAAACGGCTGAGAAATTCGCTCAGTGCACGGATGTATAAGTAAAGCATGAATAATATAAGCATATAAGCATGAAACATCGGAAGAAACTAAGTCCTGGATAACCCGGTTATATCTTAATAAAACTGGTTTTATAGTTTGAAAAGCCTTATGTTTATCTTGTAAAAACTGTTTAACATATTTTACCGTTAGCCAATATAGGTCATGAAATATCAACGTGCATGAATACTTGGAGGGGTGACCTCGTCATGCAAATTAGAGGGGCTGCGTCTAATTTAATATACTGGTTTTGGGTAGGAGGGATCAGCGCCTTGTGAAGGATGCTAGGCACACACCACATTCACACTGAGTAATCTACTGAAAACATGTAACTAGGATGCACCCATACGCCCCACCTGATAATATAATAAATGGCCAAAAGCTTAAAGGGACGCCACGAGCAATCACTCTACCATGGGGAAGTCATAACATTGGTGCCTCCAGTGTTATGGTTATGGTACCTCCATAACTAGGTGAAACTGGTCATGCATGTATATGGCTTTAGGTATTCTAATTAACATAAGCAATCAAAACATATAAAACATATACTAGGGAAAACAGTTGGCTGCATACGGGGAAATCCTAATAAGGAAAGAATGTCCATACTGAAAGGACGGAGAATCCGTACCTTATGTCCAGTGAACGAAGAAGACGAACGGAAGAGAGTCCTACTTCGGTATCACTAATGCTACATAAATACATACGTGTATAAGTATCTGATTACTGAGTACGTAACTGGTTTTATATCATGTCTTAGCTTGTTTTATGTGTTCATGTCATGTTTTACTGATTTAAGCTTTATACTGTGTTTATCATATATTCTATCTATTCTGATTAACTATTACTTGTATTTCATGTATTATTATACTTGTTGTGTAATAATAAGTAACTTTCTAAAAATAGCAGTTTTCCTAAAATAGAAAGTTTCCAAAAATAGAAAGTTACCAAAAATAGAAAGTTTCCAAAAATAGAAAGTTTCCAAAAATAGAATTACTGCTTAAAATAGATAAGTTTCTAAAAATAGAAGTTTCCATAAATAGATATAAGCTGGATAATTAAGCTAATTATATAAGCTTAAGTGTTTTCTGATTATTATTCTAAGTCATGCGATTATATAGTATAGTTTATTAATTATTTCATGTGAATTAAATAAACTATAGGTTAAAGTATTTAATTAAATATAACATGATTTTAATTAAATAAAGGTAAAATACTTAGGTTAAAACATGTATTATTATCTATTAATAATATAACCTAAGTCATGTAAATTAATTAATTATAAGTCATGGTTTTAAATAATTAATTAATTATATAGTCTAAGTAAAGATAAATATTTAGGTTAAAATTCATGAATTAATAATTAAATTAATAACCTAAGTCATGTAAATTAAATTAATCATGTTCATGCTTTTAATTAATTTAATTTAAGTCTTGAAGAATAATATGACATAACTTGTAAAAATCATAAACCTTGAAAAGAATGATTCATGAACCGGACCCGTGATTAAAACCCATGAACTGGACCCGTAACCATCACCATACCCCGACCAAGGTCGGGGTTTCCCTTGCCCTTGCTGCTGCCGTGACACCACCACCACCAAGCCGAGACCCCCTTGGGGCTCGGTTACGCGTCGGCTAGACCACAAACACCCCTAAACCCTTGATTTGATTTAACCCCCATGATTAGAACATGTTTATATTACTTGTATTTAATTAGTTTATTAAAAACATCATGATTTTATGTGATTATATAAATCAAAACATAAAAAGAAAAGGTTAAAGGTTATACCGATTACGTGAAATCAAGAAGGATGAACACACACGATTCCTTGCAATAAATCAAAGATCAAAATCAACCCGAACACCCCTTTGGTGTTCTTAAACCCGGCGGTCAAGGAGCAAAGAAAAGAAAAACTAGGGTTTTTCTTATTTTCTAACTTTTGTAAATAATGAACATGTTTTTCCTAAATTCCCTAGTTAGTAAAATTACATGGGCTAAGCCCATGTTGCTTGGTATAGCCGCGGGTAGGGGGCCCCACATGGGGTAACCCATACCTTTTTTCGTGTCTAAAATAATAGTGTGTTCTCGTGTTCGTAAATCACGTGTTCTAATTAGTTATCGATCGTGACTTAGTATATTTATTCGTGTTCGTAATAAATATATATACATATGTAATATTAGCTCGTGATTAATTTACGTTCATGACTTCATGTTCGTATGTTCGTGATTATAATTATTATTGGAATAATTATCGTGTGCTTATACGTAATAAATACTTATCGTGTTATAACACGTACGTAATACTTGTAATTCTTGTACGTGAACCGTAAACGTGCTATAAAAGGAAAGTTCTAATCATGTACGTACGATCTTAAGGGTACTGTTCATGGTAAAAGCATGCGGGTTTTACAAAGAATATGATACCTTTCTGAAACCCTTGAGGGTTCCTTATATAGGCGGTGAAACCCTAATGGGCCTTCACCGATACTTCGGCCCCAAGTATAAGATAATCACCATAATTAGCTTGATTGTTATCTTCTAATATGGTTAGTGTATATCCTATACTTTAGGGTAAATCACAATCCCAATTGGGTTGTGATTTTGTCTAACCCTATACCGGCTGTGCCGGGCTGTGGGCCGCACACATCTCTGCGGCCACTATTCATTTGAATCCCATAAGCTTAAATGAAAATATTCTAACCCATTCATGATAGGTCGGATGCGGGTAGTACCCGTGGGCCGGGTTCATGAACCGGTTGGGGACTATACGTCATCATGTCTCCCAGTCTAGTTGTTACAGCCGTAGGCGTAACCTCTAGACTAACCAATGTCCCTTATTCTTTCTTGACAAAAAACGGCCGCACACACAATACTGTTGACCAGGACAACATTAATGAATGCATTAATGGTAGGCAAGGTCGAGAGGACGGTGTAGATATTTCTCTGCAAAAGTACACCACATGGGCCCACCCTCGAGTTACGCAAAACTGTTTTAGAGGTAACTCGTGGGCCCCTCTGACGTTTCAACTGTGTCAGTAACCCCATCCGTTAGATGGGCGTAGTGGATTACACGTGGCAATCATCCAGGCCACCTCGTAAACTGAGGCAACCCTATAAAAAGCGTGTGTGTGTGACTGTGCACACACACAGTTCATACCTTCTACCACCATTGTTGCACTTTCCTTCAATCCTTCTACTTTCTTTCCACGGAAATCCGTCGTACCAGGTTATATCATCGGCCCTTCTCCATATATTTATAAATCATGGTGAAAGACAACCCCACACTCACGACGGTACTTAATGTGATGTCTGCGAAGAATTTATGGATTTCTCGTCTGACTATTACATTCCCGAAAGCGTACACGTCACCTATCCGGGTGATGGTGAAGCTATTACGGATGCCCCGACGGGGAAAATAGGTGTATACACACGCCTATTTGACTCGGCCAACTACCGCATCCCATTATCTAGGTTCCTGGTAAACATCCTAACTTATTATGATTTTCACATAACCCAACTGCATTGTATAGGGGTGTGTAAGATCAATCCGTTTGAAATCACATGCCATACATGTGACGTAGCCCCCACCGTAAGTCATTTTAAGGTCTTCTATATGCTACAAATGGTCAATGGCTGGCTATCGTTTAAGAAACGCCCAGGCAATACACCCATGACGTATGGCAAGGCCTTAGATTCTCTAAAAAACTGGTACGACCATTACTTCTTTGTAGATACCAAGGTCTTCCCTGCCCCCTTTGTTCTAAAAACCAAAGTCCGACACGATTATCCACCCCCAACCAGTGAATATAGCAGTAGGGATGTTAGAACCTTAGATACCCATCGCACCTATTTCCATAAGGACCTGCCGGAGAACTTCCTATGCTTGATAGGTATTAGCCGTAACAACTTCGGCAGGGAAGACAGATACTCGTGCTTCTTGGACGCCCGCAGACAGGGTGGGTATATTTGATTTACCAAACACATATGTAACATGTTTTATATAGAACTAACACATTGTATTCATATGTGCGCAGAGATGAGGCTATTCGGTCTGCTACGCCAGGGAGACCCTAAAAAGGTCCCCGAAGGCTCTCGACCACTACATCAGGATGAGCCACCACTACTCGAGGCTACTCGAAACCTGACCGTCCATCTGGAAGACGTGCCAGAGCCTCACTCTGATATGGGCGAAGAGGGATTAGAGAAGTCACCGTTGGACTTCCTTAATGAAGATGGTGACAACCTCTTGTTGGAAGGTGGTGAGGGCACGGCAAAAAGCACCACGACCCCTCACCCAGAGAACCAAGATGACAATCAAGACCAACTGTCTGAGGAAGTCGACCGAATGCTTGAATCCGAGGAAGAAGAAGCAGGGGACCAACCGGACTCCACCACACAACCAAAACCCGCCACAAAAAGGCGCAAGCTCAAGAGAAGAGTTGGGAAGGCAACGGAGGAAGAAGTGGGTGCGTCCAATTCACCTGTCAAGAAGTTGCGCAAGGACCATCCTCAATACAAGGAAGGCAACAGCACCACCGCGCCAGAAATCAACCCACTTCCTCCCCCCACCGTAACCAGTAGCCAAGCGGAGAAGGCCGTGTGGAAAGCTACCCCTGTCACTACCGTGTCCCCGATCATCACTAAGCCTACGATAGCTTCAACGTAAGTATCCCTCTCGACTCTTTCATCATTTTTTGTCATTATTTGTTAAGTACAAACTCCAAAATACTAACAATTCCATTGAAATAACAGGGTGGATTCTATGGTCGTGCCGCATGAGGGAGATGCTGTCAGGGAGCCATACCCGTGATACAATACATCTCACAAACTCCTCCTCCCACCCATGTAGAAGAGCCCAAGTCTGAAGGACCAGTTCAACGCCTTTGCCCGGTCTGGAACTTGTCTCAACTAACTAAGCTAGAGACAGAGGAGGAGTGTAAGGAATTTGTGGATCACTTGACTCCTTCCAGTCTGGCTCAGGAACTCAATGAGCTTACCCATGGAGATCTTCTTGACCAATTCAATGTAGCCACCGCGCACCAGATAACAGTCAGCGCTTTGAGACGGCCTTGGGTCATGTGCGGAGTGCAGACAGGAAAATTGCTCGCCGGGAGAAGATGGTAGATGATCATGAACAAACAATATCCTCCCTACGAGCTGACTTGACCGTGGCTGAGCCAACCGTGAAGGAGCAGGCGATGCATGCCACTACTCGTGAAAACAGGATAGCTGAGCTGGAGGCCGAGGCCCAATCGCTGCGAGAGAAGGTACGCCCAACCCTACGCCATCTTGTCTTATATATCTACTATCACTTTGTATATGCCACTATTGCTCTAACAATCACAATCATTATATCAATAGGTGACAGCCGCAAAGACCACCACCCAGTCACTGACCAAGGATGTGGCGACCATTTCCCAAGAGCGTGACGATTTGCGTGCAGTCGTGAAAGGTGAGGCGCATTTGGCCTCGGCCTTCATGGAGTACAGAGTTGAGCACGAGAAGGTCGTAGAGGATCGTCTAGAGGGAATGATAAGCGGTTGGATGCAATGGCTATGGATTTCGACGAAGATTTATACCCCCACATGCTCACAGCCATTGCAGGTCGTAGGTGGTTGATAGGATCTGGCCTTCGGTTGGTCGTGAACAAGGCTGCGGACTCCCCTGAAGTGGCCTAGTCTTTTGCCGATGTCGTATCTGACGGCATAGACCGTGGTAGGTATGAGGGGCTTGTAGCTGCGGCTGAGTGGATAGGTCAAGGTAAAGAGGTCAAGGACCATGGTTATCATAAGCCAGATTCTGAAGCAAAGATGATTGCGTCCATGACAGCTTTGGATAAATTGGAGTATCCATTGCTGGACAAGATCGAAGATTTGAAGGACGCGCCCATCGACATGGTCATGGAGCAGCTTTGTGTAGAGGCGGACATCAAATCGCAGCTGACAATTCCCCTCTATGTAGATAGTCCTCCACTAGAGGACCCATGGGCCATTAAGGGGAGAAGATCCTGGGAGAGGCCATCAAGGCTAATGTAGATCGTGCCTTAAGGAAGAAAGGGTGTCGCGCTACATGTCGCACCCCTACTGTTGGATCCGCCCATCTTCCACGGTCTGATGGAATGCCTGTGACAGCCCCAACCATGCATGGTGCGACGTCTCTAGCAGGGATATTTGCCACGCCAGAAGGATCTACAATCGAGTCTTTGGCGCAGCATAGGAAAAAGCTTGGGGAGTCCATGCTACCCTATTAATTTGTCATTTCTTATAACAAACAATAACTGGTGCATTGTAATATTCGTCCGTGTATGTCCACGACACTTAAATACTTGACATTTTTGTGAAACAATTTGTATTGTAACAACTTAGGCCGTGAATGTTCGCGGTATTTTGATGTGCGTATTTGAAACTTGTCTTTTTAATCAGATAATTGTATAAATCCATTAGATTAAATATCCATGCGTGAATGTATCACGGCTTACAATTAAAAACCAAGTCTATAATATACTAGACGTGCATTGTGTGTCTTTATCATGTCCGGCACTTTATAAGTACGACATGTGGAAACTTATTAGAACGTCTTGTGAATAAGGAGTCTAGTAAGGATTCGTGATCCGCGTCGCTGAGGTTGCATCCCTCTTATGCGACAAGTTGAATTAGTAGGTTCACTTAATCCTCTTGCTCCACATGGAAACGAATAGTACATGTACGGCTGAATGAATGCATATGAGTAAGAAATAACACTTAAGAATATAAACAAAAAATAATCCTAAGTACACAAAAGACATAATTTGCACAAGAGTAAGCCGTGGATCTAGCTAGGCACTACAACGTTTTTTTATTACGGTTACGATTTTTTGATAGATAGATAAATTCCTAAGACAAATAGAACCTAGAAAACACAAAAAGCAAAAATACATGGATCTTTGTTGAAGCTGTCTAGAGCGAAATGTCCATGCGGAGGCCGTAGCCTTTTAGAGATAACACCTTTTAAGGTTGCTAATATTCCATGTACGATCCAAGTCACGGCCCTCTGTGTCACGTAACTTGTACGCACCTAGCCCCAAAGCTTCCGTGACTTTATACGGCCCTTCCCACTTTGGTCCAAGTTTTCCCGTGTTCTCCGCGCGACTTGCCTTGTTAGCACGATAGAAAAAATCCCCCGGTCGGAAGGAAACACCCTTGACTTTGGAGTCGTAATAAGCTTTCATCCGTGCCTTAGATTTAGCTTCATTGATGGCTGCTATCTTCCTTTTCTCCTCGAGTAAGTCTAAATTGACCCGGAGTTCCTCATCGTTCGTGACGACATTAACCTCCGTCGTGCGGATTGTTGGCATTCTAATCTCTGCTAGAATGACTGCCTCGGTCCCATAGGCTAACGCAAATGGAGTGTCCCCATTAACTGTGTTGATCATTGTCCTATGCGCCCATAGGACATGTAGTAGTTCGTCTACCCATTTGGCGCTTCTCTCATCTAGGCGCGCCTTTATTCCTTCACATAGGCTTCTATTCGCCCGCTCCAATAAATCATTAGTCTGCGGGTGTTTCACTGATGCAAAGCGCCGTTTGATGTTCAACGCTGCACACCAATCTTTGAACGGATTGTTCGCAAACTGTTTTCCGTTGTTTGAGATAATCTCCCCTGGTAAACCAAAACGACATACAATATTTTCCCAAACAAACTTTTTTACCTGTTTGCCCGTAATTGTTGCGACCGCCTTAGCCTCTATCTACCGAGTGAAGTAGTCCATATCCACGATCAAGAACTTAACGACTCCGGCTGCGACAGGAAAAGGACCTGCTATGTCTATTCCCCATTTGTAAAATGGCCATGGGGATATGATGGGTGTCAGCTCCTGTTGTGGATGACGCGGTACTAGCCTATGCACCTGACAATCATTGTAATTAAGAATCATATCTCGTGCATCTCGATGCATAGTCGGCCAATAGTATCCTGTACGTAGAGCCCGTGCTACTACCGATCTGGGGCTGGCGTGCATGCCGCACGACCCTTCATGAATTTCACTAATCACATAATTAGCTTGGCATGGTCCAACACATCGCAAGCATGACTCTAAGAATGAGAGTTTGTATAAGACACCATCGCGGAGTTTAAACTGTTGTGACTTTCTTTTAATGCGACGCGCCTCTGTTTCTTCCTCAGGAAGGGTCTCGTCTGTCAAATAGCTTATGATCGGGGTCATCCACGTAGGTCCCTCCTCATCAACTATTGTTGCGATCTCCTCTTCTGCAATGGATTTATCCTTGAGTATTTATACCAACACTTGCTTGGATAAATGGGCGAAGCTCGTAGATGCGATTTTGCTAAGGGCATCCGCATTCTTATTCTCGCCTCTTGGTACCTGCTTGATAGAGAACTTGGCAAAACCAGTGATAAGTGACTTGAATTTCTCTAGATATTGGATCATGTTTTCCTCCTTGGCTCCGTACCCTCCTAGAATGTGATTCGCGACAAGCCGCAAGTCCACGTAGGCTTCCAGGTTGCGTACCCCCATCCTAGCAGCGATTTTTAAGCCTGCAATCAATGCTTCGTATTCTGCCTCATTATTCGTAGTTGTGAATTCAAAACGCAAGGCATAGGTGAAATCCATGCCTTCCGGATTTGTGAGTATGAGGCATGCTCCTGATCCGTCCGTGCAAGAAGATCCATCGGTAAACTAGACCCATGGTTCCGTTGGAGTTTCTTCCTTTTAGAACCATTGGCTCGTCCTCATCGGGTTTCTTAATTATGAAATCCGCCAATATTTGGCCCTTAACGGCTGCCCTTGGTCTATAGGAGATGTTGTGTTCCCCGAGTAGGACGCTCCACTTTTGTAGTCTCCCTACAACGTCCGGTTTAGAAATAATCTGGTTTATTGGTTGATCCATGATAACCACAATTAGGTGCGCCTGGAAGTAACAGCGTAACCTTTTCGCGGCATAGACCAATGATAAGACTAATTTCTCCATTGGTGAATAATTCAGCTCTGGGCCTTGCAACGCTCTGCTTATGAAGTAGACTGGAGTCTGGACTGAATCCCGATCATTCATAAGGACTGCGCTTATTGCTCCGTACGTAGCGGATAAGTACATGATTAGCTCATCCTTAGATCGCGGGGCGACTAGCATAGGAAGAGCCACTAGATGTTGCTTGAGCTGTCCAAACGCTTCCTCCGCCTCTCTTGTCCAGCGAAAGTCTCCTTTCTTCAAGCACTTCTTGAGTGTTTTGAATAAAGGGGGTGACTTCTCTACGGACTTTGATAAGAACCTATTAAGCCCGGCTAGCTTTCTATTAAGTGATTGTACCTCTTTAAGTGTCCGAGGGGATGGTAGCTATATCACAGTGTCCGTCTTCTCCGGACAAGGCTTGATGCCGTTTGGATTAATCATATACCCAAGGAACATTCCTTCGGTTGCTCCAAACGTACATTTTTTGGGATTCAGCTTCATGTTGATTTTCCTCAATGTGTCGAATGTCTCCTGGATATCACGGAGGAGTTCGTCCTCCGTATGACTTTTGATAACCAAGTCGTCGACGTAGACTTCAAGGTTACGACCTATCTGCGAGTCGAAGGCTTTATCAACAAGTCGTTGATATGTCGCGCCTGCGTTCTTGAGTCCGAACGGCATTTTTGTGTAACAATACACACCCTAACTGGTATGGAACTCCGTCTTATCCTCATCTTCTTCCGCCATCTGGATCTGATGGTATCCTTTATATGCGTCCAAGAATCATTTAAAGAGTACCCCGCATAAGGATTCCACCTTCCAATCGATTTCTGGTAACGGATAGCAATCTTATGGGCAAGCTTTGTTCAAGTCTGTGAAATCCACACACATGCGCCAACTTCCATCATGCTTCTTGACCATGACCGGATTGGAGAGCCACTCATGGTAATAGACCTCGCGCATAATTCATGTGTCTACCAGTTTCTTTACCTCGTCCAGGATTACCTGGCTGCGTTCTGGCGCTTGACCGCGCTTCTTTTGCTTAACAGGGGGATATCCAGTGCGGATTTGAAGCTTATGTTCTGCGATCGAACGCGGTACGCCCGCCATATGCCTTGGTTCCCATGCGAATATATCCAGGTTTGCTTTTAGGAGAGAGCACATGGTCATCTTTCCTTTCTCGGAGAAGGTTCCCTGATAGCTACCTCTTGTTCCAAATATTCAGGGTGGATTACCATTTTCCAATTAGGGGGTGGTGATCCTTCCTTTATAGGATTTGGCTGGATTGGTGTTGTCACGACATGAGACTCCGATGTCGGTGCGACTGAATTGTAAATAGTGACAATTCCCCCTTCCACCGGGAATTTAATCATGTCGTGTGCCGTGGACGGGACTGCCCGTATGGCTAGGATTCCTGGTCTTCCGATAATACCATTGTACGGAAAATGTGAACGTATCACCATAAAGTTCATCCATGCCGTAGTTGAATGCTCTTTATCTCCAGTGGTTACCAACAAGCGTAATTTCCCTATCGGCGAGATAGTGTCCCCACTGAAGCCAATAAGCGGCGACGTGGCCGACACCAATTGGCTTTTAATTTCTGGTCCTAGCTGTACGAAGCAGTGTTCGTAGAGCACTTTCGCCGATGATCCTCCATCCACATACATACAACGAACATTATGAGTTCTAATGCTTACCTCAATCGTGAGAGGTGCGTCCGCCACGTTGCTCGCCATGATAGGAGGGAATGAGATTTCCTTGCCGCGTGAAATTTTTTGACTAACTTTCTGCTTCGACCGGCGTTGCCATAATTGAACCATGTATATGGTCGTAGGCTTATCTTTTTGGGAATCTTTTTTGTCATGCTTTTTGTTATCCTTCCTATCCTTCCAATCCTTAACTAGATGTTTGAGCTTCCCTGATTTGATTAGTGACTCTATATGCTTCTTGAGCTAAATGCACTCCTCTATGCCGTGACCTTTGTCATTATGGAACTCGCAGAAGCGAGTGCCTTGACGATGATCAACTGGAGTTGTCATTGGGGGAGGTATTGGAAATTTTGCTCCTTCTGTCAATAAGATATCTCGATAAGTTATCTTTAGAGGGGTGAACTTGTCATCCGACCGTCATCCTTTTGCCTGATTTTTGTAATCCAATATCCTCCCATTTCTGTGGTTGCCTTGGCCACCCGATTGCCTTCTGGGCTGATCGTTTGATCGATAGTCGTGGTTCCCCTTTGTGGGGTAAGTCGCAGCGACAACGGTCTCTCCTTCCACAAAATTTCGGACCCTTTCCATGAGTTCGTCAAACTTCTTCGGACGTTTATCATTGAGGCGTCTAATTAGCTCTTTGTTCGTTATGGCGTGCGTATAGTCGGAGATTTTGAGGAGCTCTGTGTACGCTTTTGTACGCGTACATTCGTCATTGAAACGCTCCGTGAAGTCTTCTGTAGACTTCCCGGGCCTTTGTTTGACTGTTGCTAATGAGACCGGATATCTATTATACTTCTTACGCTAAGTATAGTTGTTTTGGAACGCTGTGCGTAGTTCATCGAAGCTGTTGATGCTTCGATCGGGGAGTTTTTCAAACCAGTCGCGTGCGTTCCTAATCAAAGTTGAATTAAACATCTGGCACCATATAGGCATCGGTCATTGTTCAATTTTAGCCTGTGTGTCAAACACCTTTAGGTGATCCTCCGAATCACCGGATCGTCATAGGTTTTGACACTCGCCAGCATGCGGCGCTTCTTTTCCTCGGAGTGATTCCGTATACGAAGAGTGAAAGCATCCTCCCTCTCGCTGCACCATGGAAGGGAGAGGTCTTCCTCCCCATCATCATGATAGTAGGTGTCGCCATAGCTTCCTTCGTCATCCGATGGTTCAGGAGGGGAATACCTAGCCGGCGACGTCTGGGGTGATGATCCTCCGAATCAGACCCCGAAGGGTCGTGATAGGGGGTTGTGCCCCACCTTTCGATTGACTATGATAACCACTTTTGTGAGAAGGGGTAGGAGCTTTCTTCCCACCAGAGTTTATCCTACGCCACACACTGGTGCGACGGTTATCCATAGGAGGAGTTTCCAACACCGCGTGTCCAGTGGATTCGTCGGATTTATCCTCATCTCCCTCGGCTTCTTGCAATTCTTGCATGATGCGGTCTCCTATGCGCTCGAACACATTCCGTGGTCGAGGTGGTTCCTCCAAGGGAGGCTGTTCCTGGGCCCGGGTCTTTCTCCCCCTTTTTCGAGCTTGAAGGGAAGTACCGCGCGCGGCGCTGCTGAAGTTAAGTCTGGATTGGAGGTTCCTCCCCAGATTTAACCTTGTCGTGATGCCCGGGATGATTCTATCAAAGTTCTGCGTAAGTACGCATTCGAGATCCTCATCATCTAGTGAACCAACTTCCAAGTCCGCCTCGACCACAGGTGGCTTTTATGGCTCCTTAGTGGGAGCCTTTGGCGCAGATCCCGGATCGGGATTATTCAGAGTGATGGTTGGTGGTGGGGTATTAGTGGACGTTCCTGTCCCACCAAGAGATTGAAACAATGTGTTTCGGTAATTCTGCCCTCCTGGTTGGCCACCGGGAAGCGGGGTTAGGGTAACTATCACGTCACCCGCAGACTTCCGGTTTTCAGGATTCGTGTTCTTTAGGTTTCCCTAAGGGTTTCCCTTCATCATTGGTAGAGATTGAGTTTAGTTTAGGGCCCCAAGGATGGCGCCAACTTGTTGATACAAAAGTTGGATGATCCTAGCTAGACCCGGATTAGGCTTAATTCGGGTGTTGGGGCTCCGGCTCCTGCACTAAGTGAATTTCTGGTTGGGATCCTACACACTAAAAGTAACACGCTGTTAGGCTAACGGTGGGAATGTATCCCATGATTTGACTCCAACGTGAGAGTAAGTAATCGGTTTTAGGGTTAGTAATCGGATGTAGAGTGAGAGTATGAAGAATATGATACCTTTGTGGAACCCTTGTGGGTTCCTTATATAGGCGGTGAAACCCTAGTAGGCCTTCACCGATACTTCAGCCCCAAGTATAAGATAATCACCATAATTAGCTTGATTGTTATCTTCTAAATATGGTTAGTGTATATCCTATACTTTAGGGTAAATCACAATCCCAATTGGGTTGTGATTCTGTCAAACCCTGTACCGGCTGTGTCGGGCCATGGGTCGCACACATCTATACGGCCACCATTCATTCGAAGCCCATAAGCTTAAATGACATTATTCTAACCCATTCGTGATGTATCGGATACAGGTAGTACCCGTGGGCCGGGTCCATGACCCGGTTGGGGACTATACGTCATCAGTCCCTATTTTTACATCGTCATCACCCACTGATGTGACTACTTTTGCTCCGTCAATCCCTTTTACGAGAATGTTTATGAAGTTAGTATGGGGGAGGACCTCTTTGTATCCCTTCCTTTATCCACCGAGAACGAGATATTTGACCCCGAAATATCATGTATAGGGAAATCTCGGACTTCCACCGATGTAATAAATGGAAAATCTTCTCATACATTTGTTGCGAGCTTGCCTCAGGCAGCTCATCGTTTATTCGACCCACGCATCATCCCGCCCTTCTATGTGGGCCACCATTACCATGATCCATTGGGATTCATGTTGAAGTTTCGTTGTCTCGTTTGTCATCCGACAACAAGGACGTTATCTTCGACCCCGGTATTGCACTTCATGGAAGGACTTAGTCCTTAAATGCCGATTATTTTTACCCATTATCCATTTGATGATCTATATTTGGAGATTCGAATCAAAATCATGACTCGGTTATAAAAAAACGAGGTGCCTCATAGGGGATTCTCGTACTTATCCTTGTATATTATTTTATTGTCTAATAGTGTAATGTGAGAAGACTGATGCTCTTCCGACCTTGTTTCTGTGGTTGTTTGTGATGTGATTATCTAGGATTCTCAAATCCTCAAAGACTCTCATGTTCGTTCTATTCACGCATCACTCGATCTTCGATCCTTTGCTTCATTTGAGGAATCTGATATCCAATGATATACTTTTGTTGATAACATTTATCTTTTAAGCATAATTCATAAACGGCTTTAGATTTTTGTTATACCATTTCCATGCTAGGATTTTGCATTCGACTTTTCGTCTCTAGTATGGGGTATTATACACTTAGACTTTGAAATATTGAGGACAATGTTCGGTGTTAGTATGGGGGTAAATAGATACTTACTTTTGTTTGTTTTCTCACGAACTCCATTTTTCTTAGTTTTGCTTTGAATAAATGGCAAAAATTGCCAAATTTAAACTTTTTCGTATTTTTAATAAGTGTTTTTTACACGAATATAGGTTTTCCGATGGTGAGAATAAGAGTAATTTTTGAATTGATCGGGCATGTTGAGCCCTTATTTTTATTCCTTAATTATATTAGGCTAAGTATTCATGAGTCTCTTTAATTATAGGTCTTTAAATAGTGAAGACGAGAAATAGTCGAATCGATTATAAGTTATTATGCTAAATGTAGAACATTTGAAATTCTTTCAAAGACTCAAGTGTTTTATTTGTGTTCTTTTTCTCCTAGAAGATTGTCTCATCATGTATATAAATAAAATGTTAATAAATAGAGTTTTAGCGGTTTGATTGTGATTTATTGATTTTTAACCAATTCTCGTGGTTTTCGTGTAATTAAATTGGGAAGACATTTAAGGTTCGCCAGCGTTACGGATTTGAAATTTTGACACCCCTCACAAAGCTTTCCAATAATCATTTTAAGTCATTTCACCCAAAATAGCAAAAATTCTAAGCTCAAAAGGCTAAAAATCAATGTGAAATCTAAGTGAATGTTTTGAAAACCCTCACAAGCTATAAATAAATCTAAAATTCCTTTTTGATGGTAGGGATATTTCGTCTTTGGCTAATCAGAACCACCGTTGAGGTGGACAATAAAAGTCAAGGCAAGACCAAAGCTAATAAAACTTCCATGACAGGTGATAATAAAAGGCCGAGGTAATACATGATAATAAAACCAGCCATGATGTGATGGATAATAAAGTTCATGTTCAATAAGTCAAATATTCAAATCCGTTATAAAATCATGTTTATCGATCTTTCTTGTTGACTTAAATTTTTGACAGCATTACTATTAGGAAAGCATACTAATTGGTGGTTGTAGTTGCACCGTTTCTTCTCTATTTTCGAACATAATCAATTATCAAATACGTCAATATGAACCTTCATATTCATGAAAAAAAAAATATTGAGTTACAAAAATTAGGAATAAGGGAGTAAAAAGTATCACAATTAGCGTGCATGTGTAATGTTAGCATTAATGACTTGTAAAAACAATGATCTCGTTTTATGCTTGGCATGGAATGAGTGAAATCAAAGACGATGAAATTATCTCTATGAGAGATTCACGTATTCTTATTCTATGATCTTAAAGGTCATTTCTAATGATGAAAACAATACGTTATATCGTTACACATTAGTAGTTTATTTTAAGTTTAAATAAAATGAAAAATAAAGGTGTTATGATACTTTATTCTAGCATTGCGTGAGGACACGATAATTGTTTAGTATGGGGGAATTAATGTGACTCTAATTACACATCTTATTTCCTCGTTAAACGGACTAAAAATGGTTAAAATATCATCAAATGTGTCATATATGCTTGTTTTGTTGTTTGTCTATGTGTAGACACGGATATCAAGAAATCACATGGGAAAATCAAATACAAGACAAACGAACACGACGAGTGAAGACGTACAAGAAAACTGAAGCCGGAATGTTACTTATTGGGTTTTGAAACCTTAGTTCTCTAAAATGACAAAAATGCCTTTATCATATACAAAATTACCAAAATACCCCTCAACTTTCTTATATTTACAATTTACACCCTTTCAATATCCCAAATTACAAATGTCAGCTTTAAATTTTAACATAATTACAAAATCAGTCCCTTTGAGTTGTTTTATAACTTAGAGGGATTGATTGTGTAATTTATGATAGTTTTAAAGGTTTATTAACCTTCTATTCAAACTAGCCAGTCCATAATTCATAAACCAGCGAGTCCAAAACCTAACTTTGACCCGTCCAACTAATATTATTAAACTCACGGTCAAATCTTGGTCAAATAACAAATTTAGTGGGAAACAACAACTATTGCGATTAATCACCCACTAATCTCATGTTCATACTCCCTAATCCCTATAACCCAAATCCTCAAAACAAAGGGTTTTTGTTAATTACTTACTCAGATTAATAATTCACCCTAATTACAAGGCAACCTATGTGACTTTGTCGTTCTAGCTCAGTAGAAGGTGAAAATCAAGACCAGTTGGTAGTCACATGATACCAAAGAAGGAAAAAGACAAGACTTCTTGACTAAATGGACGATAGAGATCAAATCCTTGCTCCTCACTCCAATATAAGGGTTTGAAAGCTATCAAGAATACAATGTCGACATCTAACAACCACTTTCAACCATTGATTCATTTTAGAAGTTTCAAGAACCAACTTCAAAGGCTAAGATCAAGTCTGAGAGTTGAACATGTGGAAATTTTAAGTTTTAGGGTTTTATATTAAATGGATTATAAGTAGCTAGGTTTTATTTCATAGTCTTTTTTCTAAATCATTTTGTAATATACGAATTGTATTTGAGTTCCAATTTTTTCTTTTAATGCAAATTTCATTTTCCAACAACTTAAATTCATGTTTTTTACTTTCCTTGCACATCTGTATTAATTTCGTTTCCATTGTAAAGTTCATAAAAACAAAAATCTTGTTTTGGTGTAAGTGTAGCATAAGCTGTAAGCTTGGCATATTGAAAACAAGCTAAGTCTAACAGCTTATAAGGTTTACTTTTGTTGTTTCAAGACCTTGAAGAAAGTATTTATTCATTTGGTTGGAAGATTTCAGAGATTGGGTGGATTCAAAGTTCTATTTTTTTCTTGGGTAATAAGTTGGTGAATAAGCTTCCATAGCTTATAGGGTTGGTTTAAGTGTGATAAGTGGTTGGGGGCTGATAAAGTTGTGTGTTAGAAGTTTGACAGCTTTGGACCCCTTTGTGAGTACTTTCCTATTTTTAGCTTATAACTACTTTTATACGCTTGTTACTTATTGGTCATTGCTTACTGTCTTGTTATTGTTTTCTTGTTTCTATTTTACTTGTTTACTTGCTTATTATTCAAATTTTATTGCTTTTTCTTTGTTTCCTTAGTTTAAATTTATTGTTCTACTTGTTATAGGGGTGTTTGGGTTAATCTTGTTTTGACACAATTGGATTAATTCTAGTCCCCTTTTGTTCTTAGTCAAGCTAGTTAGGTTAGTGATAGGTAAATCTTACATTTTATTTAGTGTACAATCAATAGAATCCCAAATCTTAAGTTTCTTGTTTTTGTTTATCTTGTCACTCTATATGTTCGTATGATCTACCATAGTCTGATTTTGCTTACTGTATAAATTTAAGATAGTGTTTTTGCACTTATTTGAGGTTACTAGACATTTATTATAGGGTGCCTTAACTTAGATTAGACTTTGGCATAAAACAGTTAGCATTAGGCTTATACTTGTTCACTTTTCTTTTTACATTTTGGTTAATTAAACCAACAAACATTTGGAGGATCTAACCTAGGTTTTAGAAACTAAGACTTAGGAATCCACTAGTTTTGGTGGTTGTCTTGATATGTTCATAGCTAGTTTTCCATTTAGTGCTTTCTCCTAGCTTATTTTCAAGCTGAAATCTCATTATTAGTACTGCTAGGGTCATAAATTTACACTAATAGTGGGAACTAATTCCCACTGCTAGTTATAATGACTGTTTATTATTTTGCTCTTATTACTCGCTTTCCATTTTATTGTTTGTGAATTTATTTGTCTTGCATTGCTTCTTGTTGTGTGCTTGAATTTTGCTTGTTATACAGCTCAAAGAACCCACTGCTTTTGAGTGCTTATTGTCCAAAAATCAAAGTTAGTGTGTGAGCAAAAAAGGAAACAAAGGATCCGACCCTTGGACCTTCTCCACACACACAAACTCATCACACACACACACACACACCTATCTCTCCTATCACTTCTTTTCATTATTTTATTTTATTTTATTTTATCACCCTTTTTAAGAAATAAGTTGTCCAACAGCTTATTGACCATTTGTAGCTTATTGCCTTCACCTTTTTCTTTATTTTCTTTTCCAACTCTTTTTTTTCTAGCTATTCTTTCTTATTTTCCATTTTGAATCCATTTGTTTTTATTTTTCTTTGTTTTGATTTTTCTTTTTCAAAAATGATTATTGCCTAATTTATGCTTATTTTATCAATTGATTCTTAAAATCATTTAGCCAAATACTTTGTAATCTTATTTTACACTTTTTTGTCAATTTTTTTAGCTTTTTGGTCAAGCCAAACCACAAAACGACCATTGTCGTTTTGTGGACTTTTTCATTTTTGTTTTTTTGTTAATTCCAGCTTATTGAATTAGTATTTTTCAAAAAGTTCCTTGTTAAATGTTCTTATCTTGTCATTTTAAGGCTCCTTGCAAAAATATTAGACCTTGTGGTTAAGTTTTGGCATAGCCCGACTATTTTTTCTTATTAGACAAAATAATTATTTTTAGAGCTTATTGCAAATTATTTCCCCAGTAATTTTTAATCTTATTTTCAGGTACTCTTGCAAGATTTGAGCTAGTATAATAGCTTATTGAGCTTTTTGGATTTTTGAGAAGTGCATATAGCTTATTTCAATAAGCTAGAGTGTTTTTTTACTCAAAAAGCTCAGTTTTAATCTTGTTTAGAATTCCATTTTAAGCATTTATGTGTTTTTACTTTTTCATTTTTCTTAAAATTTTCTTATTGGGCCAAAAAACCCAATAAGGTTTTATAAATTTTGATCTTTTTAGCCCATTTAGATTTTTAAAAGTGTTTTTAATTTTAATTTTTGATTTATTTAAGTTATTAAAATTATTTGAAAAGTTTGATTATTTTATTATTTTATCCTCGATTTGCGTGATTCGCGTGAATCATGTTTTATTTTTAGTTCTTGTATAATAGAATCGTCTTTTCTTTTATCTCTTTTATTTCTTCAATCAAAAATCAAATCAGTGTCTTAAAGATTTTTAATTCCAACCTCTCAATTACAACGAACATGTGGTTTTAATATTTTTACGTACATTTATTTATACCCTTATACTATCAACAATCAAATAGTGTGGGAGGTTGTGTTGAACGTAAAAGATATAAAGACAAGAAGGAATATTGTTTTATATTTCTATACGTTTTATTAAAGCAAGTAAATTATCAGGTATAATAGGAGGTTTATGTAACATCCTATTTTATCTAATTTGATTGGTGAGAATTTATATGGTTAAACAAACATGTTCAATTAATCATGCATTATTTCCTACAATGTTCATCATAATTATTAATTGCCCCTCACACCTTGTTGATTAATGTTGGGTCAATGAAAGTTCTAACTATGACCCAGTCTAGATTTGATTTAAATTAGACTAAGTGTTATGTGTCGCTGATGGAGTCCAATGACAGAGATAATGACCAGCTGAAGGCAAAGCCTCAGATGGCACACCAGACACTTTCATGTCAAAGACAACGTCATAGAAGTCGAAGATTATCTAAAGTCATACTCACCAGCTCTTGTGAATTGGCTGGAATGTAGAAGGAATGTTATGGTGTTCGAGGACCTCTGAGGTGGCAATACTCAGAGGTCACTCTAGACCCTTTGAAAACTTAGCAAGCAGAGACTTGTCTTATTCCTTGATGGTTTAGGCGGGAGAATATGATAAAGCACTTTGGGCAGGACAAAGTAAAGATTTAAGTTATAGGTCCCTAGTACGACCTAGTGGGAAATGTGAACAGTTGGCAGAACTGCTCACAGAAAGTTGGTTAAAGGCATGTCTAAGAATGGACATGCATTTAATGAAGCGTACTGCTTCTATTTAGAAGATGACACATATCAACTACCCACTAAGGTAGCAACCTCGTACTACTATAAATAGGGATATAAAAAGGGAGAAAAGCATAACTTGTAACATTGAATATTTTGTTTGTCTTTTCTCACCTCTTGAACCTCTAGAGACCAAGGCTGTATTCATCGACTCTTAATGTTCACTTGTAAACTTGAGCCTCAAATCAAGTTTACTTACTCAAAGGGTTTTCATTCATTGTCATTCAACAAGTGTGATCCATAACACTTTGTAATACTTTGTTTATAAGTAATAAAGCATTAAGCATTTGAAAAGTAAAATCACTAAGTGTTTATCTTGGTTTTGAGTAATAGTATTACAACATGCTCATATTTTATGACTTTCAATTGGTACCAAATCCAGGCTGATTTATAAAACCTTTTATAAACCGTTCTCGTTTTTAAAATCAAGATCCTAATATGCATGATACTATACCTCCTATACCACCACCTTTTCGCCAATCTAGCCAACCTAATGCTGTGAATAACCCTGCCACGACATCAAATACACCCACACCTACACCTTTTGCAAGTGTGGTTAATAATGATAACGATCTCCCTCAATTTCTGGATAGTAGAGGTGGATCCCACGTGTCTAATGTCCCATCATTTAATGGAGAGGATTTTTCTAGTTGGAAAAGTGAATTTCTTATATACCTAGATGGTATTGAACCTTTTCTTCTAGAAATCCTATAAAATGGACCTTACGTTCCCATGGCCACCACCTCTACCCATGGGAGACCCCTGAAAAAACCTATAAAACAATGATATCCGGCTAATAGATGTCTGACTAACCATCACAAGAGAAAAGCATTATCGTCTCTTGACCCAAAAACATAATGAAGTCCATCATTAATTGCGCCTCTGCAAAAGATATGTGAATTGAATTAGTTCTTAGGTATGAAGGTCTAGATGAGACTAAAGATACAAAAATCCAAGCCCTTAGACTCAAGTTTAATGCCTTTAAAGCTCTTGATAATGAAACTGTTAGTCAAAGCTACACCAGACTTAAGATTTTACTCAATGATCTTGGAAATAATGATGTAGTCATACCACAAGCTGAAATCAATGCTACTTTTGTCAACAGTCTTCCTAGGAAATGGTTAAATTTAAACCAAACCCTAAGAGCTAACAATGTCATTAAGAATGATACTTTGGCCCAACTCTTTTGGAAGATTTAAATATGCGGAAGGATTAATTGATTATATCTATAAGCCTGAGACTGATAGATTTACCACTCTGATCATTGGGTCAAAAGCTCTTGTTGCTAATCATTATTTTTAGGACAACGATTCTGATGTGGAAGAAGACACCAAGAGCAGTCAAGAGTTCCTTGAAGAACTAAATGTTGAGTTTCATGACAGAGCTCTTCTTACTGATCAAAAGAGGTACTACAAAAGATCTGGTAGAGTTGGAGCCACCAAAGTAGACAAGTCCAAAGTAATCTCGTTCACTTGTGGATAGCCGGGTCACTTTCAAGAGGACTGTTACTCAAACAAAACCTCATCCCGAAGTTATCCCTCTACCAGCAACTTCAGAGGCAAAAACAAGTTCTCACCTTCTCCTTTTAAACAAGCCTCTCAATCAGACTTAGAGGAAAAGAAGGAATACAAGGTCAAGTACAAAGACCTGAAGGCTGAGCTGATGAAGCTGAATCAAAAGGTTGATGAAGCAACCAAGAAAAAGGAAAGTAAAAAGACAGAGAAAGGGCTGATAGCTGCTTCATTGGACTGGGATGATGAACCTCTCACGTTTGAGGATGAAATAACTACCACTGTTAGAGCCTTAATGGCTATTGTCGATGATGAACCAACGGTTGGTAAAAGTGAAGCTAGATTTGGTGGGTTGATATCACCATGAAAAAGGTACAAAGATTGCTCACTATGACTGAAGGTCAGGACAGAGACCATGTCCTTGACTATACTCTGATTGACCTCAATTTTGTAGAAGAACAAAGAAAGAACCTGATAAATATATTTCATGCTTTAAAACAGGAACTAAACTTAAGTCAATCTAAAGTCACCAACCTTAAACCATTTTTTGGACACACCTCTCAACTTCAAAATGAAGTTAGTCGACACTAATCTGACAATGAATCTCTGACTGATGAAAATGGTGAATTAAAAAAGGTCCTTGAAAAATGGGCTAAAGGTCAATTCACTGTTAAGGACCTAGTCTCTGAAAGTATACTTGGAAATGTTGTCCATGACATTGGGGTAAAGTCTAGATATAAACATCACAAACTAGTGTCCAAAGTTATATTTGTGCCATCTGAAGAATCATCTCCCAAAATCACCTATGTGGCTGAAGATGAATCTGAAAGTAAACTAGAGGAACTAGGTCCCTTACCCTCTCTACCAATAATTATAGGGCTAGTCCTTCAGAGCCTATCCTAGGCCCCGTCCCTACCACAAACACCTTTGGAAATTATTTTTAGACCAAGTCTCTAGCCAGAGCTGTTGATAAACCTTACAAAAAGGTTTTTGTGGACAAAGAGCTAAAGGAAACCAAACCCATCCCTCCTTCAAATGATATGTCTCCTACGAAGAAACTTCTTCTTACTCTCATAGAAGAGGTTAAAAGGTTGAAAGAGCAAATCAAACCTCTCTCAAATAGCTCCTCCTTTGGTTCCCATGGTGAAGGGACCAGTAGTAGCCAATCCAAGGGTAGAACTATGTTCAGACCTTGTAAGTATTGTAGGTTTAAAATTCATCTATCTGATAATTGCTTAAGAAACCTAAATGTGTTACATGTGAGTCTACTGACCACACTCTAGTGAACATGAGGAGATCATAGCTGTCCAAAAGGACAGACTTAAAATGAGATCTCAAACTCATCACAAGTCCTCTAGACGACCTGAGCAAAAACCCATATTATCCCCCAGAGACTCATACCATCTCCTCTATGCAAATATTATGGGTTCTATGATCATCACTCTGATGAGTGTGAACACTACCCAGGGTGTGTCATATGTGGTAGTATGGTTCATGAAACCAGAGATTGCAACCAAAGAGGGGGAGAGAGAAACTAAAGAAGACCCAGAGTCACTAATCAGCGACAGAATGGACCCACTAGAAAGTGGGTTCGTCATCAAAACTAATGTGTTTCATTATATATGTGCATGAACATTTAAAGAAATCTGTATGGTATCTGGATAGTGGCTGCTCCAGACACATGACAAGGGTTAATCAATACCTACGCAGATATAAAAAGGAGTCTCGTCCCAAGGTAGTCTTTGGAGATGACTCCTCATGGGCTAATGAAGGATATGGCTCAGTGGATTGTAATGGAATCACCTTCACAAGGGTCGCATATGTCAATGGGATGAATCACAACTTGATTAGCATCAGTCAACTTTGTGATGCAGGATTCAAAGTTTTGTTTACCAAGATCCAAGGAAAAAATTTCAATCAAAATGATGATATTGTTCTCATTGCACCAAGAAGAAGGGATGTGTATGTTATTGACATGACATCATGTCCAGAGGGAAGCAACACCTGTCTTTTGCCAAATCCTCTGATAGTGAGAACTGGCTCTGGCACAAGAGACTGTCCCACCTCAACTTTAAGAAGAACAACAAACTGGCTAAGAATGATCTAGTTGCTGGACTTCCCTCCTTGACATTTTCAAAAGACAGGCCCTGCTCAGCCTGTGAAAAAGGAAAGCACCACTGAGCTTCATTTAAGACCAAACAATTATTCTCTATCAACAAGTACCTTCATCTGCTACACATGGACTTGTTTGGACCAGTTAAACCTTAATCCATTATCATAACAAATACACCCTCATCATTATAGATGAGTATTCTAGATTCACTTGGGTGTTCTTTCTCCAAAAGAAGAGTGAAGCTGCAAATTGCATTATGTCATTCATAAGGTAAATTGAAAACTTCAATGACTACAAGGTTAAGGCAATCAAAAGTGACAATGGCACTGAATTCAAAAATCATGACATGGAAGCCTTTTGTGATGAAAAAGGCATATCACATAACTTTTCCACCTCTGGAACCCCAGAACAAAACGGTGTCACTGAAAGAAGAAACATAACCCTTATTGAAGCTGCTAGAACAATGCCTAGCGAATCTAGACTTCCCAAACAGTTCTGGGGCGAAGTTGTATACACTGCTTGTTATACACAGAACAGGTCTATCATTGTGAAGTGACATGGAAAGACCTCTTATGAAGTCTATAGAAAAAGAGCCCCTGATGTCAGCTATTTTCATGTCTTTGGTTGCCTTGTTTTCATTCACAACTACAAGGATCACTTGGGTAAATTTGATGAGAAGTCAGATGATGGTTTCTTCCTTGGGTATTCTCCAACCTCCAGAGCTTTTAGAGTATTCAACATTCGTAGACAAGAGCTTAAAGAATCAATCCATGTTACCTTCAATGAATCTGAAGCTGTCATCTCTCACCAAAACTCTGAAGCTGGTGTATTGACTTCAATGAAGTAAAATCATATCCTGAGGATGATTTCTTAATTACAAAGAACTCACCCCATACCAGTCACAAGGAATTTACATATGTTCATGCTTTTGATCCTCACTCTATTATTGACATCACCATTATAGATACTCTTGTGTTTGAAACACCTACTGTTTGCAATGATCCTCCCTAACCTCTGGTCCTTGAAAGATCTGACACAGAAGCTATTGATCCTCAATTGGATGAAGAAGTCATGGATGAAGAAATCCTGTGTGAAGAACGACCCTCAGACGCTACACCTTCTTCCTCAAATCGTCTGTCATCTCCTTCTTTTGGTGAATATTCTTGGAGAACCCTCTGAAGGAGTTACTACCATAGGAAAACTAAAAAATCTAGAAGCTGCCTCAGCCAATGAATGCTTATTCGCTGACTTTCTATCAGAGGATAAATCCAAAAGCATTGCAACTGCTCTTCTAGATGAAGGTTGGGTGAGTGTGATGCATGAGGAACTCAACCAGATCAAAAGAAACAAGGTATGAACCTTAGTCAGAGATCCTGATGGAAAGCAAGTGGTTGGAACCAGATGGGTCTACAGAAACAAAAGAGATGAGGATGGGAGGATAGTCAAGAATAAAGTCAGACTGGTTGTGTTGGTTTACAATCAATCAGATGGAATTGACTAAGATGAAACTTTTGTTCCTGTTGCCAGACTGGAAGCAATCAGAGTCTTTCTGGCCTATGCTGCTTATATGGGTTTCATGGTATACCAAATAGATGTTAAGAGTGCTTTTCTCAGTGGCAAACTTGTAAAGGAAGTTTATGTTAAACAACCTCTAGGGTTTGAAAGCAGTGAACATCCAGACTATGTATGCAGACTCCACAAAGAACTCTATTGGCTGAAATAAGCACCTAGATCCTAGTATGAAATCCTATCGAAATTCTTACTTGAAAATATATTTGTTAGAGGTACCATTAACCAAACCTCGTTCACATACAAGTCCAAGGGTGATGTCATTATAGTACATATTTATGTGGATGATATTATTTTTGGGTCGACCAACATAGCATTGAGCAAGCAATTTTCTAAACTTATGACCAAGAAATATGAAATGATCATGATGGGAGAACTAACTTTTTTCTTAGGTTTTTCAAATTAAACAAAGTTCTTAGGAAATTTCTATTTGTCAAGAAAAATATGTTAGAGACTTGCTCAAGAAGTATGATATGTCTGATTGTGTATTAGTGAAATGCCCATGCTTCCCTTCAATGAGTTGGTTCTGATGAGTCAGGGATCTCTATAAATGAGACCCTATACAGAGGCATGATTGGGTCACTGATGTACCTCACAACGAGCAGACCAGATATCCAATTCTCCACATGTCTTTGTGCTAGGTACTATGCTAACCCCAAGGAATCTCACCTTGTAGTTGTTAAAAGAATTTTTAGGTATCTCAAAGGAGCATCCTTTCTTGGTCTCTGGTAATGGATATGGCTTTGACCTAAAAGCCTACTCGGACTCAGACTATGTTGGATGTTGCCTTGATAGAAAGGGCACCTTTGGAAGTTGTCAGATCCTTGGTAGAAAGTTAGTATGTTGGAGTGCAAAGAAGCAAAACTCTGTGGCCATGTCATCAGTCGAAGCTGAATATGTTGCTGCTGCTGGTTGTTGTGCTCAATTTCTCTGGATGAAGATTCAATTGGCTGACTAGATCACTTATAAGAAGGTTCCCATATTCTGTGACAACACAAGCGCCATTGCAATTTCTAACAACTTGGTACTTCATTCCAGAACTAAACATATTGACATCAGGTACCATTTCATCAGAGATCACATTTTAAAAGGTGACATTGAGCTTCATTTTATACCCACTGAATGCCAGCTCGCTGACATCTTTACCAGATATGTAGCTGAGCCAAGTTTTACTAGGCTGGTTGCTGAGCTGGGTATGCTCAATATTGGGAAAGAAAAAATCTGATGATTGGTCTCTGTCTCTAGACATTAAATGGTATTGAATGTAACTAGGTTGTTTCATCACAAGTGGAAAACATATATTCTCTATATTTAATTAAAATGATTTCCATTTAATGCGAAAAAAATTTCCACATTCCAAAGGGACAACTATTTTTCGAAGAGTCAATGGGTCCTACTTTTCTACAAAAGTTTTCGCTTTTCATTAAATGCGGTAAATTAAAATGGTTTGAATTTTTTTATAACCCTTGACTCATCATTGTGTGTTTCTCTCTTAT
Organism: Glebionis coronaria; assembly: GCA_025667525.1. Lineage (NCBI taxonomy): Eukaryota > Viridiplantae > Streptophyta > Magnoliopsida > Asterales > Asteraceae > Glebionis > Glebionis coronaria. The sequence continues at coordinate 461,346,254 of CM046876.1, read as the reverse complement.
CACATTCTCGCACACATTCTCTTCTTCTAAACTTCTAAGCCTTCAAACTCATAAATGGCGTCTGCATCAAAAGAAACAAACTACTCCATCTCGGCTGCATCAAACGTTGATTTCAGAGTAGAAGAAGGAAAGACAAACTAAAACAATTGTGGCGTTACTTGAAAACTCTAACCCTCTCTACTCCCTACTGTTTCAATTCTTTAAGAAGCGTTGTATTTCTGAAGTTCTCACAAGGACCCCATCCACATGCTACTCTCAATATCTCAAAGAATTCTGGTTCACAGCTGAAGTAGATCATGCAACCAACAACATCTCTTTCAACCTCTCTAATCATCCTAAAACCCTAACCTTTGATTTGAATGATTTCGCTAGTATCATTAGACTCTAGGTCAATGACGACATTGTGCATGTACCCAATAGTGACACAGTAAAGAAGGTGTTGATGACTCTTAAACCCTCTGATGATGACAACAAACCTTACAACACTGACACCTTTTTCAAAAGATCTCTCATCAAGATCAACTTCTTCTCTCCTTTATGGAAAACGTTGATGATGTGCGTCATCCAATGTCTGGGTGGAAACCAAGGATCACATGATCAACTAGATGCATCTCAGCAAGCGATCGTCTACAGTCTCATATGGGGTCTAGATATTGGGATTGCTCACATCCTCTACACTGACTTTATTGCTAAGTTGGTTAAAAAGGTAAGAAGCATAGACTACCAACCATCTGCTACACTAGATACATTTCTCTGATCATTGAGCACCTATTGGGAGATGATTACCAGAACTCGGATCTTCACTCTTTCTCTCATTTTCGTATCACCATTGTGTCTTTGAAGACTCCACTAGAAAATGAGGTGCCACTTTATAGAAATATGTTAAAATTAGTTGGTCTTGCTAGACTAGAGGAGCACTTGATCCCTCAATCAGAGGTGAATGCTGAAGAAACCTCTAACAAGTCTTTGTCCAAGACCGTTGTGCAGATTATCTCTTAGTCCAAGGCTTCCAAGGACAAGAAGAAAAAGAAGAAGGGCATCCCCTTCCTCTAAACCCAAATCTTCAGAAGATGTCCGAAGAAAGAAGAAAGCCAAGAAACACTCATCTATTACTCAAATAGATGACGATGATGATGCATAACACAAAGCTGATGAACAACATGCGTCTAGCGTCTCTATATCAGCTAAGACATCAAGGAACCCTTCCATCGCTGATATCTCCAAGGTATTTAGTCTGTCTTTCTTTCTTTATCTTTAGAGGTTCACAAGCAATCACTCTCGAACTTCTGTAGGAGAGAGTGACGAAGTTTAGGGATTGCATGCGTCTGCACTTAGATCCTTAAGACCTCTGTACACTCTGTCTCAGCATCAGGAAATGATTCATTTGTGCTTATAACACACCCCGATGATCCTGCACCCTCTAGACAGTACTCTTGGAAACAACAACCAGAGTACACATATGTCTCGACCCAGAGTCTCTGAACTTCACTCAGTCTCTGGGTCCCCTCATGCTTAAAAGAGTCCTAAAGAATTTATTCTTTTGGGGAGGCTGAATAATCACCCTTAGCCTTCCTAAGGTCAGCAAAAATAACGACCATTCCCTTTATCGCATTTCACCATTAAAAGATCCCCAAGGAGAAATCCTTATGGGGGAGCTGGATAATCACACCCAACTATCCTAGGGGCAGCGAACGACGATCATTCACCCTATCATGTTTCACCATTAAAAGAGTCACAAGGAGTAATCCTTACGGGAAAGCTGGATAATCACATCCAGATATCCTAGGGGCAACGAACGACGACCATTCACCATATCATGTTTCACATTAAAAGAGTCCTAAGGAGCAATCTTTAAGGGGGGAGCTAGATAATCATACCCAGCTATCCTAGGGGCAGCGAATGGCGACCCTTCAACTTATTACAAACTCACAATAAAAGAGTCAAAAGGAGAAATCCTTAAGGGGCTAGATAATCACACCCAGCTTTCCTAGGGGCAAAAAATGACTTATTTACCTTCATTACAAACTCATCACTCTTGCACTAACACATTTTATGTAAGAACATAATCCTAATGATGAGCAGATGGATGATCAGTCATATACAATCATAGATGACGACATCGCTAGGGTCTCCACTGTCATAGAGGATGTTGTATCTTACCTAGAATCTATGATAGAGGATGATGTGATGGAGATTGAAGAAGATTCCACAATCTCTAGGTTTGAGGACATGGAGGATGATGATGATGACCAAATAAGCTTCGCTGTTAAAAACTCTGATGTGACCACCCCAAGCCCAGTTCATATCCCCAGAATGCAAAATGTTCAAGAACTGACTGTTAATAGATTATGGATTCAGAAACAAGTTGCTGCAAGCCCAAGCCCAATTCGTTTCACCACTATGACAAATTTTCAAGAGCTTACTACAATGAAGGTCTGGGCACAAAAACCTCCCAAACCCATTCCTTTTCCCTTAATGCCAAGTGTTCAGGCGCTGGGTGTTGAGGAACTCTGGCTTTAATAAGAAGACCCAAGCTCCCCAAACCAGATGTGAAACAGGATGCCATCCTATATGAGCTTCAAATGTTATCAAACGCTGCACTAGATATGAGCAACAACTTGGAAAGCTTTGTGTCCAAGTCTCTTGACATAAATCTCAGATCTATGCTTCCTCAACTTCTAGGGGAAGCTTTAAAAACCAATCTCCCACCTGTTCTCAATACCAACTTTGATCAACATTTGTCAAAAGCTCTGGTTGTTAAAGAAAATGCTGATGCACTTACAAAAGCCACAAAACCATCCAAGTCTCGCTTGAAGAAATTGCTCCAAGGGGAACTGAATGCACAATGAATTCATGGACATCCACAGAGCTGAACCTAAGAGATTTGTTATGCTAGAAAAATCTTTGAAGCAAACTTTCAGACACTCTATCAGAGCAGAACTATCTAAAGTCACTAACAAATGAAGACTGCACCATACATGTCATGAAAAGTCTAGAGAAGCTTGGAAAGATTGCAAACCACAAGTTTCTAAAGATTGAACCTATGAGTCATTTGTTTGTTACTCTATCCCAGATGTCAAAAGACTTTACCGAATTGGTGTAGTTAGTCACCAAGGTCGTTAAGATGTTAGATTCATTTATAGCCCTTTTTGGGGCTACACCTAAGGAGGAGAAATTTGCCGCTCCATCCAATGACATACCAAAAACAGATACATATACTTAGAACACTGCCACTGCACCAGAGACTCTCATTGTCTCATCAAAATCCGGTGAAGGATCTAAGGGGGAGCATAACAATGAGCAGCCATCTAAGAAACTTAAACCCACCGTGATACATACACCTACTCCTCTGAGATCAGTTTCTAACAAAGAGTTTGAAGCTTTTGCTGCTAACCTCAACAAACCTTATACAACCATATTTTCTTCATCCCCTCTTCATGACATATCCAAAGTCAAAGGCAAATCCATTGCAAATGAAGTAGAGAAAGTCTTGAAGATAAGATATCTTCAAGAAAAAGGAGGATCTTCTGTCAAACTCCTATAGCTCCAAAAGTTCAGAAGCTCTGGTGAAAATCCCATGACCTTAGAAGAAGCACAAGCTCAGTTAGAGGAACATAAGAGACTTGATGATCTTAAGCAAGCTGAACTTAAAAGCAAAGAAGCCTTAAAACAACTCACTCTAATTGCGAAGGAAGTGTATAGACACAAAATAGCAGAGATTTAAATCAAAAGAAACAAGCTCAAGGAGGAATACCTAAATCTAGTGAATGAAAGAGCTGGCCCTGAACTAATCTCCAAGTACAACTGCTTCACTGACAGAAATGAGAAGGTGAACATGACCATCTTCAGAGGGAACCAACCAACCAACCAACTACAAAGTTGATAACGGCTTCTAGCTTAAGAGTCTAGGACTCTCTGAGTGGTCGAAACTCCTGACTCTGGCATCCAAGAAGTCTGGGCCTGGTGCAGCCCAAATGATGAAAAATATCCAAGCCAAGATTGGCTGGATAAAAGAGACTGCTCATAAGCTCAAACTTCCTCTGCCTCACCAACTATATGATGATCAACCCAAGAGCTCAAAGAAACAAAAGACTCCTATGGGACAGATCTTTGAAAGACTTGTCACGGAGGAAGTGGTTGTGGATGGCATGTACAAGAACATCATACTACCCAGAGAAATCACAGGACCAGTTAATGGCCAAGCCTACTCAAAACCTGAAAGATTACAGCTTAACATACTTAGATAAGGTCTCTTATTGAACTCTGAGTATGCAAATGTTTTGGACAATGAATTTCAAGGAGATCAATTCGAGAGCTGACAAGGCTGAAGCTGAAAAGATATGTGAACTTAATCTTGATTTTTGAAGACCGTATTATGTTTTATCTTGTAATCACCTTTTGGTGCATCTGTAATGTAAGTTTATGGACTTATATTTAATAGTCGTGTGATAGGATCGGACTCGAGATTACGGGATTGCACACAATACGTAAAGAGTTAATATTATTAATAAATATATTTATTGTATTTATTCATTTATTTAATAAATATATTTATGTATTTATTAATTTAACCGAGCAAGTAACTATATAACCTTAAAGATCGTTAAATAATTAATAGTTAAGTTATAACGAGCGTTAAAATAAATATATAGTATGTATACTAAAGGAAAGAAGAATGGAAGGACGGAACACCCCTAAGGGGTGTTTCGACCGTCGGTTAAGCCTAGGGGGGGGGGGGGGAATTGTTGCCTTATATTTATCTTGGACTATAGATGTTTAAGCCTATAAATACACCTCCTAATCCCCTCATAATCACAACAACAATAATCTTTCCCCTCCTTCTTTTCCTTGGTCGATCGCAACCCCCCACCAACAAAGGGTTTCCGTTAGTTTTTCTTGGTTGATCGATTGTATACGTAATCTAGTCCTAGCCCCTCTCTAGTGTTGTTGGGTAGATTATTTACAAGCGTTGTAGCTCGGTTTTCACGTGCTAGAATCACGGTTAACTCGTTGTATTACGTGTGTACAAGAACGTAATATAGTCTTACTTTAGACTATATCTTGGTATATACGGTATAAACCCGAATTGGTGATTCGTTCTTCGTCTTATGGAATTGCTTTAGCGTAAAGGTATGTAACCCTAATTCGATTAATTATAATTGTGTTATTAATTATGATCTTGTTAAGTCACTTCCGCTATATGTGCTTTGATCTCGTTTAGGGTTTTATATAATTGTTATGATATTAATAAACCTTCAGTGGCATCAAGAGCCGTTTTAACATGTTATAACTATCGAAAATCTAAAGTTTTTTTTAACTATAATTGTTTTGAGTTAAAACTACATGTTTTTTAGGTTTTTCATAAAATTAGGGTTTTGTCTTTTAAAAATTAGGGTTTTTACTCTATTTTTAATTAAAAAAAAAGGAATTGTTTTGAAACCCTAAATTACATGTGGGATAATTTTAGATTAAATTGCATGATTAATTGTTATGTCATGTATGGTTACGATCCGTAGAGATTTAATTGTTAAGATTTGTGGGGAATCCATGATTACGTGCATGTTTTCATGGATTGTAAAATTATATGTTTATATGATTTTATGTGCTACGTCATTATTTGATTCATTAAATCTAGAATTAGGGAAGACTTATATATAGAGATATAAAGACCTAGATTTGATGATTATTGAATAAATCGTATGCATGTGGCTATTTGATTTATTTGTTGCACATATAAATTGTTATTATGTGTTTATTATTAAGTTCTTTTTACTTGTTTATATATAAAATTGTTGAGTTGTTGTAAACAAGGATTTTTTTGAAAAGAAATAATATGGACTAAATCATATTAAAAATAATGATTTGCTAGAGATTTAAATTACATAAGATTACGTTGATTGGTGAATTGCAATAATAATCTAACGGCCTACTCAATTTAGACAAACTATAAAGTGGGTTTAATGCATCGCTGGTCATGTACCCGGTTAAGGAAGGAGGTGTTATGCCATTAGTCACTGACCAAATTCCCGGCTCGCCTGTTCGTCAAAAATTGAAATTACCTACGATTATTAATTGAATTATACCTTAAGGGTGATTTACCACAAATTCACATCCGAACCACAATGAATAAGGGTATTGCTTTGTGCGTAGCCGAGTTCTAGCATAGTACGATGTGATGAATTGTGGGTAAATTCTTTAATTGGTTTATCCAATATCGCAACATAATTTATGAAGAAATTTAATCTCATGAAAAAGTTTACTAAATGTTTTATTAAACTTATGCTATGGAGATTGTATGCATGCTTCTCCATACATTGATTTTGACATCAAAATTTATACCCTTAAAATTTAAATCGAATGCTCCTAATTGACGGACACTTGAAATTACTTCGTCATAAAATGGGATTTTGGATGATGTTGTGATGGAGAGAAAACCATTTGTAGAATGAAAATTTGTATGATGGTTTTACGTTACTCAGATTAGACGACTTAATTAAGTTACTCGGTGAGATCTGGAAACTTAATTCATTCAGAAGGGATGAAACATGATTACAATACAAAACGTTTTTGGCAATGTAAATCCCTTAAATATCTAGAAATTAAAAATTGTTTGTCAATTGAATTGTTCGAAAAGTCGCTATGTTGATTACATTCATTAGTAGCAAATCAACTGATGTAATGGATCTATGTCAATATAGTTCTAGAATTCAAGGAAAATAATATGGTTTTTATACCGGGTGATGACGTATAGTCCCTAGCCGGGTCTGGAACCCGGCCCACGGGTACTACCCGTATCCGACCCATCACAGATGGGTGGGAATAATGTCATTTGAGCTTATGGGCTTGGATGAACAGTAAACCGCACACACGTGCGTGGCCCACGGCCCGGCGCGGCCGGTACAAGGTTAGACAGGATCATATTCTGTCTAGGGATAGGATTTACCCCAAAGAAGAGGATATTCACTCACTATAATTAGGAGATAACAATCATTCTAATTATGGTACTTATCCTTTCCTTGGGGCCGAAGTATCAGTGGCAGCCCATTAGGGTTCCACTGCCTATAAAAGGAACCCCCAAGGGTTCCACAAAGGTATTACGTTCTATACTCTCAACACACATAAAACCCTAACCGATTACTTACTCTCTCACCGGAGTCTAATCGTGGGAAACATTCCCACGGTAAGCCTAACGCGTGTTGTTTAGTGTGTAGGATCCCAACCAAACAGTTCACTTGGTGCAGGAGCCAGAGCCCAGCCAACCCGAATTAAGCCTAATTCGGGTCTAGCAAGGATCACCCAACTTTTGCATCAACAAGTTGGCGCCATCCGTGGGACCCATTACACTAAGCTAGAGCAAAACCTCATCTTGAATTTCCAATGACGAAGGGGCATCCGCAAGCTAATCCCAGGAACACGAATCCTGGAAATCGGAAGTCCCAAGGGGAAGGGATACTCATCCCCAATCAATCCCCTAGCCGCCCTGCAGGCGGACCTGGTAACCGTGGTGGTTTTCAGCCCTTGGGGGTGACGAGTACGATCTCCATAACACCCCCACCTACTTCAACCCTGGATAACCCTGATCCAGGGAGTGCGCCCAATCCTCCTAACAAGGAGCCGCGCAGACCATCAGTGGAGGAGGAAGTAGAAGTCCAACCCCTCAGCGAGGAGGATCTCACTCGAATTCTTACGCAGAACTTTGAGAGGATCGTCCCAGGGATTGCATCAAGGTTGAATCTAGGGAGGAACCTCCAATCTAGACTCAACTTTGGCGACACCAGACCAATCACCTCTTCCCAAAATCAGAGGAAAAGGAAAGCCCGGCCTCAGGAGCGGGGCATCTTCGAGGAAACCCCTCAACCTAGGAATGTGTTCGAGCGCATAGGAGATCGCCTCTGATGAGTATTAGGGACTAACGCAGTCTCGAGAAAGGGGAGATAGGTCCGACGGTTCGCCCGAGCGACCAGATCGAGAGCTGGCCAAAACCACCCGCCGCACAAGTGTGTGGGATAGGATGGACGTTGGGAAAAAGGCTCCCGGCTCGTCTCAAAAAAGTGGTCCTCACCCAAGGGATGGGGCACCACCCCCGTCTCCAGACCCATCAGGGGAGGACTCAGATGACCATCCTCCTAAACGTCGCCGACCTAGGCGTACTCCTCCACCACCACCAAACAATGATGAGTATTATGGTGGCCCTTATTATCGAGATGCAGAAGCGGAGGATCTTTCCCGCCCGTGGTGTTAACCATGGGATGACCCTAGGCTCACCCGGCCATGGGCGGATCCCAGGGAAGACCCATTCACCCTTCGCATACGGAACTACTCTGAGGACACCAAATGTCGCATGCCGGCGTGTGTCAAGACCTATGATGGAACTGGTGATCCGGATGATCACCTCCAAATATTCGATACGCAGGCTAAAATTGAGCGATGGCCCATGCCTATATGGTGCCAAATGTTCAATTCAACTCTGATCGGCAATGCCCGTGACTGGTTTGAGGGACTCCCTCCACGAAGCATTGATAGTTTCACGGAACTACGCACTGCGTTCAAGAATAATTATACTCAGAGGAAGAAGTATAATAGGGATCCGGTCTCATTGGCGACTGTCAAACAACGGCCGGGGGAGTCCACAGAAGCCTTCACTGAACGCTTCAATGATGAGTGCACGCGCACAAAAACAATGTCGGAACTCCTGAAAATCTCTGACTACATGCACGCCATAACAGACAGGGAATTGATCAGGCGCCTCAATGACAAGCGTCCAGAGAGATATGATGACCTCATGGAAAGGGTCAGAAATTTCATAGAGGGAGAAACAACTGTTTCCGTGGCTTACCCATCCAGAGGAAATGGGTATCGGTCAAACGACCAGTCTCGGAGACAGTCAGGCGGTCAAGGCAATCAGAACAATAGCAAGGGCTCAGACTATAAGAGCCAGAACAAAGGAGTACGGCCGGACGATAAGTTTACCCCCCTAAAGATGTCCTACCGGGAGATCTTGCTGACGGAAGGGGCAAATTTTCCAAGGCCTCCCCCAATGACAACTCCGCCGGACCGTCGGCAAGGAAATCGCTTCTGCGAGTTCCATAATGACAAGGGCCATGGTACGGAGGAGTGTATCCAACTCAAGAAGCACATTGAGTCACTGATCAAATCAGGTAAACTCAAGCACTTAGTTAAGGATTGGAAGGATGGAAAAGACAACAAGAAGTATGATAAGAAGGATCCCCAAAAGGACAAACCTTCGACCATATACATGATCCAATCCAGACAACGCCGCACAAGGCAGAAAGTTGGCCAAAAATTTTCACGCGGCAGGGAAATCTCATTCCCCCCCCATCACAGCAAGCGATATGATTGATGCGCCTCTCACTATTGAGATAAGCATTGGAACACACAATGTTCGTCGCATGTATGTGGATGGAGGGTCGTCAGCAGAAGTACTGTATGAACATTGTTTTGTGCAGTTACGCCCAGAAATAAGAAGCCAATTAGTACCGGCCACGGCGCAGCTCACTGGCTTTAGTGGAGACACTATCTGGCCGATAGGGCAACTGCGTCTGCTTGTAACCATTGGGAATGAGGAACACTCCACTACGGCGTGGATGAACTTCATTGTGATACGCTCACATTCTCCGTACAATGGGATCATAGGCAGACCAGGTATTCTGGCTATACGGGCGGTACCCTCCACGGCACACGGAATGATCAAATTCCCTGTTGAGGGAGGAATCGTCACCATTTACAACACAATCGTACCAACATCCGAGTGTCACACCGTGATAACACCGGCTCCACCTGTTCCACCCAAGGATGGATCACCACCTCCCAATTGAAAGGTGGCAATTCATCCTGGACTACCCGAAACAGGAGATATCCATAGGGGCGCTCTCGGATAGCGGCAAAAGGGCCATGTGCTCTCTCTTAAGTGCAAACCTAGATATATTCGCATGGGAGCCAAAGCATATGACAGGCGTGCCACGCGCGATAGCAGAACATAAGCTCCAGATCTGCCAGGGGTACCAACCCATCAAGCAAAAGAAGCGCGGCCAGGCGCCTGAGCGCAGCCAAGTGATATTGGAGGAAGTACGGAAACTAGTGGACGCAGGTATCATGCGCGAGGTATACTACCACGAGTGGTTATCCAATCCGGTCATGGTAAAAAAACATGACGGAAGTTGGCGCATTTGTGTGGATTTCACGGATCTGAACAAAGCCTGTCCACAGGATTGTTACCCGTTACCGGAGATTGACTGGAAGGTGGAATCCCTGTGTGGATATCCCTTTAAGTGCTTCTTAGACGCATATAAAGGATATCACCAGATCCAGATGGCGGAGGAGGACGTAGAAAAAACGGCGTTCCATACAAGTCAGGGCGTATATTGCTATACGAAAATGTCGTTTGGACTAAAGAACGTCGGTGCTACATACCAGCGGCTTGTGGACAAAGCTTTTGAATCACAGATAGGCCGCAACTTGGAAGTCTATGTGGATGACTTAGTCATAAAAAGTCATACGGATGATGCACTTCTCCGGGATGTCCAAGAGACATTCGACACACTAAGGAGGATTAACATGAAGCTAAATCCAAAGAAATGCACTTTTGGGGCAACGAAAGGAATGTTCCTTGGGTACATGATTGATCCAAATGGTATCAAACCTTGCCCAGAGAAAACGGACGCAGTGATACAGCTGCCATCCCCTCAGACACGGAAGGAGGTGCAATCCTTAAATGAGAAACTTGTCGGGCTAAATAGGTTCCTATCCAAATCCGTAGAGAAGTCATTACCCCTATTTAAGACACTCAAGAAGTGAATTAGGAAGGGAGACTTCCGGTGGACAAAAGAAGCCGAGGAAGCTTTTGGCCAACTCAAGCAGCACCTTGCATCTCTCCCTATGCTAGTAGCTCCCCAGCCAAAGGAAGAACTCATTATGTATCTCTCAGTCACTCATGGCGCAATAAGCGCGGTACTCATGACAGATAGAGATATAGTGCAAACTCCGGTCTACTTCATAAGTAGAACATTATAAGGGCCGGAGCTGAATTACTCCTCTATGGAAAAATTGGTGTTGGCACTAATGTTTGCTACAAAGCGGTTGCGCCGGTACTTTCAGGCGCACCCAATTGTAGTCATTACGGACCAACCAATTAAGCAGGTCATTTCTAGACCGGATGTGGCAGGGAGGCTACAAAAATGGAGCATCTTATTGGGGGAGCACAATATATCCTATAGGCCAAGGACGGCTGTGAAAGGCCAGATCTTGGCAGATTTCCTGATTGAGAAGCCGGATGAGGAAGGGCCAATCGTTAAACAGGACGAGACTCCAACAGAACCATGGGTGTTATTTACGGACGGATCTTCGTGTACGGATGGGTCCGGGGCTGGTCTCATCCTCACAAATCCGGAAGGAATGGAGTTCACGTACGCCCTCCGTTTTGAGTTCACGGCCACCAACAACGAAGCGGAAATGAAGCATTAATTGCGGGTTTAAAAATCACCGCTAGAATGGGAGTCCGCAACCTTGAGGCCTACGTGGACTCACGGCTGGTTGCGAATCATATTCTAGGTGGATATGTGGATAAGGAGGACAACATGGTTAGATACTTGGAAAAAGTCAAGTCACTAATCACGGCTTTCAGCAAGTTTTCCATCAAGCAGGTGCCAAGAGGCGAGAACAAGAAGGCGGACGCTCTTAGCAAGATCGCATCCACAAGCTTCGCTCACTTGTCCAAACAAGTCTTGGTGGAAATACTCAAGGAGAAATCTATAACAAAAGGGGAGGTCGCTACTATAGTTGAGGAGGATGGACCTACATGGATGACCCCGATTATCAACTATTTGAATAGTGAGACCCTTCCGGACGAGGAAAAAGCAGCGCGGCGCATCAGAAAGAAGCTGCAACACTTCAAACTCTGAGAAGGTATTCTTTATAAGCGCTCTTTCTTGCAGCCATGGTTGCGGTGTGTTGGACCACGGCAGGCTACCTATGTAATCAGTGAAATACATGAAGGGTTGTGCGGCATGCACGCAGGCCCGCGATCCGTGGTAGCTAGAGCCTTACAGACAGGATATTACTGGCCTACCATGCACAGGGACGTGCGCGACATGATTCGCAAGTGTAGTGATTGCCAAGTTCATAGACCAGTGCCACGGCACCCGCAGCAGGAGCTTACACCTATCACGTCCCCATGGCCATTCTATAAATGGGGAATCGACATCGCAGGACCATTTCCTGTAGCTGCGGGGGGAGTTAAGTTCTTGATTGTCGCGATGGACTACTTCACACGATGGATAGAGGCCAAGGCAGTCAAATCCATCACAGGCAAACAAGTTAAAAAGTTTGTTTGGGAGCATATTGTGTGTCGTTTTGGCCTACCATGAGAAATCATCTCGAATAACGGTAAACAGTTCGCGGATAATCCATTCAAGGACTGGTGTGCATCATTGAATATCAAGCGGCGCTTCGCATCTGTTAAGCATCCGCAGACAAATGGCCTCGTGGAACGAGCAAATAGAAGCTTGGGAAATGGCATCAAGGCGCGTCTGGATGAACGAAGTGCCAAATGGGTCGATGAGTTACCACATGTGCTATGGGCGCATAAAATTATGATCAAAACAGCCAACGGAGATACTCCATTTGCATTGGCCTACGGCACTGAAGCTGTTATACCAGCAGAAATAGGAATGCCTACCATTCGCACGGCGGAGGTTAATGTCGTTACGAACGACGAGCAGCTGCGAATCAACCTGGATCTGTTGGAAGAAAAAAGGGAGATAGCAGCCACCAATGAGGCTAAGTCCAAGGCTAAAATGAAGGCTTATTATGACGCCAAGGTCAAAGGTGTTTCTTTTCGACCGGGAGATTATGTCTATCGTGCTAACGAAGCAAGTCGAGCGGAGAATACAGGAAAGCTGGGCCCTAAGTGGGAAGGACCGTATGAAGTCACGGAAGCCTTGGGACGAGGCGCGTACAAGTTACGTGACATGGATGGCCGCGACCTAGAACGCATATGGAACATCTCCAATCTCAAAAGGTGCTATCTTTGAAAGCTACGGCTTCCGCATGGGTGCTTCGCTATATGTGGCTTTAATGAAGAACCATGCGGTCTATCTGTTTTTCTTCTTATGTTTGTTTAGGTTCCTTTTTTGTTTTTTAGGACTTATCATTCTTGTTCAAACAAAAAATGTAAACGTTCTAATAAAATGCCGTGGCGCCTAGCTAGCTCCACGGCTTGTTTCGTGCAAATCATTTTTTAGATTTTTGTCAGTCATATGAATTTTAGTTGTTATTATAATATGTCATGTTTCATTCGTATGCATTCATTCAAATTACTGTACATGTACTACACGCCTCCAGGCGGGGTAAGAGGATTAAGTTAACCTACTAATTCAACTTGATGCGTAAGAGGGATGCAACCCCAGCCGCAAGGATCATGTATCCTTACTAGACACCTTACTCACAAGACGTTGTGGTAAGTTTCGTATGCCGTACTCACGCAGTGCTCCGCATAGTAAAGACGCACGTCGCATGTCTAGTAAATTATAGGCTTGTAGGTATTTTCCTTTTTTGTGTAAGACGTGACATGTCATGCAGTATTGGCATACAATGTTCAAACAAAATAAAAATACACAAGTTTCAAAATAAATAACAAAATGGCCGTGGTCATCACGGACTTCCATATAAAAGGCAGTCATTTCACATATGTCTTAGCCGTGTACATGCACGGACGAATAAAATTACAAATGTTTACAACTGATAAATTACAAGGGGGTAGGAATTACCCTATGTCCTTCTTCCCTTATTCAATCAGAGCACGGAGGACCTCCCCACGAGCATCCTTCCCATCCCGGGCCTTGACCGCAATCGCATCCAATGCTTCTACAAGCAGTTTCTCACCTTTCATCGTTTTGGATGCGGAATCATAAGTGGCCAAGGTCAAAGGGATGGGATCCGCAGTAAGCCGGGACATTATTGCCTCGTTTGGAGCGTCTCTAAGTGCCTCAAGCTCATCCAGGAGAGGGTGTTGGATTTCCGCCAAGGCATTCATGGACGCGGTCATATTATCCGCGGCTGAGGGATTATGGTAGGGATGCTGCATGATGTATTCATTTTTGCCTATCAGTTCTGCAGCTTTGACCAAACCCTCATGTCTACCACGGTCGATTCCATCGGATACGACCCCGGCGAATGCCTGCAGTAGGTGTGGAGCTTCCAGGGCCCTGCTCACAGCAAGTCGCAGTCCTTGCCCAATTATCCACCTGCGTCCAGCTATGGCGGATAGCAGGGGAGGACATAGTCTTTCAGCACAACTTATGGCCATCTTGCTCAGCTTCTCATCCGCTGAGGCAGCCTGCTCTTCCAGGTTGGCCCGTGACTGTGTCAACTCATCCTTTAGTGCATCACGCTCTTGGGCGATGTTGAAGGATTGTACGGTCACGGCCTTGGTAGCAGCTTCGGCCGCAGACACCTGCATATAGAACTTTGAGTTATTACAAGGGTATATACTTTTTTGGGTCGAATAAATACTCAAGGTTTAAGTATATGTACAAAAGTTTCGAAAGTGTACCTTCTCATTTGATGCGGCTACAAGGGCTTCGAGCTCGGCAATACGCTTTTCTCGGGTGTCGGCGTGATGAGCTTGCTCTTTTACCGTCGCCTCGGCTGTCACCAGCGCTGCCTGCAAGGATGCGATGGTCTTCTCGTTCTTCACGACCATTGCCTCACGGCGAGCTATCTTTTTATCGGCCCGATTCACATTTGCAAGGGCCTTGATCAAGCGGCGTCTTAAAGCGGCTCCCACCGTCACTTGGTGTGCGGACGACACGTCGAACTGCTCCAGAAGGGATTCATGATCCAACTCGTCTAAATCTTGTGCAAGGGCTGGCGGGGTGATGTGCTCAATGAATTCTGAACACTCGGATTCCGCCTCCAACCTTGTCAGGCTTGAGAGGTTCCATGCTAAGCGCAAGCTATCTTCTGGCCCTTCGGGGTGTGGTTCCTTGGCGTGTGTCGCAGCAGGGGGTGGGGGTTTGTTAGTTGGTGTGGGGGATGGATTCCTCTCCACTTCTTCCTCCTGTGCTACGGCCGACGGATTAGCCCTGTTATTGACATGGCAAAATTAGTCTAAGCATTATATATTTCACAAAGTATAGTGACACGACTAAATATTTGAAGGATACTTACGTGGTATCAATGGCAGGGTCTGGGTCGGGAGGAGCTACGGCGCTCACGGGCGTAACTCGCAAGACTGGTTCTCCCATGTTCGGGGTGGAGTCGGCTTGAGCAGTCGCAGTACCACTCCCCTCTTGGTACTGCGGATGATCCTTCCTCAGTTTCTTTGGGGGAGCATTCGCGGCCCCGACCTCATCCCCTATCTTCTTTGCCACCCTCCTGGTGGTCTTTCTCTTCCTGGATGTGAGTGGGGCGGACCCGGAAGCTTGAATGGTGTCTTCATTGGGATCATTTTCTTCTTCCTGGTGGGTCGCGGTCCCCTCCAACAGTAGTTCTCCACCATCTTCATTATGGAAGTCCAATGGGGACTTCTCAATGATGGGCTCCCCTTCATCTGATCTGGGCTCGGACGTCTCTTCGAGCGGCATGGTGCGGTCAGCGGTCGCCTCCAGCAGGGGGAGCTCATTCTCCTTCAGAGGACGGAACCCTTCGGCCACCTTCATTGGGTCGCCCTGGCGTATTAGTCCGTGTAGGTTCATTTCTGTGGACATTTATAAGTATACGGGTTAGTAATGATCTCACACATACGCATGACATTTCAAATTTACAAGGTATAAAGTAAACCTACCCTCTCCCTGTTCCGTCAAGAAGCACGGATATAGGTCATCCCTCCCAAAGTAGCGGCGGCTTATCCCTACTAAGCACAGAAAGTGTTCCGGCAACCCTCTATGGAATTCTGTGCGGTGGGTATCTAGTGTTTTTAAGTCTTTGCTGCTATAGTCTTTGGCTTTGGGCGGATAGTCTTTGGGTGCTTTGATTTTGAGTACGAAAGGAGTAGGGAACACCTTCTCATCTACAAAGAAGTAATGGTCGTACCAGTGCTTAAGGGAGTCTAGAGGCTTCCTATACGTCATAGGGGCATTCCCGGGTCGTTTTTTAAACGACAGCCACCCATTCACTAGCTGGGGGAAGTAAAAAGCCCTAAAAAGGTTCACGGTTGGGGTTACTCCGCAGGTATGGCATGTAATTTCAAACTGGTTGATTTTACACGCCCCTATGCAGTGAAGCTGGGTTATGTGGAAGTCATAATACAATAGTAGGTCTACCAAGAATTTGGACAGGGGGATACGATAGTTGGCCGAGTCAAATAGGCGCGTGTACACGCCTATTTTCCCCGCCGGTGCATCCGTAATCGCCTCACCTTCACCTGGATAGGTGGGGTGTACGCTTTCGGGAATATAATACTTCGACAGAAAGTTGATGTATTTTTCCGCCGACATCACGTTAAGGACATCCGTGATAAGTGGGTTGTCCTTTACCATGTTTTATAAAAAGGTTTTAAAGGGCGTGATGATCTAACCTGCGGCGGAGGAAATCCGTGGAAAAGAAGGCAAAGTTTTGGAAGTAGAAGCTTGAAAATAACAATGGCGGAAGGAAGGGGGAATTGTGTGTGTAACAAACACACATACCAACTCTTATATAGGGTTGCCTCGGTTTCCGAGGTAACGTGGATGTTCGACACGTGTAGGCCACCACGCCTATCCAACGGATAGGATTTCTGACACTTCTGCAAAATCAGAGGGGGCCCATGGGTCACTTCTTGGCAGTTTTACGTGGCTCAATGGTGGGCATTAATGGTGCACATTTGCAGACGTGCGGCTGGAAAGTTGACTACCATTAATGTTTTTATTCTTGTGTCGGGATATGCGGCTCTTACGTAAGACCGTATTTAATGCTGCATTTAATTTGTCTCGGCCGTTACGTGCGGCTGAAGTGCTATTTGAATAATATTCCTAAGGCGGGCCGCCACGTGCGGCCAAAGCAAAATTTTTAATATCTCATTCCCTAGGTCTTTCTTGGTATGTCCGGAGAGCACCTTGATAGTCTAGAGGTTACGCCTACGGCTGTAACAACTAGACTGGGGGGACATGATGACGTATAGTCCCCAGCCGGGTCAAGAACCCGGCCCACGGGTACTACCCGTATCCGACCCATCACAGATGGGTGGGAATAATGTCATTTGAGCTTATGGGCTTGGATGA
Source organism: Glebionis coronaria (assembly GCA_025667525.1). NCBI lineage: Eukaryota > Viridiplantae > Streptophyta > Magnoliopsida > Asterales > Asteraceae > Glebionis > Glebionis coronaria. Next base: position 461,329,038 of record CM046876.1, on the reverse strand, counting down.
ACAGTAAACCGCACACACGTGTGCGGCCCACGGCCCGGCGCGGCCGGTACAGGGTTAGACAGGATCATATTCTGTCTAGGGATAGGATTTACCCCAAAGAAGAGGATATTCACTCACTATAATTAGAAGATAACAATCATTCTAATTCTGGTACTTATCCTTTCCTTGGGGCCGAAGTATCAGTGGCATCCCATTAGGGTTCCACTGCCTATAAAGGAACCCCCAAGGGTTCCACAAAGGTATTACGTTCTATACTCTCAACTCACATAAAACCCTAACCGATTACTTACTCTCACGCTGGAGTCTAGTCGTGGGAAACATTCCCACGGTAAGCCTAACGCGTGTTGTTTAGTGTGCAGGATCCCAACCAAACAGTTCACTTGGTGCAGGAGCCGGAGCCCAGCCAACCCGAATTAAGCCTAATTCGGGTCTAGCAAGGATCACCCAACTTTTGCATCAACACCGGGGTAATTTTATTTTCTTGAAAGTATTTTGTTATCGAAAATACTAATATTTGAACTTATTTTTGCAGAGATGTCTCAACCCACCAATAACACGATAAGTTCTGTGTTCAAAGCTTTCTTTGAACGACCTGAACTTACTGGCCCAAACTTCAATGATTGGTACCGCTCGCTAAGAATTGTCTTGAGAGCAGCGGGTACTATCGATATCTTGACTACTCCCTATCCGGAGGATCTTGCTGAAGGAGCATCTGATGCGCAAAGGCTTGAACACGCTGCTAATGTTAAGAAGCACTCTGAGGTGGCTTGCTTAATGTTAGGAAAAATGGCTCCAGCGCTTCAACAGAAGTATGAGCTATTTTCACCTAAGGGAATGCTTGATGAGCTCAAGGCTATGTTCGAAAAGCCGCAAGCTGTGGAAATCTACGACTTAGTAGATGCTTTGCATAGCTGCAAGCAAGCTCCAGGAAAGTCTGTAAGTGTCCATTATTTGGAGATGATGGGTTATATAGAACAGCTCATGGCACTAGGACAACCTTATGATCATAATATGTCTATCAACTTGATCAATAGGTCCCTTAACAAGGACTTCAATGATTTCGTTAGAAACTATAATATGCATTGCACGAGGAAGACAGTTAATGATTTGCATGCAATGCTTATTGACTATGAAAAAGGGGTTGAAAGACAAGGCATCTACCGCTACGCCTTCTATACTAACCATACAAAAGGGTAGAGTGAGTAAGCCAAAACCACAAGCGAATAAAGAGAAAGGCAAAGGCAAGGGTAATAAGGGCAAACAAGTTGCGACTTATTCGAAACCCAAGCAGAACTTTGTTAAGAGGAGTCAATCTCAAAAGGATGAGACTTGTCACCATTGTAAGGCAAGTGGTCACTGGAAGAGGAATTGCCCTCTTTACCTCGAAGAATTACGAGAAATAAAGAAGAAGTCTGAGCAGAGCGCTGCAACTTTAGGTACTTTATTTATGATTGAATTGTTCAATGTAACATACAAATTAAATTTCTGGGTATATAATACGGGATGCGGTATTAACATTTGTAATACGCTGCAGGGATTTAATATATAAAGGAAGCTTTCCTATGGGGAACAATACATGCAAGTGGGCAATGGCACACAAGCAGCGGTTGAAGCTATAGGAACGTTTGATCTAGTTTTACCTTCGGGTTTAGTACTGAGATTAAATGATTGTCATTATGCACCTACAATTGTTAGGGGTGTTATTTCCTTTTCTTGTTTGTTAAATAATGCATTCGTTCACACGATTGATAATAATAGAATTTCTGTTTGGAAAAATGTTATTTTCTATTTTAATGCAATTTCTGTGAATGGTGTATTTGAAATAGACATGCATGATAATGAATCCTAGAACGATAAATCTGTATTTTGCATGAGTAAGAAGAGAAAGTTTGACAAGAACTCTTCTTATCTTTGGTATTGTAGACTTGCCTATATTGGGAAGACTCGTATATAAAAGGTTCAACGTGAAGGTCTTTTGGGTAATATCAATGATGAATCATTTGATAAATGTGAGTCTTGTATCTCTGGAAGATGATCAAGAAACCTTTTAATAGCAAAATTGAAAGGGCTACTGATCTACTTAGACTTATACATACTGATGTGTGTGGACCACTTAGACATACATCAAGGAAAGGTGCTAGCTACTTCTTAACATTTACGGATGATTATAGCCGTTATGGTTATGTTTATTTACTTAAGCATAAACATGAGGTATTTGAAACATTCAAAGTGTTTAAAGCAGAAGTAGAACTATAATTAAGGAAGAAGATTAAAGCTCTTCGTTCTGATAGAGGTGGTGAATATTTAAGTCAAGAGTTTATAGATTATCTAAGTTAGAATGGAATTGTTCCGCGTCTTACTTCTCCCTATACTTCACAGCAAAATGGTGTATCTGAAAGGAGAAATCGTACATTATTGGATATGGTACGATCTATGTTTAATCTTACAACTTTACCTTTATCCTTTTGGGATTATGCTCTAGAATCTGTTGTTCGCATTTTAAATATGGTTCCCACAAAGAAGGTCGACAAGACACCATATGAACTATGGCATGGCAAAAAGCCATATTTGTCTTATTTAAAGGTCTGGGGTTGCGAGGCATATGTGAAACATGACTCGGGTGACAAACTCAAACAACGATCTGTAAAATGTATCTTTGTAGGATACCCCAATGAAACTATGGGTTACTACTTTTATTATCCACCTGAGAACAAAGTAATTGTTGCTAGGTATGGAGACTTCCCTGAATCTGATCTTGTAAATCAAGAATTCAATGGGAGAAACTATGATCTTGAGGAGAGTCATATAGATACATTACCTTCTGAAAACACTAGCGATATAATTCCTGTAGAACCAGAGAGTATGGCGGTTCCACCGGAATTAGTTCCTCTGCATAGATCCACAAGGGTTAAAAACGCAAATAGCAATATATGTCTTAACATAGAGGATGATGATGAGTTAGGGGATCTTGGTGAACCCACTAATTATAAATCTGCCATACTTGATCCTAGGAAGGATAAGTGGATGGTTGCTATGGATGAGGAAATGAAATCCATGAAAGTAACTGATGTTTGGATTCTTGTAGTTACACCACCGAATGCTAAAGTATTGAGACATAAGTGGTTATACAAGAAGAAAATCGACATGGACGGAAAAGTATAATCCTATAAAGCTCGTTTAGTAGCTAAAGGTTTTACTCAAACTTTTGGCATAGACTACAAGGAGACATTTTCTCCTGTAGCAGACTTAAGAGCTATTAGGATTCTCATAGCTATAGCAGCATACTATGACTATGAGATATGGCAAATAGATGTTAAAACTGCCTTCTTGAACGGTCGCTTAGAGCTTAGATGAAGACATCTATATGCAGCAACCAGAAGGGTATGTTGATCCTGAAAATCCAGGACATGTGTGCAAACTTCAAAGGTCCATTTATCGATTGAAGCAAGCATCACGTCAATGGAACAAAATATTTGACGAAGAAATCAAAAAGTTTGGATTTATTTAGAATCATGATGAGCCATGTGTATATCGCAAAGCTAGTAGGAGTAATGTAATATTCCTAGTCGTATATGTTGATGACATATTAATCATGGAAAGTAACATTCCAAGACTTAAAGTTGTTAAGGATTATCTTGGTAAATCTTTTTCTATGAAGGATTTAGGAGAAGTTGCATACATTTTGGGAATTAAGATCTACCGGGATAGGAAAAGACGGTTAATTGGTTTATGTCAAGATGCTCATATAGACAAGATTTTGAAGAAGTATAATATGCATAATTCCAAAAAAAGGTTTTCAATCTATGGAAGTTAAGCATAATCTGAGTCATGAGATGGATGCATCAACTCATGATGAGGAGGCATACATGCAGAAGGTGCCTTATACTTCGGCTGTAGGATCTATAATGTATGATGTTAGATGCACAAGGCCTGATGTGGCGTTTGCTCAGAACTTGGTCAGTAGATACCAACAGAATCCAGCGAAGCTCCACTGAACTGCTCTTAAACATATTCTAAAGTATTTGAGGAGTACGAAAGATATGTTTTTGGTATATGGAGGGAAACCAGACACAAAACTGAATGTTACAGGTTTCTGTGATGCGTCCTGAAAATGTGATAAAGACGATACGAAGTCTCAGACGGGTTACATTTTTGTTATCAATGGAGAAGCAGTTGACTGGAAGAGCAAGAAACAGACAACGATTGCAACGCATGCTACTCAATCTGAGTACATGGCTACTTCAGAAGCTGCAATGGAAGTTGTTTGGATTAGGAAGTTTATTGAAGATCTTGGAGTGATGCCTTCAATTAAAGAACCTATTGATATGTATTGTGACAATTCTGCCGTAATAATATTTGCCAATGACCCTGGAGTCATGAAAGGCGTCAGACACTTTATGCGTAGACATCACTACATCCGAGAAAAATTTGAAGCTCAGGAAATCAATTTGATAAAAGTTCACACATATGATAACGTAGCAAATCCTTTGACTGAGGCTTTGCCTAGACCAAAGGTAGTTAAGCATGCCAAGGCAATTGGGCTGCAGCTAGCTAGCGAACTCATGCAATAAATTTGTGATTAGTATTTGGATAAAGGATGTTATAACATTATTAATATAATAAAATAAAGATTGGGTTTCGTTTATTTTTATTATTTAATAATTGTATCCTATTTTACATGTTTTAATCCATGAATAGAAGTTATGCTAAATGTCCGTTGTCGATTAATAATATGGGAGTATTATTAAAATAAGACAAATCAAAATAGCGATAGAGTATACTTGAAAGTATATTGATCGATTTTGGATGATATTCGATGAATCGAATATAGGACTTATCCCAACTATATGTTATTACTTTATGGATCTTTGTCATCAAGTAAAACATAAATAGTTATCCTTAGACTTGAGATACCAGGAAACTGTTATGAATCTAGTGCATCTCTGTGTAATAATCTAATGCTAAACGTAACTGGTAGCTATAAGTATTATTTTCGAAAGTGTTGCAAAATTCATAAGTTTAGCTCGTAGTCAATATGGAATTTATTTCCTCCAATTTTGTTTTGGAGTTTAATACAACTGGGCCCCTCGTGGGATTAGTAAGATGTTTGTGTGGCCACACCCAAATTTGTTTTGGTAATCTTGCTGAACGAGAAACATAATGGTTAATAAAAGGAATGAAGATCCATATCCTTATTAACGTTGTATTAGAAATAAAAGGATAATAATAGCGATGTAGAATCTTTACAAGGTTTTGTCCAGGAAACCTTACTCGAGTTGTACTAGAGACATTGCTATGTGTAACTAGACGCTAGTCAATGTAATCACGATATTCGAAATATGTCCAAGTGGGAGCTGTAAGTTTATGGACTTATATTTAATAGTCGTGTGATAGGATCGAACTCGAGATTACGGGATTGCACACAATACGTAAAGAGTTAATATAATTAATAAATATATTTATTGTATTTATTAATTTATTTAATAAATATATTTATGTGTTTATTAATTTAATCGAGCGAGTAACTATATAACCTTAACGATCGTTAAATAATTAATATTTAAGTTATAACGAGCGTTAAAATAAATATATAGTATGTATACTAAAGGAAAGAAGAACGGAAGGTTTCGGAACACCCCTAAGGGGTGTTTCGACCATCGGTTAAGCCTAGGGGGGGGGGGGGGGCAATTGTTGCCTTATATTTATCCTGGGCTATAAGATGTTTAGGCCTATAAATACACCTCCTAATCCCCTCATAATCACAACAACAATAAACTTTCCCCTCCTTCTTTTCTTTGGTCGATCGCAACCCCCCACCAACAAAGGGTTTCGGTTGGTTTTTCTTGGTTGATCGATTGTATACGTAATCTAGTCCTAGCCCCTCTCTAGGGTTGTTGGATAGATTATTTACAAGCGTTGTAGCTCGGTTTTCACGTGCTAGAATCACGGTTAGCTCGTTGTATTACGTGTGTACAAGAACGTAATATAGTCTTACTTTAGACTATATCTTGGTATATACGGTATAAACCCGAATTGGTGATTCGTTCTTCATTTTGTGGAATTGCTTTAGCGTAAAGGTATGTAACCCTAATTCGATTAATTATAATTGTGTTATTAATTATGATCTTGTTAAATCGCTTCCGCTATATGTGCTTTGATCTCGTTTAGGGTTTTATATAATTGTTATGATACTAATAAACCTTCATGTAATAGAATAGGTTGTTCAATAAACTTTCAAGTATGTTTGTTAAATTATGTGTAAGAAGAAGCTGTGTACTCACTAACAATAATTTTAGACTTGGTATAATTTGTGCTCAAATAGGGGGAGATTGTTGGGCCAATGAAAGTTCTAATTATGGCCCATCTAGATTTGATTTTAATTAGGCTAAGTGTTATGTGTCGCTGATGCAGTCCAGCGACAGAGACAATGACCAGTTGAAGGCAAAGCCTCAGATGGCACACCAGACACATTCATGTTAAAGATAACATCAGAGAAGTCGAAGATTATCTAAAGTCATACTCACCAACTCTTATGGATTAGCTGAAATGTAGAAGGAATGTGATGGTGTTCGAGGACCTTTGAGGTGGCAATACTCAAAGGTCACACCAGACCCTATGAAGATTTAGCAAGCAGAGACGTGGCTTATTCCTTGATAGTTTAGGCGGGAGAATCTGATAAAGCACTTTGGGCGGGACAAAGTGAAGATTCAAGTGAAAGGTGCCTAGTATGACCTAGTGGGAAAAGTGAACAGTTGGCAGAACTGTTCACAGAAAGTTGGTTAAAGGCATGTCCAAGAATGGACATGCATTTAATGAAGTGTATTGCTTCTATTTAGAAGCTGACACGTATCAACTACCCATTAAGGTAGTAACTTCGTACTACTATAAATAGGGATAAAAAAGGGGAGAAAAGCATCACTTGTAACATTGAATATTTTGTTTGTCTTTTCTCCCCTCTTGAACCTCTGAGTCTAAGGTTGTATTCAACGACTCTTAAGGTTCACTTGTAAACTTGAATCTTGAATCAAGTTTACTTGCTCAAAGGGTTTTCATTCATTGTCATTCAACAAGTGTGATCCATAACACTTTGTAATACTTTGTTTATAAGTAATAAAGCATTATGTGTTTGAAAAGTAAAATCACTAAGTGTTTATCTTGGTTTTGAGTTATAGTATTACAATAGGCTCATATTTTGGGACTTTCAATTAAATGTGTAGATGTTTTCGTTTATATTAGCTACAAGTCATATGAGAATAATCAAATCTAGCATAGTGGTATAGAGACGTATACTAGACCTAATCATTGACATATGCACCTACAATCGTCTATGCGACAAATCATAAATGTAGCATAGTGGTTTGGAGACATTTACTAAACTTATCTCATTAATACATGCATTAACAAACATTTAAGTGAATCCACTTAATCGATCCAAAAGTCCAAACCACGATCGTGGCTAAGCCTAAATGCGACTAGATAACATGAATTACATGGTCGAGGCTGTTGGAATTTAACAACCTAATGTATCAAATATACATGCATCAAGAGTAAAATGCAACAGATATAAGAAATCACATATGCACATAAGCAATTAACATAAAGATTAGAATTACATACCTTTTCTTACAACAATGGTGAAAAGAACAAGATCACCAATCAAGAAAATCACTCTTACCAATATACTTGATTCACCTTAATAAAACCCAAAGATCAAATAGATATTCTCTAAGATAGTCCACACAACACTTCAATCAATCACTTTTGATTGTTAGATTCTTAGATCTTGATACTAGAATACTTAATAAACAAATAGGCAAAAACCCCTCTTTGTTCTTGTGGCGGTCGATGACTAGAGAGAAGAGCAATGGAGAGATTTTGAGTTTTCGGTTACTATGAATAATGATCTAGGACCTTTGTTTATATAGTGCAAATGTTAGGCTAAATAAGGAATAGATACTAATTATCAAGTCTGCATTATTTAGCTTCTAGTTCTTTTTCTTCCCATTCTTTATTTGTATTCGGCCGACTAAGCCCAACACCATTTGAGATTGACTTTTTGACTTTCTAGAACATTCCATTAAGTAATTACATTAATTATCTTAAAGTTCTAAGTCTTTTAATCAATCCTTGTTAAACCTTTTAACTTATTAATTATTACCATTAAGTATTCATATTAATCAAATTAAGTATATACAATGAATATAGCCATATTATATTACATATCTTAATCAAAGATGATCTCGATGTTTAAGTGTCTGACCCCTTAGGCCCACATACTCCCGACCGTATAAAATACTAGCTATTACTTACACAAATCCCAAACAGCTTCCACTTGCGGATGTCTAAGTGTGTGACCTCTTGTAACCAGCTGAGCTAGCTCAGTTGGCCACCAAGGGTAACCTTGGGGAGGTATTCTTGGAGAGGTCTCGAGTTCGAGTCTCACCAAGAACCTTCAGGGGCCCGAATTAAGAAGCAAGAGTGGGGTTTATCCCTAAGGAGAAGGTTCGAGGCTTGCATACTGCCCAATTGGATGTCACTGTAAGCTCGAATCACTAACTACTAACTCGCCGTTAAAAAAAAAAAAGTGTGTGACCTCTTGTTATCAATGTTGTAAAACAAGGCATACAAGACTGATTAATCGTCGCACATGCGTTACAGGGTCACCACCCTTTTCGTGGGCAGTTAATTGGTCAAACAATAAGTCAAACATGGTTACCGACGGTTAAAAACGGTCAATGGAGGTCAAACTTGCTGAAAACATGTAAATCTGAATAGAAATACACAAAACTCGCCGCAAACATGTTATAATTATTTATGATAGTTGCTTATATGTAAAGATAAGTTGGTTTATAAAAAAAATCTTGCCAAACACAAAACCCGTCGAAAATACTTAAAACTTTAAAAAAATGATAGTCTAATTAATCCCGTCTAAAACAATTATAAAATACAAGAATGTCGATCGTACGTCTATCGATTCACGATTTTGCAACTTTATTTATTACTCTATTTTTCTTTTTTAAAAGATCCCATCTACCAAAGTATAAAAAGAAATAAAAAAAAAAGGAAAAAGTATTTTTTTGAGATATATATACACAGAAAACAAACTATATGTACCACGTACGTATTATCGTATGACTTTAAAGTGGGTTTGGTTTGGTTGATGTGTTTGGTTTTTTAGGATAGAACTTGACAAGAAAAAAGCCTAGGAGGCTAAAAAGGCTCCTCCTCCTCCTCCTCCTGTTCATCTTCATCTTCATCTTCATCTTGACGTCATCCTTTTAGGGTTTGTTCCTTCCTTTTCAACAAAATATATAAATAAATAAATATTCTTTACTATTATGCTTCTTGTGTTTTATTCATTTTTTTATTATCATTTCTTCAAAAGGTAACAATTATTTTTCACTTTATCAGATCTTAATATTTTATTCTACCTTATTAGATCTGATTACAAGCTCTCAAACTGCTTGTTACTTTATTTTATTGTAATAGAGATTGTTTTTTAAGGTTTTTTATTTTATGTTATATGGCTAGCTAGTGTTGTCAAGTTCAAGTTTTTAAGAGTTTTTGTCTTAGGTCGTGTTTTCGTTGTTTTGCGAAGATTATTATAAATAAAAAGTTTATAGCTTTACTTAACTTGAGTAGTTTATGTTTCGGTTTCTAAACGCGCACAATTTTGACATGGCATAGATTAATTAACATGGCATTTTTCTTGCTAGTACGTTTTTTTTTCTGGAATTACTGTAGTTCTTAGCAGTCGTGTATGAATACATACTACTTAGTAACAACTTAACAAGTTACAGGGGCTGTTTTTCTTAGCTTATTTGATGGGCTTATGAGTTTCTTGATATTTTGAAAAGCGCATAAGCCTAAAGAATTTGAGCTTATGACTTTATCAGTTTTTTAATAAGCTCATCAAATTAGCTTAGACAAAAACCGCTCATTGCTGTGACATAGACATTGATAAGCTTTTCTCTAAACGGAGTTTTTATTGAGATAGAAATATAAGTTTTGTTTCATGTCGAATCTTTCGCACTAATGAAAGTTACCATTCTGTTATAAATTTATGAGTTAGAGCTTGAATATGATTTCATCTTTGAGTGTTCTGAGTTTTTGAGTTTTTAATCTGTTACAAAGTATGTGGACATGAGTTAAGTTTGACCTTAAATTATGTGTTTTGCAGGATTTGGAGAATACAAGCTGCAACTCGCTGCTTCACGTTTAGAGTGCTATTATATACCCTTAGTTTACTACAGTATTTGTTCTATAACTTCGAAGAAGAATGAGTTTGCTTAATAAAGGGGCTTCTACCATCGACAATAAGCTTAGTGCAGCAGGAAGAACATTGAGTTTGAACCCCGATGCAGCAGAATTTGTTCCATTTGCTTTACGATCACCTTCTGCTGCTGCTGGTGCACCAGACACATCCTCAAGTTTTGGTGCTACAACACCAGGAAAAGCAGTACTAGATAGAATCGAGTCATCTGTGTCAAATAATTCTGATGACGAAGTGCACGAGTTCTGGCGTCACCAGTTACCTGATGACATCACTCCGGACTTCAGTGATGTGGTGGACAAGGATTCTCATGGAATCAACGCTCTTCCTTTTTCAGCACTGTCTCTAGGAGACACAAATGGAACATCACGGTTTGCGGCATCAGCAGGAAGTGGCTTTATGTTTAAGGATCAGCAGGAGCCATCTCCTCGTCAAATGAACGGCAGTTCCTATGCCAAGAAGATGGGATTTCCCGCTTCTGAATTTGGTGAAAGCCTCGTCGCAGCTCGTTCCCAACAGTTACCTGCTAAACCATGGGATTTGCATGGCGATCAGCTGCTCACTAGTCCTAGAGACGTGCCTTCTTACAACGGTGATACTGGGCATGGATACCAAGATGACATGCTTAATGAGCAACAGTTGGAGAATACAGAAGTAAACCCGATTGGATTCCTGGCTTCCCAGTTTGCAGGGTTTTCAGCTGAAAGTCTTGCAGACGTGTATTTTGCAAATGGAGGAGACTTGAATCTGACAGTCGAGATGCTTACTCAGCTTGAGGTATATCCCACGTGTACATCTGTAACTGACTGGGTTGATATCATGTAGATTTTACTTTTTAATTTAGTTCCTTTATGAAATCCTAGCATATAGAGGCGATAACAGCATCAACTTATCACATTTATGTTCCTATAGCACATAAGTAAATACAACATATTAATTTGGAAGAAGTCTGCAATTTTATGTTGATGTTACGGTTTTTTAGTTGCTTGATTTTTGGTTCATATGACTTTGTGTTAGCTTGATTCAATAGTTTCAGTTTGCGTACGCCTATCAAAAGTTTAACATCCAATGTATTGATCAAAGTCTACAATTATTGTTGTTTTTCACGTGGAAGTTCTAGCCAGCATCTTATTGCTGATAGTTTTTAACTTTCTTGGTCGTCGACCAAAAATTTAGAAGGCAAAAACCTCTTTTTAGGCACCCTTAATTTGATATGTGCACTTATTAGTTTTTTGGCATTTTACGCGTGCTGCAACTATTATTCTAGTGCAACACTGGGTCTGGTTCAAATATATTGGCTTGGCTGGTTGACTTTTGTTTTGTTACTCTTACAAATGGTCAACTTATTTTTGCAAGGACAAATGGTTTAAAAGCTTCTTTTAAATATTAGGCATCCTTGTGCTAGTTCTCAAGTTTTTTTTGTTTACTAACAATTTATGTGCTCTTCTTTGAAAAGGATTTCACACAACTTTTATTATTTTTTATTGCAGCTTCAAGTAGACGGCGGTTTCAATCAGAGTCAGAATCAGAATCTGAACTCAAAGGTTTTGTCAGCTCCAAATCTTAGCTCTATGGATTTTCCTGCACTCTCTCCTGCAGACAGTCAAATTGGTGATGATCATCGACGTCATGCTAATCCTTATCGTCCTTTAGAGAAGGAAAACTTGCTTATGTTCAGATCGTCCTCCACCACGGCCCCATCTGGTGGTGCTACTGATTTTGCTTCTGCTGTCAGAAAATTGGCTTCACAGGACTCGAGCATGTGGAAGTATAATCGAAATGTTTCTCAAGATACAACCATTGGATCCAGTAGAAGCTCTCATGTCTTGGCCAGTGCTTATAATGGTGGGCATGGAAGGTTGAACTATGGAGATAAATTAGCTAACCGGAGTTCAGGGCGTTCAGCTCCTGCCTGGCTTGAAACTGGAGATGCAGTTGGTAATGTTTTTCTTATAAAACTTGGTTTACTTTAAGATAGGTTCTATTATTGTCTTGTGTGTGTGTATGAATGCTTTAACTTTGTCGAGATCACAGCAAATATGTATTCTGAGATGCGTGGTGAAGCTCGTGATCATGCACGTTTACGCAATTTATACTTTGAACAGGTAACCTCTGTACAATTCATGCTTGCCTTCGTCTCTTACGTATTTTAGTTACCAAGGAAAAATAAGATTAACATCTTGCACTCTACTACTTGCAAATTTGTGGCAACCATACCTCCTCTTGCCCTCAAATTACGTGAGACATTAACTTGTAGTAACTAATAGGAGAAAAGACTACTCGAGTGTTATTCAGTATTTGCGGCAACCATACCTTCTTTAAGTTTTGAAATTCGTGTTAATTCTTTCAAGCAATTGCATCGATATTCTCGCACTATGTCTGCTTCTTTCTTTGGCACCCTATTACAGGGCTTTATTAGAAACTTATGTCAGTAAAATTTGGCGACAGGAACTTACTAAAATATGTGAGACATTAACTTGTAACTAATAGGAGCAAAGACGGTGAGTTGTATTACAGTAGATATGGCAAGTGGCATGGATGTGAGTAATGGTGGCTAGGTTGGTGTGTGGGGGATTGTAAGGTAACGGGTAAAAGCATTAATTTTTTTGTATGGGTCGAAACCCGGGTCAGGTTAATTCACCTGGAAAATTTTTTTTGTCCATTGTTAGTTCTTCTATAAATGAATAATGCCTTAAGTAAGATTACTAGAACAAAAGCATTACAATAGTATTCTAATTTTATGCATTAATAAGAGACCCTTGGTGACTGTGAACCTGTTCAGCATATTTGACCCATTCACCTTATAGATGTTTTTTCTATTGACCCATTGTTTGAAATAAAATTGAAGCAACAAGATGCTCACATTCTTTTCTGACTATTACATTACTTGCTGGTATTTCTCGTTTGTTAATTGTATACTTCTATAATAATAGGCACGTCAGGCTTACCTTGTTGGGTACAAGGCTTTAGCTAAGGAACTAAGTGTAAAGGGACAACTGCACAACATGCAAATGAAGGCTGCACATGGAAAAGCTCAAGAATCTATATATCGTCAAAGGTTAGTTTTGTTTCTGTTCTTTAGGATCGGTCACCTTTTGCTAGCCCAGCAAGTCTCTGGAGTATATTAAGCAACTTAATGGTGCTTTCTGCAGTAAACTGAAAAACATGTGTAGTCTGTCTTGGACTATTTTTTATAGATCCAGATTCTTTTTAGGCAGGATTAACGGAAAACAGTTTTAGGTTAGTAATCAGTTATATTCCAGTGAGTCAAATCAATCTGGGTATGCTTTATTATTGTGCTCTTCCAAAAAATACATCTAGTTAGTTGAAATTTGTTAGATCCTTTATATGGTACCGAAATTTCTCTCTTATAAGTGTATCATGAGGTATGGGTAGACGCAAAATGCTACTTGTAAAACAATGGACTTTTAATACAATTTGATGACTTCACTAACATCATGACTGCTCGATGGAAGTAAGCAAACTGTGCGGATTGGGTAATGGGTAATTGTTTTTCTACAGTCGAGAATATACTATAGTATTTATTGGTCTTATGCTATTTCAGCAATAGTTCAGAGCTTTTAAATATGATTTAGGAGTTTTCATGCATAAAAAATATACCCCTTTTGCAAATGTTGCTCTGTTTGACCCGTTAGAGATGAAACCATAACCTGAATCGACTCACTCACAAGCAAATCAGTCGAAATTGCCACCTTTTATTATAAAGTTTTAGCACTTTGACACACGTAGATTTTCCGTGCAATCATTTCGTTTCTGGGATTCGTTTTGTGTATGTACTCTGTGCAGGAACCCCATGAGCCCAAGTATGCAAGGCAATGGAAGAGGAGGACAAGAGAGGCTCATAGACCTTCACGGGCTGCATGTGACCGAAGCCATACATGTCCTGAAACGAGATCTCGCAGTGCTAAGGAACGCCGCCAGGTTGGCAGATCAGCATCTACAGGTGTACGTATGTGTTGGAACGGGCCACCACACTAGAGGGACCCGCACTCCAGCTAGACTTCCTGTTGCTGTCCAGAGATACCTGCTGGAGGAAGAGGGTCTCGACTACTCTGAGCCCCAGCCTGGGCTCCTTCGAGTTGTGATATATTGAAGTCCAGTTAAATGAAATCAAACCAGGTATAGGAGTTTCTTGACACAATAAAACCAGAAAAAAAGGAAAAAGCTTAACCCCATGGAAAATCGAAAAAAGAAAAATTGATATTCATGTGTTTGTATATGGCAAGAGAGATTAGTCAGTAGCCTGGAAAATTGGAAAAAAAAGGAAGGGGGAAACGAAAAACAAAAATGTATCTGTGTATCAGTAAGGTCTAGTTATCAACTGCAGAATTACCTTTTGGTAGGGAGGATTTGTTGCTTTGCAACATCTTATTTTTGTTAACTGTATCGTTAATTTTTTTGTTACAGTCTGCAGATGTAATGTATGATGGATAGAATGTTTTATACCATAGTTTTTGGCAAAATGCAGAAATATTAGCTTATGGCAAGTCTTGATTTGTTTACATGCGCTTTTTCTTTATCTTCCGGGTAGCTTGCGTAGTTGCCTGTCTTCTATCATGCCGAGTAAATGAAACCCCAAGACCATTGAACTTCTAAGATCTTCTAGTATCTTTCTATTAGGCACTCATGGCCAGCTAGAATAGAACCGTTTACAAGTTGGCTGGAACAAATAGCAAAACCTTTTAAGAATTGGTTAGAACAAAATGTTGTGTGTTGGTCCTGGATTCATAGATTCATTATGCCCATCCTGTGCTGATAGTGTATCGTTACCTTCTAAACACTATACAGGGTCATCGTATCAACAGTGTATTGTAGCGGCTGGGCATCATTAGGAATTGGCTGAAATCTTTTGTTATTGCGAACTTGCATCTATCTGTTTCAAATATAAAAAACACTACTCAACTGGTTAAACAATGTATATAGACTGCTCTGAGCAGGTATATGTGAACACGTATCCGGTATTGGTTAAACCATGAACACGTCTGGTACCTGTGTGGCTTCAAAAGCAAATCATGAGAGCTCTTAAGCAATTGTTATAAAGGTAATATCATTCTAGCAACACCCATCAACTATGAAAACACATATTGGCAACGAATACACATTTCTTGATCCAGATAGCTTAGAGTTTTATACTTGTACATGCGAGTATGCGACTATACATTCGAAAAGTTGGGTGAAACTGGTACCCGAATCGTTGGACTAAATGCATCATTCGAGCAACAATTTATTTAGACCTTTTTTGCACTTCAGAAGTGTGAACTTTGAGCAGTGATGTTAAGGATAGGTACTGCTTAACCTATATCGTATGTACAAAAATGGTACTCATATAACATCACAAAAGCTGTGACTTGGAGTTAAAGTGAAGTTTGTTTTTGTCTTGTTATCTGACTGGTACTTTTGTCGAAAAGCATTTTTATAAACTTTACTAGTCAAAACTCTTCTGAATCGTACCAAAGGCCTCTTGGTTTAGCGATATGTGAGTGACCCTCAAACCTAAAGGTTGTGGGTTCAAGTCTCGGTGGAGACATGTGAGATAGAATTTGTGAGATAGTGGTGTGAGTTGTAAAAAATTGTCGTTCTAAAAAAAACTCTTCTGAATCGTCCTTGCTGCTTTCGACAATTTTTATACGATGATGATACAAATATAAAAGCTATTTATGAGCATAATTAACAAATGACAGCAAGAAAAATACATACTTATAAAAGCTACTTTTGCATTACTTGTGATGATGTAAAACGGGTTCTTAAATATGGACAAAGATAGAAATATAAACTATTTATAACGATAATACCCATACATGCCTAAAGAGCTACTTGGCGAACCAACTTTTTATGACTACATGATAGTAAGATAAAAGATACTCATTAGACTTGTTATATGTTCGTGTATAGGTCTGAATAATAGGACCCGATCAGATTCGAATTAATAGCCCGAAAGGTATTTGGCCCAACTGGATAGTAAGAAGAAAGGAACTAAAGAGTCAACACACAAATACTCATGAATATAGGAAGAGTGTCTCCCTTCAGGCCAGCAACCTTCCGACTAAGGTCCATTGGGCCCTCCGGCCTTTTAGAGATTGTGAACACTATAAATACCACCCCTATTATTCAAGTTTGAGGTAACTTATTCTTTATTATTATATTGCATTTATATTATATACTTTATCCTCTTCCCTTTCGGCCTCTTACTTATTACTTACTCTCACGCCGGAGCTTGGTCTGTGATTCAACACCCGGACGAGGCTAACGCGTTTACTTTGGTTTCAGGATATCCGAAGGACAAGCCCACCCTAGTCCGAAGGATTCACCCATCCGTACCCAAGCAAGAATTTACCCGAACATTTGGCGCCATTCGTGGGACTTGAATTCTATCTGCCACTTGCTAAGAATGACAGGTCATATCACTCCTATCACCCCTATCACTCCTGTTAACCTTACCACTCCAACTCCTGAGAACCAAAACCTCACAAGAGAACATCTTGAACAACACATTTCAACACTCAAATCGTTAGTCAAAGAACATAACAGGTTGCACTATTGAACCGGTCCGATTAAACCTTAAAGTGGAGGACGAAGGAGTACCAGTACTAAGATAGTCCGAGGGAAAGTAGTGTCCAATGTAGATATTAGGAAGCCTTTCAATGAAGCGCTCAAGACTCCTCTCACTCAAAGAATCATTGATTTTGCTGGTCCGGAATACAAGCTTCCAGCCAACGTCAAGGCACATGACGGATCAGGTGATCCGGAAGATCATTTGAATTGTTTTGCCGGTGCAGCCAACTCCGGAGAGTGGCCAATGCCGGTGTGGTGTAGAATGTTTCAACAGACACTTGATGGAGGAGCCAGACGATGGTTCGAGAGTTTGTAGCCGAATAACATTAACGAATGGGCCGATGTAAGAAAAGCATTCACCAAAAGGTACTTGATCAGAAAAATATGTCATAAGGGTCCTCTTGAGATAACTAAAATCACAAGAAAAGCAAACGAAACACTTACGGATTTCAAAGAAAGATGGACGACAAAAGTAGGTCTCATCCTTAGAGTTCTGGATGTAATGAAAATATCAGCATTCACGGACTCGGTCAAAAGTCTTGGACTAGCAAAAAGATATTCAGTCAGGGCACCCGAAACGGTTGATGAGATGATGGAGCAGAAGAGGCATTTGCTAGCACTGAACTTTCGAAAGGAGAAGGCGTGAAGGCATTCAGGAAACCCAACCCACCCACCCAAAAGAGAGATGACCGC
The DNA here is from genome assembly GCA_025667525.1 of Glebionis coronaria. Classification (NCBI taxonomy): domain Eukaryota; kingdom Viridiplantae; phylum Streptophyta; class Magnoliopsida; order Asterales; family Asteraceae; genus Glebionis; species Glebionis coronaria. The sequence continues at coordinate 461,311,499 of CM046876.1, read as the reverse complement.
AATAAAAGATACAATAGTTGGAACAACAACCGAAGGAATGAGGGAAGAGAATCATATAGGGGAATGGATTTCTAGAACCCAAACAGAAACCGAGACATAGATTACCGGGCACCATACCCACCTCCGCGGAACGATAATTATCTCCGAAACGACTACCGTGACCGGAACGACAACCATCACTGAGTGGCAACCGTTTTGAGCATATACTCCTTAACAAAGAACATCAAAGAGATTTTGGCAACTGAGACGCATCTTTGTCTACCCCCTCCCCGTCTGATGAACAACCCAACAAGAGGTGGGAACATGGGCCATTTCACCAATGACTGTCATCAGGACAAGGGTCATTTCACCAATGACTGTATTCAGCTGAAGAAACAAATTGAGCTAGCTTTAGAATCTGAAAAGTTAAATCATTTGGTAAGATATGTGAGACAAAGAGGCCGGGATAAACGAAGAGAGGAAGTCCCACGACAGGATAGGGTAATCAACATGATACAGACAATTCCAGATAAGGAGAAAAGGAAGTTAGGGGAGAAACCAAAAATTGGATGAGGGCTCCTATCACATTTGCCCCTATTGAAGAGGACGAGTTGTCTGACGATCCGATAATCATAGAGGCAGAGTTAAAAGGGTACCTGGTAAGAAGAGTATAAGTGACGAGGGTGCTTCAGTCGAAATCATGTTTAAGCACTGTTTTGAGAAGTTACCTTCAAGCATTCGATCTAAGGCGAGGCAAACACAAACCGATCTCGTCAGATTTGTCGGAGAGGTGGTCAAGCCAATGGGAAAAACTTAATTGGAGGTAAGCTTCGGATTAGACGAACTAGTCCGCCGAACGCATATGAAGTTTGTAGTGATAAGAGCTCCATCCTCATATAACTTTGTAATCGGAAGACCTGACATCCGAGTCCTCCGGGCGGTGCCTTCAACCATCCATGCAATGATGAATTTCCCTACTCCAAGAGGTGTGGCTACCTGTGGAATCCTAAATATTCACGGATCTTTTAGCTACTAGAAACGATCATTGTTCATATGATGTTAATCATAGCGGAATAGAACAACAATCATAAACAAGGTGTTTAGAACAAACGTTTGATCTTCATTAAACAAGAAAACTTAAACAACCTAGGCGTCTTACAAAGACACTGATGCCTAGAGACATACACTTTACTTTAGGTTTACATTGTATGAAAAGTGATAATAAAACCTAAGACCCCTTGGTTCCTTTTATAGCATAAGGACCAGGGATATACAAGAGATAAAATCAAATAAAACATGTAAATATTCTATTCCTATAATTCATATGTAGAATTCTTATCATAATAAGAATCCTTAATTGTCGAAATAGGTCCTTCCATGTTTTCTTCATTATGTTTCTGCCACATCAACTTTTAGACCCAACAATCTTCCCTTAGTTGAGTTGGCAAAACTTCTCTGTGTATTTCTTGTATATGGTGCATGATCTTCAAATTTCTTCCCCTCAACAAATGTATGCAATCGAAGATTCTTCAAAAGTAGGCTATGTGTAATGACCTTGAAGAAAAATAATATAATATTCTTGATGTAGAAGTAGAATAACTCAAACCTGTGTTCCATATATTGCGCTTATCCATGTGACGTCGAACTTATATGAGTGATTATAAGGAGACTGATACAATCCTTTTTGTGTGGTGAAAAAGTTCGTTATTCTCGGAATCCTCTCGAATTGATCTCAGTTAAAAGTGGAATGATTTGTTCTTGGTGACAAAAAGTGGATTTGGTTTTCTATTCTACTAAACAGGTAAGTGAATAAAATGATGATGAAGTAAACTTAAAACAAGCAACAAATAAAAGGCAAAGCTGGAAAAATACTCTTACTGAAAAATGGTCTATGCGGAATGTAACACCATTCGGAAAAATGACATCTATGCGGAATATTATGCTCTATGCTGAAAATCCTCTTATGCGGAATAAAATGCTCTATTCGGAAAAATGTTCTCTATGCGGAAAGTAAGGCTATGCGGAATAATTGCTTTATGCGGAAAATAGTCTCCATGCGGAAAAATTTGCCCATTCGGAATACTTTGCCATTCGGAAAATAATCTCTATGCGGAAAAATATGGCTATTCTGAAAAATTATGCTATTCTGAAAAAAATTGCTTATGCGGAAAACACACCCTATGCGGAAAGATGAACTTCTATGCGGAAAATATGAGCTATTCGGAATATCTGGGATATTCCGAATAAAGAAGAAATAAAACCTCCACTCGGAATAATTGAAATATTCCGAGTAAGGCAAACGTGAGCTAGTCTATTCGGAAAATCTGTCTTGTTCGGAAAGTCTGGGAACGAAGAACAGTTACAGTAACAGCAAAAATAGGGGAACCGGTTTTAACTCCAAATCGACTCCAATACTTAAAAAGGTTTTACCAAACTAACCAATAATCATTAACATACCATAAGGAACAAATCCCACCAATAAAAACATTAAATCAACAACTTTTTAGAATCAAACTAGAATCAAAAGAAACTTAGAAACTTGCAATAAAAATGATGAAGAACAAGATGAATAGAAAGATGGAATGGATTGATTAATAGAAGAGTAACAAGGTTAATGATTAAGGATTACAAGATTGAAAAGAAAAATGAAAAATCATCAAACACCCTAGTGGTGTTTGTGATGAAAACCACGAACCAAAAGAACTGGAAAAAGAAAATGAAGCTAACTCCCTAATTGTGTGAAGGGAAAGACTATTTATACTCCTAGTGGTTGGTTGGTGAGTGGGCTTTCTCCCTTTCTTCTTGTCTTCTCGTCTTTTCAGAAAAGTTGACGTTTTCGATTCTGATTCGGGATTTGTCGTCGATTAAATCCAACTCGTCTTTTAATTTCTTCGTTAAATAGACTTGAGTTTCTTCGACTTATGAAAATCTTCCATCTTTAGTCCTTTTCTTCGATAAATCTTCGAATAGGCCTAGTGACTTCAAATCTTTTGCACCTCTTGGACAATAGACTTCATCTTGAGTCTTTTTCCTTGGTAAATCCCGTGCAATCCCATGTTTTCTTTAATATTCATCCGGTTAGCTCTGAAACACAATAAACACAAAAACCACGCATAATTCCAAACAAATGATATTAAATACGTGTTTTGGTCTTGTTTTAGCCCGAATTAAGTGGTAAAAGGATAGGTGTTTACACACCTATCAGAGACCTCCATCTCTTTGTCAAAGTACTCATCTTCATATGAGACACTGAGCACAAATAACGTCACTCCTTCAAGTGACAACAACTTGACTGTAGAAACTAGAAGGGGGGGGGGGGGGGGGGGGGTTGAATAGTTTCTCTTAGGTTTATATCGTAATTAAAATTCCTTTCAATTAGGTTTGTCTCAAAACTACCCTTTACTTGAAAGCTAGTTGCATAATGATTATGTTCAATTCTAATGCATTAACAGTGACAAGTAGTTGGTGTATGTGATGTAATAATTAAAGTAAATAAAGAATAAAGAAAGAAGCAACCTAATAGGAAGACACCAAGATTTATAGTGGTTCGGCAACAAAGCTCTATCTTCGTTCCTACTCCACTCCTCGAGTACACCTTACTCAAGATTTCCACTATATCCACAAGCTCCCTTCTTGGCGGAGAAAACCTGACAACGTCGCTTACATTATTTTCCGACACTAAGCTAAATGTCGAGACCTAATTTTAGCTAGGACCAATCTACACACGTCGCTTACTTCACCATTTTCCGACACAAGGCTAGTTGTCGAGTTCTAATCGAAAGCTAGAATCAATCTTCACAACGTTGCTTACTTCACCATTTTCTGACACAAGGCTAGATGTCGAGTTCTAATTGAAAGCTAGAACCAATCTTCACGACTCTTCACTTTGAAGCTAAGTGAGAACTCACAAGACACAACCACACATCACTTTATAGTTTAGTGACAACTAACACACAACACTTTACAACTCAATAAAAACATATCCAAGTATACACATGTAACTTGGATCCACAAATCCAAGTATACACATATACAATGGATTTACACAAGACTAATCCAAGTATTTACAAATACAATGGATTAACACAACTAATCCAAGTATACACAAATACATTGGATCTACACAAGACTCAAATAAAAATGATAAATATAACTAGATCTAAGGAAGGATGATCTTCATCAAAGCTTCATCTTTAAGCACATCACAAGTGTGTGAGTGATCTTCTCTTTGGACAAGGTAAAGAAGGAGATCAAGGAGATAATCATAAGTAAACATACTTAACACATTAAGTGATCATTTACAAATGATTAGAAATTAGAAAAGAGAAAGATGGCAAAAAGAGTGTCCAAAAAGGTTCATAGAAAATGCAGATTTGATCCACTATTTTAGGAGACAAAATCCAACGGCTCTCTGAGAACGGTTCCTTAATTGTGCCTGCGGTTCCTTATCACTAGGGAACCGCATAGCCATTTAAGGAGCCGTGGGAGTAGACTCCCCTCCTTTTTTTCTCTTAGTGGGGAAGTAATATATGAGTTAAGTTTTTACCTTCAAAGGATATTCCTATGGCATTTAGAATATGCCATATTCAAATTTACATTTTCCATTTTAATAAAACATTTACTTAAAAAGAAAGTTTATTAAAAAATCTTTTGTCACATTTGACAAAATGTAAATTTAGGACTAATCACTTTTATGATCACTAATCATGATTAAGATATGTTAGTGCAATACTTAAATGATTATTACCTTGATGATAGTGTTTGTTAGATAATTCGTCTTATGATTGTATTTGACGATAAATGTCTTTTTAATTTGTCGTGATCAAAACTAAGAAAGATTAGTTAACACTAATAATGTTTTTGTCATTACTTTGTATTAACAACCTCCCCTTTTTGATTGCGACAAACTATGAACTCATTTATGTAAAATACAAAATTATTCGGATTATTAACGAGTTTATCACTATTATTTCTCCCCATTTGTCGAAACAAAAAGGTTAGCAAAAGTCTTTGAAGAAGAGAAGAATTGACTTTGCTAGTAGCTCCCATTTGGTGCTTACTCCCCTATATTGGGGCACCAAGTGAATGAGCTAAGGTGACATGCTACACAAAGGTTAGTAGATAGAAAAGAAACACCAATGTATATATAGTCACTACCTACTAAGTAACTTGAGAGGGAGGAAGAAAAGAAATCTCAAATTAGAAGTAAGTATTTGCTAAGTATGTCCAAGGAGGGCGTTTTGACAAAATCAAAGTTCAATTGGTGGAATAGAGGTCGAAAAGAAACATCTATACCAATTGAAATGATAATATGTAAAAGGGTTAGAAACTTAGAATTGGTGGAATCACCCACAAACAATTGTAAGTTTTAACCATGATCAACCCTTAACAATGTGTGTGATAAAGAATTAGCGGGAAAGGAAATAACACACATAACATTCATACTACAAAAATATGAAAGAACATACAAGAGAAATATTCATACACACAATATGAATATTTAAAACAACAAATAAGGAAAATAAACAACATAAGCATAAACTACTCTAGTAGTGATAATCCTCCAAAATTGCTTAAGTATTTATTGATTCAAACAACTAAAACACAAAATGTGCTTTAATTGGAAAAATAAGACGACGAGGCATCATTCGAAGATTTGTTCACGGGAACAAATACTTTGAGAGGAGGTCGAGTGAGAAGAAATTCAAGAAAATTTAGCTTGTCCTACACATGAGCAAGTTCAATTTGTTGAAATCGACAACAAGCCCACGAGCTTCCATGATGCAAAACAAAGTCGTTAGATGGGGGAGGACCATCAAGATGAGAAGGTGGCGGTGAAGAGGAAGATAATTGATACGAAATGTTTTCACAATGCCTAGTGAGATTTGGGAAAGAAGATAGGCCATTGAGATGAGGTATGTTTCAAGGTTCAGGTGGTGGTGGAAGAGCTTCTCTTTCTCTAGTAATTAGATCGATTGAAAAAGTCTCATTCCAATACTCAATAGGAGAGAAAGAAGAAGTCTTGCAAGGTTTGGGAGAAGAGGAATCATGATGATCCTTGTTCTTCTTGATCCAAACGGATCGAACCGCTATTTTCGGTTTCTTGGTAAGCTTAGAAGAAGAAGCTTTAGGTTTAGAATATTGTGACAAAGAGATGTCAAGGTTAAGATTAGAAGAGTTAGACATTGTGAGGGATGAGAAGAAGAACTCCCAAAAGAAGAGAATTTAAAGAAAGTAGACAAGGAAAAGATTTGAAATGAAAACAAAAGGTTTCAAGGAATGAATAGCCAACATTGGCAAACAAAGAATCTTAAAAAAGACTGTGGTCAAAGAAGAAAGACCAAAAACGAGCCAAATCTAGGCTTGTTGTCCGTGGTTCTTTAAAAGAACATGCGGTTCCTTAAATATAAGGAGCCGTGCGACTTTTAAGGAGCCGCATACAGTGGACTTGAAAAATCAATTTTACAAAGTTTTGAGAAAAAGTAAGACTCTTTCAAAAATTTGCAAATCTTGGATTTTTACCTCTTTATAGCACTAGATTATGCTTTGGTTGTACAAAGGCAACACACTCACAAAGAGTGTCTTGAAAAAGGGTGAAAAATATTTAGATAAGATATTGATCCAATTTTAGTCAAGTTTTAGAGGTTTTGATAAATTTAGGTTCAATTTTAAATAAACTGAAGTTGATTAGTGTGAGCACATAGGTTGAAACACACAAAGACTAAATCCATAAACATCCTCATGAAAACTCATGAAGGAAAAGGAAATACAAGAAAAGAAATAACAACTAACTATTACAAAGTTAACTAAAACAGTTCTTGATAAGGTAGTCTTCCTTGGCTTGATTTTATTTTTAGAAGCATTTATTTTTAGAAAATCATCATTCATCTCCCAAAAGGGGGAGGCATGGAGAACACCTAATCAAGAAATCTTGCAACCTCCTATGAAGTCCAAATATATCCATTCTTAGGTTTTTAATGATGTAGTTGTTATAGACACAACATGGACAATTTAAACCACGAGCTTCTAAAAAACCAAAGAAGTATGGATCACCCCTAAAATGGGAAATAGGAACACCCAAAATTGGAGTGTTTGAGGGAGGAGGAGGAGGAGGAGGAGGCATGGTGTCCAATGGTGAGATGGGTGAATTTGGTGGAGTAAAAGGAGAGGTAACCAAGGGCTCAACAATATCATTCACAATGTGAATGCTTTGAAGAGGTTGAGGGTTCACATCCAAGAGAGGACTAGGAGTGAAGGTTGATGACAACTCATTCATCCTAGATTGGAACGAAGAGGAGGTAGAACTAGGGGTGGAAACGAGCCGAGCTGCTCGTGAAAAGCTCGGGATCGGATCGGTAAAAAGCTCGAACGAGCCGAGCCTAAACGAGCTCGAGCCCGAGCTCGAGCCTAAGTTGCAGCTCGTTTATTAAACGAGCTCGAGCCCGAGCTTTACGTACAAAGCTCGTTTGGGCTCGCGAGCCTAAACGAGCCTAATGTTTTATTTGCGAGCTTCTTAACGATCTTAATAACAAGCTTATTAATGAGCCTAATTTAGGTATATTACGAGCCGAGCTCAAGCCAAATTTTATGTTTACATTGCAAAATCGTATAAACGAGCCGAGCTCGAGCCGAGCCCGAGCTTGTCACGAGCCGAGCCCGAGCCTAGATAATAAGGCTCGAAACGAGCCGAGCTCGAGCTCGAGCTTTGTAAAACTTAAACGAGCCGAGCTCGAGCCCTAGCGAGCTCGAGCTCGGCTCGGCTCGTTTCCACCCCTAGGTAGAACCATGTGAATGGTTAGTACCATAAATTGAACTTGTCTTGCATGGTGCAAGATGTGGTGAGGGTGATGAAGAAATGAGAATTATTGAAATCTCATTTTTGGGTGTATGAAAAGATGAAGAACCAAGTTTAGGAAACTTGATCTTGATCTTAAGGTTTCTTTTGGATGAGGATGGTTTGGAGGAGTTTGATGATCTGTGGATACCATGGTTGTGTGTCTAGGTTTAGAAGAAGGCTTACAGGACGAAGAAGAATATCAACCAAGGGAGGTTTAAGAAGGAGAAGGGATGATCCAAACTAGTAATGGGTTAAAAATCATTTTGATGAACATTAAAATTTAGGTAGGCTAATTTCGGAAAAAGCTAGTTTTTAGCAAAAATTTCATCAATGTTTACAAAGATTTAGAGAAAACAATGTAAAGCAAAGATTCTGTCGAATCCAGAGCGTGCGGTTCCTTAAATAAGGCCGCGGTTCTTTATCACTAAGGAACCACCCATATTTAAAGAACCGTGGGCAGTGGCTTCAAAAAGGTGGATTTCCAGTAATTTTTAACACCCCAGGTTTTAGACGAGGATTTATCAAGCCAAAATAGACTATTAACCTAAATCTAGAAAGCTAACTAACAAATAAATTGCACAAAGTCATGCACATCGTAAGATCGATAGCATGAACAAATTAGGATTAAAATATCTAGTAATCCAAACACAAAGTATTAGTTAGATAACACCAAAACCTAAAAATAAGAAACATAAATAATTCTAATGAAAGGAAATAGTTCAACTTTACAAAACATGTTCACAAACATGTCAACCTTGTACGATTACCATAACTTCACTTGATCATCACTTCTTCTTTTTGCCAAAGCCCTTGATCATCTTCCCCAAGCTCTTGAATGCACCCCTTTTCTCCACTCTATGATCATACAACTCACCACGTGTTTGAAGATTTGAACGGTAAACACGCTCAAGTCCAAAATTTTCCGGAAGAGCACTAGTGGCATAGTGAGGAGGAGGAAGAATATGGTCTAACCTGTCTATAAAAGTGTTCATGGATGGGGTGGAGTCACTCGAAGAGCCAAAGTGAGCACTAGTACCTTCGTCACCACCATCACTTGGTGACATAGGAGTGTCCTCATCATCAGAATCTTGTGGGTCATTCCTTCTCGTACCTCGATCACTTCTCGGCTTTTATAGTTGCACCTCTTGAATAGGCATCATAACACGGTTAACCGGTTGAAAGCGAGAAAGATCGAGTTCGGGAAAGTCTTCACCAACCTTTTTGAAAAGACGAGTGAGGAGGATGGAATATGCGAGATTTGTGGTTGGTCTAGAAAGAGCATAGGTGATCCGTTGAGCGATGTAAAATGCAAGATTGTACTTGGTGTTGGTAAAGATGCAACATATCATATGTGCCATACACGCCGGGATATGATCCCGGTTTCCACCAAGATAAAACACATTTTCCTTAAGAATGTCGGCCCACCAGACCAAATAATCCTTAAGGTCGCTTACGAGTATCTCATGGAGATTTAAGGATCGCTTAGTAGAGTGAATACTTCGTACAACGGTTGAACTACGCCCTTTGGTAATGACATCAAGGATGAGGTCAAGGTCTAGCTCTTCGGTGTCATTTGGAGGACTATCGTAAGACTTATTTAGAGCATCAAGTCTCCATGAATTAGTGAAACGACAAGTACCTTCATATGGCATACGGAGTGCCTCGCTAAATTCCTCGAGAGAGTATTGGATGAATATACCATTAATGATGAACTTAACAAATATTCCGTTATCATTATAGATAATAGAATATACGCTAAAGAACTCCAAGAGAAATTGAGGGTAAATTGGATTCTTTGATATATAACAAACAATCAAAGCCAATTTGAGCAAACATGACTTTGATGTAGTCATAACCCTCAATGTTCTCTTCGACAACTCTACCCCCATGAAAGCAAAGGTTTTGAAGTGAACAAAAGGTATTAGCAAGGGCTGGTGAAGGACAAAAGTCGGCAAGATTAGGCATGTAAGTTTTAGTATATTGGTGGTCTTTTTGATATTCCGAAGGCATTTTAATCACCTATAAACAAATTTTTTCCCCAATCACTCATATGCTACATAATGAACAAAAATAAAAATCGTGAGAATGTGTTTGATCAATTGCTTGACAAACGAAGGTTTAATCCTTATCATTCCCATGTGCACAATGAACCAAATTCATCATTGACTATAACATATGAACAATGTAAAATCAACCATGAATTTTGAACAAAGGTTTATCAAAAATCCGTTTTTAGGTAAGCATTAACAATGCAATTACCAATTTGATCATGTGTTCATATCAATTCTATCATTTAACCAAAAATACTTAGTCAAAATTCGGATTGTTCTACAAGTGGGTTTTAGTGAAATCGAAATGATTTCGAACCTAAGGAATCATAGTGATATAACTATGTCAAACCACATTCCTAGCAAGGTTCTAATTCAATCTTAATTTTAAAAATCCCTAATTATGAAAATAAGAACCCTAGAACAAATTAGTTGAAATTGAATGAATGTACTTACAATTAATTGATGTTGGAAGATGGATGAGTGAAACCCACAACTTGGAATCAATTAATCTTGAGTGATTGAAGCTTTTAATGGACCAACAATGGTAGAAATAGTGAAACCCGTCGCCTCTATGGAGAATAAAGGGAGGTTTTGTTTGGAAATAATGAAGTTTAATAAAAACTGATTATTTTAGTCACCTGGTGGGGCCGCGGTTCCTTATCGATATTGAACCATGGCTTGAATCGTGACAATTAAAGAACCGCCCACAGTGGGAGGTTTTTAACAATGAAAATCAAATAAATTTTCAAACCAAGTTTTTCTAAAATACTTAAGTATACCTTAAGCCTTTTGAAAATCATTGGACCACTTCAATACTAGGTGATAATGCCTTAATGAAGGATTACGAGTTAAATCAAAATCGAAAAAGACTGAAATGGAAAAATGACTACTCGTAGCAAAGAAGCAAAGAAGAGAGAAACCAAGGGGAGTGAATCAATATCAAGTTCAATGCTCAACAGACAAGTGGCAATCTTCAAGTTGTAGTAACGAAGAATTTGTGTCATTTATAGTGGTTTAAGACGTTCCTTTCGGACGAAAGTCTAAACGGCTTTGGTAATGTACCATACCAAGCAATTTTGTAAAATAGATTAAGATCATTTTCAAAAATAGTCTTAATTCTATTTCAAAATATGAGCAAAGTATAGATTCACTTTCTCTCCACATGATCGGATAATTATTATTGCTAGAGTTTACAATAATAGTATCCTTAGAATATTTCAATTCCAAATGTGTAATATCCTAACTACAACTTATGGGGTAGTTTGGCATCTCAAGGGATTAATCAATCATCCTAGAGATGAGCTCAGTTTCACATATTACACATGATATAGGGCCTACTTACCGTATGGGTGCAAAACCATGAAAATCATTCTTGATACTTTAAGCTACAACTAACTCACTCTTCATCTCCGAAGTGAGTCAAGTATCCACACAAAGAAGGTTTGAGAGGATATAAGAATAAAATCGCATAGCACAAAAAAATGTCAAGGCAATGATGCCAAGAACAAGCACATATTCAAGTAATCAAGAGAATGATCAATAGGGTGTGTGGAAGGACGAAACGTACCTTAGTCGCAAAATGCATTCCAAGTCTTCAAGGAACCAATTCAATGCCCAAACATGACTAAAGTGACTACTAAGTCTTCAAGGACTAGTATTACTCTCATCCATCTTGGTATCATCATTCAATGATGTTGGAAATCAAAGAAGATGAGTCTTCTACAAGTGTATGTAACTCAATCCCCAATCAATTTAATGATTAATCTTCATGAGTACCTACACATAGCAAGATACAAACTAGTAGATACATTTCAAGGATAAATCTAATATGTATAAATACTACTAATGTAGATGAGATGCTATATTACCAATTAAAAGGCCTATTTTCAATGAAAAAAATAGTTTTGACCACATAGAAACTATAGTACAACGAAACCTTCTAATTTGAGAGACAATTGATCGATCCAAGTTTTAAAGTAAAATATACTTCAAATATCTTGAGTAACCTGGCTTTGATACAAATTGTAGAAACTAGAAGGGGATGGGGGGGGGGGGGTGAATAGTTTCTCTTCGGTTTATGTCCTAATTAAAATTCCTTTCAATTAGGTTTGTCTCAAAACTACCTTTTACTTGAAAGCTAGTTGCATAATGCCTAGGTTCAATTCTAATGCATTAACAATGACAAGTAGTTGTTGTATGTGATGTAATAATGAAAGTCAATAAAGAATAAGGAAAGAATCAACCTAATAGGAAGACACCAAGATTTATAATGGTTCGGAAACGAAGCTCTATCTTTGTTCCTACTCCACTCCTCGAGTACACCTTACTCGAGATTTCCACTATATCCACAAGCTCCCTTCTTGGCGGAGAAAACCTTACAACGTCGCTTACATTATTTTCTGACACTAAGCTAAATGTAGAGACCTAATCTTAGCTAGGACCAATCTACACACGTCGCCTACTTCACCATTTTCCGACGCAAGGTTAGACGTCGAGTTCCAATTGAAAGCTAGAACCAATCTTCACAACGTTACCTACTTCACCATTTTCTGACACAAGGCTAGATGTCGAGTTTTAATCGAAAGCTAGAACCAATCTTCATGACTCTTCTCTTTGAAGCTAAGTGAGAACTCACAAGACACAACCACACATCACTTTATAGTTTAGTGAGAACTAACATACAAAACTTTACAACTCAATAAAAACATATCCAAGTATACACATGTAACTTGGATCCACATATTTCAAATCCAAGTTTACACATATACAATGGATTTACACAAGACTAATCCAAGTATTCATAAATATATTGGATTAACACAACTAATCTAAGTATATAAAAATACATTGGATCTACACAAGACTCAAATAAAAATGATGGATATGACTAGATCTAAGGAAGAATGATCTTCATCAAAGCTTCATTTTTAATCACATTACAAGTGTGTGAGTGATCTTCTCTTTGGACAAGGTAAAGAAGGAGATCAATGGGATAATCATAAGTAAACATACTTAACACATTAAGTGATAATTTACAAATGATTAGGAATTAGAAAAAGGAAAGATGGCAGAAAGAGTGTCCAAAAAGGTTCATGGAAAATGCAGATTTGATCCACTATTTATAGGAGACAAAAGCCAACGACTCTCTGAGCGTTGTTCCTTAATTGTGTATGCGGTTCCTTATCACTAGGGAACCGCATAGCCATTTAAGGAGCCGTGTGAGTAGACTCCGCTCCCTTTTTCTTTTAGTGGGGAAGTAATATCTGAGGTAAGTTTTTACCTTCAAAGGATATTCCTATGGCATTTGGAATATGCCATATTCAAATTTACATTTTCCATTTTAATAAAACATTTTCTTAAACAGAAAGTTCATTAAATTTTTTTTTGTCACATTTGACAAAATGTAAGTTTAGGACTAGTCACTTTTATGATCACTAATCAAGATTAAAATATGTTAGTGCAATGCCTTAATGATTATTACCTTGATGATAGTGTTTGTTAGATAATTCGTCTATTTGACGATAAATGTCTCTTTAATTTGTCGTGATCAAAACTAAGAAAGATTAGTTAACACTAATAGTGTTTTTAGGCATTACTTTTCATTAACACTGACAATTGTTAGATTTGACAAGTCTTCGTCATCAACCATTTAAGCACGAACAAGTTATCTTTAAAGTTACCCTCTAAGATTAACTTTAGAAGATATAATAAAACACAATCCGCGAAAATCTACTTCAAAAATCAAATTTATCATAAGAATTCTCTCCCTTAATCATATACTTCTTTATGAAAAATATCTGAGCCATTAATATCATAATGATATTCTATATAAATATGAGATCCCATGTACCTGTGTGTGTAACCATCTCTTTTTGTGTGCAAAAACTTAACCAAAACTCCAAACAGCAGCAAAGACTACATCATCCGATATCCTTCTTTGTCCAATATCTTTTTAACGTGTATTGTCCAATATCGGACAATACTGTTCAGCGGGTAGAACAAATATCAGACAAAATTTTCTTCTGTCAGTGGATAAAATACATGTGACAATGGCTAGAGCTATCCACTGACACTGATAGTGGCTAGAATTTCTATCAGTGGCTAAGAATAATAATAACAGCGTGTCAAAAAATACTTACTGTTTAATTTGTACCACTTTGTTTCATGATGTACCCATGTGATAAACTTCTTTGGACATTCATAAATACTGTCACGACTAAGAGATATTATGAAGATGTTTATGGGATCAACCACAATCCCTAAAAATCAGAATCAATAAACCACAATATCATTTCCATAATATTCTGCTCATATGATGGAAAGTACCAACCTACAATCAAGTCTGCTAACTCACCCATTACACAACATCAGAAATCCTCCTTCTAATCTTCACGTCAGAATCACATGAAGTATTGTTTAAAAAAGAAGCAAATTATAGAATTCGAGCAACAACTTATGTTGTCCTTTGTACGTGACTTGTCAACAACTTATACCACAAAAAAGAACCAATCAATCGAACTACGGTTTATTCAAAACCCTTATCTTGATGCATCCTACTACACCACCTGCTGCCAAGGATTCATCACATTAACATGTGTCGATCTGCTACTACCGACATCATGGATCTAGGGTTTGTGAAAACCCTAAAATAAAGATCATCATGGCATCCATGAATATTGATTACAGTAGGGTTCATTGTTGATTTGAAAATCAACTCGCCAATGCTAATGCAATCATTATTAGCAGCAACACAACCGATTTACCTAGGGTTTGTTGGGAGAAACCCTAGATTTAGCTTCTTGAAAAAAAAACACCTTCTGCAGTCAACTTCGTCACCCCATAACTTTTTATTGAAAGCTGATCAAGAAGATCCCTTCATGAAAACCTAGCCACATATGTGTAGAACACACACACCAAATTTCGTGGCGATCTAATGGTTCTCGAAAAAGTTATGGCCTTCCAGCTGCTGCTTTGCACACAAAATCGAACATAAACCCTCTATACAAGTTTATTTAATACTTTACGACATGAAAACCTCGTTAATCATAGCATCGAGAGACACGAGGCTCTGATAAAAATTGTGGAATCCTAAAGATTCACGGATCTTTTAGATACTACGAATGATCATTGTTTATATGATGTTAATCATAGCGGAATAGAACAACAATCATAAACAAGGTGTTTAGAACAAACGTTTGATCTTTATTAAACAGGAAAAGTTAAACAACCTAGGGATCTTACAAAGATACTGACGCCTAGAGACACACACTTTACTTCAGGTTTACATTGTATGAAAAGTGATAATAAAACCTAAGACCCCTTGGTTCTTTTTATAGCATAAGGACCAGAGATACACAAGAGATAAAATCAAATAAAATATGGAAATATTCTATTCCTATAATTCATATGCAGAATTCTTATCATAATAAGAATCCTTAACTTTCGAAATAGGTCCTTCCATGTTTTATTTATTATGTATCTGCCACATCAACTTTTAGACCCAACACTACCCTCGTCTCTCGTTAGGTTATTGTGTCATAGTGGAGGCAGTTAGTAAAAAGGCAAACCCCATCCCCTTTGAGTAAGGAGAAAACAATTGATAACTTAGCCCCAAGGGCAACAAAGAGCGTAATGTTGAATCCGGCGTAGCCAGAATAGTTAACTATAATTGGAGGAGGTTTAATGAAGACATGCCAGACAACATTGAAGAAATTTTTAAAAGATAACGTAGACGTCTTCGCTTGGGAACCATCCGACATGACTGGAGTGCCGAGACGAATCATGCAACATAATTTGAATGTTAACGAGAGTCTACATCCGATATGCCAAAAGAGACGGATGATAGGGACAGAGAAGAGTCATATAGTGATTAAGGAAGTAGAGGACTAGGTTAAAGCAGGAATAGTGAGGCTAGTTAAATACCCAACGTATATTTCCAATCCGGTCATTGTCAAAAAGAGCGACGAATCATGGAGAATGTGCGTCGACTTCAAGAACCTTAATTCGACATGCCCAAAAATTATTACTCACCTCCGGATATAGATGAGAAAATTGAATCCGTAGTAGAGTCTCGCTTCAAAAGTTTTTTGGGATGCATACAATGAGTACCACCAAATTCAAATGGCTCCGTAAGACGAAGAGAAGACAACTTTTTATACGGATCAAGGCACCTACTGTTGCACTAAAATGCCTTTCGGATTGAAGAATGATGGAGCAACATACCAGAGGTTAGTGGACTCAGTTTTTCAAACCCAGATCGGAAGAAATTTGGAGGCTCATATTGATGACATGGTGATCAAGAGTAATGATGAAAAGGCATTATTAGTAGACACAACGTAAACTTTCGATAGCCTCCAAAGAATAAACATAAATTTAAATCCGGTCAAATGCTCGTTTGAAGTTGAGGAAGGAAAGTTCCTAGGCTACATGTTTAACACCCCCAAATTACATTGCACAGCGGAAATACACATTTGGGTGCTAAACTCAAAACTCGTCACTAAAACACTTTATACGATCTCAAAATAAAATATTTGGAATATAAGATAAATAATACCATATTTTAGTCTAAAGTTTTTAATCCCAATAAAGAAATTTTATAAATATCAGAGTAGCGTTTCGGTCCCTTCGAAGTACCATCCCAAAAATACAAACCCTTTTATCAACTATAAAATACTCAAAAATGATTTTTTTAATTTTCCCGAAGTCAAGGCTATATTTTATATTGCCAGGGAAAGAAAGCAGTTTCAGACTGAACAACTATAAAAGCGACACTACAACCCTTCCCCAGCAAGCTCCTTGATCAACTCATCAGATTACCTGAAATACATGCTTAAACAAATTAACAATAATGTTGAGCGATTCCATAGGTTTAATAAAACACTTTTGAACACATCACAAAATCAATCATAATCGTTTAATAGAATTGCTGTACATACAATCTATTAATCAGGCATTTCATCTTATAGCAATAACCAATGAATAGTATTAAGCTCATGACACCGACCCCTTAACTTAGTCACCCACGCCAAATGCCAACATGACTATATGAATTCCATTTCCCCTACTAGGGTATCAGTTGCAAGTATACCACATTCTCATTCTTGTAAATTATCCTTCCCAGAGGTTACTCAGCGCAAAGCCCTGGTCTCAGATAGGGTTGTCAGCCCAAGAGTACTATCATTTGAATAAGCGGCTATTCCCAACTCACAACAAAGAGCTAGAACATAGTTAATATTTCATGAAATTAGGGACTTTTGCAACTTCGGTACTTATACAATCCAAGGCAACATCAGGCAACAAAGGCAACATTCGGGTCCAACAATTATTCATGACATGTGTTCATTTTATTTCAAATAGCATGTATCCCCCTCGCGGGTTTTAAAATCATTAAAAACACGTATAAAGCGAGGCTATAGACTCACCTTGAGTAATAGCTATAGTAAGACGACTTTCAATGATTGGCGATGCCCGGCGAACACGAAATTCACAATCTATCAAAATAAAACACGCACCTTTAATACCATATTCAAGTAATATTTCATACTTAATAAGATAAAATAAATAACTCAAAATCAACGTTAAACTCACACCATTCTAAATTAAATAATTTCTACATATGTACACCTATTACACTTTTACTTTATTTATTTCCTTTATTTAAAATCTGTCAATATATATACTAATCATTCAAACTGTTTTCCCTACTTAGACACGTCAAATGTTTACGATACTACTCAGAGACTTCACTTACCATATATAGAAAGTTCTCCCAGAAGTTGGTTAAAAGATTTTACTTTTAAGATTCCCTGCCCGACACATCTTCGAACTACAAAAACTAGACAATTTTACGTTATCGACTCATATAGTTATTTTAACCTCTATAAATGACTCCATTTGCAAAACCGACACTTATATTTGAAAATAGACTCAACATCATAATGTTTACACTTCTACATCAGTCCTTGACTCAATTCAAAATCCTTACTATAGTCCCCGATATTCGATCCAAATATCGATAACAATTATATATTGTGCCGATACTTGTTTCCCGGTACACGAATAATCAAACTATTATAACTTTTCGCTCGTTTGGAGCTAGAAGCTCTACTTTATACCAAATCGAAACTTATGAAATCCTCTACAACACTATCTAATCAAATCATATCATATACAAACTTATGTTTTCCAAAATTTGCCTTTTAGCTGCTGATTAAAAATACCTTCTTAAAAACCACTCAAAATCATCTTTTTCACCCATTTTAACCTTATTTTTACCACTATAATCATACTAATACTACTACTTTCAATCCTAACATCCTATATCACCTAGATGATCAAATCATATAAAACCCAACTCAAAAATTTTAACATGCAACAAGTAAAATTTATATTTATCATTATAAACACCTAAATACAACACATAAACATGATCAAAACACAAGATTTTCATCAAAAATGAGTTTTTACAAAGAGTGCTTGCATGTGGGTAAATTTTATACCAAAGTTTAGAGGAAGATGAAACTAGAATGGGTATTTGATTGGTTTTACTAGATTCAGGCTCAAATTTGATGTGATGGTGGTTTTTTGATGGTGTAGGGTGACGCCATAAACAAGGGTGGGAGAGAGATGAGAGAGTTTTGGTAGCTAGTGGAATGTTATGTGTTTGTGTTTATTTATTTTCCTTTTATATGCGAAAAGTTTAGGATAATTTTTGCCAATTGTGATTCTTGCGGACCAAATTGCAAATACTTGTTAAAAAGCAGGAAATGCCTATTAGTCAATTTTGAAAATATTTACGGGTCTCGGGTTTCATAAAAGTACCTTTCAAAACTTAAAACGCACACAAAATATGATATTATATAGTCCCGACACGACTGAATACGCAATTAAAAATAAAAACGTCAAAATATTAAACATCGAAATGACTAAAAATAAAACGTAAACTTTCGGGCATCTGTTGATATCGCGATCACTAATAATTCTCGTAACTCGCCAAAACGTAAAAATATAACTTTCAACATTTGTTCAATTCTAATCACCAATCATCATAACATTCAATCTCGTTAAAAATTTCAAAAATATTCGTAAAAATATAATTAAATAATAACTACGGGTTCGGGTTATCACATCCTACCCTCCTAAAAGAAGAGCGACGTCCCGACGCTCGACCCGCCTCACACTCGTAATTTCTCTCCTCTAAAACCAATGATACCTCTTTTCCTTAAGAAATCCTCACGTCCTTCACACCAGTTCAACTCAATTCCTATAATATCACCATACCAAAGAATACTATCATATTTCAACTTCCAAATTTCATCCTCCAATAATCCCAATCTTTCATCATTCATAATCCTTCTGCATCACTTCCTCAGTTTCATTTCCTACTTCAATACTCTGATAACTTAACTTACGACCATGTAAAATCTCAAGTTACACATCCTAATTACTGATATGACGACTATTACCGCATAAAGATTCCATCATAAATCGATTTCGTTTGACCTCATAGTAAAATAATTAAAGATATCATCATCCCAAGTTTCAATCGCATCTACACAAGTCCAATTTCCATTGTTCAAATTATCCTCTCACTCTGTCCGTTGATTTCCGAAAATACGTAATATTCCTTCTTGACTCAATTCCTCTCGCTTTCTGAAGATCTCTAACACTTAAAAGTTAACTCCAGTCTCTGGGTTATATATATTATACTTAAACTTTATTCCATTCTCATTTCCTCTTACAACGATTTCTAAAATTCAAAAATACTGACACTACGACTAGGGGTTATTGACAATTTCATCACTAAATTCCTAGTGATTTCCTTCTTTTCCACTCACAGATTGCATCTCGTACTAGTCACCTATATAATCTCCTATGCTCATCTTCCATTTTCATCCAATCTAACGATTACTAACACACTGAACCACTGAACCATTCGTATTATATCATCCCATTTTTCTTATATAATATATTGTTTAGATAAATCCTTTGGTTTTATATATTCAAATCTGACTATTAATACATTTTCCTAATGTCGTAATACATCTTATCCCATCCATAATATATCAATACTTAACTTGTGAAATTCCTTTAATACTAAATATAGCACTCTCGGCCCTCTTAGAATAATTGAATTCTCTCTGATCTGAAAGATTCATTCACCACCGGTCCTCGTATTCCTAACACATCTCCCTTCAAATAGATATTTACAATAATCGGTTTCGTTCCTCTAAAATATTTCGTCCCACTCATCCCTACTACCAATCCATTTCAAAATTTCTGACGCCCTGTTGATCTTCCTTCCTTAGTATTCCTTTTCCATTAATCCATCAATTCGATTCTAATTTTTCATTCCATTCCATCCACTCTGCTTGTTATTACCAATATTCAAAAATCTCAAAACTCAAGAGTCGACTTTCTTATACTTTTAAAATTTTATAAACCTTTTTCCTTATCCTTCTTACTAAATACTTCGACTACCACACTTGCCCTACAAAATTACATCTCGTGATCATAATCACTTTTGATTAAGAATTACTATATACTTGATTCCATACAAGTAGTATTTCACAGTTCCAAAATAGATACCACATCGTCGAAACTCAAAATTATAATATTCCCCTTATACTTCTCTAATTAAGTCAACACACTACTATTATTATTTTCTCCTACCATTTGATAACGTTAAGACATCATCACCGCAGCTCTACAATTCCTTCAGATTCCTCTGATACTGACAATACGGGTACAGAACTCAACCTATCCTCAAAGCTCATAAACAACTTCCTTAACTAACAAAGATCAGATCTGAAAACTACAACTTGGATGCATGAATGGATTTCACACATTTAGTTCTTCTTTGTCAGCTTTATCAATGGTTCAACAATCAGTGAAAACCTTTCGATAAACCTTCGATAATACTCAGCTTAAACAAAGGAATTAACAAGCTTCAGTCGGCTTCGTCGGTATTGACAAATCCTCAATCGCTTCAATCTAGTCAAGATTTCCACGAATAATTCAACCATAAATCGCACATTCCAGAATATACATCAAATCCAACTAAAATTCATATCCAAAGAATTTCACACACCGTTCCTCTTTCCTTAACAATTTTTATTCAATTGTTATCAAATACTTTCCTCACCTTCCTTAATATTAACCAAACAAGACATCAATCATCAGCAATGGATACTGATTCTTGGTAATCAATTTGTTCAATCTTATAGCAATCATCTTATTCCCAAAACATCCAGCTTCTTTCCTTGCTTTCAATACTATGTTTCTTATGACTTACCCTTCCAGTCCTATCAGATTATTCTTGTTGTCTCATTCGCCAATCCCTACAATTGATCAAATTACCATCCTCAATTTCCTAACAATGTCAAATGACAAAATATATAAGCAGATTACATAACTTCCATCACTCAGCTAACACAAAGCTTCTTTTTCCCAAGATGACAGTAAACTCTACGATTCCGCAGGACGATCACAAAATGCTCTTAAATACGAACTCGTCTTCTCATTCCCTTTCGACTACTACTGGTGAAGTGCACTGAGAATACGACCTATCACAGTTTCCTCCCTGCATACCTTCTCTTCTTTGACCAAACAAAATCTTAAATAGAATTTCCACTTATTAATTCTTGTAGTCAGTACTCAATGCTCAACAACATTTCAAATCAGTCATTTCCATCTTTACTTATTATACCCTACAGCTTTCATTCTCATTCCAGCAATTCCCAACGCAACCCTAGTTTGGTTAATTGTGTGATATCACCTAATTCCGTAAGTTCAGAAAATATCTTCTTAATATATATAATTATTAACAATCTTTCCATCTGTTAATTTCTCATTTCAATTAATTGCTAATTCTTGCTGATTTCTTATCCTCAGGTCAACTAAATCAAACACCTTTAGAATTTCATCGGATATATTACTCAAACAATAGGCTAACTCAATGATTGTTAAATAAGAATATGCAAATTACAACATCCAAATCTCAAGACTTATCAGCATTTCCAAAAATATAGGATGCAACAACAACAACATTCCTTTCCTATTGATTTCCATTAGTTGAACAATTCCTTTACCCATACTCCTTTACCATAATGAAAACATTTCACTGCTTCCGAAATACTAGTTCCTATAACTACATTCCTTGTTCTTCCCTCAGCAACTCGACATCCAGCTAGTCCGTACTTGCGACAAGTAGATATACAATTACCCATATGGTGTAAAATACATCGTCTACACATTATAATTCTTCTTGCTTACACAATTTACAGTAACAGCATGAATACCATCCTTTCTTATCTTAGGCTGTTAAATTCTGAGTTTATCTTCTGTTAGTGGAAATAAATTTTCATTTTCTGTCGACATTCGCAGCAATACCGTCCTTTTTACCTTTTCTGCTACACTTAATTTCGAATCAGGATCAATCTTTAAATTACTCTTTCCTTTCCGTCTATTTGTATAATTCCAAATTACTATTAATATTTCGATATATCCATCGGTTACTTAAACTTGTCCATATAGTTTTACATTTCCAATCACCATTAGTATAGTACGACTATCTTCACCGCATCCCTTATAATTCCTAGGAATCTAGCATGCAGACATCCCTTACAATCTTGTAGAACAGCAGCAGCATCTTCAACTGGAACAGCAGCATCTTCAGTCTCGACACCTTGTTTCCTTACAGCACGGTCAGCTTCAAACATTCTAACTATTATTTCCATAATCATATAATCTACCCTAGAGGTTGTCAATTCTGGAGACATATTTCAAGAAACTTAGTCACGTGGGGATCCACTAATGACAAAAAAATATCTCACTCCATTCTTTCTACTGTTATCACAGATGAAAGAAACATGATAAGTATACACATCGAGATAGAAAGAAGGATCTTTTCATCAAGATATATCATGGATACTACATGTGCAAACAACACAATACTACCTAAATTCACCAAATCAACTCACAAAAGAAAATAATAAAGACACATCAAGATAATAAAGGGTAATAGTAGATTGCATCCATCAAATCCGAGAAAATCGTGACAAGATCTGTCACTACAATCACTTACCCTTATCAACCTAAACAACAACATGTTCCATCATAGTACTACATCATAAAGTCTAAATAACCCAAATACAACACAACAAGTACATAAACTGAAATACAAGAAAGATTCATCACTTCATCGCTCCATAGGATATGGCACATCATTTTCTCCAACTTGGCTAGTCCCTGATTTGTCCTCATCTGGTTCCAACTTGCTGCACCTCCTTTCTGGATCATAGAATGGCGGATCCTCTAATCCATACTTCAGATACGCACCTTGGCACGACGGATTTATCATATAGCGGGAATCAGCAAACTCCTCGTTGTCCTAAAACATCCAATACGGTTCAAGATATGGCCTAAGGTGAGCTTCATAATTACCTATCCCGCGAAGCCTATCTCTCTCTTCCTGATACGTCTTAAAGTTAGTTCCATAACTTCTTACCTCAGCTCTAACCTCAGTCTTTCCAACTTCACTCTCAGTCCTTAAATTATCACTCTCAGACTCCACAAAGTTATTCTTATCGTCCTTATCATCCTCGTCATCTAACCATCCACCAGTATTCTTATGATGACATCCTCGCTGACACGGAAATCTCGGTCCCCCTACAGCATATCCCTGCTTAATGCTATTAAGTGGTATATCGGCCACTTTCTGCAATCACAGAAAATTCAAGAGTACATAAGGTCATTATTCAAAAATATATATGCAATGCATGGTCATGCAAATGCAAATGATTTACGTATGCCAATATATATGTATGCGATGCAATGCAATGAATGCAAATGATAATTATGCAATACTCATAAAAAGAAATTATGAAGAAAGCACTCCGCGTCCTTTCATTAATACCAATACCTTATCGTAGTATTTACTTAATAAATACATAGGGATTCAAAACAGTTTTGAGGGATACATCTATAATATAAAGCATAACAATAATAAATAATCTTACCGGAGCCTTGTAGAGAAGTTGCGTTGCTTTTATAAAATACTTTCGACACCAAAGTTATAGTTTAGGACATTTTCAAAAATCGACCTAATTCTCTATAACTAAAAGCTCTGGTTACCAATCTTTAACACCCCCAAATTACATTGCGCAGCGGAAATACACATTTGGGTGCTAAACTCAAAACTCGTCACTAAAACACTTTATACGATCTCAAAATAAAATATTTGGAATATAAGATAAATAATACTATCTTTTAGTCTAAAGTTTCAATCCCAATAAAGATATTTTATAAATATCAGAGTAGTTTTTCGGTCCCTTCGAAGTACCATCCCAAAAATACAAACCCTTTTATCAATTATAAAATACTCATAAATGATTTTTTTCAATTTTCCTGAAGTCAAGACTATATTTTATACCGACAGGGAAAGAAAACAGTTTCAGACTGAACAACTATAAAAGCGACACCACAACCTTCCCCAACAAGCTCCTTAATCAACTCATCAGATTACCTGAAATACATGCTTAAACAAATCAACAATAATGTTGAGCGAGTCCATAGGTTTAACAAAACGCTTTTGAACACATCACAAAATCAATCATAATCGTTTAATAGAATTGCTGTACATACAATCTATTAATCAGGCATTTCATCTTATAGCAATAGCTAATGAATTGTATTAAGCTCATGACACCGACCCCTTAACTTAGTCACCCACGCCAAATGCCAACATGACTATATGAATTCCATTGCTCCTACTAGGGTATTAGTTGCAAGTATACCACATTCACATTCTCGTAAATTATCCTTCCCAGAGGTTACTCAGCGTAAAGCCCTGGTCTCAAATAAGGTTGTCAGCCCAATAGTACTATCATGTAAATAAGCGGCTATTCCCAACTCACAACAAAGAGCTAGAACATAGTTAACGGTTCATGAAATTAGGGACTTTTGCAACTTCGGTACTTATACAATTCAAGGCAACATCAGGCAACAAAGGCAACATTCGGGTCCAACAATTATTCATGACATGTGTTCATTTTATTTCAAATAGCATGTATCCCCCTAGCGGGTTTTAAAATCATTAAAAACAAGTATAAAGCGAGGCTATAGACTCACCTTGAGTAATAGCTATAGTAAGACGACTTTCAACGATTGGCGATGCCTGGCGAACACGAAATTCACAATCTATCAAAATAAAACACGCACCTTTAATACCATATTCAAGTAATATTTCATACTTAATAAGATAAAATAAATAACTCAAAATCAACGTTAAACTCACACCATTCTCAATTATATAATCACTGCATATGTACACCTATTACACTTTTACTTTATTTATTTCCTTTATTAAAAATTTGTCAATATATATACTAATCATTCAAACTGTTTTCCCTACTTAGACACGTCAAATGTTTACGATACTACTCAGAGACTTCACTTACTATATATAGAAAGTTCTCCCAGAAGTTGGTTAATTTTTTTTTACTTTTAAGGTTCCCTGCCCGACACATATTCGAAATACAATAACTGGACAGTTTTACGTTATCGACTCATATAGTTATTTTAACCTCTATAAATGACTCCATTTGCAAAACCGACACTCATATTTGAAAATAGACTCAACATCATAATGTTTACACTTCTACATCAGTCCTTGACTCAATTCAAAATCCTTACTATAGTCCCCGAGATTCGATCCAAATATCGACAACAATTATATATTGTGCCGATGCTCGTCTCCCGGTACACGAATAATCAAACTATCATAATTTTTCGCTCGTTTGGAGCTAGAAGCTCTACTTTATACCAAATCGAAGCTTATGAAATCCTCTACAACACTATCTAATCAAATCATATCATATACAAACTTAAGTTTTCCAAAATTTGCCTTTTAGCTGCTGATTAAAAATACCTTCTTAAAAACCACTCAAAATCATATTTTTCACCCATTTTAACCTAATTTTTACCACTATGATCATACTAATACTACTACTTTCAATCCTAACATCCTATATCACCCTTGATGATCAAATCATATAAAATCCAACTCAAAAATTTTAACATGCAACAAGTAATATTTATATATATCATTATAAACAACTAAATACAACACATAAACATGATCAAAACACAAGATTTTCATCAAAAATGTGTTTTTACAAAAAGTGCTTGCATGTGGGTAAACTTTATACCAAAGTGTAGAGGAAGATGAAACTAGAATGGGTCTTTGATGTTCGTTTGCAAGTCTTAAATTTATATTACAAGGATTAGACAAAATAAGGGACTAGAAGACAAACACGGGCAAGTATACCCTTTCGTTCATAATATAGATTTGTAGTGGTAAGCCAGGATCGTTCGCTGAGACTTAGTTTTGTTTTGGTAATCAAGATAATAATTGAAGAAAGAAATAGTTGAAATAATATCAATAGTAACAAGTATGACTAACATGGGGTTGTTCGTATAAGTTCGTGATGATGATAATTATGATCGAGATATGTTTATGTAGGTAAAGAGTGATAATCCTTTTTCGTCAAAACGGTGTTTACACAATTTACTTGGGTTGATTCAAGACTTACGTTTATTTAAGCGACTAAGCTCAAAACAAGTTGCCAACAAGTTCAATATTTTATCAAGTTCCTAAGAGGATCTCTCCAACCAAAGATTCATGACCATAGACAAGTTCTAGAAAACTTATTATCACAATTTGCGTTTCTCAACGCCAAACTATCGTAACACATCAACTTAGATAAAATATGGTTTGTAGAACTAGGTGGTAAAATGGTTCTACAACATTAGCTTGAAATCATTTATAAAGGATCATATCATAGCATCATCACTAATTATAGTTACATACCCATATAGTCACAAATAGCTTAGCCTAACATAGTTATCAAAGTAACAATTGGAAAAGATTAAGAGAACATCATACTTAGATTGGATTGAATAAACGAGTACACAAGTGTCACGGTTGTATCGTTCCTCCAAGAATCGAAGAGTGGAATACTCTCGTTCCAAGTATCTCCCAAAAGTGGATAATACTGAAAATTTACTAAGAAAGCTTAAATACTCGAGCTATGGAGTATTGAGAGAGAGAGGTGTGTGTAAAATGAATGGAGATGGCCTCTATTTATAGTGTTGTCTGGGGTCAATTGTGCGCCGCACTTCTCCGAAAGTGCGCCGCACTTTGGAGACGTGAATGTGCGCCGCACTTCTGAGTTTTTGCGCCACACTTCTGGGCGATCCAGAATCTTCTTTCAACAACTTTGGCTTATTTTCATATTGAGGCCCCTTCTTTGTATATCTTCACTTTGCTTCTTCAAACTTTATATCTGCATATAAAACACAACATATTAAGTATCAGAAGCTCTTATTTATACTACAAAGTGGCATTATAATGATAGATTGAATATGTATAATTAGGTCGTTATCAAATTCTTCCACACTTAGCTATTGCTTGCCCTCAAGCAATCAAAGCAAGAAAACAAATTTAATTTTAAAAATGATTTTAAGTGTTGTGAAGTATGATAGAAAAAAATGATTTAATTTTTATGAATACCAAAAGCAAATGACAAAATAAATTCAGCACCTCACGTGGATAGTGTTTGGATTTTAAGTTCACACACATGTCACTCACAAAGGGTAAATGTAAGATAACACTCAATTAGCTCGGATATAAAATAGATAGCTACCATAGGTTTGTACATGACACATAAACATAATCGTTGCGACGTGAGCACCAGATAAATTTTCAAAGAAGCAAAACGTGATAAATGATATGGGTGTAGGATCAAAAAGTATGCCTTTGTCAAAGTCATAGAACAAACTATACTAGAATACTTGACTATTTTTTCTTTCTTTTTCATACATCATTTTTTTAGTAAGAGAACATCATAAACTTTATAACTTGACAAGTGGTTAGGCATAACATATAAGGATATTGGCACAATGGATAATATAACACATGCGTACGAGTGCCACATATTTTAGTAAGCTAGTGTAGCTTAACTAAAATGATATAAGGGTGATTTTATTTTGCTTCCCTTCGAAATATCTATAAATTAACCTCACTGCGGTTTAGTAAATGATGATCAAGTACAAATTCTAAAGCATACTAGATTATCGGCTTTCACACAGAATAGAGAAATATAAGGCTAAGTTTTTCTCACATATTTGGGTGATGGATTTTGTGCTTAATTATAATTTCAATCAATGAGATTTTTGCTTTGCTAAAAACTTATTTATTTACAAAACATATAGACTTTTATTATTTTTTCAAAAAGATTTTCATGTGGAGAAATTTATTTTATTTTTTTCTTATTTTTTCTATTTGTCACCTCCTCCACACTTAAGTTGAACATCGTCCTCGAGGTGATAACTGATAAAACATTAAAAATAGGAAAAATACAACGGGAAACGAGAACTTCCTGGGGCTTAGTAGAAAATTGCGGGACTTCGAGAGATGAATCCAGCTTAGAGCTCCAATTTGCTATTTTCCTGCATGCTATAAAACAAAACAAAACAAAACACATGCAATATATACAAGGACGGTTTTATTTATTTACAGGTCCTCCTCCACACTTCAGCCAGACTTAGCTACTCGGATCTATTATATGAAGAAAGGAATTTCTTCTCCTTCGATTTCATTACAGTGTTCTTCTTCATGGTAGAGCTTAAGTCTATGTCCATTGACTATACAGGTGCTATTGTCTCTACCGTATAATTCAACATATCCAGATGGATATTGGTGTTTTACTAGATAGGGTCCAGTCCATCTCGAAGTAAGCTTAGGTTGCTTGAATTTATATTTCGAGATTAAGAGAAGTACATTTTCTCCTTTTTTGAATTCTTTTCTTTGTCGTAGTTTGCGATTATGCCAAACTTTGGTTCGTTCTTTATATAATCGTGAGTTTTCATAAGCTTGATGTTGAAATTCATCTAACTCGTGAAGTTGGAAGTTATGTTTTTCTCCGGCTGCAATAAGATCTGGGTTGCAGTTCTTAAGTGCCCAATATTCATGGTGTTCAACTTATATTGGCAGATGGCATGTTTTTCCATACAACAGTTTGTACGGTGTGGTTCCAGTTAGTGTTTTGAATACCGTACGAAAGGCCCATAGAGCATCTTCTAATTTTTTAGACCAACAAGTAGGATTGTTTTGAACGGTCTTTTCAAGTATACGTTTGAGAGATCTATTAGTGTTTTCAACTTGACCACTCGTTTGAGGGTGGTAAGATGTAGAAAATCGGTGGTTCACTCCATATCTTTTCATAATGTTTTCCATGAGTTTGTTACAAAAATGAGTTCCTCTGTCGCTTATTAATGCTTTTGGAATTGTAAAACGATAGAATAATTTCTTTAAGAATGTGATAACAACTCTTGCATCGTTTGTTTGTAAAGCTTGAGCTTCGGCCCATTTCGATACATAGTCGACGGCGACTAAAATGTATTCACATTTGTATGATTTAGGAAATGGTCCAATGAAGTCGATACCCCACACGTAAAAGATTTCGCAGACTTGGATGTTGTTTAGAGGCATTTCATCTCTTTTAGAAATATTTCCAGTCCTTTGACATGCTTCACATAGTCGTACTAAGGTATGAGCTTCACGAATTATTTTTGGCCAATAAAAGCCAGCGTCGAACACTTTTTAGCGGTGGTGTTCGCGGCATAATGTCTTCCGGTCGGTCCGTAGTAACATTCATCGAGAATTTTTCTAGATTCGAATCCGGAAATACAACGTCGGATTATTCCATCGGAACATATTCTAAATAAGTAAGGATCGTCTCAAAAGTATTTTTTTAGTTCAGAGAAAAATCTTTTCTTTTGTTGGTGTGTCATTCTCTTTCGTAAAATACCTATAGCCAAATAGTTTGCAAAGTCTTCGAACCATGGTGTATTGTTAGTACTTACTTGCATTATATGCTCATCGGGAAAATCATCGATTTTATCATCACTAGAATCATCATTCACTATGCGAGATAAATGATCGGCAACAACATTTTCAGCTCCTTTTTTAATCTTTAATTTCCAAATCAAATTCTTGTAAAAGCAATATCGATCGTATTAGACGAGGTTTGGCGTCTTGCTTTTTGAACAAGTATTTTAAAGCTGAGTGATCCGTGTAAACTATCGTTTTTGACAATACGAGGTATGATCGAAATGTGTCAAACGCGTAAACTACGGCCATGAGTTCTTTTTCCGTAATTGTGTAATTTTGTTGGGCTACGTTAAGAGTTCTACTTGCAAAATAGATGGGGTGAAATTGTTTACCATCTTTTTGTCCAAGGATGGCTCCAAGTGCATGTTCACTTGCGTCGCACATAAGCACAAATGGAAGGTTCCAATCAGGGCTTGTAATAATGGGTGTGCATGTAAGTTTTTCTTTAAGAGTTTCGAATGCTTAAAGACATTCGTCGTTAAAATCGAACGTTCTTTCTTCTCTAAAAGTTGAGTTAAAGGTCTTGCGATTTTCGCAAAGTCTTTGATAAATCTTCGGTAAAAATCGGCATGACCTAAGAAACTTCTAATGCCTTTAACATTAGTAGGTGGTGGGAGCTTTGAGATCACGTATATTTTTGCTTTGTCAACTTCAAGGCCGGCTCCAGACACTTTGTGTCCTAGCACAATTCCTTCTTTAACCATAAAGTGACATTTTTCCCAGTTTAGCACAAGATTTGCTTCTTTGCATCGTGCTAACATTTTATCGAGATTGTTTAGACATGTGTCGAAAGAATTTCCAAAGACGGAGAAATCGTCCATGAAGACTTCGACTGATTCTTCAATCATATCATGAAAGATTGCAATCATACACCTCTGAAAAGTGGCAGGTGCATTTCATAGACCAAAAGGCATGCGCCTATAAGCGTAAGTTCCAAATGGACAAGTAAACGTGGTTTTCACTTGATCCATATGATCGATTGGGATTTGAAAGTATCCAGAAAAAGCATCGAGGAAACAAAAGTATTCATTTCCTGTGAGTCTTTCTAACATTTGATCCATAAAGGGTAAAGGAAAATGATCTTTCGCGGTTGCATCATTTAGTTTTCGATAATCAATACAAACTCTCCATCCGGTGATGGTTCGTGTTGGTAGTAATTCGTTGTTTTCATTAGTTACTACAGTGAAACCTCCCTTTTTAGGTACACAATAAATAGGACTAACCCATGGGCTATCGGCGATTGGGTAGATTATTCCAGAGTCTAAGAGTTTAAGAATTTCTTTTTTTAACAACATTTTTCATGTTAGGATTTAATCTTCGTTGTTTTTCAACAATTGGTTTCTTGTTATCCAAAAGTTGGATTTTGTGTTTGCAGAACGATGGACATATGCCAGGAATGTCAGAAGTTTTCCAAGCAAAAGCTTGTTTATGCTTCTTGAGAACGTCAATTAGATCGTCTTTGTGTTCTTCCGGAAGTTGGGATGAAATAATTACAGGGAGTAATTTTTCTTCGTGAAGAAACGCATATTCTAGATGTTCAGGAAGAGGTTTAAGTTCTAAATCTGTAAGAGGTTCTTCGATAGATTTCTTAACTTTGAAATCGGTTTTGAAAGTTATGGTTTCAAATGGTGTTTCGATTCTTCTTCGATTGTTTCGATTGGTTCATCAGTATGGTAGGCTATGAAGGCATCAAATTCAGCAAAAAGTTCTTCTTCGAGGATGGTTCCTTCGATAGAATACAAAATTTTGCTTCCTTCAACAAGAAGAGCGTCGAAATCGGCTTCAACGATTTCTTCAATGACATCAATACTAAAACAAGTATCGTCATTAGAGTATGAGTGTTTCATTGCTTCGTCGATAGAAAAAGAAATTCTATCTTCTCCAACTCCAATGTTGAGTTGTTTTTGCTTTACTCTAATTATGCCATCAGCTGTGTGTAAGAAAGTTCTACCAAGGATAAGTGGTAACTTGCTATCTTCTTCCATTTCTAAGATTACAAAGTCAACAGGAAAAACAAATTTTCCGACTTCTATGAGCATGTTTTCAGCTATCCCCATTGGGTATTGAAAAGAACGGTCCGCGAGGCGAACGCTAAATTTTGTGGGTTTTAAAACGTTTTTAGAGAGTTTAGCATACAAAGAGTATGGCATGAAGTTGATACTTGCGCCAAGATAGGCCAAGGCGTTACAAGAATATGAGAGATGGAAAGTACATGGGATTAGGAAACTTCCAGGATCTCCCAGTTTTGGTGGTACTTTGTTTTGAACAATGGCAAAACATTCATCATTTAGAAAAGTTGAAGAAACTTCTTCAAACTTATGCTTGCTCTTGATAAGTTCTTTGATAAATTTTCCATAATTTGGCATTCCAGCCAGAACATCGACTAAAGGCATGTTAATTCGAACTTCTTGTATTAAGTCGAGGAATTTATCATACTTAGCTTGCATCTTTTGCTTGCGTAAGCATTGTGGATATGGTACTTTTGGTTTATATGGTTTGGGTGTTGGGTTTTCAGTTGGTTTAGTATGGGTTGGTTGGGCTTCATCCTCATTATCACTATCGAATGGAATTTCGATTGGTGTAACTTGAGTAGGTTTCATAGGTGATTCGTAAGATAAACCGCTCCGCGTGAATACGACATTCACATGCTCGTTACGAGCTTGTGGGGGTTGATATTTGTTGTTGTTCTTGGGATTTGGGTTGGTGTTGCTTGGTAAAGAACCAAAAGCGCGATTCGATTGTTTATGGGACAAACGATCAAATTTAGCTTCATGGTTTTGAATGGAAGCTTGGTGGTTTTTGGTCGTGGTTTCGAACTTAGTTTTGAAGTCAGTGAATGTTTCTCGAACAAAAATGTTGGCTTTTCTTTGAGATTCTATAAAGTTGTCGATTTTGGTTTCAAGGTTGTTTTTGTCTTCGGTTTGAGTGGGTTTCTCATCGTCTCGATCATAACTTTTATCATTTGATCTCCAATTATCGCGGTCGCGATTACGATAGTCGTTATAAAATCGAGTTCGACGAAAGGTATTCATGAAGTTGGCTTCTTCTTCCTTCGTCATGGGTGTGTCATCGTCATCACATTCACTAGAAGGATGGTTTCCTCCACAGTGTTTGCAGGTTTTGTTTTTCATCTCTTCAATTTTAAGAGACATGGCATCCATTTGAGCCATAATTTTCTTGGTATCGGTTGGGTTGTTGCTTCCTTCGGCAAAAGCTACGGTCTTTCATGGGTTTTTGTTTTTGTGATTTTTGGACCAATCAAGCTTAAGTAGGACTTTGTCATCCAATAATTGGTAAGCTTGGTTAGGGGTTTTGTAAAGGAAAATTCCGCCAGCTGCGGCATTCAATGCATCTTGGGTAGCATCGTCAAGACCATGATAGAAAATCTTGATTATTCCTTCTTTTTTTAGTCCATGACCATGGCAGTTTCTGAGTAGTTCTTTCATTCTTAACCATGCGTCAGTGACAGTTTCTCGATCTTGTTGAGAAAAGCTTCGGATTTCTCCGAGGAGTTTTTCAAATAGGGCAGGAGGAAAGAATCTGCGAATGAAAGCAGTTCTAAGACCTTCCCATGTTCGAATGGTTCCTTCGTTAAGTTCGTCGAGCCATGACTTTGCTTCTCCAGTCAGGGATAATGGAAACATTATGAGTTGGACGGCTTCGACTTGTCCTTCTCCATAGTTAAACATTTTACAAATTCTGCTGAATTCGTGGATGTGTTTGTGAGGATCGGTTTTGATTCGACCATCAAATTGGTTGTTTTTGACAAGGGTTAAGTGGTTCCCTTTGATTGCAAAATCGTTTGCAATTTTAGGTAAAACGATTGCGGAGCCAGGAGTTGGTGCTACAACTCTATCGACTGACCACATTGGTTCATCATCGGTGTCCAACATTGGATCGTAACGGTTGATGAGTTTGGTGAGAAATAGGATTTGTGAAAGATTGTCAAAAGGTTGGTTGATTATGCGAGGTTGAGGTTGCTCGTGCCTCCTAGCTAAAGATACACGACGATAAAGTTTATGTAGCCTTCGGTTAAGGGTACGTTCAGGTTCTGATAACGGTGATGTTGGTGGTGTTCCGGATGAACGGGTGTGCATCCAACAAGGTATTTGTTATTTTCAATGGAAATGTGCGGCGCACTTTTGGGTTTGTGCGGCAACCTTTTGTTCGCTACAGGAAGTGCGGCGCACTTTTTGGTTTGTGCGGCGTACTTTCTGTACTGCAGAAAATTTTTGGTTTAAAAAGTGAGTGGCAATGGTTCAATTTCTTCAAGGATTATACGAATTTGGTTACAAAACAGGATTATAAGTCCCCGACAGCGGCGCCAAAAACTTGATGTTCGTTTGCAAGTCTTAAATTTATATTACAAGGTTTAGACAAAACAAGGGACTAGAAGACAAACACGGGCAAGTATACCCTTTCGTTCGTAATATATCTTTGTAGTGGTAAGCCAGGATCATTCGCTGAGACATAGTTTCGTTTTGGTAATCAAGATAATAATTGAAGAAAGAAATAGTTGAAATAATATCAATAGTAACAAGTATGACTAATATGGGGTAGTTCGTATAAGTTCGTGATGATGATAATAATGATCGAGATATGTTTATGTAAGTAAAGAGTGATAATCCTTTTTCGTCAAAATGGCGTTTACACAATCTACTTGGGTTGATTCAAGACTTACGTTTATTTAAGCGACTAAGCTCAAAATAAGTTGCCAACAAGTTCAATATTTTATCAAGTTCCTAAGCGGATCTCTCCAACCAAAGATTCATGACCATAGACAAGTTTTAGAAAACTTATTATAACAATTTGCGTTTCTCAACGCCAAACTATCGTAACAAATCAACTTACATAAAATATGGTTTGTAGAACTAGGTGGTAAAATGGTTCAACAAGATTAACTTGAAATCATTTATAAAGGATCATATCATAGCATCATCACTAATTATAGTTACATACCTATATAGTCACAAATAGCTTAGCCTAACATAGTTATCAAAGTAACAATTGGAAAAGATTAAGAGAACATCATACTTAGATTGGATTGAATAAACGAGTACACAAGTGTCACGGTTGTATCGTTCCTCCAAGAATCGAAGAGTGGAATACTCTCGTTCCAAGTATATCCCAAAAGTGGATAATACTGAAAATTTACTAAGAAAGCTTAAATACTCGAGCTATGGAGTATTGAGAGAGAGAGGTGTGTGTAAAATGAGTGGAAATGGCCTATATTTATAGTGCTGTCTGGGGTCAATTGTGCGCCACACTTCTCTGAAAGTGCGCTGCACTTTAGAGACGTGAATGTGCGCCGCACTTCTGAGTTTGTGCGCCGCACTTTTGGGAGATCCAGAATCTTCTTTCAACAACTTTGGCTTATTTGCATATTGAGGCCCCTTCTTTGTATATCTTCACTTTGCTTCTTCAAACTTTATATCTGCATATAAAACACAACATATTAAGTATCGGAAGCTCTTATTTATACTACAAAGTGGCATTATAATGACAGACTGAATATGTATAATTAGGTCGTTATCAGTCTTTGATTGGTTTTACTAGATTCAAGCTCAAATTTGATGTGATGGTGGTTTTGTGATGGTGTAGGTGATCGGCGTCGAAGTGCCGGTCAAAAATAACCTAATTACCTTATACTAGATAGGATAAGCGGGTATCGATCCACGAGGAATATGTGGTTTTAGTTTTAGTTTTGGGGTGATCACTGATCAATATAAGTTTTAATTTTGAAATCTAACGACAAAAATACTCTTGAAAATAAAAATGCTGATTAAAAATTAGAATAATTATTAAACTAATAATAAAGCTAGAAAAATATAATAAAGATTGAAATAATTAAAAGAAAAATGCAATCTCTTCCAGCTCCTAATATTTATGGTTGGTCACACTTATGGATTATCGAAACTTTCTAGTTCGTTTACAAAGATTATTTCGACTTAATATGAATGAGTTAATTTTGGCACTTATTATGTTTATCAATGACTCGCGATAATAAATCTTATATTAATCCAACCCATATTTATGTTTTAATAATTTATTTAGGTACAACTTATGTCGATTATACGACCACCTTTTTTAACTAAATAAAATAAGTATAAATCGTTAACTAATAATAAATTCTCTTGCACAAATAATTAAACATAATATTAAGTCGATAAAAATAATTTATAAATAAATTATAAATCAATGTAAAAAAATATGACAATCCAAAAGTAATGATCAAACCATAAATAAAGTTACCGGAAGGAATTACAACAAAATTAGCCGGACATCGCGATGTACCCGACCCGCTTAATACCACACATCATCTTTACTAAATAATAAAAGAATCTTTGTGCTTTGATCCACTGTATCTCACCCCACCAAAAAGCCACTTGACACCAAACTGATTTCTTTGTAGCGGTTACAATGTCCCACTCACATTCAATGTTCTTTTTTTTTTCTTGATTTCCCAGTCGAATGCTGTGTCCCCACCTTGCGATTCTTTGTTTTTCTCTTGTGTCCTTTTTGTGAATTAACCTTGTTGGCTGCGTCGCAAACCCTCACCAAAAGAAGAATATCGTCCCCTTTTTTGTCTTCTTTTTATTCAATATATATAGCTTTATGTCGGTTAATAATGGGCTAATATTGGGCCCAAAGTTTTTATTTATTATTATTATTTTTTATTCTTTTGGCAGATAATAGCTTTGGCCCAATAAAAAATAACCCAGTGCCAATAATTGCTCAAACGAAGCACGGACAAATAAAAGATGACCGAAAATATTGCGACGCGCTCAAATATTTTTCTCCAATATTTCTTCTTCATTTATTGGCGCTCACAATGTCTTTTCTACAAAAAATTAATTAAGCAGCAATTTTTTTCCATTTCGCTCGTAACCTACATAATCACAAAACACATTAAAAGTACATGTATAACAAAAAATAAATATATAATTATGCTAAATTAACATGCTATTAGGTGTATGCAAAATACACCAATCAGACCCCCTCAAATTTAACCTTTACTCTGTCTCAGAGTGAAAATAAAAATAAAAATATACAAGCATGTTAATTTCATAATTTTTAATCATACTATTGAAATTCTATCAAAAAGATCAAATTTAACTTTATACACTAATAACCATCCTACATGACAAATAATTCAAAATGATTACCAATATTTTTGACTTTCTTAAACACTTAGCATAACCATTCCCATTGATTCCATTTACTTTATGTTTCATATAATTAACCATGTGTCCAACGTACCTAATGCACACCTACAATCAATCTAAACATTAATCTAAAACAAGAGGTCAGAATATCTTAAACCTTTTATAACATTGGAGTTTTTATACCATAAGAGCACATCATAAGTCATCATACTTTAGCTTATATACTTTCACCTTCTTTCTTTTTTTTCACAATTTTTTTCTTTCATTTTTTTCCATTTTTTTTTCTTTTTTTTACATCACACATAAGCTCTTTTTTAGCCATCCGGGACCGTTTCTTAAACAAGTCATCCCGAACGCTTTATACACTCCTTTTAAGGTTAATATAAAGACCAATTATTCAGAAAAATGAATATATATCCTATAGGTGCATAGTAAGACATATTGGCACATGGGAACCGGTTAATTTAGTCGGTTTTAATTAAATGGGAACAACTATGCTTCGTGCCTACTGGTACATCACATGATGGATTTATCTACCACATAGTCTAATTAACTAATGCACTAAATCAAACTAGTTTTCTTAATTTCATTACCACAATACAATGATTGGGTTATTTCACATAAAATTGTCTCAGCTAAGTGCAATGCTATCCATCATAAAAATTGGCGTCTGACCCATGCTAACAACTAAAGTATCACCTTGCGCGGGTGACGAATCAGATAGGCAAGCCCAACATATGACTACCACCAATAATTATGACAATTCTCCAACTCTTTTCTAAGGCCACCGTGCACGGGCGGCGAGCCGAGTAAGATCAATTCTAAGTGTCCTAACCCAACTATTACATTACTATATTTCATATTATTATTCAAACTTTCTACTCGATCTAAGCAAAGGTAAGTAGAGGAAATTCAATCGGCGTGGTTTGATCATCTAAATTATACATATGCCTAACTACATGCAAACAATCAAATCAATTTAATAACCAAATTATACAATGAAATCGGGTGCACTTGATAAATATGGCCAAATACTCTAGCTTGCTCCAATAAATCATCCACAAGCTAATCTTCAGAATCTGTAAACACTCAACAAACATACATGTAGAAGAAACTTCCACATCTAATTAGCACAAGACTCTTATAATGTAATTTAAATTTTTTTTTAAAATTTCACATTTTAACCCATTTTAACCAAAATTTCACACAAAAACATGTAACACATGTGCCACCCCCCTCAACTTAAAGCATTGCATTGCCCCTAATGCAAAAACTTTAAATTGAAATTTTGGATAAAAATCAATTTGACAAACTCACACAAAAACAAAAACCTAACTCACTTTCGTAGGAATCACGGTTGCATTTAGCGTATGCAACAAGCCTTTAAACCACTCGGTAGCCCGACTGGACGAGTTTTGTCTCGTGAGGGTTTGTAGTGAACACACCCACAAAGTTTTAAACACACACAAAAATAAGATAACAAAATGCAAAAGAAAATAAACACACTACAAACCACAAACCACGTGTTGCCTCCCGCGAAGCGTTAAGTTTGCCGTCTTCAGCCAGACATAACTCATATGAGCTATTGAGACGGTTGGAGTGGTTCCAAGTAAACCACATCCACCGTTTCCATCTGATCACTCTCCAACTCAACATACGACTTCAAACGGTGTCTATTAACTTTAAAAGGCTCTCCACCCACCATATTTTTATTACAATGGCTCCGTGTGGAGAGACTCGAGTCACAACGTATAGACCCGTCCTTTTACTTTTCAACTTTCTAGAAAAAAGCTTAAGTCTAGCATTGAATAACCAAACTTTTTGACCAACCAAGAACGATTTCTTGGTGATGTGTCTGTCATGAAAAGCTTTGGTTTTCTCCTTATAAATCCTAGAACTTTCATAGGCATCACGTCTAATCTCATCTAGTTCAGATAATTGAAGTTTCCTAGAACTACCCGCTTTTTCTAAATCCAGATTAACGGTCTTAATCGCCCATTCAGCCCTATGTTCTATCTCAACCGGTAAATGACATGCCTTGCCATATACCAACTTATACGGTGACATACCAATAGGAGTCTTAAAAACCGTCCTTATGCCCACAAGGCATCATCTAACCTCAAGGACAAATCTTTCCTATCACTACGAACGGTCTTTTCTAAAATTCGCTTAATCTCCCTATTAGATACTTCCACCTGTCCACTAGTCTATGGGTGATAAGGTGTAGCTATCCTATGATTAACTCCATAGTATTTCAATAACTTTCCAAATCTAAAGTTCTTAAAATAGGAACCCCATCACTAATGATAGCCTTAGGAATTCCATGTCTAGCAAAGATATTCTTCTTAACAAACTTAAGAACTACATTATGGTCATTGGTTCTAGTAGCCTCAGCCTCTACCCACTTAGACACATAATCAACTGCCACTAAAATGTACACATTGCCATGGGAAGTGGGGAATGGTCCTATAAAATAAATACCCCACACGTCAAAGATCTCAACAACAAGTATGGGATTCATAGGCATTTGATCACGCCTTGAAATCCCTCCAACTTGTTGGCAACTAATACATGCTTTTACAAAAGACTGGGCATCCTTGAATATAGTCGGCCAAAAGAAACCGCTTTGTAGGACTTTATGCCCAGTTTTCATAGCACCAAAGTGTCCACCGCATGCATAAGAATGGCAATGAGCCAATATGTCCATATGCTCGTGGTCGGGAACACATCTTCTAACAACTTGGTCAGCACACACTTTATATAACTCTGGATCCTCCCAAAAATATTACTTCAACTGGGAGAAGAAGTATTTTCTTTGTTGTTTGGACCAAAGATCCGGATGTTTTTTAACAGCTAAGTAATTAACTATATTTGCGTACCAAGGAACCTTAGAAACCTCAAATAAACTTTCATCCAGAAAGCTTTCCTTAATCACATCAGAAGGGTTGAACAGCGGAGGGATAATTCTAGACAAATGGTCGGAAACCACATTTTCTGACCCCTTTTTATCCCGAATTTCTAGATTAAATTCTTGTAAAAGCAAAATCCACCTAAGCAACCTCGATTTTGTCTCTTTCTTAGTCAACAAATGTATTAAGGCACTATGATCTAAAAATACTATCACCTTAGAATGTCCCCAAATATATGACCTAAACTTATCAAGAGCAAAAACCACGGCTATCAACTCTTTTTCAGTAGTGGTGTAATTCATTTGAGCTTCTGAAAAAGTCTTACTAGCATAAAAGATTACAACGGGTTTCTTATCAACCCACTGTCCTAGAACCGCCCCAGCGGCATAATCACTCGCATCACACATGATCTCGAAAGGCTTCGACCAATCAGGTGATTGTAGAATAGGGGCTTCTACAAGCTTTTGCTTAAGCATGTTGAATGCTTTAAGACATGATTCATCAAAGTCAAATCGTATATCTTTTAAGAGTATATTACAAAGAGGCTTTGATATTGCACTAAAATCTTTAATAAATCGCCTATAGAACCCGGCATGACCAAGAAAATATCGCACACCTTTGATGGTAGTGGGAGGAGGAAGGGTTGAAATTACTTGAACTTTGGCACGGTCTACCTCAAATCCTTTTTCAGACACAACATGCCCTAATACAATTCCTTCTCGAACCATGAAATGGCTCTTCTCCCAACTAAGCACCAGATTAGTTTCGGTGCATCTTTTTAACACACTTTCAAGCTGATCAAGGCAACTTTCAAAGGATTGACCAAAGATGGAGAAATCATCCATAAATATCTCTACAGATTCTCCAACCATGTCAGAAAAGATACTCATCATGCACCGCTGAAAGGTAGCGGGTGCATTACACAGGCCAAAAAGCATTCTTCAAAATGCAAATGTTCCATAAGGACACGTAAATGTAGTTTTAGCCTGGTCATCAGGATGGATGGGTATTTGATTATAACCGGAGTACCCATCAAAGAAGCAATAGAGCTTCTTACCAGAAAGCTTCTCAACTATTTGATCAATGAGGGTAGTGGGAAGTGATCTTTAGATGTGGCATTATTCAGCTTACGGTAATCTATACAAACTCTCCACCCAGTAACTGGTCGGGTTGTGAGTTTCTCCCCACTCTCGGTTTCCACAACGGTGATTCCAGCCTTTTTAGGCACCGTTTGAGTAGGGCTTACCCATTTACTATCCGAGATGGGATAGAAGATACCAGCATCTAACCATTTTAAAACTTCCGTCTTCACTACCTCTTTCATATTAGGATTCAGACGCCTTTGTGCATCTCTTGATGGCTATATATCTGGTTCCGTAACAATTCGATGCATACATAATGAAGGGCTGATCCCTTTCAAATCTGCAATCTTCCATCCCACTGCTGCTTTATACTTGGAAAGCACTTTTATAAGTGCTTCCTATTGTGATTCAGAAAGATCAGAAGCAACAATAACGGGTAAAGTATTGTTAGGACCTAGAAAAGCAAATTTGAGATTGGATGGAAAAGGTTTTAGCCCAAGATTTGGAGGCACCTCTAGAGACGGCTTCGTGGCCGTGTCAAAAGTAGAAGGCAAGGGCTCCACCTTATAAGACCAAGGTGGTTTTTGATGGTCCAAAGAACTGACTAAACACTCTTGAATCTCTTGAACTTCAGCAACATCAAGAATCTCCTCATTCTCACCAGTTAAATATAATTCCAAAGGATCATCCTTAAGCATACGGGATGCATGCTTTTGGACTTCCTCATCGATCACATCTACTTGGTAACATTCATTCATCGTAGGAGAATTCATAGAATTAAACACGTTCAATCTTATTTTCTTATTACCGAATGCAATATCCATGGTGCCAGTTCGACAATTAAACCTAGCATATATCGTGGCTAAGAATGGGCGCCCAAGGATAATAGTTGGTTGAACATCCTTGTATTGTGACTCGGTGTCCATAACAAAGAAGTCAACTGGTAATAGAAGTCATCAAGTTTCACAATAACATCCTCTAAGATACCTCTAGGAATTTTGGTAGATCGATCGGCAAAAGAAATAATGGTGTTTGTCTTACGAAGAGTTCCTAAGTCATACTTATCAACCAAACTAGCAGGAAGGATGTTGATACTGGCACCAAGATCAAGGAGCGCCTTCTTAATGGCAATATTTCCTACCACAACTGAAATCAATGGTGCTCCAGGATCTTTGAATTTAGGAGGAAGGGAGCTAGATAAGACTACGCTAACATGCTCAGTTAGGTCAATCTTTTTAGGCAAAGATGCCTTCAACTTCCTCTTCTGGGTACACAAGTCCTTTAAAAACTTGGTATAAGCAGGAATTTGCTTGATAACATCAATAAGGGGGAGATTGATCTTAACTTGCTTGAAAGTCTCCCACATATCCTCAACATGAGGACCCTTTTTAGCTAATCTTGCAGATGCTGATTTCTCCAAAGCCGTAGGGTAAGGTGTGCTGGACAAACCACCCTCCCCAACTTCGGGAGATTCAGTAGCTTTAGGTTTCGGTGTTGTTTGTTTAGGAAAATCATTTAACAAATCATTTACCAACTTAGAACCGGACTTAACATTATCAGAATTTTTACCTTCAACAATAATTTCGTCATAAGTAACGAAATCTCGACATCGAGAGAATTTGGAATTCCCTTGTCATTGTTGTAGATTTTCCCATTTCGAAGAAATGTCACCATATTCACGTGCTCATTTTCATTTTTCTTGTGTGCAGGATTCATGGTAGGGTAGCTCGGTAGCTTTCCCTCATCTCTTTTGCTTAATTGATCCGCTAATTGACCAACTTGTCTCTCAAGAGCTGCAATGGATTTGGTAGTGGTCTCGTGTCTTTGATTGGTGACCTCGAATTTTCTATTGATCTCTTGATTGTTGGTAGACAATGAATCCATAAGCCTATCAAACTTTCGGTCAAGGTTCAAGAGACGGTTGTCATCTTGCCCTTGGCCTTGATTTTGATATTGTTGTTGTGGCTTATGATAGTAAGAATTTTGTTGGAAGTTAGATGAATCGCCACCCTCGTACCTTGATTTGTAACCATAGTGTTGCTGTTGGGCATTATTAGGGCGATTGTCGTCATCTTTCCAACGGAAATTGGGGTGATTGCGCCATCCAGGAATGTAGCTTTCATAGAATGGGTCATTTCTTGGACGACCTCCATATACTCAATTCACCTCCTCATTTGGTGGCGCCCCCAACTTTGAAAATTATCGACTGAGTGACTCGGATCACCACACATTGAACACCCACTATGCGACACATTAGACACATTTGGAACACCTTTTCCTAGATTTCTCAACAAAAGATCAACTTTCTTACTTAACTCGCTAATTCCAGAATTTGTGCCACGTTGGTTAGACATAGAATTAGCGGAAGATGGGTGGTTGTTTCGATCTACTAAAGCTTGGGTCTTGGAACCTTTTCTTAGTTTTTCAAAAAACTCCCATTCTTCCTCCATAGGTCGCGAGAAAAACATACCTCCACTAGTGGCCATCACAAATTGTTGGTTGTTATAATCCAACCCATCATAGAAGACTTTGACAAGCTCCCATTTTGGAACATCATGATGAGGGCATGTTCTTAATAACTCCTTAAGTCTACTAAATGCTTCATGAAACTGCTCGTCTGGGATTTGACGAAAGGATTTAATCTTTTTTATAATGGCAGCGATTTTACTTATAGAATAAAATTCCTCAAGAAAAGCATATTGCATTTAAGACCATGAGTTAATACTACCTGGCTCAAGAGATGAGAACCAGTCCTTATCTTGATCTTTAAGAGAAAAAGGAAAAAGGAGAAGTCTTACCTCATCCTTGGTAATGTTATTAACCTGATGTGTGTCAGCAATTCAGAAGAATTCTCGCAGATGTGCGTATGGCTCCTCACGACCTCTAAACACTGGCAAGATTGCTATGAGGTTCGGCTGAATCTTGAAGTTACTTGTAACCCCTTTAACCGGATCCGGATAAGCGATAGGCGAGGGATCCTCGAAGATCATCGGCCTGTAATAAGAATCAACACCCGTGGTGGGGATTCTTCTCCGCTACTATGTCCGCCAACATCGTCATCACCTGGCATTTACGCGAAAAGCTCTGCTAAACCTGAAAAATCAAGATTAGTAGAAAACTGTCGAAACATTTTCCTCCTCAACCGTGCACTTTTCTCAACCTCAGGATCCTAAGCTAACAGTGATGTACGTCCCGATCAACGTGTACGCATACACTAACCTGCACACTCACAAGAAACAAAACAAACAAACAAAACAAGAAAGATAAAATCTTTTTTGTATGTTTTTATTTTATTTAAGAAAAATATTAACAAAAACATAAACAAAACGCTCACTATTCCCCGGCAACGGCGCCAAATTTTTGATCGGCGTCGAAGTGCCGGTAAAAAATAACCTAATTACCTTATACTAGATAGGGTAAGCGGGTATCGATCCACGAGGAATATGTGGTTTTAGTTTAAGTTTTGGGGTGATCACTGATCAATAAAAGTTTTGTTTTTGAAATCTAACGACTAAAATACTCTTGATAATAAAAATGCTGATTAAAAATTAAAATAATTATTAAACTAATAATAAAGCTAGAAAAATATAATAAAGATGTAAACAATTAAAAGAAAAATGCAATCCCTCCCAACTCCTAATATTTATGGTTGGTCACACTTATGGATTATCGAAACTTTTTAGTTCGTTTATAAAGATTATTTATACTTAATATGAATGAATTAATTTTGGCACTTGTTATGTTTATCAATGACTCGCGATAATAAATCTT
The DNA here is from genome assembly GCA_025667525.1 of Glebionis coronaria. NCBI lineage: Eukaryota > Viridiplantae > Streptophyta > Magnoliopsida > Asterales > Asteraceae > Glebionis > Glebionis coronaria. Next base: position 461,266,750 of record CM046876.1, on the reverse strand, counting down.
ATATTAATCCGACCAATAATTATGTTTTAATAATTTATTTAGGTACAACTTATGTCGATTATACGACCATCTTTTTTTAACTAAATAAAATAAGTATGAATCGTTAACTAACAATAAATTGTCTTGCACAAATAATTAAACATAATATTAAGTCGATAAAAATAATTTATAAATAAATTATAAATCAATGTAAAAAGAATATGACAATCCAAAAGTAATGATCAAACCATAAATAAAGTTACCGGAAGGAATTACAACAAAATTAGCCAGACATCGCGATGTAGCCGACCCGCTTAATACCACACATCATCTTTACTAAATAATAAAAGAATCTTTATGTTTTGATCTACTGTATCTCACCCCACCAAAAAGTCAATTGACACCAAATTGATTTCTTTGTAGCGGTTACAATGCCCCACTCACATTCAATATTTTTTTTCTTGATTTCCCAGCCGAATGTTGTGTCCCCACTTGCGATTCTTTTGTTTTTCTCTTGTGTCCTTTTTGTGAATTAACCTTGTTGGCTGCGTCGCAAACCCTCACCAAAAAGAAGAATATCGTCCCCTTTTTTGTCTTCTTTTTATTCAATATATATAGCATTGTGTCGGTTAATAATGGGCTAATATTGTCCCCAAAGTTTTTATTTATTATTTTTTTATTCTTTTGGCAGATAATAGCTTTGACCCAATAAAAAATAACATAGTGCTAATAATTGCTCAAACGAAGCCCGGACAAATAAAAGATGACCGAAAATATTGCGACGCGCTCAAATCTTTTTCTTCAATTTTTCTTCTTCATTTATTGGCGCTCACAATGTCTTTTCTCCAAAAAATTAATTAAGCGGCCATTTAATTCCATTTCGCTCGTAACCTACATAATCACAAAACACATTAAAAGTACTTGATAACTTAAAATAAATATATAATTATGCTAAATTAACATGCTATTAGGTGTATGCAAAATACATCAATCAGTAGGCTGACGGCGTAAACAAGGGTGGGAGAGAGATGAGAGAGTTTTGGTAGCTAGGGGAATGTTATGTGTTTGTGTTTATTTATTTTCCTTTTATATGGGAAAAGTTTAGGGTAGTTTTTGCCAATTGTGATTCTTGTGGACCAAATTGCAAATACTTGTTTAAAAAGCGGGAAATGACTATTAGTCAAATTTAAAAATATTTACGGGTCTCGGGTTTCATAAAAATACTTTTCAAAACTTAAAACGCACACAAAATATGATATTATATAGTCCCGGCACGACTTAATAAGCAATTAAAAATAAAAACGTCAAAATATGAAACATCGAGATGACTAAAAATAAAACGTAAAATTTCGGGCATCCGTTGATATTGTGATCACTAATAATCCTTGTAACTCGTCAAAACATAAAAATATAACTTTGAACATTTGTTCAATTCAAATCACCAATCATCATAACATTCAATCTCGTCAAAAATTTCAAAAATATACTTAAAATATAATTAAATAATGACCAGGGGTTCGGGTTATCACAACATGATTGCTCCGGACCGTGTCTGATCAAACCCAAAGAAGACTCGGACCATTCCAGATATTCAGTCTCCCAAGACGTGGAAGGAAATGCAGTCGCTCAATGGCAAATTAGCAGCTCTAAACCGATTCTTGGCCCGATCGGCCGAGAGGGCGATACCATTCTTCAATACACTAAAAACATCACAAAGGAAAACAAACACGAGTACAAATGTACTGCTAAGGCAAAAGAAGCTTTCCAACAGATGAAGCAGCTGATTATCAATTTGCCAACTTTAACAACTCCACGTCCGAAGGAACCACTATACATGTATCTAGCGGCATCACAGGAGCCGGTAAGTGCAGTTTTATTGACGGAGAGGAAAGGAAGACAATGTCTGATACATTATATAATCTGAACACTCAACGAAGCCGAAATAAATTATTCACCCATGGAGAAACTAGCATTAGCACTGCTTAAAGCATCAAGAAGACTCCGAAGGTACTTTGACGGGCATGAGATAAATGTGATCACAAATCAACCAATCAAGAAAATACTAAGCAAAGAAGATGCATCCGAAAAGCTAGCCAAACATACGATCGAGCTAGGGGCCTACAAAATAGAATATAAGCCGAGAAATGCAATCAAGGGACAAGTTTTAGCTGATTTCCTAACGGAAGAATACATCGGCTAAACAGCCGAACAATTCTTCCAAAATCTAGTCGAAGCCAGGGAAGCACGAGACTGAATCATGGACACTGTTTACCGATGGGTCTTCTAGTGCCCATGGTGCAGGGGCAGGTTTAGTACTCATAAGTCCAACAGGAGCCGAATTCACTTATGCACTTCGTCTGAATTTCGAAAGTACTAACAACGAAGTAGAGTACGAGGCATTACTATCAGGGCTAAGGATTGAAACACGAATGAAGGTGGAAAGAATCGAAGTTCGAGTGGATTCAAAGTTGGTGGCTAAGCAGATCAATGAAACATACGTTGCAAGTTGTGACCGGATGATGAAGTACCTAGCCGAGCAAAGGCTATAATCCCCAAGTTCTCGAAATTTTCAATCCGAAATATACCAAGGAGCCAAAACCATAAGGCACACGTGCTTAGCAAATTGGCAACCGTGACATTCGACTATTTAACGAAGGAAGTGCTAGTTGAAGTTTTGAACGAGCGGTCAATAAACGAAAAGAGGTCAACGCCATCGTAGAAGAAGAAGGAGATAACTGGATGACACCAATCATCAAATGTCTAAAGGATGGAATATGGCTGGAGGACAAAGACGAAGCACGTTGTTTAAGGCTGGAAATTCATCAGTATGAATTGATAGATGATGTGTTATTCCATAAGGTATACTTAGTGCCAATGCTCCGATGTGTAAGACCGTTGCAAGCCAATTACGTACTTTGAGAGATACACATGGGCTCATGTAGCATGCATCTAAAGCCGAGATCTATAGTTGCCCAGGCATTAAGATCAGGGTACTATTGGCGAAGCATGCACAGGGACGCAAGGGAAGAACTGGACAAATGCGATTCATGTCAAATTCATGCTCTGGTGGCAAGACTTCTGAAAACGTCAGTGAAATCCATCATGTCTCCATGGCCTTTTTCCAACGGGGAATGGACATCTTAGGTCCATTACCCGCATCATCCGGGAATGTCAAATATGTGATTGTGGCCATTGATTACTTTACAAAATGGATGGAAGCTAAGCCTTTGGTCAAAATTTCAGGAAAGGAAGTTATAAGGTTTTTTTTGGGACAATGTGGTTTGCCGTTTTAGAATACAAAGAATTTTTGTTACGGACAATGGCAAACAGTTCATCAATAAAACTTTTAAGAGCTGGTGCTCAGACTTAAACATTCAACAAATCAATACAACTGTGGCTCACCTCAAGTAAATGGTTTAGTGGAACGAGCCAACAAAACACTCATGGAAGGCATTAAAACGAGATTGGGACGTGAAAGATCCAGATGGGCGGAGGAGTTTTCACACGTCCTATGGGCTCATCCGACATCTTTGAAGCAAAGAAATGGATAAACACCATTCAGCCTAACATATGGTTCGGAAGCTGTCATACCAGCCGAAATAGGAATGCCCACGTACAGGACCATGATGATAAGTGAGAAGGAAAATGATGATGCTCTTCGTCTTAATCTATATTTACTCCAAGAGAAGAGGGAAACACAACCATCCGAGAAGCAAGGTACACAATATAAGTAGACAATATTATAACACGAGAGTTAGACCCATAACGTTCTGTTTAGGAGATTTCGTGTTCTGAAAGAACAAAGCAAGCAGAGTGAGAAGGAAGGAAAACTAGCTCCCTACTTGGGAGGGACCATATCGCATCAAAGAAGCGTATCATAATGGCTCATACAAGCTTCTTACCATGAGATACAAAGAATTACCCCGAATGTGGCATGCAATGAACCTCCGAAAGTGCTATTTGTAATTTTTTGAATTTTAAGTATTATGTACCGGCTTTCTCTCCCTCCGAAAAGGGAAAAGTCTAGTTTTTTATTTCATTTTCATTTGATGTATCGACCCTCACTCCCTCCGGAAAGGAAGGGTCACACTTTCGTTATTAATGAAAAAGCTTCCTTTTCCCAGTTATAAGGGGAAAGCACTTTGCAAAGATGTATGTTAAATTTGATAAGTCCTTTCTCCCTTCGGCAAGGAAAGGATGATTAATACTCCGTAATTGTTAAGTTTTTTCTCCCTTCTATAAGGGAAAAACTTGTATTAAAATTTGATAAGTCCTTTCTCCCTTCGGAAAGGGAAGGATGATTAATAATTGCTAAGTTTTTTCTCCCTTCAACAAGGGAAAAACTTGTATTAAAAATGATAAGTTCTTTCTCCCTTCGGAAAGGGAAGGATGATTAATAATTGCTAAGTTTTTTCTCCCTTCAACAAGGGAAAAACTTGTATTAAAAAATGATAAGTCCTTTCTCCCTTCGGCAAGGGAAGAATGATTAATAATTGCTAAATTTTTTCTCCCTTCAATAAGGGAAAAACTTGTATTAAAAATGATAAGCCCTTTCTCCTTTTAGAAAGGGAAGGATGATTAATAATTGTTAAGTTTTTTTTCTCCCTTCAACAAGGAAAAAACTTTTATTAAAAAATGGTAAGTCCTTTATCCTTTCGGCAAGGGAAGGATGATTAATAATTGTTAAGTTTTTTTCCCTGCAACAAAGGAAAAAATTGTATTAAAAATGGATATCATTTGTCCTAAGCCGGAAAGAAAGTAAAAATGAACATAAGGCTATGATAAGCAAGTAAAAAATAAGGATCCATGAGTATTAAGATTAAAACCATCGAAGAATTTCATTTGAAACAACATAGCAATAAAAAAATTAGTGAGTACAACCAACATTAAAGAACGTATTCTAAAGCATTACATTCAAAATAAAAGTTATTACAGGCTTAAAAATAGAAATTGTTCATAAAAGCAAAGAAATTATAGCAAGTCAAGCATTAGGAGCATCTTGGGATCCAGACTGGTCTTGATCTTCGGCATCGTCTTCATCAGGCTCAACAACTCGTTCTGGTTTGGGCGCAAGATCGATCTCCATAAGTCAGTGGAGGGGAAGGCAAAAGTTATAAACGATTTCTTGGATGTAGGGATACTCTGCTTCCGGAAGTACACTGTACAATAAGGGTCAAAATCCTTGGTCGCCGAGACAACCTGAATCATTTCCTCATCACTCCTCCACACTTCTAAATCAGCAATTCAGATGTCACATCCCTTCAGCTTTTTGAATAACTCCCATTTCTCGCGATTAGCAGCAGCTAGCTCGAAAGCTTTGGAAGCACATATTTGTTCGGATTGTTCAGGCGTGAGGCAAGTTCGACATTAGTTTTCACCTGGACGGGGAGTTTTTGATCCATGGCTTCCAAGTTGAATTTTCAATTTTCATGTGTCTCAAAGAGAGCATCATGTTCATCATACTCCTGTTCCAACCTTTGGAGTGAATCAACCATACCCATGGTACTCCGAGCAAGTGTAAACCAGCACCTATTGAAGGCAACCATATGCGGGTAAGATCTGAGTTCCTTCTGCATGGTTGGTGGGATCAATTACACCATCAAGTCTATACACTCCTGCGGAGTCTCCATTCGGCTGTTAGCACCGATCAACCAATCCGGAACATATATGTTACCGGAACCAGAGACGCCTTCAACGGTTGAGAAAACTTGTGTAAAAAATATTTAGCATGAGAACGAAAGAAACGACAAAAAAGAAAACAAACACTGACTGTTGGAGGTAAAGTGATTCGGATCAGCATGCCATTTCCCCTCCTTTCAGTTAGGTATTTCCTCATGATCCGAAGAGAAAACACTTCGAGAGCCAGTCCCTTCGGTATCAACAGTTTTAAAAGGTGGAGATATAGGTGAAGGAACGCTCTCGTTCTGATCATCTTTCGACTTGTCACCACCCTCTCCGAACTGAGAAGAGAGATTAAGACTACCGCTAGCATAAATAGTGAAGGGAGGCTGCTCTTTGGAGTGATCATCATCAAGACGAGTGGACGAATCATCATTAAGTTCAACTTAGGTAAGGTTTGGATCAACCGACATTATTAGCTTAGGAGTCGGGATCACCACATGCATTTCGGATCCCCCATCTTCTATCCCATCTGTCTCACAAGTGTAAGTTTCTTCTATTGAGGACCAGAGGAGGTATCAGGCCTTTCAACAATCATCCTTTCATGGTTCTAAGCAAGCTACCAGTTGTTTTATCAAACTTTTTCCTCTTATCTTTAGGTTGTTTAGAAGAATATGCCGGTTCCTTACTCTTTTTTTTGTCCTTGCGTCTTTCGAAAAACGTTCCGGACTCTTTCTTTTTCTTTTCTGTAGCTACACGAGTGACTGCTTGTTTTTTGTTCTCATGATTGGCAATGACTGCAGCGCTTTCATTCTCAACGGCTATTTGTGCAGAAGTAGGAGAGCTAAGCTTTTCACCAGCCCGGAGAGCCGCGGTGATTTAGGGGCTGATTCGTTTGGCATCCGTGATACGATCCCCTTTGACAATTTGAGCTTTAGCAGTAACAGGAAACGGAGATAATGAGACATAGGAATATATGAAAATAAGAGAAGAGAAGAAGGAACAATTTTTTATAATGATGAAACACGGAAAAATAGAAGCATATATGCATACAAGAAAAAAGGTCCGAAGAAGTTAATACCATTCCCCTTAGCATCCATAAAACCAAGCAAATGATTGGGAAACTCCCACGTAGGAACCAGGCCAACCAGAAAAAGAAGCCCCTCCAAAATGTTGACCAAATCCATCACACCTTCCTCCAAGGAGCGAGCATCTTATTCCCTAAATCTATCTTTTGGTATAACATCACGTATCTCGGAATTCGGGTGCCTCCATGGTATGTAGTCCGGAATAGCTCTTCGGTCTATCAGAAAGAACTCCCATTTCCAATTCTTCATACAAGTTAGCACATCATGAAAAATATGTTTAGGGGCATTATTACCGGACCATTTCTTAAAATAAAACCAGTGACCTTGTTTGCCAAGTCTATAATAGAGACGAAAAAGAGTTACAGTGGGCTTAATCGAAAGGCTTCAGCAATAAACTTCAAAAGTGATAACCTATTTACTCCTAGTGGGACCATTTGAGAAATATGTACACCAAAGAACTTAATTACGGCTAAAAGGAAGAAAGAGAAGGGGACTCTAAGTCTAGAGACTTTGAAGAATTGTTCATATAAGCCTATACAATCAGAAGGAATCCGATCCATTGTCATATCATCCGGAGGCCCACGAGGGCGTAAGCTCTTCGGAATACGTATGTGGCATCCATGTTGGCAACATATTGATATGAGAGGTTAGATGTGTACTTCAGCATGTCAAACATAGGAAGAAATCCGAAAGGACCGGCCTGTTCATCATCTGCCATGGTTCCGTAGAAGGTCCAGGAGGTACTAACAAAGGACAAAGAAGAATATACCTGAGAGATCCGAAAAGCGAATGCAGTCCAAACAGTTAGAGAGAAGTAAAAAATTTATTGGTAAAAACACGGAGTAAAAAATGAGAGAGGGGATGCTATTTATAGGGATAGGTTGGAACATGAAGAGTCGTGATGGTACAGTGTACGACGCGTGTCAACAATTAGAAGTAGTGGAAGACGTGTGGCGATGATCAAGGAGGGACATCCAAAAGTGATTGGATCAAAATGGGCCCTGTTAATATATGATGAAGTGGCCTGGTAACGGACTGGGCTGCATAACTGAATAACGGGTAAAACGGATTCTAGAAATGTTATTTTTTTCATAGAAGTACATGAATAAACTAACACTCGGGAGGAGGGGGACTTGTTCGTGTATAGGTCCGAATAGTAGGACCCGACCCGAATCCGAATCAATAGCCTGAAAGGTATCTGGCCCATCCGAATATTAAGAAGAAAGGTCAACTAAGGAGTCAACAGACAAACACCCATTAATATAGGAAGAATGTCTCCCTTCAGGCCAGCAACCTTTCGACCAAGGCCCATTGGACCCTCCAGCCTTTTAGAGATTGTGAGCAGTATAAATACCCCATACTATTTAAGTTTGAAGTAACTTATTCCTTATTATTATACTGTATTTATATTATATACTTTATCCTTTTCCTTTTCGGCCTCTTACTCGTTACGTACTCTCACGTCGGAGCTTGGTCTGGGTTCCAACACCCGAACGAGGCTAACGCGTTTACTTTGGTTTCAGGATATCCGAAGAACAAGCCCAACCTAGTCCGAAGGATTCACCCATCCGGACCCAAGCAAGAATTTACCCGAACATTATATATGTCATCACTTTAACCTCTTCTAAAAAGAAAACAAGATAACAAATTCACAATTCTTTCAACATTCATTGGTTCAAACAAATACCGATTATGATATGATAATTTCTAGCAAACTGCCAAAAAATAAACTTTTCATATAATTCTCAACTGATTATTTCATGGCCTAATATATCTCTTACATAAAGATGAGAAATTGAAAAAAAAACTCTAAAACACAAATGGGTCCCAAAAACAAAGAATTTGAAAAAAACATAAAAATGCAAATAAATTAGAGTGCGTTTGGTGTGTAGGTTTACATGGTTTTAGGTTGAAAATGAGCTTAAATCAAACGTTTGGTAGCAATACTCACGTTACTCAACAATAAGTATACTCTTTTTGAATTTTTTTTCATAAAAGATGGCATAACTAATAGGATTTATGACACATATATTCTACTTGTTGACTTTTTAAAGTAGAACAATTAATGTAAATAAGTTTTGTTTACTTTTGATGGTGTGTAAAAATATCAACCGCATATAATTTAATTTATCATTTTTTTAAACTTTTATAAAATCTAAATATATGTTAATTTTATATTCGTTAATTAACCTATTTTAAAATACATAACATTTATTTTATTTTATAGATTTAATATATGTAGAATTCTTTTCTCTCTCCGATATTAAATCTAAATCCATGTCTATACATTCAAACCCAAATTTAAATCTAAACATATTTACAAACCAAACGGGCCCTTAAAGAATAGGGTGTTCTGAGCCTTGAAAGTTCCGTAACCCAACAATCTTTAGTTACAGTTACATTCTTGTCGTTTCTGTCTTCGATTTGATTGGTCACGGGCCTGAAACGGACTCATATAGCCCAAGTTATGCAATTTTGAATACGTCATATTCCTCATACGATCTTGAGCTTTTAAAAACAAGTTGACCCATTTTCAATATGTGGGCCTCCATCATTAATGATATGGACTATAAAATGAGATAATAAGTTGAATTAGTTGATTCTTATGTATACCAGAAACAAAACAACTATTTTAACAGTCGTTAATTCGAACGAATTCCGATTATTAGGCTAAATTTTTAGCAAAAAGATGCCAAAAATAGATTTCATATAAATTGGAGCTGATTATTCCATGACCTAATACATCTCTTAAATTCAGATAAGAAATTGAAAAAAAACCATAAAACACCAACGGACGAATTGTAGTCCCAAAACAAATTCCAAAAAAATATAAAGAAAAACATAAAGATGCAAATAACTTAGAGAATAAGGTGTTTTGGGCCCTTGGAAGTTCCGTAACTCAACCAAGTTTGGTTACGACTACGTTCTCCTCATTTCTGGCTTCGATTTAACTGGTCACGGGCTTGAATTGGACTTATGTAGCCTAAGTTATGTCATTTTGAATAAAGCTCTCTTCCTCACACACGATGTTAAGCTTCTAAAAATAAGTCGGCTCATTCTTCAATACTTAGGCCTCCTGTAGACCATGAGCTAAAAAATTGAATCCGTTGATTTCAATGAATTCTTTCAATAATCGTTGAATCTAACAAATACCAATTCTTTCAACAATTGTTGATCATTTTATTTTCTTACTATTGAATGTCATAAATATAATAGCTAAACGACTAAACCACCTTTTTAGTTTCTGTAATGTCCCTTTAGCTTTTGTTATAAGCAGTACCAAATGAGGAAAGAAATACTTATTTCATGCTCAGTGTCTAGTTTTGTTCTTACAACTTATACTTGTCTTAAGTAATAAATACTGATGGTACATATATCCATATCTCCATAATGTGTATTTTGTAGTAATGAAAGAACTGTCCACTGTCCCTATTTATGATGATATGTTTTTGGTGTTTTAGCAACACCTGCAAGTAGTAAAGGTGATCAGAGTATCATACATTTTGCCAAGGATCAGCTTTTTTCCAGATGGAGTTACCTATTGATCAGGTTTCTATTTTTGACCTCAACAGCCATACAACTTGTATGAATGCTTATTTATGCAGGGTTTAATGATACTAGTACCGTTAGCAGATACTACTATGCAATGATAAATGTGTATTAATTACTAGTAATGAAGGTGCCTATGTGCATGCTACATCATATCGCATTTATATCTGATTTTACATATATGGAGGTCTTATCTGATTTAACCGAAATGAAGGGCTTGAAGTTCATCTTATGGGTACACCAAACCTTTAACTAGTTCATTAAATCATTTGACGCCGGGGTAGCAACTCGTGTAGTGTTCAAGTTAGCCGGTCTGATTTGACGTGTTCATATATATATATATCTCGACCCAAGCACAACATGTCTATAGTTAGACGGGTCGAGACCTAACATGAACATCATGTCATAGTTGTGTCCGGTTTCTTTACGACCAAGGACCGTCATTTGGTATGTTGATAAACCATACACACTATCGACACGAAGACATTACATTTGGGATGACTTCAAGCTATTCAAGATTAATCGGCTCATAATGTCAAATCATTTATTGGATAGGAACCTTTAACCTCGGCTTTGGAGGCTCCCACATATACTTGAGCTCTTTTAATGCATTGACGTAATTAAGTCAGGAATCGTTTATTGACAAAAGATTTGTTATTGTCACATTTGAGTTTGCATATCTTGAAGATGTCACATCAAGCTTTTAAAAAGGCACAATTTATCATTTTTAGTATGCGTGACGATAAATTCAAACCCGTTTACTAAAAAAAGTTATTCATTTTTTTTTTATAAAGTACTTGAGAGGTAAAAAAATACTAATTAAAAGACGTATTATATTCTAAAGACTTGAGGAATGACACCCACACTATGAAATACGTTAAGGCGTAATGTGAATTTTGAATTCAACTCCAATAACTTTTTAAAAAAAAATAAAATAAAAAAGACCACGGTTCTTTTTATAAATTCGATATTATGAAATATGATATAAATATATAAATCTAAAAAGTCACGTCTTGAAAAATGCTATTGTTTCGCCATGACTCCTAAGGCTCGCGAGCCTTGGCTATGCCGCCACGGCAAACCTAGGTATATTAAATGGCTGGAGCAGCGGAAATTAAAGAAAGGTACGTACGATATGATGAAGTAATTATATCCTTCTTTGGTCACCCTGCAGCAGCAATATATTCTCTCTCTGTGCTGCTCCTTTTATGGTCACACCAATCATAAACTAACCAACTGTACTTTAAAACACACACTAAAAAACACTTGTAGCTTGTTTTATTTCAAAGAAAAACACAACACATACAAAAAAAATACTCACTTTACCTGAAAATATGGGGTCATTAGGAGAAGAACAAGACACTTTAACGACAAATATGTTACCGAAAAGAAGCTTCCAAACCATGATGAATGATTCATCAAACATGTATGCATGTGTTTCTTGTTTAGAACATGTTTTTTTTTGTTAATGATATATGTTGTTTTGTGTTAATGATGTTGGAAACTATATAGGTTACGTTTGGATGCGATTAAGATGGCAATGCAGCAGAAAAATGTAGCGTATCTTGACACGCGTGGTGATGGAAAAACAATGATCATCAAAGATATTGCGGTTAACCTTAAGAAACAGCAACTACCTTGTCAAAACCAACTGGTTATTTTCTTGGCACCAACTTGTGGTCTTGTTGAACAGGTATATATAGAATATCATGTTTATCTATTTATCTTTACTAATCTGTTTTATATATACAGTTATTCGCTAATGTGAGTTTATAAGGATAAGTACTTTTTTGTTCTACTGAATATGTCCTTTTTTGTCAGCTTTGAAGAGTTCATAAATAGATATATGAAAAAATAAAATAAAAAATTATTCAAAAAAAATAGTACTCCGTAGTATGTTGTTACTCTGATAATCTGATCTATATTAAGATATGAACAAGGAATTCAAGTTTTAGTTAGCAAACCTGTCCCTTTAACGGCTTTGAAACCACTTAATGATAGTTCTAGGCCTAGTACTAACTTTCAATCTGGAGGCCAGTGATGTATTAGATACACTCAAGCTCGACTCGCTTATCGGCCTTATAAAATATTAGCATTACTAAGACCTTTGAGCTCGATTGACTTGTACAGAAAGTATGCGAGTATAACTATACATCAAAAGGGTAAAAATGTAAAATGACACAACCTTGATGAGTTGATATGGCTTGCGAGGCTTATGAGTCGAGCCTTTTAGCACTCGAATCTCAGCTCGAAAGTCTACTTGAGCAGCTCGAGCTTGACTTGCTTTTGATCCAGTCTATTTCAAAATTTTGCAAGTTAATCAAGTTATGTAGGTTCGACTCCAAAGTCAAATATGCGTTTCCTGAATTCCTGTTTTGGATAGAGGAAGTGTTTTATTAAAACTGCCACTACTTTCCCTGCATTGTTACATTTGTTATTGAAAACTTTTAGCACCCTTTGATATATAATGTCCTAAGCTAGCAAAACCGAAAAATGAACTAATTTGAACCATATGTATGAAAATATGTTAAGGCGCTCTTCCATTTTTTTTATTGTTTTCGATCTTTTGAAGATGTTCATCTAATAAATTAAGTCACTGATTTTGGATTGCAGCAATTCAATGCTGTAAAGGAAAGCACAGACCTGATGGTAGAATATTGCCATGAGACGAGAATGAGAACTAGAGATGGAAAGAAGGTTAAGAAATGGGATTCCGCCACTTGGGAACATGAAGCGAACAGAAATCAAGTTAGTTTGTGTTTAAATTTTTATGAAAGATTATACTCTTATTTATAAGTTAATATGACATATGTTAACAAAGTTATAGGAGTGCAATCTTCATAGTAATTTCCGTTTCTGTTTGTTTCCGTAGGTAATGGTCATGACACCTCAAATATTGTTGGATGCCTTGAGGAATGCTTATATCAAGATTGAAAAGATATGGTTATTGATTATTGATGAGTGTCACCGTGCTAGTGGTAATCATCCTTATGCAAGCATAATGAAGGTAATTACTGCCAACATATTGAGGCACGTAACTTATATCAATAATATGTTGATGATATTTTATTTTTTGCTTAAAGGAATTTTATATTAAAGCCGTTAACAAGCCAAAGGTTTTTGGCATTACTGAATGCGCGGTTGCTGAGCAAGGTTTGGTTTCTTTATTCTTGGCATATGACTTATGACAATGTCAAAGTATCATCTCGTCGGGTTTAAAGTGTTTTTCACTTGTTTAAAAGATATTGTGGACATAACTTTATCAAATTCTATCATCCAAGATTGGGTCGATATTTGCATCTAATTCTGCATCGCTCAATATGGTTTGGGACACGAAGACAATATTTAGCGATGCAGGATGAGAACGTAAGTGGTGGGGCCCACGTGGATGGTAGAATTTGTTTCGGCAACCATTTTTCGAATAAATTTTTGTTCTTGAGATGACTAAAGTGCAAAACGGGTCAAAGTGTAGTTTTTTTCCGTACGGGTCAAAATGGGCTCAAACACTAGTTTTTTTTTCCTTTAATTTTAAAAGTAAGTATGGCATATAACATGGTAATAAAACTTCACTAGGTGTCTCTACATTTGGAGAATGTGAAGCACAAGTTACAACGCTTGAAAGTGCCCGGGATTCTAAGGTAGTAATAGTCATTGAAAAGTTTGACACTTTGTTCGAAAATTATAACTGGAGTACGGTATTTGATTCTAAAAACGATGAATATGCAGGCTTACACAGTACAAAATAGGACAGATGTGAAAAATGTCACGCCATCTCCTTCACACAACTATTGTTTCTATCAACCAGCTAAGGTTGTCCATGCGGAATTAAAAGTCGAACTAGAATCCTTAAAACTGAAGGTAATGATCTTCAAAATTACCAGGTTCTTTTTTAGCCATGACAGAATGAACTGAAAAATAAAATCATTCTGTTTTGCTTTACAGTTTGGCGTACAACTGCTGGAAATGCAAATTTCAATGAGAAGTAACTACAAAGATACTGACGAAAAGCATGAGATTTTGAGAACTAGGATTTCTAGTGAATATGCTAATATTATATATTGCATTGATGAATTAGGCCTTTTGTGTGCTTATGAGGTATGTTCATATTTCAATTGAGTTTTGGTTTTTACTACATTGTCACATGTATGTATATTAAGTTTAAGACGTATTATTTTTAGGCTCTGAACATATTGATAGCAAACGCCACAATATCCGCTAGAGAGTGTGATATCTTCCAGCAAAGCTGGTTAAAGTGGGTATCTTTTCTGGTGGAAGCGTTATCTATAGTTAGCAAATATTTTCCGGATGGTATATTATTTGGTACCTTTTAGTTTTTACCTTACTTTCATGACATATGTTATTCATTGACCGTCATCGTTCTTGATATTTCCTCAGGGCATGAAAATGTTTTAGATGCTGGATGTGATTATGAAAACATGGTAGCAGCTGGCTATATCTCATCGAAACTAAATCAACTCTTTCATCTATTCCAGTCATTTCGGTAAATATATTTGCTTCATAACTGTTTTGCTCAAATATAAATCATTGAAGTCCTTGATAAGTGAGATTTAACGCTCTTAATGATTAATTCCGGCTTTCTGCTTTCAGGGAAGCTACAAAAGTGCGATGTCTCATTTTTGTAGAGAGAGTTATAACATCTCAAGTTCTTGAAATAATTGTGAAACGAGTTGCAGACTTGTCCCATTTCGAAGTTTCTTGTCTGAGTGGTAATTCAACATTGGTAAATATAATGTCACCAAAACCGCAAAAGAAGACTCTTGATTTGTTTCACAAGGTATCTTTATCCTATTCTTCTAAGCTTAAATGGAGGTGGGAAAATGAGCGGGTTTTCTCGGCTGCGTGACTGAGTCACAATGGGTATTTTTGTGAAGGATTGGTTGACCCGAAACACTTGTTATCCAAGTTTTTTAAGTCTTTTATGTGGAAAGTTTATATCATATATCAGAAAAAATATACATTTCAATTAGTAAGTTAGCTTTTAAATAAAATGTAGGAGCTTTTGTGCATTGAAAATATTTTGGACGACTTTAGACCCATTCGAACAAATTGACCCATTTCCTACGGTAAAGGGTCAAAATTACCACATTTGCTCTCTTTTGTCCCGAAACATAGGCAAGAGCTGTCTCAAAATTTTAAAATACTATACTGGTTAGTTCACAATTAGGTTCTATGCAGTGCTTCTATAGATTTTGAATGTTCTCATAAACATACATGTTATTTTTCCTTTTTTTTTTCAAATCGCAAGTGAATGACTTTGCCTCTCGGTTAGGTGAATCTGCTATTCACTACGGATGTTGTTGACAAGGGGATTAGCATGCCAAAATGTTTAACGCTCATTTGTTTCGATATCCCAAAAACGGTTTCTAGCATTGTCCAATCATGGGGACGGGCTCGTCAAAGTGGGTGTCAGTTTGTTATAATGCTTGAGAGGTAATCGAAAGTAGGAAAAGTTTATCATAAAGTTTGTCACAAGTTTCTTTTATATTATAATCATAAATTGTATCAACAGGGGGAATGCAAAGCAAAGAGAGCATGTTTGTAACATCCTTCGCAGTGAGCAAACTAGGATGAAAAGTACTAAAAAACAAAAGCATAAGAAAAGGATTGCAAAACCTGATAATGAAGATCATTTAGAAAAAATGCCCGCTAAAATTGCTCAAGAACAAGCTTCTGGTGCAGGTAGGTACACTAAATGAAACATATTGTTTCTAGTTCGTAAAATGTTTCGTGTTTTTTATGTAATTTGGATTATTTTTCTCATGCTATTTGTTTGAATAGGCACTGAAAAGAGGAAGGAGTTACATGGGATCACACCCATTCGTGCACTGTCCGGGACTTGGGGAGACAAAATTGATGGCAACGCACTTTTTTATGGATATAAAGTCAATTTCTCATGTAACGTTGCTGATATGAAATTTTCAAGTTTCGTGTTCTTGGTTGAATCAAAGCTTGATGATGATGTGTCAGATATTGAAATGAACTTATACATGGCCTCAAACTTGGTGAAGTGTAACGTTTCATCATTCGTGAAATTGCATCTCAATGCAGAACAGGTTTGAGCATAACTCTTTCTAATATCAATATTAACTTTTTTTAATAAAAATACTAAATACTTCTTTCGTTTTTAGATATCAAAAGCAAAGTGCTTCCAAGAGTTATGCTTCAATGGAATATACGGGGATTTATATATCGGCTCTAAGAAACTAGGAGAACCAAAGGAATTTTTACTACAGACCAACCAAACGTTATGGAACCCATCATATATGTACATGCTTCTGCCATTGGAGTCGTTAGAACCATTAAGGATCAGTTGGAAAGAGATTGACTCATGTGTGTCTGCGGTTGAATTCATCAAGAAAAAATCCATTTTCAAGGCTGAAGAAAACACATCTCTATGTAGAGACGATGGTGATAATATGATTCATTTTGCCAACACATCTCTATGTAAAGATGAAGTTAAAGACGTTGTGGTCTTGGCGATTCACAGTGGGAAAATGTATTTTGTTCTGATGCTCCTTGAAGATGAAAATGCTGATAGCCATTTTGATGGAAATGCTAAAATATGTTCATCATTCACTGACTATGTTAGCAAGCAGTACGGATATAATCTAAAGTACCCACAACAACACTTGTTGCTGTTAAAACAAAGCGAACGGGCGCATAACGTTCTTCTGGACTTCCATGATGAAGGTCAGTTAAAATTTATTGTGTTTTCTCAGTATATATAATACACTAAACCATTTCATATAATTAATGATACAGTTCTTGAGCCTGAAGGTGTTTTGCACGGAAAAGTGGGGACTGACAAGCAGAGATATGTTCGTATACCACCCGAACTTCTAGTAGTTATTGATGTACGAACAGAAGCTGTGAAATCGTTCTATCTACTGCCATCACTAATGCACCGAATTGAGTCCTTAATGTTGGCTAGCCAGCTTCGTGAAGAGATTGAGGGCCAGTCAACTGACTTACACATTTCCAACTGCTTGGTTAGTCCTTTAGTATGACTATATAGATAAAATTACAATTTATTAATATTGGGACCCTTTCTGTTTTAGATTTTGGAAGCCATCACAACTCACAGATGCAATGAAAGTTTCTCTATGGAGCGATTAGAGTTGCTTGGTGATTCAGTGCTCAAATTTGCAGTGAGTTGTGATCTTTATCTTGAATACGCGACAACACAGGAAGGACAGCTGTCATCTCGGCGATCATGGCAAGTTTGTAATTCCACTTTATACAATTTAGGAATTGCATGTCGATTACAGGTATGCTGTCAAAGTCGTAAATCTACACATTTATAACTGTACATTAGTACATCAAATCTTAAGGAGTTATTCTACAGGGTTATATAAGAGATACCGCATTTGTTCCAACTCGGTGGGCAGCACCAGGTCAACTTGCATTACAACAGTTCCCATGTGATCATGGTATAGAGACTATAGAAGTACCCGTTGAACCTAAGTACCAAACTGGAGATCCGACAATCCATACTGGAAAGTGGTGTGATATGGGTCATAGATGGTTATTCTCAAAGACAGTATCAGACTGTGTCGAGTCACTTGTTGGAGCTTATTTTGTGGGTGGTGGATTAGCCGGTGCTCTTCATTGTATGAAATGGCTTGGTATGAGTTGTCAACTTGATCCTTCACGTGTTCAAGAAGCTCTTGAGATTGCTTCGCTTCATACATATACTCCGAAACTTGATGTCATTCAGTGTTTAGAGAACAAACTCGGGTATGAATTTAAGGTGAAGGGTTTGTTGTTGGAAGCCATCACACATTCATCTGATCTTGACCAAGGAGAAGTCGGATGCTGTTACCAGGTACATGTAACATTCTTTGTTATAGGGAGTGTTTGAATTTGCGTTTTGATAATGATTATCTGATTGTGAAACATCTGTTATACTAAATCTTACATATTTTTGTCATTTTGTACACTTTTTCTTACAGAGGCTAGAATTTCTTGGTGATTCAGTATTAGACGTGCTTATTAGCTGGTACCTTTACTCACAGCACAAAGATATTGAACCTGGTGAACTAACAGACTTACGTTCAGCGTCTGTTAATAATGAAAACTTTGCATCTGCTGCTGTCAGAAGCAATCTTTATCCCCACCTCCAATATCGCTCCGCTATTCTCCACAATCAAATTGCAGACTATGTAAAGTCTGTAACCACCTCTTCCACTGATGTTAAAAAAGGCCCGAAGGTACGTTGGGTCAAAACGGGTAATTTTGTATGGGCCGGGTTGGGTTGACTTGTACATTTTTTGAGTGTAATTTTTTGGTTTTGTTATCTTTGTGTTATAGGCACTTGGTGACTTAGTTGAGAGTATCGCCGGAGCGTTATTAGTTGATACAAAGCTTAACCTTGATGAAGTTTGGAGAATCATTGAACCGTTATTATCTCCAATCGTAACACCTGATAAACTCGAGCTTCCTCCTATGTGTGACTTGATGGAAATGTGTGACTTGTTGGGTTATTCAGTCAAAGACACGTGTAGGACCAAAGGCGATACAGTCATAGTGGAGTTACATTTGCAGCTCAAGGATGAGTTATTGGTTGGAACAGGATATGGATCCACTAGGAAATTTGCAAGGGGTAAAGCTGCCCTTCGGTTGCTAAAAGAGCTTGAGGTTTGTTATACATTAACCCTTGATCATTAGAGTATATCATAAGCATCATTAACACGGTGTTGTTATTTATATGACAGAAAAGAGCGATTACAAAGCCAGACCAAGTTCAAGACAACAAAGATGCAGAAATGGATATTGAAATAGATAGCAATGAGGATCCAAAGACAACTGCTTTCAGCTCACATCCACTGGCATATAGTAAATACGTCCATGGCTGCTTAATGAAGAAAGAACTTCATGCTAAGCGTAAAGTACCAGGTATCATTACATCAGAGGAAAATTTTCATTATTGTGATTTGTTAAGCCAAAACTCAAGTACTTGACAGTATCAAATTTATGGATCATTTTAACGGCAGATATAGAGTCAATCAGCTTTCAGAAAAAGGGAGGACCAAGAACTTCACTTTCCGAGTTGTGTGCAAAAAAGGAGTGGCCGCAGCCTACTTTTACGTCATATTTTCTAAAATCAAAGTTAGTAAACATTTGGTTATATATATATATATATTTTTTTTTCATTCAGGTTGTTGATTTGAAACTAATGCATGATGTTGCAGATCTGCAATGGAAAATGGTCCAGTTGTTGACGAAAGAACACTTCAGAACAGATTTGAGTCTCGTATCAGCTTGAGTATTCCTGCTTATGGTGATGTCGAACTCATGGGAGATTCACGACCCAATAAGAAGAGTTCTCTTGACTCTGCTGCTCTACTTATGCTATATGAGCTCCAACGACTCCAAATGATCAAAATCGTGTAGATAGTCTTCGCATTACACAATGTAAATACAAAAATGGAAAGTAATTGTATGATGCCGAATGGGCTTAGCTGGAAAATATTATGCTACTGTAAAAAGGCTTATCAGAAAATCACGGTATTAGATCCGAACTTTAGTAATGGTGTAATATTGGTCTCCCAACAAACCATGAACAACAAATGTCTTAAGTTAAACATTTTTCTATGCATTTTAGTATCCACAATGTCTAAATTAGTTGCTTGTTAAAATGACTAGATGTGATCTAGCAACTGTGAACATAATACAAAACAAAATATATTTCAAAGATCATTCTTTGCATTTGAACAAAATTCTACTACAAAAGTTAGCATTTTGGAAATAGACCCAAGAAAACAGGTAGCTAAACTAGTAGAGCTACATCACGATACAAGAAAATCATCAAAATGGTTTTTTTAACCCAAAAGTTAGCACATAGGTTAAAGATTATCGAGAACATTGTAACCACTCGACCTAATCATATTGACAAGTCTAAAATTTGGTCGAACAATAGTAGACGTTTGGTTAAGTAAAAGCAAAATTTCATTATAAAGCTAAGTTGTGACTTGTGATGATGTGCTAGAAACTTAGAGCTGATATTCTTCACCAATCTGTGAAAAACCATAGGCTGAAAGGAGACCATTATAAACACAAAAAGTAACAATGTTTACTTAGCAGAAATAACGGTTTGATGTGGTGCTACTTGCTAGTGTATCATTTAGTCTCATCATTCGTATAGCCCGGCGCCCCGACCTTCTTACTCATTTCAAACGACAGATTTGACGAGGTAGCTTGTTCCCCATTAATAACTAACTAGCATGATTTTGTGCTAAAGTCCAGCTTTTGACAGACCTTCTTACTCGTTGCATGTTTCCTTTTATACATCCTCGCCACAGGCATTAAAAAGAACTCATCTACCTGCAGAAAGCATTTAACTCACTTGTGTCACCCTGCAGATAGACACCGATTAGAGGATGTCAATCTTCTAAGATAGGTAGCTAGCATTTAACAAGTCTAATTGAGCATATTTTTCTTCTCCTCCTTCGTTTAACAAGTAGCTACGATCATAATATGGGCATATCCGGTATTATTTTCACACCTAGCGAGGCTTGAACCCACCCACGGCCTCTAGGTTGACAGGAACTCTCATACCAAAACAAGGAAACAATGCATGTAACTGTCATGCAGGAAAATATATGAAACATGAGCAGCATGCATAATTGATGGACAGATTAGTTGATCTTCTTTGGACTTGGTCTTGTCATGCACTTATACGTTTTCATTCATTTCAAATGAACGAGTCGTAAAAACTTCTGTATATAATCTTCTCTTTACATATAAACCAAAACACCCTTAGAAATAGTGACCATCACCAACAACGTTATCTTGTATTCCTAAAGATTCAACTCATCAAAATTCATCAGGTTATGAACTATGGCAATTTGCTATCATCTTGACAAAAGTCGTATTCGTGGTTTAGATTACCTTCATAATATGGTTAGCCATTCTTCATGTTTGTTAATCTATCTTATACTCCCTCCGTCCCTAAATAAATGTCCACATTGAACTTTCGAAGTCAATCGTTTTTTACTTTGACCTTAAATTATTTTGCTTGTGTTATGTAATACTTAATGCAACTTATATGAATGGATTGAGTTTTAAGTATATTATCATTAGTATAATTTTTATCAAGTATTATATAACACAAACAAAATAATTTAAGGTCAAAGTTAAAAAGAAATGACTCCGAAAATTAAAAGTAGATATTTATTTAGGGACGGAGGGAGTAACAGAGGTCTAGTGTAGTCCGTATGAATTCAAGACTTGGGTGGTGTTTGATAATGATTTAAATGACTTAAATATGAAGAAAAAAAACTGAATTTATCAAGTTATATAAAATTTGTTTGTTTATGACTTAATAGAGTAAGATGTCTGAAAATATTAAGTAATAAAACTTAAGCTGTCTGCATTAAGTCTCATCTGTTAATTAAATTAATTGAAAAATCAACCAAACAAAGAGATTAGCGTATTTTATTTTTGTGCTTTTGGTTAACCTCTCTACATAAGTTCACTTTGTTCTGCAGGTTCCCAACATAAGAGGCTCAATATGCTGTTTCTTTTTGTGCTTACTTCTTTTCCATCAGGTACAATGTTCTATGTTTTTATTTTTTGTTAACTAATTATTTATCTTTTTGCAATATTTTCACGTTGTAATTATAACTTAAAACTACATTTATATATTATGCTATGGTGGAGAGTCATTCGCTGGGGCACCCTCGCCGGTGTTCAGCAGCCTCCTCTACCACACCGACCCTCTTTTCTCCAAGCGTTCGTCACAATTCGGCGAGAAGACGACGAGAGTTTTTTTTTTAATTTGAGTTTGTAAGTGGGGGGAGTATTTTTGTAGGGCCAAATCGGATATGAGAGAGAAATGTCATAAGTAAAAAGTATTTTTTTTTAATTGTTTTAATATAACGTAACGCTGATATAACAGTAAAGCCAAAATAAAAACCAATTTCCTCTCCACCGTAGATTATGTGACGCAAGTAAAAGGTAGGGCTGAGCATCGGTCCGGGACCGGACCGGACCGGCCAAGACCGGACCGGACCGGACCGAGGACCGAAATGGTCCGAAACCCTGGACCGAGACCGGACCGAAATAGTCTGGTCCGGTCCGAGTTGGTCCGGTCCGGTTCAGTCCTCGGTCCGGTCCGGTCCGGTTCTGTCCTCGGTCCGGTCCGGTCCTATTAGACATATTTGACGTAATTTTGGTAAGACTGAACCGGACCGGACCGGACCGGACCGAGGACCGAATTCATCCAAAACCATGGACCGAGGACCGGACCGAAATTACTCGATCCGTTTCAGTTCGGTCCGGTACGGTTCGGTTTTCCGGTTCGAGTCAGTTTTAGGTCTACCGTGCTCAGCTCTAGTAAAAGGTGACTAAACCAATAGACCTAAGTTCAATATGTAAGAAAATTATTATGATCTTCTTTATTGGTTCATAAAGACGAAAGAAATTAGTTTTCTCGCACCTAGGGGTGTCCATAATTCGGGTTTGACCCACAAAAACCGAAAACCGAACCGAACCGAACCCGAACTAGAACCGAACCGAAAATAGAATTCGGGTTTTGGGTTATAACCGAACCGAACCGAACTACAAATACGGTTTTCGGGTTGGGTATGGGTTTGGCCGTCGGACCCGAGAACCGAACCGAAAACCGAAATTTTATAAATATATATATATTTTTTATAAATTTATATATATATAATAGTTATTAAAATTTAATTTAATCCTAATATATGCAAACTAGTTATTAAAATATAATTTTAATATAAAAATATCATTTTATACTTGAAATAACCTTTTTTTTCTAAATATTTATATAATTATATATTTTTTTTGAAAAATTCAGAAAATTCGGATTATTCGGGTCAACCCGAAAACCGAACCGAATTCAAATTCGGTTTTCGGTTCGGTTCGGTTAAAATCTATTTCGGTTCGGTTCGGTTTTCGGGTTGACTAAAAAAAAAAAATTAACCGAATAAACCGAAAAACCCGAGAACCGAACCGAATGACACCCCTACTCGCACCAGTCAAAATTATCGAGCTTTCACACATCGCAACCACTTCACTTGATTATAAACCGACATGTGGTAATAATCTAGCAACTCTTATATTTTCTCGAACAAAAGTACAGGTTTAGTCAAGTAAAAGTGTAAAACTACATGTTTGATTGCGTAAGAATACAATTCCTTCCTTTATGTACTATCTTCTGACTTGTGAATTGTGATCATGTGTTAAACATGACCTTTTTTTTACCAATATTTGAAAACCAAAATTTTCTCTTTTCTGAACCGATAATTTGAAAAGATTTATAGAATTAAGAATGGTGTATTAATTCAAAAAGGATAGTAACATTAGATCAAAAATAAATTTTTTTTATGATGATGTGTTACATCAGTTACATTATTATACCTCGTAAACAATCGTATTTTACACAAGTAAAAAATTGTATTCGCTCTCAAAATTTTGGTGATCGTATGGGAAGTATTACTTTTTGCGTCTCAAAATTATAGTCTTATTTAATTTTTCTTAATTTTTTTTTAACTTTAAAATTAAATATTTTTGTTTGTGTTATATAATACTTAATTAAAAATATATGAGTCAATTAGTTTTTAAATGTACTTTTATTGTTATAATTTTTATCAAATATTATATTTACACAAAAAACAAATATTTAAGGTTAAAGTTAGAAAAGAAAAAAAAAAAAAAACAAAATTAGGCGGAGTAGTTAGTGTGTCAGGTAAAAGGTTGACGCGCGATGATGATAGTGGTGACGCTTGTTACCGCAGGTTTTACTTACTCAAACATTTTAGCGCATAAATGAAAATAAGTTTCACAAATCACCTCTCTTTAGAGTTAATCATGCTTGATTGACAAAAATACTTTTGTCTATATTTATGATAACTTTTGTGCATATTTATGATAAAAATGTAGCAAGTTACTATGTTTCAAGCTATAAAGTGTGTGTATGCTTTTAGAAAAAAAAAAGTTTTATCTGTTTTCATCTAATGAATCCCAGTCGCTATCGTATCATAAGTGTGCAAATGACAAATCTGACTAGGCAGCTTGTCAACAATTAAATGTTCTGGCTACTTGGATGAATTTGTGCTAAAGAGAAGCTTTTGACAGACTTACTCATTTCATGTCCCTTTATACATACCCGTAAGTAGGGTGTCGAAAAAGTTA
The DNA here is from genome assembly GCA_025667525.1 of Glebionis coronaria. Taxonomy (NCBI): domain Eukaryota; kingdom Viridiplantae; phylum Streptophyta; class Magnoliopsida; order Asterales; family Asteraceae; genus Glebionis; species Glebionis coronaria. The sequence continues at coordinate 461,242,337 of CM046876.1, read as the reverse complement.
ACATGACCCGAACTTGAACCCGAACCCAAATAAGCTTATTTGGGTCGGGTCGGTCGGGTTCAAAAACATGTTTGGGTCAATTCGGGTTGACCCGAATTGACCCGAGTTCTAATTAGGCTCGGGTTCGGTTTTATATTTTTTAGCCTTGACCCGACCCGTATTGACCCGAACCCGACCAACCCGAGTTTTTTTAACACATTTTACCTTGTAAATATAATTAAATAAGCTAATTTTTTATTTTTTTACTTATATTCGAGTTGACCCGAACCCGACTTGACCCGACTGACCCGAGTTCTTGTTAGGCTAGCGTTCGAATATGATTTTTTTGAGTCTTGACCCGATTTGACCCGACCCGAATTGACCCGAACCCGGTTGACCCGACCCAATTCCCACCCCTACCCGTAAGTCACAAGCCATATAAAACTTGAAGCGCATGGCGCAAGCCAATGGCACAATCGTACAATGCTCTCTTATTAAGAGCAAAGAGTACAATGAGCTGCTAAGTGGTGTCATACATCATCAGTCAAGAAAACCTACGGCGCATCACACCAGGTTTGGTGTCATAGAGGTTCGCGTCGTACTTCCAAACCAAGAAAAAGTCACGTTTTGGATTTTTGTTTTTGTTTTTATATAAGAAAACACTTTATTCATAAAAAAAATTTCATTCATTTAAGATTAACAAAGCAAACGAACAAAGATTAACAAGGTACGCAAAATGCTTATAAGGACTAGTTACATAAACAAATATTATTTTAGATTTAAAACAAAAATAAACATAAATAAAAAAACCATCGAACAAATTTCTTCTTCTTCTACAACAGCCAAAACTGATAGTTTATTATTCATGACAATTATTAAATACCCTAAATAAGACCAAAACACGTATAGCGGAAGCGATTTAACAAGATTATAATTAACACAATTATAATTAATCGAAATAGGGTTTACATACCTTTTGCTAAGCAATTCCCACGAACAAGACCTTTTGCTAAGCAATTCCCACGAACAAGACCCAATTCACCAAATTAGGGTTTATGCAAGATTACCAAGATATAGTCTATAATAAGACTATACTACGATCTTGTACACACGTATTACGACGAATTAACCGTAATGCTAGTACGTTAAATCGAGCTACAACGTCAATGGAAAATCAACCCAACAACCCTAGAGAGGGGCTATGACTTGATTATAGCTTTAACCAAAAAAAACCAAACGAAACCCTTAAGGTGTTTGTTTGTTTCGATCGGCCAAAGAGAAAGAGAGGAAAAGAATGTGGTGTAAAAAATTATGAGGTAAAGGATTTGTTTATATTGACTTTAAAACTTGAAGCTTAACTCTTAATAAATAACGTTCGTTAAAGTTATAGCTCGATTTAATTTAATAAACATATAAATATATTTATTAAATAAATTAATTCTATACGTATTGTGTGCATCCCGTAGTCTCGAGTTCGATCCTAACACACGACTATTAAATATAAGTCCATAAACTTTCAGCTCCCACTTGGATATATTTCAAATAATGTGATCACATCGGTTAGCGTCTAGATACACGCCGATGCCTCTAGTACGACTCGAGTAAGGTCTCCTGAAAAAACCTTTTAATGATTCATCATTATTATTATCCTTTTATTTCTAATACAACATTTAATAAGGATATGAATCTCAGTCATTCATTTCATTAACCATTTTGTTTCTCGTTCACAGATTAAATAAGATTACCAAAACACATTTGGGTGCTGCCACACAAATATCTTACTAATCCCACGAGGGACCTAGTTGTATTAAAAACTTCAAAACAAATTGAAGGAAATAAATTTCATATTGACTACAAGCAAAACCCATGAATTTTGCAACACTTCTGAAAATAACCCTTATAGCTACCAGTTACATTTAGCGTTAGATTATTTCACAGAGATGCACTAGATCCATGACAGTTTTCTGGTATCTCAGGTCAGATGATAACTATTTATGATATACTTAACGACAAAGATCCATAAAGTATGATCATATAGTTGAGATAAGTCCATTATTCGATTCATCGAATATCATCTAAAATCGATCAATATACTTTCAAGTGTACTCTATCGTAATTTTGATTTGTCTTAATTTAATAATACTCCCATATTATTAATCGACAACGGACATTTAGAATACAAAATAATATTCATGGATTAAAACATGTAAAATGGGACACAAAATTAAATAACAAGAGTAAACGTAACTCAAACTTTATTTCATTAAATAATAATGTCTTAATATTCTTTATCCAAATACCAATCATAGATTTATTGCATGAAATCACTAGTTAATTGAAGCCAATGCTTTTGGCATGTTCAATAACCTTTCCCCTAGGTAACGCCTTAGTTAAAGGGTCTGCTACGTTATCATCTGTGCGAACTTTTAATAATTTGATTTCACGAGGTTCAACTTGTTCTCGGACATAGTGATATTGATGTTCGTTTCACAAGTCTTAAATTTATATTACAAGGTTTAGACAAAACAAGGGACTGGAATACAAACACGGGCAAGTATACCCTTTCGTTCGTAATATAGCTTGTAGTGGTAAGCCAGGATCGTTCGCTGAGACTTAGTTTCGTTTTGGTAATCAGTATAATAATTGAAGAAAGAAATGATTGAAATAAATAACAATAGTAACAAGTGTGACTAATATGGGATAGTTCGTATAAATTCCTGATGATGTTAATAATGATCGAGATATGTTTATATAGGTAAAGAGTGATAATCCTTTTTCGTCAAAATGGCGTTTGCACAATTTACTTTAGGGTGATTCCTGACTTATGTTTATTTAAGCGACTAAGCTTAAAACAAGTTACCAACGAGTTCAATATTTTATTAAAGTTTCTAAGCGAATCTCTCCACCCCAAAGATTCAAAACCATAGACAAGTCTTTAAAAACTTATTATAACAATTTGTGTTTCTCAACGCCAAACTATCGTAACAAAATAACTCTAGATAAAATATGATTTATAGAACTAGGTGGTAAAATAGTTCTACAACATTAGCTTGAAATCAATTATAAAGGATCTATCATAGCATCATCACTAATTTATAATCACATACCCATATAGTCACAAATAGCTTAGTCTAACATAGTAATCAAAGTAACAAATGAAAAAGAGTAAGAGAACATCATACTTAGGTTGATTGAATGAACGAGTACACAAGTGCCACGATTGTATCGTTTCTCCAAGAACCAAAGAGTGGAATACTCTCGTTACAAGTATTTCCCAAAAGTGGATAAATACTGAAAAATTTACCAAGAAATCTAAAATACTCGAGCTATGGAGTATTGAAGAGAAGAGGTGTGTGTAAAATGAGTAGAAGTGGTCTCTATTTATAGTGCTGGCTGAGGGAAAATGTACGCCGCACTTCTCCGAAAGTGCGCCGCACTTTGGAGACGGGAATATGCGCCACACTTCTAACATTGTGCGCCGCACTTTTGTGCGTTCCAGAATCTTCTTTCAATAGTTTTGCTTATTTGCACATTAAGGACCCTTCTTTGTATATCTTCACTTTGCTTCTTCAAACTTTATACCTGCATGTAAAACGCAATATATTAAGTATCGAAAGCTCTTATTTATAATACAAAGTGGCATTATAATAACGGGTTGAATATGTATATTTAGGTCGTTATCAAATTCCTCCACACTTAGCTATTACTTGCCCTCAAGCAATCAAAGCGAGAAAAAAAATTAGATTTTTAAAACTTTTAAGTATTGTGAAGTATGATAGGAAAATGATTATATTTTTCTAAGTAGCAAAAGCAAATGACAAAATAATTTCAGCACCTCACATGGATAGTGTTTGGATTTTAGGTTCACATAAATGTCACTCACAAAGGGTAAATGTAAGATAACACTCAAGTAGCTCGGTCATAAAATAGATAGCTACCATAGGTTTGTACATGACACATAAACATAACCGTTTCGGCTTGAGCACCAGATAAAATTTCAAAGAAGCAAAACGTGATAATGATGAGGGTTTAGAACAAAATTTGCCTTGTCAAAGTCGTAGAACAACTACACTAGAATACTTTATTATGTTTTTTTAAAGAGAACATCATATATACTTTTTCAACTTGACAATTGGATATGCATCTTATCGAGATAATAGCACAAGGGATAATATATCACATAGGTATGAGTGCACCATATTTTAGCAAGCCAGTGTAGCTTAACTAAAATGATAAAATGGTGATTTATTTTGCCTCTTTTCGAAAATATCTATAAATTAACCTCACTACGGTTTAGTAAATGATGATCAAGCACAAATTCTGAAGCATACTAGATTATCGGCTTTCACACAAAATAGAGAAATATAATGCTAGGTTTTCTCACATATTTGGTGGATGGTTTTTGTGCTTGGTTATAGTGTCAATCAATTAGATTTTTGCTTTACTAAAACTTTATTTATTTACAAAACATATATATATTTTATTTTATTTTTCAAAAAGATTTTCATGTAGAGAAATTTATTATTTATTATTATTTTTCCTATTTGTCTCCTCCTCCACACTTAAGGTGAACATCGTCCTCGAGATGATAACTGATAAAAATTACAAACAGGAAAAATGCAATGGGAAACAAAAACTTCCCGGGGCTTAGTTGAAAATTGCGGGACTTCAAGAGATGAATCCAGCTTAGAGCTCCAAGTTTGCTATTTTCCTGCATGATATCATAAAACAAAAAAAAACATGAAAAATATATACAAGGACGGTTTTATTTATTTTACAAGTCCTCCTCCACACTTAAGGTGAAAAGTGGGGGATAAAATACGGATTGCCTTCCGAGAAGCGCTAAGTTTAGAGTCTTCAGCCAGACTCAGCTACTCGGTGTTATTTTAAAAAGAAGGGGATTTCTTCCTCATCGAATTCATTACAGTTTTCTTCTTCATGGTAGAGCTTGAGTTTATGTCCATTGAAAATAAGTGGTATTGTCTCTACCGTAGAGTTCAACATATCCAGATGGATATTGGTGTTTCACTGTATAAGATCCAGTCCAACTCGAAGTAAGCGTAGGTTGCTTGAACTTATACTTCGAGATAAAGAGAAGTGCCTTCTCTCCATGTTTGAATTCTTTTCTTTGTCACAGTACATGATCATGCCACACTTTGGTTCGTTCTTTATATAAACGTGAACTTTCATAAGCTTGATGTCGAAATTCATCTAACTTATGAAGTTGTAATATACGTTTTTCTCCAGCTGCAATAAGATCAGGGTTGTAGTTCTTAAGTGCCCAATATGCACGGTGTTCAATTTCTATTGGTAAGTGGCATGTTTTTTCATACAAGAGCTTGTACAGTGTGGTTCCAGTTGGTGTTTTGAATGCGGTACGAAGGCCCATAGAGCATCTTCTAATTTTTTAGACCAACAAACAGGGTTGTTTTCGACGGTCTTCTCAAGGATTCACTTAAGAGCTCTATTAGTGTTTTCAACTTGGCCACTCGTTTGAGGGTGGTAAGATGTAGAAAATTGATGGTTGACTCCATATCTTTTCATGATTTTTTCCATGACTTTCTTACAGAAATGAGTTCCTCTGTCGCTTATTAGTGCTTTTAGAATTCCAAAACGACAGAATAATTCCTTTAAGAATGCTATAACAACTCTTGCATCGTTAGTTTGCAAGGCTTGAGCTTCGGCCCATTTCGATACATAGTCGACGACGACTAAAATGTATTCACATCTATAAGATTTAGGAAATGGTCCCATGAAGTCGATACCCCACACGTCAAAGATTTCACAGACTTGGATATTATTTAGAGGCATTTCGTCTCTTTTTCTAAGATTTCCAGTCCTTTGACATGCTTTGCATAATCGTAATAAGGTAGGAGCTTCACGAATAATTGTTGGCCAGTAAAAGCCAATGTCGAACACTTTTTTAGCGGTGGTGTTCGCTGCATAATGTCCTCCGGTCGGTCCGTAGTGACATTCATCAAGAATTTTTCGAGATTCTGATCCGGAAATACAACGTCGGGTCATTCCATCGGAACAGATACTAAACAGGTGAGGATCGTCCCAAAAGTGTTTTTAGTTCAGAAAATAATCTTTTCTTTTGTTGATGTGTCATTTCCTTTCGTAAAATACCTACAACCAAATAGTTTGCAAAGTGTGCGAAGCATGGTGTATTGTTAGTATTATTTCCATTATGTGTTCATCGGGAAAATCATCGATTTAATCATCACTAGAGTCATCATTCACTATTCTAGATAAATGATCGGCAACAACATTCTCAGTTCCTTTTTTATCTTTAATTTCTAAATCAAATTCTTGTAAAAGCAATATCCATCATATGAGACGAGGTTTGGCATCTTGCTTTTTAAAAAAGTATTTAAAGGCTGAGTGATTGGTGTAAACTATTGTTTTTGACAATACAAGGTACGATCGAAATTTGTCAAACGCGTAAACTACAGCCATGAGTTCTTTTTCTGTGATGGTGTAATTTTGTTGGGCTGCGTTTAAAGTTATACTAGCAAAGTAGATGGGGTGAAATTTTTTTCCATCTTTTTGTCCAAGGACGACTCCAAGTTCATGTTCACTTGCATCGCACATAAGCACAAATAGAAGATTCCAATTAGGGCTTGCAATAATTGGTGTGCATGTAAGCTTCGCTTTGATAGTTTCAAATGCTAAAAGGCATTCATCATTAAAATCGAATGTTCTTTCTTTTTCTAGAAGTTGAGTTAAAGGTCTTGCGATCTTCGCAAAGTCTTTGATAAATAATCGGTAAAAACCGGCATGACCTAAAAAACTTCTAATGCCTTTCACATTAGTAGGTGGTGGCAGTTTTGAGATTAAGTTTATTTTTGATTTGTCAACTTCTAAGCCTGCGCGAGACACTTTGTGTCCAAGCACTATTCCTTCTTTAACCATGAAGTGACATTTTTTCTAGTTTAGCACAAGATGTGCTTCTTTACATCGTGCTAACATTTTATCAAGATTGCTAAGACATGTGTCGAAAGAATTTCCAAAGACGGAAAAATCGTCCATGAAGACTTCGACTGTTCTTCAATCATATCGTGGAAATTTGCAATCATAAACCTCTGAAAAGTAGTAGGTGCATTGCATAGGCCAAAAGGCATGCGCTTATACGCGTAAGTTCACTTGCATCGCACATAAGCACAAATGGAAGATTTCAATTAGGGCTTGCAATAATTGGTGTGCATGTAAGCTTTGCTTTGAGAGTTTCAAATGCTAAAAGGCATTCATCATTAAAATCGAACGTTCTTTCTTTTTCTAGAAGTTGAGTTAAAGGTCTTGAGATCTTCGCAAAGTCTTTGATAAATCGTCGGTAAAAACCGACATGACCCAAAAAACTTCTAATGCCTTTCACATTAGTAGGTGGTGGGAGTTTTAAGATTACGTTTATTTTTTATTTGTCAACTTCTAAGCCTGCGCCAGACACTTTGTGTCCAAGCACTATTCCTTCTTTAACCATAAAGTGACATTTTTCCCAGTTTAGCACAAGATTTGCTTCTTTACATCATGCTAACATTTTATCAAGATTGCTAAGACATGTGTCGAAAGAATTTCCAAAGACCGAAAAATCTTCCATAAAGACTTCTACTGATTCTTCAATCATATCATGGAAAATTGCAATCATACACCTCTGAAAAGTAGTAGGTGCATTGCATAGGCCAAAAGGCATGCGCCTATACGCGTAAGTTCCAAATGTAAAAGTAAATGTGGTTTTCTCTTGATCCCATAGGATTGATTGGGATTTGAAAATATCCAGAAAAACCATCGAGGAAACAGAAGTATTCATTCCTTGCGAGTCTTTCTAACATTTGATCCATAAAAGGCAAAGGAAAATGATCTTTCGTGGTTGCGTCATTTAATTTTCGATAGTCAATAAAAACTCTCCATTCGGTGATGGTTCGTGTTGGTACTAACTCATTGTTTTCGTTAGTTACTACAATGATACCTCCCTTTTTAGGTACATAGTGAATAGGACTAACCCATGCGCTTGGGTAGATTATTCCAGAATCGAGGAGTTTAAGAATATCTTTTTTAACAATGTCCTTCATATTAGGATTTAATCTTCGTTGTTTTTCAACAATCGGTTTCTTGTTATCCAAAAGTTGGATTTTGTGTTTATAGAATGATGGACATATGCTAGGAATGTCACAAGTTTTCCAAGCAAAAGCTTGTTTATGCTTCTTGAGAAATTCAGTTAGATCGATTTTGTGTTCTTCCGAAAGTTGGGATGAAATAATTACAGGCAGTAATTTTTCTTCGTGAAGAAACGCATATTCAAGATGTTCAGGAAGAGGTTTAAGATCTAAATCTGTAGGAGGCTCTTCCATATATTTCTTAACTTTGAAACCGGTTTCGAAATTATGGTTTCAAATGGTGTTTCTTTTTCTTCTTCAGGTGTTTTTATAGGTTCGTCGGTATTAACGACTATGAAGGCGTCAAATTCAGCAAAAAGTTCTTCTTCGAGGATGGTTCCTTCGATAGAATATATAATTTTGCTTCCTTCATCAAGAAGAGCGTCGAAATCGGCTTCAACTTCGCCAATGACATCAATACTAAAGCAAGTATCGTCATTAGAATACGAGTGTTTCATTGCTTCATCGATAGAAAAGGAAATTCTATCTTCTCCAAATCCAAGGTTGAGTTGTTTTTGTTTTACACGAATCACAGCGTCAGCTGTATGTAAGAAAGGTCTACCAAGGATAAGTGGTACCTTGCTATCTTATTCCATCTCTAGGATTACAAAGTCGACAGGAAAAATGTTTTTTCCAACTCCGACGAGCATGTTTTCGGCTATTCCCATTGGGTATTGAAAAGAACGCTCCGCGAGGCGAACGCTCATGGGTTTGAGAACATCTTTTGAGAGTTTAGCATACAAGGAGTACGGCATGAGTTTGATACTAGCGCCAAGATCGACAAGGCGTTACAAGAGTATGAGTGATGGAAAGTACATAGAATTGGGAAACTTCCAGGATCTCCAAGTTTTGGTGGTACTTTGTTTTGGATAATGGCAGAACATTCATCATTTAGAAAAGCTAAAGATACATATTCAAACTTATGTTTGCTTTTGATAAGTTCTTTGATAAATTTTCCATAGTTTGGCATTCTAGCCAAAACATCGACTAAAGGCATGTTGATTCGAACTTCTTGGATTAAGTCGAGGAGTTTACCATACATTGTAGGTCCATGTTTTCTTAGGATTGTTAATGTGTTGTAATTATCTAAAGAGAGGGAGGGAGATGAAGAACTAGAGAGTGAAAGTTAGAGAGATAAAGGAGAGATTGAGAGAAAGATGTTTGATTAATGAAATGAGAATCAACAACTACCCTTCCTAACATGCTTAGAAGGGTATATATGTAGCCCCCCTACATGTGGGCTTTATGGGTTATACTTACATAACTAGATCACGATCCCAATCTAGGAATATATCATTGGAGTGACCGATCCTTTCTAAATACGTAAAAACGTATTTCCAACAATCTCCCCCTAAGGGAGGTCACTCCAAGTTAAAAAGTCCTAAATATTCTATAGCTTGTGATCTATGCTAACAATGATGTGACCGAGACTTTCTTTGGAAAAACGTATTTCCAACAATTTCCCCCTAAGGGAGGTCACACCATTCTACAAAATCTTAAACCTAGCATACTATGCTTGAGTCTTCGATCTTGTTCTTGTGAATATGCAGATGAGATCTTTGACTTTAGTCTTGAGCATGTTTCCTTGCCTTGACCGTGTGCATTCATCACTTGTGATATTCGTCTCCTCGTGACTTCATATTCCACATACTTATACCTTTATAATTCTTGAAAGCTTCAGAGTTTGATACAACGGAAGACTTGACTTATAGGCTTTCTTGAATTTGTTGAAGTCCTAAGTTCATAAAGTATAAGCATGCGAGGACGACTTCTTTTCGGATAGTACACCGCAATGCCACCTTCTTGTTATGCTGCATAGTACAGTTACCAACAAAACATATACACAGATGAAATGTCTTTAAACATTTCATTCTAATTCGGTAGAATTTTACCTCCAGTCGGAGAAGACCGTTGGACGATATAAAATATCGTACTTATGGCAGGTAGTTTCAATTAAGAACCTCCTTGACAAGATTTCGCGGGTAAACTCGTTCTCTTTACTCGACCGTCCAAAGCTGACTGCGAACGTAAAGAGTGAATCATTTGGATAAAATTATCCGCATGATTGAAGCCGTCAAATCCGATTCTTGGAACAAGTTTTATTCATTAAAGAATCGCACCATCGTTGCTTTCCAGTTGTCACGAGCTTGATTCATATAGAATCTTGCAAGTTACCTACCAAGTGTTGTTTGATGTTAACACTAGAAGGATTTCTGCTCATCACTGTGAAAACTATAGAGTGTCACTCTGAGTGTTCTGGCAAGATCACTTAGATATTCCGTAGAGGCCTGGAACGTGTTTAAGTTCAGTTAAGAATTAAACCACTGTTGCTTTCTAGTTATCAGAAGCTCGATTCATAAAGTATTGCACAAGTCACCTACCATGAGCTTTTTGATATTCGCTCAAGAAGGATTTCCATCTTCATTGTAAATACTTTCGTATTACTCGGATGTTCAGGCAAGATCATGAAGATTTTGCGTAGGGCTCTTAAGATCTTTGTTACTTTTCACAGTGTGTGAAGAAGCAAGGAATTTTGAAAGTGTGTCCTAATGAGATATTTGATGATCTCAAATGGCTCTAGACTCGATCGTGCATTTTGGATTTTTTTTGTGGTCGGAGGCTGGAGAGGAGTGCCACCATTTCAATACCAATTTATTCGGAGTGAATAAATCAATAGATAATGCGTTGTCTCCGTGTGATTAAAACAAATATCTTTTAAGAGATATCTGAGTTAGCTGGGATGGGTTGTGCATTACATCACTGGGTCCATGATGTCTATCTTCAATATCAAGAATCATTAAGAAATGATCTCAATAGCATATGTATTGACCCGGTTTCTGCCTAAGGTTGTAAGGAGGGCTTCTTTCTTTAGACCCTTTATCTTTACAATTCTTTTTCATTCTTCAACCCCTTCAATGCTTACCAATACGTCATAACTAGCACCTTGTTGTGATTGTTCCAGTGCTAACTTAACTACTTGGTCGGCATTCAGCTACGTTCACAATCTTTCTCCATCTTTCCTAAGGACTACTATTTCTAGCTATGGAATGTCCTTGGGAAGATTCCTCCGGTTTTGGAAGAATCATTGGACTTAACCTATCCTACCATCCTTATGTCACCACAATCTTCATTGTCATAAAATAAATGGGTTGTGGGTAAGTATAAATCACCATGAAATCCATTTTGAAGTGCAAATCCATTTTGCTCCCCCTTAACATATGCCACGATATTTGAAAACATTTCGTACATGTCGGGATGAGCCATCACGTTAAGTCAACCCATTTTAGATTAATCATTTCCCATATTAAATCACATTCTCCCCCCGATATTAAAAATATTAACCCAATCGATGTTTTTAATATCAATTAATTTAATAGCCTTTTAAGAAAATTTGGGAAGAAAAATGCAAATCCAATTATCTTCATGATTTTCACAAGCTCCCCCTCAAATTAATGAGGGTGTACTTGAAACGTAAATTAAATACCTTTTAAACACAAGTGTAAGGTATTTATCATGCGCAAAGATCATATATGATAATGTATTCACAAGATTAGTAATTTATGAGGTTGGACCTGAATGATGGAGAACATCATATGATAGAATCACATGGTTCTTGTTCACGAATGTTGGTCGCCTCGTCACGTCTGAAGTTATCTCTGGACACCATGTGTACGATTGATATCGTTGTCTTGACACCAATTAGTGACCTTGGCACTTTCGACATCAAAGATTCTGAATGCTGGACAATTGCTCCCCCTCAATTGTTGACCCGTGTTCTATTGAAAGAGATGTAGTCGCCGTTTGAGTAGTCGCATCGTCGAGTATGTAGATATCAATTGTAAATTGCGGCGGATTGTGAAGAAGATAACTTCATAAAAACAAAATTTCTCTTGTTTTAACAAATAAATGCACTGAAGCGTACATTTATTCGTGTTAGATTATGTTATTAAGTAAACACAATCCCTTACATGGGTATACAGTAAACCATGCCCGAGAAAATTAGTTCCCGTTGTTGAGTCAAAGCTTTCCAGTGAAATGCTTGACTTTAATATGAAAAGCGGGTTACTATCTGAAATAATAGCAAGCCATAATTGAGCATGTTTTAAAACATTTAAACTTCTGCTCGAACTTTATTTATAACCCTGTGTCATTATAGAATGGCATTTCTTAGATCGTAAATATTATCGATTCCAGAAGACATGCTCTTTTTATCAAACATTTTTGAACACACAATTTTGAAAGATTTAGAAAAACCTTTTGAACAATTCTTGAAAAGTTGTGTTCAAAGTTTTGAAAACTAATTACTTGAGCTTAAGATGTTGAATATCTTACAAAACAAGCTCAAGTCCGATAAGTTGTAAACTTCCAGTTGTTAAGGATAAGTTACCATCGGCGATAAACTTTCCTTTTAACTGAAGAGCGAGTTCTAAGCTGACATTTACTTAGAAATCGTTTTCATGAGCTTGAAAACTTTTGAATGTTTTAACGGAAAGCTCATGACCAAAAAAGGTGAATTTCTCGTTATGAAGAAAAGTTCTCTTATTTAAAAGATACACTTTACTTTATGAGCTTAAAACTTGGAATGTTTTAATACAAGCTCAAGACCGAGAAAAATGAATTTCCCGTTAAGAGGATAAGTTATCATTAAAGATAAGCTTTCCTAAAATTGAAGTCCGAGTTACAGTCTGATATTTAACTGTAAGTCATTGTGCATGAGCTTAAAAACTTCAAATGTTTTTAATATTAGCTCATGTCCGAGAAAAATTAATTTTTCGTTGTAAGGATAAGTTTATCATCGACGATAAACTTTCCTTTCTTTGAAGTCCGGGGCATAATCTGAAATGTGATTATACGCCATTTTACACGAGCTTAAAATCTTTGAATAATTTTAATGTTAGCTCGTGTCCGAGAAAATTTAATTTCTCGTTAATGGGGTAAGTTTATCATCGCATAGATAAACTTCCCTTTATTTGAAGTCCGGTCATCGTCTGTCATTTAACAATGAACCATTTACACGAGCTTAAAACCTTTGAATGGTTTTAGGATAAGCTCGTGTCCGAGAAAACTTAATTTCTCGTTTGTGAGGATAAGTTTATCATCGGTGATAAACTTTCCTTTATTTGAAGATCGGGTCATCGTCTGAAATTTAACTATGAGCCTTTTACATGAGCTTAACTACAAATCCCCCGAGACACTTGTTTCTCTGATATCTGCTTCTTTAGTAACCAAACTCTGAGAGTGTCCTTAGTTGAACGGTATATAAAGATCGGACCGGTTTGTTTTTGTTGATCCTTGAATTTGGTACCTGCATTCTCATTTGAAGTTTGTATGCTTTTATATGGGTTAGCGATATCTATCTTTGAACCATGCGGGGATTCACGGTTTTCTTTTCTTGTGCCAGAAGTGACCTGAGGATATGATTCACTTGTCTTAGCTGGCAAACGTTTCCTTTTATAGAAAACCTTAAGTTCAGGCTTAAGTGATGTATCATCCTTTTCAATTTCCTCCCTAGTAGTCTTAGTAGAATCGGAGACTATCCTAGTTAAAGGGCACTCGTTTCCCACAAGAGTGAAAGTTCTACCAGTGGGGCGCCAAACTTTACCAATGGGTTTGATTTTAGCTAACCACTGGGATTTAGTTCTAGCATGGGAGTTCACCTCATGAAGGAATTTCTTGACACAAGAGTCATGATTTGCCTTAAAGACACATTTTCTACATGTTTTACAAGTAGCATATTTAATGTCCGAGTAAGATCTAGAATTCCTAGATGATTGATTGATGCTCCTAGAATATGACATGCTACGGTTAGCAGTGTTGGGTAATCTAGAAAGCATTTGAATAGGTTTGAAATTCCTATCTCTTACTTGTGTCTTTTGAATAGCTTCCCTTAGACCAAATTTGTGATGAACGTCATTTGAACTAGTTCGAGACGTGTTCTTTGGACTATGTCTAGAGAGGCTAGATGCAATCGTGTGATTAGGTCTTGCAAAAGCTGTTGTAGTCACATTGGCCCTAGTTGGTGGAGTGACTAGTCTAGAACGATGAACCATATCAACTTTGGAGGTAAACCGCGGTCTCGAGGATTTTGGTCGCTCGGATCTAAATGCAGTCGGTTGTCTAATAGACTGAATTTGAGGTGGTTTCCCCAAGATTGATGGTTTTTCAAACTTAGTGTCCACACTAGTTCCTTTAGTTTTTCTTAATTCATTTCTCAAAGCAGCTATAGCAAAAACCTTTTCTTGAACCTAAGCTTTTAAAGTCTCATTATCTTTAAGCAATTTGTCTTGGGGTGCCAACTTAGATTCTAGCAACTTGTTTCAAAAAATTATCTTTTTCAGCTTTAGAATCTAGAACTTTTTGATCCAATTTTTGTTCAAGAACAACATTTGACTTTTCAAGTTTTTTAAAATATGTTTCAAATTTGTTCGTTTTCTTGGAAAATTCTAGTTTGGCATCCTCAAGATCTTTTGATTGCTGAGCTACGATCGTTTCGAGTTCTTTAATCCTAGAATCATAATTATTTAAAGAAGTAGTCATAAGGCACTTATCATGATGTTCAGCATTTTGAACACTTTCTCCCCCATTATGACTCACATCGGATGAATCAGAAGTGGTATCGCTATCACTCTTTTCCATCCCATGTTTGGCATAATTAGGTTCAGAATGCTCAACATGCTGTATATTGTTGAAACTTGGCACCCGAACAGTTGGTGCTTGTGACTTGCTGCTCGGTTCATGCTTTACTCCTAATTCCTTGCCATTGCTTACCGTGACGACCAAATTGGCACCCATTTCTTGCACCGGGCAGATCTGATCATCTTTTGACGACAGCTTGAAGCGTGTCTCTCTCTCATGTTCATGAGGTATTGCTGCATGCAATGGTTTAGACGACTCCTTGATTCTTTGAATCTGACCCTTTTTCAACCGTATCTCGTTGTAATTAACTAACCTTACCTCAATATACTTCTCAAGTATATTGATGTGATTGAGTAAGCCACTTTTAAAGGTTTTAGTCTGGCAACCCGTATGCAAGTTGAAAATCTGGTGAAGGATTGGAGTCGAATAATCAAAAAGAGGTTCCATTGCTGAGGCAAAGAATTCCTTAAACTGTGTGCGAAGGATTTCTAGACATATCTTCGCTTTAACCTCATGAAGATTCTCCCTTTCAAGTTGCAACTGTAATTCATCCAAATTATTGAAAATCTTCTCTTTAAAATTATCCACTTTGCCAAAGAACATTTGAACTATGGTTGGAAGTTCGGGCATGTTGTTCGGATAGAGAACTGCAAGATGTGTCTTGAGCTCGTGAAAGATTTCCAATGTTTTTTGACGTAGTTTGATCTCTTTGAGTTGCATGTGTTGCAGTTCTCCCTCTTGAACTGTCAAATTCAACGATTCCATTGAATTTTGATGAAAGTTTTTTTGATCCTTGTTTGTTATTGTATAACTTTTTCTTGTCACTTGTCTCGTTACTTTGTCCCGATTCGAAGCCCGAATACAAATTAACCAAAAATCACTTAAGATATCTTTGTAACATCAGTATTCGGATATATCAAGTAAATATATCATTTTGGAGTGGAACAAGTATTATCACTTTTGATAAAGAAACATTATATCAATCCACGTGGATAACAACTGTTTGAAAACTGAGATCTAGACAAAACATTATCAAAAACTTGTGGATTTGGATATCTTGTTTTCTCCGCCTCTATTTATCACTTACTATATACAACTTAGTAACCTCCGTCTATTTTGTCTCGTTCTCCACGTTCACACAATACCACCCCCTTTATAATCCCATCATAAAAAAAACTCTGTCTCTTTCTTGAACAAATCTCAGTCACCAATACCCAAAAAAACTCTCACATACAAAACCCTCACTATCCTCTCAATTGGATCTCAACACCCAAATCAAAAGTTTTCTCAATCAAGATCCTTACAATCAAATCTAATCAATCCCAACAAAACGAACTCACGCCTTGAAATAGTCAAAACTGTTTCCCCTTTTTGAGTCGAGTCAAGACTGTTGTTTTTTTTTTCGAGTCTTTTGAGAGTGAGGGTTGTATATGTTGAGAATCGAGTGAAGTCTTGTGATTCGAGTGTAGTTTGGTTTGAGTGTAGTTTGGTTTGAGTGTAGTTTGGTTTTGTTTTTTGTTTTTTGTTTTTTGTTTAGAGTCGGTTTAAGAGTCAGGGCGAGTCTTTGATGCTGTCTGTTGGTGTATTCGAGTGTGGTTTAGGTGTGTCGAAAGAATTGTGTGTCAGTGTGTGAATAACCGAGAGTAGTTGGTTTGTGAGTCGAGTGTGGTTGGTTTGAACGAGAGTGTGTTCGAGTCTTGAGGTTGTGGTCTTGAGGCAGTCCGTTTAGACGAGGCGAAAGTCGAGAGTCGAGTGTTGTTGTTGTGTTTTTGTTTTGGAATGATAACGAAAATTATAATTCGGAATATGAAAATCAAAACACAATATATAAGTCGAAATATAGTCTCAAATATAAGTCGGATTATGAAAACTAAACACAAGTCGGAATATCGAATTCGAATCACAAGTCGGAATACATATTTGGAACACAAGTCAGAATACGTATTATGTATGGAATTTGGAATCTGGACTCAAAATGGAGGGAAAAAATAAGAAAATATAAGTCGGAATAGAGTTTTGATATATAAGTCGGAATAAAGTTTTGGACAATAATTCGGAATGTGACTTTATTTTTGGAGGGAAAAAAAGAAAATATAAGTCGGAATCGAGTTTTGATATATTAGTCGGAATAAAGTTTTGGACAATAATTCGGAATGTGACTTTATTTTGGAGGGAAAAACAAGAAAATAAGTCAGAATCGAGATAAAAAGATAGTTCGGAATGTCAAAACCCTCTTATTCCGAATTATACCAAAAAAAATTCATAACACTTTTAATTTTTACCAAAAATCAATCCAAAAATTCCAACTTTTTCGTGTTTTGGACCAAAACAAATACCCAAAATCACTACGACAACTATGTAGATGATTTCTAGAAAGATTAAACCATAAAAAAACACAAAAAAAAATTTGGATCGAATGATTTTAGATCAAAACCCACCAATCAATGATGAACAAACACAAGAACAAACCAATCATCCATGGCTCTCGATACCAATTGTTAGTACACGTTTCTTAGGATTGTTAATGTGTTGTAATTATCTAAAGAGATGGAGGGAGATGAAGAACTAGAGAGGGAAAGTTAGAGAGAGAAAGTTGAGAATGAGAGAAAGATGTCTGATTAATGAAATGAGAATCAGCAACTACCCTTCCTAACAAGCTAGGAAGGGTATATATATAGCCCACCCTACATATGGGCTTTATGGGTTATACTTACATAACTAGATCACGAGCCCAATCTACATATATATCGTTGGAGTGACCGATCCTTTCTAAATACGTAAAAAGGTATTTCCAACAAGATTGGATCTTTTGCTTGCGTATGCGTTGGGGGTATGGTACTTTTAGTTTATATGGTTTGGGTGTTGGGTTTGAGTTTTTAGTGGGTTTGGTTTTGGTTGGTTGAGCTCATCCTCACCGTTACTATCGAGTGGATTTTTGATTGGTGTATCTTGGGTAGGTTTGGTAGGTGATTCGTAAGATAAACCACTCCGCGTGAATACGGCATTCACATGTTCATTACGAGCTTGCGGTGGTTGATATTTGTTGTTATTTTTTTGGGTTTGGGTTGGTGTTGCTTGGTAAAGAACTAGAAGCGCGATTTGATTGCTTATCGGCAAAACGATCAAATTTAGCTTCAAGGTTTTGAATGGAAGCTTGGTGGTTTTTGTTTAAAGTCTCAAACTTTGTTTGGAGGTCAGTGAATGTATCTCGCACGAAAAGGTTGGTTTTTCTTTGGGATTAATTAAAATTGTCGAGCTTGGTTTCGAGGTTGGGATTGTCTTCGGTTTGTTGGGTTTCTTTTGGTCTCGATCGTAACTTGGTTTATCGTTAGATCTCCAATTATCGTGATCACGATTACGATAACCGTTATAAAATCGAGTTCGACGAAAGGTGTTCATGAAATTGGCTTCTTCTTCCTTTGTCATAGGCGTGTCATCGTCATCACATTTACTAGAAGGATGGTTTCCTCCATAGTGTTTGCAAGTTTCACGATTTTTTTTTTTCATCCCTTTATATTGAGTAGTGATTTTGAGAGACATGGCGTCCATACGAGCCATAATTTTTTCGGTGTTGGTTGGGTTGTTGCTTTCTTCGGCAAAAGCTACGGTTTTCCGTGGGTTTTTGTTTTTGTGATTTTTGGATCAATCAAGATTGAGTAAGACATTGTCATCTAATAATTGGTAGGCTTGGTTAGGAGTTTTGTAAAGGAAAATACCGCTCGGTGCGGCGTTCAATGCATCTTGGGTAGCATCGTCAAGACCATGATAGAAAATCTTGATTATTCCTTCTTTTTTAAGTCCATGACCATGGCAGTTTCTGAGTAATTCTTTCATTATTAACCATGCGTCAGTGAGAGTTTCTCGATCTTGTTGCGAAAAGCTTCGGATTTCTCCAAGGAGTTTTTCAAATAGGGCAGGAGGAAAGAATCGGCTAATGAAAGCGGTTCTAAGACCTTCCCATGTTCGAATGGTTCCTTCATTAAGTTCGTCGAGCCATGAGTTGGCTTCTCTAGTGAAGGATGATGGAAACATCATGAGTTGAACGGCTTCGGCTTGTCCTTCTCCATAGTTAAACATTTTGCAAATTCCGCTAATTTCATGGATGTGATTGTGAGGATCGGTTTTGATTCGACCATCAAATTGGTGGTTTTTGACAAGTGTCAAGTGGTTTCCTGATTGCAAAATAGTTTGCAGTTTCAGGAAAACGATTGCGGAGCCAAGAGTTGGTGCTACAACTCTATCAGCTGACCACATTGGTTCATCATCAGTGTCCGACATTGGATCGTAACGGTTGATGAGTTTGGTGAGAAATAGGAATTGAGAAAGGTTGGTTGATTTCGCGAGGTTGAGGTTGCTCATGTCTCCTATCTAAAGGTACACGAAGGTGAAGTCTACGTAACCTTCGGTGAAGGGTACGTTCAGGTTCTGGTAACGGTGATACTGGTGGAGTTTCGGATGAACGGGTGTGCATCCAACAATGGTTTTGGGGTTACAGTAGAAATTGTGTGTCGTACTTTTGAAATGTGCGGCGTACTTTGGTTCGTTACAGGAAGTGCGGCACACTTTTGAGTTGTGCGGCGTACTTTTTGTACTGTAGGAAAAATTTTCTTTGTTTTGGATAGGAAATGGTTCAATTCTTCAAAGATTACGAAAATTTTGGTTACAAAACAGGATTATAAGTCCCCGGCAGCGGCGCCAAAAACTTGATGTTCGTTTCACAAGTCTTATATTTATATTACAAGGTTTAGACAAAACAAGGGACTAGAATACAAACACGGGCAAGTATACCCTTTCGTTCGTAA
Organism: Glebionis coronaria; assembly: GCA_025667525.1. Lineage (NCBI taxonomy): Eukaryota > Viridiplantae > Streptophyta > Magnoliopsida > Asterales > Asteraceae > Glebionis > Glebionis coronaria. The sequence continues at coordinate 461,222,767 of CM046876.1, read as the reverse complement.
GATAGCTTGTAGTGGTAAGCCAGGATCGTTCGCTGAGACTTAGTTTCGTTTTGGTAATCAATATAATAATTGAAGAAAGAAATGATTGAAATACATAAAAATAGTAACAAGTTTGACTAATATGGGATAGTTCGTATAAATTCGTGATGATGATAATAATGATCGAGATAGGTTTATATAGGTAAAGAGTGATAATCCTTTTTCGTCAAAATGGCGTTTGCACAATTTACTTTAGGGTGATTCAAGACTTATGTTTATTTAAGCGACTAAGCTTAAAACAAGTTGCCAACGAGTTCAATATTTTATCAGAGTTTCTAAGTGGATTTCTCCAACCAAAGATTCAAAACCATAGACAAGTCTTTAAAAACTTATTATAACAATTTGCGTTTCTCAACGCCAAACTATCGTAACAAATCAACTCTAGATAAAATATGGTTTATAGAACTAGGTGGTAAATGGTTCTACAACATTAGCTTAAAATAAGTTATAAAGGATCATATCATATCATCATCACTAATTTATAGTCACATACCCATATAGTCACAAATAGCTTAGCGTAACATAGTAATCAAAGTAACAAATAGAAAAGAGTAAGAGAACATCATACTTAGATTGATTGAATGAACGAGTACACAAGTGTCACGATTGTATCATTTCTCCAAGAACCAAAGAGTGGAATACTCTCGTTACAAGTATTTCCCAAAAGTGGATAATACTGAAAATTTCCTAAGAAAGCTAAAATACTCGAGCTATGGAGTATTGAAGAGAAGACGTGTGTGTAAAATGAGTAGAAGTGGTCTCTATTTATAGTGCTGGCTGAGGGAAAATGTGCGTCGCACTTCTCCGAAAGTGCGCTGCACTTTGGAGATGGGAATGTGCGTCGCACTTCTGACATTGTGCGCCGCACTTTTGTGCGTTCCAAAATCTTCTTTTAATAGTTTTGCTTATTTGCACATTAATGACCCTTCTTTGTATATCTTCACTTTGCTTCTTCAAACTTTATACCTGCATGTAAAACGCAATATATTAAGTATCGAAAGCTCTTATTTATAATACAAAGTGGCATTATAATAACGGGTTGAATATGTATAAAAAGGTCGTTATCAGATATCTACGTTTAAAGTGTCTGGCGCCTTTCATTACTCCAGAATCATTAGTGAATATGATTGCAGCAGAATTGTCACAATACATATAAATAGGTTCTTTTATTGAAGGCATCACTCCAAGATCTTCTATAACTTCCTAATCCAAACGACTTCCATTGCAGCTTCTGAAGCAGCCATGTACTCAGATTGAGTAGCATGCATTGCATTCGTTGTCTGCTTCTTGCTCCTCCAGTCAACTGCTCCTCCATTGATAATGTAACACCCCACTTGGATAAGTGGACCGTTACGTGTATTTATGGCGTGTCATCAAAGCATAAAATAAATGTCCTAAAACATTAACTGGCCATAACGGAAATACTGGAATCAAACATCGGTAATCCAACATAAGCTCAAAACATGAAAAGTAAAATACAGAAAGAAAGGACTGAACAATGTCCAACATGCAATATACAAAATGAAGTGCATAAAGTAAAGAAGTCTGGGTTGCTTCCATCCAATGCACATGCTCTCAGAATCTTAAGAGTGTCCTGGTGTACCTTCCGTTAGAACATGAAAGAACTACGGCTGAGCATAACGCTCAGTGAATGGATATAATGCATGATAAGAATATACTGAACTTGAAATAATTAATAATTACTGAAGCTGAAAGACTGATATGCGGAGTGTGATGAAAACTATAAAAAAGCTGATAAGTATGATTTATAAATAATAAAACTGAACTGCTATCTGTTAAATCTGAAAACATGCATTTACTATATTTTAATTGCCAAGAGCTTATATAGGTCATGTGCTGTAACAATTGTTGCATGAATAACTGGAGGGGTGACCTCGTCATGCTGTAGAGGGGTGACCTCTAAATAACTGTGCTGGGTGGAGGGATCAGCTCCAATGTGAAAGATTTAGAGCACACACCACATTCACCTGATAACTGTAAACTGATAAGCCTAGGATGCATCCATACGCCCTACTAATAATACTAATAAAATGGACAAGCTGAACTGAGTGGAACGCTGCGAGATATCACTCTCCCGCAGGTGAGTCATGACACCAGTGCCTCAAGTGTCACGGTTACGGTACCTCCGTAACTAGTACTGAACTGTCATGCTTATATATAAATCTCAGGCAATATCTTATTTATTAAAATAATTACTGATAACTTATAACATATACGGGGGGAAACATTTGGCTGCAGACGGGGAATCCTAATCATGCATAGAAGAAAGTCCATACTGAAGGACGGGAAATCTGTACCTTGTGTCCAGTAATGAATTAAGAATGAAAAGCTGAAGGATCTACTCCGACTTCACGGTTACTACATAAATAAGGGAGGTGAAATGAGTGGTCTGATTACTGTTTACTGTTTATTATTGTTCTTAATTCATTATTATAATCCTGTATTGTTGTAATGTTCTGTATATAATTTTATCACTCTGCCTGTTTTTAAATGTTTACTGATTAGTGTATATCCTGTATTTCTGGTTACTGTATATTTTACTGTGTTCTGATATTTACGATAATACTATAAATGGTAAGTTGCTATAAATAGAAAGTTTCCTAAATTAAAAAGGTTTCCCAAAAAAATAGAAAGTTTCCACATTTAGTAGTAAGCTTGATTAATAAGTCCAAAATATAAGCTAGAGCTTAATAGTCATAATTTATAAGTCATGTTTTAAATAATTCAAATATTAATACAATCTATCTTGATAAGCTCTTTTTACTGAGTCGTGGAATAATAAGCTAAACTAATTAAGCCGTGATTAATTTGACCAATAATTAAATAAGTTAATTATTTTATAAGCCCGAATCAAATAAGCCAAAATAAATAAATCTAAACTTAATAATCTAATATTAAATAAGCTAAAAGAATTAATAAGCCAAAATTAAATAAGCCTAACCTCATTAAGCCAAATTATATAAGCCGGACATAGCGATGTACCCGACCCGCTTTCCACTGTTCATCTTTTTTTTTGTACGAACTTTTTTTTTGTTCTTCGGCGGCTAAACTCCCAAGAGGACAAATTGTTTTTTTTGAGCATGGACGTCCAGTTTCTTGTTTCTTCACGCCACCAAACCAACATTCATTTGCAACTTCATTTTATTTTATTATATTATAACCTCCTCGACTTACGTGCCATTAATAAAATAAATAAGGATGATGATTCTTTTGTTCAATGTTAAAATGAATTGGCAACTTCATTTTTTTTCTGCCAACCGCGGCGGCTAACACAACCTCTAGGGTTTCTGATTTTTTTCTAACTTGGTGATAAATGAAATGTCTAAAGTGTTTTGGTTAATATTTTTAATGGGACGGGCCTTGGACCATAATTGAACTTATAAGGCTTATGCCTAACACCAAGCCCGTTTTACGTTATTCGTGACTTAACCTATATTTTTGTGTATTCGTATATTAATCCTCGCGTTTTTATTTTTTTGAAAAAAAATAATATTTCTGCTGTGATAATTATTTTTCTGAATAATTAGTCGTAATATGATTTTCTGATCTGGTAATTATTTTATGAATGATTAGTTGTAGTAATAATTTATTTAAACTGAGGCGGATTTTACAATTCTTCCCCTCTAAAAGGAAAAATTCGTCCTCGAATTATAGGTAATTTAAGTTGATCGAAGTAAAAGCTGAAAGTATACGTAAGCTGAAAGACGTATAAGCTGAAAAGACACATATGCTAAAAGAACATAAAAGCTGGAAAGGTCTATGAGCTGAAAGAATAACTCGTATTCTAGTTAGAATATAATACTGTTGACATGTATAAACATGACATGACTGAACTGAATATGTAACGTGACATGACTGAATAGGACATGGAACGTGACATAGCTGAAAGAACATACCTGACTTATAGAAGGGAAAAGATGAGAAGTCAGGATGGACTCCTCCGTTCCTGGAGGCTTTCTGTTTGAAATGGTTCCTTCAAAAGATTTTGACATACTGGAAATCTTGATCCCGATGACCCTGTCCTGACGATGCTGAATAGTTTCTGGTTTCATATTTAAGATTTAGTTTCTGAATTTGATAGTTTGATTAAACTATATGTAGGGTACATGAAACGGTACGTACGATTATCCTGAAAAGATAATGTTTATCTCTCTGAGTAAGCTGCTGAGACTTTATAGGAACAATTACGTGAACAATTGTGAACGTGCTAAGTGAGCAATTGTAAACGTGGCCCGCGATTATATGAGGAACACCGTGCATGAAGTATTCTGTTAACATGATACGTGAAGCATACTGTGAACGTGATACTAGGATATATCATGAATGTATGCTGACTGAGGAAGGAATTTTGATGATACGGCCTGAGACGTGAAACGTCTATCTAGTCATGGTAAAACCAGGATAAACTTGAGTCTGGTTTCTTAAACATTCTATGACCGTATTTAGTAACAGGCTGTGAAACGTGTATCGTGAAATGGAACACGAATCTGGACGTGAACAATGTCCTGAACGCAAACGTGAACTTAAATCATGAGCTAGCCCAAAATATGGTCCGAAACAACATCATAATGTGAACGTGAGACGTAAACGTGAAGGTGAACCTAAACGTGAAGGTGAACGTAAACTTGAAGGTGAACGTAAACGTGAAGGTGAACGTAAACGTGATCGTGAACATGAGCGAGAGCGAAATTCCCGAATTTAAAAGTTCTATCTGACATGATTGTTGATGGGATACCGTAAAATCGTACAATTTATTGTTGAAATTCCTGTAGATTTGCTACTGCATACTCATTTCGGATGAAAGAATATGTGGAGGCTGAGTGAACTGGTCGACAATGACTTAGATAGTATCATACTTCTTTTGAGTATGTGGAAATCTGATAACAACTATATGGGAAACTTGTCTCATTTCTGTTCAGAAATTTCTAATGGTTGTAATAACTCTCTAGCATGACGGCGTTCTATCTTAAACCTGCGGTATGTCAGGCATCTATATATGAACATAGCTGTATCCATGTGTTATACTGCTTCTATCAAAATTCTGTCTGGGATAATGGTACATTCTGGTGGAATCTGGGTGAATAGTCATGAAATAACTACGAGTCTCAGTAAATTAGACCTCTCTTCGTATAGGATCTTATGGAATACAAAACTTTAGTGTAGGTCCTCTCCTTTATGCGTAAGCTTAGTCATGAAAAGCTAATAGTGAGAACTGTCAGCACTTCTGCGGTAGTAGTCAGCTAAGTTCTAGAAAATTTATACATTAATCATGGGCGTCGGTCTTGACCATCTGGTGATGGCCTTCACCTTCGCAGAATTGTATGAAATTTCTTTCTGCTGAAATAACATGGCCCAGAAATGCCACCTTGTTCAACTGGAAATCACATCCAGAAAGCTGCGTATATAATTTTCTCTTATCAGAGAATCGGCATGATCGTGAGAAGATGATTCTCATGTTCTCCTCTAGAGTTTAGCATTTCAGGATGTAATAAGTGAGTATACTGATGGTTTTGTTTGAGAACTCATGAAAAAAACTTATTCAGAAATCTCATACTATAGCTGGAGTATTTGGGAGCTCAGAATTATGAGAATTATAAATCAGAATTTTGAGTGATCACAGCGTGTGCAAAAGCAGTCTTGCAAACATCTTGTTCTTACTCTCACTACTGATGGTTGCCTGATTGTGAATTGTTCTAAAAAATGTTTAAGACATCGTAGCAGATCAAATAAAATTTCTATACGTGGAATGAATGTCGACGAAATGGTGATCCAGTAAGTTTTCTGGTGGTCGATATACGATCTCATGTTACCAGCCTTCTGTTTGATAGATAGGAACGGTACACCTTCTTGTGGTGCGTTGGGGCGAATAAAGCCTTGTTTCGATAATTCTTTCAGCAAGTGCTACAGCTCTTTTAACTCAGTTGAAACCCTGCAATAAAGAGTTTTGAAAATAGGTTCTGTTCTTGAGACAAGCTCGATGTTAAGTTATATCTCGTGGTTAGGAAGGAATATCTGGAAAATCTTCTGGAATGACATCTGGAAACTTTAGGATATTCTGCTGGTCGTGAATTTAAGGAATTTCAGAAGTCGCATCATGAATGGTGATCAGAAGTCTTCGCAGCTAAAAGATAATAATTCACATGCTTGTAATGAACAAATCAGGGGTTAGTAAGACGAATCTCGTCTTCAACTAGGAGAAAAAGCCTTTATAAATATGGTGATACTGTGGAGTCTTTTCTGGATCGGAGGCGGGTAATACATGGTTTAAGATAAAGCTGACATAGGAATACGCAAAGTAAACGTGGCAACTTTCACTGATTGTGTTCATCGGTAACCTCACAGAATGAACACTGCGTGTCTAACCTAAAAAATACTCCGGTGGTGGTAACTGAATTGTAATGGTCTGATTTATGCGTGGAATAACAGAACCGGCATACCTCTTTGGAGGGTACTCTGAATTTCTAAGAACCTGGTTTAGAAGGCATACTCGTGTTATGGATCTGGCTTGTACTATGACTGGTATCCTGTCATATGTCTTACGAAATGATACTTGAGACCTGTGTCATGACTGTTGTCTGGACATGTATATAATGGGTGAGTATGATTAAGGTTAAGAATCTCGGGTAACTGCTAGGGTTGGCGGACCGGTTAGACTGCTAACCTCTGTATTTTCGGTCACGTCCGTTCCGGAGTTCCGATGGCAACTAACTGATAAATATAACCATGGGGGTTGTCATTACCGCTTTGTTTGTCAGTTTCACTACCGTCATTATTATGACCGTGATTCCTGTAACTATTCTGCTGAGTGGCTGGCTGGGTACCGGTTCTCACTCTTCTGAATGAAGGTTAGCTGAGTGAAGTGTGACATCTAGTTGAGAAAGTAAAAGCCTGGAATATGATAGTAGTGTTTGATGGTTGAAATTTATTCTTGTCAGAAATTTCAAATTTATAGTTTTCGTCCTTGTTCTGTAGAGTCTTCATCGTATAAACGGCATCAACATCTTGAGAAATCTCCAAAGTATTAGCAGCATCAGCATTTGTGAAGTCTACAAAGTGTTAGCGGCATCAGCATCTGGCAAAATCTTCAACTCACGAGCAGCATCAACACCTGGTAGAATATCGACAAGTGGAAATGCGTGAGATGATTGAGAATCGATTAGCAATATCCATGGAGTAGGGTACCTGGGGTACACCTGGACTAATGTACATGAAGTATAGAATGAATACTGCACATGGAGCATATCCGAGACACTGTACGTGGAGTACACATGCAATACTATACATGGAGTATAACTGAGACACTGTACATGGGGTACATATGGAATACTGTACATGGTACTGGTGGAAATTTTATGGGATGATCGATACTGGTGTTAATCGTCTGACATGGTCAACGGAGATAGTTTGATTTAACTGGTTAGCAAACTGAACTGAAGCAACATGATAACCTGGTAATTCCTGCGTAGACTAAATATCGATTTATAAGGGTTCAAGGATATGATTAAACGGAATTTCAACAATGGTCAGCATAAAGACATGACTGACGAAGACCAACATGATTTATCATGAAACGAGATTTTTTTCTGAAATCCTTTTTGTGTCTTAGCATGAAGACATTATCATTCTGTGGAACATAAAACCCTCGTAAGGAGACATGAAACTGAAACAGCGTGGAAGCGACATCAACTTGAAATTGTGCGAACTGAATTGTCATAAAGACTATAAGAGTATGATCAACTGTGGTTTAACATCAACTGATGTGGATAGTTATGGTTTAATCCACAGTATTCATAGTAGGACGCATGTGACTAAGTATGGGCGATTCTGTTTCGATCCATACTTGTCAAACTTTCTGAGAACCGTCATGTATATAAATGTACAATCTGGGACTAAATATGGTTGGCTGTAGTCTAATTCATATTTGTCAAGATTTTATGAAATGTCATGATACGACAAAGGTGAACAACTATGGATCGGTTCACAAGACAACATTCGACTGACAAGCATGAAATTTAATCTGAACATTAGTGAACGTATATGGGCTGGTTCACCAAGTAATATTCGACTAAAAATATGAATCTGACATGAGTAAGGATGAACGCCTATGGTCAGTTCACCAAAACGAAAATTCGCTAAAAAGCACATGCGATTAAATATGGCCAGTCATGTACCAGCCTTTTACCTAGTCAAAAACTTTAAGAAAACCGACTGATAACTGAAGAAAACTGACTGATAAATGCATGAGAAACATGAAAGATAACAACTCCAAAATCTGGGAAGTTCCTGGTGACTACCCACTAGTTACATGTCAAGTTTTAGAGCCTACAGGTCGAACCTTGCGCTCTGATACCATAATGTAACACCCCACTTGGATAAGTGGACCGTTACGTGTATTTATGACGTGTCATCAAAGCATAAGGTAAATATCCTAAAACACTAACTAACTATAACGGAAATACCGGAATCAAACATCGGTAATCCAACATAAGCTCAAAACATGAAAAGTAAAATACAGAAAGAAAGGACTGAACAATGTCCAACACGCAATATACAAAATGAAGTGCATAAAGTAAAGAAGTCTAGATTGCTTCCATCCAATACACATGCTCTCAGAATCTTAAGAGTGTCCTGGTGTACCTGCCGTTAGAACATGAAAGAACTACGGCTGAGCATAACGCTCAGTGAACGGATATAATGCATGATAAGAATATACTGAACTTGAAATAATTAATAATTACTGAAGCTGAAAGACTGATATGCGGAGTGTGATGAAAACCGTAGAAAATCTGATAAGTATGATTTATAAATAATAAAACTGAACTGTTATCTGTTAAATCTGAAAACATGCATTTACTGTATTTTAATTGCCAAGAGCTTATATAGGTCATGTGTTGTAACAACTGTTGCATGAATAACTGGAGGGGTGACCTCGTCATGCTGTAGAGGGGTGACCTCTAAATAACTGTGTTGGGTGGAGGGATCAGCTCTAATGTGAAGGATGTAAAGCACACATCACATTCACCTGATAACTGTAAACTGATAAGCCTAGGATGCATCCATACGCCCCACTAATAATACTGATAAAATGGCCAAGTTGAACTGAGTGGAACGTTGCGGGATATCACTCTCCCGCAGGTGAGTCATGACACCGGTGCCTCAAGTGTCACGGTTACGGTACCTCCGACACTAGTACTGAACTGTCATGCTTGTATATAAAGCTCAGGCAATATCTTATTTATTAAAATAGTTACTGATAACTTATAACATATACTGGGGGAAACATTTGGCTGCAGACGGGAAATCCTAATCATGCATAGAAGAAAGTCCATACTGAAGGACGGGAAACCCGTACCTTGTGTCCAGTAATGAATTAAGAATGAAAAGCTGAAGGATCTACTCCGTCTTCACGGTTACTACATAAATAAGGGACGTGAAATGAGCGGTCTGATTACTGTTTACTGTTTATTATTGTTCTTAATTCATTTATTATAATCCTGTATTGTTGTACTGTTCTGTATATAATTTTATCACTCTGCCTGTTTTCAAAATTTTACTGATTAGTGTATATCCTGTATTTCTGGTTACTGTATATTTTACTGTGTTATGATATTTACGATAATACTATAAATGGTAAGTTGCTATAAATAGAAAGTTTCCTATATTAAAAAGGTTTCTCAAAAAATAGAAAGTTTCCATGTTTAGTAGTAAGCTTGATTAATAAGTCCAAAACATAAGGTAGAGCTTAATAGTCATAATTTATAAGTCATGTTTTAAATAATTCAAATATTAATACAATCTATCTTGATAAGCTCTTTTTACTGAGTCGTGGAATAATAAGCTAAACTAATTAAGCCGTGACTAATTTTACCAATAATTAAATACGTTAATTATTTTAGAAGCCCGAATCAAATAAGCCAAAATAAATAAATCTAAACTTAATAATCTAATATTAAATAAGCTAAAAAAATTAATAAGCCAAAATTAAATAAGCCTAACTTCATTAAGCCAAATTATATAAGCCGGACATAGCGATTTACCCGACCCGCTTTCCACTTTTCGTCTTTTTTTTTGTACGAACTTTTTTTTTGTTCTTCGGCGGCTGAACTCCCAAGAGGAGACGTCCAGTTTCTTGTTTCTTCACGCCACCAAACCAACATTCATTTGCAACTTCATTTTCTTTTATTATATTATAAACTCCTCGACGAACGTGCCATTAATAATAAATTAATAAGGATGATGATTCTTTTGTTCAATGTTAAAATGAATTGGCAACTTCATCTTTTTTTCTGCCAACCGCGGCGGCTAACACAACCTCTAGGGTTTTTGATTTTTTTTCTAACTTGGTGATAAATGAAATGTCCAAAGTGTTTTGGTTAATATTTTCAATGGGCCGGGCCTTGGACCATAATAAAACTTATAAGGCTTATGCCTAACACCAAGCCCGTTTTAGGTTATTCGTGACTTAACCTATATTTTCGTGTATTCGTATATTAATCCTCGCGTTTTTATTTTTCTGAAACAAAATAATATTTCTGCTGTGATAATTATTTTTCTGAATAATTAGTCGTAATATTATTTTCTGATCTGATAATTATTTTCTGAATGATTAGTTGTAGTAATAATTTATTTAAACTGAGGCGGGTTTTACAGATAACAAACACGTAACCCGTCTGAGACTTCATATCGTCTTTATCACATTGCCAGGACGCATCACAAAAACCTATTACATTCAGTTCTGTGTCTGGTTTCCCTCCAAATACCAAAAACATATCTTTCGTACTTGATGTTCGTTTCACAAGTCTTAAATTTATATTACAAGGTTTAGACAAAACAAGGGACTAGAATATAAACACGGGCAAGTATACCCTTTCATTCGTAAAATAAGTTGTAGTGGTAAGCCAAGATCATTCGCTGAGACTTAGTTTCGTTTTGGTAATCAATTTAATAATTGAAGAAATAAATGATTGAAATAACAATAGTAACAAGTATGACTAATATGGGATAGTTCGTATGAGTTCGTGATGATGATGATAATAATGACCGAGATATGTTTATTTAGGTAAAGAGTGATAATCCTTTTTCGTCAAAATGGCATTTGCACAATTTACTTTGGTGTGATTCAAGACTTATATTTATTCAAGTGACTAAGCTCAAAACAAGTTCCCAACGAGTTCAATATTTTATCTAGGTTTCTAAGCGGATCTCTCCAACCAAAGATTCGAAACCATAGACAAGTCTTTAAAAACTTATTATAACAATTTGCGTTTCTCAACGCCAAACTATCGTAACAAATCAACTCTAGATATAATATGGTTTATAGAACGAGGTGGTAAAATAGTTCTACAACAATAGCTTGAAATAAATTATAAAGGATCATATTATAGCATCATCACTAATCATAGTCACATACCCATATAGTCACAAATAGCTTAGCCTAACATAGTAATCAAAGTAACAAATGGAAAAGAGTAAGAGAACATCGTACTTAGATTTGATCGAATGAACGAGTACACAAGTGTCACGATTGTATCGTTCCTCCAAGAATCAAAGAGTGAAATACTCTCGTTACAAGTATTTCCCAAAAGTGGATAATACTGAAATATTACTAAAAAGCTAAGAATACTCGGATTATATAGTAGTAGTTGAGAGATGTGTTGTGTTGTAAATGAGTATAAGTGGCTCCTATTTATAGTGCTGGCTGAGACGAAATGTGCGCCGCACTTCTCCGAAAGTGCTCGCACTTTGGAGACGGGAATGTGCGCCGCACTTCTGACATTGTGCGTCGCACTTTTGTGCGTTCCAGAATCTTCTTCCAATAGTTTTGCTTATTTGCACATTAAGGACTCTTCTTTGTATTTCTTCCCTTTGATTCTTCATGCTTTATACCTGCATATAAAACGCAATATATTAAGTATCGAAAGCTCTTATTTATAACAAAAAGTGGCATTATAATAACGGGTTGAATATGTATATTTAGGTCGTTATAAAATTCTAAGTTGTTTGATGCTTACTGCAACATGATTAACGAATTAGCAGCAGGGTATGAGTTGGACATGATTCGTGATCTTGGTGTCTATCCTACGAAGATACTATTGTTTATTCCTATTATGTAGGAATATTCACATATTCCTCTTTTTAAACGTAAGTAAGGTAGTGATGATTACTTGTGGTCCCAGGCAGAAGTTACGCAAGTTTTATAGTCAGTTATATTGGTTATGACTATTGGGACACATGATTGACTTTCATGTGTGATATAAACGTTGAAGAGATTTGGTTGTTTTATTCTGTGTTACAGTAAATATAAAACATTCCAAAGATTGGAAGTATTACTATCACGTGAAGTAACTCAGGCGTTGTTATAGTAAAGTGGGTCCAGTTATTATTAACGTGGGATAGGCTTGTACTATGATGAAGTCGTGATTCATGGATTACTTATGGAAAGATACGATTCACAAATGCGTATATTCAGGAATCGTCATTTATTATGCGTTGATATTGGTGCGTAATATTTGGAGGAGGCTGCGTGATTTGTGGGATTTGAAACAGACGTGTGATATTTAATGGGTCCTCATTTATAGGGATATATTCTTACGTGATATAAAAGAATGAATATCTTTTATATTATTGCATGGTGATCACGTGAATTTTACAACTATGTGATAAGAATTTATGAAGGACACGTTCTGTTAGAAAATGGTTAGCCGCTGACGTTTGTTATTTAGGCGCTGACAAGGTCTAAGTTTGACGCTGACAAAGAATAAGTTAAACGCTGATAGAAAGTGTTGACAAGTGTTTTCCGAGGAATGATTGTTTAAGCACTGTTAGGTATTGTCCGATATCTGGCAATACATATGGTTAAGATATTGGACATTGAAGGTTATTGGACAACAAAGGAATAGCTGCTGTTTGAAAATTGGTACGATTTTAGCACACAAAAAGAGGTATTTACACGCAAAGGTACATGGAATCTCCGTTTTTATACAGAATATCAATTTGATATTAATGGCTCGGATATTTTTAAAGGGGTCAATGATTTTTCTAAGTTAGCACCAATTAGCGAAGTATTATTGGAGTAATGTTTATTATGTAATCGGGATAGCCTTGTGAAAGAGTTATTCGCTAACAGCTTTTACATATAAAGATATTGGTTCATTAAGACTTGTCATGAAGAGGTGTTGGCTTAAAGGGGAGAATTCTTATGGTAAGTTTGATGTTTGAAGAAGATTTTCGCGAGGTTATGTTCTATCATATCTTAAAAGTAATTAGCATTACAATTAACTTTTAAGATAACTTGTTTGTGCTTTTAATGGTTGGTGACGAATACTTGTCATAACACTTGAAGGAGTTACATTATCGTGCTCAGTGTCTCACAAAGGATGAGAATATTGACAAGGGATCGAGGTCTACTTATACTTTGTGCCATGAGTATAAGTTCTTTATCACGTGGATAATACAAGACATAGAACATAGGTTTGGGTTACTCTACTTCTACATCAAGAATATTATAGTTAATTTTCTTCAAGATCATTACATAGAGCTACGTTTGGAGAATCTTCAAGATTGTGTACATTGTTTACTTCCTTGTTGATGTGACAAAAAGGGGAAGACATACATGCTACAATTGAGGGGAAGCAATTTGAAGATGATATACAACTTACAAGAGATACACATAGAGTTTTGCCGACATCAACTAGGGGAAGATTGTTGGGTCAAAAAGTTGATGTGGCAGAAACTCAAAAACGAAGAAAACATGAAGGCATTTGTCTAAGCGTTGACAAGTGTAATCCAGGCGTTTTCAAGAGTAAATTAGGCGTTGACAGAAGTCAACAAAAGTCAAACGCTGTTGGAAGCTTCTATTTAGGATAAGTATGTAGAATATTATTCTGTATTAGTTATTTAAATAGAAGATTTACATGTTTATTCATAATTATCTCTTGTAAACCCTAATCCTTAGTCTATAAAAGGAACAAGGGTCTTAGGTTTTATTCATAACTTTCATATACAATGTAAACCTAAAGCGTGTGTCGACTAGGTGTGGGATTCAATGTACACACACCTAGTGGTTGTTGATTGTTAATATAATTAGCAACCCAATTGTTTAATTCATGTGTTTTGTGCCTAAACACCTTGTTAATGATTGTTGTTCTAATTTTGCTTTGATTATGTTAATCATATGAACAATGATCATTCCTAGTAGCTGAAAGATCGAGGCAACCAAGGTTTCCACAGTTGGTATCAGAGCCTCGTGGCTCGTGATGCTAGGACCAACAAGGTGTTCGTGTTTTGAGAAGAAAAGAAAAATCCGTCTAGGGTTTTTCTGGACGTTTTTGTGTGCGCAGCAGTATTCAGAAGGTCATAACTTTTGATTGGACCATTGGATCGTCACGAGATTTCTTGTGTGTATTCTACACACATATTTCTAAACATCCATCGGAGGGATTGTCCAGATTAGCCCTCAATCAAAAGTTATTAGGCGTCAAAGTTGGCAGCAGTGGTGATTTTTCAGTTTTCTATTTTCACATAAAATCATGATTTAGGGTTTCCACAAACCCTAGATCATTCTTAAACAGAAAAGGTGATGTGTTGCTGTTTGTAGAGACTAATCATACTAGCTTGGTGAGTGGTTTCTTACAATCACGATGAACTCTAGTGTGATATTATCCGTTCGTGGCTGCTATGATATTCGTTATTTTTAGGGTTTTTCCACAAACCCTAGATCTGTGATTATGGACCAGGAATAGAAATTATATTGTTGGGGTTTGGAGAATAAAATTCTAAGTTGTTTGATGCTTACTGCAACATGATTAACGAATTAGCAGCAGGGTATGAGTTGGACATGATTCGTGATCTTGCTGTCTATCCTACGAAGATACTGTTGTTTATTCCTATTATGTAGGAATATTCACATATTCCTCTTTTTAAACGTAAGTAAGGCAGTGATGATTACTTGTGGTCCCAGGCAGAAGTTACGCAAGTTTTATAGTCAGTTATATTGGTTATGACTATTGGGACACATGATTGACTTTCCTGTGTGATATAAACGTTGAAGAGATTTGGTTGTTTTATTCTGTGTTACAGTAAATATAAAACATTCCAAAGATTGGAAGTATTACTATCACGTGAAGAAACTCAGGCGTTGTTATAGTATAGCGGGTCCAGTTATTATTAACGTGGGATAGGCTTGTACTATGATGAAGTCGTGATTCATGGATTACTTATGGAAAGATACGATTCACAAATGCATATATTCAGGAATCGTCATTTATTATGCGTTGATATTGGTGCGTAATATTTGGAGGAGGTTGCGTGATTTGTGGGATTTGAAACAGACGTGTGATATTTAATGGGTCCTCATTTATAGGGATATATTCTTACGTGATATAAAAGAATGAATATCTTTTATATTATTGCATGGTGATCACGTGAATTTTACAACTATGTGGTAAGAATTTATGAAGGACACGTTCTGTTAGAAAATGGTTAGCCGCTGACGTTTGTTATTTAGGCGCTGACAAGGTCTAAGTTTGACGCTGACAAAGAATAAGTTAAATGCTGATAGAAAGCGTTGACAAGTGTTGTCCGAGGAATGATTGTTTAAGCGCTGTTAGGTATTGTCCGATATCTGGCAATACATATGGTTAAGATATTGGACAGTGAAGGTTATTGGACAACAAAGGAATAGCTGCTGTTTGAAAATTGGTACGATTTTAGCACACAAAAAGAGGTATTTACACGCAAAGGTACATGGAATCTCCGTTTTTATACAAAATATCAATTTGATATTAATGGCTCGGATATTTTTAAAGGGGTCAATGATTTTTCTAATTTAGCACCAATTAGCGAAGTATTATTGGATTAATGTTTATTATGTAATCGGGATAGCCTTGTGAAAGAGTTATTCGCTAACAGCTTTTACATATGAAGATATTGGTTCATTAAGACTTGTCATGAAGAGGTGTTGGCTTAAGGGGAAGAATTCTTATGGTAAGTTTGATGTTTGAAGAAGATTTTCGCGAGGTTATGTTCTATCATATCTTAAAAGTAATCAGCATTACAATTAACTTTTAAGATAACTTGTTTGTGCTTTTAATGGTTGGTGACGAAGACTTGTCATAACACTTGAAGGAGTTACATTATCGTGCTCAGTGTCTCACAAAGGATGAGAATATTGACAAGGGATCGAGGTCTACTTATACTTTGTGCCATGAGTATAATATCACGTGGATAGTACAAGACATGGAACATAGGTTTGGGTTACTCTACTTCTACATCAAGAATATTATAGTTATTTTTCTTCAAGATCATTACATAGAGCTACGTTTAGAGAATCTTCAAGATTGCGTACATTGTTTACTTCCCTGTTGATGTGACAAAAAGGGGAAGACATACATGCTACAATTGAGGGGAAACAATTTGAAAATGATGTACAACTTACAAGAGATACACATAGAGTTTTGCCGACATCAACTAGGGGAAGATTGTTGGGTCAAAAAGTTGATGTGGCAAAAACTCAAAAACGAAGAAAACATGAAGGCATTTGTCTATGCGTTGACAAGTGTAATCCAGGCATTGTCAATAGTAAATTAGGCGTTGACAGAAGTCAACAAAAGTCAAACGCTGTTGGAAGCTTCTATTTAGGATAAGTATGCAGAATATTATTCTGTATTAGTTATTTAAATAGAAGATTTACATGTTTATTTATAATTATCTCTTGTAAACCCTAATCCTAGTCTATAAAAGGAACAAGGGTCTTAGGTTTTATTCATAACTTTCATATACAATGTAAACCTAAAGCGTGTGTCGACTAGGTGTGGGATTCAATGTACACACACCTAGTTGTTGTTGATTATTAATATAATTAGCAACCCAATTGTTTAATTCATGTGTTATGTGCCTAAACACCTTGTTAATGGTTGTTGTTCTAATTCCGCTTTGATTATGTTAATCACATGAACAATGATCATTCCTAGTAGCTAAAAGATCGAGGAAACCAAGGTTTCCACAAAGATAACACTCAAGTAGCTCAGTCACAAAATAGATAGCTACCACAGGTTTGTACATGACACATAAACATAACCGTTGCGATGTGAGCACCAGATAACTTTTCAAAGAAGCAAAACGTGATAATAATGAGGGTTTGAAACAAAATATGCCTTGTCAAAGTCTTACAACAACTATACTAGAATACTTTATTTTTTTTATTTTTTTTGTATTTTTTATTTATTTTTATTAATTTAAGGGAACAGCTGATAGTTGTAAAATCACACTTGTTGAGGAAAACAAGGCAATTAGGGTAAGTATTAACGAGTAGTTTAGGAAAACCACAAGTTATGACCCAAAAATAAAGTGAGTTCGTTCTCAAGGAGGCTAGTGTGTTGTGTAATGAATTGATTTTAATTGTGATTTTATTGAGAAGAAAAAGAAATAATAGGGTGAGAGAAAGAAATGACGGTTACGAAGACGGATCGAGCTAAGACGAAAAGGCGTTCACGTAAAACCGTAAAAACTACAACAATTAAAATTTTTGAACCTAAAAATTAATTAAAAGCTAAAAGTAGTCTAAAATAATATAATTAAGAATAAAAATCCAATAAAAATATTTTAAAACCTTTTATTAATTAAATATTTATTTTTAAATACTAATTAAAGTCCTAAAATTAAATATAATTAATCAAAATGTCCAAAATATTATTTTATTGAACAAATAACTTACTTATATTATCTAAAGACTAAAAAGTATTTTTCTTAATTTTTAAAAACTATTTTTATATTTTTAAATCACTAAAAACTATTTTAAAACTAAAATAATTATAAAAAATAATAAAATAATGCCAAAAATAATTTGATACTTTTAAAAATCCTAAATTACTCTAATGAACAAAAGAAAAATGAAAAAGTTTGAAAAACAATAAATTTACCACTAAAAGACAAAAATAGTTTAATATAAAACCCTAATTAAATTAAATTAATTATAAAAAATAATTAAAAGGTGAACAGTGAAAACTTTTTTAACAAAATCTTAAATTATTATTCTAAGTCTAGGAAAAATTTTAAAACAGAAAAATATTAATTTTTGGCACTAAATGCCAAAAACAGAAAAATAAAAAGTTAATAAAAAATGATATTTAATCTAATAAATACTAAATGAACAGTAATAAAAATTCTATTTAAACAGAAAAATCAAAAATTAAATTAGAAAAATTACAAAACCAGTTTCAAGTCCTAACTCTAAAAATTGGGCACTAAAGACAAAAATTCTCAAAAGCTGATAGTGACACTTTGCTGGTTTTGTCTGCTAGTAAAGCAGTGGTAAAAATTGTGCTACCAGTGGGAAAGGAGTTCCCACTCCTAGTGTATTTTCTTGGTCAGTTGACCAATTGAGCTTAGGAAAGCTTTTGGATGGGTTTCTTTTGGCACAAAGGGCACACTTATACTCAGTTGAGTATAAGGAGTCTAAATAAACACAAAAACACTCAAGTCACTTAGCAAAATAAGCACCAAATAAGCCAAAGAAGTTTCTGATTAATGCTTCATGTTTCTGATGAACAGTGACCCCTAAGTTACTTGCACAAATACGACTTTTAAACCCCAAGATCTTGCATACAATCCAACCAAATGGCATACAAGCAATTTCAATCCCTAGTTGATCAGTTTGGCTAACAACATGCAAGATTTGATGGCAAAATTTTCATAAAAACATGCACAAAAGGGCAGTTACTGATTTAGGAGCTATTTTCCAAAATTAAAGCATACAAATGTGTTTAAACTCCACCAAACAGAAACCTAAGCTAGAATAAAACCTATAACTACCCAAGGAGTGGTTATAACAGGTTTATACTCCAAAAGTCTTTCACCAATCTTGATTAAACACCAGATCCAAACACTCCTTTAAATTTCAGATTTGAATTTTTTCAAAGCAAATCAAATCAAATGACACCCAAACTGATCTAAAACTAATCTAGCATGCATACAACATCAAAATAAGCAATATTAAACACTCAAATAAACACTTAACCAGTTTTCATGCAAAATCACATAAACCAAAATTTTGACAACTTGAAAACTAGAAACAAGGATTTACCTTGTAGGACCCACATCCAGGTCCCACAATGGCTGCATAGCCATCTCCAAACAGGTCCAGACCTGTGCAGAACCTTGGACTAAACAAGCTCTAATGGAACCTGCTAAGAACAAATAAAGAACACAATCGGTACTTTCTGATTTTATCAAACCTTTTAAACCTTTTTCAAATATTTTCTTTAAACCCGTTTCCTTTCAAAAACACTTCAAGAAACCAACCAAACAAAACTTGGAAAACCAAGATTCAGAACAAGATTTAACCCAAAAATTTCACCCTTTTTCAAAAACTTGAAACATGATGACTTTTGAAAAATCCTTGCTAAAATATCAAATGTGGAACTCAGAATTCTAGATTAAAAAACATTCACCAACTTTTAATAACTTATAAAAGGAATTACATTTACCAAATACCAACTTTATATTAATCAAAAAGGAATTACAAGATTTTTTGCTAGAAAACTGGAACAAGAAATACAACCCACAAACGGGTGTATTTATACAAGAGAAAGGAAAATTCTAGAATACTAAAACCCTAAGTATGAAAAGCCCTAAAATGCCCTTTGAAAAGTCTTCAAGTCTTGGTCAAATTCGGATCATATGATCTTGGTGGTGTCATGTGAAGATGCCAGGCTGTGTTGGATGATCAGGGACGTTAAAATGTGCTTGGGGACCAAGGACTACCATCCAGCCGTTTAACTTGTCTGGTATTGGGGTTTGGGGACAAAGACGGGTGCAGGGGAGGGTCCCACAAGACACATGGGTGTGTCTTGTGTTAATTTGGGATGTGGGTTTTGATGACAAAGATGGTAATCAAGGATCTGGAGCAGAAGAAACAAAACCCCCTTGTTTTTAGTTGTATTGAGTCTGGGATTATTAGGGTTTATAAAGGTGATTAAAGGCAGTTTAATCCATTTTGGGCAAAGGGATTTTTAAATGTAGTGTTTAGTGGGAAAATGGTTGACTCATTTGACCAGGTTTATTAAACCTGGTGGTGGGTTGTGGGCTGGGTTTGGACGGGTTGGGTCGGGTAAAGGGTATGGTAAATGGGTGGGTTGAGTGAGGTGTCAAGCACTGAGTGGTGGTGAGAGTTTAGTTGTCTGGCAGTGATGCCCCCCCATGTTTCTTCCTTTCTTCATGTTGTAAATAATCAGCTCCAAACCACTTTTCCTTTATAAATAAGTTTGGCATTTTGACACTTTTGGCACAATTAAGTTTTCAAACTTAATATAAGGACTTCAAATGTAAATTCTTCAATTCCCAAGGGCTAAACTTGTACAATCTTCATTCCTCAAGGACCATTCTTGCATAACTTGATTTCTACAAGGACCAATCTTGATAAATCTTCAAAATTTGAGGGACTAAAGTTGCCAATCTTCAATTCTTCAAGGTCATTTTTGGAAATTCCAGATTTGGGCCCGGTTCATTGTGCGGCTTCGTTTCCTGTGTTCGTTTTTGATTGATTCTTGTGATCTTTTTGCCATTTCCTCAATATCCATACCTAAAATACACAAGCAACAAACACGAGCATATATTTGGCAGTTTTAATGATATTTTATGCATGTTAAGCCCGATTTGGACGATGAGACTATGTATAAAAGCAGTCTCATCACTCCCCCATACTAAACCATTGCCGTGCCCTCACGCAATGCTAGAATAAAGTATCATAGCACTTCAAAAATTCATTTTTATTCACTTTATTGAATGATAAACTAGCTACACTACCACTATTGTGTTATAGACATAATGTATGATTTTCATCGCAAAATGGGACGTTTAGGTTCATAGAATAAGAACACGTGAATGCTTCGTGAGAAATAATTTCATCGTCCTCGATTTTCACCCCAATTCCATGCCAAGCGTGCAACAAGATCATTGTCATTATAAGTTAGTAATGCTAACACTACTCATATGCCCTAATCACGTACTTATCCTCCCATTATTCCTAAGTTGTATCTCTTATATTTTATTTTGTCTTGAATGTTTCACGAGGATACATCATTGACTTATGCGATAATAGAGATTTAGGTCTAAAAATAGAGTCCTAACGGTGTAACCAAGACCATCAAATCAATAACCCCTCCTAATAGACAACGATGTTAAAAAATTAAGTTGACAAGAAGAATCGATAAACACGGTTTTATAACGGTTTTGAACATGAGACTTATTACCAAGACTTTTATACGCCCCCTAACGGAAGGGCCTTATTATCTTTGGTTTACCTCCATCTTTTATTCAACTTCGCCATGAAGCTTTTATTATGACTTCAGTCTTGCCTTGCCTTTTATTATCCGCCTCACCGGTGGTTTTATTAGCCAAAGACGTATATCCTCACGCTAAAGCGAATTTTGGATCTTTAAAGCTTCGAAGATTAAGGCTTGATTCACTTTATATTTTGCATAGATTTTAGGCCTTGTGGGGCTTCAAATTGTTTGCTAGATTTAGGTGAGCACTTGAAATCTTATTATTGGGTGAAGCTTTCGATTATTCGGGTTGCCAATACTTCAAAACCGTGACGCTGGCGATACCTAATGTCTTCCCAATTTAATTACACGAAAGCTACTAGAAAAGACTAGAAACCCAACAATCCTAATTAAACCGCTAAGTCAATATTTATTAAGCAAAAAATATTTACATGCGAAGGGAGAATAAGCAAACAACGAGAACACATGAGTTTTTGAAAGAATACGAGTACTCTACGTTTAACATAGTAACTTATAATTAACTCTATCATTTCTCGTCCTCATTTAAGAGACTTAGCCTCATATAAGTTAAGGAACCAAAGCTAAGTGCTCAACACGCACGGTCGAGTAAAAAATTACTCTTATTCTCGCCATCGGAAAACCTACATTCGTGTCTTCAAACACTTATAAAACATGAGAAATTTTTTTAAAATTTGGCCATTTTTAGCCTTATTTTGCAACAAAAACGATAAACAAAAAGATAAACTTTGGAAAGCGTGAAGGTTTGGCAAGGCAAGTATCTATTCACCCCCCATACTAAAGTTAAACATTGTCCTCAATGTTTCGAGTCTAGGGGTGCAAACACCCCCATACTAGAGATGTAGTCGAATGCCTAATCTAGCATGGAAAGGGTGTAACCAATAAATTAATAGCCGTTTACGAAGTGTGCTAAAAAACTAAGGTTAGAACATCAAAAGGATATATCATTTGGATATTGAGAAAGTCTTCAAAGTAAACGATCGAGTGTTCCCATAAAACGAACACGAGAGGCTCTAATCGTGAAGATCATGATCTAAAAACCACAATACACAAACATCCACGGAACAAAGGTTGGAAGGGCACAAATCCCCTCACATTAAACTAATTAGAAAGCAATAATATGTACATGGATAAGCATGGGTCTCCCCCATGAGGCACCTTGTTTTTGATAACCGAGTCAAAAGTTGGACTCGAATCCCTATAAATGTGATCATTTAGGGATTATCATGGTATGGTCAATTTTTAGTGGGGATTACATGATAAACAAGGCCCAAAAACAACCGGTATAAAGGACTAAGTCCTTTAATGGTGCAAAATACCGGGGTCGAAGATGGCGTTCTCGTTTTCATTGGAAAAACAAATCAACGCCACTCCATCATGTGCCAATAAAAACTCAAAGAGTTTCAAGAAAATAGGAGAGAAGAAATAGAAGGGTGGGACAATGGGTAAGTCATAAAAACATTGAGCTACTCGAGGTAGACTCGCACCAATCAAATAGAAAGATTTTCCATTTATTGCATCGGTGGAAGACCGAGATTTCCCTATATAAGCAATTCCAGGATCAAATATCTCGTCCTCGGTGGAGAAAGGAAAGGGAACATAAGGGATTTCCCCCACACTAAGTCCACACAAAGCATCGTCAAAAGGAGAAGACGAGCTTGTAGTACTCAATATACGTGGTGATGACGGAGTTAGCATTGTAGAAAAATCTTTTAAATTCAATTCAAAATCTTTTCCTTTTTCATCTTTTAAACTCTCCTTGTGAAAACCCGATTTAATTATGTCAAAAATATTTGGTGTTTCTAAAGAAATATTAGTCACACTAAAAATTCTCACATTTGAAAACCGTTTTGGCAAAGGTGGTGGTAAGTTTTCAAAACGTTTGTCAACAAAGAAAACTCCCCCATCGGGATCAACACATTCATCATCCGAAGAATCATTCACAATTGGATTCGTAGGCTTAACACTCTTAACCTCCACCGGCGGAGGGGACGGAACTTCATTTTTCTCATCAACTCCTAATACTCTTTTTGAAATCTTTTTGCAAATGTTTTTGATGGGATTGACATTGTACAAAGACGTGATAGAATACACATGAGAAAGCGTAGAGTTTTGAGTTGCATTAATGACGAGTTCTTCCTCATTGAAACGAAGAGTGATTTTCCTTGCATGCACATCGATAAGTGCTCTCGAGGTATCCAAAAATGATCGACCTAAAATTAGAGGAACTTTAGGATCGATAGGAATGTCAACAACAATAAGTCTACGGGATAGTAGAACTTTCCAACTTTCACGAAGACGTCCTCGGCTACTCCACAAGCTAGAATCGTAGAATGATCGGCCATCTCGATTGACATTCTTGAAGGAGTGAGATTGGGAAGATTGAGCGATTTAAAAATCTCAAGAGGCATCAAATTAATACTAGCACCAAGATCGGCCAAGGCGTAGCATTCTTCCATGTCTTGTATAGCACATGGGATTAAACACTTGCCGGGATCACCGACTTTTTGAGGTATGCGGCTAAGAAATACCGATGAACAACTAGACGATTTTTGCAATTTCTCTTTGTTATTCAACATACTTTTGAAGTTCACGGCAAATCGAGGCATCATGACTAAGGCGTCGGCAAAACTTATATTAAAATGCAAGTCACGAAACATTTTCATAAAAAGTTCAAATTGATAGTTATTTCGTTCTTGTGCCTTTTCCTTGTCTCGTCTTGAAGGGTATGGTAAAGGTGGTGTGGGTTGGGGCATAGGCATAGGCATCGGCCTTGGAATCTCGGGTGCCACTATTGGTATTGGTTCACCCGTAGGTGTGGTTTGAGCGGTACTTCGTGGGCTTGTAATGTGCTCCTTTTCGACCACCACCTCGGGTTCTTTCTGTTTTTCCTTCTCTATAGAAGTACTTGGACGAGAAATGGGTTCTTTGAAAGTTTTACCACTACGAGTAGTAATAACCTTCAATTCTCCTTTCGGGTTCACGATGGTATCACTAGGAAGACCACCCGAAGAAGAAGGTTTACACATGATAGCTTCAAACATTTTTCCCATTCGGTCTTCAAATTTAGATTGCCTAGCATCCGCTTTTAACAACTCTTGCTTAATCTCATGTTGACCTTGCTCCATTTTTTGTTGATTTTGTTGGAGTCGTTGAACATTTCCTTCCATTTTATTAGCATGAGTTTTAAGTTCATTAGCAAGTTCGTTTTTAAGCTCGTTTTTCAACTCGGATCTTAAGCTAACCATTTCACGTTGCATATTGTCAAACTTAGCATCGTTTGCTTTAGCATAATTCAAAAACTCTCCTTGAAGATTTTTGGTGTGATCATTTTGAAAACCTTGAGTGGTAGCTTGAAAATCACGGTTTTGGTTTTGGTTTGAAATTTGCCCATTTCCACTTTGATAATTACCCTTGTTGTAATTCCTTTGATTTCCTTGATAATTTCCATCTTGGTTGTTGTTTCGATAGTTATTAGCATTTTGATTTGGTGGAGCTTGATTTTGGCGGGAACCTTGGCCGTTTTGGTTATAAGTTCCCGTGGCTATATAAGCACTCGAAGTGTTACCATCCGCGGTAATGCACTCGGAAAGATCATGAGCTCCACCACACGACAAACAACTCTTAGAAACCGCTTTAACCGAAGCAGAATTTGAAGCTTCTTGAGCTTTCCAATGGGACATAAGGCTAGCAAATCTATCAAAAAACCGATTTTCTTCATTTGCCTCATCATGTAAAGCATTAATGCTACGAGACGATGACGAGCCCATTTTGGCAACACTCGGTGTGTTACGAGGGCTATAAACCTTAGACCTATTCTCAGTTATGACCAAAGCTTCCTCAACCGTTTTACACAAAAATTACCACCCGCGGCGGCATTTAAATAATCTCTTTCATGATCATTAAGTCCATTGTAAAACGTGTCAATTTGATGTAAGTCGGAAAAACCGTGATGAGGACATTCATGTAACATCTCCTTAAACCTATTCCAAGCCGTTGAAAAACTTTCATTTGATTCTTGTGAAAATTTTGAAATCTCATTTTTCAAATGCTTAGTCTTAGAGGGCGGAAAAAATTGGTTCACAAATTTCGAAACGAGATCCTTCCACGTCAATATAGAATTGGGTGGCTCTTTCTCTAACCAAATTTTATCGGGCCCCGCTAAGGAATACAGAAAAAGCATCATCTTAATCGAGTCATTCGAGACATCCTTGAATTTGTAAGTGGCGGTAAGACGATTGAATTGGCGGATATGGTTGTGGGGATTGTCCTTCTCATCACCATGGAATTTGTTGTTTTGGATCATCGACAACAAACCCGTTTTCACCTCAAAATTCTCCGCAAGGATAGCGGGAATCACAATAGCTTCTCCATAACCCTCGGTGGCTGCTTGAAGTAACTCCATCATAGTTCGATTCGCCATGGTTGGTGCTTCCCATATAATGGGTTCGTCAATAGGAGACTCATCACTAGAATGAGTTGGAGTGGGAGTTTTGTTCTTTCGTCTACGTGCACGTTTTGCTTGATTACGAGTTAGCATAAACGTCACGTACAACGTGGAGACGAGCAAAGAAGATTCTTTTTGGTGTTTTGTATTTTTCAATTTTTTTGTGGTTTTTGATTGTATTAACCTTTTTGGAAATTGGTGAATGTATTAAGTAGACAAAAATCTACAAATCTCCTCCTTAATCAAATCTCTCGATTAAAGAAGCCTCAAGGAATGAAAACGATCACGTGAAGTGAACGCCTTCGATGACTTTAGAACGATGGTGGAACACCAAATCGTTCAAGAGGGTTTAATCAATAGAAACCAAGAAAATATATATATGATATGTAATAATACTTTGGGCGGCAAAACCCTCGATTAGCTTTCAAAATCAAATACGCACAAGCAAGCGGAAGAAACGAGGCGGCGCGAAGCACTTAAGAGCCTTTTTCCTTTAGGTCGTGAAATACAACCGCCTTATACCCCCTTATAGTTTGTATTTTTCAAAATCGAGCTTCACGAAAGTATTTATCTATTTTTGCCTTTTTTCTTTGGTTTGAGATTCGAATACAATGATTGGGTAATGACCTCCCAAGTCAAGGTTGTGATTGCTCACGTATTTGGAGTACTTGTGAATTTATTGTTCTACGTATACAATATAGTAATAGTATTCACACAAAAACCAAAAAACGATAATACGTATTAGTAGAGTGCTACTAATACAAATACTAATTATGGCTATATGAAAAAAAACAACAATTGTTCAACCAAAACAAAACACGCCTCCCCGGCATCGGCGCCAAATTGATAGTTGTAAAATCACACTTGTTTAGGAAAACAAGGCAATTAGGGTAAGTATTAACGAGTAGTTTAGGAAAACCACAAGTTATGACCCAAAAATAAAGTGAGTTCGTTCTCAAGGAGGCTAGTGTGTTGTGTAATGAATTGATTTTGATTGTGATTTTATTGAGAAGAAAAAGAAATAATAGGGTGAGAGAAAGAAATGACGGTTACGAAGACGGATCGAGCTAAGACGAAAAGGCGTTCACGTAAAACCGTAAAAACTACAAAAATTAAAATTTTTGAACCTAAAAATTAATTAAAAGCTAAAAGTAGTCTAAAATAATATAATTAAGAATAAAAATCCAATACAAATATTTTAAAACCTTTTATTAATTAAATATTTAATTTTAAATACTAATTAAAGTCCTAAAATTAAATATAATTAATCAAAATGTCCAAAATATTATTTTATTGAACAAATAACTTACTTATATTATCTAAAGACTAAAAAGTATTTTTCCTAATTTTTAAAACTATTTTTCTATTTTTAAATCACTAAAAACTATTTTAAAACTAAAATAATTATAAAAAATAATAAAATAATGCCAAAAATAATTTGATACTTTTAAAAATCCTAAATTACTCTAATGAACAATAGAAAAATGAAAAAGTTTGAAAAACAATAAATTTACCACTAAAAGACAAAAATAGTTTAATATAAAACCCTAATTAAACTAAATTAATTATAAAAAATAATTAAAAGGTGAACAGTGAAAACTTTTTTAACAAAAAATCTTAAATTATTATTCTAAGTCTAGGAAAAATTTTAAAACAGAAAAATATTAATTTTTGGCACTAAATGCCAAAAACAGAAAAATAAAAAGTTAATAAAAAATGCTATTTAATATAATAAACACTAAATGAACAGTAATAAAAATTCTATTTAAACAGAAAAATCATAAATTAAATTAGAAAAATTACAAAACCAGTTTCAAGTCCTAACTCTAAAAATTGGGCACTAAAGACAAAAATTCTCAAAAGCTGATAGTGACACTTTGCTGGTTTTGTCTGCTAGTAAAGCAGTGGTAAAAATTGTGCTACCAGTGGGAAAGGAGTTCCCACTGCTAGTGTATTTTCTTGGTCAGTTGACCAATTGAGCTTAGGAAAGCTTTTGGATGGGTTTCTTTTGGCACAAAGGGCACCCTTATACTCAGTTGAGTATAAGGAGTCTAAGTAAACACAAAAACACTCAAGTCACTTAGCAAAATAAGCACCAAATAAGCCAAAGAAGTTTCTGATTAATGCTTCATGTTTCTGATGAACAGTGACCCCTAAGTTACTTGCACAAATACTAATTTTAAACACGAAGATCTTGCATACAATCCAACCAAATGGCATACAAGCAATTTCAATCCCTAGTTGATCAGTTTGGCTAACAACATGCAAGATTTGATGGCAAAATTTTCATAAAAACATGCACAAAAGGGCAGTTACTGATTTAGGAGCTATTTTCCAAAATTAAAGCATACAAATGTGTTTAAACTCCACCAAACAGAAACCTAAGCTAGAATAAAACCTATAACTACCCAAGGAGTGGTTATAACAGGTTTATACTCCAAAAGTCTTTCACTAATCTTGATTAAAAGATCCAAACACTCCTTTAAATTTCAGATTTGAATTTTTTCAAAGCAAATGAAATCAAATGACACCCAAACTGATCTAAAACTAATCTAGCATGCATACAACATCAAAATAAGCAATATTAAACACTCAAATAAACACTTAACCAGTTTTCATGCAAAATCACATAAACCAAAATTTTGACAACTTGAAAACTAGAAACAAGGATTTACCTTGTGGGACACACATCCAGGTCCCACAATGGCTGCATAGCCATCTCCAAACAGGTCCGGACCTGTGCAGAACCTTGGACTAAACAAGCTCTAATGGAACCTGCTAAGAACAAATGAACAACACAATAGGTACTTTCTGATTTTATCAAACCTTTTAAACCTTTTTCAAATATTTTCTTTAAACCCTTTTCCTTTCAAAAACACTTCAAGAAACCAACCAAACAAAACTTGGAAAACCAAGATTCAGAACAAGATTTAACCCAAAAATTTCACCCTTTTTCAGAAACTTGAAACAGGATGACTTTTGAAAAATCCTTGCTAAAATATCAAATGTGGAACTCAGAATTCTAGCTTAAAAAACATTTACCAACTTTTAATAACTTATAAAAGGAATTACATTTACCAAATACCAACTTTATATTAATCAAAAAGGAATTACAAGATTTTTTGCTAGAAAACTGGAACAAGAAATACAACCCACAAACGGGTGTATTTATACAAGAGAAAGGAAAATTCTAGAATACTAAAACCCTAAGTATGAAAAGCCCTAAAATTCCCTTTGAAAAGTCTTAAAGTCTTGGTCAAATTCGGATCATGTGATCTTGGTGGTGTTATGTGAAGATGCAAGGCTGTGTTGGATGATCAGGGACGTTAAAATGTGCTTGGGGACCAAGGACTACCATCCAGCCGTTTAACTTGTCTGGTATTGGGGTTTGGGGACAAAGACGGGTGCAGGGGAGGGTCCCACAAGACACATGGGTGTGTCTTGTGTTAATTTGGGATGTGGGTTTTGATGACAAAGATGGTAATCAAGGATCTGGAGCAGAAGAAACAAAACCCCCTTGTTTTTAGTTGTATTGAGTCTGGGATTATTAGGGTTTATAAAGGTGATTAAAGGCAGTTTAATCCATTTTGGGCAAAGGGATTTTTAAATGTAGTGTTTAGTGGGAAAATGGTTGACTCATTTGACCAGGTTTATTAAACCTGGTGGTGGGTTGTGGGCTAGGTTTGGACGGGTTGGGTCGGGTAAAGGGTATGGTAAATGGGTGGGTTGAGTGAGGTGTCAAGCACTGAGTGGTGGTGAGAGTTTGGTTGTCTGGCAGTAATGCCCCCCATGTTTCTTCCTTTCTTCATGTTGTAAATAATCAGCTCCAAACCACTTTTCCTTTATAAATAAGTTTGGCATTTTGACACTTTTGGCACAATTAAGTTTTCAAACTTAATATAAGGACTTCAAATGTAAATTCTTCAATTCCCAAGGGCTAACTTGTACAATCTTCATTCCTCAAGGACCATTCTTGCATAACTTGATTTCTACAAGGACCAATCTTGATAAATCTTCAAAAATTAAGGGACTAAAGTTGCCAATCTTCAATTCTTCAAGGTCATTTTTGGAAATTCCAGATTTGGGCCCGGTTCATTATGCGGCTTCGTTTCCCGTGTTCGTTTTTGATTGATTCTTGTGATCTTTTTGCCATTTCCTCAATATCCGTACCTAAAATACATAAGCAACAAACACGAGCATATATTTGGCAGTTTTAATGATATTTTATGCATTTTAAGCCCGATTTGGACGATGAGACTATGTATAAAAGCAGTCTCATCAACAGCATATATACTTTTTTTACTTGACAAATGGGTTGGCATCATATCGAGATAATAGCACGAGGGATAATATATCACATAGGTACGAGTGCAACATATTTTAGCAAGCCAGTGTAGCTTAACTAAAATGATAAAATGGTGATTTATATTGCCTCTTTCGAAATCTATATATTAACCTCACTGTAGTTTAGTAAATGATGATCAAGCCCAAATTCTGAAGCATAATAGATTATCGGCTCACACAAAATAGAGAAATATAAGGCTAGGTTTTCTCACATTGATGACGTATAGTCCCTAGTCTGGCTGGATAGTCCGACCCACGGGTACTACTCGTATCCATCAGGAATGGATTAATGCTTATGCGATGTGCGCACAACCTAGGAGGCCCGGTAAGTCGCTATCGCACATACAGTTCATTGCTTAACCGTGTTCTTGTCGCTCTGCGGCAGGATCAGACAAGAATATAATCTATCTTATGATTATATTCGCCTAAGGGAAGAGGATATGTACTTACCTCAGTTATGCGATAAGGATCAATCTATATTGAATCATTATCTCTTCCTTAGGCCGCAAGAACAGGGAGCCTAGCCTGGACTCTCTCGAGTATAAAAGGAACCCCCATGGTTCCACAAAGGTACGATACACACAATACCCTAAACCCTAATATACTCAAACCGATTACTTACTCTCATGCCGGAGTCTAATCGTAGGTCACAAACCCGCGATAAGCCTAACGATGTCTGTTTAGTGCGCAGGGTCCTTAAAACAACTTTCACGTGGTGCAAGATCCAGTGTCTACAAAACCCCGAATTAAGCCTCATTCAGGTCAAGCTCAGTCCATCCAACTTTTGTATCAACACACATATTTGGTGGATAGTTTTTGTGCTTAGTTATAGTGTCAATCAATGAGATTTTGGCTTTGCTAAAACTTTATTTATTTTCAAAACATATCTATTTTTATTTTATTTTCGAAAAGATTTTTATGTGGAGAAATTTATTATTTATTATTATTTTTCCTATTTGTCTCCTCCTCCACACTTAAGGTCAACATCGTCCTCGAGGTGATAACTGATAAAAATTAATAATAGGAAAAATACAAAGGGAAACGAGAACTTCCCGCGACTTAGTAGAAAATTGCGTGACTTCAAGAGATGAATCCTGCTTAGAGCTCCAAGTTTGCTATTTTCCTACATGATATCATCAAAATAAACATGCAAAATATATACAAGGACGGTTTTAATTATTTTACAAGTCCTCTTCCACACTTAAGGTAAAAAGTGGGGGATAAAATACGGATTGCCTTATGAGAAGCGCTAAGTTTAGAGTCTTCAGCCAAACTCGGTTACTCGGTTTTATTTCAAAAAGAAGGGGATTTATTCTTCATCGAATTCATTACAGTTTTCTTCTTCATGGTAGAGCTTGATCTATGTCCATTGACAATAAAAGTGGTATTGTCTCTACCGTAGAGTTCAACATATCAAGATGGATATTGGTGTTTCATTGTATAAGGTCCAGTCCATCTCGATATAAGCTTAGGTTGCTTGATCTTATATTTCGAGATAAATAGAAGTACTTTGTCTCCATGTTTGAATTCTTTTCTTTGTCGCAGTTTGCGATCATGCCACACTTTGGTTCGTTCTTTATATAAACGTGAACTTTCATAAGCTTGTTGTCAGAATTCATCTAACTCATGAAGTTGAAATATACGTTTTTCTCCAGTTGCAATAAGATTAGGGTTACAGTTCTTAAGTGCCCAATATGCACGGTGTTCAATTTCTATTGGTAAGTGGCATGTTTATCCATACAAGAGCTTGTACGGTGTGGTTCCAGTTGGTGTTTTAAATGCGGTGCGAAAGGCCCATAGAGCATCTTCTAATTTTTTAGACCAACAAGTAGGGTTGTTTTAGACGGTCTTTTCAAGGATTTGCTTAAAAGCTCTATTAGTGTTTTCAACTTGGCCACTCGTTTAAGGGTGGTAAGATGTGGAAAATCGGTGGTTGACTCGATATCTTTTTCATGATTTTTTCCATGAGTTTGTTACAGAAATGAGTTCCTCTGTCGCTTATTAGTGCTTTTGGAATTCCAAAACGACAGAATAATTTCTTTAGGAATGCTATAACAACTCTTGCATCGTTAGTTTTTAAGGCTTGAGCTTCGGCCCATTTCGATACATAGTCAATGGTGACTAAAATGTAATTTATAAGCTTAGGAAATGGTCCTATGAAGTCGATACCCCACACGTCAAAGATTTCGCAGACTTGGATATTATTTAGGGGCATTTCATCTCTTTTTGTAAGATTTCCAGTCCTTTGACATGCTTCTCATAATCGTACTAAGGTATGAGCTTCACGAATAATCGTTGGCCAGTTAAAGCCAGCGTCGAACACTTTTTTAGCTGTGGTGTTCGTTGCATAATGTCCTCCGGTCGGTCTATAGTGACATTCATCGATAATGTTTCGAGATTCGGATCCAGAAATACAACGTCGGATCATTCCATCAGAACTGATTCTAAACAGGTGAGGATCGTCCCAAAAGTATTTTTTAGTTCAGAAAAGAATATTTTCTTTTGTTGATATGTCATTCCCTTTCGTAAAATACCTACAGCCAAATAGTTTGC
This sequence comes from Glebionis coronaria, assembly GCA_025667525.1. Lineage (NCBI taxonomy): Eukaryota > Viridiplantae > Streptophyta > Magnoliopsida > Asterales > Asteraceae > Glebionis > Glebionis coronaria. The sequence goes on along the minus strand of CM046876.1, from coordinate 461,190,064 downwards.
AAAGTCTGTGAACCATGGTGTAATGTTAGTATTTATTTTCATTATGTGTTCATCGGGAAAATCATTGATTTCATCATCGCTAGAGTCATCATTCACTATGCGGGATAAATGATCGGCAACAAGATTCAAAGCTCCTTTTTTATCTTTAATTTCTAAATCTAATTCTTGTAAAAGCAATATCCATCGTATGAGATGAGGTTTGGCATCTTTCTGTTTAAACAAGTATTTTAAGGCTTAGTGATCGGTGTAAACTATTGTTTGTGACAATACGATGTATGATCGTAATTTATCAAACGCAAAAACTACAACCATGAGTTCTTTTTCCGCGATGGTGTAATTTTGTTGGGCTGCGTTTAGAGTTCTACTAGCAAAGTAGATGGGGTGAAATTGTTTTCCATCTTTTTGTCTAAGGACGGCTCCAATGGCATGTTCACTTGCATCGCACATAAGCACAAATGGAAGATTCCAATTGGGGCTTACAATGATTGGTGTGTTTTGCTTTAAGAGTTTCAAATGTTAAAAGGCATTCATCATTAAAATCAAATGTTCTTTCTTTTTCTAGAAGTTCAGTTAAAGGTCTTGCGATCTTCGCAAAGTCTTTGATAAATCTTCGGTAAAAACCGGCATGACTTAAAAAACTTCTAATGCCTTTCACATTAGTAGGTAGTGGGAGTTTTGAGATTACATTTATTTTTTATTTGTCAACATCTAAGCCTGCGCCAGACACTTTGTGTCCAAGCACTATTCCTTTTCCCAGTTTAGCACAAGATTTGCTTCTTTACATCGTGTTAACATTTTATCAAGATTGCTAAGGCATGTGTCGAAAGAATTTCCAAAGACCGAAAAATCGTTCATGAAGACTTCGACTGATTCTTCAATCATATCGTGGAAAATTGCAATCATACACCTCTGAAAAGTAGCAGGTGCATTGCATAGGCCAAAAGGCATGCGCCTATACGCGTAAGTTCCAAATAGACAAGTAAATGTGGTTTTCTCTTGATCCATAGGGTTGATTGGGATTTGAAAATATCTAGAAAAACCATCGAGGAAACAAAAGTATTCATTCCATGCGAGTCTTTCTAACATTTGATCCATAAAGGGCAAAGGAAAATGATCTTTCGTGGTTGCGTCATTTAATTTTCTCTAGTCAATACAAACTCTCTATTCGGCGATGGTTCGTGTTGGTACTAACTCATTGTTTTCGTTAGTTACTACAGTGATACCTCCCTTTTTAGGTACACAATGAATAGGACTAACCTAGGGGCTATCTACGATTGGGTAGATTATTCCATAATCGAGGAGTTTAAGGATCTCTTTTTTAACAACGTCCTTCATGTTAGGATTTAATCTTCGTTGTTTTTCAACAATCGGTTTCTTGTTATACAAAAGTTGGATTTTGTGTTTACAGAACAATGGACATATGCCAGGTGTTGGGGATCTAAGTTTAGTAGATTCCCTGTATCATACATTTAAACACAAATCAAGCTGTTAGATATTAACTTGCATGTGCCTAGGAGGCAGGCAAGTATCGCAAGACTCACATAGATCTAAGTCTTTGTGAGCAACCTCAGAGGAGTCCATGTCAGAGACATTGTCAAGGAAGTCGAAGATTACTTGAATACATACTCATTGGCTGTTATGGATAACAACCAAGATGTATCAGGGACTCTGAGGGGTTCAGGGTTAACAGGGGTGGCAATACCCTGTTAACACTCAGCACACTTTGGACATACCTTAGTGTGTAAGAGACTATGAAGAAAAGGGAAACTGTGTCAGCTCTGTTTCCCGAAAGCATTGTGGCAGACTACCAAGAATAGAAGAGCATCTTGTGACAGAGGTCTGACAAGTGTCTGTCTAGTGTAGTCACCATCAACTAGTACTTGGAGTCAACCTCGTACCACTATAAATAGGTTATGAAGCCTAGCGTTAATGTTTAACACTTTGATAGAATTCACACATTAACTCTTAGAACTTATAGAACCAAACAGCTGCGATTGTGTTCATAAGTTAGGTTTTAGTTTGTTCAAAGTGTGCACAACACATTTTCATCAAACGGTGTTATCCATAACACTTGTAATTCTTTATTATACAATAATAAGTATTACGTTTGAAAAGTAATTAAGTGTATTGATTAGTTAAGTTTATTGTTTCAATAATAGTTTAGGGACTTTCAATTGGTATCAGAGCGGTGTTTCATATTAAAACCTTCATAAACATCGTTCTAAGTTTTATAATCAAGATCCACCATGCCTGAAATAAGCAATACACCACCGTCTTCTGGGAACAACAACAATGCACCACCAACATCACCAAGACTCACTCCTCCACCTCCAAATGAAGATGATTTACCTCAACTTCTTGACTCAAGAGACGGATCTCATGTCACCAATGTACCAGTCTTTGATGAAGAAGATTTTGCAAGTTGGAAGAGTCAATTCCTCGTGTATCTCGACGGACTTGAACCATTTCTTCTAGAAATTCTAGATAATGGACCTTATGTTCCCATGGCGCTCACCTCTACTAATGAGAATCCTCTTCCCAAACCTCTCAAGAAGTGGACTCCAGCTGATAGGAAATTGGCAAACCAAGACAAACGTCTCAAGAGCATCATTATATCATGTCTTCCCAAACACATCATGAAGTCTGTAATTTAGTGTCCTACAGCCAAACAAATTTGGACAGACCTTATCCTTGGTCATAAAGGACCCTCTGAAACCAGAGAAACCAAGATTCAGGCACTCAGACTTCAGTTCAATGCTTTCAAGGCACTTGAAGGTGAAAAGGTTCAACAAACATATACAAGGCTGAAGATTCTTCTCAATGACCTTGCTATGAATGACGTCACCATTGGTCAAGCTGAAATTAATGCCACATTTTTCAACAACCTTCCAAGAAAATGGCTGAGTATGAATCAGACTCAGAGAGCCAATAACTCAATCAAGAATGACACCTTAGCTCAGCTTTATGGAAAATACACTTATGAAGAAGGGCTGATTGATACCATATACAAATCAGAGATTGAAAGATTTGTAGTTCAGGGAGAAACATCCAAAGCTTTAATTTCTACCCCACACCCTCATGACAACAACTCTGATGTTGAAGAAGACACACGCAGCAGCCAAGAGTTCTTGACAGACCTTAATGTTGAATTTCATGAAAGAGCCTTGCTAGCTAATCAAAGGAGATTCTACAAAAGATCAGGGAGAGTAGGATCAGCTAGCAAACATACTGACAAATCAAAAGAAACTTGCTTTGCCTGTGGAAAACTTGGACACTTTCAAAAAGACTGTCCTTCCACGAAGACATCCTCACCTTCTTATCCATCATCTTCCACCAAACCTTACAAGTTCAAATCACAACATAACAACTCATCTCACCAATTCAGCTCCTCAGATAATGAGAAGAAGGATTACAAAAACAAGTATAAGGCACTTAAAGCTGAGTCAGAACAGATGAATTTGAAGCTTGAAGATCTGTCTAAGAAGAAAAGGGGTGATAAAAGGACAGAGAAAGGGTTGGTAGCTGAAGCATATGATTGGAATGATGAGACGTTGACCTCGGATGAGGAAGATACTACTAGTTTCATGGCAATAGCTGAGGTTGAACCAGCTGTTGGGAAAGGAGATGCAAGATCAGGACGATGGGTTGACATCACTATGAAAAAGGTACACAGGCTTCTATCTATGTCTGAAAGTGATGAACGCAAACATGTCCTTGATTACACCATTGTTTATTTACACTATGTTGAGGAACAAAGAAAGAACTTGCTAGATAAGTTTCACTCTGTTAAACATGAACTGTTAACTGCTAAGGCTGAATGTGAAACTCTCAAACATGTTAATTCTGAAAAAATATCTATTCAAAACGAAGTTAATATGTTAACCTTAAAGAATAGTGCCTTAAATGATCAAGTATCTGAATTAAATAAGGTTATAGAAAAATGGTTGTGCAGTAGGTTCACTATAGATGAATTGCTTAATGATGAACTACCTGCTGATATTAAAAGGGATATCTCTGCCAAGAAAAATAAGTTGAAAATTCTCACCAAACCCATAGAGATTGTTTTCAAATCTACAGAGACAATTCATATGTCATATCCCCTCTTGACTGATGTCCCTATCTCTGAAGATGTGGTTGATTTACCACCCTTACCAAAACTCTCAGGAGTTGAACCCAGCAGCTCTTCTAGAGGAGCTAAGGCTGAACCCAAAACAGAAGTTAAGAAAACACCAGCTAAGGTATTCGATGTTCCTGCTAAACAATCTGTTAAGCAAGTTGCTTTTAAGCCTGTCTCAACTAAATCTGCTAACAAAGTTGATTCCTCAACTGAAGAACGCCTGTTGTCATTAATGAAAGAAGTAGAACTCTTGAAACAACATATTAAGCCTTCCACTGAATGCTCTACTTCCAATGAACCTAAGTCTATTCTAGGTGAACCGAAAGGTGAAAGGATAGTCAAACCTTACTACAATATTTGTAAAAACTCTCATCACATGACCATAGATCATGATAGACAAATGGCTGTTAAGAGAGCTCAGACATCTTCTAGGGAGAGACAACAGGCTTCTAGGAGACAAATAGGTAACTACAGACCTTATCCTCCTTGTAAATTTTGTGGATTCACAGACCATCACTCAGATGAGTGTAGTGACTTTCCAGGATGTGATATCTGTGGAAGGTTCACCCATGAGACAGCCAAATGTCCTTCCCATCGTCAAAAGTTCTACAGGAACTCAAGAGTTGCTAATCAGTAATTCAGGGAACCCACTGGAAAGTGGGTTCACCATAGGAACTAACTTGTTTCTATGTATCTGTGTAGAAACATCTTAAGGAATCGGTATGGTATCTAGACAGTGGCTGTTCTAGACACATGACATGGATTCGACAATACCTGCACAGATACTCAAAGGAGCCAGGTCCTAAAGTGGTGTTTGGGGATAATTCTTCAGGCGACACAGAGGGATACGGCTCAGTGAACTGCAATGGGATAACTTTTACAAGGGTTGCATATGTGAATGGTCTTAAGCACAATCTTATTAGCATCAGCCAATATTAGCATCAACCAATTATGTGACGCTGACTACAAGGTTATGTTTACTAAGACTCAGGGAACCATATTCAACAAGAACAATGATGTGGTGCTTATTGCACCAAGAAGGAGAGATGTGTATGTCATCAACATGGATACTTGCTCTGATGACAGCTCCAACTGTTTTCTAGCCAAAGCCTCTGAAAGTGTCAATTGGTTGTGGCACAAAATACTTTCTCATCTCAACTTTAAGAACATCAACAAGATAGCCACACAAAACCTGGTTGCTGGTCTACCTTCAGTAATGTTTTCTAAAGACAAGACTTGTTCAGCTTGAGTCAAGGGAAAGCATCACATGTCTTCTTTTAAGGCCAGGCAATCATTCTCTATCGACAAGTGCTTACATCTCCTTAACATGGATTTGTTTGGACCTGTCAAACCTCAGACCATTAATCATAACAAATACACCTTGGTCATAGTTGATGAGTTTTCAAGGTATACATGGGTTTTCTTCCTCATAAGGAAAAGTGATGCTGCTGATACCATCATGTCCTTCATTAGACAAGTTGAACATATGAATGATGTTAGATTCAAAGCTTGTAGGATATGTAAATCTTGCTTATGTTTTTAGAGAGAGAAAGAGATAGAAATATGGTGGATTACACACAATTCTAGAGAGAGAAAACAAAGAGAAGTATGTGAAAAAAATGAATAACCACACTACCCTCACCATCAAAGGAGAGGGTTTATATACCCAAGCCCTTATCATGGGCTTGGGCTTACATTTGGGCCAGCCTACACATGTTGTAGGCTAGGCTTGGGTTTGTTTGTTAAATAAAGATAAGTAACTAAACTACGAGCTATTACATGGACTATTGTTGGAGTGACCGATCCTTCTTAATACGTAAAACGTATTTCCAACAATCTCCCCCTAAGGGGGTCACTCCAAACAAGGGCGTTACCCAAGTTACAATAATAAAATAAACCTAGCATAGTATGCTTGTCTTGAGCTCGTAGTCTTCGTCTTTCTTTTCTTTTTCTTTTCTGCTGAACATGCTGATGTGATCTTTGATATCAATCTTGAGCATTAATCTCTTGCCTTGATCTCGTGCATCCATCACCTGTGATCTTCGCCTCTTCGTGACACCATGTCCCACATACTTATACCTTTTGTAATTCTTGAAAGCTTCCGAGTTCAATACAGCGGAAGACTTAACTTTTAGGCTTTCTTGAATTAGATGAGATATTAAGTGTATAAAGTATAAGCATGCGGGGACGACTTCTTCTCAGATTCCGCAACGCCACCGTCTTCAAATGCCGCAACATAAGTAGACACGAACGAAATGTCTTTGAACATTTCATTCTAGTTCGGTAGCATTTTACCTACGGTCGGTGAAGACCGTTGGACGATATAAAATATCGTACTTGTGGCAGGTAGATTTAATTAAAAATCTCCTTGACAAGATTTCGCGGGTAAACCCGTTCTCTTTACTCGACCGTCCAAAGCTGACTGCGAACGTAAAGAGTGAATCATTTGGATAAAATTATCCGCATGATTGAAGCCGTCAATTCTGATTCCTGGAACAAGTTTGATTCATTAAAGAATCGCACCATCGTTGCTTTCCAGTTGTCATGAGCTTGATTCATAGAATCTTGCAAGTTACCTACCAAGTGCTGTTTGAGGTTAACACTAGAAGGATTTCCACTCATCACTGTGAACACTAAGGTATCACTCTGAGTGTTCTGGCAAGATCACTAAGATATTGCGTAGAGGCCTGGAACGTGTTTAAGTTAAGTTAAGAATTAAACCACTGTTGCTTTCCAGTTATCACAAGTTTGATTCATAAGAATCTCACAAGTCACCTACCATGAGCTTTTTGATATTCGCTCAAGAAGGATTTCCATCTTCATTGTAAATACTTTCGTATTACTCGTATGTTCAGGCAAGATCATGAAGATTTTACGTAGGACTCTTAAGATCTTTCTTACTTTTCACAGTGTGTGAAGAAGCAAGTAATTATGGAAATGTGTCCTAATGAGATATTTGATGATCTCAAATGGCTCTAGAATCGATCGTGCATTTTGGATTTTAGTGATCGGAGGCTGGAGAGGAGTGCCACCTTTTCAATACCAATTTATTCAGAGTGAATAAATCAATAGATAATGTGTTGTCTCCGTATGATTAAAATAAATATCTTTTAAGAGATATCTGAGTTAGCTGGGATGGGTTGTGCAATGCATCACTGGGTCCATGATGTCTGTCTTCAATATCGAGAATCATTAAAAGGATCTCAATAGCATATGTGTTGACCCGGTTTCTGCCTAAAGTTGTAAGGAGGGCTTCTTTCTTTACACCCTTTATCTTTACAATTCTTTTTCGTTCTTCAACCCCTTCAATGCTTACCAATACGTCATAACTAGCACCTTGTTGTGATTGTTCCAGTGCTGACTTAAGTACTTGGTCGGCGTTCAGCTACGTTCACAATCTTTCTCCAACTTTCCTAAGGACTACTATTTCTAGCTATGGAATGTCCTTGGGAAGATTCCTCCGGTTCTGGAAGAATCATAGGACTTAACCTATCCTACCATCCTTATGTCACCATAATCTTCATCGTCGTGAAATAAATGGGTTTTGGGTAAGTATATGTCACCATGAAAATCCATTTTGATATGCAAATCCGTTTTGCTCCCCCTTAACATATGCCACGATATTCGAAAACATTTCGCACATGTCGGGATGAGCCAGCACATTAAGTCAAACCATTTGTGATAATATTCTATATTAAATCACATTTTCTCCCCCATATTAAAAATATTAACCCAATCGATGTTTTTAATATCAATTGATTTAATGAAGTTTTAACAAAGGTTTTGGGAAGAAAAATGCAAGTCCATTTTATCTTCATGATACCAAATGTATGAGATTTGATACAGATTTGTAACATGATCACATATTCACCATATTAAAAAATTGACAAGGTTGGACCTGATTGAAGAGAACATCATATGATAAGATCAAATGGTTCTTGTCAGCATATGTTGGTCGCCTCGTCACGTCTGAAGTCATCTCTTGACACCACATGTACGATTGGTATTGTTGTCTTGACACCAATTTGTGAACTAAGCACGTTCGGCATCGAAGATTCTGAATGCTTGACAATTGCTCCCCCTCAATTGTTGACCCGTGTTCTATTGAAAGAGCTGTAGTCGTCGGTTGAGTAGTCGCATCGTCGAGTATGTAGATACCAATTGTAGATTGCTATGGTTGTAGAGATGATAGCTTCATAAAAACAAGACTTCTCTTGTTTTAACAAATAAATGCACTGAGGCGTACATTGATTTGTGTTAGACCAAGTTATAAAGTAAACTTGATCCCTTACAAGGTTTTAAAGTAAACCTTGCCCGAGAAAATTAATTCCCGTTGTGAGCCAAAGCTTTCATAAGAAATACTTGACTTTAATATGAAAACTGGGTTGCAGTCAGAAATAACTACAAGCCATTTAGGCATGTTTTATGAAATATTTACAACTTTTGTACGAACTCTATTTATGGCGTCGTATCGATATTAATCAACATTTCTAAGGCCGTAAATATTATCGTACCAAAAGACATGCCTTTGAAAAATAAAAAATATTTTTGGATTTTTATGAGTTTTTCAATTTTTATGGTTTTTATATGGTTTTATATTTTTGTATTTTGCTTTTGTGGATAAAAATATACACAATATATACAAATGATCACCAAGGATACGGAGAATAGTTTTACCACCACTATTCTTTCGCTTCATCTGCGAGTTCCTTTAGAATCTCAGGCGAGAAAGTTCTCATTCCTAGCTTGTCGGCCAAAAATTCAATTCGAGCACGATCTAAAGCCTTCGTGAAAATATCTGCCAATTGATACTCAGATCGGACAAAGTAAAGCTCGATCACTCCATTTTCCACTTGCTCCTTGATGAAGTGGTAGCGAATGTCAATATGCTTCTACCGGGAGAATTGAACGTTGTTGCAGCATAAGGCAATTGCACTTTTGTTGTCGCAGTACATCAGAATTTTGTTGAAACCTAGACCATAGTCGGTTAATTGCGATCTCATCCAAAGAATTTGAGCACAGCAACCGGACATTGCTATGTATTCTGCTTCCGTACTTTGAATTGCAGCGCTTTTCTGCCTTTTCGATGCCCAACTGATTAGTCGATCTCCTAGTAGTTGCAAAGTTCCACTCGTGCTACGCCTTGTGTCTTGACAACCCGTGTGATCCGCATCTGCATATGCCATAAGTGCAATCGAAGAGTCCTTCGAATACCAAAGTCCCCGATTAATGGTTCCTTTAAGATATCGAAAGATACGTTTAATAGCAACTAAGTGTAACTCAGTAGGCCTAGTTTGATACCGAGCACACATACATATAGCAAATTGAAGATCAGGTCGACTAGCTGTGATATACAGAAGAGTACCGATCATTCCACGATAAAGTGTCGGATCAACGGCAACTCCATGTGGATCTGCATCAAGCTTAGTTCGTTCCACCATTGGAGTATCCACTGGGTCGCAAGATTCCATCTTATACTTCTTAAGCGATTCAAGGGTATACTTGGATTGATTGATAAAGATGCCTCTGGGACTCTGAGATATCTGAAGACCTAAGAAGAATGATACCTTGCCCATCATTGACATCTTAAACTTGGAAGACATGAGTGTCCCAAACTCGTCGGATAAGGTTTGGATCGAGGCTGCAAATATAATATCATCATAATATATTTGTACCATAATCATATCTTTACCTCGTTTCTGAATGAACAGCGTGGGATCTACCTTGCCTATGGCGAAGCCTTGCGTAATGAGGAATTGTGACAAAAGATCATACCATGCGCGAGGAGCTTGCTTCAACCCATAGAGAGCCTTCTTAAGCTTGTACACATGATTAGGATATTTAGGATTCACAAAACCATCCGGCTGTTGAACATAGACCTCTTCCTTGATTTCACCATTCAGAAATGTCGTCTTTACATCCATCTGATAGACGATCATATTCATGTGGGCTGCATAAGCGAGGAATAGTCTAATAGCTTCCAAATGGGCAACAGGTGCAAAGGATTCCATAAAGTCGATGCCTAATAATTTCTTGTATCCACGAGCTACTAGTCGAGCTTTGTTCTTCAATATTCCGCCTAACTCATCGAGTTTCACCTTGTAAACCCATTTCAAAGTGAGTAACTGCACTTGATCCGGGCATGGGACAAGTTCCCATACTTTAAGTCGTATGAATTCGTTAAGTTCTTCTTGCATAGCTTCTATCCAACAAAATTGAGTAAAAGCTTGTTGCCATGTCTTAGGTTCAACTTCAGTGAGAAAAGCATCAAAATGACAAAACATTGCACTTTCTTGTAACTGACTTCGTGTGGATACCGGACGATTAGGGTCACCAATAATAGAGTCTATAGGATGATCCTTTGTCCACTTGCTGTCATGTTCACGAATCCGTGGATTGGAGTAGACCGTAGAAGGAGCTTCCTCTGAGGTGGACGACCCGGCTTGATTAGGGTCGGGAATTGGTACACCAAAGAATGGAAGTTCACGCATTTGAGCGAATTCCAAATCGTGATCATCATCATCCTCTTCATCATCATTAGGCATGACATGGGTAGTTGAAACAGGTGTTGGTTGAGAATTACTTGTTGATGGTATATCTAGACCAATTGTAGGTTCAGACGTATCTGATTGTGCAACGGTTGCTGGAGCGACAAATTTGGTTACCGGAGCTATTACCTCAGGTTCTGGAGCAACAATACTTGGAGGAGTAAAGAGTTCATCAAAGAACGGTTGAAACAACGTATCCCATTCAGTCCTAGAAGGTGGTTTAAATGATGATGAAGTAGGGTTGTTTGGGACAAGACCAGAACTAATGTTACTGGGTCCCATTTCATGAAGTGCGGGTTCAGAGCTGCTTTGCTCAGAAGTCATTGCTGTCAGCTCATCAATATCAACATTCATAGTTTCGAGGATCTTGCGAGAGTTACGGTTGTAGATTCGGTATGCCTTCTTTGCGGGTGCGTAACCAATGAAAATACCAATATCAGCCTTTGGTTGAAGTTTTCCCAAATTGTCACCATCATTATTTGGATAGCAAAGAGAACCAAATACATGAAGATATGATAAATCTGGTACTTTTCCATGGAGAAGCTCATAAGGTGTTTTACCATGGCGTTTACGAATTAGTGACCGGTTTTGGGTGTACACTGCTGTAGATACTGCTTCTGCCCATAAAAACAATGGAGCCTTTGCGTAAATTAACATCGTTCGAGCAGCTTCCATAAGTGTGCGATTTCGCCTTTCAACGACACCGTTTTGTTGTGGAGTGCGTGAAACGGATGTTTCATGAGATATGCCAACTTCTTCATAATAGTCACGCAAGATTTGATTCACAAATTCGGTTCCATTATCTGTACGAATGCGTCGGACAGTAGTGTTGAGACGCACTTGAATCATCTTGAGAAATCCGATGATGAATTTAGGCGCCTCATTTTTTGTTTTAAGAAATTTCACCCATGTAAACCGAGAGTAATCATCTACAATGACGAGGATGTACTTTTTACCACTAAGACTTTCAACACGCATTGGCCCACAAAGATCCATATGCAACAAATAAAGTTTCTCTTGGTTGGTGTCTTCCGTCTTCGGTTAGGAAGACCACGAACAAGTTCGTTTTTCGCCAAATGATTAATAGCGTCAAAGTTAAGATGAGATAACCGTCGATGCCATAACCATGACTTAGTCTTTGATGCTTTGGAGAGAAGACATACGGGAGAAGCGGCCATCATGTCTTGTAGATACAAAGTATACAAATTATTCCCTCGAGTACCTTTCAATAAATCAACCCCTTCCAAATTACGAATGAAGCAGGTATGCTCTCGAAAAGCAACTTCTAGGTTTGCATCACAAAATTGTCCCACAGAAAATAAGTTGTGACCGAGACCTTCCACATAATACACTCTTGAAGTTATAACATTCCAAATATGATATTCACCATAACCCATTATCTTTGCAATATGATCATTTCCAAATTGAACCGTACCAAGAAACTTGCTGACGAAATTTCTGAGCTGAGAGCAATCTCCGGTCATATGCTTGGAGCAACCAGAGTCCAAATACCAGAGAACAATTTGGACCACCTGTTTTCAACAACAACAGTAGACAATGCATTGGAAACTATTGGTTCTGGAGTGTTAGCAGATACAGATAAAATATTATCAGAATTGCTAACAGGTTTGTGACCCTTAGATTTCCTGCGTTTTCTAATGTGAGTTTTAGCACTAACAGGTTTTACTGTTCCAACTTTCTTAGGTGCTGGATTATTCGCGGGCACTACAGTGGGAGTAGACCTATTTAATGGGCACTTGGTTCCTACAGTAGTGTCGGTGTTCCTAGTTAAAGGACACGCTTGTGTTTTGGTAGCCTTGGTACTCCTAGTTAAAGGGCACACTTTCTTCGCTGTAGTGGGAGTGATCCTAGTTAAAGGGAACATATTTCCTACAATAGTGAAAGTTCTACCAGTGGGGCGCCACATCCAACCAACTTGGGTTAACACTTTCCTAGTCGGTTTCCATTCTAATCCATTTTTCCGGGCATGCATCTCATTCACATGGTCAATAAGGTAAGAATCATGACGACTAGAAAACATACATTCATTGCAATTCCAACATTTTAAATTAGAATTCACAGTAGTCTTAGAACGCTGCACAACCACAGAGCCTTTAGGTTTAGCTACATGATTATTTTTATTCAAAACAGAAATAACATTCCTAGGATGGGCTTCTAATTTCTTCTTCACTTGACTACTAGATGGGGGCAAGATCCTATCATTCTTCTTGTTTCTTTTAAGCTTAGATCTTTGAGCCTTAGTAGTGGTGATTACTCCTGTAGAAGGCAACACGGGAATATTAGAAGCTGGTTTTGATTCCGCCTTATCTTTAGTGACCAATGTTTGAGAAGGTTTAGTCCTAGGGCCCTTGTTAAGTGGTGTGACGGCTATAAGGTTCCTTTTGATTGCACTAGAGGACGATGCTGAGACAGTGGCTGCGTTATCCACAACATTCTTACTTTTTAGAGTATGAAGTGTTTCCTTTAACTCAGTGATAATTCGATTTTACTCTGGTTAAAAAGATTCTTTGTCGTGTGTCTCTTCGAATTGAAAAACTTGTGTTTAATGTGTGACTCAGTTTTATTTTGGTGGAATAAAGATGTGTCGTTGTAGTTTTTTTTTAAAATAAAAGGTGCGAAACAATTAAAGTGAAAGTGCTCTTAAAGTAAATCTAAGTCTAATTAATAAAGTGCAAGTATTTAAAAACGTGACAGAAATTAAAGGCGCTAAAGTAAATGACGTAAACTTAAATCTATCTAAGGCAATCTTAAAGTGCAACTAAAACTTAAACTAAGGCAAGGCTAAAATAAAGCTAAGACAAATAATTTTAAAGTGCAATTAAAATAAAGGAAGGAAAAATAAACTTAAAAATAAAGGACAAAAATTTAAAAAGAAAAGCTAAAAAGAAACTTACAGAACCCTTGATTCGGAAGTTCAAAACTTCCGAATGAACAACCTTGATTCGGAACTTAGCCCTTGATTCGGAACTTGGTTCGGAAGATCTGGCTGATTCGGAACTTTGACCTTCGTCCGGAACTTTTTGGTTGATCCGGAACTTTTGAGTTCCGAATGAATCTTCTTGATCCGGAACTTTTTGAGTTCCGAATGAATTCAATTGATCCAGAACTTTTGAGTTCCGAATGAACAAAGCTTGAGTCGGAAGTTTTTCCTTCGTCCGGAACTTTGAATGTTCCGGATGAACAAAGCTTGACTCGGAAGTTTTGCTGATCCTAAATTCTTCCGGATGAAACCCTTGACTCGGAACTTTGAAGTTCTGAATGAACAGACTCTCTCTCTTGATTCAGAAGATTTCCTGGAAATACAGAAACACAAACAACTTTCCCGAAGAACAAGGAAATCAAGGTAAAGACGATCTAACACAAATTTAACCAAAATCAACTAAACGATTTAATAAACCCAATAACAAAACATCAATTAATCATAAACAAATAATCAATATCAAGAAATCTAACAACTTTAACCACAATAATCAAAAACCAATTTGGATCATAATAAAATCATGAACATGAACATAAACACAAAAATCAAAGATTTAGAAAGGTAGATGAGAGATTAACAAGATAAAGTAAAGATTGACAAAGATTAAATGAAAACTTACTTGAAATTAAAGGAATTTAAGGTGCAAGACAAGGTATTTAAATTGGACAAGTATTTAAATGTGCATAAAATTAAATGACAAGGTAAAGAAAATGGAAGACTAATTGTCACTATTAGCCAACAAGAGAAAATGATTACAACTAATGACTATTTATAGGGGAGGATTAAGGAAGCTTCCTCCCCTCCTTCATTTCTTCTTAATTGCGTCATTAGGTCCCTCCTTCTTTTAATCTTCATTAATTGCATCATTAGTCCTTCTTTCTTTTAATCTTCATTAAACTTGGACTTAAAGGACTTTTGGCTTCGGGATCTCTTTGAACTCGTCTTTAAATTCTTCAATAAAATAGACTTGAATTCTTCGGCTTTTGATAAACTTCTGTCTTTTGACTTTTCCTTCGATAAATCTTCAGAATTGGTCGTGGACTTCCGTTCTTTTAGCACTCTTGACTTCTTAACTTCGTCTTTCATCTTTTTCTTCAATAAAAGTCCGTAAATGTCCGTGAATTCCCGTGTTTTCTCCACTTTTCACCTTTTCGTCCTAAATCACAACAAAAACACAAACCACGCATAATTCCGACATAAAAGACATAAAATACACGTTTTGGTCCGGTTATTATTGTAATTAAGTGGTAGAAAAGATGGGTGTTTACACACCTATCAAATCCCCTACACTTGACCATTGCAATGTCCTTATGCAATGCATTAGTTACAAAGCACGTTTACACTTTTCATCATAATTAATCCACGTTGGCCTTTATTAAAGAGAAAAACATACAAAATAAAGAAATCAAAAGCATACCTTGGGTTTTGGAAATGTCATGAATAATCATCATCCTCAAGTTTTCACTTTCTCCAAACCAAGCTTAAAAACGAGATCATTGTTATTATAAGTTAGTAGACTAACACGAACTCATGTGGGCCGATTACTCACTTAGACTCCCTTATTCCTAGAGGTATCTCTTATATTTTATTGTTGTCTTTAATGATCACGAAGATGCATTTTTGACTTATTTCGATAGTTTATTAGGTCTGAAAATAAAGTGAACGATTTAATCAATAGTTAGCTAAAGGACAAAATCTTTTAAAACTGCTTCTCGGGACCTCATAAAGTTCATATCTTGGCATAACTCGTTTCGCGATTTGAGACCTTTCTCGGACCGATATTTGGCAGCGACTTCATACTTCAAACCTTGAGAGACGTTCATGAAATAATGGCCTTCTCTTCATAATAGGAATTTCTTCACTTGAAGTTTTGAGAGATTCATATTTGGACCACGACTTCTTCATTTTTCTCCAATCTTTATTTTGGACTTTGATATACAACGATCCGCCTCCTTTTATGACTTGGATCTATTTATCCTCATACCTTGTTAGGGTCTTTTCGGATACACTTCTCCATGACTTTTGGGGAGTATTTGCTTTTCGTCGTGTGTCTCGATCCTTCATATTGATTTTTGATAAATGATTCTTCACATCACTTTTGGATCTTTAGCAACAAAATGTAGCCCTCATACCTTGTTAGGGCCTTTTCGGACTCGCCAATCTTCGCGTCCCGCTTCAATAAGTTATGCCTTGGCTATGAACTCTAATCCATAACGAGCAACTTTTAAACTATCTTGGGCTAGAAGCTAAGTAACTTTTCAAATCGTACAACCTTATTTATTAGCAGATAAATTATTAGCAAGCGATGGGAGAATAGGCTCATAATTAACTCACATAAATTCACGAAAGAATACCAAAATTATAATTGGCTCTAGCATCTCTCGTTCTCCACAGTTTAAAATCTCAAGTAATGAGACTCGTGGATGCTTAGCCTATTAAATCAAAGTTTTGGGTTTTCGAGTCGTCTATAGGATCTTGCAAACTCTAAGACTTTTTCAAGTTTAGAAATTGCTTTTTAAAGTTCCCTTGATAAACGACTCTCTAGGATCAATTATAGGAACTTGCGAAAAGTTCTTGTTCTTAACCCGTGAGAGTTAAGACTTTCGCGTTTTATAGCTCCCTATATAAAAGCCTAGCAAAACTTGACTTAAACACGTTAAGGATACTAGCTAGAGTAACTTAGATAAGTAAACTCGGGTTGAGTCAAAAGATTCACAACGTTTGAAAATTAAAACCACTTATTAAACATTTATTCTAGCAAAGAAAGGAAATAACTATACAAAGGGAAAAACTAATAGGCCACAATAGATCAAAAATTTTGAAAAATGTCGAAAAATTGATTTTTTCCGGTTAAAATAAGGACAAATACAAGGAAAAGACCACTTAACTTCGATAGAAGTCCCCCCTACACTTAAGATAAACATTGTCCTCAATGTTTAAGCATGTGGGAGTAAACTCCCCTACACTTAGGACATTGTGCACTTTGTTTAAATCTCGCTAAGGAAAAGACAACTAAAGAGATTTCTATTTTAATATTGAGAAAATATAAAATAGTGAATCGAAAAGAGTTTAGGATAGAACCGGGAAGAAGTAGAACACGGAATCACGGGTCGTTAAGAATCATCAAGAGTGGATCATTGAAGCTCGAATCCCTGATTAAGAAGTGAAGAGAGGAAAGCAAACCAACGGGTCTCCCCTACACTTAGGATAAAGAAAGCTAAAAGATAGATGCATGGGTTGCCTCCCAAGAAGCGCTTGGTTTTTGTTAACCGAGTCGTGAGCCTGACTCGACCTTGATCATCAACGGAAGAAGCATGAAACATATCCACCAGGATCGAAGACATAGTTTTCGTCGATCAAATAACACAAGTTTAAGGCGAACAAGGCAAGCCAAAGAAGAGTAGGCAAGGTTCCCTTAAGCAAAGATGGAGCACGGTGGAAGCAAGGGTGAAGTGGTGCAAGCATGTCTTCAATATTTCCAAAGATTTTTCCTTTTATTTCATCAGGTGGATACTGAGATGGCTTAAAGACTTCAATACCGGGGTCGAACACCTTTTCCTTTAGGGGAAAATAGCACTCAGGCTCAGCAGAGTGTGAAGAAGATCCGCAAAGAAGCACAACCTCGTCCGCAGACGTGGGACAAAGAGGTGTCAAATCGTATGTGCAACGGATATCGGTGTCGACCGGTTTCTTCTCCTTTGACAAAATGTTCTTCTAATCCAAAGTAGGATCAAGACGATAATCTTCAAAGTCATAAGGAGGAGCATCACTCTCATTAGGGAAGTAAGTGTTGAGAAATTCAGAGAAATCTTCCTCAAATGAGTAATCGTCCAAAAAAGGATCGAGTGATGGCGGAGGATTTTCATCATGTGAAGAATCGCTCGAAAGAGTATCAGCCTCATCAAAATCATCGAAAGTGGGCAGCTCGGGATACTCAGAAGTACAATCAAAATTATCCGAATCTGAGCTAGAATCATCATCATAAGCATCAAAGACCGGTGGAGAATCATAAATGGGAGAAGCGTCCAAAGTAGGGAGAGACTCATCCACATCATCATTAAAAAGTGGATTATTAATGCAAGAGTCAAATAGAGGATTGTCGTAGATGACAAAGTCATCAAGCACATTAATCATATTCAATGATTCTTGTCCATAATATTTGCCTGTAAGCTTCCCCATTTTGAAATTTTGTGAGGCATTCCCGACTCTTAAGATTAACTCACCTTCGGCAACATCCACTAAAGCACGTCCGGTTCTCAAGAATGGCCGACCAAGTATTAAAGGAATACGAGGGTCCATTTCATAATCAACTACGACAAAATCGACCGGGAAAGTAAATGCGCCAACTTGAATGAACACGTCTTCGGCTATACCAACGGGATAAGCGAGAGTGCGATTTGCAAGTTCGAGAGTCATCTTTGTTGGAGTGAGGTCGGGTAATGATAGTGTTTTCCAAACACTCAGTGGCATCACATTTATACTAGCCCCGAGATGAGCAAGGGCAGTAAATTCTTCAGTTTTGTTGAACACGCAAGGCAACACGAAACGACCGGGATCTCCAAGCTTTTCCGGTAATTCTTTAAGAATAACTGCTGAGCAGTTTTCATTTAATCGTGTGTTGGCGAGTTCAATCAGCTTCTCCTTCTTGCTAAGCAATTCCTTGAATGCTTTGACAAATTTCGGCATGTGGCAAAGTGCTTCAACAAGGCTAATGTTGATGGTCATTTGAGATAGCATATTCACATATTTCGATACTTGACAGTCATTCTTGGTCAGCTCGTTGGTCTTGCCTATGCGAGAAGGATATGGGATGTTGGGTTTATAGGGGGAAGGTGAAGGTGTAGTAGGTAAAGGTTGGGATGTTGAAGGGTCCTTCCGAGAGACATCGTCATTACGAGTCGGAGACGGTAATGGTGCACTAATACTAGGTGTAGGAGGAGTAGGGACACATGGTGGTGGAGGAGGTGTAAATGATGGGGGTGGGATTGGTGGATCGACGATGGTAATTCCACTACGAGTAGTAATAGCACTCATATTTGCTCGCGGATTGGTGACGGTGTTTGAAGGTAGAGAACTTGAAGTAGAAGGTTGAGTGGCGGGCAAGAAACTAGCCAACAGATTCTTTAATTCAGTTATTTGAGTGTTGAAGGAGGATTGAATATTATCACGAACCTCGGTTCGAATGTCATTACCTTGCTTCAGGATATCTCCTTTCAAATTGATTATTTGGCTCTGTAGATTCTTGATTTGCTCACCTTGAGTTCTCATGACGGCTTCAACATCAGGATTAATGGGTGGGGTTTGTTGGGTGGGTGGTTGATAAGGGTTAGAAGCTCTTGGTGGGATTTGGTTGCTTCTATTGTAGTTGTTGGCGGAGTTTTGGTTTTGAGGAGAAAAACCGGGTGAAAGGTAATTGTTGGATCGGTAACTCAGCAGATTTCTATCCCCTTGTTGTCTAGCTTGGTAATTTTCCAGTGAATAATTACCATAAGCTGCATACACATTTTCCGGATTTCCTTGAGTCGAAGGACAATCAGTGTATGGGTGAGGACCGCCAAATGTTTCACAAGGATTAGCAACCGCTTTAACTTGTTGTTGTTGTTGGTTTGAAGCGAGAAGCGTAATACTTTTGCTCATTTCAGTCATCATGCGGGTGAGTTCTGTCATCTCAGGGTTTGCTGAGGTAGAAGAAACATTGACTCTCGGGTTGTTCCTAGAAGAAGCAGAAGAATCCCAGTTTTTGTGGTGAGTAGTCATGTTCTCAATTAATTCTCTACACTCCTCGGGTCTCCTTTTCATGAATGTGTCACCGGCGGCTGCATTAATCGTATCACGATCTCGAAAAGTCAATCCGTTGTAGAAAGTATCGATTAAGGTCACGGGGAGCATGTTGTGGTTTGGACATCTATCGATCAAGACATTATATCTCTCCCAAGCATCAAAAAGAGATTCATCAGGGTCTTGCATGAAACCTCTGATTTGATTGCGAAGGCTTGTGACCATGGATGGTGGAAAGTAGCGCGACAAAAAGCGTTGAGTCATATCATCCCAAGTGTGAATAGAATTCTTCGGGAGACGATCAAACCATTTCTCGGCATGATGCGATAAAGTATGTGGGAAGAGTTGTAGGCGAAGTACATCCATTGTGGCACCAGGCAACTTCATGCTTTGGGTGATTGTAATGAACTTGTCGAGGTGTTTGTTGGCATCATCATCAGGCAATCTATGGAATGGGTTTGTTTGTACTTGCTGAATCATGTGGTGCTTCAACGAAAACTCAGGAGCGTTGATTTGCATCGGCGCAATCGGTCCTCCTCGTCCAAACATGGTTGGTTGACAAAGTTCCTCCATGGTCCGAAGATCGGGTTGTGGAAGAATATTGTTGTTATTATTGTTATTATTGAGGTGCGGTGGAATGTTGTTGTTGACACCTGACATAGCTAAATCTTCTTGAGGCTCGGGCTCTTGATAATTAGAAGATCTAGTACGCATATACCTGAAAATGTAAAAGAAAAAGAAACCAAATACAAAGACAATATATATACACAATAAAAATAAAATCTTTTTGGATTTTTGAAATTTTTTTAATTTTTATGGAGTTTTATCAATTTTTTAATTTTTATGATTTTTTGAATTTTTGATGCAAGAAAAATAACGCTCACAAGTGAACGGATCCCAAAAAGCAACGCGTCTCTCACAGAAAACCGTTAATCTTTATGAAAAGAGCCGGCAGCGGCGCCATTTGATAATTCGATTTTACTCTGGTTAAAAAGATTCTTTGTCGTGTGTCTCTTCGAATTGAAAAACTTGTGTTTAATGTGTGACTCAGTTTTATTTTGGTGGAATAAAGATGTGTCGTTGTAGTTTTTTTTTTTAAATAAAAGGTGCGAAACAATTAAAGTGAAAGTGCTCTTAAAGTAAATCTAAGTCTAATTAAAATAAAGTGCAAGTATTTAAAAACGTGACAGAAATTAAAGGCGCTAAAGTAAATGACGTAAATTTAAATCTATCTAAGGCAATCTTAAAGCGCAACTAAAACTTAAACTAAGGCAAGGCTAAAATAAAGCTAAGACAAATAATTTTAAAGTGCAATTAAAATAAAGGAAGGAAAAATAAACTTAAAAATAAAGGACAAAAATTTAAAAAGAAAAGCTAAAAAGAAACTTACAGAACCCTTGATTCGGAAGTTCAAAACTTCCGAATGAACAACCTTGATTCGGAACTTAGCCCTTGATTCGGAACTTGGTTCGAAAGATCTGGCTGATTCGGAACTTTGACCTTCGTCCGGAACTTTTTGGTTGATCCGGAACTTTTGAGTTCCGAATGAATCTTCTTGATCCGGAACTTTTTGAGTTCCGAATGAAGTCAATTGATCCGGAACTTTTGAGTTCCGAATGAACAAAGCTTGAGTCGGAAGTTTTTCCTTCGTCCGGAACTTTGAATGTTCCGGATGAACAAAGCTTGACTCGGAAGTTTTGCTGATCCTAAATTCTTCCGGATGAAACCCTTGACTCGGAACTTTGAAGTTCCGAATGAACAGACTCCCTCTCTTGATTCGGAAGATTTCCTGGAAATACAGAAACACAAACAACTTTCCCGAAGAACAAGGAAATCAAGGTAAAGACGATCTAACACAAATTTAACCAAAATCAACTAA
Organism: Glebionis coronaria; assembly: GCA_025667525.1. NCBI lineage: Eukaryota > Viridiplantae > Streptophyta > Magnoliopsida > Asterales > Asteraceae > Glebionis > Glebionis coronaria. Next base: position 461,168,741 of record CM046876.1, on the reverse strand, counting down.
ACGATTTAATAAACCCAATAACAAAACATCAATTAATCATAAACAAATAATCAATATCAAGAAATCTAACAACTTTAACCACAATAATCAAAAACCCATTTGGATCAAAATAAAAGCATGAACATGAACATGAACATAAACACAAAAATCAAAGATTTAGAAAGGTAGATGAGAGATTAACAAGATAAAGTAAAGATTGACAAAGATTAAATGAAAACTTACTTGAAATTAAAGGAATTTAAGGTGCAAGACAAGGTATTTAAATTGACAAGTATTTAAATGTGCATAAAATTAAATGACAAGGTAAAGAAAATGGAAGACTAATTGTCACTATTAGCCAACAAGAGAAAATGATTACAACTAATGACTATTTATAGGGGAGGATTAAGGAAGCTTCCTCCCCTCCTTCATTTCTTCTTAATTGCGTCATTAGGTCCCTCCTTCTTTTAATCTTCATTAATTGCATCATTAGTCCTTCTTTCTTTTAATCTTCATTAAACTTGGACTTAAAGGACTTTTGGCTTCGGGATTTCTTTGAACTCGTCTTTAAATTCTTCAATAAAATAGACTTGAATTCTTCGGCTTTTGATAAACTTCCGTCTTTTGACTTTTCCTTCGATAAATCTTCAGAATTGGTCGTGGACTTCCGTTCTTTTAGCACTCTTGACTTCTTGACTTCGTCTTTCATCTTTTTCTTCAATAAAAGTCCGTAAATGTCCGTGAATTCCCGTGTTTTCTCCACTTTTCACCTTTTCGTCCTAAATCACAACAAAAACACAAACCACGCATAATTCCGACATAAAAGACATAAAATACACGTTTTGGTCCGGTTATTATTGTAATTAAGTGGTAGAAAAGATGGGTGTTTACACACCTATCACTCAGCCAAGACCAGATTTTTATCACAAATTTGTTCCCTCGAATTAGATATTTCCACCGACTTTCGATTCAATTGTTCAATCAATGATTGATTCTGTGCAGTGGTATCAACACATGCGGGCTTTACTAAATCGAAGAGTTGTGTATTTTTCTGTTTTAAGTTATCAACTTTGGACAAAATGTTGGAAACTCGATTATCTAGATCAAGTTTAAAATTCTCAGCGGCCTCAAGTACGTTCACACAGTTAAGCTCCTTAGATTTCTCTATGTCTATCGGCAAAGATTTAGCAACTTTGTCACTTGGCTGACGCTGTTTTGATTGTAAATTCAATCGAAAATTCTTTTCAAAGTTTGCATCATCGATATGAACACCTTCGAATGACGTTTCAAATATTTCTTCAATAAATTGTTGCTTGCATTCAAGCGAAATACAATGTGTTTGAATCTCATCAAAACGTTTTGAAAGCGAAGAATATGAATCTTGAAGCTTTAAAAATTCAGCGTCAGATTCGTGACAAGTACTATCTACCACATTATCCACAGATTCAATATTATGCACAATAGAATCATTATCAACACTTTTATTCACACAGACAGAGACTATATCATGAGACATCACTTGCTTCAAAAGCTGATCATTTTGGCGTGAAACCCGTTCTATTTCAAGTAAACTGTTTTCATAAGCATCATCCATTTCATTGAAAACACGTCTAACTTCTTCTATTTCCAAAAGCAAATCTTGATCAAGATTACTAAGACAAGCCTTAACATTCTTTACAAACGGAACAATTTCGTCTCGAAACGCAGCTCTAGTGTGCTCAAAATTCCATTCACCTTCCGTTATGGTCGAAGCCGTCGTACGTTCCAAAATGACCTTGTCAAAATCGGCTAAGTGTTGGTGTACCGCATTTAAGTTAACGGACGCCTTACTTACCGGTGGAATTAACGTCGTTAAATCCGTTTTGACAAGTGTAGGAGACGTACTAGGAGGGTTTTCATTTGACAAACTTTGGGGCACAAGAACTGTCAGTTCAGCTAATTCCTTTTGTAAGCGAATGCGGGTCTTTTTAGACAATTGATCTTTGTTATATTGATCATAATCAATTGTATGGAATTTTGAAAGCATTTTAGAATGAGTTTCATCCACAAGTGATTGTGTCTCCTCAGAACTACGAACAAAAGGTGCTTCTTTCGATTTGCCAATTAGGGTCATATCATAAAGACACGGAATATATTCCTAAGCTTGTTTTGCATAACCGGGATTAGGTGGTAAATCTTGAAGACGTTTAAGTTCGAGTTCTTTAAATGATTTAGTTAAAAGATGAACCTTTTATGTGGAAGCATATTGTTTTAAAAGCTGTTGTTCTTTGAATTTAAGAAGTTTGGTAGCATTAATTTCCGATTCAAACTTTTTAGACTCGAGAGTTTCGAAATCCATTTTAAGTTTATGAAAATCATTGACAACCGACTCTTTTTCTTTTAATTCATTGGAAAGATTAGCTTTTAATGATTCTATTTCTTTCAAGTGTTCAATCTTTTCAAAACGAGATTGGTCAAATTCAGAACATGTTATTTTCTCTGCTTGAGGGACCATTTCAAAAGCTTGGACCTTTTCTTTATGCAACGCAAGCTCAGCAGTTAGGGTGGAATTGGTATCTACGGATTGTCTGAGGGCCATATGCATTTGATCTGTAATATGTTTAGGTACCATGACCAAATCATGTTGAGCATAAGATTCCATACCCGTCGTAGCATTTGGTTGAGGTTCACTCAAATGTGTAGGATTGGGTACCACATCATTTGAGTTACTAGTTCCCGAATGCTGTTCGAGGTTGTCATTTTCATGCCCAACTTGATGTTGGTTATCATCAATATTATTAGATGTGGTTGGTACCTCACTGACGACATCAGAACCGTAGTGAGAGAGATTAGCAACGAGAGCAGCTTGGGCAGAGTGAATGTCATCACAATCTGAATCATATGCGTCAAGATCATCTGCTTGATAAGCTGCATTAGAAGTAGAAACGACTGCAATGCCTTCAGTATCTGCTGCCCCTGGGTCTGCAAGAAATGCTAACTCCTCTGAATCCAAAATCTTCCCCTTAGACTAAGCATCAACCAAATACATCTTCTCACGAAACCATGCATCATCCCTCCTCCTTTTCGGCTGAGTGCATTCCCTAGCCATATGACCTTGTCCTCGGCAATTGTAGCAAGTCACAACCTTTTTAGGACCAATAGGACTCCCATTTCCACTAGCTTGCGAATTTACAGCTTGACTGTTCCTAGTCCTTGTAGGAGGTCCATATGAATTTTGCCTTCCCTGAATAGGTTGCACCGTCACTTGACCATCTTGAACAGTGGCTTATTGTCGAGGATTTGATGAGGTGCGGAGCTGATTGTTTGTTGGTGGAAATCCTCTAGTTGCAACAAGTTTTGACAAGTAGGTTGTGAGATGGTTTAGAACATCAGCTGGCGTATCATTTGGAGTAAAGACTGGTGCTAGGATTGGTGGAAGTTCATTAGAGTAGAAAGCTTGTGCTGGTTGTGCTTCTATTGGAAAATATCCTTGCTGAGGAGTATAGCCAATTGGAGAAGTGTTCGCTTGTGATGGTGATGTCTGATATGGTGGTTGCTGTGGAAAAGATTGTTGATGAACACTTTGTTGAAATGCTTGTTGTGGCATCATTGGTGGTTGATAAGATGGTTGCTGATAGGTGTGTGGTGGTGGTTGCTGCAAGTAGGATGGTTGTTGATAAGTATAAGCCATGTTTTGTTGAGAAGCATACATTGCAAGTGGATCATGAACTTGAGGTGTAGACAACCGAGCCTCGATCACATGGCATTCGTGTTGTTAAAGAAAAGCTTGAAGTTGATCCACATTGGTGTTATGCAAGTCCTTAGCCAATTTAACATACGTCACGTATTTTTTCCATTCTTAAGGAAGAGTGTTCAAATTCTTGGTGTTCAATTGAAAGGTAGGAATTGTCATGCCATAGATATTGAGCTCATTCAACAATAGGGTAAATCTCAGATAGTAGTCATTGAGAGTCTCCCCTGGCACATAGGCAAACTTATCAAAAGTATCATAAAGCTTACACTCTCGTTCTTGTTTAGTTAACGAGGTGCCTTGCATGAGAACATGAATTCTATCCCATAACTCTTTGGCAACTTTATGTTTGCTGACGAGTTTGTAGACATCTGGAGGAAGGGCTTGAAGAATGATGTTTGTAGCATACTTATCACATTTGTCTTGAATCTTCATATCTCCAGTTAATTCACCCGTTGTGCGAGGACGAGTAGTTGTACCTTCCGTCACTGTACCATAATCTAATGGTCCATTGAGCACCAATGCCCAAATGAGATGTCCATTCTCCTTGTTCAACATATAAGGTTCCATTCGGGAAGCCCATTTCTCATACATAGTCTTCACCAACATTGGTGGACGATTATCCGTACCCGAGAGGATGGACTTATCCGTAAGAGATGTGTACTCTATTTCAATAAGTTAAGATTTACAAACGTTGATCGATCAATGAAAGAAAGTAAATGTGTTTGTTGTTGTGAGTTGAAGTCGAGAAACAATGTTAAAATCCCCTAAAATATGTCCTCGAAATTTTTTATGGAATAATTTTTTATTATCGGAATGTTGATCGGAATAGTGATCGGAATATCAGTCGGAAAGCCGTCGGAATAAACCTTATCGGAATAACCTTGATCGGAATGTCCCTAATCAAAATAAACCAAATCGGAATGTCCCTTTTCGGAATGTGCCAAATCGGAATGTCCCTTTTCGGAATGTGCCAAATCGGAATGTTCCTTTTCGGAATGTGCCAAATCGGAATGTACCAAATCGGAATACCTAAACCCTATTCCGATTACACTGATCGGAATGTCCTATAAACCCTTTTCCGATGACCTGATCGGAATAAATCCCACTTTTCTCGGACAAAACTCAACCAATTCGTGATTTTAGGCCAAAAAATGATCAAAACACCCAAAAATTTTATGTTTTTAGCCAAAGTAACAATACCAAATCACTACCACAACTATGTAGATGATTTGTATCAAGAAAAACCATAAAAAACACAAAACAAATTTGGACGTGTGTTTATATAGATCAAAAGGCTACAAAAAATCAAGAACACGAACACATAAACAATACAATCATCCCATGGCTCTTGATACCATTTGTAGGATATGTAAATCTTGCTTATGTTTTTAGAGAGAGAAAGAGATAGAAAGATGGTGGATTACACACAATTCTAGATAGAGAAAACAAAGAGAAGTATGTGAAAAAATGAATAACCACACTACCCTCTCCATCAAAGGAGAGCGTTTATATACCCAAGCCCTTATCATGGGCTTGGGCTTACATTTGGGCCGACCTACACATGTTGTAGGCTAGGCTTGGGTTTGTTTGTTAAATAAAGATAAGTAACTAAACTACGAGCTATTACATGGACTATTGTTGGAGTGACCGATCCTTCTTAATACGTAAAACGTATTTCCAACAAAGCTCTAAGAAGTGATAATGGTACCGAATTCAAGAATCAACAACTTGAAGTCTTTTGTGATGAAAAGGGAATATCACAAAACTTCTCTTCAGCTGGCACCCCTGAGCAAAATGGTGTGGCTGAAAGAAGAAACAGGACTCTGATTGAAGCAGCCAGAACTATGTTAAATGGTGCAGCTTTACCAAAGCAATTTTAGGGAGAAGTTGTTCACACTGCTTGCTACACCCAAAATAGGTCAATCATTGTCAAGAGACATGGCAAAACTTCCTATGAAGTTTTAAGAAATAAAGCTCCAGACGTCAGCTATTTCCATGTTTTTGGATGCCCTGTGTTCATTTATAACTACATGGATAAACTTGGAAAATTTGATGAAAAAGCTGATGATGGTTTCTTCTTAGGATACTCTCCCACTGCCAAGGCCTTCAGAGTATTCAATACTAGAAGACAAGAAGTAGAAGAAACCTTTCATGTCAGATTCAACGAACACGATGATGTCATACAGAGAACAGGAACAGAGTGTGATGAAATTGATTTTAATGAAAACGTGTCCTTCCCAAGTGATGAATTCTCAAAACCTAGGGATGGCACTTGTGGGTAATGGGTACAGGTATCTTAAACCCGTCACCCACCCATGTAAATATTTTCATACCCACCACCCACCTGTTACCCATTAGTGGGTATAATTTGATACCAATACCCATACCCGTGGGTATTTATTACCCGTGGGTAAACCCATGGGTTAATGCAATAAAAAAACACACAATATTATATGAAAAGCAATTATATAAGTGCGTTTCAAGAAACTGAATTAAAGACAATATCAATAAAACAATGAAACTAGAATAAGTGAATAATTATTTAGATGTGTTTGAGGACTAGAGATGTGCCGTGTACCTTGTAGAGTGAACAAAATATGCTAGAAGTGTAAACAGTAGTATCATATATGTATTAGTATGGACGAATTGATGTTTGGTAGCATAGGAAGAGACGAACTAGATTATCTATGTATATATATTTGATGATCTGATATTTGATCTTTACTTTTTAGTCTAGCAAATCGAATAGTCTTTTTATTTTAATGTGTTTTCTTGACAGCGGTAGCAACTATAATTTATAATAGTCTCACAAGTCACAACTATCTAAGTACAACTATTTAAGTGGTATAATGAATTTTATCTTATTTTAAATGGGATGATAAGAACACCCATAAGTATATTGATGGATACACATGTGCGTACATCGAATGGGTTTCATAGGTTTGCCCGTGATGGGTATCATGGGTTTACCCATGACGGGTATAGCATACCCGTCACCCACCCTCCACCCATTAATGGGTTTTGATTTATACCCACGACCTACCCGTGGGTGTAAAATAACGAAAATACCCACCCATTTACGTGTGGGTACCCGTGGGTTATGGGTTTTTTCTTACCCGTTTTCATCCCTAGAACCAAGACCTCCCTGTCATCACCATCATCACTTCAACACTCTCACTCCTTATGTTCCTGCTTTTGACCCTCTGTCAACACACAACATTGAAGTTCCTTCTTCTCAGGAACTTGATGAGAAGAACCACAGCCTTCTTGTAGTCCTTCTTCCTCAACTGCTGAAGATGACTCACCAATTCTTCAAATCCCTAAAGACTCTCTTGTTGACAATGAATCTGTGCCCCTTGATATAGCTGAAGTTGACACAGATACTGAGGTCATCTTTTAAGAAAGTCCTCCTATTCAGCAGGATGAAACTCAAATAGTGCAAGCTACCCCCACAGACGTCCCTGTCCATGACTCCCCATCTCCTCAAACTAAATGGTCAAGAGATCAACACATTCTTCTTGTCAACATTATTGGGGAACCTAATGCAGGGGTTACTACTAGACATCGAATTCATGACTCAGAGTCAGCCTCAGCCAACGAATGTATCTTTGCTGAATTTCTCTCTCAAATTGAACCTAAGAGAGTAGCTGAGGCTCTAATGGAAGATGGGTGGGTAGCTGCTATGTAGGAAGAAATTAATCAGTTCAAAAGGAACAAGGTATGGACTCTAGTGCCAGCTCTACCTGGTAAGAACATCACAGGCACTAGATGGATTTATAGAAATAAGATGGATGAAATTGGAAACATCATCAGAAACAAGGCCAGGCTAGTGGCACAGGGGTATACACAGACTGAAGGGATTGATTATGATGAAACGTTTACTCCTGTGGCAAGACTTGACGCCATCATAATCTTCCTTGGTTATGCTGCATATATGAACTTCACTGTGTCTCAGATGGATGTTAAGAGTGCCTTCCTCAATGGAGATTTGGCTGAGGAAGTATATGTTGCACAGCCTGAAGGATTTGAGAACAGCGAGTTTCCTAATCATGTGTACAGACTACACAAAGCCATGTATGGGCTGAAACAAGCTCCAAGAGCATGGTATGAAACTCTTTCTAATTTTTTAACTGGAAATAAATTTGTCAGGGGTTCCATTGATAAAACACTCTTTACCTTCAAGGACAAGAGTGATTTCATCATTGTGTAGATTTATGTGGATGATATCATCTTTGGGTCAACTAATGTTAATCTTGGTAAACGTTTTGCTAAATTAATGACCAAGAAATATGAGATGAGTATGATGGGTGAATTAACTTACTTTTTGGGTTTTCAAATTAAACAATGTCAGTAAGGGAATTTCAATTTGTCAAGAAAAGTATGTTAAAGATTTACTTAAAAAATAAGACTTAGTTGATTGTGCATCAGTGAAATGCCCCATGCTTCCACCCAACAACTTGGGTCCTTATGAGTCAGGGGTATCTGTTAATGAGACTTTATACAGAGGCATGATTGGGTCACTCGTGTATTTAACAGCTAGTCGTCCTGATATCCCATTCTCCACATGTCTATGTGCAAGGTACCAAGCTAACCCAAAAGAATACCATCTAGTGGTTGTTAAGAAAATTTTCAGGTATCTAAAAGGAACAACCTCCCTAGGTCTATGGTATCCCAAGGAATCAGGCTTTGATCTCAAGGCCTATTCAGATTCAGACTATGATGGATGCTGTATTGACAGGAAAAGTACCTCAGGTAGTTGTCAAATCCTAGGAGGAAAATTGGTTGGATGGAGTGCTAAGAAGCAAAACTCTTTGGCCATGTCATCAGCTGAAGCAGAATATGTTGCTGCTGCCAACTGTTGTGCTCAGGTGCTCTGGATGAAGAGTCAATTGGCTGACTATGAGATCCTATATGACAAAGTGCCAATCTTTTGTGACAACACCAGCGCCATTGCCATCTCCAACAACCCTGTTCTTCACTCTCGAACTAAACACATTGATATCAGGTATCATTTTATCAGGGATCACATAATGAAGGGAGATATTGAGCTGCATTTCGTTCCCACTGAGCTACAACTAGCTGACATTTTCACAAAGCCTTTGGCTGAACCTTCGTTGAACAGGCTAGTTGCTGAGCTAGGGATGCTTAATATCTCAAAGCCTGTGGCTTGATAATTAATGTGTTCATTAAATGTCTGATTAAATATTAAATGTTTTTCACATGAAACTAGGTAGTTACTTTCCAAGTAAATGCTAAAAAACATTCCCCTATATTTAATTATTTCTTTTCCGAATAACAAGGAGATAAATGGTTTTGAAAGGTTAAGGGACCCACTTGTGTAGTCGTTTTCCCACTACGCATTAAATGCGTTTGAATAACTGTTTCAAAATTTTGAATATAAATATTGTCTCACGTTTCTTCTCACCTACCACTATTCTCATTTCTCACAATCTCATCTCTCTCTAAGCTTTCTCTCTCTAAACCCTTCCACCATTTTTGCTTTTTCTTCAACCTAAATCCATGGCGTTCCCAGTTCCCAAGGCTTCAGACGTCACCTTCGAACTTAATGAGAGCATCCTTGCTTCTAACAACTCGATTGGATGGCTTAAGGCTCCTAATGATTCCTACACAGATCTGGTGAACTTTATGAAGAATTGTGATGTAAGTGAAGCACTCACAAAGACCCCAACCGTTTTCTACCAAGAATAACTTAGGGAATTCTGGTATTCTGCTGAAGTCATTGACGACACCATCACTTTTAGCCTCTCGTGCAATGAAGACCCATTCGCCTTCTCTCTCAAAGATTTTGCTAATGTGTCTGGGCTAAGAGATGGAGATGAATGCCTGAAGGTTGTAGACAAAAAGGTTGTAAAGGACGCCCTTGCCACACTTAAACCCATTCATGATGTAAACCCAGCTCTCACTCCTACTGAAGTTCTTGCCAATCTCCTCTGAAGATCAAATACTTTTCCCCTATGTGGCGTGTCCTCTTCACTCACATAGTCAAGTCCCTGGGTGGTATGCAGGGTTCTCAAGACCAAATGTCTTTTAATCACCAATCCATTACTTTTGGGTTGATTTGGGGCACATACATTGATGTTGGAAGCATACTTTTCTCAAACCTTGTGGAAAAGCTTAAGGGACCAAATCAGGTCAGGGAGAAAAATATCTGCTATGTTCGCTTCCTTTCTCTTCTCTTCGAAAGCCTGTTGGGTGACAACTACCACAACTCTGCACTCACTTCCCTGAAACCTTATCGTATTACTGGAGCTATCTACAAGGAGATTGGATCTGAAGATGTGCCTGCTACTTCTCACATGCTGAACATTGCCAATAAACAACCTTTTGTTGTGAAGTCCTTGCTCCCTTCCTCTGAGAAGGTGAATACCTCTGATGTGTTTGGCAAGTCTGTGTCTTTGACCTCTGGGCAGCACACCACGACGTCCAAGGCAACAACTAGCCAACAACCAAAGAAGAAGAAAAACCCATCTTCTTCCCAAACCAAAACTGTTACAAAGGCCAGGGTAAAGAAGAACGTGAACCTCTCATCCTCCTCTGTTCCAGATATTCCTGTGGATTCAGAGACTTCAGCTGACCAACAACAAGGGTCTAGTGTCTCGATGTCAGCCGAGACAACAGAGAACCTGCCAAATACTGCTGATATTGCACAGGTAATCAGTCTTATCATTTTTAGAGGTCCACAAGCAGCCACTCTCAAATGTCTGTAGGTGAGAGTGGTGAAGTTAGGGTTATCCTCGACCCATAGGAGTCTTTTTATGCACTTAGAAATCATTTAAGACTTCTGTACACCATGTCTATGCACCAGGGAGTGATTCATTTGTGTTTATAAAGCACCCCGATGACCCTGCACCCTCTAGACAGTATTCAGGCAAACAACAATCTGAATACATATATGTCTCGACCCATAGTAGTTGTACCTCACACGGCCTCTTGGTTCCCTCAGAAAAAGAATCCCAAAAGTTTTACTTTTAGGGGAGCTAAATAATCATCCTCAGCTCTCCTAGAGACAATGTTACAAGACGACCTTACCCTAAATCTTTTTCACACTTAAAAGAATCCCAAAGGATTTATCCTTTTAGGGGGAGCTTTATCATCACCCTCAGCTTTCATAGGGGCAACGTAACAGGCAATCTTTACCTACATATGTTTCACACATAAAAGAGTCCCAAAGGTTTCTTAACCTTTGGGGGGGCTAAATAATCACCCTCAGCCTTCCTAGGGGCAGCAAGTGGCGATCCTTAACAACATATGTTTCACAATCAAAAGAGTCCAAAGGTTTTAACCTTTTGGGGGGGTTGAATAATCACACTCAGATTTCCTAGGGGCAGCGAATGGCGACCATTAACCTCATGCTTTTCACTCTTAAAATAATCCCAAGGATTTATCCTTTGGAGTGGCTGAATAATCACCCTCAGCCTCTCTAGGACAGCGAACTAGCGACCATTACTCTTATTTATTTAACTGTTACTAATTTAAAACAACTTGCAGCCTGATGTTGTACAGTCAAACATTATATCTCTGGAGCAGCCAGAAAAAGAAGGTGATATAATGATTCAGGATCAACCAAACGAGGAAGAGCCCATGCCTGATGTTGAAGAGGATGTGCTCTCCTTAGTCGATGACTTCTCTGAACCTGAATCTATGCCTGATGATGAGATTCTTCCTGAGGGGATGATTGAGGAGGAGGAGGATGAAAAAGATGATGACCAGCAATCTTTGTCTCCTCCAAAGGATATCGTTGTGTCCATACCAGCTGTTGATACCACTCCTCCTCCCAAGGAAGCTGTAGTAACTCCCACCTCTGCTACCTCTGTCACTACAGTCTTCCAAAGACCTGCATATGATCTAACAGCTGAATTCTTATTGTTTGATCATCATACCCAAACCAACTTTGATATATTGCCAAGGGAGGATGATTATGCGCAACAAAGTCTGAACATCCGTGATCTTAAGCCTGAACACCACCAATCAGACATGGAACGCCTGTCAAGAAAGCTGGACATTATAAAATCTGAAATGCATTCTTTCACTGTCAACTTTCCAAGGATCATAACACAGGCGGTTAAGGATGCAGTCACTGAACCTATCAAGGATGGTACAAGAAAGGGAATGTCCCAAGGACTTAATCATCTGTCCACACGTATCAAAGATGCCATCGTTACAAAGGTCCCTGTACTTTTCAATACTCATGAGTTAACAATGCATAGAGAGTCTGAAGCTATACGAAACAGGCAACTTCGTCACACCAACTTGTTGGGTCAAAAGTTGATGAGTCAAATCACTATGGAAACAAGAAGGACCAAATATGGCATTAGGAGAAACTTCAAGCTGGTGGACAAAATACAAGAAAGTTTCCCCTGCTAAAACTTTCCATTGCTGTGAAGATTCCCCTGCTATGTACTAAAAACATGGAGATTTGGTCAAGTAGTGATAAGAATGAATAATTTTGTTTTGATTTAGTCATTATTATCTTATTTAGTTTCCATGTATCCCTGAGTTCCTTAAGTTATAAAAGGAACACCAGACCGTAGGTTTTATTCATTCATTCATACTACTAAAATGTAACCTACAGAGTCTGTAACACCCCCACAATTGCTATGCGCAGCGGAACTACAACAATGGGTGCTACTCAGTATTCATTGCACACAAGATATATCAAACGACGCTAAAAAGACGTCAACTTAAAACTTGAATTTAAAATTGTTAGACGATACATGTCCACGGTTTTTCCAACCCCAATTTGGTACAACAGAGTTTAGCGTTTTCGGTCCCCATGAATCTCAACCCAGAAATTTCAGTTTTACAACAACATAACATTAAACATAAAAATCGTTTAAGCTGAAAAAGGAGGAAAAACAAGCGGACACCAAGCCATACACACAACATCCATCCCATGCATGCTCCATTATACACTTCAGCGGTTACCTGAAACACATGCCAAAATTTTGGTCAACGAAAACGTTGAGTGGAATTCATAGGTTTTACAATCAATTTGAACGTATATAAAATAAAAACCATTCGTGATCATTTATAGACTTGTCGATCAAACAATCTATAATCAGGATACTGACAATTGTGTTTAAGCTCATGACACTAATCCGTTAACTCAATCACCCGCGTAACAAATACCGGCGTGATTCAGATGAAACCAGTGCCCCTTCTAAAGGCATCAGTTGCAATTATACCTTATTTCTCATACAAAATAATCTACCGCAGAACTTACTAAACGTACAGCTTCTCGGCTAGCATTGGGTCGTTAACCCCGTAGTACTACAAATTGCATAAGCGGCTATTTCCCCCTACTCGAGGGCAGGACAATAGTTAATAGTTCATGATTTTAGGGACTTTTGCAACTTTGGTACTCAACACAATTTCTAAGGCAACTTTCGGGTCTAACAATCATTCATGATATACGTTCCTTTTAAAAACTAGCATGCATTTCCCTCGCGGGTAAAAAAATTTGAAATAAATATAAGCAAGGCTATAAATTCACACCTTAGATATTAAGTAGTCGGTAGTTCGAGGGATGATCACTGACGATGAAACGGATGCCCGGTTAAATCAACACCTATCACAAATAACGCGAAATGAGTAATCTCATTTAAATACCTTACGGTACTGTATAAAATACATAAGTAATAGTCACTTAGGACAATTATAACTCACGCCAAAAACAAAACAACAAGCATCACTCATTTTATACCATTCGTTCTCATTACTTACGCTATCCATTTTTACTCGTTCTCGCCGGTACTTGACTAAAGTACGGGCTGTTTTACCCTATTTAACCACACTTATAAAAATTGACAAAATTCTCAAAAATCCTATAAGACCTGTAGATGACATATTTTTAAGCCCAATAAAAGTTTTTTACTTTTACGACCCGTTACTCGACGCTTTTCCAAAACTACATTTTACGGGCTGAAATTGCACTTCGACCAATTTTGACCTCTTTGACCTATATGAAAAGTACCTTTGACTTCTTTGACTCCTAAGTCAACATATAGACCCATTTATACAGGTTTGGGACAAAATTTTGACCCTTGACCATTTACCAATTCATACTTGTGACCCTCGGGATTTGACTAAAACTTTACATAAATTCGGATTATGAAAGTCCTCGTCTCCCGGTACTCGATCTTTAAAATGTCATAACTTTTAGCTCGTTTTGAGTCACGGGCTCTACCTTATACCAAATTAAAGACAAAAAGACCCTCTACAACTACATTTTGTTTTCAAGACCTGTAGACAATATCATTTTTGTGAAATGACCATAAAGTTTCTGCCTAAATTTGGCAACTCCAAAATCACGCTTACACTCGATTCCAAGCCTATCCATCACTACTAGGCATCATCCTAAGCCTCCTAAACATATCCAAACACAAGATTTCAGTCCTACCCCTATTGATCAATCAAACTCAAATTCCTAATCATCTAAAAATGAACATGCAACCCATTAAACCTATGTAAAACATCCTTAAACAATAAACCAAACACAAGGAAAAGCTCAAAATTCATCAACCACCATGGCTCCCCAAACACCCCTATTGCCGTGGGGTTTGGGTGCCCCAATCACCACAACCAAATTGATTTTGGTGGGTTTTCATTGGTGATTATGCATCCATAACACATGAATTTAACATGCATTACAACATTTAGCCTCAAAAACGAATTTGGATCATCATGAAAATTTTTGGAAAATTTTTGTTAGTGCATGTGGGATTTAAGCACATATAAATGTAGGGAATGACCAAATTAGATGTGGTCTAACCTTAATTTTAATGAAAATCAAGTGAAAAAATTTTTTTGATGGTGTTCTTGGTGGGTTGGGGGTGTCCGTCGGCTTTAGAGAGCAAAGAGAGAGAGAGTTGATTTTGTTTTGTGAAAATGTGTTTGTGTGTTTGTGTTTGTGCCATTTTGTGGCTTTGGGAGGGACCAATTTGCAATATTTGGTTTCTTTTGGCCTTAAGTTAAAAACGTCCTCAAAACTTTGCGGTTTCGACTCACTAGTCAATTTTGAAAATTTTACGGGAGTCGGAAATCATCCCGAACACTCCAAAATATTTTTGGGATACTTTAAATGTACTCGGAAGGCTATAAAACTCACCCGACTCAACTTAACACGAATCGTAAATAAAATTCTCGAAAAATTACATTATCGATAAATCGTCAATAATTATATAAAATTGGGCATCCATCGGGATCGTAATCGTCATCGTCCTTCTTGAATCGTCAATCGTAAAAATTATAACCTCGAACATCGGCTTTAACCAAAATACTTATAAATATAGAAATTAAAATTTATTAAAAATTTCAAAAATTAGCGTAATTTAGGGTAACGTTAATGACCTTGGTTCTAGGGTGTCACATCCACCCCTCCTTAAAGAGAGCGACGTCCCGGCGCTCGCCTCTTCTTGTACTCACATTTCGTTCTACTGGAACAGATGAGGATACCTTTCCTTGAAAAAGTCCTCACGTTCCCAAGTGTATTCCGGTCCACGCTTAGAATTCCATCGGACCTTCACAATAGGAATCCTACTACGCTTCAACCGCTTGACCTCCCGGTCCATAATTTCCACAGGTTCTTCCACAAAGTGCATTTTGTCGTCTAGTCGAATCTCGTCCAAAGGAATCACCAATTCCTTGTCCGCCAAACTCTTCTTCAGGTTCGATACGTGAAACGTGTCGTGAATAGCACTAAGCTCGCTCGGCAATTCTAACTTGTACGCTACTGGTCCAATTCGTTCGACGATCTTAAACGGTCCAATATACCTCGGACTCAACTTACCTTTCTTCCCAAAACGAATTACACCCTTCCACGGCGATACCTTGAGCATAACCATATCTCCAACTTCAAACTCCAACGGTTTCCTTCGGTTATCAGCATAACTCTTCTGTCGGCTTCTCGCAGTAAGTAGTCGGTTCTTGATCTGCACAATCTTCTCTGTCGTTTCTAAAACCATTTCGGGTCCAGTCAATTGACTTTCCCCTACTTCACTCCAACACACAGGCGATCTACACTTCCTTCCATACAATGCTTCGAACGGTGCTGCCTTGATACTCGCATGATAACTATTATTATACGAAAATTCCACTAGAGGCAAGTGGCGTTCCCAACTTCCTCCAAAATCAATCACGCATGCTCGGAGCATGTCCTCCATCGTTTGAATAGTTCGTTCACTCTGGCCGTCAGTTTCCGGGTGATAAGCCGTGCTTAAACTCAATTCAGTTCCCATCGCACGTTGAAGCGATTTCCAAAATTCCGACGTAAATCTACTATCGCGATCCGAAATGATCGATAACGGCACTCCATGTCTACAGACGATCTCCTTCACGTACACGCTGGCGAGTTTTTCCATGCTATCCGTCTTCTTCATAGGTAAGAAATGAGCAGATTTCGTTAACCTATCCACAATTACCCATATCATATCACATCCACTAGGAGTCCTAGGTAAACCCGTCACGAAATCCATAGCGATTTTCTCCCATTTCCATTCTGGGATCTCTGGTTGTACCAACAATCCAGATGGTTTCTTATGTTCTGCTTGAACCTTCGCGCAAGTCAAACACTTACTAACGTAACGAGCAATATCTGCCTTCATATTCGGCCACCAATAAACTTTCTTCAGGTCGTGGTACATTTTGTCCGATCCAGGATGTATCGAATACTTGGACTTATGCGACTCATTCATAACCAATTCTCGAACTCCGGGCTTTCCTTCCTCAGATGAACACAGTGGTAACCAAATCCGATTCTCAAAATATCTCAGTCCGTCAGACCTAATCACGAAAAGAGGTTTCAACATTCGTCCCAAGTTTTCGGCTTCAACATTCCCTTTCATTAGTCCTCTCTCTTGAGCCTTCAATATAGTTTCGGTTAATTCAACGCTCTCACTCATCACTAAAGCTCTAACCCTCAAAGGTTTCTCCCGTTCCTTCCTACTCAGTGCATCCGCTACAACATTCGCCTTCCCAGGGTGGTAGCGAATTTCGCAGTCATAATCACTCAGTAGTTCAACCCATCGTCTCTGTCGCATATTCAACTCCTTTTGATCTAAAATGTGTTGCAAACTCTTGTGGTCAGTGAATACAACACACTTTGTCCCATACAGATAGTGTCTCCACAACTTTAACGCAAAAACTACAGCTCCTAATTCCAAATCGTGCGTCGTATAGTTCTCCTCGTTCTTCCTTAATTGCCTTGACGCGTAAGCTATCACCTTTTCACGTTGCATCAACACCGCTCCATAACCCTTTCGAGACGCATCACAATACACTACGAAGTCTTCGGTTCCTTCAGGCAATGATAAAATCGGTGCGGAACATAACTTATCCTTGAGCGTTTTGAAAGCAAGTTCTTCCTCAATTCCCCATTCATACACCCTATTCTTTTCGGTAAGCCTCGTCAATGGTTTTGCAATCAACAAAAATCCTTCAATAAACCTTCGATAATACCCCGCTAAACCAAGAAATTGTCGAACTTCAGTCGGCATCGTCGGTGCTGACCATTCCCTGATCGCTTCGATCTTGGCAGGATCCACACGAACTCCCTTACTATCAATCACATGACCTAGAAACTGCACTGATTCCAACCAAAACTCACACTTAGAGAATTTTGCATACAGCTTCTCCTTCCTTAACAACTCCAAAATCTTCCTCAGGTGCTTCTCGTGCTCCTCCTTACTTTTAGAGTAAATAAGTATATCATCGATGAAAACAATAACAAACTTATCTAGATACGGCTTGCACACGCGATTCATAAGATCCATGAATACAGCAGGCGCGTTCGTCAACCCAAACGGCATCACTCGAAATTCAAAGTGTCCATACCGCGTACGAAAGGCAGTTACAGGAATGTCCTCCTCTCTTACACGCAGTTGATGATACCCTGATCTTAAATCGATCTTTGAGTACACACTGGAACCTTGCAATTGATCGAACAAATCGTCAATCCTCGGCAATGGGTACCGATTCTTCACCGTCAGCTTATTGAGTTCCCTATAGTCAATACACATTCGAAACGAACCATCTTTCTTCTTTACGAACAACACTGGCGCTCCCCAAGGTGATGAGCTCGGCCTAATAAATCCTTTGTCCATTAATTCCTTCAGTTGATCCGATAACTCCTTTAACTCAGATGGTGCTAAGCGATAAGGTGCACGTGCAACTGGCGCAGCTCCTGGCACTAAATCAATTCGAAACTCGACCTCACGGGTAGGCGGTAAACCTGGCAACTCGTCTGGAAAAACATCCGGATACTCGCAAATAACTGGTACCTCTTCAATCCTTGCCTCTAAATCACCATCACTCGAAACTTGTGCCAAAAACACATCGCATCCGCTCTCTACGTACTTCATCATTTTCAAACAGGAAATCACTTTCAAACGAGAAGTGCATTCGTCACCCTTTATTGTCAAAACCTTATTCCGCAACGGAATCTGAACCAATCTCTCGCCACAGACGATCATAGCACTGTGCGCCATTAGCCAATCCATTCCCACAATCACGTCAAACGATCCTAGCTCTATAGGCATCAAGTCGATTTTAAAAGCGTAATTTCCTAACTTCAAGGTACACCCTTTCAGCATAGAATTCGTACTAACAATTTTTCCATCGGCTAACTCAACATTATAACTAGTCGCTAACAACACCGGTTCTCTATCAATATGACGACTAAATCTAACGTCTACAAAACTCTTGTCGGAGCCAGAATCAAACAAAATACTAGCATAACAAGCGTCTAGCAAAAACGTACCGGTAACCACATTGGGACCCTGTGGTTTATCAGCCGTTCCCACTTGATACACAGCAGCCGCATTGTTGCCTCCCCGCTTGTTTCCTGCCTTCGGGCAATTCGCTTGCACATGACCCCTTTCTCCACAACCATAACATCCCCTCGTCCTGATAGCATTAGCCCCAGTGGCTACTCCTCCCGTTCGGCAACCAGATGTCCTATGACCTGCCTTCCCACATTTGCCGCATGCAGGCGGGCAATTTCCAACATGATACAAATTGCACTTACCACAATGGGGATTCACTTTTACACCTCTAGGGTTCGTCACTGCCCTCATCCCTTCGTTCCTTCTCTGATTAAACTGCTGATTTCGGTTCGGCCCATGGTTGTTTCGGTTTCCACCTCGGTTCTGGCCTTGGGATTGGTTGCTTTGTGCCGCTTCCCATTTCCTCTTGTTGCCTTCAGCAATGGAGTTCTGCTTGTCCTGTAGCTTGACGTCCATCAAAGCGTGTGCCATCTGAACCGCTTCATCAAACGATCCAGGTTTCGACGAAGTTGTTTCACCTTTAATGTTGCTGGATAAACCCTTAATATACTGCTTCATCTTCTTGGCATCATTGGCAAAAATATCTGGACACAAAAGACTTAATTCATTGAATCTCCTAGTGTAAGCAGCTATATCGTTTTTCTTCAAGGTCAAGTGCCTCAACTCATCCTCCAATTGCCCCAATTCCTCTTCCGGGCAAAACTTCTTAGTCAACAAAGCTTTTGTCGCATTCCACGTCCTTGCATTCGCTACAGCCAATCCAACCGTAGCTACCTGAGTATTCCACCAACTTAACGCATCATCAAGAAACGTAGCAGCTGCAAACTTCACTTTATCCGCTTCTGCACAACCACTGATTTCAAACGTACTTTCAACCTTTTCCAACCATCGTCTAAGTTCTAAAGCTCCACCCGTTCCACGGAACTGCGTGGGACCGCATTTCATAAAGCTAGAATAGGTACACACTCTCGGGGCTTGCTGTCTCCCCGCGTTCCTTCCCTGGTCCTGATTTCTCCCGGCTCGGTCAGCTTCCAACGCATTTGCTATAGCTTCCTGAATCATGGTGTTAACACGATCGGCGGTCAACTTTGGAGGCATGGTGTTATCGAATATCTCTTTCTGCAAGACAGGGAAAATAGAAAAACAATGTAAGTATACATATCAAGTTTCCCAGACATAATATACATACAACGACACATCACTACGGAGTTACTAATATTCATCAATTCACATCACAAAAGATCAAATTTAAGACATATCACAGTTCATGAAAGGTAACATAGATTGTATTGATAATTAACCAAAATCGTGACAAGTATTGCCACTACAATCGTTCACCACAAAACTTCAAGTACTTGAGTTTCTCGTCATAACACCATCATACAAAGGTCTAAAACAGTTCTATTACAATGATCAAAGAAAATACAAAACAAGTAACTAGGCATGTAGTGATCCACACTGCCTCTTGGATGACGGCTCGTCGTCGTCTTCCTCGGTTTCCTCATCACTATCGTCCTCATCCACATCATCCATTTTTCCCTTTCCTTTCTCATCCGGCCCACATTCCGTTTCCTTTTTCGTCCCTGATGTGGATCCACACTCAATCGCTACCTGATTTCCCACCGTAATACAAGCACCTCTAGTAGGCGGCTGAATCATGAAGTCGTTTGCCTCCATCTCCAAATCGTCCACGAATCTCCAATCCGGGGGCAATGATGCTCTAACCCGATGCTCCCAACTCTGCATCCTTGACAACCTCACTTGATCCTTCCTCACACGGTCAAGACTAGCACTTAAATTTGCAACCATTGATCTTAAACTGTTGATGTCACTTTTGTTCACATTCCCATCATACTCAATTCTTGCAGTCCTTTCCAACAGTCTTTGATGTTCCCTTTCATTCTTATCAAACCTTTTAATTACCCTGGTCTCAACTACAAACCGCTCATACATCAACCTTTCCATCCTCCCCAAACGACCTGCGGGATCCCAGTAGTGTCTTGGCCTCGGAAAGTAGACCCTTGCAATATTCTCATGAATCGATGGCGACTTGGATGATTTGCTGGACTCTCCACTGCTCCCATTACTTACTCGAACAAATCCTGGCACTGT
This sequence comes from Glebionis coronaria, assembly GCA_025667525.1. Lineage (NCBI taxonomy): Eukaryota > Viridiplantae > Streptophyta > Magnoliopsida > Asterales > Asteraceae > Glebionis > Glebionis coronaria. The sequence continues at coordinate 461,148,116 of CM046876.1, read as the reverse complement.
TCTCAAATAATCCTTACAATTGTCCATCGGGCGATTAAAGGGTTGCTGCTCATATCGACCGGTCGGTGGTACCTCATAACCCTTCGGCGAATTCGGGGATTGAAACAAATCTGGTTCGGTCTGGCCTACAGCATCCTCGGGAATGCCATCATCCATTAGCTCCTCGGGCTCTTCTTCGGAATCCTCACTCTCGTCACTACTAATGCTGAAATTATCCACCTCACTTTCGTCATTGTCGTTTTCCGGCCCTATTTCGTCTTCTGGAGCGATCCATCCATTATCATTGTCCGGCGGGTTCGGAGGAAACGGTCCCCCTTCGTGACCTACGACGTAATCGTTTCCATCATCATTAGGCGGTACCTCGGCCATTCCTGCAATAACAGCGAATTTCGGAGGGTACATAAGTAATTATACAATAGTTATAAATACATGCATGCAAATGCAATGCAAAGGTGGTACATACGCCCGAAATGTAATAATATGATGCTCATGCATGATTAATACAAAAATTACGATGTCGGATATTCCACGTAAAATTCAACGTCTACATATAGTAATTCCATACTTACGTAATAATTACCCACATATATACTTCACTCAAAAGTATACGTCAAATGCCATAAATACAACAATAAATCTTACCGGAGCCATGCAGGATAGTTGTGTGTGCTTGGACCATTTCTTACGACACCAAAAGTTATAGTTTAGGATTTTCAAAAACGACCTAGTTCTCTATAACTCGTGGCTCTGATTACCAATCTGTAACACCCCCACAATTGCTATGCGCAGCGGAACTACAATAATGGGTGCTACTCAGTATTCATTGCACACAAGATATATCAAACGACGCTAAAAAGACGTCAACTTAAAACTTGAATTTAAAATTGTTAGATGATACATGTCCACGGTTTTTCCAACCCCAATTTGGTACAACAGAGTTTAGCGTTTTCGGTCCCCATGAATCTCAACCCAGAAATTTCAGTTTTACAACAACATAACATTAAACATAAAAATCGTTTAAGTTGAAAAAGGAGGAAAAACAAGCGGACACCAAGCCATACACACAACATCCATCCCATGCATGCTCCATTCTACACTTCAGCGGTTACCTGAAACACATGCCAAAATTTTGGTCAACGAAAACGTTGAGTGGAATTCATAGGTTTTACAATCAATTTGAACGTATATAAAATAAAAACCATTCGTGATCATTTATAGACTTGTCGATCAAACAATCTATAATCAGGATACTGACAATTGTGTTTAAGCTCATGACACTAATCCGTTAACTCAATCACCCGCGTAACAAATACCGGCGTGATTCAGATGAAACCAGTGCCCCTTCTAAAGGCATCAGTTGCAATTATACCTTATTTCTCATACAAAATAATCTACCGCAGAACTTACTAAACGTACAGCTTCTCGGCTAGCATTGGGTCGTTAACCCCGTAGTACTACAAATTGCATAAGCGGCTATTTCCCCCTACTCGAGGGCAGGACAATAGTTAATAGTTCATGATTTTAGGGACTTTTGCAACTTTGGTACTCAACACAATTTCTAAGGCAACTTTCGGGTCTAACAATCATTCATGATATACGTTCCTTTTAAAAACTAGCATGCATTTCCCTCGCGGGTAAAACAATTTGAAATAAATATAAGCGAGGCTATAAATTCACACCTTAGATATTAAGTAGTCGGTAGTTCGAGGGATGATCACTGACGATGAAACGGATGCCCGGTTAAATCAACACCTATCACAAATAACGCGAAATGAGTAATCTCATTTAAATACCTTACGGTACTGTATAAAATACATAAGTAATAGTCACTTAGGACAATTATAACTCACGCCAAAAACAAAACAACAAGCATCACTCATTTTATACCATTCGTTCTCATTACTTACGCTATCCATTTTTACTCGTTCTCGCCGGTACTTGACTAAAGTACGGGCTGTTTTACCCTATTTAACCACACTTATAAAAATTGACAAAATTCTCAAAAATCCTATAAGACCTGTAGATGACATATTTTTAAGCCCAATAAAAGTTTTTTACTTTTACGACCCGTTACTCGACGCTTTTCCAAAACTACATTTTACGGGCTGAAATTGCACTTCGACCAATTTTGACCTCTTTGACCTATATGAAAAGTACCTTTGACTTCTTTGACTCCTAAGTCAACATATAGACCCATTTATACAGGTTTGGGACAAAATTTTGACCCTTGACCATTTACCAATTCATACTTGTGACCCTCGGGATTTGACTAAAACTTTACATAAATTCGGATTATGAAAGTCCTCGTCTCCCGGTACTCGATCTTTAAAATGTCATAACTTTTAGCTCGTTTTGAGTCACGGGCTCTACCTTATACCAAATTAAAGACAAAAAGACCCTCTACAACTAAATTTTGTTTTCAAGACCTGTAGACAAAATCATTTTTGTGAAATGACCATAAAGTTTCTGCCTAAATTTGGCTACTCCAAAATCACGCTTACACTCGATTCCAAGCCTATCCATCACTACTAGGCATCATCCTAAGCCTCCTAAACATATCCAAACACAAGATTTCAGTCCTACCCCTATTGATAAATCAAACTCAAATTCCTAATCATCTAAAAATGAACATGCAACCCATTAAACCTATGTAAAACATCCTTAAACAATAAACCAAACACAAGGAAAAGCTCAAAATTCATCAACCACCATGGCTCCCCAAACACCCCTATTGCCGTGGGGTTTGGGTGCCCCAATCACCACAACCAAATTGATTTTGGTGGGTTTTCATTGATGATTATGCATCCATAACACATGAATTTAACATGCATTACAACATTTAGCCTCAAAAACGAATTTGGATCATCATGAAAATTTTTGGAAAATTTTTGTTAGTGCATGTGGGATTTAAGCACATAGAAATGTAGGGAATGACCAAATTAGATGTGGTCTAACCGTAATTTTAATGAAAATCAAGTGAAAAATTTTTTTTGATGGTGTTCTTGGTGGGTTGGGGGTGTCCGTCGGCTTTAGAGAGCAAAGAGAGAGAGAGTTGATTTTGTTTTGTGAAAATGTGTTTGTGTGTTTGTGTTTGTGCCATTTTGTGGCTTTGGGAGGGACCAATTTGCAATATTTGGTTTCTTTTGGCCTTAAGTTAAAAACGTCCTCAAAACTTTGCGGTTTCGACTCACTAGTCAATTTTGAAAATTTTACGGGAGTCGGAAATCATCCCGAACACTCCAAAATATTTTTGGGATACTTTAAATGTACTCGGAAGGCTATAAAACTCACCCGACTCAACTTAACACGAATCGTAAATAAAATTCTCGAAAAATTACATTATCGATAAATCGTCAATAATTATATAAAATTGGGCATCCATCGGGATCGTAATCGTCATCGTCCTTCTTGAATCGTCAATCGTAAAAATTATAACCTCGAACATCGGCTTTAACCAAAATACTTATAAATATAGAAATTAAAATTTATTAAAAATTTCAAAAATTAGCGTAATTTAGGGTAACGTTAATGACCTTGGTTCTAGGGTGTCACAGAGTCTTTGATCTCTAGGCATGGGATTCAATGTATACATGCCTAGAGTGGTTTGTGTTAATCATCAATAATACAAACCCTTTGGGAATTATTCGTCTCTTAAACATCTTGTTCTTGATTATCATTCAATTCCGCTATGTTAATTCATATGAATGTTAATCATCCTAGATAAAATGGTTTTTACTATCTGAGTCTAAAGATCTTGGATTCAACAAGTGGTATCAGAGCGGGTGGCTCTCGATATCTAGGTGATACAAGATGTTTTTGTTGCTCTGAAGATCTAGGGTTTATGTCGAAACCCTAGGTAATTAATTGGTTTCCGTTGAGATGTTCGTATGGCTGCTTTTATACTTGAATGGTACACAGTATGAATTAAAAGGAATACGGTTTCATGATGTATATATATTATTCAATGTTTCTGATCATTGGTCCCAACAGTGACGGTTAGAAAATGAATAAGATTATTTGTTTGTGTTTGCGTACACATTACACATGAATTTTACAAATAAAAAAATTATACACGTGATTGGTTAATGGAGGGAGGTCCCACTATGCATAATTGACATTGGTTAAAGCTTTGTGTTCACACGAAGTAAAGGTGTGATGTTGTGTTCACACGAAAGGCATAGTACTTAAATGGGACGTGAGGTATGATTGGTTATAAAAGAAATTCACGTGGGGTTAGGTTATGGTGGTAATTGGTTCAGACGCTTCACATGATTTTCTTTATGACGTTGGGATTAGTTACAGTACAGGGCTAAACAACATGTCACAAGCACAGGCACATTTTTCACAGCAGGGTATGATTTTTTTTATTCCTTTGTTTTTGTTATTTATTCCACTGTTATAAATTCATTCCCATTATGTGTGGGTTTGGCACAGTTAATAACAAAAACAGTGGCATTAAAAGTTCCCCCTGCTTTTGAAAAAGTTTCCCCTGCTTTCATTAAATTCCCCCTGCTGTGATCCCCTTGCCTTCAATAGATCCCCCTGCTTTCATTAATAGATTCCCACTGTTTTTGAAAGTTCCCCCTGATGTCAAATATGAGTTTTGGGACAGCAGTGACTTGGAGATTGGTTATTCACAGCAACTGATATAATGGTATAAAGGCTTGATTTATTTTCATGATTGTGAAGAATAATTTTTGTGATGATAATGACGTTTGAGGTAGATTTTCGCGAATTGGTGTTCTATTATATTTTCTACTTAGCAGGGCATGAAGATAACTTGAAGGTGTTTTTAAGTTGTGATAAAGACTTGATAAAAAGGTAGTTAAGTACGAGATCATTCTTAAGACGCTCTATGATCGTATTCGCTATTATATGTGTCTCATTTACAGGGGTGAGGACTCATTTTATCATAAGGCTTCTACTCATTATTGCCGTGAGTTTTGGGGCCTACTCATTATAGCCGTGAGTTTCGGAGTCACATGGTTAGTACAAGACATGGAACACGAGGTTGGGTTATTCTACTTCAACATCAAGATTTTTATAATTATTTTTCTTCATGATCATTATACATAGCCTACTGAATTAGAAGATTCATAAATGACTAGCACACTTTAAGGGGAAGCTCATTTGATAAAGTGTTAGTCATTCACATATGACATCAAGGTGAAGATTTTGCTACTACTCATTGGTATTGCTACAACTAATGTGAGTGTCTACTGTTCAAAATCATTTTTTATTAGGTCAGCTTACCTATGTGCTTCATAGAGGGTATTTTGAAAAGTGAAATACTTGGGTTTGATGTATGATATTGGTAAGTAGTAGTTAAAAATCAAGGTTGTTCATATAGAAGACCCCTATTTGATCATGTCAAAAAGGGGAAGTTGTCTACATAGAATGTTCAGCCTGTTGATCTTTGGTGTTGTATGCTTAAGGGGAAGTGTTTTGACATCATCAACTAGGGGAAGATTGTTGGGTCAAAAGTTGATGAGTCAAATCACTATGGAAACAAGAAGGACCAAATATGGCATTAGGAGAAACTTCAAGCTGGTGGACAAAATACAAGAAAGTTTCCCGTGCTACAACTTTCCACTGCTGTGAAGATTCCCCTGCTATGTACTAAAAACATGGAGATTTGGTCAAGTAGTGATAAGAATGAATAATTCTGTTTTGATTTAGTCATTATTATCTTATTTAGTTTCCATGTATCCTTGAGTTCCTTAAGTTATAAAAAGAACACCAGACGTAGGTTTTATTCATTCATTCATACTACTAAAATGTAACCTATAGAGTCTTTGATCTCTAGGCATGGGATTCAATGTATACATGCCTAGTGTGGTTTGTGTTAATCATCAATAATACAAACCCTTTGGGAATTATTCATCTCTTAAACATCTTGTTCATGATTATCATTCAATTCCGCTATGTTAATTCATATGAATGTTAATCATCCTAGATAAAATGGTTTTTACTATTTGAGTCTAAAGATCTTGGATTCAACACAACTTTATCATTGATCGTGTTCATCGCAACATAAATGGCAATTGCAACCACCTGCTAAAAATTGCTAGAGCTTCAAGAACCAGGCAACGAGAAATGGATGCCTCTGTTGAGCAGATTGCTAAGCACTTTCAGGCACGTTCATCCAAACGTCTGAAAAGATAGGCTGAACGTGAGGGCGAGAAAGAAAAGGTACTTAACCTTGAATCTGCCAAACAAAGCTCATACTCTGCTGACAACACTATCCCTTCACCTGTCCCTCTCCAAGTCATCACACCAGTGATTATACCTAATGATGAGGATGAAATTAAGGGGGAGCAACAGACAAAGGATGGAGTTGATTCATCAAAATCCCTTACTCTGGTTAACACCAGCGAGGTTGTGGATGATGGTGAGCCAGCTGCCAAGAAACTCAAGTTCACTGTTATCTCCCTACCCAAAGCTGTACAAACCCAAGCTCAGATGGCTTTTCTTAAACAAGCTGAAGAGCTGAAAAACACAAGTGTGGTATCCTCTGTCTCAAAGAAAGGAAAGGAAATAGTTATGGTAGACTCAAACGCCAAACTAAAGAAAATAGCTACGATGCTAGAGACAGGAGGATCAACCACAGACCCATCCCAATTTACAACCTTCACAGCTTCAAATGAGAATCCTCTAACACCTGAAGAAATTGAGAAAAAGGCTATTATATTCAAGAGGTTGAATGAAATCAAGAAAGCCAAGGAGCTTAATGAGGAAACTCTGAGAAAAATGACTCCACTTCAAAGGGAGAAACAAAGAAAAAGGTTGAAAGAGATGGAAGTCAAACGCATAGAGGCACTGAATAAAGTAAAAGCTGATTATGATGCATGTGTCAACAACAGGTTTGCCCTTGGAAAAATCACCAAGTTTAAGTATACCATTCACAAGTCTACTAACACACCACAAATGATTTTGTGGAGAGATAACCAACAAGCCAATATGAATATCTTTGAAGACTTTAGGTTAAAGCAACTTGGCTTGACTGAACGGTTTGAACTTGAGGCTTTGGCTGCTAAAAGAACTGGATAGGCAAATTTTACTCTTCTTAAGACCCTCAAAGCTAAGTTTAATTGGGTTAAAGAAACAACAGTCAAGCTCAAGATAGATCCCCCACCGCAGCTGTTTGAACAAGAACCTCCAAAGTATGGAAAGAAAAGAAGAAGGATAACTCAATTTGTTAAGGAAACCTTCGTTACTGATGATGTTCAAGTGGATGGAAGCACAGGGATTTGGTATTACCAAATGGAATCATTGGTCCTATTGATGGTCAGACTTACACTGAGCCTGAAAGAGGTATGGCCTTCATGAACAGGGCTTGTCAATATGCATTCCAAAGGGAAGATGAGCTAGGATTAGCATCAACCATTCAGCTGATTTGTCTCAAAAAGGCACTTAAAATCAACACAGAGTATTCCAAGGTATTTGCACAAGCTTTGCAGGCCAAATTGGATACTAGGACAGACTTAGCTGAAGCTGAAGAAAGAATCAAGAATGATGACTATTGAAGGATTTCACAGCTGAATTTTACCTTCATGTTTTATTTCACTTTTGTATTGTACTTGTAATTTCCTTTAAGTATTAATAAAATCATGAGGTATGTTTGTTTAGATCTGTTATGAGTAAGAAGAAGTTGTCATCTCACTTACCTTAACTTAGATAGATCTAGATGTATTTATGTTTAAATAGGGGGAGATTGTTGGGAATCTAAGTTTAGTAGATTCCCTATATCATAGATTTAAACACAAATCAAGCTGTTAGATATTAACTTGCCTATGTCTAGGAGGCAGGCAATTATCGCAAGACTCACAGAGATCTAAGTCTCTGTGAGCAACCTCAGAGGAGTCCATGTCAGAGCATTGTCAAGGAAGTCGAAGATTACTTGAAGATGTACTCACTAGCTGTGATGAATAACAGCCAAGATGTATCAGGGACTCTGAGGGGTTGAGGGTTAACAGGGGTGGAATACCCTGTTAACACTCAACACACTTTGGACATACCTTAGTGTGTACGAGACTATGAAGAAAAGGGAAACTGTGTCAGCTCTGTTTCCCTAAAGCATTGTGGCAGACTACCAAGAATAGAAGAGCATCTTGCGACAGAGGTCTGACAAGTATGTGTCTAGTGTAGTCACCATCAACCAGTACTTGGAGTCAACCTCGTACCACTATAAATAGGTTATGAAGCCTAGCGTTAATGTTTAACACTTTGATAGAATTCACACATTAACTCCTAGAACTTATAGAACCAAACAGCTGCGACTGTGTTCATAAGTTAGGTTTTAGTTTGTTCAAAGTGTGCACAACACATTGTCATCAAACGGTGTTATCCATAACACTTGTAATTCTTTATTATACAATAATAAGTATTACGTTTAAAAAGTAATTAAGTGTGTTGATTAGTTAAGTTTATTGTTTCAAGCATAGTTTAGGGACTTTCACCAGGAATATCATAAGTTTTCCAAGCAAAAGCTGGTTTATGCTTCTTGAGAACTTCAATTAGATCGTTTTTGTGTTCTTCTGAAAGTTGGTATGAAATAATTACAGGCAGTAATTTTTCTTCGTGACGAAACGCATATTCTAGATGTTCAGGAAGAGGTTTAAGTTCTAAATCTGTAGGAGGCTCTTCCACAGATTTCTTAACATTGAAATCAGTTTTGAAAGTTATGGTTTGAAATGGTGTTTCTTTTTCTTCTTCAGGTGTTTCTAGAGGTTCGTCAGTATTAACGGTTATGAAGGCATCAAATTCAGCAAAAAGTTCTTCTTCGAGGATGGTTCCTTCGATAGAATATATAATTTTGCTTCCTTCATCAAGAAGAGCGTCGAAATCGCCTTCAACGACTTCGTCAATGACATCAATACTAAAGCAATTATCGTCATAAGAATAAGAGTGTTTCATTGCTTCATCGATAGAAAAGGAAATTCTATCTTCTCCAACTCCATGGTTGAGTTGTTTTTGTTTTACACGAATCACTGCGTCAGCTGTATGCAAGAAAGGTCTACCAAGAATAAGTGGTACCTTACTATGTTCTTCCATCTCTAGGATTTCAAAGTCGATAGGAAAAATAAATTTTCCAACTCCAACGAGCATGTTTTCGACTATTCCCATTGGGTATTGAAAAGAACGGTCCGCAAGGCGAATGCTCATTTTTGTGGGTTTGATAACATCTTTTGAGAGTTTAGCATACAAGGAGTATGGCATGAGGTTGATACTAGCACCAAGATCGGCCAATGCGTTACAAGAGTATGAGTGATGGAAAGTACATGGAATTAGAAAAATTCCAGGATCTCCAAGTTTTGGTGGTACTTTGTTTTGGATAATGGCATAACATTCATCATTTAGAAAAGCTGAAGATACATCTTCAAACTTATGTTTGCTTTTGATAAGTTCTTTGAGAAATTTTCCATAGTTTGGCATTTCAGCTAGAACATCGACTAAAGGCATGTTAATTCGAACTTCTTGGATTAAGTCGAGGAATTTACCATACTTATCTTGCATCTTTTGCTTGCGTAAGCGTTGGGGGTATGGTACTTTTGGTTTATATGGTTTGGGTGTTGGGTTTGAGTTTTCAGTAGGTTTGGTTTTGGTTGGTTGAGCTTCATCCTCATCGTCACTATCGAGTAGATTTTCGATTGGTGTATCTTGGGTAGGTTTGGTAGGTGATTCATAAGATAAACCATCCGCGTGAATACGGCATTCACATGTTCATTACGAGCTTGCGGTGGTTGATATTTGTTGTTGGTTTTTGGGATTGGGTTGGTGTTGCTTGGTAAAGAATCAAAAGCGCGATTTGATTGCTTATCGACAAAACGATCAAACTTAGCTTCAAGGTTTTGAATGGAAGCTTGGTGGTTTTTGTTTGAAGTCTCAAACTTTGTTTTGAGGTCAGTGAATGTATCTCGCACGAAAATGTTGGTTCCTCTTTGAGATTCAATAAAATTGTCGAGCTTGGTTTCGAGGTTGGTTTTGTCTTTGGTTTGGTTGGGTTTCTTTTCGTCTCGATCGTAACTTGGTTTATTGTTAGATCTCCAATTATTGTGGTCACGATTACGATAATCGATATAAAATCGAGTTCGACGAAAGGTGTTCATGACATTGGCTTCTTCTTCCTTTGTCATAGGCGTGTCATCGTCATCACATTCACTAGAAGGATGGTTTCCTCCATAGTGTTTGCAAGTTTCATGACTTTTATTTTTCATCTCTTTATATTGAGTGTCGATTTTGAGAGACATGGCGTCCATTCGAGCCATAATTTTTCAGTGTCGGTTGGGTTGTTGCTTTCTTTGGCAAAAGCTACGGTTTTTCGTGGGTTTTTGTTTTTGTGATTTTTGGACCAATCAAGCTTGAGTAAAACTTTGTCATCTAATAATTGATAGGCTTGGTTAGGGGTTTTATAGAGGAAAATACCACCCGCTGCAATGTTCAATGCATTTTGGGTAGCATCGTCAAGACCATGATAAAAAATCTTGATTATTCCTTCTTTTTTTAGTCCATAACCATGGCAGTTTATGAGTAATTCTTTCTTTCTTAACCTTGCGTCAGTGAGAGTTTCTCGATCTTGTTGAGAAAAGCTTCGGATTTCTCCGAGGAGTTTTTCAAATAGGACAAGAGGAAAGAATCGGCAAATGAAAGCGGTTCTAAGACCTTCCCATGTTCAAATGGTTCCTTCATTAAGTTCGTCGAGCCATGACTTAGCTTCTCTAGTGAGGGATGATGTAACCATCATGAGTTGAACGACTTCGGCTTGTCCTTCTCCATAGTTAAATATTTTGCAAATTCCGCTAAATTCATGGATATGTTTGTGAGGATCGGTTTTGACTCGACCATCAAATTGGTGGTTTTTGACAAGTGTCAAGTGGTTTCCTTTGATTGCAAAATCATTCGCAATTTCAGGTAAAACGATTGCGGAGCCAGGAGTTGGTTCTACAACTCTATCGGGTGACCACATTGGTTCATCATCGGTATCCGACATTGGATCGTAACGGTTGATGAGTTTGATGAGAAATAGGAATTGAGAAAGGTTGTCGAAAGTTTGGTTGATTTCGCGATGTTGAGGTTGTTCGTGTCTCCTACCGAAAGGTACACGAAGGTGAAGTCTACGTAACCTTCGGTTAAGGGTACGTACAGGTTCTGATAACGATGATAACGGTGGAGTTTCGGATGAACGGGTGTGCATCCAACAATGGTTTTTGGGTTACAGAAGAAAATGTACGTCGAAACTTTTTGAAATGTGCGGCGTACTTTGGTTCGCTACAGGAAGTGCGACGCACTTTTGAATTTTGCGGCGTACTTTCTGTACTGCAGGAAAAAAATTGGTTTGTTTTGGGTGGGAAACGGTTCAATTCTTCAAAGATTACGAAAATTTTGGTTACAAAACAGGATTATAAGTCCCCGGCAACGGCGCCAAAAACTTGATGTTCGTTTCGCAAGTCTTAAATTTATATTGCAAGGTTTAGACAAAACAAGGGTCTAGAATACAAACACGGGCAAGTATACCCTTTCGTTCGTAATATAGCTTGTAATGGTAAGCCAAGATCATTCGCTGAGACTTAGTTTCGTTTTGGTAATCTTTAACACCCCCAAATTTATACAACTCAATACAGCGGAAGACTAGTTGGTGTTACGGGATAGCACATTACTCACATCATAGACAACGCTTAAAAATCGCGTCGTTTAATAATAATACATTTCCATTCATAAATATCAAATTTTACATAGGTCCCAAGTTATAGTATTTCGTATAAGTTTTACAAAGCATTTGAATGGAAATTTGTTAATTAAGTGCGGGCCATGAATTCTTATTGTTTTCCCGAGAATTACCTTCAAGTACCTGAGACAAAGCATGTTAAAAGAAAAGGTCAGCGATAACGCCGAGTGAACTCATAGAGTTTAATAAAACCATTAATATAACATCGGTATAAAATTATTACCGAAAATCATTTTGTACAAATCATCGTAATAGGCCATAAAATAGCCAAAGTCATTTTATACAAATCCTTATCAAAATCATAATATAGGCCTTAAAAATCATTATACGAACCATTGTCGTAAAACATCATACAATACGTTTTACAACGTTGTATAGATTAAATAAAAACCGTTATATGAATATGGTTATGAAAAACCAAAACACGAACATAATATCAATAGTAAGACCCCGTATTGCTAGTCAGGCAATATATCGTAATTTAGTGCGTATAGCAGTATTTCGTTATTTTTGGATTATTATAAGCCGCATGACATTGTTACCTTACTACAACAAACAACGGGTAGCTAACCCGAAACTCATTTGCCCATTTAAATTAGCGTGTCGTCACAATAATCACGCTTGTGTAAATCTTCTCATACATAAATTCACTTACCAATCAATGTGGCACGACGGGGATCAACCGTCAAGGCGCGAACTGGGGTGATCGTCCCCAAATAGTACTATTATATGCATAAGCGTCTACCAAATCCCGGTAGTTCACAATTCATGCTAATGGGACTTTTAGTGACATAACCTAACTTTAATAATCCATTTTATTTCATCTATCGGGTCATTTATTCATTCATCGGGTCATACAATCATTCGGGTCCAAATCAATAAACAAACAATCGGAACAACTAGTGTCCTATTTTATAAAAACTAACATGTTATCTCTCTCGCGGGTTTATAAAACATTTCATAAAAACATTTAAAAGAGTGCGAGGCTATGAACTCACGTTGATGTGGGAAAGCGGGTTATCGGCAATTCGGATGTACGGTGCGTGCTTCAATCACGGAAACCTAGACAAAAAATACTCGTCTTAGACTTTTGTCCAATGACTTTATCAAAATAACAATTATGTATACATATGATGACTTTATAAATATGATGATGATCAAGTGGGTTTATACATTTTTACTCATTTTAGTGTTTATGTGTTGGTAACTTCTTACTAGTTTTACCTATTTACATATTTTAAGTCCAATAAACTTATTATAAGTTCTTTAACTTGTATTAATCCATTTTATACTTGTATTATCAGTATTTATACTTTACATTTTGGGCCCAAATGGGTTAAGCCCAATAAGTAATTTTTATAAGTGTTTAACTTATTTAGTTAAATTATTAGTCCAAATATGCTAACTTGTCTCGTTAATGTCCGTATGTCATATAGTTCGGGTTTTATCGGTTTTTACTTGTATTAGGTACTTATATATCAGTATATGACTTTTAAAAACTTTACATTAGACGGGTTTGATCGTCTAAGTTTTAATTGGCGAAAAACGTTAATTTTACGGTAATAGCCGAAAAAGTCGTAAAAATCATATTTATAGTTTTTATAACTTATAAATCTTATTCAACTACCATTTTTATAAAGTGTCCATTTATTTAACCTTATACATATTTATATAAAAGAAATTTATAAGTTAGTGGGTTTTAATTCACATTTTATGCTATATTAGTTTGAGTGCTTATATAATACTATTAAACATTAATTCTTAAAATCTGATTTTTAGTTTCATCTTCACCATTTTTATCATATCTTGAGTTATATAAGGAGATAGAAGCTCATTTTTGGATGGCATAAACTTCATATTATTTTCTACAAATAAGTTAGCTATAGCTACTGCTCATTCCATGTCTAACTATCCTTAACAGTCCCTACAAAATAGACTATTCAGATTGGTACACTCATCTTGTTTTGATCATATCTCACTTATTATAATGATTCTATTGTATGGCCAACTCTCACATGTATACAAGACCTAATACTTACTTTATATTAATTACACTTTTCCATTTTATCAGTTTAACATGTGGTTAGTTACTGTTTTTATACAGCACACATATTTAGCAAGATTTTAACCTTGTTACTTATGGTTTTCCATCTTTTTAACCATATTTATCAACACTTGATCCCCACACAACATTTTTATCATCATATATTCATCATATACATATACATAAATAAATAAATTACAAGATTACATAATCAAAATAACAAGAGGATGGGAAGAACAATCTTTATACCACCAAGGTTGTGTAGGTTATGATCAAGGCTTAGATTTTTTATGGCAAAATTATGATAGATCAACACCAATCTTCAAGACCACCAATACTTGTAAACTTCTTGTATAAATCAGCCCTATGACTCCAATAAATCTTCTCCTTGGATGTTAAAATCACCACCAATCAATAGAGCTTGAAAAGGGCTTCATCATATGTGTGAATAACATATGATTTCATGGTTAAATTTGATCAAATGAGGGTGTTTAGGGGTGGTTCTTGGACGAATTTTAGAGAGAGGAGAGAGTTTGGTGAGTGGTTTGCATGAGTGAAATGTGCAAATGGTAAGTGTGTAGTGGTTTTGTGGTTTTGGGTGGAAAGTTAGCTTACTTGTTAAGCTTTGCTTAACAAGTGTAAGCAACTAGCTACAACTTGGACACATCACATGTTGTGGTGTCAAGTTTTGGCCTTCCCATATGAGTGGGGTGGGATAAACTTGTTTTGTCCCATCCCGCTAATTTACGGGTATTCCTCGATTCTAGTTTCCTCGATTTGCGTGCCCTCGGGTCGTTTTACGAAAAGCGTTTTTATAAATTATGAATCAACGACACAAAACGAATCTAATAAAAATTGTCTCATCAAAAACGGAGTTCGAAAACGTAAATAAGTAATCCTAAGGTTTCTGGTTTAGTCGTAAAAGACGTTAAATTATTCACGTAAACTCTAATTTCTTCTCGTAAATTTGTGAGTTTACGAACCAACACAAATTTAAAACTCCAAAATAATATTCAAGGATAAATTTATTTCCTGCAGTGTCGGACTGTCACCAAAAACGGTGTATGTAAACGTAAGCACGTAACGTAGAATCCTCCGCTTTAGACGTAGTCGATGCTACTTCGAGACGTAAACCCAAATTTATTCCCAAAAATAAGTGAGTTCATAATATAACATTAAAATAATGTTTTTAAATAACACTTGAAAATAAAATATCAACCATAAATTGACGGATTGTCACAGCATTTACCCCTAAACAGGATCTTTGTCCTCAAAGATCATCTTACCTTACTACTCGCTTCTTATAGAGTTAAAGCCATGTGGGTATTTCCTCCACATTCGGTCTTTTCTCACAAGTGCAATTCATTGCAATACGCGAGTTTCATCAAACATAAATACGGGAATAAGATCAGGATTAATGTTGACTTACTTTCTCTATCCATGATGTTCACGGGTTTTTGATGAATGCAACTTTTCGCCGATCTAAACTTTATCAAGAAGTGATCAGATTCTAACTTGATAGACATTTTATCAAGTTCGATATACAAAACATAATTCACGCAGCTCTTGAAGTCCTAGGGTAGATCCAGCTTATATGCCTTTCAAACCAATCTTTTACATCATCTCAATGGTCCCATACAACGGGAACTTATATCCCATGATCTTTTAGATCATCAATTCATTTTTCCATGGTTTAAAATTTTTGGCATAACTTCGCTACCCATCTGGCACTTCAAGATCTACATTTCATATTCACATAACCTCCTGCCCACTACCGGCAGTCAATAATCAGATCCTAATTTCAACAATCATTTCAGGTCTCGCGGGTCGGGTATTTTGTAAGGTTAGGTTTGTCATCATAGGCAACCTCAAACCTAAAAGACATGTCCAACTCACAATGGGTGTATGTCGGATGTCTTCATCCCAACTCCTGCTTACAGATGCTCTCATATTTAGATCCTAACAAGATTCGATCTCGATCCTAGTATGATAATTATCAATGATAATCTCTCCAAAGGAAAACGATTATACGGTTCATTACCAAAGGTCAATCATTCAATCATAAAACATCACTTATAGTATTTTGTATCGTTACTTTACCTCGTCCCTTCGATTGAGGTGGTACACAGTACTCTCATCAAGATTCGTTCTCAATGACTTCTGAGCAAATCTCTAGAAATTCGATGCGAAGCGAGGATCTTGATAGAGATGATCGATACAGGCACACCATGTTTACATAACTCCTTTAAATACAAAAGAGTCAATTTCTTCATCAAGAATCTATCATTAACAGGAATGATATTAGCAGATTTGGTCAGTCTGTCGACGATGACCCAAATTGGATCAAATTCAGATGATGACCTTTGCAATAGCTAGACGTTTACTAATGTATGAGGCGGTGTCTGCCTTCATAATTTGCCATCAGTACAACTTCTTCTGATAATGATACATTTAGTCAGAAATGACATGAATGGAATACTTAAACTTACGAGATTCCAACATAACTATATCTCAAAAATCTCCATTTTTAGGCAACCTCAAGTGGCTTGTTATACATTCAACGCCATCGGCTTCTCAATTTTGATGGTTCACATTAGCCGCGAACCCCTTTTTATTATCTATATTATCCTTTTTATAATCATTGTTTATGTTTATATTCTTCCGCAATTTATTTTGCACTATCATTATTAAGAACCACATCCTAATTGATTCTTTATCTTTTCTACATAATGTGTCAGTAATTATATTCACCTTTCCTTATAAAATAATTATCATGAACGTATTCATTCAAAATTTCTTTCTTTATATTTTCTAAGTTTTAGTTTTGTCTCAACTATTATTTTTATCAGTTTTTCTCAATACGACGTTTTAAAGCGTCGATAAATATTACAATTAATTAAATAATAAATATTCAATTTTTATGAAACATAAACGTAAACATTTTAAATTTCTTAGTCCGTCCAATTATATAAAAATGTTCAAAATAATTTTGAATTTAATTAACACGATTTTTGTTGATTTATCGAAAATAATTAATAAGATTCTTAATTATTTAAAAAATCTTTGTTTATACTTTGGTCAAAATTTTCTTAGTTGAAAAGCAAAAAGTGTCGTTTCAAATTTCAAGTCATGGTTTAAATGGTTTCCTCAATCCCTCTTAGGTTGTCTTGAGGTATACACGAACATTTACCCCTAAACAGGAGTTTAGTTAAATGTTCTGGGTATAAGGGAATAATCCCTCAAAAGTTCTTTTCGAAAAAACATTTGTCAAAACACATTTGCACTTTCTTTTTGGTAAAACCCAAAGTCTTAAAAGGGCTCTAAATTTTTGAAAAGTCAATATAGGTCCCGTTATCTTGTTAATCACACAGTCAATTAATGTAAAGGATTAAGTCTTTAATCACATGTTAAATATTCAAGGTACAAGTTTTCACTATTCGGCCGACTCAGGGCATTCTACAAATACTTATTAACTCATTCTTATTCTTATAAATAAACAAATGGTCCTTAGTGATCGTAAGCATGAATTTATCAAATTACAGTCTACACACATGATTCACCAAATTTATGAATACTACATGTGCTTTGTCAATCCAAACGATATCATGTGAAACTTATAATGTTCATTACAAGTTCTGGATGTAGTGATTGGAATAGATAATCTTTTTCGCGGACGCGAAGTTGATAATAACCATGCCGTGGATCAAATCTTTAGAACATACGCTAGAACCTTGTAAATGATCGAACAAATCTATCATCTTGGGTAGTGGATATAGATTTTAATCGTCAATTTACTTAGTTCACGGTAATTCAACAAATAAATATAAGGAATGATAACACCATAGCTCTTCATGATGACGAGCTCGGTAGAATAAAAGCCTTTTCCGACAACTCTCTCAGTTGTACGGTAATTCTTTTAATTCAGATGGTGCTGAAGTACAGTGCACCTACCACAGGTGCAGCACCAGGAATATAATTAATACCAAATTCAACTTGCCTTAATGGCGAAAGTCTAGGTAATTCACCAACAAATACCTCCTAAAGTTTCAGATAACAGAAACATCTTTTAATAAATTCATATTAGGTTCTTTCTAGATTGTAATATCTATGACTAGTTCATAACCATTCATGGTATAATTTCAAGTCTAAAAGCAGGATATGGTTATCCATCAAGAATTATTTAGGTCACCTTTGATAATCAACATCTTATCTTTTAGGGGAATTCTACTTGAGTTCCCATCAATTAAGACAATGTCGTCATGTCATAATCAATCAATCCATTCTACCGGCACTATCAACTTTTTAGTTTTATTGCCGTCGATAAGATGTGA
The DNA here is from genome assembly GCA_025667525.1 of Glebionis coronaria. Lineage (NCBI taxonomy): Eukaryota > Viridiplantae > Streptophyta > Magnoliopsida > Asterales > Asteraceae > Glebionis > Glebionis coronaria. The sequence continues at coordinate 461,130,016 of CM046876.1, read as the reverse complement.
ACTTCTCAAAAGACTAATAATAACTCATAATCCTTCACAAATTCAAGGATATTGGGAGACATAGCTACCAATAAAAGAGTAAGGTCAACGCATAATCTACGTGAAAGAATTTCAAATCAGATACAGACGAAAACATTTAACGAATATGAATATATCCCATGTTTTCATAATTTGAGTACGCATTCGAAAGCTCCTCGGATCGTTACCCAGGTCATTCAAATGAAATCAAATCAAAAGAAATGATAGGAACGTCGATGCATCCAGTCGGGTATCAACACTCAGTAATCAGATACTTTTCCTAAGAATCTCACTACGGGAGAATTGGACAAGAAAGAATTGTCAATTGTCAAATAAGACAATTTCCACAGATGAGTAAATTCGACTCAGAAGAATAGATGCTATAGGCACATATGTAGGTGTCCCAAACACTATGTCCCTATTTTTCACTTCTTGCAGATCTCATAAAATTTAATCTTTCACAATCTTTAAAGAAAATGTGGTGTTTATTAATCAGTTTTATGGTGACTACTAATCAGCCTTGCATGGTCCATTCCAAATTGTATGTAGGCGCGCAACTATATACAATTTCATGATTAACGATGCAATACTCAGTTCGTCAAAATTTATCATTATGTTTATAATAAAAACATTTTCATGCTTAATTCTTAAATAAGAATCAAGAATAAATTTACAAAGATTTTCTTTGTTATGAAAACAATTAAGTTTTCCAAAGTGTTTCATAAACAACTTCATTTCGATAACGATCACTTATAATCTCACTTTGAATAATCCTTATAGTGATGAAAATTCAATTTTTCTCAAGGGATACTGTCTTATCTTATAAAAACAATGAGTGATCTGCAAAAGAGTGATGAAAAGTTGTTTATCAAGAACTAACTACAATATAATAGGAAATGAGCCTAGCCACTTTATAATGAGGTTCATGACCTCGATGGCACTCAAAAAGAATAATCCACAACGTAACTCAAATCGAGATGAGTACTTGTTCAATGGTTGCATCACTAATGCGAGCATTAGGATGAAGCAATAAAAGATAGATAACATTGATACATGTAGGATTTAGCAATCAAAGGTAGTCTTTTCATTAATCACAAACAAGTCAAAATTATACCGTCACACATTACGTGTCACTATGTCATACAATTCCAAGAACTCATCCTACCAACTGATGTCTCAGTTAAGTTAGGGATTATTTTTAAAAGATACCATAATGAATACTAATCTACAAGAGTCATGGGGGTTCCACCTGTCCCGGAAGATCCACCGGTCCCTATTCAGAAGAAGATTTCTTCAATTTATTTCCTGGACACTAGGCATCCTCATCATTGGACAATGGCCTAGGAACAACACTTAACATGAATCAACAATCAATTAAAACCTTATAATTCAATCACAGAACTTAACGACTTCCTCTTAACAATCTTATATTCCATACAGGTTAAATTTTACTTTATTCAAGTTTCAACCAATTTTATACTCAATCCGATATCTTACCTCATTTTCCAATACTTGCAACCTTATTCATAAACCTTAAAAGTGAAATAAAAGCTCGATATGATCAACACTTAATTTCCAATCCTATAGCTCTTACAACAATAGTTATCAAATAAGTCACTAGTATGAAATGACTCACACAGTCAATTAGACTTCTCGGAAAGGTACTAGTGGCATGAGGTTTTTGGGTAATGGTTCCAATGACAGCCTCAAGTGCAACATTCACCCTTTTGATTTCAATTTAAGAATTGGGTGACAACGAATCAGATGACATCTTTCTAGGTGGTAACGTTTTGTCAAACTCCACTCTATAAGGAAAGATCGTCATGACATCGATATCAGTTTTAATCTCACTAATTCTTCTTTAATATCACAGTCAACTAATATCAACATTTCTACGAATATCAACCATTTGTTGGGATCATAAATATCCACAACTTGGTTTAGATCTAGGATAGCTAGAATTCCTACGAGAATAGCTTCGATTAATTTACTAGGGGATTTAGGGTTCCTTGTGACAATCTACGTCGTATAAATATCAAAATAATCATCAAACAATCATGTAATAAAATTACATCATATATATATATATATATATATATATATATATATATATATATATATATATATATATATATATATATATATATATATATATATATATATATATATATATATATATATATATATATATATATATATATATATATATATATATATATATATATATATATATATATATATATATATATATATATATATATATAATCTAAGTTATATATATATTAAAATAACACTTCTCAGTCTGGCCTTGTCGATAACTCGAGAATTCTTCGGCACCGTTATAGTCAAAAGATTTTTAGACATTTTTAGAAAAATGTTTATAGTTAAAATATTTTGAAATGTTTTATTCAAAACCTTGGTTTTAAAAAAATCTTTCGTTCTCTATAACGAGAGCTCTGGTACCAAACTGTAACACCCCCAAATTTATACAACTCAATACAGCGGAAGACTAGTTGGTGTTACGGGATAGCACATTACTCACATCATAGACAACGCTTAAAAATCGCGTCGTTTAATAATAATACATTTCCATTCATAAATATCAAATTTTACATAGGTCCCAAGTCATAGTATTTCGTACAAGTTTTACAAAGCATTTGAATGGAAATTTGTTAATTAAGTGCGGGCCATGAATTCTTGTTGTTTTCCCAAGAATTAACTTCAAGTACCTGAGACAAAGCATGTTAAAAGAAAAGGTCAGCGATAACGCCGAGTGAATTCATAGAGTTTAATAAAACCATTAATATAACATCGGTATAAAATTATTACCGAAAATCATTTTGTACAAATCATCGTAATAGGCCATAAAATCCTTATCATAATCATAATATAGGCCTTAAAAATCATTATACGAACCATTGTCGTAAAACATCATACAATACGTTTTACAACGTTGTATATATTAAATAAAAACCGTTATATGAATATGGTTATGAAAAACCAAAACACGAACATAATATCAATAGTAAGACCCCGTATTGCTAGTCAGGCAATATATCGTAATTTAGTGCGTATAGCAGTATTTCGTTATTTTTAGATTATTATAAGCCGCATGACATTGTTACCTTACTACAACAAACAACGGGTAGCTAACCCGAAACTCATTTGCCCATTTAAATTAGCGTGTCGTCACAATAATCACGCTTGTGTAAATCTTCTCATACATAAATTCACTTACCAATCAATGTGGCACGACGGGGATCAACCGTCAAGGCGCAAACTGGGGTGATCGTCCCCAAATAGTACTATTATATGCATAAGCGTCTACCAAATCCCGGTAGTTCACAATTCATGCTAATGGGACTTTTAGTGACATAACCTAACTTTAATAATCCATTTTATTTCATCTATCGGGTCATTTATTCATTCATCGGATCATACAATCATTCGGGTCCAAATCAATAAACAAACAATCGGCACAACTAGTGTCCTATTTTATAAAAACTAACATGTTATCTCCCTCGCGGGTTTATAAAACATTTCATAAAAACATTTAAAAGAGTGCGAGGCTATGAACTCACGTTGATGTGGGAAAGCGGGTTATCGGCAATTCGGATGTACGGTGCGTGCTTCAATCACGGAAACCTAGACAAATAATACTCGTCTTAGACTTTTGTCCAATGACTTTATCAAAATAACAATTATGTATACATATGATGACTTTATAAATATGATGATGATCAAGTGGGTTTATACATTTTTACTCATTTTAGTGTTTATGTGTTGGTAACTTCTTACTAGTTTTACTTATTTACATATTTTAAGTCCAATAAACTTATTATAAGTTCTTTAACTTGTATTAATCCATTTTATACTTGTATTATCAGTATTTATACTTTACATTTTGGGCCCAAATGGGTTAAGCCCAATAAGTAATTTTTATAAGTGTTTAACTTATTTAGTTAAATTATTAGTCCAAATATGCTAACTTTGTCTCGTTAATGTCAGTATGTCATATGTTCGGGTTTTATCGGTTTTTACTTGTATTAGGTACTTATATATGAGTATATGACTTTTAAAAACTTTACATTAGACGGGTTCGATCGTCTAAGTTTTAATTGGCGAAAAACGTTAATTTTACGGTAATAGCCGAAAAAGTCGTAAAAATCATGTTTATAGTTTTTATAACTTATAAATCTTATTCAACTACCATTTTTGTAAAGTGTCCATTTATTTAACCTTATACATATTTATATAAATGAAATTTATAAGTTAGTGGGTTTTAATTCACATTTTATACTATATTAGTTTGAGTGCTTATATAATACTATTAAACATTAATTCTTCAAAATCTGATTTTTAGTTTCATCTTCACCATTTTTATCATATCTTGAGTTCTATAAGGAGATAGAAGCTCATTTTTGGATGGAATAAACTTCATATTATGTGCTACAAATAAGTTAGTTATAGCTACTGCTCATTCTATGTCTAACTATCCTTAACAGTCCCTACAAAATAGACTATTCAGATTGGTACACTCATCTTGTTTTGATCATATCTCACTCATTATAATGATTCCATTGTATGGCCAACTCTCACATGTATACAAGACCTAATACTTACTTTATAATGATTCCACTTTTCCATTTTATCAGTTTAACATGTGATTAGTTACTGTTTTTATACAGCCATCATATTTAGCAAGATTTTAACCTTGTTACTTATGGTTTTCCATCTTTTTAACCATATTTATCAACACTTGATCCCCACACAACATTTTTATCATCATATATTCATCATATACATATACATAAATAAATAAATTACAAGATTACATAATCAAAATAACAAGAGGATGGGAAGAACAATCTTTATACCACCAAGGTTGTGTAGGTTATGATCAAGGCTTAGATTTTTTATGGAAAAATTATGATAGATCAACACCAATCTTCAAGACCACCAATACTTGTAAACTTCTTGTATAAATCAGCCCTATGACACCAACAAATCTTCTCCTTGGATGTTAAAATCACCACCAATCAATAGAGCTTGAAAAGGGCTTCATCATATGTGTGAATAACATATGATTTCATGGTTAAATTTGATCAAATGAGGGTGTTTAGGGGTGGTTCTTGGCCGAATTTTAGAGAGAGGAGAGAGTTTGGTGAGTGGTTTGCATGAGTGAAATGTGCAAATGGTAAGTGTGTAGTGGTTTTGTGGTTTTGGGTGGAAAGTTAGCTTACTTGTTAAGCTTTGCTTAACAAGTGTAAGCAACTAGCTACAACTTGGACACATCACATGTTGTGGTGTCAAGTTTTGGCCTTCCCATATGAGTGGGGTGGGATAAACTTGTTTTGTCCCATCCCGCTAATTTACGGGTATTCCTCGATTCTAGTTTCCTCGATTTGCGTGCCCTCGGGTCGTTTTACGAAAAGCGTTTTTATAAATTATGAATCAACGACACAAAACGAATCTAATAAAAATTGTCTCATCAAAAACGGAGTTCGAAAACGTAAATAAGTAATCCTAAGGTTTCTGGTTTAGTCGTAAAAGACGTTAAATTATTCACGTAAACTCTAATTTCTTCTCGTAACTTTGTGAGTTTACGAACCAACACAAATTTAAAACTCCAAAATAATATTCAAGGATAAATTTATTTCCTGAAGTGTCGGACTGTCACCAAAAACGGTGTATGTAAACGTAAGCACGTAACGTAGAATCCTCCGCTTTAGACGTAGTCGATGCTACTTCGAGACGTAAACCCAAATTTCTTCCCAAAAATAAGTGAGTTCATAATATAACATTAAAATAATGTTTTTAAATAACACTTGAAAATAAAATATCAACCATAAATTGACGGATTGTCACAGCATTTACCCCTAAACAGGATCTTTGTCTTCAAAGATCATCTTACCTTACTACTCGCTTCTTATAGAGTTAAAGCCATGTGGGTATTCCCTCCACATTCGGTCTTTTCTCACAAGTGCAATTCATTGCAATACGCGAGTTTCATCAAACATAACTACGGGAATAAGATCAGGCTTAATGTTGACTTACTTTCTCTATCCATGATGTTCACGGGTTTTTGATGAATGCAACTTTTCGCCGATCTAAACTTTATCAAGAAGTGATCAGATTCTAACTTGATAGACATTTTATCAAGTTCGATATACAAAACATAATTCACGCAGCTCTTGAAGTCTTAGGGTAGATCCAGCTTATATGCCTTTCAAACCAATCTTTTACATCATCTCAATGGTCCCATACAACGGGGACTTATATCCCATGATCTTTTAGATCATCAATTCATTTTTCCATGGTTTAAAATTTTTGGCATAACTTCGCTACCCATCTGGCACTTCAAGATCTACATTTCATATTCACATAACCTCCTGCCCACTACCGGCAGTCAATAATCAGATCCTAATTTCAACAATCATTTCAGGTCTCGCGGGTCGGGTATTTTGTAAGGTTAGGTTTGTCATCATAGGCAACCTCAAACCTAAAAGACATGTCCAACTCACAATGGGTGTATGTCGGATGTCTTCGTCCCAACTCCTGCTTACAGATGCTCTCATATTTAGATCCTAACAAGATTCGATCTCGATCCTAGTACGATAATTATCAATGATAATCTCTCCAAAGGAAAACGATTATACGGTTCAATACCAAAGGTCAATCATTCAATCATAAAACATCACTTATAGTATTTTGTATCGTTACTTTACCTCGTCCCTTCGATTGAGGTGGTACACAGTACTCTCATCAAGATTCGTTCTCAATGACTTCTGAGCAAATCTCTAGAAATTCGATGCGAAGCGAGGATCTTGATAGAGATGATCGATACAGGCACACCATGTTTACATAACTCCTTTAAATACAAAAGAGTCAATTTCTTCATCAAGAATCTATCATTAACAGGAATGATATTAGCAGATTTGGTCAGTCTGTCGACGATGACCCAAATTGGATCAAATTCAGATGATGACCTTTGCAATAGCTAGACGTTTACTAATGTATGAGGCGGTGTCTGCCTTCATAATTTGCCATCAGTACAACTTCTTCTGATAATGATACATTTAGTCAGAAATGACATGAATGGAATACTTAAACTTACGAGATTCCAACATAACTATATCTCAAAAATCTCCATTTTTAGGCAACCTCAAGTGGCTTGTTATACATTCAACGCCATCGGCTTCTCAATTTTGATGGTTCACATTAGCCGCGAACCCCTTTTTATTATCTATATTATCCTTTTTATAATCATTGTTTATGTTTATATTCTTCGGCAATTTATTTTGCACTATCATTATTACGAACCACATCCTAATTGATTCTTTATCTTTTCTACATAATGTGTCAGTAATTATATTCACCTTTCCTTATAAAATAATTCTCATGAACGTATTCATTCAAAATTTCTTTCTTTATATTTTCTAAGTTTTAGTTTTGTCTCAACTATTATTTTTATCAGTTTTGCTCAATCCGACGTTTTAAAGCGTCGATAAATATTACAAGTAATTAAATAATAAATATTCAATTTTTATGAAACGTAAACGTAAACATTTTAAATTTCTTAGTCCGTCCAATTATATAAAAATGTTCAAAATAATTTTGAATTTAATTAACACGATTTTTGTTGATTTATCGAAAATAATTAATAAGATTCTTAATTATTTGAAAAATCTTTGTTTATACTTTGGTCAAAATTTTCTTAGTTGAAAAGCAAAAAGTGTCGTTTCAAATTTCAAGTCATGGTTTAAACGGTTTCCTCAATCCCTCTTAGGTTGTCTTGAGGTATACACGAACATTTACCCCTAAACAGGAGTTTAGTTAAATGTTCTGGCTATAAGGGAATAATCCCTCAAAAGTTCTTTTCGATAAAACATTTGTCAAAACACATTTGCACTTTCTTTTTGGTAAAATCCAAAGTCTTAAAAGGGCTCTAAATTTTTGAAAAGTCAATATAGGTCCCGTTATCTTGTTAATCACACAGTCAATTAATGTAAAGGATTAAGTCTTTAATCACATGTTAAATATTCAAGGTACAAGTTTTCACTATTCGGCCGACTCAGCGCATTCTACAAATACTTATTAACTCATTCTTATTCTTATAAATAAACAAATGGTCCTTAGTGATCGTAAGCATGAATTTATCAAATTACAGTCTACACACATGATTCACCAAATTTATGAATACTACATGTGCTTTGTCAATCCAAACGATATCACGTGAAACTTATAATGTTCATTACAAGTTCTGGATGTAGTGATTGGAGTAGATAATCTTTTTCGCGGACGCGAAGTTGATAATAACCATGCCGTGGATCAAATCTTTAGAACATACGCTAGAACCTTGTAAATGATCGAACAAATCTATCATCTTGGGTAGTGGATATAGATTTTAATCGTCAATTTACTTAGTTCACGGTAATTCAACAAATAAATATAAGGAATGATAACACCATAGCTCTTCATGATGACGAGCTCGGTAGAATAAAAGCCTTTTCCGACAACTCTCTCAGTTGTACGGTAATTCTTTTAATTCAGGTGGTGCTGAAGTACAGTGCACCTACCACAGGTGCAGCACCAGGAATATAATCAATACCAAATTCAACTTGCCTTAATGGCGAAAGTCTAGGTAATTCACCAACAAATACCTCCTAAAGTTTCAAATAACATAAACATCTTTTAATAAATTCATATTAGGTTCTTTATAGATTATAATATCTATGACTAGTTCATAACCATTCATGGTATAATTTCAAGTCTAAAAGCAGGATATGGTTATCCATCAAGAATTATTTAGGTCACCTTTGATAATCAACATCTTATCTTTTAGGGGAATTCTACTTGAGTTCCCATCAATTAAGACAATGTCGTCATGTCATAATCAATCAATCCATTCTACCGGCACTATCAACTTTTTAGTTTTATTGCCGTCGATAAGATGTGAACTTCTCAAAAGACTAATAATAACTCATAATCCTTCACAAATTAAAGCATATTGGGAGACATAGCTACCAATAAAAGAGTAAGGTCAACGCATAATCTACGCGAAAGAATTTCAAATCAGATACAGACGAAAACATTTAACGAATATGAATATATCCCATGTTTTCATAATTTGAGTACGCATTCGAAAGCTCCTCGGATCGTTACCCAGGTCATTCAAATGAAATCAAATCAAAAGAAATGATAGGAACGTCGATACATCCAGTCGGGTATCAACACTCGGTAATCAGATACTTTTCCTAAGAATCTCACTACGGGAGAATTGGACAAGAAAGAATTGTCAATTGTCAAATAAGACAATTTCCACAGATGAGTAAATTCGACTCAGAAGAATAGATGCTATAGGCACATATGTAGGTGTCCCAAACACTATGTCCCTATTTTTCACTTCTTGCAGATCTCATAAAATTTAATCTTTCACAATCTTTAAAGAAAATGTAGTGTTTATTAATCAGTTTTATGGTGACTACTAATCAGCCTTGCATGGTCCATTCCAAATTGTATGTAGGCGCGCAACTATATACAATTTCATGATTAACGATGCAATACTCAGTTCGTCAAAATTTATCATTATGTTTATAATAAAAACATTTTCATGCTTAATTCTTAAATAAGAATCAAGAATAAATTTACAAAGATTTTCTTTGTTATGAAAACAATTAAGTTTTCCAAAGTGTTTCATAAACAACTTCATTTCGATAACGATCACTTATAATCTCACTTTGAATAATCCTTATAGTGATGAAAATTCAATTTTTCTCAAGGGATACTGTTTTATCTTATAAAAACAATGAGTGATCTGCAAAAGAGTGATGAAAAGTTGTTTATCAAGAACTAACTACAATATAATAGGAAATGAGCCTAGCCACTTTATAATGAGGTTCATGACCTCGATGGCACTCAAAAAGAATAATCCACAACGTAACTCAAATCGAGATGAGTACTTGTTCAATGGTTGCATCACTAATGCGAGCATTAGGATGAAGCAATAAAAGATAGATAACATTGATACATGTAGGATTTAGCAATCAAAGGTAGTCTTTTCATTAATCACAAACAAGTCAAAATTATACCGTCACACATTACGTGTCACTATGTCACACAATTCCAAGAACTCATCCTACCAACTGATGTCTCAGTTAAGTTAGGGATTATTTTTAAAAGATACCATAATGAATACTAATCTACAAGAGTCATGGGGGTTCCACCTGTCCCGGAAGATCCATCGGTCCCTATTCAGAAGAAGATTTCTTCAATTTATTTCCTGGACACTGGGCATCCTCATCATTGGACAATGGCCTAGGAACAACACTTAACATGAATCAACAATCAATTAAAACCTTATAATTCAATCACAGAACTTAACGACTTCCTCTTAACAATCTTATATTCCATACAGGTTAAATTTTACTTTATTCAAGTTTCAACCAATTTTATACTCAATCCGATATCTTACCTCATTTTCCAATACTTGCAACCTTATTCATAAACCTTAAAAGTGAAATAAAAGCTCGATATGATCAACACTTAATTTCCAATCCTATAGCTCTTACAACAATAGTTATCAAATAAGTCACTAGTATGAAATGACTCACACAGTCAATTAGACTTCTCGGAAAGGTACTAGTGGCATGAGGTTTTTGGGTAATGGTTCCAATGACAGCCTCAAGTGCAACATTCACCCTTTTGATTTCAATTTAAGAATTGGGTGACAACGAATCAGATGACATCTTTCTAGGTGGTAACGTTTTGTCAAACTCCACTCTATAAGGAAAGATCGTCATGACATCGATATCAGTTTTAATCTCACCAATTCTTCTTTAATATCACAGTCAACTAATATCAACATTTCTACGAATATCAACCATTTGTTGGGATCATAAATATCCACAACTTGGTTTAGATCTAGGATAGCTAGAATTCCTACGAGAATAGCTTCGATTAATTTACTAGGGGATTTAGGGTTCCTTGTGACAATCCACGTCGTATAAATATCAAAATAATCATCAAACAATCATGTAATAAAATTACATCATATATATATATATATATAATCTAAGTTATATATATATTAAAATAACACTTCTCAGTCTGGCCTTGTCGATAACTCGAGAATTCTTCGGCGCCGTTATAGTCAAAAGATTTTTAGACATTTTTAGAAAAATGTTTATAGTTAAAATATTTTGAAATGTTTTATTCAAAACCTTGGTTTTAAAAAAATCTTTCGTTCTCTATAACGAGAGCTCTGGTACCAAACTGTAACACCCCCAAATTTATACAACTCAATACAGCGGAAGACTAGTTGGTGTTACGGGATAGCACATTACTCACATCATAGACAACGCTTAAAAATCGCGTCGTTTAATAATAATACATTTCCATTCATAAATATCAAATTTTACATAGGTCCCAAGTCATAGTATTTCGTACAAGTTTTACAAAGCATTTGAATAGAAATTTGTTAATTAAGTGCGGGCCATGAATTCTTGTTGTTTTCCCGAGAATTACCTTCAAGTACCTGAGACAAAGCATGTTAAAAGAAAAGGTCAGCGATAACGCCGAGTGAATTCATAGAGTTTAATAAAACCATTAATATAACATCGGTATAAAATTATTACCGAAAATCATTTTGTACAAATCATCGTAATAGGCCATAAAATAGCCAAAGTCATTTTATACAAATCCTTATCAAAATCATAATATAGGCCTTAAAAATCATTATACGAACCATTGTCGTAAAACATCATACAATACGTTTTACAACGTTGTATAGATTAAATAAAAACCGTTATATGAATATGGTTATGAAAAACCAAAACACGAACATAATATCAATAGTAAGACCCCGTATTGCTAGTCAGGCAATATATCGTAATTTAGTGCGTATAGCAGTATTTCGTTATTTTTAGATTATTATAAGCCGCATGACATTGTTACCTTACTACAATAAACAACGGGTAGCTAACCCGAAACTCATTTGCCCATTTAAATTAGCGTGTCGTCACAATAATCACGCTTGTGTAAATCTTCTCATACATAAATTCACTTACCAATCAATGTGGCACGACGGGGATCAACCGTCAAGGCGCGAACTGGGGTGATCGTCCCCAAATAGTACTATTATATGCATAAGCGTCTACCAAATCCCGGTAGTTCACAATTCATGCTAATGGGACTTTTAGTGACATAACCTAACTTTAATAATCCATTTTATTTCATCTATCGGGTCATTTATTCATTCATCGGGTCATACAATCATTCGGGTCCAAATCAATAAACAAACAATCGGCACAACTAGTGTCCTATTTTATAAAAACTAACATGTTATCTCCCTCGCGGGTTTATAAAACATTTCATAAAAACATTTAAAAGAGTGTGAGGCTATGAACTCACGTTGATGTGGGAAAGCGGGTTATCGGCAATTCGGATGTACGGTGCGTGCTTCAATCACGGAAACCTAGACAAATAATACTCGTCTTAGACTTTTGTCCAATGACTTTATCAAAATAACAATTATGTATACATATGATGACTTTATAAATATGATGATGATCAAGTAGGTTTATACATTTTTACTCATTTTAGTGTTTATGTGTTGGTAACTTCTTACTAGTTTTACCTATTTACATATTTTAAGTCCAATAAACTTATTATAAGTTCTTTAACTTGTATTAATCCATTTTATACTTGTATTATCAGTATTTATACTTTACATTTTGGGCCCAAATGGGTTAAGCCCAATAAGTAATTTTTATAAGTGTTTAACTTATTTAGTTAAATTATTAGTCCAAATATGCTAACTTGTCTCGTTAATGTCCGTATGTCATATAGTTCGGGTTTTATCGGTTTTTACTTGTATTAGGTACTTATATATGAGTATATGACTTTTAAAAACTTTACATAGACGGGTTTGATCGTCTAAGTTTTAATTGGCGAAAAACGTTAATTTTACGGTAATAGCCGAAAAAGTCGTAAAAATCATGTTTATAGTTTTTATAACTTATAAATCTTATTCAACTACCATTTTTGTAAAGTGTCCATTTATTTAACCTTATACATATTTATATAAATGAAATTTATAAGTTAGTGGGTTTTAATTCACATTTTATACTATATTAGTTTGAGTGCTTATATAATACTATTAAACATTAATTCTTCAAAATCTGATTTTTAGTTTCATCTTCACCATTTTTATCATATCTTGAGTTCTATAAGGAGATAGAAGCTCATTTTTGGATGGAATAAACTTCATATTATGTGCTACAAATAAGTTAGTTATAGCTACTGCTCATTCCATGTCTAACTATCCTTAACAGTCCCTACAAAATAGACTATTCAGATTGGTACACTCATCTTGTTTTGATCATATCTCACTCATTATAATGATTCCATTGTATGGCCAACTCTCACATGTATACAAGACCTAATACTTACTTTATAATGATTCCACGTTTCCATTTTATCAGTTTAACATGTGATTAGTTACTGTTTTTATACAGCCATCATATTTAGCAAGATTTTAACCTTGTTACTTATGGTTTTCCATCTTTTTAACCATATTTATCAACACTTGATCCCCACACAACATTTTTATCATCATATATTCATCATATACATATACATAAATAAATAAATTACAAGATTACATAATCAAAATAACAAGAGGATGGGAAGAACAATCTTTATACCACCAAGGTTGTGTAGGTTATGATCAAGGCTTAGATTTTTTATGGCAAAATTATGATAGATTAACACCAATCTTCAAGACCACCAATACTTGTAAACTTCTTGTATAAATCAGCCCTATGACACCAACAAATCTTCTCCTTGGATGTTAAAATCACCACCAATCAATAGAGCTTGAAAAGGGCTTCATCATATGTGTGAATAACATATGATTTCATGGTTAAATTTGATCAAATGAGGGTGTTTAGGGGTGGTTCTTGGACGAATTTTAGAGAGAGGAGAGAGTTTGGTGAGTGGTTTGCATGAGTGAAATGTGCAAATGGTAAGTGTGTAGTGATTTTGTGGTTTTGGGTGGAAAGTTAGCTTACTAGTTAAACTTTGCTTAACAAGTGTAAGCAACTAGCTACAACTTGGACACATCACATGTTGTGGTGTCAAGTTTTGGCCTTCTCATATGAGTGGGGTGGGATAAACTTGTTTTGTCCCATCCCGCTAATTTACGGGTATTCCTCAATTCTAGTTTCCTCGATTTGCGTGCCCTCGGGTCGTTTTACGAAAAGCGTTTTTATAAATTATGAATCAACGACACAAAACGAATCTAATAAAAATTGTCTCATCAAAAACGGAGTTCGAAAACGTAAATAAGTAATCCTAAGGTTTCTGGTTTAGTCGTAAAAGACGTTAAATTATTCACGTAAACTCTAATTTCTTCTCGTAAATTTGTGAGTTTACGAACCAACACAAATTTAAAACTCCAAAATAATATTCAAGGATAAATTTATTTCCTGAAGTGTCGGACTGTCACCAAAAACGGTGTATGTAAACGTAAGCACGTAACGTAGAATCCTCCGCTTTAGACGTAGTCGATGCTACTTCGAGACGTAAACCCAAATTTCTTCCCAAAAATAAGTGAGTTCATAATATAACATTAAAATAATGTTTTTAAATAACACTTGAAAATAAAATATCAACCATAAATTGACGGATTGTCACAGCATTTACCCCTAAACAGGATCTTTGTCCTCAAAGATCATCTTACCTTACTACTCGCTTCTTATAGAGTTAAAGCCATGTGGGTATTTCCTCCACATTTGGTCTTTTCTCACATGTGCAATTCATTGCAATACGCGAGTTTCATCAAACATAACTACGGGAATAAGATCAGGCTTAATGTTGACTTACTTTCTCTATCCATGATGTTCACGGGTTTTTGATGAATGCAACTTTTCGCCGATCTAAACTTTATCAAGAAGTGATCAGATTCTAACTTGATAGACATTTTATCAAGTTCGATATACAAAACATAATTCACACAGCTCTTGAAGTCCTAGGGTAGATCCAGCTTATATGCCTTTCAAACCAATCTTTTACATCATCTCAATGGTCCCATACAACGGGGACTTATATCCCATGATCTTTTAGATCATCAATTCATTTTTCCATGGTTTAAAATTTTTGGCATAACTTCGCTACCCATCTGGCACTCTAAGATCTACATTTCATATTCACATAACCTCCTGCCCACTACCGGCAGTCAATAATCAGATCCTAATTTCAACAATCATTTCAGGTCTCGCGGGTCGGGTATTTTGTAAGGTTAGGTTTGTCATCATAGGCAACCTCAAACCTAAAAGACATGTCCAACTCACAATGGGTGTATGTCGGATGTCTTCATCCCAACTCTTGCTTACAGATGCTCTCATATTTAGATCCTAACAAGATTCGATCTCGATCCTAGTACGATAATTATCAATGATAATCTCTCCAAAGGAAAACGATTATACGGTTCATTACCAAAGGTCAATCATTCAATCATAAGACATCACTTATAGTATTTTGTATCGTTACTTTACCTCGTCCCTTCGATTGAGGTGGTACACAGTACTCTCATCAAGATTCGTTCTCAATGACTTCTGAGCAAATCTCTAGAAATTCGATGCGAAGCGAGGATCTTGATAGAGATGATCGATACAGGCACACCATGTTTACATAACTCCTTTAAATACAAAAGAGTCAATTTCTTCATCAAGAATCTATCATTAACAGGAATGATATTAGCAGATTTGGTCAGTCTGTCGACGATGACCCAAATTGGATCAAATTCAGATGATGACCTTTGCAATAGCTAGACGTTTACCAATGTATGAGGCGGTTTCTGCCTTCATAGTTTGCCATCAGTACAACTTCTTCTGATAATGATACATTTAGTCAGAAATGACATGAATGGAATACTTAAACTTACGAGATTCCAACATAACTATATCTCAAAAATCTCCATTTTTAGGCAACCTCAAGTGGCTTGTTATACATTCAACGCCATCGGCTTCTCAATTTTGATGGATCACATTAGCCGTGAACCCCTTTTTATTATCTATATTATCCTTTTTATAATCATTGTTTATGTTTATATTCTTCGGCAATTTATTTTGCACTATCATTATTAAGAACCACATCCTAATTGATTCTTTATCTTTTCTACATAATGTGTCAGTAATTATATTCACCTTTCCTTATAAAATAATTATCATGAACGTATTCATTCAAAATTTCTTTCTTTATATTTTCTAAGTTTTAGTTTTGTCTCAACTATTATTTTTATCAGTTTTGCTCAATCCGACGTTTTAAAGCGTCGATAAATATTACAAGTAATTAAATAATAAATATTCAATTTTTATGAAACTTAAACGTAAACATTTTAAATTTCTTAGTCCGTCCAATTATATAAAAATGTTCAAAATAATTTTGAATTTAATTAACACGATTTTTGTTGATTTATCGAAAATAATTAATAAGATTCTTAATTATTTGAAAAATCTTTGTTTATACTTTGGTCAAAATTTTCTTAGTTGAAAAGCAAAAAGTGTCGTTTCAAATTTCAAGTCATGGTTTAAATGGTTTCCTCAATCCCTCTTAGGTTGTCTTGAGGTATACACGAACATTTACCCCTAAACAGGAGTTTAGTTAAATGTTCTGGGTATAAGGGAATAATCCCTCAAAAGTTCTTTTCGATAAAACATTTGTCAAAACACATTTGCACTTTCTTTTTGGTAAAACCCAAAGTCTTAAAAGGGCTCTAAATTTTTGAAAAGTCAATATAGGTCCCGTTATCTTGTTAATCACACAGTCAATTAATGTAAAGGATTAAGTCTTTAATCACATGTTAAATATTCAAGGTACAAGTTTTCACTATTCGGCCGACTCAGGGCATTCTACAAATACTTATTAACTCATTCTTATTCTTATAAATAAACAAATGGTCCTTAGTGATCGTAAGCATGAATTTATCAAATTACAGTCTACACACATGATTCACCAAATTTATGAATACTACATGTGCTTTGTCAATCCAAACGATATCACGTGAAACTTATAATGTTCATTACAAGTTCTGGATGTAGTGATTCGAATAGATAATCTTTTTCGCGGACGCGAAGTTGATAATAACCATGTCGTGGATCAAATCTTTAGAACATACGCTAGAACCTTGTAAATGATCGAACAAATCTATCATCTTGGGTAGTGGATATAGATTTTAATCGTCAATTTACTTAGTTCACGGTAATTCAACAAATAGATATAAGGAATGATAACACCATAGCTCTTCATGATGACGAGCTCGGTAGAATAAAAGTCTTTTTTGACAACTCTCTCAGTTGTACGGTAATTCTTTTAATTCAGATGGTGCTGAAGTACAGTGCACCTACCACAGGTGCAGCACCAGGAATATAATCAATACCAAATTCAACTTGCCTTAATGGCGAAAGTCTAGGTAATTCACCAACAAATACCTCCTAAAGTTTCAGATAACAGAAACATCTTTTAATAAATTCATATTAGGTTCTTTCTAGATTATAATATCTATGACTAGTTCATAACCATTCATGGTATAATTTCAAGTCTAAAAGCAGGATATGGTTATCCATCAAGAATTATTTAGGTCACCTTTGATAATCAACATCTTATCTTTTAGGGGAATTCTACTTGAGTTCCCATCAATTAAGACAATGTCGTCATGTCATAATCAATCAATCCATTCTACCGGTACTATCAACTTTTTAGTTTTATTACCGTCGATAAGATGTGAACTTCTCAAAAGACTAATAATAACTCATAATCCTTCACAAATTAAAGCATATTGGGAGACATAGCTACCAATAAAAGAGTAAGGTCAACGCATAATCTACGCGAAAGAATTTCAAATCAGATACAGACGAAAACATTTAACGAATATGAATATATCCCATGTTTTCATAATTTGAGTACGCATTCGAAAGCTCCTCGGATCGTTACCCAGGTCATTCAAATGAAATCAAATCAAAAGAAATGATAGGAACGTCGATACATCCAGTCGGGTATCAACACTCGGTAATCAGATACTTTTCCTAAGAATCTCACTACGGGAGAATTGGACTAGAAAGAATTGTCAATTGTCAAATAAGACAATTTCCACAGATGAGTAAATTCGACTCAGAAGAATAGATGCTATAGGCACATATGTAGGTGTCCCAAACACTATGTCCCTATTTTTCACTTCTTGCAGATCTCATAAAATTTAATCTTTCACAATCTTTAAAGAAAATGTAGTGTTTATTAATAAGTTTTATGGTGACTACTAATCAGCCTTGCATGGTCCATTCCAAATTGTATGTAGGCGCGCAACTATATACAATTTCATGATTAACGATGCAATACTCAGTTCGTCAAAATTTATCATTATGTTTATAATAAAAACATTTTCATGCTTAATTCTTAAATAAGAATCAAGAATAAATTTACAAAGATTTTCTTTGTTATGAAAACAATTAAGTTTTCCAAAGTGTTTCATAAACAACTTCATTTCGATAACGATCACTTATAATCTCACTTTGAATAATCCTTATAGTGATGAAAATTCAATTTTTCTCAAGGGATACTGTTTTATCTTATAAAAACAATGAGTGATCTGCAAAAGAGTGATGAAAAGTTGTTTATCAAGAACTAACTACAATATAATAGGAAATGAGCCTAGCCACTTTATAATGAGGTTCATGACCTCGATGGCACTCAAAAAAAATAATCCACAACGTAACTCAAATCGAGATGAGTACTTGTTCAATGGTTGCATCACTAATGCGAGCATTAGGATGAAGCAATAAAAGATAGATAACATTGATACATGTAGGATTTAGCAATCAAAGGTAGTCTTTTCATTAATCACAAACAAGTCAAAATTATACCGTCACACATTACGTGTCACTATGTCATACAATTCCAAGAACTCATCCTACCAACTGATGTCTCAGTTAAGTTAGGGATTATTTTTAAAAGATACCATAATGAATACTAATCTACAAGAGTCATGGGGGTTCCACCTGTCCCGGAAGATCCATCGGTCCCTATTCAGAAGAAGATTTCTTCAATTTATTTCCTGGACACTGGGCATCCTCATCATTGGACAATGGCCTAGGAACAACACTTAACATGAATCAACAATCAATTAAAACCTTATAATTCAATCACAGAACTTAACGACTTCCTCTTAACAATCTTATATTCCATACAGGTTAAATTTTACTTTATTCAAGTTTCAACCAATTTTATACTCAATCCGATATCTTACCTCATTTTCCAATACTTGCAACCTTATTCATAAACCTTAAAAGTGAAATAAAAGCTCGATATGATCAACACTTAATTTCCAATCCTATAGCTCTTACAACAATAGTTATCAAATAAGTCACTAGTATGAAATGACTCACACAGTCAATTAGACTTCTCGGAAAGGTACTAGTGGCATGAGGTTTTTGGGTAATGGTTCCAATGACAGCCTCAAGTGCAACATTCACCCGGTTGATTTCAATTTAAGAATTGGGTGACAACGAATCAGATGACATCTTTCTAGGTGGTAACGTTTTGTCAAACTCCACTCTATAAGGAAAGATCGTCATGACATCGATATCAGTTTTAATCTCACTAATTCTTCTTTAATATCACAGTCAACTAATATCAACATTTCTACGAATATCAACCATTTGTTGGGATCATAAATATCCACAACTTGGTTTAGATCTAGGATAGCTAGAATTCCTACGAGAATAGCTTCGATTAATTTACTAGGGGATTTAGGGTTCCTTGTGACAATCTACGTCGTATAAATATCAAAATAATCATCAAACAATCATGTAATAAAATTACATCATATATATATATATATATATATATATATATATATATATATATATATATATATATATATATATATATATATATATATAATCTAAGTTATATATATATTAAAATAACACTTTTCAGTCTGGCCTTGTCGATAACTCGAGAATTCTTCGGCACCGTTATAGTCAAACGATTTTTAGACATTTTTAGAAAAATGTTTATAGTTAAAATATTTTGAAATGTCTTATTCAAAACCTTGGTTTTAAAAAAATCTTTCGTTCTCTATAACGAGAGCTCTGGTACCAAACTGTAACACCGCCAAATTTATACAACTCAATACAGCGGAAGACTAGTTGGTGTTACGGGATAGCACATTACTCACATCATAGACAACGCTTAAAAATCGCGTCGTTTAATAATAATACATTTCCATTCATAAATATCAAATTTTACATAGGTCCCAAGTCATAGTATTTCGTACAAGTTTTACAAAGCATTTGAATGGAAATTTGTTAATTAAGTGCGGGACATGAATTCTTGTTGTCTTCCCGAGAATTACCTTCAAGTACCTGAGACAAAACATGTTAAAAGAAAAGGTCAGCGATAACGCCGAGTGAATTCATAGAGTTTAATAAAACCATTAATATAACATCGGTATAAAATTATTATCGAAAATCTTTTTTACAAATCATCGTAATAGGCCATAAAATAGCCAAAGTCATTTTATACAAATCCTTATCAAAATCATAATATAGGCATTTGCCTTAAAAATCATTATACGAACCATTGTCGTAAAACATCATACAATACGTTTTACAACGTTGTATAGATTAAATAAAAACTGTTATATGAATATGGTTATGAAAAACCAAAACACGAACATAATATCAATAGTAAGACCCCGTATTGCTAGTCAGGCAATATATCGTAATTTAGTCGTATAGCAGTATTTCGTTATTTTTGGATTATTATAAGCCGCATGACATTGTTACCTTACTACAACAAACAACGGGTAGCTAACCCGAAACTCATTTGCCCATCTAAATTAGCGTGTCGTCACAATAATCACGCTTGTGTAAATCTTCTCATACATAAATTCACTTACCAATCAATGTGGCACGACGGGGATCAACCATCAAGGCGCGAACTGGGGTGATCGTCCCCAAATAGTACTATTATATGCATAAGCGTCTACCAAATCCCGGTAGTTCACAATTCATGCTAATGGGACTTTTAGTGACATAACCTAACTTTAATAATCCATTTTATTTCATCTATCGGGTCATTTATTCATTCATCGGGTCATACAATCATTCTGGTCCAAATCAATAAACAAACAATCGGGACAAATAGTGTCCTATTTTATAAAAACTAACATGTTATCTCCCTCGCGGGTTTATAAAACATTTCATAAAAACATTTAAAAGAGTGCGAGGCTATGAACTCACGTTGATGTGGGAAAGCGGGTTATCGGCAATTCGGATGTACGGTACGTGCTTCAATCACGGAAACCTAGACAAATAATACTCGTCTTAGACTTTTGTCCAATGACTTTATAAAAATAACAATTATGTATACATATGATGATTTTATAAATATGATGATGATCAAGTGGGTTTATACATTTTTACTCATTTTAGTGTTTATGTGTTGGTAACTTCTTACTAGTTTTACCTATTTACATATTTTAAGTCCAATAAACTTATTATAAGTTCTTTAACTTGTATTAATCCATTTTATACTTGTATTATCAGTATTTATACTTTATATTTTGGGCCCAAATGGGTTAAACCCAATAAGTAATTTTTATAAGTGTTTAACTTATTTAGTTAAATTATTAGTCCAAATATGCTAACTTGTCTCGTTAATGTCCGTATGTCATATAGTTCGGGTTTTATCGGTTTTTACTTGTATTAGGTACTTATATATTAGTATATGACTTTTAAAAACTTTACATTAGACGGGTTTGATCGTCTAAGTTTTAATTAGCGAAAAACGTTAATTTTACGGTAATAGCCGAAAAAGTCGTAAAAATCATGTTTATAGTTTTTATAACTTATAAATCTTATTCAACTACCATTTTTGTAAAGTGTCCATTTATTTAACCTTATACATATTTATATAAATGAAATCTATAAGTTAGTGGGTTTTAATTCACATTTTATACTATATTAGTTTGAGAGCTTATATAATACTATTAAACATTAATTCTTCAAAATCTGATTTTTAGTTTCATCTTCACCATTTTTATCATATCTTGAGTTCTATAAGGAGATAGAAGCTCATTTTTGGATGGAATAAACTTCATATTATGTGCTACAAATAAGTTAGTTATAGCTACTACTCATTCCATGTCTAACTATCCTTAACAGTCCCTACAAAATAGACTATTCAGATTGGTACACTCATCTTGTTTTGATCATATCTCACTCATTATAATGATTCCATTGTATGGCCAACTCTCACATGTATACAAGACCTAATACTTACTTTATAATGATTCCACTTTTCCATTTTATCAGTTTAACATGTGATTAGTTACTGTTTTTATACAGCCATCATATTTAGCAAGATTTTAACCTTGTTACTTATGGTTTTCCATCTTTTTAACCATATTTATCAACACTTGATCCCCACACAACATTTTTATCATCATATATTCATCATATACATATACATAAATAAATAAATTACAAGATTACATAATCAAAATAACAAGAGGATGGGAAGAACAATCTTTATACCACCAAGGTTGTGTAGGTTATGATCAAGGCTTAGATTTTTGATGGCAAAACTTATGATAGATCAACACCAATCTTCAAGACCACCAATACTTTTAAACTTCTTGTAGAAATCAGCCCTATGACACCAACAAATCTTCTCCTTGGATGTTAAAATCACCACCAATCAATAGAGCTTGAAAAGGGCTTCATCATATGTGTGAATAACATATGATTTCATGGTTAAATTTGATCAAATGAGGGTTTTTAGGGGTGGTTCTTGGACGAATTTTAGAGAGAGGAGAGAGTTTGGTGAGTGGTTTGCATGAGTGAAATGTGCAAATGGTAAGTGTGTAGTGGTTTTGTGGTTTTGGGTGGAAAGTTAGCTTACTTGTTAAGCTTTGCTTAACAAGTGTAAGCAACTAGCTACAACTTGGACACATCACATGTTGTGGTGTCAAGTTTTGGCCTTCCCATATGAGTGGGTGGGATAAACTTGTTTTGTCCCATCCCGCTAATTTACGGGTATTCATCGATTCTAGTTTCCTCAATTTGCGTGCCCTCGGGTCGTTTTACGAAAAAAGTTTTTATAAATTATGAATCAACGACACAAAACGAATCTAATAAAAATTGTCTCATCAAAAACGGAGTTCGAAAACGTAAATAAGTAATCCTAAAGTTTCTGGTTGAGTCGTAAAAGACGTTAAATTATTCACGTAAACTCTAATTTCTTCTCGTAAATTTGTGAGTTTACGAACCAACACAAATTTAAAACTCCAAAATAATATTCAAGGATAAATTTATTTCCTGAAGTGTCGGACTGTCACCAAAAACGGTGTATGTAAACGTAAGCACGTAACGTAGAATCCTCCGCTTTAGACGTAGTCGATGCTACCTCGAGACGTAAACCCAAATTTCTTCCCAAAAATAAGTGAATTCATAATATAACATTAAAATAATGTTTTTAAATAACACTTGAAAATAAAATATCAACCATAAATTGACGGATTGTCACATAATCAGTATAATAATTGAAGAAAGAAATGATCGAAATAACAATAGTAACAAGTATGACTAATATGGGATAGTTCGTATGAGTTTGTGATGATGATAATAATGACCGAGATATGTTTATGTAGGTAAAGAGTGATAATCCTTTTTCGTCAAAAATGGCATTTGCATAATTTACTTTGGTGTGATTCAAGACTTATTTTTATTCAAGACACTAAGCTCAAAACAAGTTCCCAACGAGTTCAATATTTTATCAAGGTTTCTAAGCGGATCTCTCCAACCAAAGATTCAAAACCATAGAAAAGTCTTTAAAAACTTATTATAAAAATATGCGTTTCTCAACGCCAAACTATCGTAACAAATCAACTCTAGATAAAATATGGTTTATAGAACGAGGTGGTAAAATGGTTCTACAACATTAGCTTGAAATTAATTATAAAGGATCATATCATAGCATCATCACTAATCATAGTCACATACCCATATAGTCACAAATAGCTTAGCCTAACATAGTAATCAAAGTAACAAATGGAAAAGAGTAAGAGAACATCATACTTAGCTTTGATCGAATGAAAGAGTACACAAGTGTCACGATTGTATTGTTCCTCCAATAATCAAAGAGTGGAATACTCTCGTTACAAGTATTTCCCAAAAGTGGATAATACTGAAATATTACTAAAAAGCTAAGAATACTCGGATTATAGGGTAGTAGTTGAGAGATGTGTTGTGTTGTAAATGAGTAGAAGTGGCTCCTATTGATAGTGTTGGCTGAGAGGAAATGTGCGCTGCACTTCTCCGAAAGTGCTCCGCACTTTGGAGACGGGAATGTGCGCCGCACTTCTGACATTGTGCGCCGCACTTCTGACATTGTGCGCCGCACTTTTGTGCGTTCCATAATCTTCTTCCAATATTTTTGCTTATTTGCACATTAAGGACCCTTCTTTGTATTTCTTCACTTTTCTTCTTCATACTTTATATCCTGCATATAAAACGTAATATATTAAGTATTAAAAGCTCTTATTTATAATACAAAGTGGCATTATAATAACGGGTTGAATATGTATATTTAGGTCGTTATCAGTACTCCTCAAATACTTTAGAATATGTTTAACAGCCATCTAGTGGAGCTTCGTTGGATTCTGTTGGTAATGACTGACCAAGTTCTGAGAAAATGCCACATCAGGCCTTGTGCATCTAACAGTGTAACATCCCATTTTGGAAATGGAAATATCACAGTAATTATGGCGTGTCATCAAAGCATACAAGGAAAAATTTCTAAACATTACTTGACCATAAAAAGGAAAATACCGGAATCAAACATCGGTAGTCCAAAAGTAAAGCTCATCACACACAAACATGGTATAATAAAGGAAAGGACTAAACAATGTCCAAAGCATAAGTATCATAAGAAAGGAAATGCATAATGTAAAGAAGGCTAGACAGCTTCCAGTCCATATGCACGTACTCTTAGTGTCTATGAGCATCCCTGAGTACCTGCCGTTTTGGGAACATAGAAAAAGGAAAACGGCTGAGCAAATACGCTCAGTGCACGGATGAACAATAAAGCATGAATAGAATAAGCATATAACATAATAACAGCGGAAGAAAACTAAGTCCCGAGTAACCTGGTTAAGTCTTAATAAAACTGGTTTTATAGTTTGAAAGTCTTATGTTTATCTTATAAAAACTGTTTGTCATATTTTACCATTAGCCAATATAGGTCATGAAAATCCACCGTGCATGAATACTTGGAGGGGTGACCTCATCATGCAAATCAGAGGGGCTGTCTCTAATTTAATATACTGGTTTTTGGGTAGGAGGGATCAGCTCCTTGTGAAGGATGCAAGGCACACACCACATTCACCATGTAATCCTGAATAAAAACATGTAACTAGGATGCACCCATACGCCCCACATGATAAATATAAATAAATGGCCAAAAGCTGAAGGGACGCTACGAGCAATCACTCCGCCGTGGTGAAGTCATAACATCAGTGCCTCTAATGTTATGGTTATGGTACCTCCATAACTAGGTGAAACTGGTCATGCATGTATATGGCTATAGGTAATCTTAATTAAACATAAGCAATCAAACACATAACTTATACTACGGGAAAACAGTTGGCTGCATACGGGGAATCCTAATAAGGAAAGAATGTCCATACTGAAAGGACGGTAATCCGTACCTTATGTCCAGTGAACGAGAAAGACGAACTGCGAGAAATCCTACTTCCGAAATCACTAGTGCTACATAAATACGTACATGAATAAGTATCTGCTTACTAAATACATAGCTGGTTTTATGTCATGTCTTAGCTTATTTTATGTGTTCTTACCATGTTTTACTGTTTTAAAGCCTTAAACTGTGTTAAATCTTATATTCTGTTTAATCTGATTAAGTATTTCTGGTATTTCATGTGTTATTATACTCACTGTGTAATAATAAGTAACTTTCCAAAAATAGCAGGTTTCCTAAAATAGAAAGTTTCCAAAAATAGAAAGTTTCCAAAAATAGAAAGTTTTCAAAAACAGAAAGTTACCAAAAATAGAAAGTTTCCAAAAATAGAAAGTTTCCAAAAATAGAAAGTTTCCAAAAATAGAAAGTTACCAAAAATAGAAAGTTTCCAAAAATAGATTTACTACTTAAAATAGATAAGTTTCTAAAAATAGAAAATTTCCATAAATAGATTAACTGCCTTAATTAAATAAGTTTCCATAAATAGATTAGCTGCCTGAAATAGATAAGTTTCTAAAAATAGAAGTTTTCCATAAATAGATTAGCTGCCTTATTTAATTAAGTTTCTAAAAATAGAAAGTTTCCATAATTAGAAATAAGCTGGTTAAATAAGCTAAGTATATAAGCCTAAGTGTTTTCATGATTATTTTCTAAGTCATATGATATAATGTATAGTTTAATAATTATTTCATGTAATTTAATTAAGCTATAGGTTATAATATTTAATTAAATTACATGAAATAATTATTAAACTATACATTATATCATATGACTTAGAAAATAATCATGAAAACACTTAGGCTTATATACTTAGCTTATTTAACCAGCTTATTTCTAATTATGGAAACTTTCTATTTTTAGAAACTTAATTAAATAAGGCAGCTAATCTATTTATGAAAAACTTCTATTTTTAGAAACTTATCTATTTCAGGCAGCTAATCTATTTATGGAAACTTATTTAATTAAGGCAGTTAATCTATTTATGGAAACTTTCTATTTTTAGAAACTTATCTATTTTAAGCAGTAAATCGATTTTTGGAAACTTTCTATTTTTAGTAACTTTCTATTTTTGGAAACTTTCTATTTTTGGAAACTTTCTATTTTTGGAAACTTTCTATTTTTGGTAACTTTCTATTTTTGGAAACTTTCTATTTTTGGAAACTTCCTATTTTAGGAAACCTGCTATTTTTGGAAACTTACTTATTATTACACAGTGATTATAATAACACATGAAATACCAGAAATACTTAATCAGATTAAACAGAATATAAGATTTAACACAGTTTAAGGCTTTAAAACAATAAAACATGGTAAGAACACATAAAATAAGCTAAGACATGACATAAAACCAGCTATGTATTTAGTAAGCAGATACTTATTCATGTACGTATTTATGTAGCACTAGTGATTTCGGAAGTAGGATTTCTCGCAGTTCGTCTTTCTCGTTCACTGGACATAAGGTACGGATTCCCGTCCTTTCAGTATGGACATTCTTTCCTTATTAGGATTCCCCGTATGTAGCCAACTGTTTTCCCGTAGTATAAGTTATGTGTTTGATTGCTTATGTTTAATTAAGATTACCTATAGCCATATACATGCATGACCAGTTTCACCTAGTTATGGAGGTACCATAACCATAACATTAGAGGCACTGATGTTATGACTTCACCACGGCGGAGTGATTGCTCGTGGCGTCCCTTCAGATTTTGGATATTTATTTATATTTATCATGTGGGGCGTATGGGTGCATCCTAGTTACATGTTTTTATTCAGGATTAAATGGTGAATGTGGTGTGTGCCTTGCATCCTTCACAAGGAGCTGATCCCTCCTACCCAAAAACCAGTATATTAAATTAGAGGCAACCCCTCTGATTAGCATGATGAGGTCACCCCTCCAAGTATTCATGCACGGTGGATTTTCATGACCTATATTGGCTAATGGTAAAATATGACAAACAGTTTTTATAAGATAAACATAAGACTTTCAAACTATAAAACCAGTTTTATTAAGACTTAACCAGGTTACTCGGGACTTAGTTTTCTTCCGCTGTTATTATGTTATATGCTTATTCTATTCATGCTTTATTGTTCATCCGTGCACTGAGCGTATTTGCTCAGCCGTTTTCCTTTTTCTATGTTCCCAAAATGGCAGGTACTCAGGGATGCTCGTAGACACTAAGAGTACGTGCATATGGACTGGAAGCTGTCTAGCCTTCTTTACATTATGCATTTCCTTTCTTATGATACTTATGCTTTGGACATTGTTTAGTCCTTTCCTTTATTATACCATGTTTGTGTGTGATGAGCTTTACTTTTGGACTACCGATGTTTGATTCCGGTATTTTCCTTTTTATGGTCAAGTAATGTTTAGACATTTTTCCTTGTATGCTTTGATGACACGCCATAATTACTGTGATATTTCCATTTCCAAAATGGGGTGTCACAATTATGGTATCAGAGCCAGGGCTTCGACCTGTAGGCTCTCAAATATGACCTGTGATTAGTGGGTAGTCACTACGGTCTTCCTAGAACTGACAGTTGTTTTCATGCATTCATCATTTTTAAGCATACATATACATGTCATTGTTGCAGGGTTTTTGACTAAGTAATGGTTGGTATAGGACTGGCCCTATTTAGTCGCATGTGTTTTATCGAAACTTTTAGATTTGGGACCGACCCATAGGCGTCCCCTCGCTATGTCCTTTGTTTTGAGTGAACTGACCAGAGGCGTTCACTCTCGAGCATACAAAAGTTTTCATAAAACTGCATCATGCATTCATACACAAAATTTTCTTGCATAAAATTTTTCTCGTGAAATTTTGGTATAAATTTTTTTCATGTATATATATATTTTATGTTTTGATCTGTTTAATCATATGTTTTATGTTATACTGTCAGATGGTTCTCACACGCGAACAGGAGCAGCTCAATGCTGCAATTCAGGCTGCCATGCAAGCCTTGCTTCCTCAACTGAGGAATGACATCAGGGCTGAAGTCCAGGCTGCCAACAATCAGCAGCACAATCAGCCACCTCCTCCTCCTCCTCAGTGACATTAGCAGTATGGCTGGAGAGATTCAACAAGCTCCGCCCTCGAGCTTTTGAGAAGACAGATAGCCCCAGTGATGCTGAAAGATGGTTGGCTCAGATCGAGAAGATTTTCAACGCTATGGGCTGTGACCCCGCATACAAGGCGAGGTTGGCATGCTATCGGTTCGAAGGCGATGTACTCAACTGGTGGTTAGCATTGATGCAATCTGAAGGTGGTGATGAGTGGGTTGCTTGTTTGACTTGGGCTCAGTTCAAGGACAGGGTGATGGAGCAGTTCTTTCCCAAGGCTGAGCAGGACAAGCTCAAGAGAGAGTACCATGGGATCCGACAGAGAGCTGGGGAGAATAGCAACGAGTTTATGCAGCGCTTTCTTCGCTTAGCTGGTTTACTTAGTGCGGCAGCAGGTACTCCTGAAGAGCAGGCACATCACTTTAGATGGGCTCTTCGCACATCGGTCGCAAACAATCTAGTGTATGCTACATTCAACACAGTAGCACAAGTGGCCGATGCAGCACGCAAGCTGGAGATGCTGCAGGAGAGAGATGAGTTCGGGGAAGCTGAAAGACCCGACAAGAGGTAAACCTTCGTATTCAAGCGGTGACCAATCCGTATATTTTCCATATGTCAATTATTCATCTCTTAGATGTATCTTCCAGGCAGAAAACTGGGGACCGGTCTCAGCCGGCTACTCAGCAGCAGCCTCATCAGCCCAAGGGAAACGGTCAGACTAACGACCGTTCTGCTACGGATAGGCGTAGCGGTAATGATAATTACCGTAACAACGCCGGGCACTCCAACAGCAGCAGGTCCTAATACTTACGCATTTCCTTATGTTTTATGTTAAAACTCATATTCTGACACTTTAGCAAACTTCTACCAGGAACCATGGAAACGGTAGGGACCAGAACCAGAGAGGTTCGCAGCCTAGTCGTCCAGCTATCACTGGTATTCAATCTTACGATTATCCGCTTTGTCCTTTGTACCCAACTATCATGTCTTATGTAAAATGTTTTATCAGGTTCTCAGCCAGCCAGAGCACCTGCTGGAGGATACACTCGTCATCTTTGCTCTACTTGCCACCGTAGGCACCCAGGACCATGTTGCCGTAATACCGATGCGTGCTTCAAGTGTGGTCTTCCTGGCCACATTATAAAGGATTGTCGTAAGGGCGAGATGGAGGGTATATCGGGACATGCTGATACCAAGCCGCCTCCTACTGCCGGGCGTGTCTACACGACATCTCGAGACCAGGCCAACAAGTCTACAGGTACCATCACTGGAATCTTGTATATGTATGGTCAAGTTGCATGTGTTCTTTTCGATACGGGTGCTACTCACTCGGTTATTTCTACTGCTTATGCTAAGAACATTAGGATGCCTCCCTTGCCACTAGAAAATAGGCTTACTATTTCCACGCCTTTGAGGGACTCTGTATTAATCACCCATGTATACAAGAGTCTTCCCCTAGAATTTGATGATAAGGTTCGACCTGTCAACGCACTTCCGCTGGACATGAATGACTTCGACATGATTTTGGGCATGGATTGGCTATCCAAATATCATGCTACCATAGACTATCATTCATATCGAGTTATCTTCGGTGATGTCAATGCACCAGAGTACATTCATAATGGGTTCATACCCGGACGGTCTGTACAAGTCATATCCACCCTGCAAGCGCGTGCACTACTGTCACATGGCTGTGAGGGTTATCTAGCTATGGTTCACGACATGGATGCTGAATCTCCATCAATTCAGGATCAACCTATAGTGTCGGAATTCTAAGATGTGTTTCCAGCAGAACTTCCGGGCATACCACCTGCACGAGAAGTGGAATTCAGTATCGAGCTGGTTCCAGGAGCTGAACCAATCTCCAAGGCTCCTTATCGCATGGATCCCATAGAGCTGAAGGAGCTGAAGGATCAACTGCAAGAACTTCTTGAATGAGGTTTCATTCGACCGAGCGCATCTCCATGGGGCGCACCGGTCTTGTTTGTTAAGAAGAAGGACGGCAGTATGCGTCTTTGCATAGACTATCGCGAGCTCAACAAGATTACCATTCAGAATAGGTATCCACTTCCACGCATCGACGATCTGTTTGACCAACTCCAAGGGGCCAAACACTTCTCCAAGATTGATCTTAGGTCAGGCTATCATCAGCTACGAGTCAAGGAGCAGGACATCGCTAAGACTGCTTTTCGTACCCGCTATGGCCACTACGAATTTGTAGTTATGCCATTTGGCCTGACAAATGCTCAAGCAGTGTTCATGGATCTGATGAACAGAATCTTCCATGAATTTCTGGACAAGTTCGTCATTGTCTTCATCGATGACATCCTCATTTTCTCAAAGTCCAAGGAGGAACACGAAGACCATCTTCGTACAGTACTAGAGATTCTTCGCCAGAAGCAGCTGTATGCTAAATTCTCCAAGTGTGAGTTCTGGTTAGACAAGGTGGCATTCTTAGGTCACATTGTATCAGCAGAAGGAATCACTATGGATCCAACGAAGGTTGAGGCCATTACTAAGTGGCCAAGGCCGACATCAGCGACAGAAGTTCGCAGTTTCTTAGGCTTAGCTGGCTATTACTGTAGGTTCGTGGAGAACTTTTCCCGCCTAGCACTACCATTGACCAAACTGATGCGGAAAGGGGAGAAATTCGTCTGGACTGAAGATCGAGAGAAGAGCTTTGAAGACCCGAAGCAGAAGCTAGTATCTGCACCTATTCTTACTCTACCATCTGGTACGGGTGGATTTCAAATCTACAGTGATGCATCGGGGAAGGGACTTGGTTGTGTTCTCATGCAACATGGGAAAGTGATCGCGTACGCTTCACGGCACTTAAGCCTTATGAAGAAAATTACCCCACGCACGACCTGGAACTTGTTGCAGTCGTGTTTGTATTGAAAATATGGAGGCACTACTTATATGGAGAATCATGTGACATTTTCACGGACCACAAGAGCTTGAAGTATATCTTCACTCAGCGTGAATTGAACATGAGGCAGAGGAGATGGTTAGAGCTGTTGAAGGATTATGACATTAATCTACAGTATCATCCCGGAAAGTCAAATGTAGTAGCAGATGCTCTTAGCGGGAAGTCCGGAATGATCAACGGCATTCAAATCGAAGAGGAAATCATCAAAGACTTGGAGCAGCTAGACATCGAGATCATGGTACGTAGACAGCACGGTTACTGGGCTAATCTTAGAGTAGAACCCGAGTTGCTATCTAAGATCAAGGAAGCTCAGAAGGATGATGGAGAAATCTGGGCGATAGTACAGATTTTGGAGAAGCAGACAGAATTCAGAGTAGATGCAGATGGTATCGTATGGCAGGGCACGAGACTTTGTGTTCCTGATGACCAAGAACTCCGGGAAGCTTTATTAGCTGAAGCTCATAGCTCCCCATTCTCGATACATCCTAGTTCGACTAAAATGTACCATGACATCAAGCAGTACTTTTGGTGGAGTGGTATGAAACAGGATGTGGCCACTTACGTCTCCAAATGTCTTACCTGCCAGCAGGTTAAGATCGAGCATCAGCGATCTGGCGGTCTCCTTCAACCGTTAGATATTCCAGAGTGGAAGTGGGACAAAATCACCATGGATTTTGTTACCGGTCTTCCTCCTACCAAAAGGAAGTACAATGCAATTTGGGTCATCGTTGATCGACTTACCAAATCAGCTCATTTCTTACCGATCCGCAAGGAAGATTCGGTAAGTAAACTCGCAGATACGTACAGACGAGAGATCATGAGACTCCACGGTGCACCATCGAGCATCGTCTCAGACAGAGATCCTCGATTCACTTCGCGCTTTTGGAAAAGTCTGCAGAAAGCTTGGGGTACACAACTTAAGCTTAGCACGGCTTTTCATCCTCAAACAGACGGACAGTAGGAGCGAACCATTCAGACATTGGAGGATATGTTGAGGTCATGTGCGTTGGAATGGACGGGTGATTGGGACGAATACATCTGTTTGGTAGAGTTTGCATACAACAACAGTTGGCACGCAAGCATCAAGTGTGCTCCATTTGAGATGTTGTATGGCAGAAAGTGTCGCGCCCCAATCTGCTGGGATCAGGTTAGCGAGCGAACACTCGAAGGACCAGAAATCATAGAGATGACCAATGAGAAGATCGCAGTAGCTAAGCAGAAAATTCAGGAGGCACGGTCACGTCATAAGAGTTACGCCGATAAGCATCGTAGGGATATACACTTTAACGTAGGAGATCACGTCTTCCTTAAGGTTTCGTCGGCACGTGGTGTTAGACGCTTCAGGATTAAAGGGAAGCTCAGTCCTCATTTCATCGGACCGTTTGATATCATTGAACGAGTCGGTAAAGTATCTTACCGATTGGCGTTACCTCCACAGCTTTCGCATGTGCACAATGTGTTCCATGTGTCCTTACTCAGAGGGTACCAGTATCATCCCCTTCACATGGTTCAGTATCCACTGGAACAGATACGTGAAGATCTTACTTTTATAGAAGAACCCGAACGAGTTCTTGACAGACAAGAACGAGTCATGAGAAAGAAGACGATTCCATTCGTCAAAATTCTATGGAGGGATCATACCGAGCAGGAAGCCACTTGGGAAACAGAGGAGTCTATCCGGGCTTCTTACCCTCATTTCACATTTTGAATTCGGGTATGTTCTTCTTTTCCAGTTACTTTATCTATAATTCGGGGACGAATTATTCTTTTTAGGGGGAAGAGTTGTAAAACCCGCATGCTTTTACCATGCATAGTACCCTTAGGGTCGTACGTACTAGATTAAAACTTTCCTAATATAGCATGATTACGATTACGTGTTAGGAGTTTACGTATTACGTACGTGTTGGAACACGATAAGTAATTACTATGCACGATCACGTAATAATTATTTAACGATAATTAATCACGAACATGCGATCATGAAATCATGAACGTAATTAAAACACGAACTATTATTAATTACGTATATATATTTATTACGAGCGTAATTAAATATATTAGATCACGGTATTTACGTAACGAGAACATTTAAAACACGAACATAAATAATCACAAACGTGTAACTAAATAACGAGACACGGAAAAAGGTACGGGTACCCCAAGTGGGGTCCCTACCCGCGGCCAACAAGGACAAATGGGCAAGCCCATTTGTCAAATTTACTAAAAGGGAATTAAGAGGTTTTCACTACTCAAATAAACTTTACAGAAGATTTCTAAGAAAACCTAAAAACCTCCTTCCTCCTTCTCCTTTGTGCCGCCACCCTACAACCACCATAAGGAGTGATTTTTGATCTTGGATCTCGGAATTCTAGTGATTGATCGTGTTTGTTCTTCGTCCTCTTGATCCACGAATTCGGTAAAACCTTTTTAAACCTTTTCTTTTGATTTAATCTTTTTATAAATTATGAACATGTGATGTTTTTACAAAAACATAATAATTAAACATGGATCTAACATGATTTGGTGTTAAATAAAATCAAAAGGGTGTTTTTAAGGGGTGTTTGTTTTGGCCGCAGGCTGCAACCGAACCCGAATGGGTTTCGGTTTGCCAAGCCGACCACCACCAAGACCATATGGTCTTGGTTGGTGCGTGTGGGTCCCACGACAGCAAGGAAACAAGGGGTATCCCGAGTTGGTTCGGGGTACGGTGTCGATTTCATGTCCGGTTCATGCTTTTAAGTCTAGATCCGGTTCATGGTTTATGTTTAGTTTTTTTGTATGTTTATGATCTTAGGTTAAAATTAAATTAATAAAATGATGTGATTAATTTAATAACATGACTTAGGTTATTTAATTATTAATGATCATGAGATTATTTTAACCTAAGTATATTTATATTTAAGACTTATATTTAATTAATTTTTAAAACCATCGATATAATTAATTAATTAAAATGACTTAGGTTATATCATTAATATATAATAATACATATTTTAACCTAAGTATTTAACTTATTTAATTAAAAACATGTTATACTTTAATTAAATATTATAACCTATAGTTTAATTAAATTACATGAAATAATTATTAAACTATACATTATATCATATGACTTAGAAAATAATCATGAAAACACTTAGGCTTATATACTTAGCTTATTTAACCAGCTTATTTCTAATTATGGAAACTTTCTATTTTTAGAAACTTAATTAAATAAGGCAGCTAATCTATTTATGGAAAACTTCTATTTTTAGAAACTTATCTATTTCATGCAGCTAATCTATTTATGGAAACTTATTTAATTAAGGCAGTTAATCTATTTATGGGAACTTTCTATTTTTAGAAACTTATCTATTTTAAGCAGTAAATCTATTTTTGGAAACTTTCTATTTTTGGTAACTTTCTATTTTTGGAAACTTTCTATTTTTGGAAACTTTCTATTTTTGAAAACTTTCTATTTTTGGTAACTTTCTATTTTTTAAAACTTTCTATTTTTGGAAACTTTCTATTTTAGGAAACCTGCTATTTTTGGAAAGTTACTTATTATTACACAGTGAGTATAATAACACATGAAATA
This sequence comes from Glebionis coronaria, assembly GCA_025667525.1. Classification (NCBI taxonomy): domain Eukaryota; kingdom Viridiplantae; phylum Streptophyta; class Magnoliopsida; order Asterales; family Asteraceae; genus Glebionis; species Glebionis coronaria. The sequence continues at coordinate 461,094,613 of CM046876.1, read as the reverse complement.
CCAGAAATACTTAATCAGATTAAACAGAATATAAGATTTAACACAGTTTAAGGCTTTAAAACAGTAAAACATGGTAAGAACACATAAAATAAGCTAAGACATGACATAAAACCAGCTATGTATTTAGTAAGCAGATACTTATTCATGTACGTATTTATGTAGCACTAGTGATTTCAGAAGTAGGATTCCCGTCCTTTCAGTATGGACATTCTTTCCTTATTAGGATTCCCCGTATGCAGCCAACTGTTTTCCCGTAGTATAAGTTATGTGTTTGATTGCTTATGTTTAATTAAGATTACCTATAGCCATATACATGCATGACTAGTTTCACCTAGTTATGGAGGTACCATAACCATAACATTAGAGGCACTGATGTTATGACTTCACCACGGCGGAGTGATTACTCGTGGCGTCCCTTCAGCTTCTGGCCATTTATTTATATTTATCATCTGGGGCGTATGGGTGCATCCTAGTTACATGTTTTTATTCAGGATTACATGGTGAATGTGGTGTGTGCCTTGCATCCTTCACAAGGAGCTGATCCCTCCTACCCAAAAACCAGTATATTAAATTAGACGCAGCCTCTCTAATTTACATGATGAGGTCACCCCTCCAAGTATTCATGCACGGTGGATTTTCATGACCTATATTGGCTAATGGTAAAATATGAAAAACAGTTTTTATAAGATAAACATAATACTTTCAAACTATAAAACCAGTTTTATTAAGACTTAACCAGGTTACTCGGGACTTAGTTTTCTTCCGCTGTTATTATGTTATATTCTTATTCTATTCATGCTTTATTGTTCATCCGTGCACTGAGCGTATTTGCTCAGCCGTTTTCCTTTTTCTATGTTCCCAAAACGGCAGGTACTCAGGGATGCTCATAGACACTAAGAGTACGTGCATCTGGACTGGAAGCTGTCTAGCCTTCTTTACATTATGCATTTCCTTTCTTATGATACTTATGCTTTGGACATTGTTTAGTCCTTTCCTTTATTATACCATGTTTGTGTGTGATGAGCTTTACTTTTGGACTACCGATGTTTGATTCCGGTATTTTCCTTTTTATGGTCAAGTAATGTTTAGACATTTTTCCTTGTATGCTTTGATGACACGCCATAATTACTGTGATATTTCCATTTCCAAAATGGGGTGTTACAAACAGCATACATAATAGCTCCTATAGCCGATGCATAAGGCACCCTTCTCATGTAAGCCTCCTCTTCAGGAGTAGATGCATCCATCTCATGACTTAGATTATGCTTAACTTCCATAGGTTGAAAACCTTTCTTGGAATTATGCATAATATACTTCTTCAATATTTTGTCAATATAAGCATCTTGACTAAGACCAATTAATCGTCTACTCCTATCTTGATAGATTTTAATTCCCAGCATGTATGCAGCTTCTCCTAAATCCTTCATAGAAAAACATTTACCAAGATAATCCTTAACTTCTTTAAGTCTTGGAATGTTACTTCCCATGATTAATATGTCATCAACATATAAAATTAGGAATACTTCATTACTCCCACTAGCTTTGCCGTATACACATGGCTGATCATGATTTTAAATAAATCCAAACTTTTTGATTTCTTCATCAAATCGTTTGTTCCATTGACGTGATGCTTGCTTTAAACCATAAATATATCTTTGAAGTTTGCACACGCGTTTTGGATACGTAGGATCAACATACCCTTCTGGCTGATGCATATAGATATCTTCATCTAAGCGACCGTTCAAGAAGGCAGTTTTAACATCAATTTGCCATATCTCATAGTCATAGTATGTTGCTATAGCTATGAGAATCCTAATAGCTCTTAAGTCTGCTACATGAGAAAATTTCTCCTCGTAGTCTACACCAAAAGTTTGTGTAAAACCTTTAGCTACTAAACGAGCTTTATAGGATTGTACTTCACCATCCATGTCAATTTTCTTCTTGTATATCCACTTATGATTCACTAGTTTAGCAGTTGGTGGTTGATCTACAAGAATCTAAACTTTATTAATTCTCATGGATTTCATTTCCTCATCCATTACAACCATCCACTTATCCTTTTCAGGATCAAGTATGGCGGCTTTATAATTAGCATGTTCACCAAGATCCCATACTTCATCATCATCATCCTCTATGTTAAGACATAGTTTGCTAGGAGCACGTATAGTCCTTTCAGACCTACGCAGAGGAATTATATCTGGTGGAACTCCCAGACTTTCTGGTTCTATAGGAATTATTTTGCTAGTATTTTCATCAGAAGGTAATGTATCTATATGACTCTCTTCAAGATCATAATTTCTCCCACTGAATTCTGGATTTACAAGATCACTTTCAAGGAAGTCTCCATATCTAGCAACAATTACTTTGATCTCAGGTGGATAATAAAAGTAGTAACCCATAGTTTCCTTAGGGTATCCTACAAAGATACATTTCACAAAACGTCGTTGGAGTTTATCACTCGAGTCACCTTTCACATACGCCTCGCAACCCTAGACCTTTAAATAAGACAAATATGGCTTTTTGCCATACCATAGTTCATATGGTGTCTTATCAACCTTATTCGTGGGAACCATATTTAAAATGCAAACAACATATTCTAAGGCATAGTCCCAAAAGTATAATGGCAAAGTTGTAAGATTAAACATAGATCGCACCATATCTAATAGTGTACTATTTCTCCATTCAGATACATCATTTTGTTGTGGAGTATAGGGAGAAGTAAGATTCTGAACAATTCCATTCTCACTTAAATAATCTTTAAACTCTTGACTTAAATATTCACCACCTCTATCAGAACGAAGAGCTTTAATCTTCTTACCTAGTTGCAATTCTACTTCCTCTATAAACACTTTGAATGTTTCAAACACCTCATGTTTATGCTTAAGTAAATAAACATAACCATAATGGCTATAATCATCCGTAAATGTTAAGAAGTAGCTAGCACCTTTCCTTGACACATGTCTAAGTGGTCCACACACATCGGTGTGTATTAAACCAAGTAGATCAGTAGCCCTTTCAATATTGCTATTAAAAGGTTTCTTGGTCATATTCTCAGAGATACAAGACTCACATTTATCAAATGAGTCATCATTGATAGTTTCCAAAGTCCTTCATGTTGAAGCTTTTGTATGCGAGTCTTCCCAATATGGGCAAGTCTACAATGCCAAAGATAAGAAGAGTTATTGTCTAAATTTCTCTTCTTATTCATGCTAAAAACAGAATTATTATTATTCTTGGAATCACTATCATGCATGTGTATTTCAAATACACCATTTATAGCAATTGCATCAAAATAGAAAATACCATCTTTAAAAACAGAAATTCCATTATTATCAATAGTGTGAACAAATCCAATTTTCAACAAATAAGAAAAGGAAATAACAACCCTAACAATTGGAGATGCATAATGACAATCATTTAAAATCAGTACTAAACCCGAAGGTAAAACTGAATTAAATGTTCCTATAGCTTCAACCGCTGCTTGTGCGCCATTGCCCACTTGCAGAAATTGTTCCCGATAGGATAGATTCCTTTCTAATTTCAACCCCTACAGCGTATTACAAATGTTAATACCGCATCCTGTATCATATACCCAAGAATTTAATTTGTATGTCAAATTAAATAATTTGATCATAAATAAAATACCTAAAGCTGCATCGCTCTGCTCAGCCTTCTTCTTTATTTCTCGCAACTCATCGAGGTGAAGAGGGCAGTTCCTCTTCCAGTAACCACTTGCCCTGCAATAGTGACAAGTATCATCCTTTTGGGATTGATTCTTCTTGGCAAAATTCTGCTTAGGCTTTTGATAATTCACAACTTACTTGCTCTTATCAGCTTTGCCTTTGCCTTTCTTCTTGTTCGCTTGCAGTTTTGGCTTACTCAGTCTACCATTTTGTATAGTTAGTTGTTGAATTGGCCACCACTGTTTGTTTCTTGCATTGCCAAGAGATAAGTCTGTTCCCAAGAAATTGACATCCACCAGTTGTGGATTTCCTATCATTGTTATCACCTCCATAATCACTGTCAGAATATCCCACAAGCTCCAATGAAGAATCTTTAGGGTACCATAATCTCGAAGTAGGATAGCACCTAAGATACCTTAAGATCCTTTTGACAGCATGAAGATGACACTCTTTGGGAGTCACTTGATGTCGTGCACATGCACGCACAACAAACATGATGTCAGATCTAGAGGCAGTGAGATACATCAATGATCCAATCATTAACCTATAATGCCTAACATCTGCATCCTTTCCATCTCTAATCTTTCCCCAGGGGTGTTCCCTATCCATGGGAGTGCTAGCCTATTTTTCATGAGGGGAAAAACCAAATTTCTTCAAAATTTCATCCACATACTTGTCTTGAGAGATGAAAATACCATTTTCTTTATGTTGAACTTGTAGACCTAGAAAGAAGTTCATCTCTCCCATTGCACTCATTTGAAATTTTTTAGTCATAAGCTTGGAGAATTCTTCACTCGTCTTTGGATTTAATGATCCAAAAATGATATCATCAACATAAACATGGACCAGCGGAAAATCTTTCCCATTCTGTTTGGTAAAGAGAGTGGTCTATTGTGCCCCTCTTGAAACCATTTTCCACCAGATAAGTGGATAAAGTACAATACCAAGCTCTAGGGGCTTGATGATGGCCATACATTGCCTTTTTAAATATATATACCTTGTCTGGATGCTCTGAATTTTCAAAACCAAGAGGTTGCATGACATACACCTCCTCTTGAATTGTTTCATACAAGAAAGCACTCTTAACATATGACAAGCTATAAATTTCACATCTATGTTATGTGCTATAATTATATGAGTATGAAATTTAGCTAGAAATTTTTACTTTTTATACCTTACTTGGTAAGATGAATTGTTTTCTCACAACTTGAAGTGCCACTTCAACATACTCCTATATGTTGGAAATACAATGTGTATATATCAAGTCTAAAGTTATAAAAGTGTTCTAATAAGTTTAATATTAATAAGAACATCTTAAATGTAACCATGATGCCCTAAATTCCCTAAGAAACCCTAAAATCCCTATAAATGAATGTAAACTCAAGAATGGTAAATTGTGAATGGAAAATACATATGAATAAGTCATTAAGGATTATAAACAAGTTGTAAACTATACTTTAAACACATAATAATACCTAAGAATGGCGAGAACAAACTATACAAAGCTAATTACAAATAAAAGTACAGAATAGTCTAGATCACTGCCTAGAAACCCTTGGTAAACAATATTTCAAGCAATGTAATTACATAATATTACAAGTATAAAAAACAATATACTAATTATAATCTATCACATAGAGGAAAGTTAATTGATCACAAAATACTAATATTCACTAATCCAAAGCTAATTACAAGTTAAGACCTAGTAACCAAGATTAGCAAATAAAATCCATTATACATTGAGTTAGAGTCTAATATTTTACCATAAATTATAAAACTCAACTATATATCATATTGAGAATATACATTTATTTCAAGTTAAGTTACAAGTTGGTAAAGCATAAGGTACAAGTTATCAAAGCATAGGATCTTAAGTTCCCATACGTATCCCTAGAATATGATCAACCTATACAAACCCTTAAACTAAGAATGTAGAATCCCTAGAAGTCATAAACATACTATATAAGCCATAGAATAAGTATTTATAAAGGAACAATAACTAATTGTAAAAACCGCATGCTTTTACCATGAACAATACACTTGGTAAACGTACGTACATATAAAAACTTTCCTTTTATAGCATGAACACGTGTCACGATTATTAATTATAGAAGTTATGTACGTATTATTATACGACAAGTATTAAGTACGTGATAGTACACGATAATTATTAACAATAATAATTATAATCACGAACATGAAATCATGAACGTAACAATCACGAACATGTAATTACGTACTTAATTAATATAGTACGAGTAATATCGTTACGTACAAGTATTTATAGATAACACGAACATTTAATTATAATATAACACGAAAACACGAACATACAAACACGTAAATTATAACACGGGAAAAACTTAGGGTTTTTCCCTTGTGGGCCCTACATGCCGCGGCACCAAAGAGACAAGGGCCCTTGCCCATTTTTTTGTTGGTTAAACTAAAGGAAACTAAAAGCACAGAGTTTTTTATAACTTAATTTTTACAGGAAAATTAAAAACCCTAGCCCCTTTGTCTCCTTTGGCCGCCGGCAACACCAACACCACAAGGGGTGTTTGATTTGAGTTTTGGTTGATTTATTCAAGCATCGTGTTCGTGTTATTAACTTCCATTCGGTACATGAGTTCAGTACCGTTATCCCTTTTATTTTAATTCTTTTTATTTAATTATGAACACATGAACATGAGATTAAATAAACAAGTAATTAAAAACATGTCATGAAATCATGGGGAAAATTAAGGGATGTTTTCGGGTTGGTTTGCTCGGCCGACACCCAATCGAGAGCCCCATGGCTCTCGGCGTGTCTTGGTTCGCACCACCAACCGAGACCTCGTGTCTCGGTGGGGTTGGTCTCGGTCGGCAGCAGGGACAAGGGACCCCGACTCGCGTCGGGGTGGCCTTGTGGTTGATTGGGGGTCCCGGCAGCAAGCAGCCACCACCACTAGCACACAGCCGGTGGCGGCGTTGGGTCAAGCAGGGGGAACCGCGACGCAGCAGGGGGGAACCACCGACACACAGCCGATGGGAACTCTGCTGTGGTCAGCGGTTAGTCGAGAGGAACCACCGGCTGTAGTTGGTGGTGTGGTTACACTAGTAGTGGCAACCGGCCGAGCCGGTTTGCCACTGTTAAGGGGTGTTTGGTTGGTCCGATTCATGGGGTTTCCGGTCCCGTTCACGACATGTCTAAATTAAAGTCATGGGTCTGGTTCATGACTAAATTTGTACAAGTATTTTTATTTTACAAGTTATATTATTTAACAAGATATTAAGTTAATTAATAACATGACTTATAATTAATTTAATTAATCATGAACTTAGGTTAATATTATTTACGAAATAATACATGTTTTAACCTAAGTATTTATTTATTTAATTTAGACTATAGTTTTAATTAATTATTAAGACATAGAATATAATTAATTAATAAACATGACATAGGTTATAATTAGTATAATATTAATACATGTTTAACATATGTATTTTATACACTTTAACTTAATTAAATCATGATTATATTTAATTAAATCATATAACCTATAATTTATTTAATTAAACATGATATTATTAATAAACTATACTAATAAGCACATGACTTATGATATTTAATCAGTAAACTTAAGCTTATATTATTAGCTTATTGATCCAGCTTAATTCTAAATATCGAAACTTTCTAATTCAGGAAACTTACTATTTTTGGAAACTTTCTATTTTTAAAAACTGATCTATTTTAAGAAGTTAATCTGTTTTTGGAAACTTTCTATTTTTAGAAACTTTCTATTTTAGGAAACCTGCTATTTTTAGAAAGTTACTTATTATTACACAACAAGTATAATAATACAAGAAATACAAGTAGTACTTAATAAGAATACGTAGAAAACATGATAAACATAGCATAACAATAAACTCAGTAAAACAAGACAAGAAGATATAAAACAAGCTAAGACACGATGTAATCAGTTACATACTCAGTAAACATAATACTTATACATGTATCCTATTTATGTAGCATTAGTGAGGTCGAAGTAGGACTTTCTTTCTTTCGTCTTTTCGTTCACTGGACATAAGGTACGGATTTCCAGTCCTTTAGTATGGACATTCTTTCCTTATTAGGATTCCCCGTTTGCAGCCAACTGTTTTCCCAGTATTGTTTTATATGTTTGATTACTTGATACAAGGCTTTTGCCCAGGTAAAAAGATTCGTTTAAGTATGTGGTCTAATCGAATTGATCTAGGTTCTATGTGTGACTCTGCTGTTTTTTTGGTGGAACAAATAGTTGTGTCGTTGTAGTATTAAAATGTGCAAGACTTAAAACTAAATGACGTTAAAGTAATTCTAACTCTATTTTAAAATAAATGGCGAGAAATTAAATCTAAGTCTAATTAAAAGAAAGGGTGAAATATTAAAAACTTTGAAAAAGTAAATTAATTAAATGACTTAAAATTAAAGCGTGACGAAAATTAAATTTAACGAAGTATTAAAAATGTAACTTAAAAACAAAACTAAGCAAAATATAATCCAAAACCAACAACCATCGGGATGTCTGATCGGAATGCTGTCACCATGCCCATCGGAACCCAGATCGCAATGTGTCCATCGGAATGTATTAAAGCTAGGTCTATCGGAATAATGGAAGATGCAGTCTATCGGAATGTCTTTTTCATCGGAATACCCCCATCGGAATACCTTCAGATCGGAATATTGCCAAGGAAAATTTGGCAGCACTTCGTTTCAATAAACCTCAAGACCCGTCGGAATGTGCAATCGCAATGTGCGATCGCAACCCCAGATCGGAATGAGGGTGATGATACTCTAGATCGCAATCCCGGATCGGAATGCAAAACCCTTGTCCTATGTTGTCACCATCGGAATGTGGAGAAAGCAAACCGTCGCAATGTGCCAAATCCCTTACTTTCCGATGGAGTTACAAATTCGTAATAAGCTCAAATCCGAATAAGCTAGAACTAATAAGAAATAACAAAAACTAAAATGTAATGAAAAAGGACGAGATAATAAGCTAAAAAGTTAAAACCTTTTCGGAATTAAAAAGACGACATTTAAGGAAATGGAATTTAAAGATAAAACTTTTGAGAAAAACTTGAAAACACTTAAGCTAAATACCAAATAAGCACATAAGATTGTCAAGCTTATGGCTTATCTCGTATGAAAACTTAAAGGGAAAAGTAAGGACGAAACTTTTAATCAAATAAGCAAAGGATTAAGCAATTACTTGCTTAATCCGAATTTTAAAACAAACAAAAACAAGAGAAAGGTAGAAAGAGAATGATAAAAGAAACTTGATCAAAGGTAAATGAAGATTAAAGCAACAAAATTAAAGAACACTTACATGGAATTAAAAGGTATTAAAAGTGCAAGACAATGTATTTAAATTGACATGAAAAGTAAATGTGCAAAAATTAAAGATGGAAGAACTAGTGTCACTCTAGCCAACAAGAGTAAAATGAAATGATCCTAAACTATATATAGGGGAGGTTAAGGAATGCTTAGGAAGCTTCCTCCCTCTTTCCTCTTTTCCTTAATTGCACCATTAGGTCCTTCTCTTCTTAATCTTTTGTTAATTGCACCATTAGTCCTTAAGCCTTTTAATCTTCTTAAATCTTGGACTTTAACGACTTTTGGCTCGGGATTTCTTTGGACTCGTCTTTTAATTCTTCATTAAATAAGTCTTGAGTTCTTCGGCTTTTAGTAAACTTCCGTCTTTTGACTTTTTCTTCGATAAATCTTCAGAATTGGTCTTGGACTTCCGTTCTTTTTGCACTCTTGACTTCTTGACTTTGTCTTTCGTCTTTTTCTTCGATAAAAGCCCGTGAATGCCCGTGTTTTCTCCATTTTTCACCTTTTCGTCCTAAATCACAACAAAAATACAAACCACGCATAATTCCGACATAAATGACATAAAATACACGTTTTGGTCCGGTTATTATTGTAATTAAGTGGTAAAAATGATGGGTGTTTACACACCTATCAAATCCCCTACACTTGATCATTGCAATGTCCTCATGCAATGCATTAGTTACAAAGCACGTTTACATTTTTCATCAAAATCAATCCACCTTGGCCTTTATTAAAGAGATAGAAAATTACAAACATTCAAAGTAAAGAAATCAAAAGCATACCTTGGGTTTTGGAAATGTTATGAATGATCATCATCCTCAAGTTTTCACTTTCTCCAAACCAAGCTTAAAAATGAGATCATTGTTATTATAAGTTAGTAAACTAACACGAACTCATGTGGGCCAATTACTCACTTAGACTCCCTTATTCCTAGGTGTATCTCTTATATTTTATTGTTGTCTTGAATGATCACGAGGATGCATTCTTGACTTATTTCGATAGTTATTTAGACCGAAAATAAAGTGAACGATTTAATCAATAGTTAGCTAAAGGACAAAATCTTTTAAAACTGCTTCTCGGGACCTCATAAAGTTCATATCTTGGCATAACTCGCTTCGCGATTTGAGACCTTTCTCGGACCGATATTTGGCAGCGACTTCATACTTCAAACCTTGAGAGACGTTCATGAAATAATGGTCTTCTCTTCATAATAGGAATTTCTTCACTTGAAGTTTTGAGAGATTCATACTTGGACCACGACTTCTTCATTTTTATCCAATCTTTATTTTGGACTTTGATATACAACGATCCGCCTCCTTTTTGGACTTGGCTTCATTTATCCTAATACCTTGTCAGGGCCTTTTCGGATAGACTTCTCCATGACTTTTTGGGAGTTTTTGCTTTTTGTCGTGTGTCTCGATCCTTCATATTGATTTCCGATAAATGATTCTTCACATCACTTTGGATCTTTAGCAACAAAATGTAGCCCTCATGTCTTGTTAGGACCTTTTTGGACTCGCCAATCTTCGCATCCCGCTTCAATAAGTTATGCCTTGGCTATGAACTCTAATCCATACCGAGAAACTTTTAAACGATCTTGGGCTAGAAGCTAAGTAACTTTTCAAATCGTACAACCTTATTTATTGTAGAGGCGATGGGAGAATAGGCTCATAATTAACTCACATAAATTCACGAAAGAATACCGAACTTATAATTTGCTCTATCATCTCTCGTTCTCCACAGTTTAAAATCTCAAGGAATGAGACTCGTGGATGCTTAGCCTATTAAATCAAAGTTTTAGGTTTTCGAGTCGCCTATAGGATCTTGCAAATTCTTAGACTTTTTCAAGTTTAGAAATCGCGTTTTAAAGTTCCCTTGATAAACGACTCTCTAGGATCAATTATAGGAACTTGTGAAAAGTTCTTGTTCTTAACCCGTGAGAGTTAAGACTTTCGCGTTTTATAGCTCCCTATATAAAAGCCTAGCAAAACTTGACTTAAACACGTTAAGGATACTAGCTAGAGTAAACTTAGACAAGTAAACTCGGGTTGAGTCAAAAGATTCACAACGTTTGAAAAATTAAAACCACTTTATTAAAAATTTATTCTAATAAGGGAAGGAAATAACTATACAAAAGGAAAAAACTAATAGGCCAAAATAGATCAAAAATTTTGAAAAATGTCGAAAAATTGATTTTCCGGTTAAAATGAGGACAAATACAAGGAAAAGACCACTTAACTTCGATAGAAGTCCCCCCTACACTTAATATAAACATTGTCCTCAATGTTTAAGCATGTGGGAGTAAACTCCCCTACACTTAGGACATTGTGCACTTTGTTTAAATCTCGCTAAGGAAAAGACAACTAAAGAGATTCCTATTTTAATATTGGAAAATATAAAATAGTGAATCGAAAAGAGTTTAGGATAGAAACGGGAAGAAGGGAACACGGAATCATGGGTCGTCAAGAATCATCAAGAGTGGATCATTGAGCGCGCGAATCCCTGATTAAGAGAGGAGAGGAAATAACAAACACCAACGGGTCTCCCCTACACTTAGGATAAAGAAAGCGAAAAGATAGATACATGGGTTGCCTCCCAAGAAGCGCTTGATTTTTGTTAACCGAGTCGTGAGCCTGACTCGACCTTGATTACCATAGGAAGAAGCATGAAATATATCCACCAGGATCAAAGACATAGTTTTCTTCCATCAAATAGCACAAGCTTAAGGCGAACAAGGCAAGCTAAAGAAGAGTAGGCAAGGTTCCCTTAAGCAACGATGGAGCACGGTGGAAGCAATGGTGAAGTGGTGCAAGCAGATTTTCATAAGTTCCAAAGATATTTCCTTTTATTTCATTAGGTGGATACTGAGATGGCTTAAAATTATCAATACCAGGGTCGAACACCTTTTCCTTTAGGGGAAAATAGCACTCAGGCTCAGCAGAATGTGAAGAAGATCCACGAAGAAGATGCACAACCTCGTCCTCAGAAGGTGGACAAAGAGGTGTTAAATCATATGTGCTGCGGATGTCGGTGTCGACCGGTTGCTTCTCCTTTGAAAGTATTTTCCTCAAATCCAAAGTAGGATCAAGACGATAATCTTCAAAATATAAAGGAGGAGCATCACTCTCATGAGGGAAGTACGTGTTGAGAAAAGTAGAGAAGTCTTCCTCAAAAGAGTAATCATCCAAAGTAGGATTAAGCATGGATGACGGAGGATCTTCATCATGTGAAGAATCACTCGAAAGAGTATCGGCCTCATCAAAATCATCATATGTGGGCAGTTCGGGATACTCGGAGGTACAATCATCATAATCATCTGAATCTGAGCTAGAATCATCATCATAAGCATCAAAGATCGGTGGAGAATCGTAAATGGGAGAAGGCTCCATATTGGAGAGAGAATCATCCACATTATCATGAAAAAGTGGATTATCAATGCAGGAGTCGAATAGAGGATTGTTTTAGATGAGAAAATCATCAAGCACATTAATCATATTCACAGATTCTCGTCCAAAGGATTTGCTTGTAAGCTTCCCCATTTTAAAAACTTGTGAATCATTCCCGACTCTTAGGATTAACTCACCTTCGGCCACATCAACTAAAGCTCGTCCGGTCCTCAAGAATGGCCGACCAAGTATTAAAGGAATACGAGGGTCCATTTCATAATCAACAACGACAAAGTCGACCGGGAAAGTAATTGTGCCAACTTTTATGAACACGTCTTCGGCTATACCAACGGGGTAAGCGAGAGTGCGATTTGCAAGTTCAAGAGTCATCTTTGTTGGAGTAAGGTCGGGTAATGATAGTGTTTTCGAAACACTCAAAGGCATAAGATTAATACTGGCCCCGAGATCAGCTAGGGCAGTAAATTCTTCGGTTTTGTTAAAGATGCAAGGCAACACAAAACGACCGGGATCTCCAAGCTTTTCCGGATGTTCTTTAAGAATAACTGCAGAGCAGTTTTCAATTAAGCGTGTGTTGGCGAGCTCAATCAACTTCTCCTTCTTGCTAAGCAATTCCTTGAATGCTTTGACAAATTTAGGCATGTGGACAAGTGCTTCAACAAGGCTAATGTTGATGTTCATTTGAGAGAGCATCTTCACATAGCTCGACACTTGACAGTCATTCTTGGTTAGCTCGTTGGTCTTGCCTAAGCGAGAAGGATAAGGGATAGTGGGTTTGGGTGGTGAAGGTGTAGGTGTAAGTAAAGTTGGAGATGTTGAAGGGTCCTTCCTAGGTACATCGTCATGACGAGGCGGAGACGGTAATGGTGCACTAATACTAGGTGTAGGAGGAGTAGGGATAAATGGTGGTGGATGAGGTGTAGATGATGGGGGCGGGATCGGTGGTCCTACGATGGTTACTCCACTACGGGTAGTAATAGCACTTACATTCGCTCGCGGATTGGTGACGGTGTTTGAAGGTAGAGAACTTGCAGTAGAAGGTTGAGCTGCGGGTAAGAAACTAGCCAGCATATTCTTCAAATCATTGGTTTGATTGCTGAAAGAGGATTGAATATTATCTCGAAGCTCGGATCTTATGTCATTTCCTTGCTTGGTGATATCCCCTTTCAAATTGATGATTTGGCTCTGCAGATTCTTGATTTGCTCACCTTGGGTTCTCATGATGGCTTCAACATCGAGATTTATGGGTGGGGCTTGTTGGGCGGGTGGGTGATACGGATTAGAAGCTCTTGGTGGGATTTGGTTGCTTCTAGTGTAGTTGTTGGCGGGGTTTTGGTTTTGAGGAGAAAAACCGGGTGAAAGGTAATTGTTGGACCGGTAACTCAGCAAATTTCTATCCCCTTGTTGTTGAGCTTGGTAATTTTCCGGTGAATAATTACCATAAGCTGCATACACATTTTCCGGATTTCCTTGTGTAGAAGGACAATCAGTGTATGAGTGTGGACCGCCGCATGTTTCACAAGGATTGGTAACCGCTTTAACTTGTTGTTGGTTTGAAGCGAGAAGCAAGATACTTTTGTTCATTTCAGTCATCATGCGGGTGAATTCGGTCATGTCGGGGTTTGCTGAAGTAGAGGAAACATTGACTCTCGGGTTGTTCCTTGAAGAAGCGGAGGAACCCCAGTTTTTATGATGAGTAGTCATGTTCTCAATAAGCTCTCTACACTCCTCGGGTCTCCTTTTCATAAATGTGCCACCGGCGGCTGCGTTAATCGTATCACGATCACGAAAAGTCAATCCGTTGTAGAAAGTATCAACTAATGTCACAGGGAGCATGTTGTGGTTTGGACAACGATCAATCAAGACATTATATCTTTCCCAAGCATCAAAAAGAGATTCATCGGGATCTTGCATGAAACCGCTGATTTGATTGCGAAGGCTCGTGACCATGGATGGTGGAAAGTAGCGCGACAAAAAGCGTTGAGTCATGTCATCCCGAGTATGAATTGAATTCTTCGGGAGACGATCAAACCATTTCTCGGCGTGATGTGATAAAGTATGTGGAAAGAGTTGAAGGCGTAGAACATCCATTGTGGCACCAGGCAACTTCATGCTTTGGGTGATTGTAATGAACTTTTCGAGGTGTTTGTTGGCATCATCATCAGGCATTCCTCTAAAAGGATTTGTTTGCACTTGCTGAATCATGTGGTGCTTCAACGAAAACTCTAGAGCCGTGATTTGCATCGGCGTAATCGGTCCTCCTCGTCCAAACATGGTAGGTTGACAAAGCTCCTCCATTGTACGAAGATCAGGCTGTGGAAGAACATTGTTGTTATTATTGTTGAGGTGCGGTGGATTATTGTTGTTGTTAACACCTGCCATACTTAAATCTTCTCGAGTCTCGGGCTCTTGATAATTAGAAGATCTAGTACGCATACACCTACAAAGGCAAAAGAAAACAATACTAAACACAAAGACAATATATATATATATATACAATAAAAATAAAATCTTTTTGGATTTTTGAAAATTTTAATTTTTAAGGTTTTTTGAATTTTTTAAGCAAGAAAATAACGCTCACGAATGAACGGATCCCTAAAAGCAACGCGTCTCTTACAGAAAACCGTTAATCTTTACGAAAAGAGCCGGCAGCGGCGCCATTTGATACAAGGCTTTTGCCCAGGTAAAAAGATTCGTTTAAGTATGTAGTCTAATCGAATTGATCTAGGTTCTATGTGTGACTCTGCTGTTTTTTTTGGTGGAACAAATAGTTGTGTCGTTGTAGTATTAAAATGTGCAAGACTTAAAACTAAATGACGTTAAAGTAATTCTAACTCTATTTTAAAATAAATGGCGAGAAATTAAATCTAAGTTTAATTAAAAGAAAGGGTGCAATATTAAAAACTTTGAAAAAGTAAATTAATTAAATGACTTAAAATTAAAGCGTGACGAAAATTAAATTTAACGAAGTATTAAAAATGTAACTTAAAAACAAAACTAAGCAAAATATAATCCAAAACCAACAACCATCGGAATGTCTTATCGGAATGCTGTCACCATGCCCATCGGAACCCAGATCGCAATGTGTCCATCGGAATGTATTAAAGATAGGTCTATATGAATAATGGAAGATGCAGTCTATCGGAATGTCTTTTTCATCGGAATACCCCCATCAGAATACCTTCAGATCGGAATATTGCCAAGGAAAATTGGGCAGCACTTCGTTTCAATAAACCTCAAGACCCATCGGAATGTGCAATCGCAATGTGCGATCGCAACCCCAGATCGGAATGAGGGTGATGATACTCTAGATCGCAATCCCGGATCGGAATGCAAAACCCTTGTCCTATGCTGTCACCATCGGAATGTGGAGAAAGCAAACCGTCGCAATGTGCCAAATCCCTTACTTTCCGATGGAGTTACAAATTCGTAATAAGCTCAAATCCAAATAAGCTAGAACTAATAAGCAATAACAAAAACTAAAATGTAATGAAAAAGGACGAGATAATAAGCTAAAAAGTTAAAACCTTTTCGGAATTAAAAAGACGACACTTAAGGAAATGGAATTTAAAGATAAAACTTTTGAGAAAAACTTGAAAACACTTAAGCTAAATACCAAATAAGCACATAAGATTGTCAAGCTTATGGCTTATCTCGTATGAAAACTTAAAGGGAAAAGTAAGGACGAAACTTTTAATCAAATAAGCAAAGGATTAAGCAATTACTTGCTTAATCCGAATTTTAAAACAAACAAAAACAAGAGAAAGGTAGAAAGAGAATGATAAAAGAAACTTGATCAAAGGTAAATGAAGATTAAAGCAACAAAATTAAAGAACACTTACATGGAATTAAAAGGTATTAAAAGTGCAAGACAATGTATTTAAATTGACATGAAAAGTAAATGTGCAAAAATTAAAGATGGAAGAACTAGTGTCACTCTAGCCAACAAGAGTAAAATGAAATGATCCTAAACTATATATAGGGGAGGTTAAGGAATGCTTAGGAAGCTTCCTCCCTCTTTCCTCTTTTCCTTAATTGCACCATTAGGTTCTTCTCTTCTTAATCTTTTGTTAATTGCACCATTAGTCCTTAAGCCTTTTAATCTTCTTAAATCTTGGACTTTAACGACTTTTGGCTCGGGATTTCTTTGGACTCGTCTTTTAATTCTTCAATTAATAAGACTTGAGTTCTTCGGCTTTTAGTAAACTTCCATCTTTTGACTTTTTCTTCGATAAATCTTCAGAATTGGTCTTGGACTTCCGTTCTTTTTGCACTCTTGACTTCTTGACTTTGTCTTTCGTCTTTTTCTTCGATAAAAGCCCGTGAATGCCCGTGTTTTCTCCATTTTTCACCTTTTCGTCCTAAATCACAACAAAAACACAAACCACGCATAATTCCGACATAAATGACATAAAATACACGTTTTGGTCCGGTTATTATGGTAATTAAGTGGTAAAAAGGATGGGTGTTTACACACCTATCATTACTTATGTTAGTTTAAGAGCCTAAGCCATATACATGCATGACCAGTATCACCTAGTTATGGAGGTACCATAACCATAACACTGAAGGCACCAGTGTTATGACTTCCCCACGGCGAAGTGATTGCTCGTGGCGTCCCTTATCAGTTTTGGCCATTATATTATATTATCATGTGGGGTGTATGGGTGCATCCTCGTTACATGTTTACAAGTGTTATTAGAGTGATTGGGATGTGTGCCTTGCATCCTTCACTAAGAGTTGATCCCTCCTACCCAGACTATTTAATTAGAGGCAACCCCTCTAATTGCATGATGAGGTCTCCCCTCCAAGTATTCATGCACGGTGGAAACTCATGACCTATATGGGCTATTTGGCTAATTAATATAGATTTTCATAGAAACATAAGTCTTTTCAAACTATAAAACCAGTTTTATGAACATGATTCCAAATTGCTTAGAACATATACTATTCCGCTGCTATTAGTCTTTATGCTTAAGTTATTCCATGCTATGCTTGTATATTCGTGCACTGAGCGTTATGCTCAGCCGTTTACTTTTCATGTTCCTAAACGGCAGGTACTCAAGGGCGCTCGTAGACTTTAAGCGTACGTGCATATGGGTCGGAAGATATCTAGCCTTCACTACTTTATGCATTTCATCATACATTTTGCTACTTGTTTCTTTGGACATTGTTTAGTCCTTTTCCTTTACAGTACTTATGTTTATGTGTGATGAGCTTATACTTGGGGTACCAATGTTTGTTTCCGGTATTTCCTTTTTATGGTCATTTAGTGTTTTTAAGACATTTACCTTGTATGCTTTGATGACACGTCATAATCACGCGTGACATTCCATTTACCAAAATAGGGTGTTACAATTCTAGTATCAGAGCCAAGGCTTCGACCTGTAGGCTCTCAAAACATGACATGTGATTAGTGGGTAGTCACATTGGTCTTCCTAGAACGGACAGTCGATTTTCATGCATTCATCATTTTCATGCATTTATGTCATATGTCATTGTCGTAGGTTTATGACTAAGTAATGGTTAGTACAGGACTGGCCCTATTTAGTCGCATGTGCTTTTATCGAAACTTTTAACTTTGGGACCGACCCATAGGCGTCCCTCGCCATGTCTTTTGTTTTGGGTGAACTGACGGTAGGCGTTCACCCTCGCGTAAATAAAAGTTTTTATAAACTGCATCATGCATTCATGCATCGTTTTCATGCATAAAATTTTTCTCATGATTTATTGGCATAAATTTTTTTCATGTATATATGTTATGTTTTATCAGTTTAATCATGCATTTTGTTTTATACTATCGGATGGTTCTCACATGCGAGCAGGAACAACTCAATGCAGCAGTCTAAGCTGCGATGCAGACTATGCTTCCTCAGCTGAGGAACGATATCAGGGCGAGGTGCAAGCTGCCAACAATCAGCACCAGCACCAGCATCCTAATCCTCCTCCTCCTCCTCCAGCAATATTGGTCACATGGCTGGAGAGACTCAACAAGCAACGTCCTCGATCTTTCGAGAGAACTAACAGCCCTAGTGAGGCTGAAAGTTGGTTAGCTCATATCGAGAAGATATTTGATGGAATGGGCTGCGACCCCATCTTCAATTCGAGGTTGGCTTG
The DNA here is from genome assembly GCA_025667525.1 of Glebionis coronaria. Taxonomy (NCBI): domain Eukaryota; kingdom Viridiplantae; phylum Streptophyta; class Magnoliopsida; order Asterales; family Asteraceae; genus Glebionis; species Glebionis coronaria. Next base: position 461,076,053 of record CM046876.1, on the reverse strand, counting down.
TTAAAAGTTCGAAGGCGGCGTACTAGGATGGTGGAAGGCAGTGAAGCAATCTGAGGGAGGTGACAATTGGGTGGCTGGCTTGACTTGGGCTCAGTTCAGGGAGTTAGTGATGGGACAGTTCTTCCCCAAGGCTGAGCAAGACAAGCTTAAGAGGGAGTACCACGGGATCAGGCAGAGAGCTGGTGAGAACAGCAACGAGTTCATGAAGCGCTTTCTTTGTTTGGCTGGTTTTCTTGGCGCAGCAGCAGGTACTGCCGAAGAGCAAGCATACCACTTTCGTTGGGCTCTTCTTACATCAGTCGCCAACTACTTGGTGTGTGCTACCTTCAACACGGTGGCAGAAGTAGCCGATGCAGCACGTAAGATGGAGATGCTGCAGGAGAGAGAGGAATTCGGGGAAGCAGAGAGACCCGATAAGAGGCAGAAGACTAGGGACCAGTCTCAACCAGATACTCAGCAACAGCCTACTCAGCCCAAGGGTAACAGTCAGACTCAAGACCGTTCTGCTACGGATAGGCGTGGCGGTAATGATAATTACCGTAACAACGCTGGAAACTCCAACAACAGCAGGACTCATGGTAACGAAAGGGAGCAGGATCGCAGAGGTTCACAGCCCTCCCGTACATCTATCACTGGCTCCCAGCCAGCAAGGACACTTGTTGGAGGGTATACTCACCCTCTCTGCACTACCTACAACCGTAGGCACCCAGGGCTTTGTCGCCACGACAGTGATGCTTGCTTTAAGTGTGGCCTGACTGGTCATAGCATGAAGGACTACCGCAAAGGCGAGATGGAGGGCACATCTGGACATGCCGATTCCAAGCCACCTCCTACTAGTGGACGGGTATACACGACTTCTCCTGATCAGGCCAACAAGTCTACATGTACCATCACTGGAATCTTGTATTTGTATGGTCAAGCTGCATGTATTTTATTTGACACGGGTGCTACTCACTCGGTCATTTCTACTTCTTATGCCAAGAATGTTAGGATATCCCCTATGCCATTAGAGAATGTATTAAACATTTCCACGCCTTTAAGAGACTATGTACGCATAACCCATGGGTATAAGAGCCTTCCCCTAGAGTTTGACGACAAGATTTGTCCTGTTGACGCACTTCCACTGGATATGTGCGATTTTAACATGATATTAGGCATGGACTGGCTATCCAAGCATCACGCCACCATTGACTGCCATTCATACCGGGTCATCTTCGGTGATGTAAATGCACCAGAGTACATTCACAACAGTTTCGTACCCAGAAGGTCTGTACAAATAATTTCAACCTTACAAGCACGTGCACTACTGTCACGTGGTTGTGAGGGCTATCTTGCTACTGTTCATGATCTGGAGGCTGAATCTCCATCTATCCAGAATCAACCAATCGTGTCAGAATTCCTAGACGTATTTCCAGAAGAACTTTCGGGCATACCACCTGCTCGTGAAGTGGAGTTTAATATTGAGCTCATCATAGGAGCTGAGCCAATTTCCAAGGCTCCTTATCGCATGGCTCCCATAGAGCTGAAGGAGTTAAAGGAACAACTACAGGAACTGTTAGAACGCGGTTTCATTCGACCTAGTGCTTCTCCATGGGGCGCACATGTTCTGTTCGTAAAGAAGAAGGACGACAGTATGCGTCTATGCATAGATTTTCGTGAGCTTAACAAGATCACCATCAAGAATAGATATCCGTTGCCACGTATTGACGACTTGTTTGACCAACTCCAAGGGGCCAAACATTTCTCCAATATTGATCTGAGGTCGGGCTATCATCAGTTAAGTGTTAAAGAGTAGGACATCGCCAAGACTGCTTTCCGTACACGCTATGGGCACTACGAATTTGTAGTCATGACTTTTGGCCTTACCAATGTTCCAGTTGTTTTCATGGATCTGATGAACTGTATCTTCCATGAGTTCCTGGACAAGTTCGTCATTGTCTTCATTGATGACATTCTGATTTTCTCTAAGTTAAAGGAGGAACACAAAGACCATCTTCGTACTGTACTACAGATACTTCGCTAGAAGCAGCTGTATGCCAAATTTCCAAGTGTGAGTTCTGGTTAGACAAGGTGGCGTTCCTAGGTCACATTGTATCAGCAGAAGGAATAACCATGGACCCAGCAAATGTTGAGGCTATTACCAAGTGGCCAAGACCGACATCAGCGACTGAAGTTTGCAGTTTCCTAGGCTTAGCTGGTTACTACCATAGGTTTGTAGATAACTTTTCCCGGTTAGCACTGCCATTGACCAAACTGATGCGGAAAGGGGAGCAATTCGTCTGGACTGAAGAAAGAGAGAAGAGCTTTGAAGACCTAAAGCAGAAGCTAGTATATGCACTGATTCTTACTCTCCCATCTGGTACAGGTGGATTTCAAATCTACAGTGATGCTTCAAGGAAGGGACTTGGCTGTGTTCTCATGCAACATGAGAAAGTAATTGTGTACGCTTCACGGCAGCTTAAGCCTTATGAGGAGAACTACCCTACGCATGACTTGGAACTTGCAGCAGTCGTGTTTGCATTGAAGATATGGAGGCACTACTTGTATGGAGAATCATGTGATATCTTCATAGATCACAAGAGCATGAAATACATCTTCACTCAATGTGATCTGAACATGAGACAGAGAAGATGGTTAGAGCTGTTGACGGATTATGACATTAATCTGCAGTATCATCTCGGCAAGGAAAATGTAGTGGCAGATGCACTTAGTAGGAAGTCTGGTATGATCAACGGCATTAAGATTGAGGAAGAGATAATAAGACACTTGGAGTGACTAGACATTGAGATCATGGTACGTGGACAACACGGTTACTGGGCTAATCTTAGAGTGGAACCTGAGTTACTCTCTAGGATCAAGGAAGCTCAGAAGGATAATGGTGAAATTTGGGCGATCATTCAGAACTTAGATCAGCAGACGGAGTTTCGGTTGTATGACGACGGTATCTTATGGCAGGGCACCAAACTTTGTGTTCCTAATGATCTTGCACTCAGGGAAGCGTTATTAGTTGAAGCTCATAGCTCCCCATTCTCCATTTATCCTAGTTCAACCAAGATGTACCATGACATCAAGAAGTACTTTTGGTGGAGTGGTATGAAACAAGATGTTGCTACTTGTGTCTCCAAATGTCTTACCTGCCAGCAGGTTAAGATCGAGCATCAGTGGTCAAGTGGTCTACTACAACCGTTAGACATTCCAGAGTGGAAGTGGGACAAGATCACCATGGATTTTGTTACCGGTCTTCCGCAGATAAGAGAAGGCATGATGCGATTTGGGTTATCGTTGATCGACTTACTAAGTTAGCTCACTTCTTACCGATCCGCAAGGATGATCCGGTCATCAAACTCGTCGATACTTACAAGAAGAAGATCATGAGACTCCATGGTGCTCCATCCAGTATCGTCTCGGACAGAGATCCTCGGTTCATTTCGCAATTTTGGAAGAGTCTGCAGAAAGCTTGGGGGACAAAACTTAAGCTTAGCACGGCTTTTCATCCTCAAACAGACGGACAGGAGACTGGGATGATTATATCTGTTTAGTAGAGTTTGCATACAACAACAGTTGGCACGCCAGCATTAAGTGTGCACCATTCGAGATGTTGTATGGCAGGAAGTGTCGCGCCCTAATCTGCTGGGATCAGGTTGGTGAGCAAACACTTGAAAGACCGGATATGATAGAGTTGACCAACGAGAAGGTCGATGTAGCTAAGAAGAAATTACAGGAAGCTCGTCCACGTCAGAAGAGTTATGTCAACAAGCATCGTAGGGACTTACATTTCAACGTAAGAGATCATGTCTTTCTTAAGGTATCACCGGCACGTGGTGTTAGACGTTTTGGAATCAAAGGGAAACTCATTCCTCGATTCATCGGACCGTTTAATATCATCGAGCGAGTCGGTGAAGTATCTTATCGCTTGGCGTTACCTCTGCAACTTTCTCACGTTCATGATGTTTTCCATGTGTCCTTACTTAGAGGGTACAACTATCATCCCCTTCACATGGTTCAGTATCCACTGGAACAAATTCGTGAAGATCTTACCTTCATAGAGGAACCCGAACGAGTTCTTTACAGGCAAGAACGAGTCATGAGCAAGAATACGATTCCATTCATCAAAATCTTTAGAGGGATCATACCGAGCGGGAAGCTACTTAGGTAACAGAGGAGTCTATCCGGGCTTCTTACCCTCATTTTATGTTTTAAATTCGAGTATGTTCCTCTTCCAGTTTACTTTATCTATAATTCGGGGACGAATTATTCTTTTTTGGGGGAGAGAGTGGTAAAACCGGCATGCTTTTACCATGAACACGTGGTAAACGTACGTACATATAAAACATTCCTTTTATAGCATGAACACGTGTCATGATTATTAATTACAGAAGTTATGTACGTATTATTGTACGACAAGTATTAAGTACGTGATAGTACACGATAATTATTAACAATAATAATTATAATCACGAGAAATCATGAACGTAAAAATCACGAACATGTAATTACGTATTTAATTAATATAGTACGATTAATATCTTTAAGTACAAGTAAATATAGATAACACGAACATTTAATTATAATATAACACGAAAACACGAACATACAAACACGTAAATTATAACACGGGAAAACTTCGGGTTTTTCCCTTGTGGGCCCTACATGCCACGGCACCAAAGAGACAAGGGTCCAAGCCTATTTTTTTGGTTAAACTAAAGGAAACTAAAAGCACGGAGTTTTTCATAACATAATTTTTACATAAAAATTAAAAACCCTAGCCCCTTTGTCTCCTTTGGCCGCTGGTAACACCAACACCACAAGGGGTGTTTGATTTGAGTTTTGGTTGATTTATTCAAGCATCGTGTTCGTGTTATTAACTTCCATTCGTTACACGCATTCGGTAATCCGTTATCCCTTTTATTTTAATTCTTTTTATTTAATTATGAACACATGAACATGAGATTAAATAAACAAGTAATTAAAAACATGTCATGAAATCATAGGGGGAAATTAAGGGATGTTTTCGGGTTGGTTTGCTCGGCCGACACCTAACCGAGAGCCCCATGGATCTAGACGTGTCTTGGTTCGCACCACCAACCGAGACCTCGTGTCTCGGTGGGGTTGGTCTCGGTCAGCAGCAGGGACAAGGGACCCCGACTCGCGTCGGGGTGGCCTTGTGGTTGATTTGGGGTCTCGTCAGCAAGCAGCCACCACTGGCACACAGCCGGTGGAGGCGTTGGGTCAAGCAGGGGAACTGCGGCGCAACAGGGGGAAACCACCGGCACACAGCCAATGGGAACTCCGCTGTGGTCAGCGGCTAGCCGAGAGGAACCACCAGCTGCAGCCGGTGGTGTGGTTACACTATAAGTGGCAACCGGCCGAGCCGAGTTTCCACTGTTAAGGGGTGTTTGGTTGGTCCGTTTCATGGGGTTTCTGGTCCCGTTCACGACATGTCTAATTTAAAGTCACGGGCCCGGTTCATGACGCGGAAGCCATTTTGAAAGAAGCTATTCAGGAACAGAGGGAACGTTTTCTACTTCAGGAACAAGCATCCTAAACAAATTAGTAACCCTTTTCCATAATTATTTTTTAGTACTCAAGCGTTTCGGATTCAAATCATTCAAAATTGATTTTTTGATATCGAAATCTAAAAAATATCTGGAAAAAAATTGCGTCCAATAGGATTTGAACCTATACTAAAGGTTTAGAAGACCCCTGTCCTATCCATTAGACAATGGACGCTTTTCATTATGATTTTTGGGTATTTTTACTTTCTTATCTTTTATTTGAAAAAAAAAGAATCAAATTAGTAGGATTTATAAAAAAATTTGAATTGTATATTCAACGATGAATGATGTAGTAATTAGAGTCTATTAGAGTATTTAAGAATCTATATTATATATCTATAAATATAGAATATGATAGAATAAATATAATATATAATAAATACGGTATATATAAAACACTTTGCGTCAACCGGCGAGAACCATGTGAATCAAGTAGTGTACTGATTCACGCGGTTCTCGCAAAGACCAAGCGGATTGGGTGAAAATTCAAATTCATATTTTGTTTTTACTTTATTAATAAAATAAAAATACTTCTATTTTTTCTTTAAAAAACTATCTATAAAAATAATTAGATAGAATACCTTCAACCTTGTCAACTGATAGTGAAAGAACAAAATCGGGATACATACCAATACCTATTACAGGTAGAAAAATGGAGATGGAAACAAATAACTCGCCTAAAAATGTACATGTATTTTATTTTTACAAGTTATATTATTTAACAAGATAATAAATTAATTAATAACATGACTTATAATTAATTTAAATTATCATGAACTTAGGTTAATATTATTTACGAAATAATACATGTTTTAACTTAAGTATTTATTTATTTAATTTAGACTATAGTATTAATTGATTATTAAGACATGAAATATAATTAATTAATAAACATGACTTAGGTTATAATTAATATAATACTAATACATGTTTAACCTAAGTATTTTATACACTTTAAATTAATTAAATCATGCTTATATTTAATTAAATCATATAACCTATAGTTTATTTAATTAAACAATGATATTATTAATAAACTATATTAATAATCACATGACTTATGATATTTAATTAGTAAACTTAAGCTTATATTATTAGCTTATTAATTCAGCTTAATTCTAAATATGAAAACATTCTAATTCATGAAACTTACTATTTTTGGAAACTTTCTATTTTTAGAAACTGATCTATTTTAAGAAGTTTATTTTAAGAAGTTAATCTATTTTTAAGAACTTTCTATTTTTGGAAACTTTCTATTTTAGGAAACCTGCTATTTTAGAAAGTTACTTATTATTACACAACAAGTATAATAATACAAGAAATACAAGTAATACTTAATCAGAATACGTAGAAAACATGATAAACACAGCATAACATTAAACTCAGTAAAACAAGACAAGAACATATAAAACAAGCTAAGACACGATATAATCAGTTACGTACTCAGTAAACAGAATACTTATTCATGTATCCTATTTATGTAGCATTAGTGAGATCGAAGTAGGACTTTCTTTCTTTCGTCTTCTTCGTTCACTGGACATAAGGTACGGATTTTCCGTCCTTCAGTATTGACATTCTTTCCTTATTAGGGTTCCCCATTTGCAGCCAACTGTTTTCCCAGTATTGTTTTATATGTTTGATTACTTATGTTAGTTTAAGAGCCTAAGCCATATACATGCATGACCAATGTCACCTAGTTATGGAGGTTCCATAACCATAACACTTGAGGCACCAGTGTTATGACTTCCCCACGGCGAAGTGATTGCTCGTGGCGTCCCTTATCAGTTTTGGCCATTATATTATATTATCATGTGGGGCGTATGGGTGTATCCTAGTTACATGTTTACCAGTGTTATCAGAGTGATTGCGATGTGTGCCTTGCATCCTTCACTAGGAGTTGATCCATCCTACCCAGACTATTTAATTAGAGGCAACCCCTCTAATTGCATGACGAGGTCTCCCCTCCAAGTATTCACGCACGGTGGAACCTCATGACCTATATGGGCTATTTGGCTAATTAATACAGATTTTCATAGAAACATAAGTCTTTTTAAACTATAAAACCAGTTTTATGAACATGATTCTAGATTGCTTAGAACTTATACTATTCCGCTGATATTAGTCTTTATGCTTACGTTATTCCATGCTATGCTTGTATATCCGTGCACTGAGCGTTATGCTCAGCCGTTTTCCTTTCATGTTCCCAAACGGCAGGTACTCAAGGGCGCTCGTAGACTTTAAGCGTACGTGCATATGGATTGGAAGCTATCTAACCCTTACTACTTTATGCATTTCATCATACATTTTGCTACTTGTATGTTTTGACATTGTTTAGTCCTTTTCCTTTACAGTACTTATGTTTGTGTGTGATGAGATTATACTTGGGGTACCGATGTTTGTTTCTTGTATTTCCTTTTTATGGTCATTTAATGTTTTTAAGACATTTACCTTGTATGCTTTGATGACACACCATAATCACGTGTGACATTCCATTTACCAAAATGGGATGTTACACTAATTACCCAAGATAGAAAGTCATTAGGATTAATGACCTAAAAACCTTAATATTAAGAAATCTACATTGAATCACTACCTAGTATTTTTGGACAAGTCTATATATATTAATTGGACTTCGAAAGGTCATAAGATTATATTAAGACAATGTACAAGTACCCTAATGCACAAGGTACAAGATTTCAATGCATGGCTTGTAAATTAGGTCTTTGGACATGTTTACTTACAATAACTTAATAAAGCTAATGTAGGAACTTCATGAACACATTGAGGACAATGTAGGAAGTATAAATTGAGGTTACATCAGTATCTAATTGAAGGATAATCACTTTTACTAAGACTTAACCATAAATCATTAGAAACCCTAACCCGCCTTAGTTTTCTTCCCATTTTCACGCCAAACCTTTGTTAAACTTCAAACCAAAGACCCAAACTTCTTAATTACAATTTACATACCCTAAATAAACCCTAATCCATCACTAATCACATTCCTAAACCCTTAATCACCAAAATTACAAAGTTACAAGTTACAAGCCCTAATTTAGGACCCGGTTTATGTTTTCCCTCCAAAAATGCATTAAAAACCCTATCCCTCCTAAATTTAAACATTGGATCAGATCATATATATATTTATGAGATATTTTACAAGTAGGTGATGCACCTACTTGCCAATGACACATATTAGTTCTTATCATTTTGAGTCGTGGCCTATTCTTAACCACAAAACCTAGATAACTTTGAAAATAGCTTGTATAGTCACTCCTAGACTTGCATAGATCTTCACTAGGCATCATTAGTCACTTATCTAGCTTAATTACACGTTTCATTTCCTTTCTTGGAACCTAAGGGTTCGAATTACTATAAATAGGGAAGAATATGCATAGTTAGAACTTGCACCCCGTTTCTTAAGTATATCCTAACCATTCTCCATTTACACTTCTATATACATCCTAGGACATGTCCCAAGACCAAAAAACAGGTCTAGAAGGTAGCCATCAAAGCTCTTGAAGCTTTGATAGCAAGTTGTGCTCATATGAAGCCATTAGGAGCCATTTTGGAGCATCTTAGGTAATTTTTATGTTAGCTATTCTTTGATCTTGTTATAATGAATTGTTAGAGTTGCTATAATGCCAAAATTATGTTAGAAAGATAATCTAAAAGAAACTAATTCATTTCATCAATTTAAATGGAAGTTATAAGTTAAAGATGTCTTAAAACCCTAGTTTTGTAATTTACATAAAAAATAAGCAAAAACCCATTTCAAAAGATATAATTCTGAACAAATGTTGTTATTATGATTATAAATATGTTTTGAAACTTTTTTTCAAAATCCTAGATCATTTGGTCCATCTTTAAGGTAGTTATGTGATTTTTACAAGTATAGGGACTAAAACTGTCCTTTTTAAAACTATTTAACATTTTGGGCCAAAAGTGTCATTATATGAAAGTATAAGCTATAATAATAAATGTTGGAAAGTTTAAGGTCCTAAGGTTAAATATTGAGGGTTTAAAATGCAAATACTAAAACTATATACTTTAAGGGTTAAAAGTGTAATTATACCAAAGTATAACTATAAGGGCTATTTTTGCCAATTTTGAAACTAAAGAAGATTAATTATGAATATAAGGAAATAATGAAAGTATCATGTTAGTACAGAGCTTTGTACAAAGATGTTCCATCTCGATATTACGTTCTGACTGAGTGGTTGGGTTTACGATTTAAAGTGCCCTCGCTCCTCAAACGGTTATAGAATGGCTTCTGAGTATGATGGCCCAAACAATGGTGCTAGAATTACAACCAAATAATAATTAAAGAATATATAACCAATACATATAAATATTAAACATAAGATTAAAGACTTGATACTATACACAATGTATTAATCTAGGTTTGTGTGAGATCAAGTTGTTGTTTATGAGACCAAGTTGTGGTTTGTATGATCAAGATGTTTATCTGTGAATGAAATATATTTGGTTATAGCTCGAATTCTATGGACATAAGGTGAGTTCATAGCCTCACTTTTAGATGCTTTATAAATGATTTGAAAACCCGTGAGGGGGATATATGCTAAAAATGGAATACAAGTGTTTTTGGTATGCTTCTCAGATATGATTATTGACACTACGTTTACTTGTTGTCGTTAAGTCTCTTTTAGTTCGTGGAACGCTTATCATTTAATGAGCGCTATATTGTGAATAGTACTATTGGAGACTGACATCTCCTATATGGGCAAGTCGCGCTTGCTCGCAGCTGATGGTTCCTACCTAGGCTAAACATATATGCTTTATTTTGCTTTTTAGGATAGTCCGACAAGCATCCTACTTAAGGGCAAATTTGTTGGGTTTTCCTGATAATGTCTAGTCGCGGGGTCATGAGCTAGTGCAATAATAATAAATTGTTTTATGTGAGCGAATAATAACGTAGCTCAGAAAAAGGATATTGTATTCAAATTATTTGAAACCTATGAATTCACTCAACCTTTATGTCGACTTTAAGCATATATTCAGAAAATTGTGACTGATAGTATTTAGCAGCACGAGGATGGCATGAAGAGGCACAAGATTGAAATTATTATCTTAGATTTTGGGAACCTCATATTGAAAAACTCTGAAATTTTAATGATATATAAAGAAAGTTGATTTTGTCACTCTTTTGAGTTGTTTTCTATTATTATGACTTGTGTTCTATGAAGTAATACCCCAAATCTATGTTCTGCTGCGTAAAGGCAAAATGGGGGTGTTACATAACATCCATCTGGTAGACTGTGAAACCCATGCAAGAAGCATAGGCTAGGAAAATCCTTATTGCTTCAATCCTAGCAACAGGTGCAAAAACCTCTTCATAGTCAATGTCTTCTTCTTGTGTGTAACCTTGAGCAACCAGTCTTGCCTTGTTTCTGATCACAATACCTCTCTCATCTCTCATGTTCCTTAAAACCCAACATGCTCTAATAGGTCTTACATGCTTGGGACAATCAACAAGCTCCCAAACATCCTATATTGCAAACTGATGAAGCTCATCTTGCATTGCTTCAACCCAGCTTGGTTCTTGAAGAGCATCAAAATCTTCTTGGGCTCATTCTGTGACAGAAAACAAGAAAATAAACATTCGTGTACTAAAGGGATATCTTCCTTTTTGTGAATGTTGGCAATGAATCTTCCTTAGGATTCTTCTTCCTTCTTGTTTGAACTGGTGAATTAACGGGACCAATAATTTGAGTGGGAGGATTATTTCTAGATACTTTAGTAGCAATTTCTCCCTCAAACAATGTAACATCACCTATATTAGAAAACTTACCCAAAACACCTATGAACAACAAATTAAAGATATCCTACCTTATATGAAAGAATTTCCTCCCGAGCATATTGAAGATCTTGAAGATAAAGTTGAAGGACTTCAGAAAGGCCGAAGAATTATACAACGAGATTTTGAGAAATTAGAAGGATATTTAGAAGAAGCTAAAGCCAAGTTGCATAGAAGACAGATGGTACAAGATGAATAAATTGTTCAAGCTCGATTGAAGATTTCTACTCTTGAGTTAGTCATTAAGGACATTCAAATTAGACATCGAGCCGACATACGAAGTCTTTTTGATGCCATCAAAGAACTTAAAAAGAAGAGATGAAGACATTAGACTATTAAGTTGTAAATACTTTCAACTTTATGTCTTTACTTTTATGTTAACAGTGAAGCTTGTCTTGTATGTTTAAATAGACAAGTTGTTAATAAATAAAAGTTGTGTTTCTCATCTTGTCATTTCATATTTATTTTTGAGAAGTAAGAAACCCTTATTTCTTGGTTTTCTCACAAGTAATTATAAATAAAATTGCGTTAATTCTAGAAAAAACGTATGCTTAATAAAGTATATATTTTTAGAATTTCCGTTATCTTCTATGATATTACAAATTATCAATTGAATATAACCCGCAAGTTTTAAAAAAGAGTAAGGAAACTTCCCAAGTATTCTATAAATATTTTGTTCTCGGCTTTTGTCTATCAAAAGGTTCTTTTAAAAAAATATATGATATGTAAAAGAGAAACTTGTTCTATAAGACGAGTTTTCACATATTTCGTTATATTCCTCCATTCCATATCATGGAAAAATTATGTTACGATTATGTATGAGTCATATCTTTATAAATCTGTGGTAAACTTTGAAATTCCATTTCATAGTTGGATTTATGATTCTTAGATATGAATGATAATCAACATAGTAAGTTTCCTATAATCCTAAAAGATACACCTTGTGTTCGATAAGCATTTATATGTATTCCAATGCATATGTGACAAATGTTTTCTGATATGAGTATACCTTGGATTCTGAATTATTTCTATTCTTTCCCATCATTCTAAACCCTAAAAGTGTTTGACGAAGAATTGAAAATGATGTGACTGCAATCCTGCAAGTGTAAAATTGTCAATAAGAAGTATTATCCGGAAGAAGACTCGATGACTAGTTAGTTTTTGATATCCAAGAAAGAAAAGATGTTATTAGTATCACCCATTGGATTGAAAAAGCTAATTCAGTTTCCTATTATATTAATCATATTTGAAATTATAAAGTGAAGCTTGCTATAAGAAGATAGCACTTCATCAATTATCTTGGTAATTTCTTTATACTCAACCCATTGAGATAAAAGGAGTACATAAGATCGCTGGATTGAATTTCAAATATTTCTTATCAAGAAGATGAAAGAAGAACTCCGCTATCTAATGATAAAATGAATTAACCTCGAGACATACATGAGGAAATCTCAAGAGTTAGTAGAGTTAGATCCTATTTCGTAGAATGATAAAAGCCTTCATCGGAAGATTTTATCATAAATTTTTGACATGGAATTTCATTTGAAATTCTATTCAGAAGACTCCATTAGAAGATTTTTTTAGAAAAGTTTATTAAGGAATTTTATCAAAGATTTTGAAGAAAGATTACCACTTCCAAAATCCCAATATATTTGAAAAAGTCATTTACCTCTACCTAAAGAGTTAATGGACAAGGTAATTAAGCACAATCGTGTGAAAAAATCGAAAAATCTTTGTAGGATATGTATATCTTGCTTATGTTTTTAGAGAGAGAAAGAGATAGAGAGATGGCGAAACACACACTTCTAGAGAGAGAAACAAATGTTTACTATGTGTAAAATGAAGAACCACACACCCTCTCCATCTAAGGAGAGGGTTTATATACCCAAGCCCTTGCCATGGGCTTGGGCTTACATTTGGGCCGGCCTACACATGTCGTAGGCTAGGCTTGGGCTTGTTATTAAATAACGATGTCTAGACTACGAGCTACTATTTAGTATATTGTTGGAGTGACCGAATCTTCCTAAATACGTAAAAACGTATTTCCAACAATCTCCCCCTAAGGGAGGTCACTCCAAACAAGGGTGTTACCCTAGTTACAATAATAAAATAAACTTAGCATACTATGCTTGTCTTGAGCTAGTAGTCTTCGTCTTTCTTTTCTTTTTCTTTTCTGGTGAACATGTTGATTGTGATCTTTGATATCAATCTTGAGAATTAATCTCTTGCCTTGATCTCGTGCATCCATCACTTGTGATCTTCGCCTCTTCGTGACACCATGTCCCACATACTTATACCTTAGTAATTCTTGAAAGCTTCAGAGTTCGATACAGCGGAAGACTTAACTTTTAGGCTTTCTTGAATTAGATGAGGTATTAAGTGCATAAAGTATAAGCATGCGGGGACGACTTCTTCTTGGATCCCGCAACGCCACCGTCTTCAAATGCCGCAACATAAGTAGACACGAACGAAATGGCTTTGAACATTTCATTCTAATTCGGTAGAATTTTACCTCCGGTCGGTGAAGACTGTTGGACGATATAAAATATCGTACTTGTGGCATGTAGATTTAATTAAAAATCTCCTTGACAAGATTTCGCGGGTTAACCCGTTCTCTTTACTCGACCATCCAAAGCTGAATGCGAAAGTAAAGAGTGAATCATTTGGATAAAATTATCCGCATGATTGAAGCCGTCAATTCTGATTCCTGGAACAAGTTTGATTCATTGAAGAGTCGCACCATCGTTGCTTTCCAGTTGTCACGAGCTTGATTCATATTGAATCTTACAAGTTACCTACCAAGTGCTGTTTGAGGTTAACACTAGAAGGATTTCCACTCATCACCGTGAACACTAAGGTATCATTCTGAGTGTTCTGGCAAGATCACTTAGATATTGCATAGAGGCCTGGAACGTGTTTACGTTCAGCTAAGAATTAAACCATTGTTGCTTTCCAGTTATCACAAGTTTGATTCATAAAGAATCGCACAAGTCACCTACCATGAGCTTTTTGATATTCGCTCAAGAAGGATTTCCATCTTCATTGTAAATACTTTCGTATTACTCGGATGTTCAGGCAAGATCATGAAGATTTTGCGTAGGACTCTTAAAAACTTTCTTACTTTTCACAGTGTGTGAAGAAGCAAGGAAATATGAAAGTGTGTCCTAATGAGATATTTGATGATCTCAAATGGCTCTAGACTCGATCGTGCATTCTGGATTTTAGTGATCGGAGGCTGGAGAGGAGTGCCACCTTTTCAATACCAATTTATTCGGAGTGAATAAATCAATAGATAATGCGTTGTCTCCGTGTGATTAAAACAAATATCTTTTAAGAGATATCTGAGTTAGCTGGGTTGGGTTGTGCATTGCATCACTGGGTCCATGATGTCTATCTTCAATATCGAGCATCATTAAAATGATCTCAATAGCATATGTGTTGACCCGGTTTCTGCCTAAAGTTGTAAGGAGGGCTTCTTTCTTTACACCCTTTATCTTTACAATTCTTTTTCATTCTTCAACCCCTTCAATGCTTACCAATACGTCATAACTAGCACCTTGTTGTGATTGTTCCAGTGCTAACTTAAGTACTTGTTCGGCATTCAGCTACGTTCATAATCTTTCTCCATCTTTCCTAAGGACTACTATTTCTAGCTATGGAATGTCCTTGGGAAGATTCCTCCAGTTCTAGAAGAATCATTAGACTTAACCTATCCTACCATCCTTATGTCACCACAATCTTCATCGTCGTGAAATAGATAGGTTTTGGGTAAGTATATGTCACCATGAAATCCATTTTTGATGTGCAAATCCGTTTTGCTCCCCCTTAACATATGCCACGATATTCGAAAACATTTCGCATATGTCGGGATGAGCCAGCACATTAAGTCAAACCATTTGTGATAATATCCCATATTAAATCACATTTTCTCCCCCGTATTAAAAATATTAACCCAATCGATGTTTTTAATATCAATTGATTTAATGAAGTTTTAACAAAGGTTTTGGGAAGAAAAATGCAAGTCCATTTATCTTCATGATACCAAATGTATGAGATATGATACCGATTTGTAACATGATCACATATTCACCATATTAGAAAAGAATTGACAAGGTTGGACCTGATAGATGAGAACATCATATGATAAGATCAAATGGTTCTTGTCAGCATATGTTGGGCGCCTCGTCACGTCTGAAGTCATCTCTTGACACCACATGTACGATTGGTATTTGATACAAGTGATTTTACTATGTTGAAAGTTCGTTTCTCGGTATCTTCTCGAATCGATCACGGTTCAAAGTGGAATAGTTGTTCTTGGTTACTAAAAAGGGGGTTGTTTATCTATTCTACTAAAAAGGATTAAATGCGTGAAGTGATAAAAATAAACTAAAAGCAGTTAATAAAAACAATTTAAAATTAAGCTTGAATCGAATTAAAGTTAAACAGTAAAAGCAGTACAGTAAAATACCCTTACAGTAAAATACCTTTACTTGAAAAACAACTGATTCGGAATAGTTGAATGTTGATTCGAATTAAGTGTTTGATCCGAAATAATTAGCTCATCCGGAATATATTGTTCAGGCGGAATAAAGATTTGATTTGGAATAAGCTTGACTCGGAATAATATGGTTCATGCGGAAAAAACTGCTCATTCGGAATATTTGCTTTATTCGGAATACATGCTCATCCGGAATAATCTGACAAAACTTTGGTTCGGAATATTTTGGCTCATCCGGAATATATGGTGATTCGGAATACTCGCTCACTCGGAATAATCTCTTAATTCGGAATATTAATCCTTCATGCAGAATAATTGACTGACTCAGAATAAAATGATGAAAAGCTTGATTCGGAATGTTTAACAAGAAAGATGCTTCATTCGGAATATATGTTCATGCGGAATAATTAAGATGAAGGTTTGGTTCGGAATATCTTTCATGCGGAATAAATGAAACTGATCCGGAATAATTAGCTCATTCGGAATATAATGCTGGTTCGGAATAAATGGTAAAAAGCTTTGTTCGGAATATTTTGGCTCATCCGGAATATATGGTGATTCGGAATACTCGCTCACTCGGAATAATCTCTTGATTCGGAATATTAATCCTTCATGCGGAATAATTGACTGACTCGGAATCTGGGAAAGTCTTGAAGACGAAGAACAGGGAAATAACAACAATACGATTTTAAACCAAAATCAACCAAGTTTTTAACCAAAGATTAAACAAAACTAACCACTAATCATCTACTAATGATGATGTAACACCCCATTTTGATAAATGGAATGTCACGCGTGATTATGGCGTGTCATCAAAGCATGCAAGGTGATATGTAGTAAAACATACATGACCAAAGGGAAAACCGGAATCAAACATCGGTTCCTAAACATAAGCCCAAAACATAAATAAAGGAAATGAACTGAATAAAGACTAAACAAGCATAACTATATGAAGGCAAAAAGGAAAAGAAGTCTCTGGCAGCTTCCATCCTATGTGCGTCCTCCAAATGCTCGAGTCTTGGGTACCTGCCGTTTTGGGACATGGAAAGGAAAGTAACGGCTGAGCAAGACGCTCAGTGCACGGATGTACAATAAAGCATGAAATAGGATAAGCATGTAACATATAACAGCGGAAGACTAAGTACTGAGTAAACTGGTTAAGTAACATGAAAACTGGTTTTATAGTTTGAAAAGCCTTATGTTTAACCTGTGAAAACTGTTTTAACATATAAATACCATAGCCCATATAGGTCATGAAAAGGTCACGTGCATGAATACTTGAAGGGGTGACCTCATCATGCTGATTAGAGGGGATGCCTCAAATCAATATACTGGTTAGGATAGGAGGGATCAGCTCCTTGTGAAGGGTGCAAGGCACACACCACATTCACCATGATAAACTGAATGAAACATGTAACTAGGATGCACCCATACGCCCCACCTGATATAATAATATGGCCAAACTGAAAAGGGACGCCACGAGCAATCACTCCGCCGTGGGGAAGTCATAACATTGGTGCCTCCAATGCTATGGTTATGGTACCTCCATAACTAGGTGAAACTGGTCATGCTTGTATATGGCTATAGTTTATGCTAAATTAACATAAGCAGTTCAAAACAATAAAACAAATGCTGGGGAAAACAGTTGGCTGCATACGGGGAAATCCTAATAAGGAAGGAATGTCCATACTGAAAGGACGGGAATCCGTACCTCAAGTCCAGTGAAATGAACGGAAGAAAGACTCCTACTTCTGGATCACTAACGCTACATGAATACACACGTGTATAAGTATCGATTCACTGATTACGTACTGGGTTTTGTGTCCCATATTAGCTGATTTGGGATGTTTTAGGTCCTGGTTCACTGTTTAAAGCCTTAAACTGTGTTTTATCTAGTATTCTGATTAATCTGATTAAGTATTACTGGTGTTTCATGTTTTAATATACTTACTGTATAATAATAAGTAACTTTCCAAAAATAGCAGGTTTCCAAAAATAGAAAGTTTCCAAAAATAGAAAGTTTCCAAAAATAGAAAGTTACCAAAAATAGAAAGTTTCCAAAAATAGAAAGTTTCCAAAAATAGAAAGTTTCCAAAAATAGAAAGTTTCCTAAAATAGAATTTACTGCCTAAAATAGATTAGTTTCTAAAAATAGAAAGTTTCCAAAAATAGATCAGCTGCCTTAATTAAATAAGTTTCCATATATAGAAGGTTTCCATGATTAGATTAGCTGCCTGAAATAGATTGATTTCCATATATAGAAGGTTTCCATAATTAGATTAGTTGCCTTATTTAATTAAGTTTCTATAAATAGAAGTTTCCATAATTAGAATTAAGCTGATTACATAAGCTAACATATAAGTCTAAGTGTTATAAGCTTATTCTTAAGTCATATGATATAGTGTATAGTTTAATTATTATTTCATGTATTTTAATTAAACTATAGGTTAAGCATTTTAATTAAAGTATAACATGTATTAATTAAAATGAAATGAAAATACTTAGGTTAAAATGTGTATTATTATTAATAATAATATAACCTAAGTCATGTCTAAATTAATTAATTATAGGCATGTTTTAATAATTAATTAATTATAACTTATAACATAAAATACTTAGGTTAAATTAATGTCATGATAAACTAATAATTAAAATAACCTAAGTCATGATTTAATTAATATTTCATGTTATTAATTAATTATATCCTAAGTTCATGATTCATAAAAATTAACATGTAACATAGATCATGATTTAACCAACGAACCATGAATCGGGCATGAATTTGACACCGTACCCCGGGCCAAACCCGGGGCACACGTGTCCCCTTGCTGCCGTGGGTCCCACATGAGCCAACCAAGACCAATTGTGGTCTTGGTGGTGGCGGCAATAGCAAACCAAACCCCCCCTCGGGTTTGTTTGCTAGGCGGCCAAAAACAAACACCCTTATAAACCATTCTTTGATTTTAATTAATACCAAAACATGTTAGATCAATGATTAATTACCTTGTTTTCATAAGAAAAATAATAACATGTTCATGAAAATAATCAAAGATTAAAAGAATTAAAAAGAATTAAAAAGAAGGGTTAGAAAGGTATACCACTATGTAGCTTGGAAAAAGGATGAACAAACACGTATTCTAACACTTGTTTTTAAGATCAAAATCAAACAAACACCCTCTAGTGGTGGTGTTTATGTGGCGGCACAAAGGGAAGGAAAAGGAGAGGAGAAAACTCTTTTTAGGGTTTTTATGTTTATTTCTTGAAAATGAAAAAAATGAAAACATGTTTTTACTTTTACCCCCCTTAACTTGTAAAGTCCATGGGCTAAGCCCATTTCTTGGTTTGTGCCGTGGGTATGGGGGCCCCACATGGGGTACCCGTACCTTTCTCGTGTCCCGATGTTTCTTGTTCGTTCGTGGTTAAACGTGCTCGTGTTTAACGTGTTTCTGTTTCTTTTAACGTGTCGTTTATCGTAAACTCCACGCTCGTGAATATATTCTGAGTATTTACGTAATTATTTTAGTTAGTATTTTAAATGGTGATCATGATTTAATTATGTTCACGTGATATATTATTAACTGTTTATCATGAGTTCGTACGTAATCGATACTTGTCATGTCATACACGTATGCACTTGCTTGATTATTAGCACATGAATGTGATCAATACTACATGAGGTAAGTTTTAATCTAGAACGTACGATCTTAAGGGCACTATTCATGGTAAAAGCATGCGGGTTTTACAATTCTTCCCCCCTAAAAAGAATAATTCGTCCCCGAATTATAGATAAAGTAACTGGAAGCGAAACATACCCGAATCAAACTGGAAAGGTATGCAAAATAACGGAAATGACGGTGACATGGTAGAAGGGAACGTGGAACGTGACATGTCTTGAAAAGACATGGAACGTGACGTGACTGAAAAGACATATCTAATCGATAAGAGAAAAATGGATAAGAAGTCCGGATGAACTTGTCCGTTTCCAAGTGGCCTCCCTCTTGGAACGGTTCCTTCAGAAAATCTTGACACTAATGATAAATCTTGGTCCTCATGACCTTGACTTGGAATACGAAGAAATTCTTGGTTATCAACGGAAGGTAGATCCCCTACATTCGATCGAGGAAATAAGAGTTAACGTGCAAGGGTAGCTGAAACGTTACGATGCAAGACCATCTGACTTAGCTGATAATTAGAAACGATGCGCGAGACATAAAGAAACGTAGTACGTGAAAAATTTTGAACGTGATACGTGAAAACATTTTGAACGTGCTACGTGGAGATATGGCGAGTGTAGTATGAGTAAACATATCGTGATCCATGATACGTGTAACATATCTTGATCATGATATGAGGAACATGGAATGAACATGACATGTGAGACATATCGTGATCATAGAATATAATGGCGGTAACGCCAAACGCTACAAGGTGAGACGTGGAATATGACGTGAAACGTCTTATCTGATGATGGAGAGTTATACTAAACTTGGGTCTGGTCTCACAAGTTCTTGCAAACTTCCCAGAATGAGAAAGAAATGAACGTAAAATCGTAAGTCAAAATACGATAATGAACGTGAATAGTGTCATGAACGTGAGCGCGAAAGCAAGTCGTGGAATTAGAATGAAGACGTAAAGTAAGTTAGGAGTACAATTACGAATCTTTGTCTGACCGATAGCTGAGGGATTGCCAAGTGATCGGATGAGCCTTGGCTGGAACATGTTTGTTCAATCTGTTGGTTCTGAAATCCGTACGGATGTAAGGATTCTGCAGACTTGATCAAACTGTTGACAATAACCCAAATAGCATCATGCTTCTTCTGAGTTTGCTGAAATCTGGTAACTAACATCCATGGAGATCTTGTCCCATTTAGTTCACAATTTCAGATGATGAAACATCCCAGTTTGTTGGTGTCCTATCTTAGCCTGTTGGTATGTCAGGTACATAGATATGGACGTAGCTGTATCCTGCTTCGTAGAAACTTGATACATAGAAGGTTGTGAAACTCTGAGTCTTTGAATCAGACTTCTCCTAGCGTAGGATTTCCTAGAACATCTAATGTAGTGTAGGGTTCCCTCCTTTACGCATAAGTTGAGTCATGGTAAGATTAACCATGCAATTCCATGTGATCCAGCGTGTCATTGTAATCAATCAGAACTGATATAGGAAATTTTCAGGGTGGAATTTCTCTTGTCATAGAATTTGTAACATAGTGCAGATATGGTCTTCCTGTTCTTCTCTAGGCTTAAAGGAAATCAGGTTATCTTCAATGAAAACGCTGATGAATTTGTTTAGGAGTTCATGGAAACTCAATTTATTAAGTCCATAATGCGGTTGGAGCATTGATGAGACTAATTCAAAATCATAAATTTAGCATGACCGAGTCGTGCACGAATAGCAGTCATGGACATGTCCTGCTTTTTCACTCGTCACTGTTGGCAGCATGATCGTGAGTTCGATCTTGGAAAAGTGATTAACACCATACGGTTGATTGGACATGTTGTCAATATGTGGAGGAGAATAACGGTCATGAATGGTGATTTGTTTAAGTCGACGGTAGTCGACACATAATCTCATGGTACCATCCTTCTCCTTGAAGGTTCTTCTGGAGTGTAAGGAACAATTTTGGAATAATCCGTCGGTTATGCGTAAAAGGACCTTAGTAGTCGTGTGTTACTGATAGCTAGAAAATTTTAGCAATTATGGCTAACACGGCACGTGCTTGGAAAGCATAGATAATTTGTATAGATTTTCCTGATGGAAAATCAAGCTAAATGTATTCAGGAGCCTGAACATTACTGTACATAATTAAGAATCATAGCATGGTGTGGTGTTCATAGTACCTAATTAGGATAAAATTCATCTCGTGTCTGTCCGAGGAAATGCGTTAGCAACTTGGATCTTATCGTTAAGCTGAAGGAAAACCTTCGTATGCGTGGGAATACGAAAGGCGTCCTTCATGGTTATGAATATATGAACTATGGTGAAAGAAATGAAAGTGACATCGGCAACGTGACAGTTCTCACTGATGCGCCGATAATGGTATTGAAATTCTTGTGGCCTGATTATACATGGCACAACAACCTAGATATACCCTTGGAGGGTACCCTGAATTTTTTAGAAATGTCCCATAATTAGACGTGAGTCATGTGTCTTGACTCGTGTCTTGAGAAATGTAAGCGTGACATATGTCTTGACTGGTATCTTGACATGTGTCCTCAGAAAGTATACGTGAGACATGTGTCTTGACTGATGTCTTGACATGTGTCTCGAGATGTGAAACAATTAGAACTACAAATATTAGGTTAATATGCCAGAATTGGCGGATCGGTTGGACTACTGATCATTTGTATGTCTGATCACGTCCGTGGCCGGAGCCTCGGTTGCGATTTCTAGGATAGTTGCTGTCATAGTAGTGGTTACTATCATCTTGTCTGTCGGTTCTCTGACGGTCATTCTCATGACCGTGACTCATGTAACTATTTAGCTGAGTGGCCGGCTGGTACTGGTTTGCACTCACATGGCTGAAATGACAGCTGAACGACGTGTGACATGTAACTATGAATTTAGGACAATGATTGATGGGAATTGTTTGATGGTGAAGCATCTTCTCGTCCAATTGCTTTGCTCCGACGCCTTTGCCTTCGTCTTTTAGGATCTCCAAGTTGTGAACAGCATCAGCATCAGCATCTCGTAGCGTCTCCCAACATCAGCAGCATCAACCTTCAGTAACATCTCCAAGCTATGAGCGGCATCGACAATCTTGTAGAATATCAGTAAGTGAAACATACGCCTGAGATGATTTAGAATCGACTAGCGAATACTCGTGAAGTATTGCCAGTGGAATACACATGGATTAAGGTACATGTAATACACATGAAATACGGTACGTGGAGTGCACATGGAATGCACATGAAATGATCGGTATGGGCTCGATCATTTGTCCTGATTTAAGGAAAGTAAACCGGTTAAACGGTTAGGAAAACCATCATGATAACCTGGCAGTATTAGCATAGACGTCATTCTGGTTGCATAGAGAAACGCTAAAGTGTGGTTACACAAAATTCAACGATGATGTGCCTGACAGCATGATCAATGAAAACCAACCATGACTATCATGAAAGCATGATTCAAGAAATCTAACAATGTCTTGTAGGACAACTTAAATAACAAAAGAGGCGTGAAACATAATCAACATGAAGACGGAATTATCATGAGGAAACATGAAACCATCTATTACGAAGAAGTGTATAACATAATCAGCATGAAACTGAAGTTAACCATGACAGTATGAAGGCATACTTGACATAAGAACATAATAACTTATGATGGGACATGAAAAAAAAAAAAAAAAAAAAATTTATGCCAATTTAAATCATGAGAAAAAATTTTATGCAAGAAAACAATGCATGAATGCGTAATGTAGTTTATAAAACCTTTATATGTGCGAGGGAACGCCTATGGGTCGGTTCCAAAACAAAAGACATGGCGAGGGGACGCCTATGGGTCGGTCCCAAAGTTAAAAGTTTCGATAAAAGCACATGCGACTAAATAGGGCCAGTCCTGTACCAACCATTACTTAGTCAAAATTCCTGCAACAGATGACATATGATATAAATGCATGAATGCATGGAACATAATAATTAAAAGTCATTGTCAAAACTTAACAGAAAAAATTTTATGTGAAAATTATGAACTACTGGGGTTCAGTTCACTAGGAACATCATGCATAGACACTGACACATAACTAAGTATGGATGACGGTTGTTCATTCCATATTAGTAAGACGATACTGGTGAAAACATCATGGTGAAAACAACAAGGTGCTGAAAACGTCATGGCTAAAACAAAAAGGTGCTGAAAACATAATGGTTAAAACAACAACGCGCTGAAACATCAATACGTGGAATAACAATCGTTGGCTTAGGAAGCTCCTGGTGACTACCCACTAGTCACAGGTCGAGTTTTAGAGCCTACAGGTCGAAGCCTTGGCTCTGATACCATAATTGTAACACCCCATTTTGATAAATGGAATGTCACGCGTGATTATGGCGTGTCATCAAAGCATGCAAGGTGATATGTAGTAAAACATACATGACCAAAGGGAAAACCGGAATCAAACATCGGTTCCTAAACATAAGCCCAAAACATAAATAAAGGAAATGAACTGAATAAAGACTAAACAAGCATAACTATATGAAGGCAAAAAGGAAAAGAAGTCTCTGGCAGCTTCCATCCTATGTGCGTCCTCCAAATGCTCGAGTCTTGGGTACCTGCCGTTTTGGGACATGGAAAGGAAAGTAACGGCTGAGCAAGACGCTCAGTGCACGGATGTACAATAAAGCATGAAATAGGATAAGCATGTAACATATAACAGCGGAAGACTAAGTACTGAGTAAACTGGTTAAGTAACATGAAAACTGGTTTTATAGTTTGAAAAGCCTTATGTTTAACCTGTGAAAACTGTTTTAACATATAAATACCATAGCCCATATAGGTCATGAAAAGGTCACGTGCATGAATACTTGGAGGGGTGACCTCATCATGCTGATTAGAGGGGATGCCTCAAATCAATATACTGGTTTGGGTAGGAGGGATCAGCTCCTTGTGAAGGGTGCAAGGCACACACCACATTCACCATGATAAACTGAATGAAACATGTAACTAGGATGCACCCATACGCCCCACCTGATATAATAATATGGCCAAACTGAAAAGGGACGCCACGAGCAATCACTCCGCCGTGGGGAAGTCATAACATCGGTGCCTCCAATGCTATGGTTATGGTACCTCCATAACTAGGTGAAACTGGTCATGCTTGTATATGGCTATAGTTTATGCTAAATTAACATAAGCAGTTCAAAACAATAAAACAAATGCTGGGGAAAACAGTTGGCTGCATACGGGGAAATCCTAATAAGGAAGGAATGTCCATACTGAAAGGACGGGAATCCGTACCTCAAGTCCAGTGAAATGAACGGAAGAAAGACTCCTACTTCTGGATCACTAACGCTACATGAATACACACGTGTATAAGTATCGATTCACTGATTACGTACTGGGTTTTGTGTCCCATATTAGCTGATTTGGGATGTTTTAGGTCCTGGTTCACTGTTTAAAGCCTTAAACTGTGTTTTATCTAGTATTCTGATTAATCTGATTAAGTATTACTGGTGTTTCATGTTTTAATATACTTACTGTATAATAATAAGTAACTTTCCAAAAATAGCAGGTTTCCAAAAATAGAAAGTTTCCAAAAATAGAAAGTTTCCAAAAATAGAAAGTTACCAAAAATAGAAAGTTTCCAAAAATAGAAAGTTTCCAAAAATAGAAAGTTTCCAAAAATAGAAAGTTTCCTAAAATAGAATTTACTGCCTAAAATAGATTAGTTTCTAAAAATAGAAAGTTTTCAAAAATAGATCAGCTGCCTTAATTAAATAAGTTTCCATATATAGAAGGTTTCCATGATTAGATTAGCTGCCTGAAATAGATTGATTTCCATATATAGAAGGTTTCCATAATTAGATTAGTTGCCTTATTTAATTAAGTTTCTATAAATAGAAGTTTCCATAATTAGAATTAAGCTGATTACATAAGCTAACATATAAGTCTAAGTGTTATAAGCTTATTCTTAAGTCATATGATATAGTGTATAGTTTAATTATTATTTCATGTATTTTAATTAAACTATAGGTTAAGCATTTTAATTAAAGTATAACATGTATTAATTAAAATGAAATGAAAATACTTAGGTTAAAATGTGTATTATTATTAATAATAATATAACCTAAGTCATGTCTAAATTAATTAATTATAGGCATGTTTTAATAATTAATTAATTATAACTTATAACATAAAATACTTAGGTTAAATTAATGTCATGATAAACTAATAATTAAAATAACCTAAGTCATGATTTAATTAATATTTCATGTTATTAATTAATTATATCCTAAGTTCATGATTCATAAAAATTAACATGTAACATAGATCATGATTTAACCAACGAACCATGAATCGGGCATGAATTTGACACCGTACCCCGGGCCAAACCCGGGGCACACGTGTCCCCTTGCTGCCGTGGGTCCCACATGAGCCAACCAAGACCAATTGTGGTCTTGGTGGTGGCGGCAATAGCAAACCAAACCCCCCCTCGGGTTTGTTTGCTAGGCGGCCAAAAACAAACACCCTTATAAACCATTCTTTGATTTTAATTAATACCAAAACATGTTAGATCAATGATTAATTACCTTGTTTTCATAAGAAAAATAATAACATGTTCATGAAAATAATCAAAGATTAAAAGAATTAAAAAGAATTAAAAAGAAGGGTTAGAAAGGTATACCACTATGTAGCTTGGAAAAAGGATGAACAAACACGTATTCTAACACTTGTTTTTAAGATCAAAATCAAACAAACACCCTCTAGTGGTGGTGTTTATGTGGCGGCACAAAGGGAAGGAAAAGGAGAGGAGAAAACTCTTTTTAGGGTTTTTATGTTTATTTCTTGAAAATGAAAAAAATGAAAACATGTTTTTACTTTTACCCCCCTTAACTTGTAAAGTCCATGGGCTAAGCCCATTTCTTGGTTTGTGCCGTGGGTATGGGGGCCCCACATGGGGTACCCGTACCTTTCTCGTGTCCCGATGTTTCGTGTTCGTTCGTGGTTAAACGTGCTCGTGTTTAACGTGTTTCTGTTTCTTTTAACGTGTCGTTTATCGTAAACTCCACGCTCGTGAATATATTCTGAGTATTTACGTAATTATTTTAGTTAGTATTTTAAATGGTGATCATGATTTAATTATGTTCACGTGATATATTATTAACTGTTTATCATGAGTTCGTACGTAATCGATACTTGTCATGTCATACACGTATGCACTTGCTTGATTATTAGCACATGAATGTGATCAATACTACATGAGGTAAGTTTTAATCTAGAACGTACGATCTTAAGGGCACTATTCATGGTAAAAGCATGCGGGTTTTACAGATGAACTTTCAATCAAATCAACAAAAACACAAAACCCACTTACTTTGAAGATTAAAATCAACCAAATAAAACTTTAAAACTTTAAATCAACAAGAGAAAGATGAACAAGATTAAATGAAAGATTATATTGAAAGATTAAGGTTAAACAATCAAAAGGAAAGATTAAAACTTACAAGATTTGTGAAAACAAAGATGAAAAATCACCAACACCTTAATGGTGTTGGTTTCCTACGAAACAAAAAAAGGAAAATGAAAAACTTGCTCTAAACAATGAAGGGGACTCCTATTTATAGGACTTGAACTTGGTTGGTGAGTGGGCTTTTCTCCTTTCTTTTTGTCTTCTCGTCTTTTCAGTAAGGTTGACGTTTTCGATTCTGATTCGGGATTTGTCGATGAATAAATTCAACTCGTCTTTTAATTTCTTCGTTTAATAGACTTGAGTTTTTCGACATATGTAAATCTTCTATCTTTGGTCCTTTTCTTTGATAAATCTTCAAATAGGCCCATTGACTTCAAATCTTTTGCATCTCTTGGACAATAGACTTCGTCTTGAGTCTTTTTTCTTTGATAAAACGCGTGCAATCCCATGTTTTCTTCAATATTTATCCGGTTGGCTCTGAAAACACAACAAACACACAACCCACGCATAATTCCAAACAAATGATATAAAATACGCGTTTTGGTCTTGTTTTAGCAAGAAATAAGTGGTAAAATGATGGGTGTTTTCACACCTATCAAATCCCCTACACTTAACCATTGCCATGCCCTCATGCAATGCTTAGTGATAAAGCAAATTTACACTTTTCTCATAATCAATCAACCTTGACCTTATTAACAATAACCACTACTACTAAAGAGATATATAAAAGCTTGAATGAAACAAAAGGGATAGAAAACCATTTTCACTTGAAAATAGCTATATGGAAATAACTCGCAAAGAGATCTGAGACTTACATTAGGGCTTTGGTGCTGCAAAGATTTATCACCCTCAAGTTTCACGTTCCCCAAACTAAGCTTAAAAACGAGATCATTGTTATTATAAGTTAGCAAAACAAACACTTACACACATGGCTTAATTATATGCTTAAACTCCCTTATTCCTAGGTGTATCTTTTATATTTTATGGTTGTCTTAGAATGATCACGAAGATGCATTTTTGGACTTATTGCGATAGTTTATTTAGGCTGAAAGCAAAGTAGGAAGATTTGATTAATATTTAGCTAAAGGACAAAATCTCTTAAAACTGCTTCTCGGGACCTCAAAAAGTTCATATCTTGGCATAACTCGCTTCACGATTTGAGACCTTTCTCGGACCGATATTTGGCATGTACTTCATACTTCATATCTTGAGAGACGTTCTTGAGATAAATGGTCTTCTCTTCGTTAATAGAGTTTCTTCACTTGGAGACTTTTGAGGGATACTCCAACTTTGTTGACCACGACTTCATCATTATTTCTTCAATCATTAATTGGGATTTTGTGATACAACGATCCGCCTCCTTTTTCGGACTTGGATCTATTTCTCCTCATACCTTGTTAGGGTCTTTTCGGATAGACTTCTCCATGATCTTTATGGGAGTTGATTGCTTTTCGTCGTGTGTCTTGATCCTTCATATTGATTTTGGGAATAATGCTTTTCACATCACCCTGGGATCTTTAGCAATAAAATGGAATCCTCATGCCTTGTTAGGGCCTTTTCGGACTCGCCAATCTTCGCGCCCCCCTTCATTAGTTATGTCTTGGCTATGAACTCTTATCATTACCGAGCAACTTTTAAACGATCTTGGGCTAGAAGCTAAGTTATTCAATAAAATCGTACGACCTTACTTATTGCATTTATTCATTTAAGGCGATGGGAGGAAAAGCTTATAATCACACCAAGTGTGCTTGTGCAAGAATACCGACTTATAATTGACTCTATCATTTCTCGTTCTCTACAATTTAAAATCTCAAGTAATGAGATTCGTGGATGCTTAGCCTAATAAACCAATTAAGGTCTACATGGTTAAGGATACTTGCTAGAATAAACTTGGATAAGTCTATTCGGGTTGAGTCAAAATAATCGCAACGGGCCTAATATGTCAAAGACTTCTAAACTAGCTACACCATTTTATTAATATTTTTGACTTTATTGTGGGATATATACATATGAAAGCAACGATAAAAATTTAAAAGTTACGACTATATGGTCAATTTTTATTTAAAAATTTGAAAAATGCTGAAAAAGATGATTTGCCGGTTAAATGAAAGCATTTTAATGGAAAAGTCCACTTAAAACTTCGATAGAAGTCTCCCCTACACTTAATATAAACATTATCCTCAATGTTTAAGCATGTGGGAAAAGTCTCCCCTACACTTATGACATTGTGCACGTTGGTTAAATCAAGTTAAGGAAGAGACGACTAAAGTGATCATTTTCAAATGTGAGTACGACGAAAATTGAATCACGATGGTTAAGAGATAGAACCGGATTGAGGATAACACGGGAGCACGGTTCTTCAAAGGTTCCAAAAGTGCATTCATCCCTGTAATCACATCACCACACAAACACAAACAACCTATATAGGTCCCCCTACACTTAGGAGGTAAAACAGAAAATGATAGATACTCGGGTTGCCTCCCGAGGAGCGCTTGTTTTTTATAACCGAGTCACGAGCCTGACTCGACCCAAAACTAGTTCATGGGAAACGTGGTGAGGGATGGAATCATCTCATGAGAGATGTCCTCACCAAAGTACAACTTCACTCGTTGGCCATGCACCTTAAAATTAGGTCCATTAGGTTGAGTGAGCTCAAGAGTACCATATGGAAAAATTTGGGCAATGGTGAATGGGCCAGACCAACGAGATTTGAGTTTGCCCGAAAAGATTTTTAACCGAGAGTTGAAGAGTAAAACTTTGTCTCCAACTTGGAACTCTCGGTTTTTAATCTTGGAATCATGAATGAGCTTAGTTCTTTCCTTATAGATCAAGGAATTTTCATAAGCTTCATTCCGGAGTTCATTAAGCTCATTGAGTTGGATTTTGCGTAGGTCACCGGCTTTGTTGATGTCGAAGTTAGCCCACTTTAAGGCCCAGTAAGCCTTGTGCTCCAACTCAATTGGGAGGTGGCATGCTTTCCCGTACACGAGACGATATGGTGTACAACCAATCGCAGTCTTGTATGCGGTACGAAAAGCCCACAGAGCATCATCAAGTTTATCGGCCCATGAGGCACGATGCTCTCCCACGGTTCGTTCAAGAATTCGCTTTAACCCTCGGTTAGAGATTTCAGCCTGCCCATTAGTTTGTGGGTGGTATGCGGTGGAAAGACGATGATTGACACCATACTTAGCCATGACTCTTGCGAATTGATCATTGCAAAAATGAGTCCCGCGATCACTAATAATGGCACGAGGCACACCGAATCTAGCGAATAGCTGCTTCAAAAAGTTACAAACCACCTTTGCATCGTTAGTGGGTAAAGCTTTCGCTTCAACCTATTTAGAAACGTAGTCAATGGCTACAAGGATGTATTTGTTTCCTTTAGATGAAGGGAATGGCCCCATAAAGTCGATGTCCCATACATCAAAGATTTCACATTCTTGTATGAAATTTTGAGGCATCTCATCTTTATGTGTGATCTTGCCTTGTCGTTGGCAAGCATCACAATGTTTAACCATTTCGTGAGCGTCACAATAAATGGTGGGCCAATAAAATCCCGAGTCAAACACTTTCTTTGCAGTGAAGTTAGGACCAAAGTAACCACCGGTGGGTCCTTTGTGGCAAGCTTCGACAATGTCTAAAGCTGCCGGTCCATCAACACATCGGCGAATAATCAAATCAGCGCATTGTTTGAAGAGATACGGGTCATCCCAAAAGTAAGTCTTAATATCTTTAAAGAACTTTTTCTTTTGTTGGGATGTTAACCCATCAATGAGAATTCCACCCGCCAAGTAGTTTGTAATGTCTGCAAACCACGGGGTCTCATCAAAATTCGAGTTGATAGACATTAAGGTCTCAAGGGGAAAAGAGTCATTGATCTCTTTGTTCGGATGATCCCCTTGATAAGGATCCTCAAGTCTACTGAGATGATCCGCGGCTAGGTTTTCAGCTCCCTTCTTATCACGAATTTCGATTTTAAATTATTGAAGTAGCAAAACCCAGCGAAGAAGTCTTGGTTTAGAATCTTGTGTAGTTAACAAGTACTTCAACGCGGAATGGTCCGTGTACACGATGGTAGTGGAAAGGACAAGATAGGGGCGAAATTTTTCAAAAGCATAGACAACAGCTAAAAGCTCTTTTTCGGTTGTCGTGTAATGCAATTGAGCCCCGTCATTGTCTTGCTAGCGTAATGGATTGGTTGGAAGTGTTTATTCACTCTTTGGCCCAAAACCGCTCCAATAGCAAAGTCGCTAGCATCGCACATCAACTCAAAAGGTAGCTCCCAATTAGGGGTAACCAAGACCGGTGCCTTAGTTAGCTTATCCTTAAGAAGGTTGAAGGCTTCAATACACTCTTTGGAAAAGATAAAAGGAGTATCTTTTTCCAAGAGGTGGGTCATCGGGCGAGCAATTTTAGAAAAATCTTTGATAAATCGACGGTAGAAGCCCGCATGACCAAGGAAACTTCTCACACCCTTCACGGTTGAAGGTGGAGGTAATTTGGCTATGACATCAACTTTAGCAAGGTCCACTTCGAGACCGGCTTTTGAGATTTTATGTCCTAGCACGATGCCCTCTTTTACCATGAAATGGCATTTTTCCCAATTTAGAACAAGGCGAGTGTCTTCACACCGCTTAAGCATATCTAAATTGGCAAGGCAAGCAGAGAAAGAATCGCCATAAACCGAGAAATCATCCATGAAGACTTCCATAGTTTCTTCAACCATGTCATGGAAGATAGCCATCATACACCTTTGGAACGTCCCATGAGCATTGCATAAACCGAAAGGCATTCTTTTGTAAGCAAATGTTCCGTAGGGACAAGTGAATGTGTTTTTCTCTTGGTCTTTTGGATCGATGGGAATTTGAAAATACCCGGAGAAACCGTCTAAGAAGCAATAGTAATCATTACCCGCTAGACGCTCGAGCATTTGATCCATGAAAGGAAGAGGAAAGTGATCTTTTCTCGTGGCATCATTGAGTTTGCGATAGTCGATACAAACTCTCCACCCAGTAACGAGACGAGTAGGAATCAACTCGTTGTGTTCATTGGGAACAACGGTTATTTCGCCTTTCTTTGGCACACAATAGACGGGACTTACCCATGGCGAATCCGAAATAGGGTAAATCATGCCGGCATCTAGAAGTTTGATAACCTCTTGTTTGATGACGTCATGAATTCGAGGATTAACCCTTCTTTGGCTTTGGATTGCGGGTTTAAAGTCATCTTCCATGAGAATTTTGTGAGTACAAAAGTTTGGATCAATTCCGCGGATATCGGAAATTTTCCAAGCAATTGCCTTCTTATGATCTTTAAGCACGGCGATAAGGCGAGATTTTTCTTCTTCTTTCAAGTCCTTAGCAATGATGACGGGTGACTTCTTCTTGTCTTCAAGGAACACGTACTCGAGATGGGACGGTAATTCCTTAAGCTCTAAATCTGGAGGATTTTCGATGGAAGGCTTAGTCAAATTCGGTTCATCGATAGCGATATCCTTGGGAGATGGTGAAGAAATATGGTCCTCATTGAGAAGTTTCTCAATGGTACGAATGTCTTCATCCCAAACGGTGGGAGAATCGTCATATTGTAAATTCAAATCTCCCAAAGTTGCTTCAAATTCAGTCAAAAGGAAATCACTTTCTCCAAATGGAGTTAGTGATGGAGCAATAGAGGCAACGGTCTCAACATTGGGAGGAGAGGTAAGAATACTTTTGCAAGCATCATTAAAGTGTTCTTCACAAATCAAGAACGTCGATACAATTAACACTCTCGTATGAATAAGGCTGTTTAGAAATCTTACCCATGTTGAAGACAATTTGATCGTCACCAACTCTCATGATAAGCTCACCCGCTTCTACATCGATGAGAGTGCGACCGGTCCTCAAGAATGGACGTCCAACGATTAATGGAACACGAGGATCCATCTCGTAGTCAACGACAACAAAATCCGTCGGGAAGGTGAATTTGTCAACGCCAACGAAAACGTCTTCGGCTATCCCCACTGGATAAGCAACCGTACGGTTAGCTAATTCCAAAGTCATTTTGGTGGGGACTAGCTCAGGGAGAGTTAATTGCTTCCAAACGCTTAGAGGCATTAAGTTGATACTAGCACCTAGATCGGCTAGGGCCATGCAATTCTCTACTCCCGGAAAGTTGCAAGGGGTTAAGAAGCGACCCGGATCACCAAGTTTGGTTGGCAATTTCCTTAAGAGAACCGCGGAGCAATTCTCGTTAAGTTAGGTATTAGCAATATCAAGAAGCTTTTCCTTGTCACTAAGAAGATCTTTAAACATCTTCGCATATTTAGGCATGTGAGCGAGAGCCTCAGCAAAGGAGATGTTGAAATTCAATTGTTTAAACATTTTGAGAAAGTTTGAAACTTGAATATCGTCCTTGCTTTTGAGCTTCTCTTTCCTCAACCTTGAGGGATAAGGTATATCGGAAGAAGAGGAAGGCTTTGGAATAGTAGGATCACTCACATCCTTGGGTGGTGGAGGGGTGGAAGTAAGAGGTGGAGGAATAGGAATAGTGGACTCGTTTTCCTTTGTCACAATCACCGGTGTAGGTGTAGGAAGCTCGGGTTCCTTTGTACCTTTTCCACTGCGAGTGGTGATTGCTTTCATCCCCCCTCTTGGATTAGCAACGGTGTTACTCGGAAGAGTACCCGAAGAAGAGGGTTGATTACCTTGGAAGAAACCAACCATCATGTCCCTTAGGTCATTCGTTTGACTACTCAAAGAGTTTCGCATATCGGCTCTAAGATCATTCCCTTGTTTCACCATATCGCCCTTCAAATTAATAATCTGGGTCTGCAGATTCTTCACCAACACATCATTCGTCCGCATGTACGTTTCGACCTCGTGGTTGAAAACGGTGGGTTGAGTAGGAGGAGGTGCTTGATAAGCAGGTGGTTGGTAAGGAGCGGGTTGGTAAACTTGAGTAGGATTTTGAGGTGGATATGGTTGTCTTTGAAGTGGTTGGTAAGGTGCTCGAGGTTGGTTTTGATTGGTTCGGTTAAGGTTTTGTTGTTGGTTTTGATTGGTTGGAGGAAAACCGGGCGGTGAAAGAAAGTTGGTGGAACGATAACTTAGCAAGTTACGGTCTCCTTGAGGGCGGGCTGGATAGCCTGCCTGAGGATAAGTACCGTATGCTGCGTTAACATTCTCACAAAGATAGTCTTGGGTAGAGGTACAAGTAGTGTAAGAGTGAGGACCCCCGCATATTTCACATGGTTGGCTTACAGCATTGACCTGAGCGTTTTGAGTGTTGATGCTTTTGGTATTGTTAGCAGTTTGGACAGCAAGTGATTCAATAAGCGAAGTAAGCTTATCAATTCTCTTGTCGTTGTCACTAGTGCTAGCACTAGCGGCATTGGTCCGAACACTCTTGGTTTGCACTCTAGACTTATTCTCAGTAATATCCCAAGCGGCATTAGAAGACTTAACCAAAATATTACCCCCCTGAGGCACTATTTAGTGAATCTTGGTCATTCATGCTTAAACCATTGTAAAAAGTATTAATTTGGTGCACTTTGGTAAAACCATGTTGTGGGCACTTTCTTAAAAGGTCTTTAAAACGGTCCCAAGATTCACTAAAAGTCTCATCGTACTTTTGTTCAAAATTAATGATTTCATTCCGCAAAGTGGTAGTACAAGAGGGTGGGAAAAAGTAGTTTATGAATTTGGTCTCTAAGCCCGTCCACGTAAGAATACTTTGTGGCGGTTCCTTTGCAAGCCAATGCCGGGCTTGTCCCTCTAAGGAGAAAGGAAAAAGTTGTAAGCGGATTACCTCTTGTGGGACCCCATTGAATTTGACCGTATTTGTGAGTTGAAGGAACTTTTTGATGTGGTCATGAGGATCATCAATGGTACGCCCCAAGAATGGTTGAGCAGAGACCATTTGAATGAAGCCGGATTTGAGCTCAAAGTTGTTGGCTGCAATCGCGGGTATGACAATAGGATCGTTGTTGCCCTCTACATGTGCTTGCAAAAGTTCGATCATAGGACGATTGTCCGGTAGAGGTTCATTGTTGTTATTATTCATGTTGTTTTGAGGTGGATTATTATTATTGTTGTGTACACCGGCCATGTCTAAGTTATCGAGAGTCTCGGGCTCGGGATAAGACGTTGATCGTGTACGCATGCACTTGCAAAATAAATAACAAAGCAGAAATCTTTTTGGTTTTTTATGTTTTTTAATTTTTTTGTATTTTTGAAAATTTTATATTTTTTAGGATTTTTGAAAAAAAAAATTATGATGAAAAAGTAACGTTCACGGTGAACGGATCCCAAAATCCAATTTTTTTTCACAAAAACCCGTTAATCCTTACGAAAAGAGCCGGCGGCGGCGCCATTTGATACAAGTGATTTTACTATGTTGAAAGTTCGTTTCTCGGTATCTTCTCGAATCGATCACGGTTCAAAGTGGAATAGTTGTTCTTGGTTACTAAAAAGGGGGTTGGTTATCTATTCTACTAAAAAGGATTAAATGCGTGAAGTGATAAAAATAAACTAAAAGCAGTTAATCAAAACAATTTAAACTTAAGCTTGAATCGAATTAAAGTTAAACAGTAAAAGCAGTACATTAAAATACCCTTACAGTAAAATACCTTTACTTGAAAAACAACTGATTCGAAATAGTTGAATGTTGATTCGAATTAAGTGCTTGATCCGGAATAATTAGCTCATCCGGAATATATTGTTCATGCGGAATAAAGATTTGATTCTGAATAAGCTTGACTCGAAATAATATGGTTCATGCGGAAAAAACTGCTCATTCGGAATATTTGCTTTATTCGGAATACATGCTCATCCGGAATAATCTGACAAAACTTTGGTTCGGAATATTTTGGCTCATCCGGAATATATGGTGATTCGGAATACTCGCTCACTCGGAATAATCTCTTAATTCGGAATATTAATCCTTCATGCGGAATAATTGACTGACTCGGAATAAAATGATGAAAAGCTTGATTCTGAATGTTTAACAAGAAAGATGCTTCATTCGGAATATCTGTTCATGCGGAATAATTAAGATGAAGGTTTGGTTCGGAATATCTTTCATGCGGAATAAATGAAACTGATCCGGAATAATTAGCTCATTCGGAATATAATGCTGGTTCGGAATAGATGGTAAAAAGCTTCGTTCGGAATATTTTGGCTCATCCGGAATATATGGTGATTCGGAATACTCGCTCACTCGGAATAATCTCTTGATTCGGAATATTAATCCTTCATGCGGAATAATTGACTAACTCGGAATCTGGGAAAGTCTTGAAGACGAAGAACAGGGAATAACAACAATACGATTTTAAACCAAAATCAACCAAGTTTTTAACCAAAGATTAAACAAAACTAACCACTAATAATCTACTAATGATGAACTTTAAATCAAATCAACAAAAACACAAAACCCACTTACTTTTGAAGATTAAAATCAACCAAATAAAACTTTAAAACTTTAAATCAACAAGAGAAAGATGAACAAGATTAAATGAAAGATTATATTGAAAGATTAAGGTTAAACAATCAAAAGGAAAGATTAAAACTTACAAGATTTGTGAAAACAAAGATGAAAAATCACCAACACCTTAATGGTGTTGGTTTCCTACGAAACAAAAAAAGGAAAATGAAAAACTTGCTCTAAACAATGAAGGGGACTCCTATTTATAGGACTTGAACTTGGTTGGTGAGTGGGCTTTTCTCCTTTCTTTTTTTCTTCTCGTCTTTTCAGTAAAGTTGATGTTTTCGATTCTGATTCGGGATTTGTCGATGAAAAAATTCAACTCATCTTTTAATTTCTTCGTTTAATAGACTTGAGTTCTTCGACATATGTAAATCTTCCATCTTTGGTCCTTTTCTTCGATAAATCTTCAAATAGGCCCATTGACTTCAAATCTTTTGCATCTCTTGGACAATAGACTTCGTCTTGAGTCTTTTTTCTTTGATAAAACCCGTGCAATCCCATGTTTTCTTCAATATTTATCCGGTTGGCTCTGAAAACACAACAAACACACAAACCACGCATAATTCCAAACTAATGATATAAAATACGCGTTTTGGTCTTGTTTTAGCAAGAAATAAGTGGTAAAAGGATGGGTGTTTTCACACCTATCAGTATTGTTGTCTTGACACAATTGTGAACTTGGCACGTTCGGTATTGAAGATTCTGAATGCTTGACAATCGCTCCCCCTCAATTGTTGACCCGTGTTCTATTGAAAGAGCTGTAGTCGTCGTTTGAGTAGTCGCATCGTCGAGTATGTAGATACCAATTGTAGATTGCTATGGTTGTAGAGATGATAGCTTCATAAAAACAAGACTTCTCTTGTTTTAACAAATAAATGCACTGAGGCGTACATATATTTGTGTTAGACCAAGTTATAAAGTAAACTTGATCCCTTACTAGGTTTTAAAGTAAACCTTGCCCGAGCAAAATTAATTCCCGTTGTGAGCCAAAGCTTTCATAAGAAATACTTGACTTTAATGTGAAAAGCGGGTTGTAGTCTGAAATAACTACAAGCCATTAGGGCATGTTTTATGAAATATTTACAACTTTTGTACGAACTCTATTTATGGCGCCGTGTCAATATTATTCAACATTTCTAAGGCCGTAAATATTATCGTACCAAAAGACATGCCTTTGAAAAATAAAGTAAAAATATTTTTGGATTTTTATGAATTTTTCAATTTTTATGGTTTTTGTATGGTTTTATATTTTTGTATTTTGCTTTTGTAAGGGTTAGCGATATCTGTTTTAGAACCATGCGGGGTTTGACAGTCCACCTTGGTAGTGCAAGAGGGAAACAACCTTCCTGTAGGAACCCATTTAAGATTAACTGATTTAAAAATCCTACCCGTGGGTTGCCACCTAAGATTGGTCTAGGCGACATGGTTTTCTTATGCACAACGGAAGACTTAGCTGTGTAAAACCTATTTCCTTTGGAACTCCCTCTGTTAGCACTTGAGTTCGGCTCCTTCAAGACTTTAGTAACACAAGCATCATGAATTGTCGTGAAGACACTTTTCATGCATACGGAACAAACACCGCGTTTGAGGTCCGATTGAGATCTAGAAATCCTAGGTCTAGCTTGTATCGTTTTCTTAGATGCATCTAGATAGTTATTATTAGGCATGCTATTCAACCTATGTTGTGGCATATTCTTAGAACTATAGTCTTGTTTGTAGGCTTTTCATAGGCTGGTTTTATCACATTAGGCCTAGATAGTGGAGTGACTGGTCTAGAACTATGAACCATATCAACTTGGGAGGCAAACCGTGGTCTCGAGGATTTTGGTAGCTCGGATCTAAATGCAGTCCGTTGTCGAACGGACTGATTTTTAGGCGGTTTCCCCAAGATTGATGGTTTTTCAAGCTTAGTGTCCACACTAGTGCCCTTAATTTTCCTTAGCTCGTTTTTCAAAGCAACTATAGTGTAGAAACTAGAAGGGGGGGTTGAATAGTTTCTCTTCGATTGGTGACCAAATTAAAATTACTTTCAATTTGGTTTGTATCAAAACTATCTTTTACTTGAAGCTAAGTTGCATAATGATTAGGTTCAATTGAAATGCACTAGCAAGGATAATAAGCAAGTATAATGATAATGAAATAACTAAAGAGTAAGGAAGGAGACAACCTAGTGGGAAGACACCAAGATTTATAGTGGTTCGACAACGAGGCTCTATCCTCGTTTCTACTCCACTCCTCGAGTACACCTACTCGAGATTTCCACTATATCCACAAGCTCCCTTCTCGGCGGAGAAAACCTTACATCGTTGCTTACATTATTTTCCGACACTAAGCTAAATGTCGAGACCTAATCTTTAGCTAGGACCAATCTACAAGACGTTGCCTACTTCACAATTTAACGACACAAGGCTAGATGTTGGGTTCTAATCTTAAGGTAGAACCAATCGTCACGACGTTGCCTACTTCACCATTTTACGACACAAGGCTAGATGTCGAGTTCTAATCGAAAGCTAGAACCAATCTTCACGACTCTTCACTTTGAAGCTAAGTGAGAACTTCACATAACACAACTACTAATCACTTTAAAGTTTAGTGAGAACTCACAAGACACAACCACATCACTTTATAGTTTAGTGAGAACTCCAAATCAAATCTATTACAACTCAACTAGACTTATCCAAGTACACACATGTAGCTTGGATTTACACAACACAAATCCAAGCAAACACATATGCAATGGATGTACACAACAAATCCAAGTATCCACAAATAACTTGGATGAACACAACTAGTCCAAGTATTCATAAATACATTGGATTGACCTAAAACAAAAAGGGTATCATGATGAATATGACTAGCTCATAGATTCATCTTTATCACTGTACTAGTGAGTGAGTGATCTTCTCATTGGACATGGTAAAGGAGGGGATCAAGAGGATAATCATATGTGAACATCCTTAACAGTTTAAGTGATCATTTACTAATGATTATGCTATAGAAAATAGAAAGAGGGCTGACAAAAACGTCCAAGAGGCTTGCTGGAAAATGAGATTTGACCCACTATTTAAAGGAGACAAAGTTACAACGGATCTATAACGGCTACTGTGCGCGGTACCTTATCTCACCCCGCGGTACCATATCGCTAAGGTACCGCGTAGGTACTTAAGGTACCGCCACTAGACTCCGCTCCGTTTTTTATCTTTTAGTGGGGTGGGAATATCTGAGGTATTTGAACCCTTCAAAGGATATTCTAACAGCATTTGGAATATGCCATTTTAAAATTTTCATTTTCCATTTTAATAAAACATTTTCTAAAAAAGAAAGTTTATTAAAAAGTCTTTTGTCTTATTAACAAAAGTAAGTTTTAAGGATAATCATTTTGATGATCACTAAGTATGATTAAGAAAGGTTAGTGATATGATTATTACCTTGATGATAGTGTTAGTTAAATAATTCATTTTGTGTTTTACACTAAATGTGTTGTATGGTTTGTTGTGATCAAAACTAAGAAAGATTAGTTAACACTAATAATGTTTTTAGGCATCACTTGCATTAACAATCTCCCCCTTTTTGATTACGACAAACGATAAACTCATTTACGTAGAAACACAAACTATGGAATTATTAACTAGTTTATCACTATCATTTCTCCCCCTTTGTCGTAGCAAAAAGGTTAGCATAAGTCTCTGAAGAACATCGAACTTTGCTAGTAGCTCCCCCTTGGTGGTTGCTCCCCCTTGCTTGGGGCACCAATTTTGTGAGCTAAGGTGACATGCTACACAAAGGTTAGTAGAAAGGAAAGAAACACCAATGTATATATGATCACTACCTACTAAGTAACTTGAGAGGGAGAAAGAGAAGAAATCTCAAATTAGAAGC
Source organism: Glebionis coronaria (assembly GCA_025667525.1). Classification (NCBI taxonomy): domain Eukaryota; kingdom Viridiplantae; phylum Streptophyta; class Magnoliopsida; order Asterales; family Asteraceae; genus Glebionis; species Glebionis coronaria. The sequence continues at coordinate 461,035,706 of CM046876.1, read as the reverse complement.
AAGTATTTTGCTAAGTATGTCCAAAGAGGTAATTGACAAAATCAAACTTCAGTCCAATGAAGATGATAAGCTTGTCAATGGGTTAAAGCTTTAGAATTGATGGAATCACCCATAAGCAATTGTAAAAAGTTAACCAAGATCAACTCAAAATAGAACTAATGAAATAGCACACAAATAACACAAAGGTTACACAAAGAGAAAAAATACAACAAAGAAGATAGTCATACACATAGTATGAGTATCTAAAAGCAATAAATATGGAAAGTAAACCACTAAGCATAAGCTAGTCTAATAGTGATATTTTCCAAGATTGCTAAAAATAAAATAAAACTAAAAAGACGACGATGCATCATTCGAAGTTTTGTCCACCAGAACGAAAACTTGAATAGGAGGTCGAGTGAGGAGGAATTTAAGAAAATTTAACTTCTCATACACATGAGCAAGTTCAATTTGTTGAAATCGGCAACAATCACACGAGGATCCATGATGCAACACAAAATCGTTTGATAGGGGGTATGGCATCAAACTTAGGGTTTGGTGGTGGTGGGGTAAAGGGTTTGGGAGTGTTTTCACAATGCCTTGTGAGGTTTGGGAAGGTTGAAAGGTCATTGAGTTGAGGGGTATTGAAGGATTGTGGTGGTGGTGGAACATTTTCTTTTGCTCCGGTTATGGGGTTTATGGTGTAAGTCTCATTCCAATACTTGATTGGAGAGAAGGTAGGGTTTTTGGGTGGTTTGGACGAAGATGGTTCATTCTTCTTAACCCAAACGGGTCGAACCGAGATTTTCGGTTTCTTTGAAAGCTTGGATGAAGAAGCTTTGGGTGAGAGGGGTTGTGACAAAGAAATGTCAAGGTTAGGAATGTAGGAGTTAGGCATTGTGAGAGTGTGAGAATGATATCTCAAGGTTATGTGAGAGTGAATTCTCAAGGTTGGGAAGGTGTGAGAATGAAATCTCAAGGTTGGGGTATAAGTAAAATGTAATCAAGGTAAGAATTTGAATACAAAATGAGTAGTGTCAAGGAATGTTTAGTCAATTTGAGTAAACAAGGAATCTTGACTGGGAATAGGGTTTTTAAAAGTTTTGACCAAAAAATCGTCAAAAGCCACTTTCTGGCCGCGGTACCTTATAGGGGCCGGCGGTTCCATATCACTAAGGAACCGCGGGTCTTTAAGGAACCGCGTCCAGTGGACTTTAAACCATGTTTTTCCTGGGTTTTGGGAAAAACTAAGACTTTTTCAAAAAGTTGCAAATCTTGGAATTTTACCTCTATTAGAACCAAAATATGCTAGGGTTGCATAAAGCAACACATTCACAAAGAATGTCTTGACAAAGGGTGACAAAATAATTTAGATATCATTTTGAACCTATTTTAGTCAAGTTTAGGGGTTGTGATAGATTTAGGTTCAATTTTAATTTCAAATTAAAGTTGATTAGTGTGCACAAAAGGGTAGAATCACACAAAGCTAAATCCATAAGTCAACAACATGAAACATTCATTAATGAGGCAAGTACAAAGACAAATAAAACTAACTAATACATAGCTAGCTTATCATTAAATCTAGATAAGTAGTTTTCTTTGGCTTGTTGTTGAAAACTCTTATTATGAAAAAACTCCATCATTCATCTCCTAGGAGGAGGCATGGAGAACAAGGCAAGCAAGAAGTCTTGCAAACCCCTATGTAGTCCATACATATCCATCCTTAGGTTATGGATGAGGAAGTGGTTGTAGAGACAACATGGACATCTAGGACCATGAGTTTGTTGAAACCCAAAGTAAGGATCACCCAAGAGGAGGGAAAGAGGGACACCCAAAATTGAGATGTTTGAGTTGGGTGGAGGTGGAGGAGGCAAGTTCTCCAAGGGTGATGTGGGTGAAAGTGGAGGCATGTTCCCCAAAGGGGAAATGGGAGAGTGTGGAGGTAAATCCTCCAAGGTTGGTGAAATGGGTGAGTTGTGAGGGGTAAATGGTGAAGTCACCAAAGAGTCATCAAAGTCATTCCCAAAAGGAATGTTTTGGATTGGTTGAGGTTGTGTGGTCACTTCCAAGGGTGCACTTGGAGTGAAGGGTGAAGAAAGCTCATTCATTCTAGAGTTGAATGAAGAGGAGGTAGAACCAATGAAGTGGTTAGTACCATGGGTGGATGAAGTCTTGCATGGTGCAAAAGGTGGGGAAGGTGATGAAGAAATGAGGATAGGAGCATTCTCATTCTTAGGTGTGTGGAAAGGTGAGGAGTTAGGCTTAGCTACCTTAACCCTTATTTTGAGTGTTTTCCTTGGGGTGGAGGTCTTGGAAGTGTTTGAGGTTTTGGTACACACCATGGTTGATTAGGGTGGTTTAAGGTTTAGGGAAGTATGTTTGATGTGTGAAGAACATGGCAAACAAGGTGGGTTTAAATGGGTGAGGGGATGATCCAAACTAGTAATGGGTTAAAATCATTTTAGGTGAATAAGGAATTTAGGTAACCTAGTTTAGGAAATGTGCAGTTTATTACTGAAAATCATGCAAGGTTTACACAAAATTAAGAAAACAGTGTAAAGCAAAGATGCTGTCGTGCACAGTGACCGGCGGTTCCTTATCTAGGACCGGCGGTACCTTATCGATAAGGAACCATGGGTCGATATGGAACCGCGACCAGAAGGTTTTCAAAAATTTCCCTTCCCAGTTTTTGATAAACCCAGATTTTTCCCAAAAGTTTCACAAGCCAAAGTTAACTACAGATCATAATCTAATAAGCTAACTATCAAAAGGCATGCACAAAGCTATGTAAAACACAAACATTATTGCATAAGCAACATTAAGGATCAAAATAAATAGTAATCCAAACATGCAATCATAAGTTAATACACAACCAAGATAAAATAAAATGTTTAACAATACATGTTTACCAACATGTATTCTTTGAAAAGCTTCAAAGCTTTCACCTTCTCTTCTTCCCCAATCCCTTGATCATATTCCCCAAGAACTTGAAACCTTTTCTTGATTCAACCCGGTGTTCGTGCAATTCCCCTCGAGTTCTAAGGTTTTCACGGTAAAGATGCTCCATATTGAGATCTTCCGGTACTTCACTAGAATGATGAGGGGGAGGAGCTAAGTCTTCAAATTCATCCTCGAATAAGTTTGAGGATGGATGGGAATTACTCGAAGAGTGGAAATGAGAACTAGTACCTATGCCATCACCATCACTTGTTGGCATGTCCATGTCCTCATCATCCATCTCTTGATGAACAGATTTTCTGGATCCTCGATCACTTCTTGTCTTTCTTGCATATGCCTCTTGAATAGGCAACATAACCCGATGAACCGGGTAGAAGCGAGAAAGATCAAGGTGGGGAAAATCATGAGCAACCCTTTTGAAAAGGCGAGTTAGAAGCATAGCATAGGGAAGGTTTGTCTTAGGCTTCGAAAGGGCATAATTGATTCGTCGAGCGATATAGAATGCCAAGTTTTACTTGGTGGATGTAAAGATGCAACTCAACATATGCACCATACACGCTGGGATATGATCTCGGTTTCCACCAAGACAAAAGACATTCTCCCTAAGGATATTAGCCCATTGAACCATAAAATCCTTAAGGTCGCTAGAGAGCACTTCATATCGATTCACATTTCGTACATTTGAATGAAGGCTTCTCACAACGTTACCATCACGCTCTTTCGAGATGATTTCAAGAATGAACTCTAGATCAATTTCGGTGAGGTCATTTGGAGGTTTATCGAAGGATTCCGAGAGAGCATCAAGTCTCCATTTATCCGTAAAACGACAAGTGCCTTCATATGGCACACCGAGAATTTGACCAAAGTCTTCAAGAGAGTATTGAATTAATTGATCATTCAATACGAACCGAATGAAGATTTCTCCATTGTATTCAAGCATGGAGTAGGTGCTAAAGAATTCAAGAAGGAATAAGGGGTAAATATCTTCTTCTATGTTGAGCAAGCAATCAAACCCCGAAAGCTCAAACATAGATTGGATATAGACATAACCCGTTATTTCCTTGTCAACGACTCTACCCTCATGGAAACAACGAGTGGAAAGGGATGGAAACGCGTTTTGAAGTTGGGGGGAAGCATAGGTTTGGGAGATGTCGGGCATATAATCTTTAGTTAATTGATGATCTTTTTGATATTGAGAAGGCATGATTAAGTACCTAAATACAAACACAAGACAATATTTTTCCAATCACTCATGTGAAAAATAAAAAGGAAAATGAAAAATGAAAATGTGTTATATCAATTTCTTGACAAACATAGGATTGAATCCATATCATTTTCATGTTCACAATATGTCTATTCCATCATTAACCAAGAACACATGATCTATGTTAGATCAACAATAGATTAGAACATTGGTTTTTCAAAACAAGGTTTTTAGGTAAGCATTAACTATGTCATTACCTACTTGTTCATGGGTTCATCTCAAATCCATCATTTAACCAAAATCATTTAGCCAAAATTCGGATTTGTTCTACAAGTGGGTTTTAGTGAAATCTTAATGAATATCAACCTAAGGAATCATAGTAAGATTACCATGTCAACCCACATTCCTATTAAGGTTTTAATTCAATTTCAATTTTAAAAATCCCCAATTATGAAAGGATGAACCCTAGAACAAAATAGATGAAATTGAAAGAAAATACTTACAATTAATTGATGTTAGATGAAGGATGAGTGAAACCCACAACTTGGAATCAATTAATTTGAGTGATTGAAGGTTTTGGAAGCTTCAACAATGGTGGAAAAGGTAAAACCCGTCGGCTGTGTGTTTTTGGGAGAGAGAGAGTTTGGTTTGAAAAAGAATAAAAAAATCAAACTGGCGCTCTGACAAAAGTTACTGCACGCGGTACCTTATCGATAAGGAACCGCGGGTTTGAGCCGCGGAGATAAGGAACCGCCTACAGAGGCAGGTTTTTATCTCTAAAAAACGCCAAATTTTGAAAATCCAGTTTTTCTAAAATACTTAAAATTAAATCATGAGCCTTTTAGAATATCATTAGATCATCATAACACTAAGAAATATGCCTTAATGAAGGATTACGAGTTAAATCAAGATCGAAAAGAACCGAAATGGACAAATGACTACTCGTAGCAAAACGACTAAGTGGAGAGAAGTCAAGAGAAGTGAATCAAGACTAGGATCAATGCTCAAGGGATTAATGACAATCTTCAAGTAGTTGTAACGAAGAGCTTGTGTCATATATAGTGGTTTAAGACGTGCCTTTCCGGCGAAACGATAAACGGCTTTGGTAATGAATAAGCACAAAGCAATTATTCAAGTATAGACTAAGATCACTTTCAATAATAGTCTTAGTCTAAACTAAAATATGAGCAAGGTATTAATTCACTTTCTCTCCCACAAAGGGCCTACTAACCGTATGGGTGCAAACCATGGAAATCATGCTTGATACTTTAAGCTTCTACTAACTCACTCTACATCACCATAGTGAGTCAAGTATCCAAGCAATGAAGGTTTGAGAGGATAAAAGAAAAGAAACACAAACCACAAATAAATGTCAAGGCAAGGATGCCGAGAACAAGCACATAGTCAAGTAATGATCAAAAGAATGATCAAAGGGCGTGTGGAAGAACGAAAGCGTACCTTGGCCACAAAGAGCAATCCATGAAGGAATAAGTGCTATGCCCAATTAATGACTATGATGAGTACTAAGTCTTCAAGGACTAGTATCATTCCCAATCATCTTGGTATCATCATTCAAAGATGTTAAAGATCAATGAAGATGATTCTTCTAAAAGTGCAAGTAACTCAATCCATAACCAATTAATTGATTGATCTTCATGAGTACCTACACAAAGCAAGATGCAAACTAGTAGATACATTTCAAGAGTATATCTAAAATGCATAAAGGCTAATAATCTTAAGTGGGATGCAATATTATCAATTAAAAGACCTATTTTCAAAGAAAACATAGTTTTGACCAAAGAGAAACTTTAGTACAACTAGACCTTCTAATTTGAGGAGACAATGGATCGATCCAAGTTTCAAAGTACAATATACTTCAAAGATATTGAGGGACCATCTCTCTGATACCAATTGTAGAAACTAGAAGGAGGGGTTGAATAGTTTCTCTTTGATTGGTGACCAAATTAAAATTACTTTCAATTTGGTTTGTATCAAAACTATCTTTTACTTGAAGCTAAGTTGCATAATGATTAGGTTCAATTGAAATGCACTAGCAAGGATAATAAGCAAGTATAATGATAATGAAATAAGTAAAGAGTAAGGAAGGAGACAACCTAGTGGGAAGACACCAAGATTTATAGTGGTTCGACAACGAGGCTCTATCCTCGTTTCTACTACACTCCTCGAGTACACCTACTCGAGATTTCCACTATATCCACAAGCTCCCTTCTCGGCGGAGAAAACCTTACATCGTTGCTTACATTATTTTCCGACACTAAGCTAAATGTCGAGACCTAATCTTTAGCTAGGACCAATCTACAAGACGTTGCCTACTTCACAATTTAATGACACAAGGCTAGATGTCGGGTTCTAATCTTAAGGTAGAACCAATCTTCACGACGTTGCCTACTTTACCATTTTACGACACAAGGCTAGATGTCGAGTTCTAATCGAAAGCTAGAACCAATCTTCACGACTCTTTACTTTGAAGCTAAGTGAGAACTTCACACAACACAACTACTAATCACTTTAAAGTTTAGTGAGAACTCACAAGACACAACCACATCACTTTATAGTTTAGTGAGAACTCCTAATCAAATCTATTACAACTCAACTAGACTTATCCAAGTACACACATGTAGCTTGGATTTACACAACACAAATCCAAGTAAACACATATGCAATGGATGTACATAACAAATCCAAGTATCCACAAATAACTTGGATGAACACAACTAGTCCAAGTATTCATAAATACATTGGATTGACCTAAAACAAAAAGGGTATCATGATGAATATGACTAGCTCATAGATTCATCTTTATCACTACACTAGTGAGTGAGTGATCTTCTCATTGGACATGGTAAAGGAGGGGATCAAGAGGATAATCATATGTAAACATCCTTAACAATTTAAGTGATCATTTACTAATGATTATGCTATAGGAAATAGAAATAGGGCTGAGAAAAACGTCCAAGAGGCTTGCTGGAAAATGAGATTTGACCCACTATTTAAAGGAGACAAAGTTACAACGGATCTATAACGGCTACTGTGCGTGGTACCTTATCTCACCCCGCGGTACCATATCGCTAAGGTACCGCGTAGGTACTTAAGGTACCGCCACTAGACTCCGCTCCGTTTTTTGTCTTTTAGTGGGGTGGGAATATCTAAGGTATTTGAACCCTTCAAAGGATATTCTAACAGCATTTGGAATATGCTATTTTCATATTTTCATTTTCCATTTTAATAAAACATTTTCTAAAAAATAAAGTTTATTAAAAAGTCTTTTGTCTTATTAACAAAAGTGAGTTTTAAGGATAATCATTTTGATGATCACTAAGTATGATTAAGAAAGGTTAGTGATATGATTATTACCTTGATGATAGTGTTAGTTAAATAATTCATTTTGTGTTTTACACCAAAAGTGTTGTATGGTTTGTTGTGATCAAAACTAAGAAAGATTAGTTAACACTAATAATGTTTTTAGGCATCACTTGCATTAACATATAGCAAAAACCTTTTCCTGACCTTGAGCCTTTAAATTCTCATTCTCTTTGAGCAATATATCTTGGGATACCAACTTAGATTCAAGCAACTTAATTTGTTTCGAAAGATTATCCTTTTCAGCTTTAGAATCTATAACTTTTTGATCCAATTTTTGTTCAAGAACAACTTTTGACTTTTCAAGTTTTTCAAAATATGTTTGAAATTTGTCCGTTTTCTTCGAAAATTCAATTTTGGCATCTTCAAGAGCTTTAGATTGATGAGCTAAGATCGTTTCAAGCTCTTTAATCTTCGAATCAGAATCGGTTAGTGAAGCAGTCATAAAGCATGTATCATGATTACTTACAACACTTTCAGAATGCTCAACATACGGTATTTCATCGGAATAAACATCATATGAAACATTCGATTGTACCGTATCTATAGGTTCTTCGTCATAAACGGAAATGTTGTCATCATAAGAGATGTCTGTAACGTTCCCTGACGTGCTGCTAGTATCATGATGTGATTCTATGCAAATGCAATCTTTATCAGCTTCCAATTTGTCAACCGTATGATCATTCTCCTCTTGCATCTGCATCATAGAATCTTGCACTCCACTATCGTACTCTTGCTGAAGTCGGGATCTTTCATAAATCAACGACGAGACCAATGTCATGAATTTCAACAGTGTACCACGGAACTCTTGAACCTCTGTATGTGTGTATTGAAGAAATGACTGACATATCCCTGAATCAGACTTAACAATGTTGAATTGGAAGAAGTGCGTAAGTTGTGTCACTAGAGCTTTATATGCAGATACTGATGCAGAGTGATTAAAGTGTTCTTTGTGAAGTTGCTCAGCTAGTTGGTTCAAGTTGAGGAATATTGAGTCGATGAATGTATAACGATCTTGAACAAAGAGTGTCACAAATTCACTTCCTCCTTGAAACCATGAAAGGGTTACAAGATGAGACTGAAGTAGTCGAAATAATGTTATACCACTTTCTCTAGCTGTATTTTGCATTAGATGCAATTCTCCCTCTTGAGATGTCGAATTCAACGATTCCATTGAAGTTTGATGTGAAGATTTAGAAAACGTTGATCGAACAATGAGAGAAAGTAAATGTGTTTGTTGTTGTGAGTTGAAGTCGAGAAACAATGTTAAAATCCCCTAAAATATGTTCTCGATAAACCAAAAATTCCAAGTCAAAATTACACACGATCGAAATTTTTTAAGGAATATTTTTGGATTGTCGGAATGTTGATCGGAAAGTTGTCGGAATAAGCCTATCGGAATACCCTTGATCGAAATGTCCTGGAATACTCTTGATCGGAATGTCCTAGAATACTCTTGATCGGAATGTCCTAATTGGAATACCAAATTGGAATATCAAATCGGAATATCAAATCGGAATACCAAATCGGAATACCAAATCGGAATATCAAATCGGAATATCAAATCGGAATACCAAATCGGAATACCTAAACCGTATTCCGATTACACTGATCGGAATAACTATAAACCCTTTTCCGATGACCTGATCGGAATAAATCCCACTTTTCTCAGACAAAACTCAACCAATTCGTGATTTTAAGCCAAAAAATGATCAAAACACCCAAAATTTTTGTGTTTTTAGCCAAAGTAACAATACCAAATCACTACCACAACTATGTAGATGATTTGTATCAAGAAAAAACCGTAAAAAACACAAAAAAAAAAATTGGTTCGTGTAAAATGGATCAAAATAGGCGTATGAATCAAGAACATAAACACATAAACAATACAATCATCCCATGGCTCTTGATACCATTTGTAGGATATGTAAATATTGCTTATGTTTTTAGAGAGAGAAAGAGATAGAGAGATGGTGGAACACACACTTCTAGAGAGAGAAACAAATGTTTACTATGTGTAAAATGAAGAACCACACACCCTCTCCATCTAAGGAGAGGGTTTATATACCCACGCCCTTCTCATGGGCTTGGGCTTACATTTGGGCCGGCCTACACATGTTGTAGGCTAGGCTTGGGCTTGTTTATTAAATAACAATGTCTAGACTACGAGCTACTATTTAGTATACTGTTGGAGTGACCGAATCTTCCTAAATACGTAAAAACGTATTTCCAACAATCTTAAGCATAAATTCAACAGTGAAAGAACGTCTATAAAATTCAAGGAAACTAGAATCCAATCTACGGTGAATATGATGGATATTCTCTTCTGTGTAAGAAATGCACCCTGCATCACACAGAAATTTGCACCATCTAGTGTCGGATTTTCAACATAGTAGACTATTGGACAAGGATTTGTAAGGGCAAGTGGCCTTATAAATCATATGTTTGGTAGGATGATTCTGTATTTTATAGGGAATAAAATATCATCTTCTATTTAAGCATCGTTCGTCTCCAGAAAAATCGTATTCCTAGATATTATATACAAAACGTCTTACATACGCCAACATGAGAAGGAAACTTAAGGGTATAATAAATATATTAAATACGAATATTTGTTTATATTCGTGTTATGTCAGGAATTTCTAATTCAATTATTTACATTCTATTTATTTGATTGAACTAGGACGCTTCTTCAGTCAAATGAATAAATATAAATCACCAAATTTATAATTTCTTCCTTGCATAAAGTTGGACGCATCTTTATGTTAGTAAGAATTTATAAATGGACTTAAAGATATTCGATATAAGACAAGTGTAGACTTAATAAATCATTAGAATATTAAATAAAAGAATACGTATATTACTATATATTGGAAGATACGCCAATATTCGTCTTAAATTTGGAATTTGTACATACTTGGAAGTTGAAATATTCCATTCAACTCGAAGAAACTCTGAAATCTTTATATTATTAAGTCATCTGACTTACTAGTTCAACCTGAATTTCCTCCATGGAAATAGGAAAGAACAATGAGGATTTTGTTACTTCAAGTAGACATGATGCCATCCGGATCATTGTCAATTTAGAGCTGCGGGATTTAATCCTATTTAGGAAATTGATAATATGGAAACTCTGACAAGATTATATGTGAAATAATTTGTTGACATAGAGTATCAATATCTATCATATAAGATCGTGATGAGTGTTTCACATCTTGATCCTAAAAGTATACTCAAAATTAGTGTGTTATACTTAAATAAGTATACTAATGTGTTAAATGGAAGAACTATCCAAATACTAAACTGCATACTCAATGTATGTGTTATAAGTTTTGGAAAGAACACTTACCATTGAAAAAAAAAATTCCCGTGTAACAACAGTTTTCATGCTAGAATTAAAGCAATACTATTTGAAGCACTCTATCGAAAGAAGTGCCATTTATGTATATGCTGGGCTAAAGTTGGAGATTTCCAACTTACGAAACCCAAAATAGTTCATGAAACTGTTATATTAGAATGGAACTTCGTAGAACGTTAAATTATGTTAAGTATCTGCTGGATTAAAATAGTGATTCAAGATAATCCGAGAGGTTATTTTGATGAAAATTTCTCACCATAAATGAGAAACTACACCATATTAAACAGTATCTATTTGAGAAGGATGTTTTCTCTATCAATTACCCAAATTGATTTTGAAAAATGCGATAATCAATTCAAGAGTTTGAATTGAGCAGTGGCATATTGACTTTAGCTTCCCAAAGAACTCAGTAATAATCACAATCCTTTTCATATTTTGGAATTTAAGGACGATTTATGTGATTAACTGGCATGTTTTCAATATTTCATTTGGTATTAAACTAAATTCTTATGAGGTAATAAAATGATGTTGATCCCTAAAATATGAATAATATTTCATATATAACCATTTTTGATAAAAATGATAATAGAAGAGATTGATTTAAAACTAAATACCAACAGTAAAGCTATTTTCTTGATATGTGAATAAAATTCTAAGAAAGAATTTGAACACCTAAGAGCTATGTTTGCCCTTGATATGTTATATTACCATTTTAATCTCGGACGAGATTTATTTAAGGGGGAGAGACTATGACAACCTATAAATTTCACATCTATGCTATTTGCTATGATTATATGAGTATGAAATTTGGCTAGAAATTTTTGCTTTTTATGCCTTACTTGGTAAGATGAATTGTTTTCTCACAACCTGAACTGCCACTTTAACATATACCTATATGTTGGAAATACAATGTGTATATATCAAGTCTAAAGTTATAAAAGTGTTATAATAAGTTCAATATTAATAATAACATCTTAAATGTAACCATGATGCCCTAACTTCCCTTAGAAACCCTAAAATCCATATAAATGAGTTGTAAACTCAAGAATGATAAACTATGTGTTAGCCCTATATTTTATATAGTCGAACAAGAATGTAATAGGTCATCTTAGTCGTTAATGGTCTTGTATTGTAATAGGTTAGTCGGGTTAACCGGGCTTGGACTTTAAGCTAATATTGTCTAAGTTAGGGGATATATGCCCAAGTGTAAGCCAAGCCCGGCCCAAGGAAACAAGCCTATGAGCCCACCAAGCTCATGGGTATATAAACCTTCTTCCATGTGTGGAAGAGGGTGTTGGTTCATTTTACTTTCTCTCTCTAGTAAACATTAACCTTCCACCATTCTCTCTAGTTTCTCTCTCTAACTTTCTTCTCTTTCTCTTTCTAAATCTACTCTAAATCTTGTGTTATGGATTGAAGTGGGATTAACATTCGGTATCAAGAGCCTATAGTAGATAGGTGATTGAAGATTTGTGGTGTGTTTTCATTGGATTCGTGAGTTTTGATTGATCTTTACCCAAGTTTCAAAATTTTTTCGTGTTTTTGTTATTTCAAGTGATCCATATATATTCTACATAGTTGGTAGAGATTTGGGTGCTTTGGTTTGGTTAAAATCACGAATTTCTAGTCAAAAATTTCATTTTTTACCTAAAGTTTCAGAACAGTACACTTATTGCGACAGCATTACCTTGCTTTCCATCGCAATGGCTAGGGTTTATGTATTGTGATCAATATTGCGACCAATATTGCGATAGGTTCTTGTTTGAGAATTATTTCTTGGGACATTGTGACAGATTACTTTTGGACATTGCGACAGAATTACTTTTTGGACATTGCGACAGATCTGACATTGCGATAGACATGACAATGCGACAGACCTGTTATTGCGGCAAGGTGTTATTGCGATAGATTGGATATTGTGACAAATTAGTTATTGCGACAGTCGTCATTGCGATGCTAAATTTTGTTCAAGTACTTTTTAGACTTAGCCACTATTTAGACTAGTCCCGGAACATAGTTTACAAAAAAAAAGAGTTTTTTGGCGGGAAAACCATTGTAAAATTTATTTTTTCCTAGATCATTTTTAGGCCATTTAAGCTTCGATTTTAAATTTTGGCGATACCAAAAAAAATTCGATCAAAAATTCGAATTTTCGGACCAAAATTCAAATTTTTAGGACATTTTAGGTTTTATTTTTGTCAAAAATTTTCACTTTTCAATTTTTTTCCCTACTAGTTATTGGCTATTTCGAACTCGATTTCAAAATTTGACGATTCCAAAATTTTTGGTCTACCATTATATTCGACTGAAGAATTTATTGTCGGACTGAGAAAAAATTTGGAATTTTCAGAATTTCAATCACAATCACATCACAACACATCTACTAAGATCCATAATCCATACACATCATATCCTCTTTGAGACATCTGTTCAATGGACATCTTCGCAGATTCAACAACAACAACGTCCATGACTGAGATGAATAAAGAGAAGATGCAGAATCCAAAGGTGCAGACAAATACTAAGACTCTAATCAGTAAACCTTCTAACAAGGATTCTACAACCAAAACCGTTCATGTAATCAAATACAAGATGTCGAAAGCAAAAGAAAGATGCATGGAACACATAAAGTTGCTTCAGTCACACCTTCAGGTTCTTTCAAGAGAAGACCTAAAAGGCACTCGTCTTGAAATTGGATTCAAACGGGTATTCGCTCTACTATTTGGTCAAGATGTTGAGACATTCACCAAAATGATGCTACTTAATATGAACCATCTTCAATAAGAACTTGACAGAGATGATTTTCACGAGCTTATATCCATGGATGTCCTTTTAGCTCTCAACAATCAGTTTCATCAATTCATTGACTCAAGCGACTTATCCAACAACGATCGAGAGTTCGCAAGTACATACTTCACCAAGTATACTCTCGTAGATCTTCAAGCATTCAAAGAGACATTTCTTCAATATATGAGTAATATAAAGAAGTCAATTGCTGAAAGAACACGCCATCAAAGGCAACTTGAAAGAAGGGTGAATCAAAGACTGATGCAGACGAAAGAGAACAATGTCGATAGTGGTCAAGCATTGGATGCTTATTCGATTGATACAGAAAGCAGCGGTGCAGAATTAGAAACTCATCATACCAGCACAAGCTCAGGGAACGATACAAAAGCTGTTGTTACAGCTATCGGACCCAAATGTGACAATGAGCTAATGGCTAAGGTACAATTAACAACTGATTATAAGATGCACGAGCTTGAAACTTTGTTAGGTCAAAAGACAAAAGATTTTGAGGATGCCAAAATCGATTTTTCAAAGAAAAATAACAAATTTGAGGCTTATTTTGAAATACTTGAAAAAGCAAATGTTGTTCTTGAACAAAAATTGGATCGTAAGATTCAAGATTTCAACACGGAAAAAGAACATTTTGTGAAACAAATAAATTTGTTAGAATCCAAGTTGGCTTCTCAAAATCCAAGTCCTTCGCCTACTTCATTAAGTGAATTTTCTGTGCAAACAATCGACACTGTAGACAGTAATGATGCGAATGCTGATAACGACATATTTGATAATATGAACATTAAGTTAGAACAACGTGTCGCTCAATTACTTCTTCAAAATGAGCAATTAAAGGCTCAGATTCAGGAAAAGGTTTTTGCACTGACAGCGGTGAAAATGAATTAAGGAAGCTTAAAGGAAATAGTGTGGATACTAAGTTAGCAAAACATTTAGTCTTAGGGAAACCTCCTTCTCAGCCATTCAGAAATCGCTCAGTTGCTAGACAATCGAATGCGTTTAAATCTGAACGACCCAAAACGTCAAAGCCGAGGTTTGCATCCCAAGTTGACGTGCGTAGAAACTTTCCTAAACTAGTCACTCCACAATCAAGATCCTCCTTAAGAAATCCTGCCTATGCAAAACCCAATCACATAAATGCTTCAAGCAACTCTAGATATAGCTCCAAGAATTCAAGCAATTTGCCTAGGCGTAGTTCAAATGACACGGGTCATAAAAGCTATCTAGAGGATGCTAAGAACAAGACACAAGCAAGAGATAGGACAAAACCACAACCTATGAGCGCTAATTACACATCTAGAAATTCTAAACCTTTCTATGATGTGCACAAATCAGCCTACCCTAGAAAGACTAGAGCCTTCTTAGATGCTAAGCACTTTGTTTGCAAGAAATGTAAAAAATGTGTCTTTAATGCCATTCATGATGATTGCATCACTAAAGTCCTGAACAAGGTGAACCAAGAAGCTAGAGCATCTCAAAGACGGAACCCTACAGGAAATAGGTTTTCTCCCAACAAGTCTTCCGATGTGCATGAGAAACCTATATCTCCTAGACCATGTCTTAGGTGGATACCAACGGGCAGAACCTTTAAAACAATCGGTCTTAGGTGGGTTCCTACTGGAAAGATATTTCCCTCTAGCACGACAAAGGTTCACAGTGAACCCTCACATGGTTCTCATAATGATATCACTAACCCAAATGCAAGCATACAAACTACTGATGCAAGTGCATGTATCAACGTCACGGTTCAACGAGAACACAAAGGTCCAATATTTTTAACCCGTTCAACAAAAGACACTCTCAGAATTTGGTTGCTAAAGAAGCAGATATCAGAGAAACAAGTGTCTCAGGGGTTTCACAATTAAGCTTCTATAATGACTTACAGTTAAATTACAGGCTGTAACTCGTTCTTCAACGACAGGAAAGTTCATCCCGATGATGACTTATCCTCACAACGAGAAACTAAATTTTCTCGAACATGAGCTATCAGTAAAAACATTCAAAGTTTTTAAGCTCATGTACTAAGACTTACAGTCACATGTCGGACTGTAACTCGTACTTCAAAAACAGGAAAGTTCATCCCGAGTATGACTTATCCTCAAAACGAGAAATTCGATGTTCTCGGACACGAGCTTACAATAAAACTATTCGAAAGTTTTAAGCTCGTGTATATGACTTTTAAGCGCATCACAACTTAGGACTCGGACCTCAAATAAGGAAAGTTTATCACGGACGATAACTTATCCTTCTCAACGAGAAATTAATATTTCTCGGTCATGAGCTTCCTATAGAAACATTCAAAGTTTTTAAGTTCATGAAAATGACTTCTAAGTAAATGTCAGTTTAGAACTCGGACCTCACTATTAAGAAAAGTTTATCACGGATGATAACTTATTCTTCAAAACGGGAAATTAATTTTTCTCGGTCATGAGCTAGTCATAAAACATTCAAAATTTTGAGCTCATGTAAATCGGAATTTATTTTAAAATCGTTGAACACAATTTTCAAGAATTTCTCAAAACGTTTTTCTAAATCTTTCAAAATTGTGTGTTCAACACTCCCTTCCTCATAAAATGGTTTTTATATCTCAAAAATGTCATATGTTATTTTGATCAATTTTTGAGGGGGAGCGTTTTAAAATCAAAGCCTTTAATGTTGTTGGGTACATCTTTGATATTGTCATATTTTATGTATCCAACACATTCCGAAAATGATATAAAATTGTCAAATGTAATATAGTATATCGGACAAGGCATCTCAACTCCGTACCTCAACATATTTTGTGGTGTCGTTTTTCTAAAATATTGTCAAATTTTGTTTCATGACACACATATATTGTTGAGGGGGAGCAACCCGACTATAAAGTTCTATGATTCATGCGTGCACACATGTTTCTCTCCCAATCGGTTTTGGAAATTGTCATATTTTAATCAATTGGTATCTCTAATATGATATTGTTTTTATATTAGAGATATGGGAGAAAATATGATCAAAATGTAATATATCGCAACATGTGATCTTAAAGACTCAAGTGCAACTCTTTCCTTCACATGCTAATCTATTTCGTATATCGATGCATGTGTGTAGGGAGAGTATTTCGGAAATGTAAAACTTTCAAAGTGATAAAAGTTTTGATTTTTATAAAGCACTTTGAATGGTTTTCAATGGTTTCATGGTTACGATCTATACCCAAAACAACCTACTATCCATGACGGAACGATTGAGTCAAAAGGTGGTTTGGGATAGAAAGTTAAGTCCTATGATCCAACCAGAACCGGAGGGATCTACCCAAGGACATTCCATAGCTAGAAATAGTTGTCCTTAGGAAAGATGGAGTGAAATGAAGCTGAATGCGGACCAATTACTTAAGCTAGCACTGGAACAATCATAACAAGGTGCTAGTGATGACGTATTGGTAAGCATTGAAGGTGTTGAATATGATATGAAACCTAGGCAGAAACCGGGTCAATACATCTATTGAAGACAAGTGTCATGGACCCAGTGATGCGATGCACAACCTTCCCCAACCATTCGGGTTTCTCTCAAAAGAAACTTGTCTCATTATCACGGAGATCAACACGTATCTATTGACTCTCTCACTTCGAGATAGTTAATATTGAAAAGGTGGTAATCTGCTCTAGCCTCCGACTACTAAAATGCACTTATCGAGTCTAGATCCAAAAAGAGATCAATCTATCATCTCACTAGGACACAATCGAGTCCTACGCATTATCCTTGTGAGATTGCCTGAACATCTTAGTGATACGATTCACAATGAAGATGGAAATCCTGCTTGAGCCAACATCAAACAAGCTCATGGTAGGTAACTCGTGCGATTATACACAAATCAAACTTGTGAGAACTAGAAAGAAACTAAGTTTTGATTCTTAATTGATTCAAACTTGATTCCAGGTTTCTTCGCAAAATCCGTGTGATCTTGCCAGAACATTCAAGTGACACTCTTTAGTGTTCACAGTGACGAATGGAAATCCTTCTAGTGTCAACATCAAACAGCACTACGGTAGGTAACATGCAAGATTCTTTATGAATCGAGCTTGTGACAAACTGGAAAGCAACAATGGTGCAATTCTTTTAGAATCAAACTTGTTCCAAGAATTCTGAATTGATGACTCTAATCAAACGGATAACCGTATCTTTTTGGTACACTTTTTATGTTCGCAGTCTGCTTTGAGACGGTCGAGTAAAGAGAACTGGCTACTACCGTCGAGAAACCCTGTCAAGGAGGTTCTTAATCGAATCTACCCGATCACAGGTACGGTATCTAATACCGTCTAACGATCTTCACCGACCGGAGGTAAAACGCTACCGAGTTAGGGTGAAATGCTCAAATCCATTTCGTCCGTGTCTATATATGTTGATGCATATCAAGAAGGTGGCGTAGCTGTGTACTAACCAAAGTCGTCTTCACATGTTCATACTATAAGTTAAAGACTTCCGCTACCTGATAATCAATGGATACCTCAAGGTCTAACTTCAACTATATTTATGTGGGAGATTTTTAGCCTTTCGAAATCAACAAAGTATGAACATGTCGAATTAGAAGTCACAAGAGCACAAGATGGCGATAATCAAGATACCTAAGAATGTAAGAATGTAATAGGTCATCTTGTCACAAGAGCACAAGATGAAAACTATCAAGGATAGACTGAAGATCTCAAGCACTCAAAGTCAAAAGACAAAGGCTCAAGATAAAGATCACAAAAGCATGAAGGAACAAAGCCGTACAAACAAGATCAAGACCAAGATACAAGACCAAAGAAGGAAGATCACCTCCACAAGAATGTATTCACTCAATCATCTTATGTATTTAAAGATGACCGATACATTGGGGGAGATTGTTAGCCCTATATTTTATATAGTCGAACAAGAATGTAATAGGTCGTCTTAGTCGTTAGTTGTCTTGTATTGTAATAGGTTAGTCGGGTTAACCGGGCTTGGACTTTAAGCTAATATTGTCTAAGTTAGGGGCTATATGCCCAAGTGTAAGCCAAGCTCGGCCCAAAGAAACAAGACCATGAGCCCACCAAGCTAATGGGTATATAAACCGTCTTCCATGTGTGGAAGAGGGTGTTGGTTCATTTTACTTTCTCTCTTTAGTAAACATTAACCTTCCACCATTCTCTCTAGTTTCTCTCTCTAACTTTCTTCTCTTTCTCTTTCTAAATCTGCTCTAAATCTTGTGTTATGGATTGAAGTGGGATTAACACTATGAATGGAAAATACATATGGATAAGTCATTAAGGATTATAAACGAGTTGTAAACTGTACTCTGAAGACATAATAAACCTAAGAATGGCAAGAACAAACTATACAAAGCTAATTATAAATAAAAGAACATAATAGTCTAGATCAACACCTAGAAACCCTTGGTAAACAATATTTCGAGCAATGTAACTCCATAATATCTATGTACAAGTATCAAAAATAATACACTAATTATAATCTATGACATAAACGAAAGTTAATTGATCACAAAATACTAATATTCACTAATCCAAAGCTAATTACAAGTTAAGACCTAGTAACCAAGATTAGCATATAAAATCCATTATACATTGAATTAGAGTCTAATATTTTTCCATAAATTATAAAACTCAACTATATATCATATTAAGAATATACATTTATTTCAAGTTAAGTTACAAGTTGGTAAATCATAAGGTACAAGTTATCAAAGCATAGGATCTTAAGCTCTCATAATTATCCCTAGAATATGATCAACCTATACAAACCCTTAAACTAAGAATGTAGAATCCCTAGAAGTCATAAACATATTATATAAGCCCTATAATAAGTGTTTATAAAGGAACAAAACACTAATTACCCAAGATAAAAAGTCATTAAGATTAATGACCTAAAAACCCTAATATTAAGAAATCTACATTGAATCACTACCTAGTCTTTTTGGACAAGTCTATAAATATTTATAGGACTTCATTAAGGTCATAAGGTTATATTAAGACAATGTACAAGTACCCTAATACACAAGGTACAAGATTTCAATGCATGGCTTGTAAATTAGGTCAAAATGGGTATTGTCACCCTTTGGACATGTTTACTTAGAATAACTTAATAAAACCAATGTAAGGACTTCATGAACACATTGAGGACAATGTAGGAAGTAAAAATTTAGTTTACATAAATAGCTAATTGAAGGATAATCATTTTTACTAAGACTTAACCATAAATCATTAGAAACCCTAACCCGCCTAAGTTTTCTTCCCATTTTCAAACCAACACTTTGTTAAACTTCAAACTAAAGACCAAAACTTCTTAATTACAATGTAAATACCTTAAATAAACCCTAACCCATCACTAATCATATTCCTAAACCCTTAATCGCCAAAATTACAAAGTTACAAGCCCTAATTTAAGACTTGGTTTATGTTTTCCCTCCAAAATACATTCAGAACCCTTTCCCTCCTAAATTTAAACATTGTATCAGATCACATAGATATTTAGGAGATATTTTAAAAGTAGGTGATGCACCTACTTTCCAATGACACATTTTAGTTCTTATCATTTTGAGCCGTGACCTATTCTTAACCACAAAACCTAGATAACTTTGAAACTAGCTTGTATAGTCACTCCTATACTTGCATCGATCTTCACTAGGAATAATTAGTCACTTATCTAGATGAATTACACGTTTCATTGCCTTGCTTGGAGCCTAAGGGTTCGAATTACTATAAATAGGGAGGAATGTGCGTAGTTAGAACTTACACCCCGTTTCTTAAGTATCTCCTACCCATACTCTATTTCCACTTGTATATACATCCTAGAACATGTCCCAAGACCATAAACCACGTCTAGATGGTAGCCATTGAAGCTCTTGAAGCTTTGATAGCAAGTTGTGCTCATAGGAAGCCATTAGGAACTATTTTGGAGCATCCTATGTAATTTCTATGTTAGCTATGCTTTGATCTTGTTATAATGAATTATTAGTATTTTTATAATGCCAAAATTATGTTAGAAAGATAATCCAAAATAAACTAAGTCATTTCATCAATTTAAATGGAAGTTATAAGTTAAAGATGTCTTAAAACCCTAGTTTTGTAATTTACATAAAAAATAAGCAAAAACCCATTTCAAAAGCTATAATTCTGAAGAAATGTTTTTATTATGATTATAAACATGTTTTGAAACTTTTTTTTAAAATCCTGGATCATTTGATCCATTTTTAAGGTTGTTATGTGATTTTTACAAGTATAGGGACTAAAACAGTCATTTTTGAAACTATTTAATATTTTGGGCCAAAAGTGTCATTGTATGAAAGTATAAGCTATAATAAGAAATGTTGGAAAGCTTGAGGTCCTAAGGTTAAATATTGAGGGTTTAAAAGGCAAATACTAGAACTATATACTTTAAGGGTTAAAAGTGTAATTATACCAAAGTACAACTATAAGGGCTATTTTTGCCAATTTTGAAACTAAAGAAGATTAATTATGAATATAAGGAAGTTATGAAAGTATCATGTTAGTAGGGAGATTTGTACAAAGATGTTCCATCTCGATATTACGTTCTGACTTATTGGTTAGGTTTACGATTTAAAGTGCCCTCGCTCCTCAAACGTTTATAGAATGGCTTATGAGTTTGATGGCCCGAACAATGGTGCTTGAATTACAACCAAATAATAATAAAGAATATATAACCAATACTTAGAAAGACTGAACAAAAGATTAAAGACTTGATACTATACACAATGTATTAATCCAGGTTTGTGTGAGATCAAGTTGTTGTTTATGAGACCAAGTTGTGGTTTGTATGATCAAGATGTTTATCTGTGAATGAAATATATTTGGTTATAGCTCGGATTCTATGGACATAAGGTGAGTTCATAGCCTCACTTTTAAATGCTTTATAAATTATTTGAAAACCCGTGAGGGGGATATATGCTAAAAATGGAATACAAGTGTTTTTGGTATACTTCTCATTTATGATTATTGACACTACGTTTACTTGTTGCCGTTAAGTCCGTTTTTAATCATGGACCGCTAATCATTTAATGAGCGCTAATATTGTGAATAGTACTATTGGAGACTGACATCTCCTATTTGGGCAAGTCGTGCTTGCTAGCAGCTGATGGTTCCTACCTAGGCTAAACATATATGCTTTATTTTGCTTTTTAGGATAGTCCGGCAAGCTTCCTACTTAAGGGAAAATTTGTTGGGTTTTCCTGATAATGTTTAGTCGTGGGGTCATGAGTTAGTGCAATAATAATAAATTATTTTATGTGAGCGGATAATAACGTAGCTTAGGAAAAAGGATCTTGTATTTAAATTATTTGAAACCTAACCTTTGTGTTGACTTTAAGCATATATTTCAGGAAATTGTGACTGATAGTATGGAGCAGCACGAGGATGGCATGAAGAGGCACAAGATTGAAATTATTATCTTAGATTTTGGGAACCTCATATTGTAAAACTCTGAAATTTTAATGATATATAAAGAAAGTTGATTTTGTCACTCTTTTGAGTTGTTTTCTATTATTATGACTTGTGTTCTATGAAGTAATACCCCAGATCTATGTTCCGCTGCGTAAAGGTAAAATGGGGGTGTTACATAACAGGCATCTGGTAGACTATGAAACCCATGCAATAAGCATAGGCTAGGAAAATCCTTATTGCTTCAATCCTAGCAACAGGTGCACAAACCTTTTCATAGTCAATGCCTTCTTCTTGTGTGTAACCTTGAGCAACCAGTCTTGCCTTGTTTCTGATCACAATACCTCTCTCATCTCTCTTTTTCCTTAAAACCCAACGTGCTCCAATAGGTCTTACATGCTTGGGACAATCAACAAGTTCCCAAACATTTTGTATTGCAAACTAATGAAGCTCATCTTGCATTGCTTCAACCCATCTTGGTTCTTGAAGAGCATCAAAAATCTTCTTGGGCTCATTCTGTGACAGAAAACAAGCAAATAAACATTCTTGTACTAAATGGGTATCTTCCTTTTTGTGAATGTTTGCAATAAATCCTCCTTTAGGATCCTTCTTCCTTCTTGTTTGAACTGGTGAATTAACGGGACCAATAATTTGAGTGGGAGGATGATTTCTAGATACTTTAGTAGCAATGTACCATAATCCCCATCATCATGATTTCCATACTTACTTGAACAATGAAATACATTTTTGGCGTTTGGATTGATAACGCTGACACCTTCATTGGGCATGGAATCTTCAACAAGTTCAAGCACTTCCTTGTTAGTGGATGAAATCAAGCTGTCAGCGGCTGGATCAGGTGTGTCAACGGCTGAAATACTTTTGTCAGCGGATGGAATACTTTCACTGACTTGCTCTTCTTGTTTCTTTCTCTCCACTTCTTTTTCAGCAGTAGATGCTTTAATGAATTCTTCACTCCAAATGGGTAAGTCTACAAAAGAAAATGTGGGAGTGAATTCATTTACTTGTGATCATGTCACCTTGTAGCTTGTGTACCTGCATTATCAACAATAGATGCTTCCACAATCTTTGGAGAGTTCTCCAAGACAACTGGATTAGTAAGAGGCAAATAATTCATGGATCTAGACAAAGGCTCTAAGTCAAACAGCCAATCTGGTCCATTTACAGGATCACTAGGTTTACTTTCCAAAAAGTCAACATGCACATTTTCTGTTATGACTTTATCCCTTTTGTGGTAAACCCTATACCCTTTGATGTTCATTGAATAACCCACAAAATATCCCTCGTCACCTTTTGAATTAAACTTACCTAGGTTATCACTAGTATTCAAAATAACTACATGACATCCAAGGGTCTAAGAAAATCTGTATTAGGTTTTCTATTCCAAAATAGCTCATAGGGGGTCTTATTGTGAGCTTTGTTTATCAAGGCTCTATTCTGAACATAACATGCAGTACTCACAGCCTCAGCCCAAAAAGTAATGGGTAACTTAGCATCTGCTAACATGGTTCTAGCTGCTTCAATAAGAGTTCTATTTCTCCTCTCAGCTACACCATTTTGCTGTGGAGTTCTAGCTATGCTAAACTCCCTAGTAATTCCCTTATCAACACATAAGGCATCTAAAAGGTCATTTTTAAACTAACCACCATTATCACTTCTAAGAATGTTAATTGAACCCTGATTTCTTTTTCATTTGGTTAATAAAATTAATCAAAGTTTTGACAGTATCACTTTTCTTGACTAAAAAGAAAGTCCATGTAAACCCAGAATGGTCATCTGTGACCACAAAGCAATAAGATTTACCATTTAAGCTTTCTATATTAGTAAGTACAAATAAGTCCATGTGAAGCAAGTGAAAGGGTTTATAACTAGAAAGCACACTCTTAGACTTAAATGAGGCCTTGTGTTGTTTGCCCTTAAGACATGCAACACAATTATGATCATTGTGGAATGCTTTTGAAGGAAATCCTCTAACAAGATCATGCCTTGCAAGTCTATTCATGTTCTTAAAGTTAATGTGCCCTAACTTCTGTGCAATAAGTTACTCTCATCTACTGAAGCCTGAGCATATAGATGATGAGACTGCTTTTATACATGGTCTCATCGTCCAAAACGGCCATAAATTGCATAAAATATCATAAAATAGACCAAATATATGCTCGTGTTTGTTACTTGTGTATTTTTAGGTACGGATATTGAGGAATTGGCAAAAGAACACAAGAATCAATCAAAAACGAACACGGGAAACGAAGTCGCACAATGAACCGGGCCCAAGTTTGGATTTTGCAAAATTACCCTTGAAGAATTGAAGATTGGCAAAAATGGCCCCTCATCTTTGAAGAACTTGTCACATTTGACCCTCAAATTATCAAATGTACAAGTATAATCCTTAATGTTTGAAGATTGTACAAGATCAGCCCTTGGAATTTGAAGAATATACATTTTATACCTTTGGAAAAAGTTTTGGAAGACATTGTGCCAAATTTGACAAGTTTCCAAAGTTGTCAAAGGCTAAATCAGGCGCTGTTGGGGTTTTATTACAAAGTGGAAGAATGTATAATCCTTGGGGACCAATCCTGCCAATACACCAAACTCCCACAACCACTCAAAACCTGACACGTAAACCCTACCCACCCATTTACCCATAACCCTTATTCAAACCCGACCCTACCCAATACCCTACCCGGTTTATTAATTTAAACCTGGTCAACAGTCAACCCACTAACCCTTTTTTTTTCCCTCCTTAACACATTTTTAAAATGTGTTTAATATCAAAACAAATCAAACACACCCCTAATTAACTAGAACCCTAATCCTACCCCAGTTTAATTAAACGCAAATCAAAGGGGTTTTAGCTAAAACCTTCCAGAACCCTAATCAACGTCACTCTCATCCTTTCCCACTCAACAAAACATGATCACATGGGCTGTGGGACCCTCCCCAAGCCTCCCCTGCAACGTCTCTTTCTCCTCAAAACCCCCACCCGACCAGTTTAACACCCAGGATCACTCCCCTTGGTCCCCAAGGCTCATCCAACGTTCCCTATTGAAGATTCCAAGCTGGCATATCACATGGGCAAGTTTTGACCACTTTGAAGATCAAGACCCAAGGGCATTTTGGAGATTCCATTCATTAGGGTTTTAGTAGTCCTAGAATGTTCTTTTAGTTCTATTTAAAGAGATGTGAGCCTGTTCACACTCTTTTGTTCCAGTTTTTGGCAAATTCTCTTGTAATTCCTTTTTAAAAAAATATAAAGTTTGGTGTTTGTTAAAATCATTGTAATTCCTTTTATGTTGTTTTAAAAAGTTTGTGTGTTGAGATTTGTGCTAAAGCTGAGTTCCATTTAAGTGTTAGAGATTGGTTTGAAAATTTTTCAAGAAGTATTTAAAAAGCTTTTAAATCTTATAAATCAAGATTTTTTTTTGAAGTGAAAGTGGATAAAGATCTTTGGTTTGTGAATTTAGAAAGGTTTTAAAACGTGTTGTTTAAGTTTGAAAAGATTTGTGTAAGTTTTTAAGAAAGAAAAACAGAAAGAAGGTAGAATATTGGATTATTGTGCTTTTTCTCTTTGATTTTCTTTTTCAGGGTGTACTTTGTTGATTTGTTGAAGGTTCTGCTCCAACCCGTGTTGGAAGGAGGTGGTTAAGCAACCACAAGGACCCTTGGATGTAAGGGTCCTAGGGTAAAATTTCTTTTAACTTTGTAAAATTCAGAAAAGTGCAAGTGTAGGTGCTTTAGTTGATTTGTTGCTAAATTATGTTAAAGCTGTTGGATTTGTGCTTATGTGATGTTAGTATGCATGTTTGAGGGTACTTGGTTTAGTTTGAAGTGCTTTTGAAAGGTTTTGATTGTTAAATTTTGGTTTAAGAAATTTAAACGGGTGTTTGGCAATAGGTTTTAGCAGGGTGTAAATTTTGATTATTGCTTTGATAAGGTGTTAGAAGGATTAAATCAGGATAAGTTAGGTTGTAGTTAGTTGTTAAGAGAGATTAGAAAAGATTGAAACAAGTATTGTGTGTTTAAAAAGGATAAGTGAGTTTGAAATTTGCATAAACCATGTTTCTGCCTATTTTGATGAAAAATTGTTCTTGATTTGTGCAATCTGCTAAGTGTTAGTGATAGTTAGGATTGTATGCATGTTGTGTGCTACTTGGTGCTATTGTGTGCATGATATGGACCTTTGAAAGTCACATTTGTACAATCTGCTAGCCTAAACAGACCACCAGACTTGGATTTTTCATCACAGCAACTTGCTTTCCCTTTGTGTGATTGAATTGTGATTAAATGGTGTGCTAGGTGTTAGTATTCGATTGTTGTTGACTTCTTGTGCTCCAAAGAGCACAAGAGTGCCCCCCCTTGTCCAGAAAACATCACCAAAAAGAAGCACAACCAAGACCTCTTGGTTTTCAAGTTCAAGTGTGCACTCACACTTGATTTTCAGAAACATCACCAGACCTGGGCACAAATTGTGTTCTTAATCACTTAATCTTGGGTAATTTTGGATTTGGATTCGTATTTGTGAGCTTATAAGTCATTGGATTCAAGTTTTTAAAAGTTAAAAAGCAAAAAAAAAATATATATCCAAAAAAGGACGTGGCCAGGACTCGAACCTGCGCCACTCCTCTCACAACACAACGCTCTTACCATCTGCCCTAGGGTCTTTGACTGGTAAGAGTCTACAAAGTCAAATATATAAGGAGTGTGTGAGTTTGGCTTATTTAATAAAGCCGTGGCTTATTTATTCATTTTCAGCTTATTGATTAAGCTTTTTGGTGTCTTTTCATTTTTCCTAGGTGTTAAATAGGTTTTAGGATTTTTCTGGTTAAAAACATTATTTTTCCTTTTATTTAATTAATTTCTAGGATTTTTTCTATTTTTTAATTTAGAAAGTCTTTAAAAAATATTAAATAGTAGTAAAAAAATACAAAAAAATAGTTTTTAGGTTTTATTTAACATTTTTGAGGTTTACATGTGAAAAAGTTTTCAAAAACTTTAATTTTTGATTTTATTTAATTTTAGGGTTTTTTAGCAACTTTAAAAATTAATATAAAATTCATTAAAAGGTTTCAGAAACTTTTGTTTACATTTTCTTTCTAGTTAGAATATTTAGGATTTTTGAGAATTTTTTAGAATTTATTTAAGAACTTTTAATTTTTTGGATTATTTTAATATTATTTTATTCATTAAAATAAAAAGTTTTATTTTAAATTTCTTTTTCATTTTTCCTAGATACTAGACATTAAAATAGGACCTTTGTCACTTTCCATATAATTTTTAGGCTTTTCAATTAATTTTTAAAATTAATTTAAGATTTAATACATTTTAATAGTTTTTAGGAGTTTAAAAATAGTTTAAATTGGTTTTAAAATTTTTAAAAATAGTTTTTAGTTTAATTAGGTTATTTTTGAGGTTTACAAATTATAAAATCTTGTTTAGGGCTTTTTAATATTTAAAAGTGATTTTTAGGGCTTTAATTAGCATTAAAAAGTCATTATTAAATTAATTAAAAGGTTTTGGCAAGTTTGAATTTTTTGTAAACTCTTAGAATATTATTTTGGGATTTTTAGTAATTTTTAGGAATTTTTAGGTTTAAATTTTAAATTTTGCTCTTTTTCACGTTCTACGTTGTAACTTTCTAGTAGTGTTTTGCCTTATTTTTCTAATTTTTTCGTCTTCGTCATTTTCTCTTCTTTTCTTATCATTAATAACCAAAAACATAATCAATCATTCATTACACAACGCACTAGCCTCCTCGAGAACGAACTCACCTCATTAGGGTCATTTACACACGGTTTTCCTAAATCGTCGTGCTTACCCTATGAAGGTCTACGTAATTAATGGCCTATTCTATGTGATGGATTTGGTGGATTAGGTTGGTTGATTGATTGATTAATAAAGAAGAAATGAAGGAATTAGATGAGGGATTAGAGAGAGAAAGGAGAGAAGGGAGAGAATTAGAGAGAGAAAGTGAAAGTGGAAAATATGATTAAAGTGAAATGGAATCAACAACCCCCTCCTAACATGCTAGGAGGGGTTATATATAGCCCACCCTACATGTGGGCTATATGGACTATACAATAAGTAAATAGATCACGAGCCCGTTACATAATTATAGTTGGAGCGACCGATCCTTCATAAATACGTAAAACGTATTTCCAACAATCTCCCCCTAAGGGAGGTCGCTCCAAGTTACAAAGTTCTAAATAGTCTATAACTCGTGATCTATGCTAACTAAGATGTGACCGAGACTTTATAGGGAAAACGTATTTCCAACAATCTCCCCCTAAGGGAGGTCACATCTTTTTACAAAATCTTAAACCTAGCATCTATGCTTGAGTCTTCGATCTTGTTCTTGTGAATATGCTTGATGTGATCTTTGACTTTAGTCTTGAGCATGTTTCCTTGCCTTGACCTTGTGCATTCTTCACTTGTGATATTTGCCTCTTTGTGACTTCATGTTCCACATACTTATACTTTTAAATTCTTGAAAGCTTCAGAGTTTGATACAGCGGAAGACTTGACCTTCAGGCTTTCTTGAATTTGTTGAAGTACTATTTGTATGTAGTACAAGCATGTGGTGACGACTTCTTCTGGATTGTACACCGCAATGCCACCTTCTTGTTACGCTGCATAAGACAGTTAGCAACAAAACAATATACACGGATGAAATGGCCTTGAACATTTCATTCTAATTCGGTAGCATTTTACCTCCGGTCGGTGAAGACCGTTGGACGATATTAAATATCGTACTTGTGGCAGGTAGTTTCAATAAAGAACCTCCTTGACAAGATTTCGCGGGTAAACCCGTTCTCTTTACTCGACCGTCCAAAGCAGACTGCGAACGTAAAGAGTGAATCATTTGGATAATATTATCCGCATGATTTGAAGCCGTCAATTCATGTTCCTGGAACAAGTGAAGTTCAATTAAGAACCGCACCATCGTTGCTTTCCAGTTGTCACTAGCTTGATTCATATAGAATCTTGCAAGTTACCTACCAAGTGCTGTTTGATGTTAACACTAGAAGGATTTCCATTCGTCACTGTAACTACTTAATAGTATTACTCTGAATGTTCTGGCAAGATCATTACGATATTGCGTAGAGGCCTGGAACGTGTTTAAATTCATTTAAGAATTAAACCACTGTTGCTTTCCAGTTATCACAAGTTTGATTCATAAAGAATCGCACAAGTCACCTACCATGAGCTTTTTGATATTCGCTCAAGAAGGATTTCCATCTTCATTGTAAATACTTTCGTATTACTCGGATGTTCAGGCAAGATCATGAAGATTTTGCGTAGGACTCTTAAGTTCTTTCTTACTTTTCACAGTGTGTGAAGAAGCAAGGAATATGAAAGTGTGTCCTAATGAGATATTTGATGATCTCAAATGGCTCTAGACTCGATCGTGCATTTTGGATTTTTAGTGATCGGAGGCTGGAGAGGAGTGCCACCTTTTCAATACCAATTTATTCGGAGTGAATAAATCAATAGATAATGTGTTGATCTCCGTGTGATTAAAACAAATACCTTTTGAGAGATATTTGAGTTAGCTGGAAAGGGTTGTGCATTGCATCACTGGGTCCATGACGTCTTTCTTCAATATCGAGAATCATTAACAAAAATGATCTCAATAGCATATGTATTGACCCGGTTTCTGCCTAAAGTTGTAAGGAGGGCTTCTTTCTTTACACCCTTTATCTTTACATTTCTTTTTCATTCTTCAACCCCTTCAATGCTTACCAATACGTCATCACTAGCACCTTGTTGTGATTGTTCCAGTGCTAACTTAAGTACTTGGTCGGCATTCAGCTACATTCACAATCTTTCTCCATCTTTCCTAGGGACTACTATTTCTAGCTATGGAATGTCCTTGGGAAGATTCCTCCGGTTCTAGAGAAATCATTGGACTTTAACCTATCCTACCATCCTTATGTCACCACAATCGTCACCGTCGTGAATAGAGATGTTTTGGGTAAGTATATGTCACCATGAAATCCATTTTGAAGTGCAAATCCATTTTGCTCCCCCTTAACATATGCTACGATATTCGAAAACATTTCGCACATGTCGGGATGAGCTAACACGTTAAGTCAAACCATTTATGATTGATCATATCCCATATTAAATCACATTTTCTCCCCCATATTAAAAATATTAACCCAATCGATGTTTTTAATATCAATTGATTTAATAGCCTTTTAAGAAAATTTGGGAAGAAAAATGCAAATCCAATTATCTTCATGAGTTACACAAGCTCCCCCTCAAATTAATGAGGGTGTGCTGAAACGTAAATTAAATACCTTTTAAACACAAGTGTAAGGTATTTATTACGTGCAAAGATCAGATATAATAATGAATTCACAAGATTAGCAATGTACGAGGTTTGACCTGAATAATGGAGAACATCATATGAAAGAAGCACATGGTTCTTGTTCACGAATGTTGGTCACCTCGTCACGTCCCCGAGAAAATTAATTCTCGTTGTTGAGTCAAAGCTTTCCGGTGAAATGCTTGACTTGATTATGAAAAGCGGGTTGCTATCTGAAATAATAGCAAACCATATGGAGCATGTTTTAAAATCATTTGAACTTCTGCTCGAACTTTATTTACAACCCCGTGTCATTATTGAATGACATTTCTAGGTTCGTAAATATTATCGATTCCAGAAGACATGCTCGTTTTATCAAAACGTATTTGAACACACAATTTTGAAAGATTTAGAAAAACCTTTTGAGAAATTCTCGAAAAATTGTGTTCAAAGTTTTGAAAAACAATTACTTGAGCTTAAGATGTTGAATATCTTATAAAAACGAGCTCAAGTACGAGAAGTTGTAAACTTCCCGTTGTTAAGGATAAGTTCATCATCGGCGATAAACTTTCCTTTTATCTGAAGAGCGAGTCCTAAGCTGACATTTACTTAGAAGTCGTGTTCATGAGCTTGAAAACTTTGACTGTTTTAACGGAAAGCTCATGACCGAGAAAGGTTAATTTCTCGTTACGAGGAGAAGTTCTCTTATTTAAAAGATACACTTTCCTTTCTGAGCTTAAAACTTCGAATGTTTTAATACAAGCTCATGACCGAGAAAGTTGAATTTCTCGTTATGAGGATAAGTTTATCATTAATGATAAACTTTCCTTTATTTGAAGTTCGAGTTACAGTCTGACATTTAACTGTAAGTCATATACACGAGCTTAAAACCTTTGAATGGTTTTAATGTAAGCTCGTGTCCGAGAAAATTTAATTTCTCGTTGTAAGGATAAGTTTATCATCGGCGATAAACTTTCCTTTCTTTGATGCACGGGTTATCGTCTGATATTTAACGATAAGCCATAATGCATGAGCTTAAAAACTTGGAATGTTTTTGATATAAGCTCATGCCCGAGAAAAATGAATTTCTCGTTTTTAGGATAAGTCATCATCGGGATGAACTTTCCTTTCTTTGAGGATCGAGTTACAGTCTGTTATGTGACTGTAAGTCCTAGTTTGCAGCTTAACCATGAATCCCCTGAGACATTTTTTTCTCTGATATCTGCTTCTTCAGCAACCAAACTCTAAGAGTGTCCTTAGTTGAACGGTACACAACGATTGGACCGCTTCGTTCTTTTGGAACATCAACTTTGGTACCTGCATTCTCATTAGGAGTTTGTATACTTTTGCATGGGTTAGAGATATCTATTTTTGAAGCACGTGGGGGTTCACAGTTGGCTTTACTTGTGTCAGAGGTGGCCTGAGGGGATGATTCACTTGTCTTAGTTGGCAATCGTTTCCTTTTATAGAAAATCTTAAGTTCAGGCTTAAGTGATGTATCATCCTTTGCAATTTCCTCCCTAGTAGTCTTCGTAGAATCAGAGGCTATCCTAGTTAAAGGGCACTCGTTTCCTACAAGAGTGAAAGTTCTACCAGTGGGGCGCCACATCTTACCAAAGGGTTTGATTTTAGCGACCCACTGGGATTTAAGTCTAGCACGGGAGTTCACCTCATTAAGCAATTTTTTGATACAAGCATCATGATTTGCCGTAAAGACACATTTTCTACATGTTTTACAAGTAGCATATTTAATGTCCGAGTAAGATCTAGAATCCCTAGATGATTGATTGATGCTCCTAGGATTGGACATGCTACGGTTAGCAGTGTTGGGTAAACTAGAAGGCATCTGACTAGGTTTGAAATTCCTATCTCTTACATGTGTCTTTTGCTTAGCTTCCCTAAGATCAGATTCATGGCAAACGTCATTTGAACTAGTTCTAGACGTGGTCTTGGTATTTTTAGGGAAACTAGAGGCAATCATATGATTTGGTCTTGCTAAAGCTGGAGTGATCACATTGGGCCTAGTAGCTGGAGTGACTGGTCTAATAAGATGAACCAAATCAACTTGGGAGGCAAACCGCGGTCTCGAGGATTGTGGTCGCTCGGATCTAAATGCAGTAGGTTGTCTGACAATCGGTTGTCTGACGAACTGATTTGTAGGCGGTTTCCCCAAGATTGATGGTTTTTCAAGCTTAGTGTCCACACTAGGTCCTTTACTTTTCCTTAACTCGTTTTTCAACGCAGCTATAGCAAAAACCTTTTCCTGTACTTGGGCCTTTAAAGTTTCATTTTCTTTGAGCACGTTATCTTGGGATGCCAATTTAGATTCAAGCAGTTGAATTTGTTTCAAAAGATTATCTTTTTCAGCTTTAGAATCTAGAACAGTTTGATCCAATTTTCTTTCAAGAGCAACGTTTGACTTTTCAAGTTTTTCAAAGTATGTTTCAAATTTGTCCGTTTTCTTAGAAAATTCAAGTTTGGCATCCTCAAGATCTTTTGATTGCCGAGCTACGATTGTTTCGAGCTCTTTAATCTTGGAATCAGAAGCAGTCAATGAATCAGTTATAGGATAATTATCATGATGTTTAGCATTCTGAACAATCTCTCCCCCATTATGACTTACATCGGATGAATCAGAAGTGGTATTGCTATCACTCGTTTCCATCCCATGTTTGTCATAATTAGGTTCAGAATCCTCAATATGCGGCATATCATCAGCATATACATCATAAACCACATTACATTGTACCATGTTTGCAGGCTCTGCGTCATAAATGGGTAAGGTGTCATCAAGAGAAATCTCGTGAACATTCCCTGACGTGCCACTGGCATCATGTTGTCCTCCTGATTCTGTGCTCTTGGCATCGTTAGGCTCCAAGTTTTCAACCGTATGATCAGTTTTCTCTTGCATCGAAGAGTCTTGCACTCCATTATCATACCCTTGCTGAAGTAGAGATCTTTCATAAATCGAAGACGAGACCGATGACATGAGTTTCAAAATCGTATCACGGAAAACTCGAAGCTCGGTATGTGTATCTCGAAGAAACGATTGGCAAATCATTGAACTTTCAGACTTGATGATATTGAATCGGAGGAAAGGCGTGAGTTGTGTCACAAGAGCCTTATAAGCAAGTGCCGATGCAGAGTGATTAAAATCTTTATTGTGGTTGAGTTGCTCGGCGAGTTCGGTTAAAGTGGTGAAGATTGAGTCGATGAATATATGACGATCTTGTCCAAAGATTGTCACAAATTCGCTCCCTCCTTGAATTCCCGAAAGAGTGACCAGATGAGACTGGAGCATTTGAAATGAATCTATACCACTTTCTCGAGCTTTGTGATGCAAGTCTCCCTCTTGAAGTGTCGAATTGAACGAATCCATTTAAAATCGAGGAAAGATAAAGAAAAATGATGTGGATGTTGGTGTTGTCGGGTTTTTACACTTTAATTCGGCTCAAAAGATGTTGACGGCTCAAACGATTATGAATGAAACCCGATCAAAAATCCGTATTTGCTAAGTAAAAATCCCGTCACTTTCACGCGTCAGTTTTGGCTTTACAACCGGCCACAATAACTTTTAACCCGGCAAATATTTTTCCACATTAACTTTGAAAATACCCGCTTCGACACGATTTGCCAAAAATTACGAAACAAAATGCTAAAAAATATAAAAGTGAAAAAATAAAAATATAAAAGTGATATTTTTAAGATAAAATGTGATATTTTAAAATAAAAAGTAAAAAGGATTAATTTAACTAAAAATAAAAATAATAAAATAAAAAAATAAATGTGATTTAGAAAATAAAATCCTAATAAAAAACTTTTTGAAAATCTGATTGAAGTTAAAAAACGTTTTAATAAGTTAAAAAATGTTTTAATAAAAAATCTAATATAGAAAAAATAAAATAAAATAAATAAAAAAAAATCTAATAGAAGTTGTATAACTGTCGGTTTGTTGGTCTTGTTTCCTCCGCCCACAAAAACACGTGGCCCAATCAAAAGGATTCCACCGCCCCACTCATTCGCTTTGTTTAATCCGTCCCTTTACTTTATCTGCTCACAACCAAAAAAAATCATATCTCTCAACAAAACTAATCTACTCTCTCTCTCGATGTGTCCGCCCCCTCTCTCTCTTCTGAAACCCAGAAACCTATCAATCTTTTGAATCTCACAAAACTAATCTATCTCTCAACAAATCCTCTCAACCACAGATAACAAAAACACACTCCCAACTAAATCGAATCTCTCTCTCTCGCACACCGAACACAACACAAATCACAAACAGTCCCTAAAATCGAATACAGAACTTCGTCAAGATCCTTTTAGGGATCTCAGGTGGGTATATTTTTGTTTTTTTTTAATTTTATGTTGAGTCCCTCTTCTTCTGTAGAGTCTTTCTTGTTTGAGTTGTCAAAATAGAGTCTTGGATCGATGATGGTAGATTAGACTGAGATCTTGGGTTGTGGGGGAGGGTTTTGATTCGAGAGTGTTGTTGTGGGTTTCAGTGTCGTGAGGGAAAGACGAGAGTGTGTCCGTTCGAGGGTGTGAGTGGTGTCGTCTGTCGAGGCTAGGGTCGAGGGTTTGTGAGTGAGAGAATGTTTGTGAGTGGGAGAGTCCTGTTGAGTGTGGAGTCTGTGTGAGATGATGTTGGGTGGGTAGGTTGTGAGTCGGGTAGGTTGGGGTGAGGGTGGGTCTGTTTGGTTGGGTTAACAGAGTCGAGAGATTGTGAGGGAGGATTTGGTGTCGGTTTGTTGGAGTCTAGGGTCGAGGGTTTGTTCGAGGGAAAGAGTCAGTTTGGGTGTTCGAGAGATGAGAGTCGAGTGTAAGTGGTGAGTCGAGAGTCGAGTCGTGAGAGGTCTAGTCGAGTGAGGTGAGTATGAGTGTGGGTGTCTCGGTTGTGATGGGTGTGTTTGTTGAGTCTAGTGTTTTCGAGAGTCAAAGTGGTGAGGTTGTCGAAGGTTTGTTCAGACGAGAGGTGAGTATTTTAAATTTGAGTCGAGACAAAAACAATT
This sequence comes from Glebionis coronaria, assembly GCA_025667525.1. Taxonomy (NCBI): domain Eukaryota; kingdom Viridiplantae; phylum Streptophyta; class Magnoliopsida; order Asterales; family Asteraceae; genus Glebionis; species Glebionis coronaria. The sequence goes on along the minus strand of CM046876.1, from coordinate 461,000,287 downwards.
GTTCCGTTATGTTTGAATGGGCTTCATTCGGAACTTTTCATTCATTCGGAAGAGTTCCGAATCGGAAGTGTTTTTAAAGATTGATTCGGAAGATTTTTCAAAACAATTGATTCGGAAGTTTTTTTTTTTTTTTTTTATTAAAAATTGATTCGGAAGTTGTTCATTCGGATGTTGTTGATTCGGATGTTTTGTTCATTCGGAACAATTTGGTTCGGAAGAGTTTGGTTCGGAAGTTTTCGGTTTGAGTCGGACTTTTAGACTGACAGAAACAGGCTCGAAACTCGAAGATATGGACTGTAATATTTGGACAATTGGACAGTTTTGATGATATGGACAATAGGACTGACTTTGGACAGATGAAAAGATGACTGATTTGGACTGATAAACGGATCTAAAAAAAAATTTGATTAAAAAATAACTGAGTAAAAAATAATTAAAAAAAAAAAAAAAAAAAAAAAAAAAAAAAAAAAAAACTGATTAAAAAAAATGAAAAGATGAACAGATTATTAAAAAATGATTATAAAACAAACACACGTAAAAATAAAACTAATAAAAAAATAAAAATAGATAAAATTGATAAAATTGATACAAACTTTTTATAAAAACTACAAAATTTAAAAGAGAAAAACAAAAACTTTTATAAAAAAAAAAAAAAACACCAATTTTTTATAAAAAATAAATAAATTTGAAGATTTGATATGATTTAACACAAAAAAACACAAACTTTTTATAAAAAAAAAAAAAACACAAACTTTTTATGATTTAAGCATGATTAAATCAAAACCCACCAAAATCAAAAAGAAATAAAACAAGAATAAACCAAACTAACCATGGCTCTAATACCAATTGAAGGTCTACGTAATTAATGGCCTATTCTATGTGATGGATTTGGTGGATTAGGTTGGTTGATTGATTGATTAATAAAGAAGAAATGAAGGAATTAGATGAGGGATTAGAGAGAGAAAGGAGAGAAGGGAGAGAATTAGAGAGAGAAAGTGAAAGTGGAAAATATGATTAAAGTGAAATGGAATCAACAACCCCCTCCTAACATGCTAGGAGGGGTTATATATAGCCCACCCTACATGTGGGCTATATGGACTATACAATAAGTAAATAGATCACGAGCCCGTTACATAATTATAGTTGGAGCGACCGATCCTTCATAAATACGTAAAACGTATTTCCAACACCCTATATTTAGTTGCTTGTTTTTCCTAAAGCAAGTATCTGAATTTACAACCATCAAAATGGCGCCGCTGCCGGGGAGGCGTGTTGTGTTTTGATTGAACCATTGTTGTTTTTCTATATTAGCCATATAATATTTGTATTAATAGCACTCTATTAATACGTATTATCGTTTTTCGGTTTTTGTGTGAATACTATTACTATATTGTATACGTAGAACAATAAATACACAAGTACTCCAAATACGTGAGCAATCACAACCTTGATTCGGGATTTCATCACTCGATCATTGTATTCGAATCTCAAACCAAAGAAAAAAGGCAAAAATAGATAAATACTTTCGTGAAGCTTGATTTTGAAAATACAAACTATAAGGTGGGTATAAGGCGGTTGTATTTCACAACCTAAAGGAAAAAGGCTCTTAAGTGCTTCGCGCCGCCTCGTTTCCTCCGCTTGCTTGTGCGTATTTGATTTTGAGAGTGAATCGAGGGTTTTGCCGCCCAAAGTATTACTACATATCATATATATTTTCTTGGTTTCATTTGATTAAACCCTCTTGAACGATTTGGTGTTCCACCATCGTTCTAAAGTCATCGAAGGCGTTCACTCCACGTGATCGTTTTCATTCCTTGAGGCCTTTTTAATCAAGAGATTTGATTAGTGAGGAGATTTGTGGACTCATTGTCTACTCAATATATTCACCAATTCCAAAAAAGGTTAATACAATCAAAAACTACAAAAAAATTGAAAAAAACACAAAATACCAAAAAGAATCTTCTTTGCTCGCCTTCTCGTTGTACGTGACGTTTATGCAAACTCGCTCTAAAGCTAGACGTGCTCGTAAACGAAGGAACAAGTCACTCACTCAATCTAGTGAGGAGTCTCCAAGTGAGGAACCTATTGTAGAACAAGAAGCTATCATGGCTAATCGTACTATGATGGAGTTGCTTCAAGCACCCACCGAGGGTTTTGGAGTAGCCATTGTGATTCCCGCCATCCTTGCAGAGAACTTTGAGATCAAAACGGGTTTAATGTCTATGTTGCAAGCAAACAAGTTTCGCGGTCACGAAAAAGACAACCCACATTATCACATTAGGCAATTTAATCGTCTCACCGCGACAAGCAAGTTTAAGGATGTACCACACGATGCCATTAAGATGATGTTGTTTCCTTACTCGTTAGATGGACCCGCCAAGATTTGGCTTGAGAAAGAACCACCGAATTCGATTTTGACATGGACCGATCTCGTGTCTAAATTTGTGAATCAATTTTTTCCACCATCTAAGACAACACATTTGAAAAACGAGATTTCACGTTTTACACAAAGACCAAATGAAAGTTTTTCAATGGCTTGGGAGAGATTTAAAGAAATGCTACATGAATGTCCACACCATGATTTTTCCGAATTGCATCAAATTGACACTTTTTATAATGGGCTTAATGAACATGAACGAGATTATTTAAATGCCGCCGCGGGTGGTAATTTTTTGTGCAAAACGACCAATGAGGCTTTGAAAATCATAGAAAATAGGTCTAAGGTCTATAGCCCTCGTAACACACCGAGTGTTGCCAATTTGGGCTCGTCATCATCTCGTTCCATTAATGCCTTGCAAGATGAAGCAAATGAGGAGAATCGGTTTTTCAATAGGTTTTCGACTCTTATGTCTCATTGGAAAGCTCAAGAAGCTTCAAGCACCGCTTCGGTTAAAGCGGTTGCTAAGAGTTGTATTTCGTGTGGTGGAGCTCATGATTTTTCCGAGTGCATTACCGCGGATGGTAACACTTCGAATGCTTTTGTAGCCACGGGAACTTATAACCAAATCGGTCAAGGTTCCCGCCAAAATCAAGCTCCACAAAATCAAAATGCTAATAACTATCGAAACAACAATCAAGGTGGAAATTACCAAGGAAATCAAAGAAATTATAACAAGGGTAATTACCAAAGTGGAAATGGGCAAGTTTCTAATCAAAACCAAAACCGTGATTTTCAAACTCCTACTCAAGGTTTTCAAAATGCTCACACTAAAAATTTGCAAGGAGAATTTTTAGATTATGCTAAGGCTAATGATGCTAAGTTTGATAACATGCAACGTGAGATGATTAGCTTAAGGTCCGAGTTGAAAAACGAGCTTAAAACCGAACTTGCTAATGAACTTAAAACTCATGCTAATAAAATGGAAGGAAATGTCACACGACTCCAACAAAATCAACAAAAAATGGAGCAAGGACAACATGAGATTAAGCAAGAATTGTTGAAAGCGGATGCTAGGCAATCTAAGTTTGAAGACCGTATGGCTAAGATGTTTGAAGCTATCATGTGTAAGCCCTCTTCTTCGGGTGGTCTTCCTAGTGATACCATCGTGAACCCGAAAGGAGAATTGAAGGTTATTACCACTCGTAGTGGTAAAACTTTCAAAGAACCCATTTCTCGCCCAAGTACTTCTATGGAGAAGGAAAAAGAGAAAGAACCCGAGGCTGTGGTTGAAAAGGAGCACATTACAAGCCCACGAAGTACCGCTCAAACCACACCTACGGTTGAACCAATACCCATTATGGAACCCGAGATTCCAAGGCCGTTGCCTATGCCTAATTTGCCCCAACCCACACCACCTTTACCCTACCCATCAAGACGAAACAAGGAAAAGGCACAAGAACGAAATAACTATCAATTTGAACTTTTTATGAAAATGTTTCGTGACTTGCATTTTAATATAAGTTTTGCCGACGCCTTAGTCATGATGCCTCGATTCGCCGCGAACTTCAAAAGTATGTTGAATAACAAAGAAAAATTGCAAAAATCATCTAGTTGTTCTTCGGTTTTTCTAAGCCGCATACCTCAAAAAGTCGGTGATCCTGGAAAGTTTTTAATCCCATGTGCTATCCAAGACATGGAAGAATGCTACGCCTTGGCCGATCTTGGTGCTAGTATTAATTTGATGCCTCTCGAGATTTTTAAGTCGCTCAATCTTCCAAATCTCACTCCTTCAAGAATGTCAATCGAAATGGCCGATCATTCTACGATTCTAGCTTGTGGAGTTGCCGAGGACGTCTTTGTGAAAGTTGGGAAATTCTATTATCCCGTGGACTTCATAGTTGTTGATATTCCCATCGATCCTAAAGTTCCGTTAATTTTAGGTCGATCTTTTTTGGATACCTCGAGAGCACTTATCGATGTGCATGCAAGAAAAATCACTCTTCGTTTCAATGAGGAAGAACTCGTCATTAATGCAACCCAAAACTCCACTCTTTCTCATGTTTATTCGATCACATCTTTGTACAATGTCAATCCTATCAAAAACATTTGTCAAAAGATTTCCAATAGAGTTTTAGGAGTTGATAAAAATGAAGTTCCGTCCCCTCCGCCGATGGAGGTTAAGAGTGTTAAGCCTATGATTCCAATCTCGAGTGATTCTTCGGATGATGAATACGTTGATCCCGATGGGGAGGTTTTCTTTGTTGACAAAAGATTTGAAAACTTGCCACCACCTAAACCAAAACGCTTTCAAAATGTGAGGATTTTTAGTGTGACTAATATTGTTTTAGATACACCAAATATTTTCGACATAATTAAATCGGGTTTTCACAAGGAGAGTGTTAAAGATGAAAAAGGAAAAGATTTTGAATCTAATTTAAAAGATTTTTCTACTATTCTAACTCCGTCATCACCGCGTGTCTTGAGTACTACAAGCTCGTCTTCTCCTTTTGACGATGCTTTGTGTGGACCTAGTGTGGGGGAAGCCCCTTATGTTCCCTCCCCTTTCTCCACCGAGGACGAGATATTTGATCCTGGAATTGCTTTTATAGGGAAATCTCGGTCTTCCACCGATGCAATAAATGGAAAATCTTTTCATTTGATTGGTGCAAGTCTACCTCGAGTAGCTCAATGTTTTGACTTACCCATTGTCCCACCCTTCTATTTCTTCTCTCCTATTTTCTTCTATCCCATTGGGATTTGTGTTGGAGTTGTGTTGTCTCGTCTTTCATCCGAAAACGAGGACGATATCTTTGACCCCGGTATACGTTTATCGGATTTTTAAAGTACTCCACGTGCTTTTGGGCCTTGATTACATGTAAGTCCCACCAAAAATTGACCATACCATGATTATCCCTAAATGATCACATTTATGGGGATTCGAGTCGAGCTTTTGACTCGGTTATCAAAAACAAGGTGCCTCGTGGGGGAGAACCATGCTTATCCATGTACATATTATTGCTTTCTAATTAGTTTAATGTGAGGGGATTTGTGCCCTTCCAACCTTTGTTCCGTGGTTGTTTGTGCATTGTGTCTTTTAGATCATCATCTTCACGATTGGAGCCTCTCGTGTTCGTTTCATGGGAGCACTCGATCGTTTGCTTTGGAGGCCTTTCCCAATATCCACATCATGATATCCTTTTATGTTCTAACCTTAGGTTTTTAGCACACTTCATAAACGGCTATTAATTTAACGGTTACACCCTTTCCATGCTAGATTAGGCATTCGACTACGTCTCTAGTATGGGGGTGTTTGCACCCCTAGACTCGAAACATTGAGGACAATGTTTAACTTTAGTATGGGGGGGTGAATAGATACTTGCCTTGCCAAACCTTCACGCTTTCCAAAGTTTATCGTTTTGTTATCGTTTTCTTGCAAAATAAGGCTAAAAATGGCCAAATTTTAAAATTTTTCTCATGTTTCATAAGTGTTTGAAGACACGAATGTAGATTTTCCGATGGCGAGAATAAGAGTAATTTTTGACTCGACCGTGCGTGTTGAGCACTTAGCTTTGATTCCTTAACTACACATTAGGCTAAGTCTCTTAAATGAGGACGAGAAATGATAGAGTTAATTATAAGTTACTATGCTAAACGTAGAGTACTCGTATTCTTTCAAAAACTCATGTGTTCTCGTTGTTTGCTTATTCTCCCTTCGCATGTAAATATTTTTTGCTTAATAAATATTGATTTAGCGGTTTAATTTTGATTGTTGGGTTTCTAGTCTTTTCTAGTAGCTTCCGTGTAATTAAATTGGGAAGACATTAAGGTATCGCCAGCGTCACGGTTTTGAAGTATTGGCACCCTAATAATCGAAAGCTTCACCCAATAATAAGATTTCAAGTGCTCACCTAAATCAAGCAAACAATTTGAAGCCCCACAAGGCCTAAAATCTATGCAAAATTGAAAGTGAATCAAGCCTTAATCTTCGAAGCTTTAAAGATCCAAAATTCGCTTTAGCATGAGGATATACGTCTTTGGCTAATAAAACCACCGATGAGGCGGATAATAAAAGGCAAGGCAAGACCGAAGTCATAATAAAAGCTTCATGGCGAAGTTGAATAAAAGATGGAGGTAAACCAAAGATAATAAGGCCCTTCCGTTAGGGGGCGTATAAAAGTCTTGGTAATAAGTCTCATGTTCAAAACCGTTATAAAACCGTGTTTATCGATTCTTCTTGTCAACTTAATTTTTTAACATCGTCGTCTATTAGGAGGGGTTATTGATTTGATGGTGTTAATTACACCGTTAGGACTCTATTTTTAGACCTAAATCTCTATTATCGCATAAGTCAACAATGTATCCTCGTGATCATTAAGACAAAATAAAATATAAGAGATACAACTTAGGAATAATGGGAGAATAAGTACGTGATTAGGGCATATGAGTAGTGTTAGCATTACTAACTTATAATGACAATGATCTCGTTGCACGCTTAGCATGGAATTGAAGTAAAAATCGAGGACGACGAAATTATTTCTAACGAAGCATTCACGTGTTCTTATTCTATGAACCTAAACGTCCCATTTTGCGATGAAAATCATACATTATGTCTAAAACACAAGTAGTAGCAATAGTAGTAATGTAGCTAGTTTCCATTTCAATAAAAGTGAATAAAATTAAATTTTGGAGATGCTTTGATACTTTATTCCTAGCATTGCGTGAGGGCACGGCAATGGTTTAGTATGGGGGAGTGATGAGACTGCTTTTATACATGGTCTCATCGTCCAAAACGGCCTTAAATTGCATAAAATATCATAAAATAGACCAAATATATGCTCGTGTTTGTTACTTGTGTATTTTTAGGTACGGATATTGAGGAATTGGCAAAAGAACACAAGAATCAATCAAAAACGAACACGGGAAACGAAGTCGCACAATGAACCGGGCCCAAGTTTGGATTTTGCAAAATTACCCTTGAAGAATTGAAGATTGGCAAAAATGGCCCCTCATCTTTGAAGAACTTGTCACATTTGACCCTCAAATTATCAAATGTACAAGTATAATCCTTAATGTTTGAAGATTGTACAAGATCAGCCCTTGGAATTTGAAGAATATACATTTTATACCTTTGGAAAAAGTTTTGGAAGACATTGTGCCAAATTTGACAAGTTTCCAAAGTTGTCAAAGGCTAAATCAGGCGCTGTTGGGGTTTTATTACAAAGTGGAAGAATGTATAATCCTTGGGGACCAATCCTGCCAATACACCAAACTCCCACAACCACTCAAAACCTGACACGTAAACCCTACCCACCCATTTACCCATAACCCTTATTCAAACCCGACCCTACCCAATACCCTACCCGGTTTATTAATTTAAACCTGGTCAACAGTCAACCCACTAACCCTTTTTTTTCCCTCCTTAACACATTTTTAAAATGTGTTTAATATCAAAACAAATCAAACACACCCCTAATTAACTAGAACCCTAATCCTACCCCAGTTTAATTAAAACGCGAAAGGGGTTTTAGCTAAAACCTTCCAGAACCCTAATCAACGTCACTCTCATCCTTTCCCACTCAACAAAACATGATCACATGGGCTGTGGGACCCTCCCCAAGCCTCCCCTGCAACGTCTATTTCTCCTCAAAACCCCCACCCGACCAGTTTAACACCCAGGATCACTCCCCTTGGTCCCCAAGGCTCATCCAACGTTCCCTATTGAAGATTCCAAGCTGGCATATCACATGGGCAAGTTTTGACCACTTTGAAGATCAAGACCCAAGGGCATTTTGTAGATTCCATTCATTAGGGTTTTAGTAGTCCTAGAATGTTCTTTTAGTTCTATTTAAAGAGATGTGAGCCTGTTCACACTCTTTTGTTCCAGTTTTTGGCAAATTCTCTTGTAATTCCTTTTTTAAAAAATATAAAGTTTGGTGTTTGTTAAAATCATTGTAATTCCTTTTATGTTGTTTTAAAAAGTTTGTGTGTTGAGATTTGTGCTAAAGCTGAGTTCCATTTAAGTGTTAGAGATTGGTTTGAAAATTTTTCAAGAAGTATTTAAAAAGCTTTTAAATCTTATAAATCAAGATTTTTTTTTGAAGTGAAAGTGGATAAAGATCTTTGGTTTGTGAATTTAGAAAGGTTTTAAAACGTGTTGTTTAAGTTTGAAAAGATTTGTGTAAGTTTTTAAGAAAGAAAAACAGAAAGAAGGTAGAATATTGGATTATTGTGCTTTTTCTCTTTGATTTTCTTTTTCAGGGTGTACTTTGTTGATTTGTTGAAGGTTCTGCTCCAACCCGTGTTGGTAGGAGGTGGTTAAGCAACCACAAGGACCCTTGGATGTAAGGGTCCTAGGGTAAAATTTCTTTTAACTTTGTAAAATTCAGAAAAGTGCAAGTGTAGGTGCTTTAGTTGATTTGTTGCTAAATTATGTTAAAGCTGTTGGATTTGTGCTTATGTGATGTTAGTATGCATGTTTGAGGGTACTTGGTTCAGTTTGAAGTGCTTTTGAAAGGTTTTGATTGTTAAATTTTGGTTTAAGAAATTTAAACGGGTGTTTGGCAATAGGTTTTAGCAGGGTGTAAATTTTGATTATTGCTTTGATAAGGTGTTAGAAGGATTAAATCAGGATAAGTTAGGTTGTAGTTAGTTGTTAAGAGAGATTAGAAAAGATTGAAACAAGTATTGTGTGTTTAAAAAGGATAAGTGAGTTTGAAATTTGCATAAACCATGTTTCTGCCTATTTTGATGAAAAATTGTTCTTGATTTGTGCAATCTGCTAAGTGTTAGTGATAGTTAGGATTGTATGCATGTTGTGTGCTACTTGGTGCTATTGTGTGCATGATATGGACCTTTGAAAGTCACATTTGTACAATCTGCTAGCCTAAACAGACCACCAGACTTGGATTTTTCATCACAGCAACTTGCTTTCCCTTTGTGTGATTGAATTGTGATTAAATGGTGTGCTAGGTGTTAGTATTCGATTGTTGTTGACTTCTTGTGCTCCAAAGAGCACAAGAGTGCCCCCCCTTGTCCAGAAAACATCACCAAAAAGAAGCACAGCCAAGACCTCTTGGTTTTCAAGTTCAAGTGTGCACTCACACTTGATTTTCAGAAACATCACCAGACCTGGGCACAAATTGTGTTCTTAATCACTTAATCTTGGGTAATTTTGGATTTGGATTCGTATTTGTGAGCTTATAAGTCATTGGATTCAAGTTTTTAAAAGTTAAAAAGCAAAAAAAAAATATATATCCAAAAAAGGACGTGGCCAGGACTCGAACCTGCGCCACTCCTCTCACAACACAACGCTCTTACCATCTGCCCTAGGGTCTTTGACTGGTAAGAGTCTACAAAGTCAAATATATAAGGAGTGTGTGAGTTTGGCTTATTTAATAAAGCCGTGGCTTATTTATTCATTTTCAGCTTATTGATTAAGCTTTTTGGTGTCTTTTCATTTTTCCTAGGTGTTAAATAGGTTTTAGGATTTTTCTGGTTAAAAACATTATTTTTCCTTTTATTTAATTAATTTCTAGGATTTTTTCTATTTTTTAATTTAGAAAGTCTTTAAAAAATATTAAACAGTAGTAAAAAAATACAAAAAAATAGTTTTTAGGTTTTATTTAACATTTTTGAGGTTTACATGTGAAAAAGTTTTCAAAAACTTTAATTTTTGATTTTATTTAATTTTAGGGTTTTTTAGCAACTTTAAAAATTAATATAAAATTCATTAAAAGGTTTCAGAAACTTTTGTTTACATTTTCTTTCTAGTTAGAATATTTAGGATTTTTGAGAATTTTTTAGAATTTATTTAAGAACTTTTAATTTTTTGGATTATTTTAATATTATTTTATTCATTAAAATAAAAAGTTTTATTTTAAATTTCTTTTTCATTTTTCCTAGATACTAGACATTAAAATAGGACCTTTGTCACTTTCCATATAATTTTTAGGCTTTTCAATTAATTTTTAAAATTAATTTAAGATTTAATACATTTTAATAGTTTTTAGGAGTTTAAAAATAGTTTAAATTGGTTTTAAAATTTTTAAAAATAGTTTTTAGTTTAATTAGGTTATTTTTGAGGTTTACAAATTATAAAATCTTGTTTAGGGCTTTTTAATATTTAAAAGTGATTTTTAGGGCTTTAATTAGCATTAAAAAGTCATTATTAAATTAATTAAAAGGTTTTGGCAAGTTTGAATTTTTTGTAAACTCTTAGAATATTATTTTGGGATTTTTAGTAATTTTTAGGAATTTTTAGGTTTAAATTTTAAATTTTGCTCTTTTTCACGTTCTACGTTGTAACTTTCTAGTAGTGTTTTGCCTTATTTTTCTAATTTTTTCATCTTCGTCATTTTCTCTTCTTTTCTTATCATTAATAACCAAAAACATAATCAATCATTCATTACACAACGCACTAGCCTCCTCGAGAACGAACTCACCTCATTAGGGTCATTTACACACGGTTTTCCTAAATCGTCGTGCTTACCCTATATTTAGTTGCTTGTTTTTCCTAAAGCAAGTATCTGAATTTACAACCATCAATAGACATGACAAGTTGTTATTCATTGTAATCCCTTGTAGATTGGCATTATAAATGTCCTTATGTCTAGGTGTTCTAAATTTAATAAACTTATCAGCAGGTAACACATAGTCTTTACTCAACACTAAACATTTTGTGTCAGTAAAAAGAACCTTATTTTTGTTGTCACAAACTTGTAACACACTAAACAAGTTATAGTCAAGTTCTTTTACTAGAAAAACTTCATTAAATCTTAAGTTGTCAGTGATAAGAGTGCCCTTGCCAGATATGGTCCCAAAACCGCCTCCAAAGTACACTCTATCACCATCTGGAATAGGAGTGAAGTTAGTCAAATAGTCCTCCTTTCCAGCCATGCGCCTTGAGCATCGACTATCCCAATATCCATGGTCATTAACCTGCTTTGGAATGCCCTGCACATAAAGAAAACAAATCAGTTTTGTTTGGGAACCCAAGCCTTAGTAGACTTGGATCCATTTGGTTGTTCAACAAGAATGGACTTGTTTCTTGTAACAACCCCCTATTCATCCCTTTTTACCTTAAACACCCAGTTTGTTCCAACATACTTTTCAAGATATTTAAATCTATTACAAGTCATGGAGACACCATTAAAATTTGATGACTGTTCTTTTTTTAGTCTGCATGTCAAGTTGGATGAAGCCTTAGAACCTTGTCCATTAGGTTGTAAATACCTATTATTACTAGGTCTAACATGAGGTCTGACAGCTGCTAATTATGGCATTTTCATACCAAACCTAGTTCTGTCAACGGCTTGTCTTGCCCTGTCAGCGGATGAATTGTTCCTGTTAGCGGGAGAATTAGGGTTTGCTACAGGAATCTACTGTTTCTTAGACTAAGTGTTGGTCTTTTGAAAGGGTCTTTGGCCTTGGGTATTAACTGCCTTAATAAGGAGCGGGTCTAGTGGTCTGTGGTCTAGAGTAAACATAAGGTCTAGGGTTGACCATGGTTGACCTATTGTCAGCGGGTGAAATATGTCCACTAACACAATTATATGCCAAATGTGAGAATCTCCCACATGTGTAACAAGCCTTTTTAGACACAAACTTAGGCTTAGACTGATAAAAACCTGTCCCATTAACACTTGCTTGGCTTTGGGGTGACCTAGGTTTTCTATACATTTCAACATATTTAACACTAGGTTTGCTTTTGATTTGAGAGCCATGATCAACAGTTTTTCCAGTAGAAGGGTTAGTGATAACAATGAGTTTAGGGTCAAATTATTCATCACTAAGAATCCCTCCCTTAACAAAGAGTGTAGGGTTAGCTTTCTTCCATAGGCCAAGGTCAGTCACCCTTTGCTTGTATTCCTCAACCAGTGTGAGCACACGTGATGGAGGAGTAAATTCCTCCACTTGGAACTCTAGAATACAAGTCCATGACAAGTCTTTCTTAGAAACCCCATAGAAATCACCTGCTGGGGGTGGGATAGCAGTATATTCCTTTGCATGCATCCCAATCTCAGACATGTCTTTAGGGTTTCTTTGCTCACTTATAACCTTTTATAGGGTTTGACTAACTTTTTCAAACTTTTCAATTTTAAGCCCTACATTCTCTCTAGCTTTAATGGCCTCATCTAGCTTAAGTTTCAATTAAGTATTAGCTTATATATAGGAAGCTTTGGCCTCATAACTAAGAGCTAGATCTCTTTTTAGAACAATTATTTGATCTTTTAGATTAAATTCCATGTCCTTATATTCTTGCACCATCCCATCTCATTGTGCAAGCCCCCTTTTGTAGCTTGAAATAGTGATATTTAAACCAAGAATATTAGGTTGTAACTTTATTACTTCTTTGTTAAGTTTATCAGTATTAAGTCTACAACCTTTACTACAAAAACATCATCATATACCTCATTGTCTGATGAAGAAGAAGATCTGGCCATGAGAGCATATTGAACATGCTCTTCATCCTTTTCAGCAACCAAAGCTTGATTCTCCACCCTATTCTTGTCTAGAAAGTTCCAATCAAATCCAACGCCATCAATTCCTTGCATAGCTACCATGGCTTTAGGTTTAGCATCTTCAACCTTGATGGACAGTCTAGGATTCTGTCCTCCATCATTTCTCTTAGGAGATCTACATTCTCTAGCAAAGTGTCCCATTCTATGACAATTGAAACACTCAACTTTGTATTTATCAAATCCAGTAGTCTCTTTGCTATTGAAAGTCATCTTCCTTCCAAATCTCTTGTTCCACCTACTGGCTCTTATACTGCTAAGAGCCATATTCCTCTTGATGTCCTTCTCCTCAAGATCAATATCACTAATTTGCTGAAGATCTTCAAAAGAAATTGAAGATCCATTGGGCAAAGAAGCAATATAAGCACATACAGTATCCAAGTCAATTCCTGTTGGTTTAAGAATTGGTGAAGAGTGGTTGTATGTGTCAGTGTCTGTTGAGCCGCTGTCATGAGATGTTTGTCCGTTGACAAAGCAAGAGTTGTCAACGTCAGAGGAATCATTGTGAGAGATAAATGCCATGCTTCCAGAAGGTGTTTTACTTCCTTGCTTGAGCAAAAATTCAGATTCCATGACCTTCAATTGATTATAGATGTCATCAAAAGTCATGTTCTTGTATGCTTGAGTGGAAATCATTGACTTAGCATGAATTTCCCACCCATCTCCAAGAGCTCCAAGGAAAGAAACATTAACATCGTCATCTTCAAATTCAGTCTCCATAAATGCCATCTTGCTAGTGATGTCTTGAAGACGGCTTCTTATCTCACTTACCTTTTCATTAGGACGAGCTTTAAAGAGAGTAAACTCTATAACCAACTGCTTCTTCCTTTGTTTGAGAGTGTCCTCATTACCACCATAGGTGATCTCGAGGGCTTCCCAAAGCTCTTTAGAAGATTCATACTTTCTGAATTTGTGTTGGTTTTTGCTTCCAAGGGCTAGTTTGAGAATACTCAATGCCTTCATATCAAGCCTTCTGTCAGCTACCTCTACAACTGAGGTGGCTCTTCCATATTCAGGTCTAGGAAGCAAGTCTTCAGCCTTAGCATTGGTTGTTCTCTATTTCTCAATGGAGTCCCAGATCTTTTGTGCCTGGTTAAACTTGTTTCCAAGCTCAACAACCTCCCAGAGAATATAGTTATCCAATTGGAGATATTGCTCAAAGTTGAACTTCCATAGTTCAAAGTTATCAAGGTCAAGCATGGGGATTTTGAGGTTATGATTAGAGGATCTTGAACTTTAGGCTTCTGAGTTGGAGGTTGACATGATGATTTTAGGGTTTTGAAAAGTTAGGGTTTTATGCGATTAGGGTTTTGGTGTTCTTTTGATCAAAGTTCCTCAACAAGCTCTGATACCACTTGTTGATCCCAAACTTAGATTGATTTAGCTTTGTGTTAACGAGATTAAATCAAGTATAACACGTAGAGAAACTTTGTGTTAATGACAATCTAAGTGTTATGCAGAATTAACACTTAGAATAAAGAACAAAGCAAAACACAATGTATACCAAACTTTCACTTGTATTGATAATCGGTGTTGTACAATGAAAGTGTCAAAAACGTATATCAATATCAAACCCATAAGACCTCGTTTTATAACATAAGGAGTCTTGAACAACAATCTACAAATCAACTATTCAAGGAAAAGATAAGTATAAAAAATACAATATTGAACATATCTTTCCTAAACATACAAAACGTGTTGACTAATTAGTTGACAATAACTGGGATATCCCTTGTAAGCGCCTTAATAAGTCTTGCCAGTGCTCAATCTGTCAGCGCTCCATTTGCTCTTGTCAGCGTCTAAAATTCCTTTGTCAGCGGTTGAGTGATATAGCTCTTTTTATTCCCAACATTCTACACCCATCCTGAGCTCCACAAATTTTTCAAAGAACCCATATGAAGTCGCCCCTATTGAATTGATGGCTCATATGACTAAGGTGATCAGTCGTGATTCATACATGTCTCCCATTCCCTTATTACCAATGAAGGGGAACAAGAAGACTTAGACTGTGCCAAAGACCAAACCAATGGCACAGGGCCCTGAGGCTTCCGAGACACGCCTTAAAAAGACCAAGGCTAAAAAGACTATCCTTGTTAAGACCAAGCATCAACTACCCAAAGGGAAAGAGCTTACGGGAGGCCATAATACAACACAGTAAGGGTCGACGGGCCAATCTACTGGTCCTCTTGATGGAGAGGGAAATATACAACCCTCTCCTACGGGACTGCCTTCCACTTAGTCTGATGAGGGCATTCGTAAATCACAAACTTTGCATGAGGACAAACCCAAGGCCAAAGAATCAGGGAGACGCCCACGGGTAACATACCTTACTGATAGGCTTATCACTTCCACAACATCCGATGAAGGCACACTGGCTCAAAAGTCTTTGCCTGAGGAACCAAAAATTGATTCCTTAGACTCAGAGGGACACACCCCGCTGATATGAATCTCACCTCCACCAATCCCAATGAAGGCACACTAAATCAAAAGTCTTTGCCTGAGGGAACCCTTATTGATCCCAAAGACTCAGGGAGACGCCTACGGGTAAAACACCTCACTGATAGAGATCTCACTGCCACCCTTGATCAATCACAAACTGCCCTTGAGAATCAGTTGGCCAAAACCCAAGCCTTAGAATTTGGGGCAGGGAGTGACCAAAACAAAGACAAGCCTTCTTTTAGAGGGGAACTGGATAAGCCTAAAGAGTCACTGAACTATGGAGACTTTATTGATTTACTTGAAGAGCCTGAGGAGCTACTCCATGGTTTCAGTGACGACGATGACATGATTGAGGTTGGGGATGAACCTGACACTCAGGAACCTCCACAAACAGACCAGAAGCCACAATCCCTACCTTTGCTTGAAGATATATACCGCCCTTCCCTGAGGCTCAACAAAAGCCCTCCACTGAGGCAACCTGATATAAGGAGCCCTCCCCTGAGGCATCGAAAAAGCCCTCCCATGAGGCACAACTTGACACCTCGTCATTGGGGACTCAGACTGTGGTTCTGGAATCTAATTTTGATGACACCAAACCTGTAACTGAGAAAGTTATTTATGAAACTCTCAGGGGTGTCTTCAATCATGTGTATACCACTCTGAAGGCTGAGGTTACTCAGAACCATGACGACCTTTCTTCCAAGCCTGATGAACTCCTTGACGAATTCAGAATGTATGGTGATCGTTTTGATATAGATGAGGAGAAAATGAGAGTTCAGGTTGACAACCAGATGGAATTCATTAGTGCCCTGAACAACAGTCATGAGAGTCAAAAGGAGAAGCTTATAAATTTCCTGAACATTGCTCTACCAACTGTTGAAGCAAATGTTTCTTTAAAGACAACTTTGGATGGACTGATCTCTAGTTCTACTGAGTCCACTTCCAAGGTTGGTCAAATCTTGGATTTGCTTAAGGAAGATAGGATGTCTGAGGTCTTCACTAGGTTGGACTCTCTCAAGTCTGAACTAGATGTGGTGAAAGCAAAGTGTGAATCTATTTATGAAGATGTTCACATGGATCCTGAGGCTGAACTTCGACTGGGCAAAGCTGCAAAGGGATATATGGCTAATGCTACAAACCTCTCTGATATCTCCAAGGCTCTTAAGGAAGCAGACATTCCTCGCCTCAGGACCAGGATCCACACTATGGAAACCACTCAGTCCCTCATACAACTGGATGTTGAGACCATCAAGACCGACACTCAGTCCTTGAAGCAAATGGTGACTGAAATGTTTCATGCTTTCAAGGGATCATCCACCACCTCCTCCTCAGGACCAATTCAACGACCAAAAGTTAGGATTAGTCAGCCTGACCCTTCAACTTTTGAGGAGGATAATGTTATACCAATGATGCTTACATGGAATGAACCTCCCTTTCAACCTGAGGAGGAGCAAGAAGAAATGGTAACTCAACAACCTTAAGTGCCTGAGATTCCTACACCAAAACCTTTGAACTCCATCCCCCCAACCCTGAGCCCTCAGTCTTTAACTTAGACAAGGGCAAAGGCATTGCTGATGAAACCTTATCACCCCAAGAAGCTTGTAAAAGGTTCAAGGTAAAGAAGGCCTGACCTTGATGCTCCAGTCTTGGTACCTTATGAGATTAATGGGAAAATGTAAAAGATGACTCCTGAACAAATTCAAGAGTACTTAGACATAATGGAGAGGGCTAAGACCAGTGAGGTAACAAGAGCTGAGATACTCAAAGTATCCACTGAGTTTGTTAAGGAAGTGGGTGGTAACCCTGATGAGTTATTAAGCGTGAAGGGTGGACAAGAGTTTATTTAAAAGCAAGAAGAAGAACTCAAAGCCATTCAGGACGGAATGATCAAGAAGCAACAACAAAGAACTTCACAACTAAAGAGATTGTTTGATCAATACACTTGGGTTACACTCAGAGACGAAAGCCTGAGCAAATCACAAACCTTCAAATCATTCCTCGTACCACACCAATATCAGTATCTGTTTACAGAAACAATGATGACAGGAACATTGAAGTAATGAAGAAGTTTTCATTTGGTGATTTCGGTCTCAATGAGTGGGATGCGATGGGAAGAATCCTCAGGACCAAATCTAATAAGTGTGTCCCTGAACTACTCAACTATCTCAGCAAGAGATATGAGAGGTTGAATCAAATCAAGAATCAATTAGGCATCACTAAGGATCTTCCTCTGGCTGAACAGGATCCTACCAAGACTCAGGGACGAAAAAGGAAAAAGGGTGGAGCTAGAAGCTAAAACTAAGGTCCCTGGGTTAGAATGCAATCGAACTCTACCTGAGAATGTCCCCTTTGTTAACATCATGGTCATTGAAGAACTTGAGTGGGGTATCTTCTTTATTGATGTATTTAGAGACCAAGATTTTCAAAGGATATGTGACATTAAGAAGTGTCCTACTGAAAGTCTTTTTACCTTCCTTGTGATGGATGGACAAGCTTAGACTGAGGAGAATAAGAGATTTGATGAGAAGCTTAGGCAGATGATTGCAAGGAGGCCTAATAAAGAAAAGGTGTTGAAGTCTTCAAAAGTAAAGAGAGAAGTAATGGATGCCTGAACGGTTGTAATCTTTTATTTTTTTATGTTTTTCTCGTATCAGACTTTTCAGTCTTTGTAATGATGAATAAAAAGAAAGTACTTTGTTTGAAACAAGTCTCTTCATCAGTAGATTAGTTAGTATGAGAAGAAGCCTCTTTGCTCACTTATAACAAATTTTACTTAGGCATATTTTATATCCAAATAGGGGGAGATTGTCAGGCCAATTCAGTGCCTAATGGTCTCACTGATGGATTTGAATAACAATCAGCCTAAGTAAAGTATTATCCTTTAACATAAAGAAGTCATTGAGTGAACAGTCACTAAGTGAGTTACCTTCAAGAGCTTAGACTGAGTTTAAGAGAAAGACTCGAGCATTCAGTGAGGAAAAGCTCAATGAATGATGTAACCAAGACAAAGAAGAAGGTGATGGGTTCAGTGAGTTGTGGCAATAAACTCATTGAACCCCATACGATCTCCATGAAGAAACAAGCATCCTCAAAGACTGAAGTAAAGGCGGGATAAGTTTGAAGTAGATAAGATGTAGTACAACATACGCTTATCGTGACTTACCTCTTTTAGGTTAGATAGGGTACTGAACTTGTAAAAGGAATTTGTCCTAATACCTAGAATAGGTTAAAACAAGTTTGTACTATGTACCTAATGAGACAAGAATTGCACATGGCAATTCTTTGTCACGTACCTACCCTTTACTTGTATAAATAGGATGGTTGTAAAAGAGAGAACCCAAGTTTGTGCAGTAAATGCTTTAGACATTCACAAACAGTTCTTTCTTCCAAATACGATCAATAACACTTGGGTTCTAAACTCCTGTTGTCTTAATCGTCAAGCTTATCAATCGATAGGATTGATTTAGTTTGTTAGTGAGGAGATCACGAACACGCACATTTTCTATTCAATCCCTATTGTAGCTTCCAATACAATAAGGTATAATTTTTTAAATAATTACCCCTTTAATACATTAAGAGGAATGTATAAATGGGGAATAAACAATAATAAAAGTAATGTGAGGGAAACAGTAACCAAAACATTGTGTTTCGTCCATTTGTCAAACCCCTTCATCTACACCCTCCAATTTAAGTCCCTCTCAACCATTGATTCCTTACCTTCAGATCTTTCCCGTTTATTGTGTGTAAAATGGTGTACGAGGTATGACTCCAGTTGAAAATAGCGATAACGTCTCCCAACCATCGATTGCCCAAACTAACATCTTAACCGTTTGTTGGGTTGAAAATGGAGTCACAGGTATGGGTTCTTTTCATAAACCCTGTTTGTAACCGTTAGATGGGTTGTGACAAAAGTGTTCAACCTTTTCCTTGACCGTTAGATGTGTAAAATGCATCCTGGTAGTTCGTTTGTTGATCCACCCATTTTAGGAACACCACTTGTTGTGTACACTGTTAGGTTAATACTTGCTATATGTATGCCCTATAATTTCCATACCTACTTCAATCTCATTATCTCAGCCGTTATTTGAAACCCTAAGAATAGTTGCAGCTGCTGGTAATTATCTATCCCTTGAATTTGCTAATTTGGTTATTCTTTTGTTATTATTTAGTACCTACTGTTCATTATTTGTTTTATTGTTTTTTGGGGTCATGAATAATCTTTTGATGACGAACTATTGCATAATTTTCACATTTGATGTTGTTTGTTATAAATTTGTTAGTTGGTAACAATGATGCTTTGTTTGCAACACTTGCTATTGGAATCTGTAGATCTTGAAAACAATGATGGTTTGTTTGCAACAGTTGCTATTGGAATCTGTAGATCTTGAAAACAATGATGGTTTGTTTGCAACAGTTGCTGTTCGAATCCAAGTTCTAGGCTTTCATGAGTTGTTTTGGGTTTAAACCTTTTTAAACTGTCGCCCTAAGATGCGTATGCAGTATGATTTCATTTTGGTTGGTTGTGATGATCGTTTGACTATGTTGTGTTGCTGTGGGAGTGGAAGGATGGCAGAATGCGAGAGTTACTCGATTCAGCAACCTCCACGACCACGACTCCGAACATGACATTAATTACAAGTGAAATCTGCGTGTCTGGATCGTTTTGACCTTTTTTATTGTTCGTCATATACATAGTAGGCGATGATGAGCTCTACGTGTGTGGATCCTTTGGCAAGCGTAGTTTACCAAAACCCGTATCTTGGCGGGACGACCATGTTGTTGCAGCCATAGCGGGTTTTGGGTACCGCCTCCATACTTCCAGACCTGAGCCTCGAATATAACCGTAAATACACTCTCGCGAATTCAATTTCAGCGGTTAGATCGGATTTGTATTTTGGTGCGAGCAACGGTTGGTGATATCAGTTGGTCGATACATCCTCTATTTTAACAATTCTTACTTACAGCCAATGTCTTAACAAGGTAATACTAATAAGATATTTAATCTATTTTATACCTGGAAATTCATATGATTCCATTTTGGTTGGCTGTGATGATCGTTTGACTCTGTTGTGTTGCTGTGGGAAGTGGAAGGATGGCATAATGCGAGAGTTTCTCGATTCAGCAACCTCCACGACCACGAATCTGAACACGACATCAATTACAAGTGAAATCTGCGTGTCGGGATCGTTTTGACCTTTTTTTATTATAGTAGGCGATGATGAGCTCTGTGTGTGTGGATCGTTTGGCAAGCGTAGTTTACCAGAACCCGTATCTTGGCGGGGCGACCATGTTGTTGCATACATGGCGGGTTTTGGGTACCGCCTCCATACTTCCAGACATGAGCCTCAAATGTAACCGTAAATACCCTCTCGTGAATTCAATTGCAGCGGTTAGATCAGATATGTATTTTGGTGCGAGCAACGGTTGGTGATATCAGTTGGTCGGTTCTTTTTTCCAAGTGTGTGTAGCATCAGTATACCTCGGTTCTACCTGGTAAGTATTGTCTCTAATATACATCCTCTATTTTAACAACTCTGTAAAAAAAATAAAAGCATAACAATGATGCTGTTTCGTGATTACGCTGAAATAAACAAATAACATGGTATCTGGGAATGGACAGAGGGTGTGGGTGGGTTTAGTCATATGTTAAAATAGGCTCTACCTAAAAGTGGGTAATTTCTTCCTTTAAATCACGGATAACATCATTTAGGCAGTTGATATCATGAATAGAAAGACAGTAAGTTTAGTAATTATTTTGTAGAATCAAGGGTAACTCTATGCCTTTTCTTTACACACCACGCTATCTAGAAGCATATGCCTTATTTTTTACCCGTTTTACAAATTATATTATCAATCATATTCTTCATATTTCAGTCAGCTCACCACAAATCTCACTGATTCGTATGCTTAGTAAACCTTGCAGATGTCTCGCTCCAGGGATTTGCAACTCGGTCCAAGCTGCGAATCTAATGCAATAACATATTCTGGTAAGTGGACTTAAAGTTATTTACACATGCGAGAATCGATGTATGTCAATGCCGACGTGACTTGCTGAGGGTGGACAAATGTCGAGCGCTTGAAGCTAATTGTATTGACAAACTATAATTAAGATGAGCTATCTGTTTAAACAATTTACGTTTACATTTTATTTATGTTTTTTTACTGTCATCACAATAACATTCTTTACTGATTATAGTTATGTTTTGCTTCCTATCTTCAGGTACGAATCAATGACCCAACAATAAAGAAAGTATTTCGACTGGTAGCGTGTGTGTTACCAATGTACATGGTCATTCAGTGGAAAGCGCAGATCAACCTCCTGTTTCTTCCAGAAATGTTAGACGACGGTTTTTTGTTGATTCACTTTCAGGAGATGTTGAAGGTTAATTTATTTTATATACCCTTTTTGTAAGTCTTTTTTTTGGGTATACTGATTTTTGTTTTGTTTTTTTTCAGCATCGTCCTCTAATGGAAATCCCCGTGTACATGGTCGCTCAGTTGAAATCAAAACCATCCTCCTGCTTCTTCCAAAAATGTTAGATAACGGCTTTTTGTTGACTCGGTTTCAACAGATGCTGAAGGTTAGTTGCTAGACGCTATTATCCTAATGCATAATAAATAAAAATGTTACGATAAATATTAAAGTATTAAGCATATGTATCACTGTCAAACAATAATGTAACAATGTATTAAGAAAATTAAGTTATAAGGTTATACGACCTCATCTTCTGAAAGTAGTTTGCAATTTAGGTTATCATCTATCGTAGAAATATTGGTTATATATGCAACTTTATAATCATCAAGCTTGACGTAAACGTACATGATTATAAGGAGCACATGTTGTGATTAGAACATATTGTTACAGAATGTAAATTTTAGTTGCCGGTTGCATTCAACAACATTATACTTACTTTCTGATCATGTTTTGCAGGTCGGTTACCCATGAGACAAAATAGCAGCACAATGACGTACCGTATCAGGCCTGCACGTTTGACACAATATTTGTGAAAGATTGCTTGGAAGGTGTGTTATGTTAAGAAGCTTGATGTGCTTCGAAAATCAATGATACATGTGCATAAAACATTGAAGGTCTGTAACGAACACCATCCTTTAATGTTGAGTTTCGCTATGGTAAAATTAAGTTACTACAAATATTTTCAGGTGACGATATACATGGGCGACAGACGACGTATGGATGTTAGCACAGATGTAGCACAATCCCAGCATTGTACAAGAAAATCAAATCCACAACGAATGGTGGTTCACATGCTCAGGCTGGTAGTGATTTGACGAAAGATTTATTTCATCGGATTATTATAAATATTGCAGCTGCGATGGTATGCATCTGTGGTTTGGTGATTTGTTAGAGTGGCTCGCCTAGAAGTTGAACAAGAGTTTTTTATGCCATTATTGACCTGCAGATACAAAGATCTTATATAGACACCACACGTAATACTTCTTTAGGCAAAGAACCCCTTATAAAACACACCTACTGTATTTGTCGATTTCAAACACCCGCAACGAAGCGCGGGCATAAAACCTCGTAAGAGTTAAACGTTGAAAACCTTTTGTGTCATTTAATTTATATTATCTTGTATATTTACATTACTTTATCATGAGTTAGGTATATACTTAGTATTCTTAAGTATAGCACTAATTACATGGGACCAACAATAACTAACACAAAAAGCAAAGAAGATGAAAGATTACATAAGATTATTGTGACCAAACATTTAACAAGCCGGGGCGAAACCCAAACTTAAATCATTGTTACAAGCCGGGGCGAAACCCAAACTTAAATCATTGTTACAGTGAATTTGGACTACACATATAATAAAATGAGTTTATAACATTTATGGTAATTTTGGTTTGTCGGGAAAATAAAACACTCATTGTGTGTTTAATTCATTTTTTTTTAACCACGAGTTACCAATTAAATAGTATTTGAATAAAGATATTTTATCTGTTCAACATTATTTAACTAGTTAAATTAAAAACGATCACGGTTCTTTCAAATTAAAAGTAACTTAATAGAATATATTGACCAATCATAATTACGATAAATTTTTAAAATAATGTTAATAGAATTTAGGAGGCCTATTTATATTTCTTTTTATTTTGGTTGATCAATTTGTCATATCAGCTACTATAATTCTTTGTAAATCAAAAACTTAAATTTGAGATTTTTTTAAAAAAATTATTTTTTTAATAGGATAAAAAATTATTTATTTGTTTTTATACATCACTATATTAAATTAAAATATTAAATTAAATTTGATTTATTTACAAAAATTATAATTAGTTATCTTTTAATTAAAAATGAATGAAAAAATAAATTAACCAGTAACAATTATTCATTTGTTTGACTGAATCTATAACTTAAAAAGAAAAAACCCACAATTAAATACTATAGTTAATTCTAACAAGAAACTCCACAACATTAATTTGATATATAAGATAAATCTAATTAGTGTAGTGTTACTAACAAATTTACATTATAATAACAAAAACCATGTTAAAATCCCAATGTTGATGAAAAAGCAATTTCCTTCATAAACCCAAAAACAAAAGAAAACAAAAAAAGAACAGAAAAAAGAGCAGGAAGAGAGAGAGACAGTAGAGTGGGTGTAGCCAGCCGTGTAGTAGTGGCCTATATAGCGTACGATCATATTTGATTGATTCCCACCAACACGATTACCACCATTATTTCCATTTCATCAGCAACAAATTCTGAAACCCATTATTCCATAAATAGTACTCCACTTCTCAGAAAAAAACTCCACAACATTTTTCAAAATTTCTCGACAACTTTATAAAACCCCCACTCACTACCCTCTTTTTTCTCATTGAAAACACACACACACACACACACATAAAACATTTTCATCGGTAAACATGCAGTCTCCTATAAGTTATGAAAACCCTCTGAAGAGGGATTTTCATACTATGATTAATCCTTGGTACTATGTTTTTTCTTTTACTTTTTTTTTATATGGGTATGACTGTATTTTTATAAAAAATGTGACTAACTTTTTTTTTTTTTTGATCAAGTTCTTTGGAAGGAAGTCAGGGAACAGTCAAAAACCCCCAAATGGGTTTTACACCAAGAGAGTAAGTTTTTTTTTTTTGTATATTTTTTTCAATAAAATGTTTTTTAAAGGTTTTTAAAATGTTGGTTTTGTGTTTTCTAAGGTTTATAAAATGTTTTTTTAAAGGTTGTTAAAATGTTGGTTTTGTGTTTTTTAAGGTTTTATAAAATGTTTTTTTAAGGTTTTATAAAATGTTTTTTAAAGGTTTAAAAAATGTTTTTTGTTTTAAGGCTAATAAATTGGTTTTGTGTTTTTTAAGGTTTATAAAATGAAGGTTTTATGTTTTTTTAAATGTTGATTTATTTGAGTTTTTTTAAGGTTTATAAAATGTTAGTTTTATGTTTTTTTTTAAGGTTGATAAAATGTTGGTTTTGTGTTTTTGGTGGAATTTAGGTACCAGAATGATGTGTTTAAGGTAGCAATGAAGCGAAACACAATAGCGCATTTGGACACGGGTGCTGGAAAGACGATGATAGCTGTTATGATCATCAATGAAATTGCAAACAATCTTAAGAAACAAAAACCACCTCCTAATAAACTCATTGTTTTCTTGGCGCCTACTCGAAACCTTGTCGAACAGGTATTTATACTATTATTGTCTTCAAAATTTGTTGTTTAGTGCTTTTATGGGTGTTTGGTATTATGAATTTATATGTGGTCAACTGTTGATTATTTGCCTTTGAATTTGTTGGGTGGATTATATGTGTTTTTGGGGAGGTTGTTAATAGATTTTGTTATTAATAGTATTATGTGACGGTATTTGGTGCTAATTTTGTTGTGAAATTTAGTTTGATTTTTGTATAGTAGTATGTTTGACTAGAAAGTCAAATATGTGGCTCTTGTTTTGGATATTGATTGTGCAAGGGTAAACGGGTCGGTTTCAGTTACGTTTTGTGCCTCTGTCTTCGATGTATGAGCTTCTAATGGTTTACTTGAAACTAAGATAATTTTACTGATTTGTTCATTTTTTTCATTCTTGAGTAGGCTAAGGTTTTTTATGACTGTTTGGTATTGTGAGCTTGTTTGTAGTCAACTGATATATATTTGACTTTGAATTTTTCGGGTGGATTGTTGAGTTTTTTTAGAAGGTTGATAGATTTGAAAGATTTTGTTATAAAGAGTGTTATGTGACAGTATTTGGTGCGAATTTTGCTGTGACATTTAGTTTGATTTTGACTTTGTAAAGGAGTATGTTTGACTAAATAGTCAAATGTGTGGCTCTTGTTTTGGATATTGATTGTGCAAGGGTAAACAGGTCGCTTTTGGTTATGTTTCGTGAATCTTTGATGTGTTAACTGAAGCAAACCGAAATATGAGCTTCTAATGGTTTACTTAAAACTAAGGTCATCTTACTGATTTGTTCATCTTTTATTATTAGTTAAGGCTTTTTATGACTGTTTGGTATTGTGAGCTTGTTTCTGGTCAACTGATAAATATTTGACTTCGAATTTGTTGGGTGGATTGTTGAGTTTTCTAGGAGTTTAATGATAGATTTGCAAGATTTTGTTATAAATCGCATTTATGTGACATTATTTGGTGCTATTTGTTGTAAAATTTTATTTGCTTTTGACTATCTATAATAACAGGTTTGACCAAAAAGTCAAACACGTGGCTCTTGTTTTGGATACTGATCGTTTAAGGGTCTGCGAGTCGGTTTGGGTCATACTTTGTCGCTTTTTGTTGTGTCAAGTTAAGCAGAGCGAAAAATGAGCTTTCAATGTTTTTCTTCCAAAACTCAGATCAACTTACTAATAAATTCATATTTGGTTTATTTTTAGGTAGCTTAAGGTTTTTTTATAGCTGTTTGGTAATGTGAATATTTTTGTGGTCAACTGACATTGACTTTTTTTGTGTGTGTGTGTGGATTGTTTGATGTTTTAGGAAGTTATTTTATAGGTTTGCAAAATTTTGTTATAATAGTATTATCTGACAGAAATGGGCACTAATCTTGTGAAATTTCATTTAGTATCCAGTATGTAGAGTAGTAGGTTTGACTAAAAAGTCAAATGTGCGGCTCTTGTGTTGTACTTTGGTTGTTTGAGGATAAACGAATTTGTTTGGGTTAAATTTAAGTTAAGCAACCAGAAAATAAGCTTTGAAGGGTATACTCAAAACTAAGGTTATCTTACTAATATTATGCCCATTTTATTATTTTTGGGTTGCTTAAGGTTTTCGTATGTTGTTTGGTATTGTGAGTTTATTTGTGGTCAACTGATAAATCTTGACTTTTTGATGTTTAAGGAAGTTATCTAAATATCTGAAAGATTTTGTGAAAAATAGTGTTATCTGACAAACTTGGTGCTACTTTTGTCGTGATAAAAGTAGTAGGTCTGACTAAAAAGTCAAGTATGCTACTCTTTTTTATTTGGATATTGATCGGTTAAGGGTAAAATGTTGGTTTTGGTTATACATGGTCTCTCTTTGATGTGTTAAGTTTGGCAAACCAGAAAATTAGGCTGTTTGGATGAACACTATCGTCTTTGTCTTTTGTGTGTTTTAGTATACTGTTTATTGCTCTCTATCTTTATTTGGTAATGCGAGTCTTTTGGTGGTCAACTGTATACTATTGACATTGAATCTAATGTGTCGATTCTTTAAGCTTTTGACAAGATTATTAATAGATTCGCAAGATTTTGTTATTAATACTATTATCTGACAGAAAATTGTGCTGATTTTGTTGTGAAATGTCATTTAATTTTGATCATGTGAAGTACTATATTTGACTAAAAGGTCAAAGATGTGGCTCTTGTTTTGGACCTTGACCGGTATTAGAGTAAAAGTAAACCGTTCGATTTTGGTTATACTTATTTTTCCATTTGATGCGTTAAGCTCATTGTTTCTAGTAAGCATGGGTATTGAACTATTGAAAATATGTGAATGTAAATGAAAATATATGTTGCTGAAGTTTATGACTATCTTACGTATATGCTCATTGTTTCTAGTAAGCATGGGTATTCTTAGGTTATTGGGGTGTAATTAGTTGATGATTATTAGTAATTAAATGGTAATCAGTTTTTGTAAAACTATTGTGGTTTAAGGTTGAGCAGATCATTAATAGACTTTGAATTGATATTGTGGATATTTTGAAGTTTGAGGAGATCATTAATAGATTGACGTTTTGTTATGGATACTAATAATTTTGTAATGACATTCCTTTGAAATTTGACTCCAGAGTCAAATATCTGTTTTGTTTTAGACCTTTTATGAGCAAATTGGTCAGTCTGGTTTTACTAAATCAAGCAAAATGTTAAATGAGCTTATTGGACGACGCTGTCATCTTTTTTTTTCTCTCTTATAATTTTTTCAATGTATTTTTGATATTTTCTATACATGTGATGTTACCATGCTTTGCATTTTGTTTTACTACTATAATTTTGTTGTTTATTGAATGTAAATTTTGATTGCAGCAATACAAAGTTCTTGAGGAAAGCACCGACTTGATGGTAGATTATTACCATGGGAGTAAAGTGGCAAATATTAACGGAAAGAAGGTTGATGAATGGGATGCTGCCGCTTGGGAGCATGAAACTAACAAAAATCAAGTGAGTTTCTTTAAATCTTGTAAAAGATTAGCAGTATATTTTAATATTAAAAAGCGGTTGTATGTTTACATTATATATCGTTTTTGATGTTGTCACAGGTAATGGTCATGACACCTCAGATTTTGCTAGATGCATTGAGGAAGGCTTTTGTTAACTTTGAGATGATATGTTTCTTGATTTTCGATGAGTGTCACCGTGCTAGTGGTAATCATCCTTATGCAAGCATAATGAAGGTAAGAACTATCTACTATCGCTATTGAACTATTGAAAATATGTGAATGTAAATGAAAATATATGTTGCTGAAGTTTATCTTCTTTTTTTTGTGAAGGAATTTTATCATAAAGCCATCAAGAAGCCGCAGGTGTTTGGAATGACCGCATCCCCGTTAACAAAAAAAGGTTCGGTTATGAATTTTTTGTATACTTCTTTTAAAAAGGTATGTGTGATATGCAGGCTCTATCATCCAAGATTGGCTCAGTACTTCCACCTCGCTCTGTATCACTCAAATATGATTTGTAATACATGATCATATTTGGTGATGTAGGCTGAGAGCGTGAGTAGTGGGCACACCATGGGTGGTAGAATGAGCGAGTCATATAACATGTCAAAAAGGGATCAGTCAAAGTGGGTTGGTACTTTTTAGTATTGGTCTGAGTCAATCTGAAATACCTTTTGTCCAGCAACTTTGGTTTTTATTCCTTATAAGAATAGTTTCAAATATGATTATAAAATCTATATTGGTGAATAAATTTTTAATCAAATGATGTAGGTAGTTTTATGTAACTAGAATTTTACTTTGTTTATATTTAATCTGTTTGATTTTACCCTGTGGCCCGTTAGAGATAAAATATAACCTGAATCTACCCATTTGTCTTATATTTTTCACACATTGCTGCAATTTAATATGATTTCTTTATCAGGTGTCTCTTCTGCTCAAGATTGTGAAGCACAGATCAAAATCCTTGAAAGCATCTTGGATTCGCAGGTAGTAGCATGCAGTTTTCTTAAGTACAACTCTTGATTCAAAAATGATGTCTGTATGAAATTTGATTGTAAACGTGATGAATATGCAGGTCTACACCATACATGACAGGCTAGAGCTGGAGAAGGTCACTCCATCTGCCGAACTAAAATATTGTTATTATCAACCAGCAAAGTGTGACCATCAGGAGGTGAAACTTAAACTGGAATCCTCACGATCAAAGGTCATTATCTGTAAACTCCAAATGTTCTTTAGTTATAAACAGAATGAACTTTGAAATTTAAATCATTTGTTTCTGTTCTCTCACTGTTTTCCTCACAGCTAGAAGCAGAATTGCTCGATATGCAAACATCACTGAAAGGAAATTTTAAAGATTCAAAGGAAAAGCTCGAGATTCTACGCAAGAGGCTATCCTGTGATCATGCAAAAATTATTTATTGCATTGATGAGTTAGGCTTATTGTGTGCTTATGAGGTATCCTTACTTTGCAGTTGAGTGAATTATGCATTGCATCTTGCCTATATATTGAGTTAAATATTTATATCAAATATAATTTGCCCTTTCTAGGCTGTTAAACTTTGTCTAGCAAATGCCCCAAAAGCCGTTGAAGAGTACGATGTGTTTAAGGAAGGTTGCTTAAAGTGTTCTTATTTTCTGGAGGAAGCATTGTCAATAATTGGAAATTCTTTGCCTAATGGTATATTATCTCGCAGCATTTTAAAACTTTAGTATTTACTATCCTTCAATACCTGATAATCATCTTTCTTTACTTATCTAATTAATTTTGGAATGATTGTTTTTGAGTTCTTTTAATTTATGATTCTGGTCATTTTTCAGGCCATGAGATTATGTTGGATGCTGGACGTGATCACGAAAACTTAGTAGCAATGGGCTATATCTCATCAAAACTATATCATCTCTTTCTTCTTTTCAAGACATTTGGGTAATCAATATACCCTGCATATTAATCGCAATAAATGAAATTCAACCCTTTTACTGATTAATTCTTGCATGTCTTCTTTCAGGGAAGCTACAAAAGTGTCGTGCCTCATTTTTGTAGAGAGAATCATAACAGCAAAAGTTGTTGACATAATCGTGAAGAGAGTTGCAGAGTTGTCACATCTGGAAGTTTCGTATATCACTGGTAATTCAACATCTGTTGATGCGATGTCATCAAAACTGCAAAAGGAGGCTCTTGAATCTTTCCGCTCTGGAAAGGTATGTATATCCTCTTCATGTGAGCTTGAGTATGGCTTAGAGGTGGAAATTGGGCAGGTCATGTCACGGGTCAAAATAAGTATTTTTTTTGTATGGGTAGAGTTGACACTAAAAAGTTCGGAACACTTGTTGTCCAACTTATTTTTTATTCAACCCGTTTGACTGTATACTTTAAACATTTTCTACCCATTAGAGATCAAACATTATGTAAATTGATCCACTTGAATGCTTTGTAGTTTTCCACTTCTAAGCTTGGGTAGGGCCCCTTATGTCCTTAGTCTGACTCAGACGGACTATTCTAGTCAACCTTATTGTTTACAATGGTATACAAAAAACTACTCCAGTAAAAAAATTCCAAAATCTTCTTCAGAGTTCAGTTCTATGTACTATTTAGTGCTGCAACAAGTTTTAATGCATTAAAGCAGTTATGTTATATATATCCATGTCTTCTATTGCAAATGATCATCTATCTTGATGGTTTTTTCTAATGTGGCTCATGTTAGGTGAATATGTTATTTGCTACTGACGTTGTTGAGGAGGGGATTGACGTGCCAAACTGTTCAACTGTGATTCGTTTTGATATCCCAAAAACGGTTCGTAGCAATGTCCAATCACGGGGACGGGCTCGTCAAAGTGGGTCCCAGTTTATCATAATGCTCGAGAGGTAGTAAAATTAGTATAACTCTTTTTTTCTTCAAAACGTAAGCTTCTTGTATATGCTTATTAATCACAAAATCTATCAACAGGGGGAATGCAAAACAACGAGAACATGTTTGTGACATAATTCGGAGTGAGAAGTCCATGAACCACACTGCTCAACACCGAGACCCGGACTCATGCTTTTTAAAACCTGCTAAAATCAAAGAAACAGAAACTTATCGTGTTGAGTCAACAGGAGCTTCTGTCACTCAGGATTCTAGTGTTAGTCTCATACATAGATACTGCTCAACACTTCCAGTTGAAAAGTATGATTTTGTTTTCTTCATCATTCATCTAACTATGTTTCCGTATATTTTAGCTAGGGTGGCGAAATGGGCTGGTTAGGTAACAGGTCAAAGCTGGTAATTTTGTGTTGGCTTAACCCAAAGCACTTTTTTTTTTTTATCAAATTTGTATACTTTTTTTTCGTAAACATTTTGCGTGTTAAATAATATTACAAAGTTATACTCCACAGGCTACTTTTTCAATCAGTTAGAACAGCTTGACCCGTTTCTGATTTAGCTATTTTATTGATGATACCCATTTCCTCGTCAGAGAGAAAATTACCCTGAATCAACCCATTTGCAAGTAAATGGCTTGAACTATGATGTTTTTCACTATATTCGTTTATAATCTAACTTAACTTACTTGCTTCATAGGTTTTATACATCGAAACCAGATTTTAAAGTTTCAATGGTGGAAGATGAATTCCAGTGTGACATGACTTTACCTTCAAATGCTGAGTTTCAAACTATATCAGGTCCACTGTGTAAGTCATCACATCTTTCAAAGCAGCTTGTATGTTTGGTTGCATGTAAAAAGTTGCACCAAATGGGTGCACTCAGTGACCATCTTCTCCCTCATAACGAAGATCCTTCAGAGGTTAAACCTTCTAAATTTAAAGCAGCACCATCCGGTGCAGGTAGGGCACGCTAACCGAAATCACAATGTTTTTTTTTTCAAAAAAGTTGATGTGATTCCTCTTGTCTTTGTATGTGTTTCTCTTGTGGCTTATCTCCTTTGTGTGTATGCTTGTTTTTATGAT
Source organism: Glebionis coronaria (assembly GCA_025667525.1). Taxonomy (NCBI): domain Eukaryota; kingdom Viridiplantae; phylum Streptophyta; class Magnoliopsida; order Asterales; family Asteraceae; genus Glebionis; species Glebionis coronaria. The sequence goes on along the minus strand of CM046876.1, from coordinate 460,968,375 downwards.
GTTTTGTGCTTGTATGCTTGTGTTTTTGCTTGTTTGCTCTTATGTATATGTTTTTGCTCTCGTCCCTTTATGCGTTTTTCTCTTTATGCGTTTTTCTCTTGTCCTTTTATGTGCTTCTCTTGTGCCCTTTACTCGTTTGGTTGTTTGTTCTTTTTCCTCGCGTTTATGATGTTTATTGCCTGTATGCTTGTTCTCCATCTTATGTTTTGTGTTGATCCCTTGCCTTTGCTTTTGCACTTTATTTCGTTCTCTTTCCTTGAGCAATACCCTTTTGCACACGTACACTGGCCCGAGGTCCCCTGGAAGCAGTCTCTTTACTTCCGGGTTTATCCTGGAGGTAGGGGTAGGATCTGTCTACTTTCCACCTCCCCCATACCTCGCCCAACGGGATTTGGTATGTTTTTGTTGTTGATACGAACCAGTTTATCCTGGAGGTAGGGGTAGGATCTGTCTACTTTCCACCTCCCCATACCTCGCCCAACGGGATTTGGTATGTTTTTGTTGTTGATACGAACCAGTTTATCCTGGAGGTAGGGGTAGGATCTGTCTACTTTCCACCTCCCCCATACCTCGCCCAACGGGATTTGGTATGTTTTTGTTGTTGATACGAACCAGTTACAATCTTAAGATATAAAAGATAAATAAGAACCAATACAAGAAAACAAAGATTCATGATTAACTTTCTAGAGGCTGTTCTCTCTCCCAGTAACCGTATCAGATCACAAATCCATTGATAATACTAGAGAAATGCTAAACTTACCAAAATACACTATATTGGTTACCGAGATAAGAAATTTACTTAAAAGTAAACGGAATAATAAGAAAATATGCTAATGATCATGGTTGTGTAAGAATTAAATTACTTATTATGTTGTTCGTTATTATAGGCACTACAAAGAGGAAGGAGTTACATGGAACCACACCAGTTCGTGCAATATCGGGTACCTGGGGCGAAAAACTTGATAGCGCCAAATTTTATGCATATAAAATGAGCTTCAAATGTAGTGTTGCTGATGTCACATATTCAAGTTTTGCTCTTTTGCTTGAATCAAAGCTTGATGATGACGTGGCAAATTTCGAACTGGATTTGTATTTGGTGTCTAAGTCTGTAAAATGCAAGGTTTCTTCATGTGCAGAAGAAGTACATCTCGATGCAAAACAGGTTTGACCAAAACTTTGTTAACTAATCTTCTGCTTTAGACCCACTTCAAAGTTTTAACATGTGTTCTATACTAATATAGGTAGCAAAAGCCAAATGCTTTCAGGAGTTGTTCTTTAATGCAATATTTGGAAAATTGTATATTGGTTCTAAACATTCAGAAGAACCACGCCAATTTTTACCAGAAGCTGACCAAAAGTTGTGGAACCCATCATACATGTTCTTGCTCTTGCCATTGGAATCAGTCGAACCGTTTCAAATCTATTGGAAAGAGATCGATTCTTGTGCATCTGCTTTTGAGTTCATCAAGAAAAATCCTCTTTTAACAGGCTTGGAAGAAAGTAAGGATTCAGTCATGACTGATTCTGATAGCACAGATACGGTTCACTCTGCATACAAGCAAGACCCTCTTTTAACAGACGAGAAACAAAGTACGGACACAGTCATGACTGATTCTGATAGCACAAATATCGTTCACTTTGCAGACAGATCACTTCACGAAGATGAGGTTAAGGAAGTGGTAGTTTTGGCAATTCATACCGGGAAACAATACTCTGTTCTTGAGCTTCTTAAAGATGAAACTGCTGATAGCCCGTTTGATGGAGATGCTACAGAATACTCATCGTTCACCGACTATTTTAAAAAGAAGTATGACATTGATCTAAAGTACCCTGGGAAAAACTTGGTTCTATTAAAGCAAAGCCATAGGGCACACAACCTTCTAGTGGACTTCAACGGTGAAGGTTTGTTATAACTTGTTCTTTTTATTTGTATTTTCTATTAACAAATTGAAGAGTAAAGTACATGAATGGTCCGTATAAAGTTTTGGCACATGGACCGTTTATGCAATTTATACTAAATGGATTTTCTTAATTGCTGATTGTTTATTTTTTTTAAATGTAGACGGTATTTTACATGGAAAGAAGATAAAAGCGGATAGTTGTAAGGTGAATACTGATAGAGAGAGATATTGTGCTCGTATACCACCGGAACTTTTAGTTGTTATTGATGCACGGATAGATGTTGTAAAATCTATCTATTTGCTACCGTCATTGATGCACCGCATGGAGTCCTTAATGTTGGCTAGCCAGCTTCGCGCGGAGATCAATGGCCACTCTACTGACTTGCACATCTCGAGCTTAAGGGTTTGTAACTAATTTTCTTTCTAGACCAGCAGTCCTGCCTTTATGAGTTGCACCTCAGACCTCAACTTATTAATATTTTGATACGTTGTATTTCTTAGGTTCTGGAAGCTATCACAACTCTCCGATGCAATGAAAGTTTTTCAATGGAGCGATTGGAGTTGCTTGGTGATTCTGTGCTAAAGTATGTAGTGAGTTGTTGTCTTTTTCTTGAATATTCAAAGAAACACGAAGGACAGCTGTCTAATCGCCGATCATGGCAAGTTTGTAACTCCACCTTATACGATTTGGGAATCAAATGCGGCGTACAGGTATGTCGTGAACGCTGTATTCTATGCTTCTTTAGCTGTACATTTCATGGATATGGTACAAGTGTGGCGGAATGGGCTGGTGTCGGGTCAAAATAAGCATTTCTGGGTCAGGTTGACCCGTAGCACTTATTATCCAAAAAATACATTTTCTATATAGGTTAATGTGCCAAATATATATTATCTATATAATATTATAAATAAATGATAAAAAAACATAACCTGTTTTGACCCATTTTGTAAGTAGACTGGTCAGAATTGCCACTGATGAACCTTTAAGTAAATTAATGGAATTTTTATACAGGGTTACATAAGAGACTGTGCATTTGATCCAACAAGATGGACTGCGCCAGGTGAGTTTCCAGTGAGACCGAGCCCTTGTGACCATGATATTGAGACTCTACAAGTCCCCATTGACAAAAAATACCAAACTGAAGACCCAGCAATCATGATTGGGAAGTTCTGCGATTTAGGCCATAGGTGGTTGGGTTCTAAGACAATTTCAGACTGTGTTGAGGCCCTCGTCGGTGCTTATTATGTGGACGGTGGGTTGCCTGCGGCTATTCACTGTATGAATTGGTTGGGTATAAGCTGTGAGCTTAACCCATCACGCATAACTGAAGCCATTGAAATTGCGTCCCTGTATACATACACTCCAAAAATAGATGTCATTCAGACTATAGAGAAAAAGCTTGGGTACGAATTTGGGGTGAAAGGTTTACTGTTGGAGGCTATTACACATGCTTCTGATCATGACCAAGGAGTTGGATACTGTTATCAGGTATATTATTAGTAGTTCATTCTTAATAACACATCATGTACGAAGTTGCAAAATGGGTGGGTTAGGTAATGCGTCAAGTGGGTAATTTTTATTATACCAGTTTGGTCAAATGGGCTCAGTTTATATGGGTTGGGTCAGGTTCACCATGGATTTTTCTTGTTCAAACTGCTCGATATCTTTTCCATAACAAATAGTATGTTAAACAAAATTACAAATATTACATGACTCATGTATCTTAAATCATTTTCGTACACGTTTCTTTTTCTTACAGAGATTAGAGTTTCTTGGTGACTCGGTATTGGACATACTTATTACTTGGTATCTATACAATAAGCACAAGGATATTGATCCCGGGGAATTGACGGACTTACGTTCAGCATCAGTTAACAATGAAAATTTTGCATATGCTGCTGTAAGACGGGATCTTCATCACCACCTCCAGCATCGCTCGGGATTCCTTGAAAGTCAAATTGAAGAGTACGTCAAGTTTGTAGGCACCTCATCCACAGATACAAACTCACTGGCTACCAAGAAAAGCCCAAAGGTACGTTGGCGTTTATTGATGTTCTATATTTTATGTCTTGCATAAATCAGACACACTATTACAGGAAAAATGTTTGGGTCAGACAAGTTGCATAATGGGTTAAAACTGGTAGTTTTGTGTAATCCATATACAGTACTTATTTTTACATATATTTCCATTTTTTATGTTATCTTTATAAATAGTTAATGTACTATTAAATATGGTTTTAGAAACTGTATCATTGCAAAAGCTGTTTAAATATGTTCATTGAAGGCTGTATGCATCAAATTACTGGTTGGGCAACTTTCATCCTATTTGACGCGTTCAATTTTTGTTGCTGATTTTTGTTAATTTTGTTAACCCAAATCGATCTCTGATAATTGGGTCAAATTACCCTTAAGAACTAATAATCCCTCAATTTCAGCCGACGAAATAAATCCTACAAGGATGAATCATATAACAATATTATATTTTCAAAAGGTTCTAATTTGTGCAGCTTCATTTATTTATTTATATTCTTTGTACTGCAGGCACTTGGTGACTTAGTTGAAAGTATTGCTGGTGCAATTTTAGTTGATACAAAACTCAATCTTGATGAAGTTTGGAGAGTATTTGAACCCTTATTATCACCAATAGTGACACCCGATAAGCTGGAGCTTCCACCTTTACGTGAATTGAATGAACTTTGTGACTCGTTGGGTTATTTCATCAGAGACGGATGTAGAAACATGGGTGATGTTGTTACAGCTGAGTTAAGGTTGCAGCTAAAAGATGTGTTATTGGTTGGTGAGGGCACGGGTTCAACCAGGAAAATTGCAAGGGGTCAAGCTGCTCAGCGGTTGTTAAAAGACCTTGAGGTTTGTGTTAAACTCTAGTATATATTACACCTTGCTCGTTCTGGTTAGTTATAACTTATCAAAATGGGTTTGGGCCGAGAGGAGTTTTTTTTTATGTGTTAAGTTTGGTTAAAATACACCCTTGGTCAAACTTTTGATGAATAAATGGTGTCTCAATCATGATTACGAAAAGAATATATTGTCAATAACAAGTGTAACTTGTTCAATAAAAATGATTTAGGATATTTTATGAATTAAATCGGCTCATAAGTAAATGATCAAGATTTGTCACCTAAGTCATAAGCATGATTTAATTAGATGTTTTATGTTTGTCTTTGACATTTTGATGTCGTTTTGTCTGCCAGGAAAGAGGAATTACAAGGAAGAACCATGGTCAGGATGGAAATGGGCAAATTGAGAGGAAAATTGATAACAGAAGTGAAACAGCCCCATCACCTCCCAGTCTCAGTAGGAATACAAATATAACTCTCTGCAATCCTGAGCCAGCTGCAGAAACCTCTAATCTTATTGAATGTCTAATGGAGGACGAATCTAAACCCGAGGTCGAAATACCAGGTAATTATCATTATAAATTTAATCATTATCAAAACAATACTTTCACAGCATCTTCTAAAATTTCTTTGTTTGTTTAAATGCCAGTCCTTAAGTCCATCAACATGAACAAAGGAGGACCAAGAGCTTCACTCTATGAGTTGTGCAAGAAGATGCAGTGGCCAATGCCTACGTTTACGCCATCAGAGCGCAAATCTAAGTAAGCACATATCTTATTATGAGTTTAATTGTTTGAGTTAATGATATATAAACCTTTTTGACCCGTTTTTTTATCATTACAACTTCCTTGTCCTTCATCTTAACTTTTAACGGCCATCCTTTCACATGGTTTTGAAAAGGGGAAGTACTAGCAAATTAGGAGATTAATCATAGATTCTGGCATTGTGAAAAAGTAGGTAAAGTGGAAATAAGAAATGGAACATGGAGGGTCAAAATTACCATAACACCCCTCGCCGCACACATCTTATGTACTACTTGCATTACCAGTTATTCTGCCCCTAAAGTTAATCATGATTTTGCAGAACTCTCATGGAAATTGGTGAAGGTGAGCTCAAAAGAACAGCCTTTAATAGCTTTGAGGCTCGTATCTGTTTGACAATTCCCACTTATGGTGATATTGAACTCACTGGCAATCAACGAGCTGATAAAAAGAGTGCTTATGACTCTGCTGCAGTTCTCATGCTTTATGAGCTTCAAAGACGCCAAAAGCTCAAAATCGGGGAGGAATCAGTCATCTAATTTATCAGTATGTCGAATGGGCTTTTATTTTGCTGGCAAACATTATGCTATTGTAGAAAAGCTCAGTATATTATATATTAAAAAGCTGTATAATCTATAGAATTTTTGCTCAATGGTGTTATATTATTGTTCATTGACTATGCACGAGTCAACAATTCGTACACGTTCTTAAGGTTGTTACTTGGTACCTGCTTGAGCATTTTAAAGATTCTTTGACTCCCTAAGAAGTCAATACGTTTGGCTTCTACAAAACCACGCTCTGCAGCTTCTTTGCTCGAGTATATTGATCGAAGTCTGTCTGCATGCCTAGAATCAGTATGGATTGCTAACTCTATCTCTGATGTTGACATGTTCTCCTGAACATACAATAAACCAAAAAATGTCAAATGATACTCAGATCATTTGTATTTATGCGATTTATGGCTAATGTATGTACACACGACCAAGAAAATTTGTTTTTACCTGATAAAATGCGTACATGTGATTTAGCAACTGTGAACAAGTGAACCCTGTATTGCTGAAAAATGTCCTTGAGGAAGAGCCCATTTCTCCGAAATGGTCTACTGGAAATAGTATTGTAATGAAGTGGTTCCCAAAAACCAATTCGTTCTTTTCCCTACATGAACATGTACAAGAAGAATCAAAACATAATTTCAGAGTCGAGATGGGAATAGGCGTGGACCTGTGGGTCGTGCTCGGGTTAAAAGCACTAATATGTAAAAAGACATAATGTAAAAAGTAACCTTTGAGAGAGTGGTCTCAAGAAATTCACAAAACAAGCATTTGGTTCCTTCATACTTTCATCTGCATCATTTAAACTAAAGGAGTCCATACATATAGACGCGGTTGACGATGGCTCAGACATATTCCAGTTGATTGAATCGAGAAGGATGCTTCGAGCTAATGCTTTTATCGGTGTCTGAGACGCCTATAACCACAATCCAAACCTCAAGTTTCATTATGCTCGAGTCTAATGAATTCGCCGCAAAGCAGTAAGGTAAAGGTAAATTGTTATTACCTCCATAACATGAACTCGTCGATCCCTGACCCCTTTCTTAGCAAGAATCACAATGTTTTGGTTATCTTTGTGGTTTGATGTTATGCTGTAATTTTGTTTATCTCCAGAAACATTGGGGATGTCACTACCCTAGAATATGTCAAGAATGAAAAATATCACAGAGAGTTAACGGAAATTGACCAACATATTTTAGACAGTACTGCGAGTATTGATGCGGCTGGACTAAATTAACATGGTGTGCTAAAAGTTAGAAAAACATCGAGACTGTAAAACAAAGGAACCTACAGTTTGGCCACTATCACATGGTACATTATGCAGGACTTTTCCTACATGGCGTGCCAAGTCAGTGGACAAATGGACGAGCCTTTGCGACCTTATCTCCTTCACAGTCTTCAGAACCCATTCAGGCTGAGGTATCATTAGTTACTGATTAACATGAGAAAAACAAAAACTTACAACAGAAATTACTCAGGATCGTATCTCGGCTACACTAAACTTACTGTAACAAGATTATTGGAGTGACCAAGATATTTTTGAACAGAAGAACCTTCACAGACCACATGGGTTGCGTCATGGGCAACTAACCATCGGTTCACTAGCATAGCACCGTCTTCTAAAACAGCCTCAACAACCTATGTACGCGTGGATTATTAGCAGTTGAACCAATTTGTAATATAGTACAAAAACAATCAACATAAATTCACAACGACTGATAAAAACTAATGCGATAAATACCTTGTTCTGCATCTCAGCGGAGACATCTTGGTCGACGTAAAAAGTATGACCGGAAAAAATCCCTTTTCTTCTTTTTTGGTCCTCTAATAAATGTAATCTTGATCTCGGGATCAAGTGTGTTTGCTTAACATTTTCAAGCATAGCAACAGGAATGCAGGAGTTCCTGTCACCGATCCTGTTTAGATCATCATTCGCCATATGATTTTCTTTGATACTCTTAACTCCGTATAAAGATTCGTTTAGTCTCACTAGATACATGCCAAAAGAACATTATTAGTTCAAACAACACAGCAAAATTTGAGTAGAAGATAAAGTATTTAAGTAATTTCTTTTTTACCATTTCTTCTTACACTATCGACAAACCATCCTAGTGTAACGATAAAGAGGATGTCATTGGCTTTGTGCTTCGATATATAATCAGATTTACGTTCATTGAAGCTGTAGATACGTGTTAAGGTTCATATAAATTGATTGGGTCCAATCGATTATTCGTTTATATAGTAAATAGTTGACAAACGGTTATTTAAGAATGCTTGATAGCAACGGTCTATGCAAAATCTATCTGAGATCACAACATGAATATATCAAATACGGAGTAGAAGACGGAAAAGGATATCTGAACAACCAAATGTGTACACTGAGGATGCAAATGGGGACTGAATTGACCACCCAATCTCTCAGTTGCATCCATCACTTGTTTTCTTGCTTCTGCGAGTCAACATCAAGATATAAGTTATGCATAAATAGTCAAAGATTTGGCCAGCAAGACTTTTCCTTAATGACATGTAAAACAAGTAGATGAAACCAGCCACAAGAGTTAAGTTGATGCAATTAAATTAACATCAAATCCACTTCATGACAGATGAATGAAAGATAAAAATAAGTCCAAAACCAACATGTCAAAATCTAGTTCATTTTGGATTTTATAGAAAACACAAATTTATTATGGCTTAGATCAAGTGTTTTCATACATATTTAGCGCGTTCAAGGGATAACGTTGGATATATTATATGAAATTCTGAAGAACAAAAAATGAAATTCTGAAAATTCTAAAGTTCTAAAATTAGAGTATGAACAGAATAATGTTAAAGTGAGTTTGAAATATGACTTTTAGGATTGCAAAGGTGAATGCTGATGGAACAAAGTAAGATCCAAATATGCATGCCTTACTCATAAAACCAAGTAACATACAAAAGCAATAACAAATCATATACAATAAGCTAAAGGAGATTAAGATTTCATCAACACAAAATTATAAAAAGATTGAATCACCTTTAGATAAACCAGTAACACAAATAACAAGACCAGAAAATGGACCATTTGACGTTGAATGGCGTGGCGGTTGAAGGTCTTTCAAAGAATCTGTACCCAATGTGCAAGCCATATCTGCATATATCTTTGAACAACCTTTGCTAGTAATCACCTCCATTCTACTACTTCCCGCCATCTGAGTTTAGTTACTTAACAACAAAACTTAATTGAGAATTCAAGATTTTTTGCATATAAGCCTTAAACTTCAGTCACAAAACACAAAACAGAAATGGATATAAAAAGTTTCTAAAAAAGGAAAGTTTTTGCATGATTTCAAATTTTCAACTCACAACTTTCTGAATTTAAAATTTTAAAAAAAAACTGAAACTTTCAAGATTTTAGCATGATTAATATGGGATTTTAAGTTCAAATTTGATAAAGCTTATGATATAAAAGATAAGTTCAACATGAGCTTATGATAAAGCTTCAAATTTGATCACAAGACAAATAAATTCAATATAAGAAAGAATAGAGAAAGGAGAACTTTTAGTATATAGTATATTACCTTAAAAAACAAAGAGAATGAAGAATGAAATGTTGTATTGGAATGATGAAAAAGATGGTATATATAAAAAGGATGAATATATATGTACTAGCTAAAGATGATATATTCAAGATTATGAAACCAATAAAAGTATTTGAGTCAAAAATTCTGAAATTTGCATAGCAAAGTGATAGTGAGCATGGGTTGGTAATGCTTTATGATAGTGTTGGTTCAAGAAAAGGTGAATTTGGGTGGTATTAGAAGTGACTAGTGAGGGAAAAAGGGATGTTATGGCTTCTTTTTATCATCATGCTATTCTTCTTCTTATATTTCATTAGTGATCATTACTCATTAGTATATTCCTCCAAAGTTTTAAATTGTCTCCCTCCTTTAAATGGGTACCTTTTCTATACCAATTTAGGCCCATGTAACCATTTTAACTATCAGTTGATGTATTTTGCTATGGGCTGATTACTATGGTAAGTACTAACCCGACATAAAACGTGAACCGAAACTGCCATTAAAATAAGAAAAATGATTAATAGGTAGCAGGCTTAATTAGTAAACTTAAATATAGACTTATAAATGCGATTGGTTGAAATAAAAATATGATTGGTCCTTATTGATGAGAGATAAATAATGTATACAGTAACACTTTTCAAAAAATAAATAGATTAAGTCTATTTGTAAGTCCATTTATTAAGTTTATTTATCACCACTCAATAAATGAAAGTGTTTGCACACAAGGAAGGAACATGCGTTTTCACGGGAAACTTTATTGACTCTTTTTGATGTATTGTTAATTTTTGAGAAAAAGTATTGGTTTTTCTTAAACGTATATTCAATGCATCTGATTCATCAAAATTTATTTCTATTATTAAGGTTCATAAACTTTGTACACCTGATAATATTTAATCCTATTTCCGTCTCTCTTTGCACACATATCCTTGACGCAACATTGCATATATACAAGTGTTACGACACTCATGAAGTTCGGTCTCTTACCGACTTACCGTTAGTAACAGCCAACGCGTCGTTGGACTATTTTTTTCAAATCTTTTGTTGTTGTAAAGTAGCCGTTATAGCCTTCTGAAAGAGCGTATATTTGATAAAATACTCCCAAATTTTTTTATTTTTACCCTTTAAAATTTTATAAATATCTTATTTTATATCACGTACTTTCATATATATTATGACATATACTTTTCTACTTTTCTAATTTTTCTCTCCAGCGAAATGAATCCTAACTCAAACTGAATTACCGTATCAAATTGGATTACAGGTATGCTAAATACCCTAAACATCCATTTTCAAGCTCGTTTTAGAATAAGACCAACAATTCGGGCTCCTCTACTCGACCTTTGCACAACCAAATGCCTTACTATTCCAGAAAGTCCCTAATTCGTGACTTAAACGATAATCTAGCAGATTAACAACACATGAAATACTTTTCAAACGTAAGACTTTACTATTGTATAACAAGTGACAATGTGTGGTATACCCTTTGGAAAAGTAAACTTAATCGAAGTGACAAGTTTACTAGCAAACTTAAGAACACAGACACAACTGTTCTTCAACAGTTGAAAGAGTTAATGCACTGATACTGACAAAGTGAACAACATTAACTATAGGCTACAAACTATATATATAGTGGAATGAGGTTGACTTGATGGGGTGAGTTGATGGCGACTTAACAAGACTTGTAGGGTCAGACAATGCTCTTCTATTCTTGGTAAGCTGCTATAACAATTTAGAGAAACAAAGCTGACACGGTTTCCCCTTTCTTCATATTCTTGTACTTTTAGCAGCTTTAATTCAAAGCAACTATTTGTACCGCTCAAATAGTTCCCACCTAAACACTAAGAGATATCTAAAGGGTACAAAGTGTTAACAGGGTATTGTCACCTCTGTTAACACTCAACCACTGAGAGTCCCTCATACATCTTAGCTGTTACCCATCACAGCTAATGAGTATGTCTTCAAGTAATCTTGAACTTTCTTGACAATGTCTTTGACTTGGACTTCTCTATGGATGCTCACAGAGGTTAGGACCTCTATGAGTCTTGCGACACTTGCCTGTCTCCTAGGCATAGGAAAGTTTATGATTCACAGCGTACTTATGCTTAAATCTATGACTAATGGGAAAACTATCAAACTTAGTTTCCAAATAATCTTTCCCTATTTAAACATAAATAAAGCTAGATCTAACCTAGTTATAGTAAGTGAGTAAAAAGCTTCTTCTTACACATAATAGATCAAACATAACATAGAACATAATTTATTCATACTCAAAATATTATAAGTACAAAGGTACAACAAAAAGAAATTATGATTCTTCCGTGTGCCTGTGATTTCTTCGGGCCTCTACTTAAGTAGTCATCCTTTTTTATTATTCCCTCAGCTTCTTCAATATTGTTCCTTGTTTTAAGAACTGACTTAATCAGATTGTATAATCTTTGAGAGTACTCTGTGTTAATCTTCAGGACATTCTTTAAGCACAACAGTTGGATAGTGGATGCTAGGTGAAATTCATTTTCCCTCTAGAAACAATATTGGCATTCTCTACTAAGGTAGACCATTCATTCTCAGGCTCTGTGTAGGCCTGTCCATCAACAGGACTAATAATCACCTTAGATAGTGATACGTTGGTAGTTTAGGTCTAGTATATAAATTCCACGCTTTACGGTTTAGAAAAACCGAAATTGAATTTAAAAACCGACGAGTTCGGTCTTCGAGGATGAGGTAGTTATGGCCAAGATACGTTTTTGGATTACTTACACTTTTGAAAGAGAAAGGGTTTAAAAGTAAAAACAAGCTACACTACGACGGACTAAAACTACGACTAATTACGTTGGCAAGCTAACGAGATAAAATAATAATAAAATAATAAAAAATTCTAAAAACTTGCAAACTAATTTAAAATTACTTAAATAAATCAAAAATGAAAATAAAAATAATTGAAAAGCCTAAATGTGTGAGAACCCGTACTTTCTGAGCATTATTTTATTCTTTTTATTCGTGCTTCTTGAATTTTTCAACGTATTTATTTTTCTTGTATTGCTATATGTAAATCCTGAGATTTTTAAATTATACTTTTAAGTATTTTTCTGATCATCGATAAATACTTTGTATGGAATTATAAAATTCTTATTTTATTTTCCCATATTTAATTTAAATCAAAGTTTTTGATTTAAAATCACCCGCGTGCGTTTTACAACGAGTTTATTCAAAATCAATGTACAACGAGAATTCATAGTGATCGCAATACCGACGTATTCCCAAAATTTTACGTTTATTTATCGATTGTTTCGATAATTAATATTTTCGACGATTTCGCTTTAATTACGTATTAAGTCGTGTCGGGAAATCATATAATCATTTTTATGATGCATTGTAACTTTTGAAAAGTATTTTTACGAAACCTGAGCCCCGTAAATATTTTCAATATTTACCAATAACCATTTTCTACCCTTTAAAACTATTAATTGTTTTTATGTCCACAAGTTTTAAAACTTGGCAACTTTAACCCTCCACTTACCTAACCATATATAAGCATTTTTTTCTTCCACTTCACACTTACTACAACTAGCTAAAAAAAAACACACAACTCTCTCCCACACCTCCATGTTGCCGCCACCCTTATCACCATAAACCACCATCATCCACAATGATCCAATCAAAACAAATTAAAGTCCCATCTCTAATATTTTCTTGTGATTCTAATGATATCAAATTCAAGAACATGAATCAAAATTTGAAGACTTTATAATTTCATGGTTGTATGATGTTTAATCATCATGCATGTGTTGTTTTTGGTAATATTATCTTGTTTTAATCATAAAAAGTCTTGTTTTTAATCTTTGATTTTTGTTAGATTTTACATACAAGTGTTTTTAGGAGTGTTTGGTTGATGGGTATGATAGTATGATGATTGTATAGGTATAGGAATGAGTGGTGTTGCTTGGAAAATTGATTTGACTTGACAGCAGCTTTAAACAGATTGTTTCGTGGGTTTAAGGTCTGTGAAAGACTGATATTATTTGAAATTTTTGTATAGTTTTCCGAGACGGTCGTTTTGGTATAAGATAGAGCTTCTAAGTCATTACGAGTCAAAAGTTATGCTAGTTTTAGTTTTCGTGTACCGGGAGACGCAAGTCGGCACAATCCAAAATTGTGGCTGATTTTGGGTCGACTCTCGGCGACTTTAGGCTTGGTTAGATAAATGTAACTACTGGTTTTTAAAGTTTACAAACTGAGTTTGATGAGTCTAGTAGTGGTTTCAAAAGACGGATTGTCGAGTTAGTACTTTTAAAATGGTTCAAACGGTTTTACAAAACAAGTGCACAAATCTGTCCCAAATTTAGAGTCGAGTAAAATGTCGAGCTGATGGATTTTAAAGTGTGAACTTTGTCTCAAAGTTTGGTGAGGTCTTATACAGGTTATAAGTGACCTTGACACCAATTTTCATCTAAAACGGACAAGTCTAGATAGGGTAGATCGGTGTGTACATTCGGAGTGTACTTGCTGATTTTTAATTTTGGACATTTAGTTCAATGCTTGTGTTGCGTGAGTTTGAGTATTCACCATCGGAAATGGTGACTTACTCAAGTGCCTAGTCATTATATCAATGACTTAGCTACTGGTCCAAGTAAGGGTAAAGGATAGTTTGACTTGCGTTGACTTGGTGTCGTATGACGGGTCATTCTCAAGTGTTCAAATGTTTTAACGTGTAGTGTTGAAATAAAAGGTTAGTATGAATTCAATTGGTTCGTGTCAATGGTTTTGAAACGTGAATACTTTGAAAACATTTGAGTCATATTATATTTGGTATATATATCGATATTGAGTTCGAGTCTTAACGCGCGCCTTATTTTGATAGGTTGCGGTTTTCTTGTTTCCCCGGGCATCCATATCGTCGGTGATCCTCTCACTACCATTGTTTCTACTCAGTTGCTGAGTACCGTGATTGACTTACCTCGTGGCTAAGGTGAGTTCATAGCCCCTTTTTACCTGTACATGGTTTCTAAACACGGGTGAGATTTTACATGGTGGAACACAACCAATTAAAAACTGTATTGCTATCCAGAACTCGTATGTTATTCTGAACGTGTATGCTTTACAGACGATTTCAATGGTATTATTGCTTTTAGACGTTAGCCTTGAGTTTCCTCTCCTATCATGAACCGTTAATTGTCCCGTATGCTTTGCGCTAAGCGCGAATGTTGTGGGTGGATCCATCGGGATTGAGAATCCCCGTCCCGATTACTTTGACGCACTAATATTCGTTTATACTTGAGTATTTAGGCTGAATACTCCCTAGAGGAACTTACATTTGAGTTAAGCTTCGGTTCATGAGACTAAACAGCAATAATATGCATCGTGACTATGGACGTACATAGTTATCCCCCCATTACGTGTTTTACAAATTCTATTGTGTTCCACACGTTTACTGCTAAACCTATGAATATAACTCAACTTTATGTTGACGATTTTACATGTTTAATCTCAGGTATTATTACTTAGCTTTGCTTGGATGGGAGCCCGCAGGAGATTACCGCAGCTTGGAGATTTCTGTGATGCTTTAAAAAGACTGTTTTTAGTAAAAGCTGTCAGAAGATAGTTTTCTGTATTTTTAGTAACTAAGTTTTATAAACCTTGACGAAATAATAAAAATTTTACGCATATAAAACTCTGGGGACCTATGTTTTAAAATCTGATTTCTTTATGATGTAATGTACATGTTTTTATTTTGTCAGCTTTGTATGAACTGTAATTCATTGTTCTTGTACTATGACGTGTTACCCCCTCGTTGCCTAGTTGTTCCATGTCAGATTTTGGGGGTCTCACAGATTGGTATCAGAGCGATGGTTATAGGGAATTGAGTCATTTTTCAAAAAAACTTAGTCTATAACCGAAAGTTCAAATATTTCATGTTTTAAGTGTCAATCACAGAATCTGCCAATGTTGTTCGATATCTGCGCGGGTAACTCTCTAGTCCTTATTACTTACGTTAATTATCGTTATAGTGTTTCATCTCTTGATTACATGTTGAAGTATTACGTTACCCTAATGACGATAATTACTATGTCTTTTCAAAGCCTATGTGCTTCATGAGTTATCATTGAATGTTACTGTGATTACATCTGCCTATACTGTATTTCTTGAATTCTTGTTCTTGTGAATTGATCTTATTGCAATGATATTATATCGTTATGACGTTACATACTTGTATTCAGAGCGCGTATGCTGCCGACTTTTCATACTTATTTTTCTGAGTACTATTGCTATTTCATTTATGCGTGATACGACTGACTTCATATACTCGTTCGTTTTGAATCATCTGTTTTTCTCGACTCACTGCTACATGTTGTGCATACTCTCGTGATACCATTGTTCGGGATCGAATAAGTGTTGTTTCCGATGAAACTCCTGATTTTCATTTTACTACCGTGCGTGTTGCTTTCATTATTTAATTCTTTTAAGATATCTATTTAGATATCCAATTTGCTTGTCGACCATTCGTAATTGAATGTCTAGTTTATAGACCATTGTGTAGCTGAATGTGTCTCCGGAAAAGACTAAAGGACACTATGTGAGTCACACATCTCGAAGCATTCGTTGAATCGGTACCTGAATAATATTGTGGGTTTTCATAATCTTGATTTACCTTTACGCCACCGTTTTACACGACATTTGTACATGGACTACATTTTATTTCATTGACTATTCTACGTTTCGACTTCAACTTACAACATCCGTTGTACCTTGAACACATGATCGTCATTTATTATGTGACGATTGTTTGGAATACGATCCTACTTGTATCCTCTTTTTTTTTCATTAACCCTCCTCACCTCAGGAGTGTGACTTGTTAATATTTTGTTTCTTTCTCGGTATGTCTTGTGATTTTGGAAAATCACGCCGCCAAGAGACTTTCCTGCATTGCATCTTGCAGCCGAAGACACGGATGATATGCGTCATTTTTGATGTCTCTGATTATCGTTGGCATTCTTGAACCATTTCTATACTGTGTTTTCTTTACATGACTAATTATACAGTTTATCTTCTTCCGTCTTTATGGAATCCACAAGTTTTGTGTGTACATTAATTATGTGTTATTATGAATTTAGATTTAATTTCAAGCGGTGTCGAAAAATATGCTTTGTATAGAAACTTTATAGGAAGTTTAACAGTGTCGAGAAAATATTTTTATAACTTTAGACATAAAAAATATATTTCTATTTGTTGAGACGTCCGTTTAGGACATAAAATTTGACCAATAAACTTTAAAATCGAGCAAGTTACGCTCATTTGAGATTGTAAAATCTAAGAAGTTATTTTTTGAATAATGCTAAAATATCATTTTGTTGACAGATTTAATGCAAGGGCATTTTCGTCCATTTTTATTCCGTTTCAAGTCTCGGATAATACTAGAAAGTTGTTCAAAACATTGTTTTACATCGAAATGCATTAGACTTTGAGTCTTAGAATATCGTTTAGTGAGTTAATTGGTCTAGTCAAACCCAAAAATTCAAAGTTGACAAAAAGGGTCAAAACTGATAAAATTTAAAATCATGGTCTGAAGCATTTTAATTTCGTGTGAGCTCGTAAAACTGTAACTAATGATATTTTACGACCATGAAACATTGATTGTGTTTGAAAACGTGATGAGATGACATTTATACATGATCTCATCGTTCTTTTCGGGCTTTAAATGCATAAAAATGTCATAAAATACCATATATATGCTTGTGTTTGTTTACTTGTGTATTTTAGGCATGGATATCGTGAAAAAGACAAAAGATCACAAGATACAAGGAAAAACGGACACGAGAAACGAAGCCGTACAAAGAACCGGGCCCTAGATCATGAATTATTCAACAAATACCCTTGAAGACATACAAGATTGATCCTTAATGAATGAAGAAATGACACTTAAAACCCTTGTATATTCATAATTACAAGTTTGGTCCCTTAAGTTTGTCAAAATTACACAAATGGTCCTTCAACTTTGAAGAAATGGCAAGATTAGTCCCTCAACAATTTCAAATTGCCAATAATTGTCCCTCATGAAGCCAAAGACACATTGAAGACCTTTGAAGATCAACATTGTCCAAGATCAGCCCTTGAAATATCTCAAAATGGCAAAAACAACCCTTTTAAACCTTTTGGAAAAGTCTTGTGCCAAAATTGCCAAAGTCTGAAAGTTGTTTACAAAGGGAAAGAGTTTATTTGCAAAATAAACGTGTTATACAACTTTGGCCAAAACACAAGGACTAATATTGTGCACTGAAACATTCAAACACACAAATTGCGCCAAACACCTTTGTTTCCCCCAATTTCGGATCAAACACTTCACTATTCACCTTTTACCCACCCAGATTTACTCCACTTAAACTTAGGGTAAAAATCAATTACCTTTGCACATGAGTGATTCACATGTGCAGAAACCCATTCCAACCCCAAAATCCTTAATCCCACTCACTATGGACCCCACCCCCAAATAACCGTTTCACCATCATGTGACAACTTCCTCACCAAGGCTTGCCACATGTCAAGATCAACAGCCCACATCATTTGCTTCATATCAAAGCTATTTTAAACGGTTTGGATGTATTTGGACAGCTCATTCCATCAAATGATCTAGAAGACTCAAGGGCATTTTAGGGAAATTAGTGCTAGGGTTTGTGAATAGTGTTATCCAGGCATTTGCCTATAAAAGGAGACCTCAACATTTGAGAGTCCCTTTGTTTCAGATTTTAGCTTTTAAATCTTTGTAATTCCTTTTTATGAAATAAAGTTTGAATTTCTGAAATTTTTTGAGTTCTTGTCTGTTATTTATAAAAGTTGGTGTTTGATAAGCTAAAATCTGAGTTCCATAATCTTGTTTGAAGGTTTTTGAGGCAAAGTTTTAATTGATAAAGCTTGGGTTTAAAAAATCAGAAAGTTTGGTATTGTTTGATCTCACTTTTGTGGTTTGTTCTTCTTAGCAGCTTGGAAGCTGGTACTTGTTCTGCTAGTACCTCAGCTCAAACAATCCAAGGCCTGGATGTAGGTCTTGGAGGTTTGCACCTTCTTCCCTTTTCATTTCCTCTTTAAGTTTCTGAATATTTATGATTTTGGTTTGATTGTTCTTGAATCTGTGATATTGTGGTTGGTTATTGTTAATCTGGCTTTGTTTGATGTTTATGAGGTGTTGTTAGTCTGATTTATGGGTGAGATCTGGATAATACTTTGAAAAATTGTGAAAACAAGTTTTTAAAGGGTGTTTGGGTTAACTGCATAAGTTGGAATTGTGGTTTGTTAAGAGGTGGTTTTGTGTTTGCAAGCATTGGTATATGTTATTTAGGTGCTATTGTTCATCTGTTTTCAGGTTTTGAGGGTTTAAACACCTAGATTCATAAAATAGGGTATAAAATCTTGGATACTTGGTAAAATTGGCTAGGATTTTGAGGACACCTAGATCTAAGCTTAGGCTAGGGCTAAAAAGTGCTAAACCTTAGTTAATCACACCAGAAGAAGAGATTTGACTGCTTGAAATTGGATCTAGTGTCAAATAGATCAGCAAACTTGTCTGCATATTGTTCATGTTCTTATCAGTAACTGTTTATGCTTTGATCTTGATGTTTACTTTGATTCAGTGTTTGATTTAAGTTGATTTGTGCTTATTCATAGTTAATATAGCTTGTGTATGCATCCTGTTGAGTTTGGTTGGCTTATTCTTGCTAAATCTGCTTATTAAGTGCATAACTGCTTATTTCCATGTCTGTGTTGTATCTGGTAACTGTTTGATCATTTGTGGCTTATTGTGTGAACCAAATTTGGATTTTCTTGTTGCTATTGACTCCTTGTGATTCACTGATCACAAGGGTGCCCTTGTTTCCAATTGAATCCAACTAATACTCTCTAAAAAGCTCAGTCAAATAGTCAAAGCAGTGGGAACTCCTTTCCCCTGCTGGTTACCACTGCTAGTGTTAAATAGGTGTCAGCTTATCAATAAGCTATAATAGCTTATTTTAACCAGCAACAACTAGGATTTTGTAATAGGTGCTCATTATTTGACCCATTTGTTCATACTGGAGCATTTGGTGGGTTGACTTTAGGGTTTGACTAGAAAACCAACTTAATTGACTTTTTCATAAGTGCTTATTGGCTTATTCTGGCTTATTGGTTTTGCTTATTGGAATTTTGTTGATTGTTTTGGCTTATTGAGTCCATTTGTGATATTTTGCAAGTTGAATCAAGTCCTGAGGTGCCTTATTTCTCAAAAACGACTATTTTGTCTTTTAGTGAAATATTACTTTGCTTATTTCTGGCTTATTGAGTGTGCTTTTTCAAAATTTCTTTTTACAGATCTCATAAGCATCCCAAAAGAAGGTTGTGTGTCAAATTAGAGCTTATGGCATTAGCTTATTGCTTAATGGGCTAAAAAGCCCAATAAGGATAAGCTGTTTGCTTATTAAGCTGTGATAAGCTCACATTCAGCTTTTGGGCCTTTAGAGTTTTGTGCTTAGAATTAAATTTTGAGTCAGATAAGGCTTTTCCAAGTCAATTGGGCCAAGTTTGACTTTTTGGGCCAAAAAGCCCATTTAGGTTGACTGTTTTTGGTTTTGGCCCATTTGAGGGCCCAATAGGGGTATTCTGGTCATTTCACTTTGATTTTCTGATTATTTAGGTTAAAATAAACTAGTTTGCAAGTTTTTAGAATTTTTTATAATTTTTGGATTTTTAATATTATTTTAATATTATTTTATTATTACTTTTCAAATTTCACATTTTCCAACTTTTTACATTTTTCTTAGCTTAAATATATTAAAATAGGAATTTATCAACTTTTAGAATAATTTTATCACTTTTAGATTAATTTTTATAATTATTTTAAGTTTTAATAGTTTTTAAATCATTTTAAATAGTTTTTAATAGTTTAAACGTTTCTAAAAACAGTTTTTAATCTTTTTAGGTCATTTTAGAGGTTTACCAATTGAAAAATCTTTATTTGGGCTTTTTGATAATTTATTTGATTTTTAGGGCTTTAATTAGCATTTAAAAATTGAATATTTAATTATTAAAAGGTTTGAAAAAGTTTTGATCATTGGTAAACTCTTAGTTTATTAATTTTGATTTTTGGTGAATTTTTGGTAATTTTTAGAATTAATTTTTATTTTTGTAGATTTTACGGTTTTACGTTTTGTCGTCGTAGTATTATTTTCACGTCTTCGTCATCTTCTTTTCTCATCCCCTTCTAAACCAATCATTAATCACAAACATTTAACAAGTTTTTCACACACATATACCTCCTTGGGAAACGAACTTTCATACCATAAGGGTCATTAGTGCTTGATTTTCCTAAATCATCACTCGATACTTTCCCTATTTACTCTCTTTTCCTAAAGAGTAGCAAAACACTACAATCATTTTGGCGCCGCTGCCGGGAAGGCGTGTCGTGATTAATTTGTATTGTTGTTTTTAATATTAACCATATATAGTATTTGTATTAGTAGAAATCTACTAATACGTATTATCGTTTTTCTTGGTTTTTCTTGTGAAAATATTATTACTATATTGTATTAAGTATCACAACAAATAAACAATATCTCCAAAAGTGTGAAAACACAACCTTAATTGGGATTTGATCTCCTAATTATTGTATTCGAATCTCAAACAAAAAGAAAAAGGCAAAAATAGATAAATACTTTCGTGAAGCTCGATTTTGAAAAATACAAACTATAAGGTGGGTATAAGGCGGGTATTATAAAATATACCCTAAGGAAAAAGGCTCTTAAGTGCTTCGCGCCGCCTCGTTTCCCCGCTTGCTTGTGAGTATTTTGAGATTGAAGGCTAATCGAGGGTTTTGCCGCCCAGAGTATTATTACGTATAATATATTTGCTTAGTTTCTTTGTGATTAAACCCTCTTGAACAATTTGGTTTTCACCAAAGTTCTAAAGTCATTCGAAGGCGTTCACTCCACGTGATCGTTTTCATTCCTTTGAGGCTTCTTTAATCAAGAGTTTGATTCGAGGAGAGATTTTGTAGATTATTGTCTACGAAGATACACCAAAATCCAAAAAAATTAAAAACAATCAAAAAAAAAATTGAAAATCCACAAAACACCCAAAAAGAATCTTCTTTGCTCACCTCCCATTCTTCGTGAAGTTTATGATCACTCGTAATCAAGCAAAACGAGCTCGTAAACGTCTTCAAAAGCAAGCCAGTCAAGAGACGTTGATTGAAGAACAACCTCTAATTGTTGAACCTATTGTAGAACAAGAATTCGTCATGGCTAATCGTACTATGATGGAGTTGCTACAAGCACCCACCGAGGGTTTTGGAGAGGCCATTGTGATTCCCACCATCCTTGCAGAGAATTTCGAGATTAAGACGGGTTTAATGTCGATGTTGCAAGCAAATAAGTTTAGAGGTCATGAGAAAGACAACCCGCACTATCACATTAGGAATTTTAATCGTCTCACCGCTACTAGCAAGTTTAAGGATGTTCCACATGACGCCATTAAGATGATGTTGTTTCCATACTCGTTAGATGGACCCGCAAAAATTTGGCTTGAGAAAGAACCGCCAAATTCGATTTTGACATGGGGTGATCTCGTTTCTAAGTTTGTGAACAAGTTTTTTCCACCATCTAAAACAACACATTTGAAAAATGAGATTTCACGATTTGTGCAAAGAAATAATGAAAGTTTTTCAATGGCATGGGAACGGTTTAAAGAAATGTTACATGAATGTCCACACCATGATTTTTCAGAATTGCATCAAATTGATACTTTTTATAATGGGCTTAATGATCATGAACGAGATTATTTGAATGCCGCCGCGGGTGGTAATTTTTTGTGTAAGACGACCAATGAGGCTTTGCAAATCATCGAGAATAGATCTAAGGTTTATAGCCCTCGTAACACACCGAGTGTTGCCAATTTGGGTTCGTCATCGTCATCATCGTCTCGTAGCATTAATGCCTTACATGATGAAGCTAATGAGGAAATTCGGTTTTTTGATAGATTTGCTAATCTTATGTCCCATTGGAAAGCTCAAGAAGCTTCAAATTCCGCTTCGGTTAAAGCGGTTGCTAAGAGTTGTTTGTCTTGTGGTGGAGCTCACGATCTTTCCGAGTGCATTACCGCGGATGGTAACACTTCGAGTGCTTATGTAGCAACGGGAACTTACAAACAAAACGGTCAAGGTTCCCGCCCAAATCAAGCTCCACCAAATCAAAATGCTAATAACTATCGAAACAACAACCAAGGTGGTAATTACCAAGGCAATTCACGTAACTACAACAAGGGTAATTATCAAAATTGGAATGGACAAGTCACTAATCAAAACCAAAACCGTGATTTTCAAAACACTACACAAGGGTTTTCAAAATGCTCACACTAAAAATCTTCAAGGAGAATTTTTGGACTATGCTAAAGCAAATGATGCTAAATTTGATAACATGCAACTTGAGATGATTAGCTTAAGATCCGAGTTGAAAAACGAGCTTAAAAATGAACTTGCTAATGAACTTAAAACTCATGCAAACAAAATGGAAGGAAATGTCCAACGTCTTCAACAAAATCAACAAAAAATGGAATTAGGACAACATGAGATTAAGCAAGAGTTATTAAAAGCGGATGCTAGGCAATCAAAATTTGAGGACCGAATGGCTAAGATGTTTGAAGCAATCATGTGTAAACCCTCTTCCTCGGGTGGTCTTCCTAGTGATACCATTGCAAACCCGAAGGGAGAAATGAAGGTTATTACTACACGAAGTGGTAAAACTTTCAAGGAACCAATCTCTCGTCCAAGTACTTCTACGGAGAAGGAAATCGAGAAAGAACCCGAGGTGATGGTCGAAAAGGAGCACATTATAATCCCACGAAGTACCGCTCAAACCACACCTACGGTTGAACCAATACCAATTGTGGAACCCGAGTTTCCAAGGCCGTTGCCTAATGACCAACCCACACCACCTTTACCATACCCTTCGAGACGAAACAAAGAGAAATTGCAAGAACGTAACAAACAACAAATCGAGCTTTTTATAAAAATGTTTCAACAAGTGCATTTTGATGTGAGTTTAGCCGACGCGTTGTTATATATGCCTCGTTTCGCTTCCACTCTTAAAAGTATGATGAGCGATAAGGAAAAGCTTTCAAAGCTTGCTAATTGTTCTTCGGTTTATCTTAACCGCATACCGGAAAAAGTTGGTGACCCCGGAAAGTTTCTCATTCCTTGTGACATACAAGATATGAAAGAATGCCTCGCCTTGGCCGATCTTGGTGCGAGCATTAATTTGATGCCATTTTCCATTTGGAAATCGCTTTCGCTTCCGGCTCTCATTCCTTCGAACATGTCTATCGAGATGGCCAATCATTCTACGATTTTAGCATGTGGAGTAGCCGAAGATGTTTTCGTGAAAGTGGGGAAGTTCTACTATCCCGTTGATTTTATAGTAGTTGATATCCCCGCGGATCCTCAAGTTCCTCTAATTTTAGGTCGTTCATTTTTAGACACTTCGAGATCGCTTATCGATGTTCATGCAAGAACTATCACTTTGAGATTCAACGAAGAGGAACTTGTTATAAACGCTACTCAAAACTCGAAACCTTCTCATGTTTATGCAATCGCTACCATCAATCACATTGACATCGTTGATGTGGTTTGCGATGAGTTTTCACAAGAAGTGTTAGGTTTTTCCGATAGCTCGTCAAGTGGCAATCCCACTATTTTGGATCCGATTCTTGCTAATTCTACACCAAATCTCACTCCATTCCAAGGAGGCGATCTCACTTCAAATGAAATCGACAATGAAGATGAGGTGTTGATTAGTGATGATGCTTCTATTCCACCATTTCTTCCGCCGATGGAAGTTATGAGTGTTGAACCAAAATCTTCAATCGAGGAACCACCTATCCTTGAATTGAAAGATCTTCCTTCTCACCTTGAATACGCATTCTTGGAAGGTGATGACAAGTTGCCGGTTATTATTGCAAGAGGTCTTGCTAATGATGAAAAAACCGAGCTCTTGAAAGTTCTTAAAGCTCATAAAGGGGCAATTGCGTGGAAAATATCCGACATTAAGGGTATTGACCCAAAATTTTGTACTCACAAGATTTTAATGGAGGAGGACTACAAACCCGCAATTCAAAGTCAAAGAAGGGTGAATCCCAAAATTCACGATGTCAATAAAAAGGAAGTCCTTAAACTCCTTGACGCGGGAATGATTTATCCTTTATCCGATAGCCCATGGGTGAGCCCAATCCATTGTGTCCCTAAAAAGGGAGGAATGACCGTTGTACCTAATGAAAACAACGAGTTAATTCCCACTCGTGTTGTGACCGGTTGGAGGGTGTGTATTGACTACCGAAAGTTAAATGACGCCACTCGTAAAGACCACTTTCCTTTGCCCTTCATGGATCAAATGTTGGAGCGACTCGCGGGAAATGAACTCTATTGCTTTTTAGATGGTTTTTCCGGTTACTTTCAAATCCCTATCGACCCTCGTGATCAAGAGAAGACTACTTTTACGTGTCCTTATGGAACGTTCGCTTATCGTAGGATGCCTTTCGGACTTTGTAATGCACCGGGTACGTTTCAACGGTGTATGATGGCGATTTTTCACGATATGATTGAGAAGTCGACGGAAGTGTTTATGGATGACTTCTCGGTGTTTGGCAATTCGTTCACGTCGTGTTTATCTATTCTCGAGCAAATGTTAAAACGTTGTGAAGAAACCAATCTTGTGCTTAATTGGGAAAAATGTCATTTTATGTGTAAACAAGGAATCGTCTTAGGACATAAGGTGTCAGAAGCGGGGATTGAGGTCGATATAGCTAAGGTAGACGTCATCGCCAAGTTACCTCATCCCAAAACCGTTAAGGGAGTTAGGAGTTTCCTAGGCCACGCGGGCTTTTATCGTCGTTTCATCAAGGACTTTTCGAAAATCTCTCGACCTATGACACACCTTCTCGAGAAGGATGCTCCTTTTAACTTCAATGAGGATTGTGTTAAAGCTTTCAAAACTCTCAAAAGGAAACTTACCGAAACTCCCATTCTTGTTGCTCCTAATTGGGAATTACCCTTTGAAATCATGTGCGATGCAAGTGATTATGCTATAGGGGCCGTCTTAGGGCAACGTTATGACAAGCATTTCCGTCCTATCCACTATGCTAGTAAGACGATGACCGAGGCTCAATTAGAGTACACCACAACGGAAAAGGAATTCCTTGCCGTGGTCTATGCTTTTGAGAAATTCCGACCTTATATCGTCTTAACTAAAAGCATCGTGTATACCGACCATTCGGCTATCAAGTATCTCTTAGCTAAGCAAGATGCTAAGCCAAGATTGCTTCGTTGGATGCTCCTCCTCCAAGAATTTGATGTCACCGTGCTTGACAAAAAGGGAGCCAAGAATCTAGCGGCCGATCATCTCTCTCGTCTAGAAGATCC
This sequence comes from Glebionis coronaria, assembly GCA_025667525.1. Classification (NCBI taxonomy): domain Eukaryota; kingdom Viridiplantae; phylum Streptophyta; class Magnoliopsida; order Asterales; family Asteraceae; genus Glebionis; species Glebionis coronaria. The sequence continues at coordinate 460,942,320 of CM046876.1, read as the reverse complement.
TTACAAAGATTTTTTCGAGAACAAGGAAATCATCGAAACATTTCCTCTCGAGACTCTCGGTGTAGTGAATTCTAAAGACACCACCCCATGGTTTGCCGACATTGCAAATTACCATGCGGGCAATTTCATAATTAAGGGTATGACGACACAACAAAAACGAAAATTCTTCCGTGACGTCAAGTTCTATTTTTGGGACGACCCTTATCTCTTTCGGGTTTGTGCGGATCAACTCGTTTGACGTTGTGTTATTGGTGCCGAAGCTTCTAATATCCTTAGAGCTTGTCACGAGGGACCCACGGGTGGTCACCGCGGTGCTAATCTCACGGCTAAGAAAGTGTTCGATGTCGGTTTCTTTTGGCCTTCTATCTATCGTGATGCACACGCACTTGTGAAGTCGTGTGATTCGTGCCAACGTCAAGGAAAATCGTCTCAACATGATGAAATGCCGCAAAACATAATTCAGGTGTGTGAGATTTTCGACATATGGGGAATAGACTTTATGGGCCGTTCCCATCGTCTCATGGAAACAAATATATCCTCGTCGCGGTGGACTACCTTTCTAAGTGGGTGGAAGCTAAGGCTTTGCCTACTAATGATGCTCGTGTGGTAGTACAGTTTTTGAAGCAACTATTCTCTCGGTTCGGAACCCCTCGTGCTATTATAAGCGATCGTGGAACCCACTTTTGTAATGACCAATTCGAAAAGGTTCTAAAGAAATATGGAGTTACTCATCGTCTTTCTACGGCTTATCACCCACAAACGAGTGGGCAAGTCGAGGTTTCGAACCGAGCTTTGAAGAGGATTTTAGAGAGGTCAATTGGAGAAAACCGTGCTTCATGGTCCGGCAAACTCGATGACGCTTTATGGGCCTTTAGGACCGCTTATAAGACACCTATCGGTTGCACTCCTTATAAGTTAGTCTATGGGAAGAATTTTCATTTGCCCATTGAGTTGGAGCACAAGGCATATTGGGCCCTTAAGCATGCACACTTTAACTTAAAGACCGCGGGAGATCACCGAAAAATACAATTGAATGAATTGGATAAATTAAGGGATAATGCTTATGAAAATTCATTAATTTTTAAAGAAAAGACTAAAAAGTTTCATGATTCAAAGATTAAAAACCGGGTTTTTAACGTTGGTGATCAAGTGTTACTTTTTAACTCTCGACTTAAGATATTTTCCGGGAAATTGAATCTCGTTGGTCGTGTCCGTTCACCATTACACAAGTGTTTCCGTATGGAACCATCGAGCTAGCTCAAGATGATGGTCCTAATTTTAAGGTGAATGGACATAGGCTTAAGCACTACTTTGGTGGGGAAATTCCTTCAATGGTTGCCCTCGACCAAGTCACCTTCCCTAATGATAATTAGCATTGAGGGGATCGAGTCGAGCTCATGACTCGGTAATAAAAAACGAGGTGCCTCGTGGGGAAGATCCCATGCTTATCCTTTATGCTTACTATTCACTAATAAGGGGACTTGTACCCTTTCAACTCGTTGTCTCGTGGTTGTTTGTGATTGTGTTATCTAGATCATCATCATCATCTACGATTGAAGACTCTCGTGTTCGTTTACGTGAGCCTCCATCGTTTGCTTGAAGAAGTTTTTCACGAATCCATGACATACCCTTTATTGTTCTAACAATTATCTTTTAGCGTACTTAATAAACGGATTTAGATATATTGTTGATCACCCTTTCCATGCTAGATCCTAAGCATTCGACTCTTCGTCTCTAGTATGGGGGTGCTCCACCTTTAGACTCGAAACATTGAGGACAATGTTTACTTTTAGTATGGGGGGGGGGGGGTGAATAGATACTTGCTTAGCTACGCCCTCACGCTTTCCAATTTTCAATGTTTTGTTTTGGTTGCTAATAAGGCTAAAAATGGCCAAATTTTAAATTTTTTCTTAGTTTTTATAAGTGTTTTTAAGACACGAATGTATATTTTCCGTTGGGTAGAATAAGAGTTAATTTTTGACTTGATGGGCATTTGGAGCCATTTACATTCCTTAACCCGCTCAATTCAAGTTTTGCTAGACTTTTATATAGGGAGCTTTAAAACGCGAAAGTCTTAATTCATTCGGGTTAAGAACAAGAACTTTTCGCAAGTTCCTATAATTGATCCTAGAAAGTCACTTATCAAGGGAACTATAAAATGCATTCTCTAAACTTGAAAAAGTCGAAGAAAGTGCAAGATCCTATAGGTGGCTTGAAAATCCAAAACTATGATTTGATATAGTCTTAATGAAAGCTAATCCAAATTTGGCTTAATTTAGACTTGCATGGCTAAGTATTCACGAGTCTCTTTAATTAAAGGTCTTTATATAGTGAAGAACGAGAGATGATAGAGTTAGACAAGTGATCATGCTAAACGTAGAACATGAAAGTGTTCTTTCAAAAACTCATAAGTTTTTAATTGTGGCTTTTTCTTCCCATAAGATCAATGCATTAGGAATAAATCATAATTGCAATAAGTAAGGTCGTACGATTTGAAAGGTTACTTAGCCTCTAGCGCAAGATCGTTTAAAAGTTGCTCGGGGTTGAATAGAGTTCATAGCCAAGGCATAACTTAGTGAAGCGGGACGCGAAGATTGGCGATCATCCAAAAAGGCCCTAACAAGGCATGAGAGCTCTATTTTTGCTAAAGATCCAAAGATGATGTGAAGTATCATTATTCCTAAATCAATATGAAGGATCGAGACACACGACGAAAAGAAATTACTCCCCTAAAGATCATGGAGAAAGTCTATCCAAAAAGACCCTTACAAGGTATGAGGATAAATATATCCAAGTCCGAAAAGGAGGCGGATCGTTGTATATCAAAATCCAAAGTAAAGATTGAAGAAAAATGATGAAGTCGTGGTCCAAATATGAAGAATCTCTCAAAAACGTCAAGTGAAGAAATTCCAAATATATGAAGAGAAGACCATAATTTCAAGAACGTCTTCCCAAGATTTGAAGTATGAAGTACATGCCAAATATCGGTCCGAGAAAGGTCTCAAGTCGTGAAACGAGTTATGCCAAGATATGAACTTAAGGAGATACACGAGAAGCCGTTTAAAAGATTTTGTCCTTCGGCTAACTATCGATCAAATCGTGCTACTTTGCTTTCGGACTAATAACTACTCAAATAAGTCAATATGAATCACTTGTGATCCATGACAAATAGTTAAAAAATGCTAGTAACCCATTTCCTTTTTAATAACTAGGATTGCGGGGAGAAAAAGTATTACACAATTTGGACGTATGAGTAGTGTTAGCATTGTGACTTGTACCAACAATGATCTCGTTTTTGCACTTAGCATGGAATGTATGACAATCAAGGATGACGAAGTTTACTCTAAGGGACATTTACTTGTTTCTATTCTTTGACCCTAAAAGTCACTTTCGTGAGGAAAATCATACATTATGTCTTTACACATCTTCGTAGTATGTTGCAAGTCTTTTACTCTTCAATAAAGGTTAATAAAATTGAACTTTGGTGATGCTTAGATACTTTATTCTAGCATTGCGTGAGGGCACGGCAATGGCTTAGTATGGGGGAGTGATGAGATGGCATTTATACATGATCTCATCGTTCTTTTCGGGCTTTAAATGCATAAAAATGTCATAAAATACCATATATATGCTTGTGTTTGTTTACTTGTGTATTTTAGGTATGGATATCGTGAAAAAGACAAAAGATCACAAGATACAAGGAAAAACGGACACGAGAAACGAAGCCGTACAAAGAACCGGGCCCTAGATCATGAATTATTCAACAAATACCCTTGAAGACATACAAGATTGATCCTTAATGAATGAAGAAATGACACTTAAAACCCTTGTATATTCATAATTACAAGTTTGGTCCCTTAAGTTTGTCAAAATTACACAAATGGTCCTTCAACTTTGAAGAAATGGCAAGATTAGTCCCTCAACAATTTCAAATTGCCAATAATTGTCCCTCATGAAGCCAAAGACACATTGAAGACCTTTGAAGATCAACATTGTCCAAGATCAGCCCTTGAAATATCTCAAAATAGCAAAAACAACCCTTTTAAACCTTTTGGAAAAGTCTTGTGCCAAAATTGCCAAAGTCTGAAAGTTGTTTACAAAGGGAAAGAGTTTATTTGCAAAATAAACGTGTTATACAACTTTGGCCAAATCACAAGGACTAATATTGTGCACTGAAACATTCAAACACACAAATTGCGCCAAACACCTTTGTTTCCCCCAATTTCGGATCAAACACTTCACTATTCACCTTTTACCCACCCAGAATTTACTCCACTTAAACTTAGGGTAAAAATGAATTACCTTTGCACATGAGTGATTCACATGTGTAGCAACCCATTCCAACCTTAAAATCCTTAATCCCACTCACTATGGACCCCACCCCCAAATAACCGTTTCACCATCATGTGACAACTTCCTCACCAAGGCTTGCCACGTGTCAAGATCAACAGCCCACATCATTTGCTTCATATCAAAGCTATTTTAAACGATCTGGATGCATTTGGACAGCTCATTCCATCAAATGATCTAGAAGACTCAAGGGCATTTTAGGGAAATCAGTGCTAGGGTTTGTGAATAGTGTTAGCCAGGCATTTGCCTATAAAAGGAGACCTCAACATGTGAGAGTCCCTTTGTTCCAGATTTTAGCTTTTAAATATTTGTAATTCCTTTTTATGAAATAAAGTTTGAGTTTCTGAAATTTTTTGAGTTCTTGTCTGTTATTTATAAAAGTTGGTGTTTGAAAAGCTAAAATCTGAGTTCCATAATATTGTTTGAAGGTTTTTGAGGCAAAGTTTTAATTGATAAAGCTTGGGTTTCAAAAATCAGAAAGTTTGGTATTGTTTGATCTCACTTTTGTGGTTTGTTCTTCTTAGCAGCTTGGAAGCTGGTACTTGTTCTGCTAGTACCTCAGCTCACACAATCCAAGGCCTGGATGTAGGTCTTGGAGGTTTGCACCTTCTTCCCTTTTCATTTCCTCTTTAAGTTTCTGAATATTTATGATTTTGGTTTAATTGTTATTGAATCTGTGATATTGTGGTTGATTATTGTTAATCTGGCTTTGTTTGATGTTTATGAGGTGTTTTTAGTCTGATTTATGGGTGAGATCTGGATAATACTTTGAAAAATTGTGAAAACAAGTTTTTAAAGGGTGTTTGGGTTAACTGCATAAGTTGGAATTGTGGTTTGTTAAGAGGTGGTTTTGTGTTTGCAAGCATTGGTATCGTTATTTAGGTGCTATTGTTCATCTGTTTTCAGGTTTTGAGGGTTTAAACACCTAGATTCATAAAATAGGGTATAAAATCTTGGATACTTGGTAAAATTGGCTAGGATTTTGAGGACACCTAGATCTAAGCTTAGGCTAGGGCTAACAAGTGCTAAACCTTAGTTAATCACACCAGAAGAAGAGATTTGACTGCTTGAAATTGGATCTAGTGTCAAATAGATCAGCAAACTTCTCTGCATATTGTTCATGTTCTTATCAGTAACTGTTTATGCTTTGATCTTGATGTTTACTTTGATCCAGTGTTTGATATAAGTTGATTTGTGCATATTCATAGTTAATATAGCTTGTGTATGCATCCTGTTGAGTTTGGTTGGCTTATTCTTGCTAAATCTGCTTATTAAGTGCATAACTGCTTATTTCCATGTCTGTGTTGTATCTAGTAACTGTTTGATCATTTGTGGCTTATTGTGTGAACCAAATTTGGATTTTCTTGTTGCTATTGACTCCTTGTGATTCAGTGATCACAAGGGTGCCCTTGTTTCCAACTGAATCCAACTAATACTCTCTAAAAAGCTCAGTCAAATAGTCAAAGCAGTGGGAACTCCTTTCCCCTGCTGGTTACCACTACTAGTGTTAAATAGGTGTCAGCTTATCATTAAGCTATAATAGCTTATTTTAACCAGCAACAACTTGGATTTTGTAATAGGTGCTCATTATTTGACCCATTTGTTCATACTGGAGCATTTGGTGGGTTGACTTTAGGGTTTGACTAGAAAACCAACTTAATTGACTTTTTCATAAGTGCTTATTGGCTTATTCTGGCTTATTGGTTTTGCTTATTGGAATTTTGTTGATTGTTTTGGCTTATTGAGTCCATTTTTGATCTTTTGCAAGTTGAATCAAGTCTTGAGGTGCCTTATTTCTCAAAAACGACTATTTTGTCTTTTAGTGAAATATTACTTTGCTTATTTCTGGCTTATTGAGTGTGCTTTTTCAAAATTTCTTTTTACAGATCTCATAAGCATCCCAAAAGAAGGTGTGTGTCAAATTAGAGCTTATGGCATTAGCTTATTGCTTAATGGGCTAAAAAGCCCAATAAGGATAAGCTGTTTGCTTATTAAGCTGTGATAAGCTCACATTCAGCTTTTGGGCCTTTAGAGTTTTGTGCTTAGAATTAAATTTTGAGTCAGATAGGGCTTTTCCAAGTCAACTGGGCCAAGTTTGACTTTTTGGGCCAAAAAGCCCATTTAGGTTGACTGTTTTTGGTTTTGGCCCATTTGAGGGCCCAATAGGGGTATTCTGGTCATTTCACTTTGATTTTCTGATTATTTAGGTTAAAATAAACTAGTTTGCAAGTTTTTAGAATTTTTTATAATTTTTGGATTTTTAATATTATTTTAATATTATTTTATTATTATTTTTCAAATTTCACATTTTCCAACTTTTTACATTTTTCTTAGCTTAAATATATTAAAATAGGAATTTAGCAACTTTTAGAATAATTTTATCACATTTAGATTAATTTTTATAATTATTTTAAGTTTTAATAGTTTTTAAATCATTTTAAATAGTTTTTATTAGTTTAAAAGTTTCTAAAAACAGTTTTTAATCTTTTTAGGTCATTTTAGAGGTTTACCAATTGAAAAATATTTATTTGGGCTTTCTGATAATTTATTTTATTTTTAGGGCTTTAATTAGCATTTAAAAATTGAATATTTAATTATTTAAAAGGTTTGAAAAAGTTTTGATCATTGGTAAACTCTTAGTTTATTAATTTTGATTTTTGGTGAATTTTTGGTAATTTTTAGAATTAATTTTTATTTTTGTAGATTTTACGGTTTTACGTTTTGTCGTCGTAGTATTATTTTCACGTCTTCGTCATCTTCTTTTCTCATCCCCTTCTAAACCAATCATTAATCACAAACATTTAACAAGTTTTTCACACACATATACCTCCTTGGGAAACGAACTTTCATACCATAAGGGTCATTAGTGCTTGATTTTCCTAAATCATCACTCGATACTTTCCCTATTTACTCTCTTTTCCTAAAGAGTAGTAAAACACTACAATCAAAACGTTTACAAATAGTAACTTTGAGTTCGGTCATACATGTACATAGATCTTGAACTTTTGAAATTCGGTAACTTCCTAATATAGAAACTTTTCGGAGTGATTGTACTATTTGTTAACTGATACCCTACTTTCTTAAAAGTGTATTTTTGTCAAATGAATTACGATGTGAACACCTACGGATTCCTTTATCTTTTCTTTTATATATGACTTATTTGTCATTCTATATAGTCTTTCTTTGCTTCTATCGTACCACTGAATTGGACCGAGGTTGAAGTTCTTGCTTTCGTATCGTTCGTTACCATCTTGACACGTGTCTCTTGACGATTTCGGCTAAACCTCTTGTAACCTTATCACCTTGTAACCATTTCGTTGATTGTCTTGAACTACTCCTTATTTTCTCTTATGTAACCCACTCGCTACCTTATAAACTATCGTCATGTTACCATATGAACTCAAACAGATATTGTTTGCAAATCATTTTACAAAAGGTTTTATTTGAGCTTTCTTAAATAGTTGAGTGCTATCTTACAAAATTAATTTATATTAATTTTACAATGTATACTCACAAATTGTTCTACCTTGGGTCTTGTAAAGAATGTTGTAACATTACAACTGTTGAATTAAATATCTAGCCAGTAACTTATTGGCGAATAGTTTCATAAACTATTTTGATTTATGTTTTTACAAATGGCATTCTATACATATTTTAAATAATATGACATGTAATACTGGTTTGACGAAAATGAGCATCGCATTGCTAGTCCTAAATTACGCATGGCCTGATCACCTATGCTTAATTTAGAAGGAGCCATGCAAGGCCGAGTAGTAGTCGCCCAAAATATTTGACCAACAATCAACTTTTTAGTTATGATTCTTAAAAAGTTAGATAAAAATAAAGTTTTGAAAACTTTTACATCTTATGCGAGTAGCAACAATTCAGGACATACACATATGAACCCTTATCCTTTCTTGAACAAAGTACATGCCTCAAGCTCATATTTCCTTACTCAACGACCTTTGTTTTACCTGTTACCTCATCATCCTCATGATACGATTTTCTTTACCATTTGCCTAAATTCTTACCATTGATACCAGACTTGAAAGTTTCATCGTTGTTATGTTTCTTCATCGATCGACCTCCATTATTTATTCTGGTAGACCTTCGAAACGTCTCTGGACGCGATTAATGATTTATGACTGGACGTGAACGATGATTTCGTGTAATTGTCATGATGTGTGTTAGACTTTGTCGTCTTGAAATTCATTCGTGTGAATCATGTGTTGATTTCGCCTTTCATTGCTAATGTTTTCATTTTACTGAATTTACTCTCAAGTGACTTCTTAATGATTTATTTGATTCGAAAATTTATTGTGTGGCTTTTCTCTTTCGATCGTATGTCGACCACCGAGAAATTAATAAGCCGTTATTGGTGTCACCAACTACACTCAAGAAGTGATGACTTGCTATAATCCTTGTTTCTTATTGTCCTTATCATAGATGCATCTATTATATTATGTTCGTTAAGAGTTGATACGACTTCCGTTTTATTCCCTCGTGCTGTTGCTTGTATACTAATTGTTGATTGATATTCGTTTCATAATCGTTTGTTATTTTGTCACTTTCTGAAAACTAGAAAATGTCACGTGTTTATCATTTGATACCTTAATAGCCTTCTTGGATTTCTAAATTTTTTTAATAATCTTTAAGAACGTTTTATGCATTTCATCAAATGTTTAAATTACCAAAATAACTGTTTCAAGTTAAGTACCGGATCTATACATCCCTTTTGGTAAATTTATAACTAGTATTTAAAAAGGATATCAAGCTGTATCTTTTAAAGTATTTGATTATATCGTACTTTACTGTCAATCTAATGAAATTATTAAATTAATTTATAAACAATGATTCTAAATAAATTGGAAAAAAAAATCTGAAATTTCTCTGATGGTAACGATAAACCTGAGTTTTAACGAAAATTTCATGTAGTCACCCAAAAGTTCTTAAGCCGATCAGGATAACTATTTTGAACTGTTCTACTTTTGCTTTGAAAATCCTGATCAAGAAAAAGATTTGACTACTGGTTACCCAGTCATTTTATATAGAGTTTGATTTTTAATCACTACACATGGTAAAATTTCCTTTTAATAAAGAAAATATTTAAACTGAGTTTTAAAATAATCCCAAAATACTAGACAACTGATTTTGATAGCCTATATTTTGAATGATCATATGTAATTTTTTTTCCCTTCTAGTTCATTATTACGTTTTAAGATTGTCACGTTTTACAGTTGCACGATTTTCACCCTTGTTGATTTACAATCTTGGTTCATTTATCGCACTTTGCATGTTTAAGCGATTCTTGTGTTCATTCTTGTTAGTTTATCGTACGTATTTCCAACAACTCTATCTCTTGATATATCTTCGTATTGAAAGATCGTTATTCTAATCCAAGACTGAAAAGTTATACGAAAAGGAGTTAAGAAACTGAAGCATAGTGAATTCTAACCGTTAAGATTCGTCGTGGTACGAAAATTACCTGGGAAGCAATGAATTTTGTTCTACACTTTGTACCTCCTCCTGTTTGCATCTTCTACTGTCTTCAGGAGAACTCTGGGGACCAGAGTTCCTTTAGGGGGGAAGACTGTGAGAACCCGTACTTTCTGAGCATTATTTTATTCTTTTTATTCGTGCTTCTTGAATTTTTCAACGTATTTCGTTTTCTTGTATTGCTATATGTAAATCCTTAGATTTTTAAATTATACTTTTTAAGTATTTTTCTGATCATCGATAAATACTTTGTATGGAATTATAAAATTCTTATTTTATTTTCCCATATTTAAATTAAATCAAAGTTTTTGATTTAAAATCACCCGCGTGCGTTTTACAACGAGTTTATTCAAAATCAATGTACAACGAGAATTCATAGTGATCGCGACACCGACGGATGCCCAAAATTTTACTTTTATTTATCGATTGTTTCGATAATTAATATTTTTGACGATTTTGTTTTAATTACGTATTAAGTCGTGTCGGTAAATCATATAATCATTTTTATGATGCATTGTAACTTTTGAAAAGTATTTTTACGAAACCTGAGCCCCATAAATATTTTTAATATTTACTAGTAACCATTTTCTACCCTTTAAAACTATTAATTGTTTTTATGTCCACAAGTTTTAAAACTTGGCAACTTTAACCCTCCACTTACCTAACCATATATAAGCATTTTTTTTCTTCCACTTCACACTTACTACAACTAGCTAAAAAAAACACACACAACTCTCTCCCACACCTCCATGTTGCCGCCACCCTTATCACCATAAACCACCATCATCTACAATGATCCAATTAAAATAAATTAAAGTCCCATCTCTAATATTTTCTTGTAATTCTAATGATATCAAATTCAAGAACATGCATCAAAATTTGAAGACTTTATAATTTCATGGTTGTATGATGTTTAATCATCATGCATGTGTTGTTTTTGGTAATATTATCTTGTTTTAATCATAAAAAGTCTTGTTTTTAATCTTTGATTTTTGTTAAATTTTATATGCAAGTTTTATTAGGAGTGTTTGGTTGATGGGTATGATAGTATGATGATTCTATAGGTATAAGAATGAGTGGTGTTGCTTGGAAAATTGATTTGACTTGTTTTCTAAAAAGGTATTTTAGGACAACAGCTTTAAACAGATTGTTTCGTGGGTTTAAGGTCTGTGAAAGACTGCTATTATTTAAAATTGTTGTAGAGTTTTCCGAGACGGTCGTTTTGGTATAAGATAGAGCTTCTAAGTCATTACGAGTCAAAAGTTATGCTAGTTTTAGTTTTCGTGTACCGGGACACGCAAGTCGGCACAATCCGAAATTGTGGCTGATTTTGGGTCGACTCGTGGGGACTTTAGGCTTGGTTAGATAAATGTAACTACTGGTTTTTAAAATTTACAAACTGAGTTTGATGAGTCTAGTAGTGGTTTCAAAAGACGGATTGTCGAGTTAGTACTTTTAAAATGGTTCAAACGGTTTTACAAAACAAGTGCACAAATCTGTCCCAAATTTGGAGTCGAGTAAAATGTCGAGCTGATGGATTTTAAAGTGTGAACTTTGGCTCAAATTTTGGTGAGGTCTTATACAGGTTATAAGTGACCTTGACACCAATTTTCATCTAAAACGGACAAGTCTAGATAGGGTAGATCGGTGTGTACATTCGGAGTGTACTTGTTGATTTTTAATTTTGGACATTTAGTTCAATGCTTGTGTTGCGTGAGTTTGAGTATTCACCATCGGACATGGTGACTTACTCAAGTGCTTAGTCATTATATCAATGACTTGGCTACTGGTCCAAGTAAGGGTAAAGGATAGTTTGACTTGCGTTGACTTGGTGTCGTATGACGGGTCATTCTCAAGTGTTCAAATGTTTTAACGTGTGGTGTTGAAATAAATGGTTAGTATGAATTCAATTGGTTCGTGTCAGTGGTTTTGAAACATGAATACTTTGAAAACATTTGAGTCATATTATATTTGGTATATATATCGATATTGAGTTCGAGTCTTAACGCGCGCCTTATTTTGATAGGTTGCGGTTTTCTTGTTTCCCCGGGCATCCATATCGTCGGTGATCGTCTCACTACCATTGTTTCTACTCAGTTGCTGAGTACCGTGATTGACTTACCTCGTGGCTAAGGTGAGTTCATAGCCCTTTTTTACCTGTACATGGTTTCTAAATACGGGGTGAGATTTTACATGGTGGAACACAACCAATTAAAAACTGTATTGCTATCCAGAACTCGTATGTTATTCTGAACGTGTATGCTTTACAGACGATTTCAATGGTATTATTGCTTTTAGACGTTAGCCTTGAGTTTCCTCTCCTATCATGAACCGTTAATTGTCCCGTATGCTTTGCGCTAAGCGCGAATGTTGTGGGTGGATCCATCGGGATTGAGAATCCCCGTCCCGATTACTTTGACACACTAATATCGTTTATACTTGAGTATTTAGGCTGAATACTCCCTAGAGGAACTTAAATTTGAGTTAAGCTTCGGTTCATGAGACTAAACAGCAATAATATGCATCGTGACTATGGACGTACATAGTTATCCCCCCCATTACGTGTTTTACAAATTCTATTGTGTTCCACACGTTTACTGCTAAACCTATGAATATCACTCAACTTTATGTTGACGATTTTACATGTTTAATCTCAGGTATTATTACTTAGCTTTGCTTGGATGGGAGCCCGCAGGAGATTATCGTAGCTTGGAGATTTCTGTGATGCTTTTAAAAGACTGTTTTTAGTAAAAGCTGTCAGAAGATAGTTTTCTGTATTTTTAGTAACTAAGTGTTATAAACCTTGACGAAATAATAAAATCTTTCCGCATATAAAACTCTGGGACCTATGTTTTGAAATCTGATTTCTTTATGATGTAATGTACATGTTTTTATTTCGTCGGCTTTGTATGAACTATAATTCATTGTTTCTTGTACTATGATGTGTTACCCCCTCGTTGTCTAGTTGTTCCATGTCAGATTTTGGGGGTCTCACAAAATGGGACTCAAACAGGCCCAAAACCAAAACATCAAGTTAAATGGGCCTAGAATGGGCCCAATAAGAAAAGTTGAAAAAAATAAAAATGAAAAGCCCTATTTGATGTAAAATTGAATTTTAAACACAATTTCCTAAAGGCCCAAAAGCTCAAACCCTACCAGTAAGGCAGAAATAGGCAATAAGCACTTCCATAATGGGCTTTTAAGCTCAGTAAGCCAAATACTGATTGTTATAAGCTGAGTTTTGGCAGACCTTATTCTTTTGGGAAAACTAAGACATAGCAAAAAGAAGTTTTGAAAATAATTAACTAAATAATCAGAAATAAGCAAAAATCCAATTCCACAAAAGGGCAAAATAGTCTAGTTTTTCAAAACCCCACTATTTTGCCTGGTTCTTTTTGGAAAAGCTTGGAAATAAGTTAGAAAACATAATGCAATAAAGAAATTTCCAAAAATCTAAGTACAAAAAGTTGTATAAGCTAATAAGCACTATTAAAAAATGAAAACAAGTTACTTTTCTAAAAAAGCTTTAAAACTAAGACTTGAAACTTATGGAACTTAAAAATAAGCTGAGAAAAACTAGATTGATTACAAAATCCAAGTTGTTGACTTTTAGGTTAATCAGATTGAACAAAATAAGCACTTAGCCAATTTTGAGCTGGTTGTGTGGTCTTGAGTCCAAGAACCAATGTTGTGAGTCATGGTAGTTGGCGTTTTTTTGCTTGTTTTTATGGACAGTCAACCCAATAAGCTGAGTTTAGATTATTGGGGGTTATGGCAGTTCATATAGCAAGTAAACACACCCAAAATTCACACAGTAAGCAGACAACACCAAGAAAATGAAGATATGCTAGGAATAAAAAGAGTTAAGTCTAAACAGTCACTAAAACAAGGTTGTTTTAGTCCACAACAGTGAAATGATGCAATTTGCACAATAACGAAATTTAAGCTACAAATTTAGCTACCAGAAATCTTAAACAAGCATATCTACACTCGACAGATCAAGAACATAAAAAATCTATCTAAATCCTAAGTGGCTTAAGCTAACACAAAAAAAAGGCAGGTTGATTATCTGATGTGTTTTCCCAATTGTGACCAAGATTTTAGCAAGTGAGAGATTTAAACGAAGCATACAAAGCTCATACAACCTAGGTACTAACAGGTATGCATAGTTATATCAAACAAACCACAATCATGAATAAGATAACACTAAAAAGCATATCATCAGTCAAATCAAAGCCCTTTATCAGACAACTGGCATATTTAAGACAAATCATACAAACTCAAAGTATAACACTAGACTAACCAATTTAAAGCTTAAAAACACTATCCTAGACTTAACAAAGATGTGCAAGGCTTAAGCAGCTTAAATCCTAGAGTCTTCTAACTTAAGTTACTTAACCTAAATACCTCTTTTAATGGCAGATTAGATTTTTTGCAAATGAAAAGTAAAAATAAACAAGACGGATGAAAAAATAATATAGATTACACTAAGTAACAAACATATAAATGAATTAAACTAAAAAAGTAACAAGAATAAGCATGCATAATTTAGACCACATAAAGCACACAATTTGCAGAAAAACAAAGAAAGAGGGTTCAAAGTACCTTGCCTGATACACATCCATACCAGACATAACACTAATGCCACCAGCTCTATAGGGCTTTTCTAAACTTGTGAACTTATGGAAATGAGATTTTGCTTGCTTAGTTGCCAGTTCTACAATAGATTTTGAGCAAGTGAGGACTAGAACAGTCTACACTATTTAAAATCTACCAAAGTCTACAAGACTTCAAACCTGCACAACAAGAAATAAAACAACTTCAAGTACCATAAGCCAAGGATCAAGCCCTTTTGTCAGAAAGGTTGATTCAAGACTTGTTCTACAGTAAGAGTTAACCAAGAAAAATAAAGTGAACTGATTTTGGGAAAATCTCTTTTGGATCCAAACTTGTAAGAAATAACTTTAACAAGAAATTAACAAGGGCTTATAGTCTTTGCCTATTCTTGATTTATCAAGTCAAGAACACACTCAGCTTACAAAACCTTAGGTCTCAAACAGCTTTAAACAAGGATTTGCAAAAAACTTTTGATAATAAGTAAATGATAAATGCAAGAAAGTTAAATGAGACGAATTTAAAAGAACAAATAAACTAAAATTAGAACACAAATTTGCAAGGCCTAAAAATTCATTTAACTAGTCAAAATTTAGGGTTTACAAAATTTGGAACAAATTGAAATAACACCTATCCTACTTTATTTATAATACAAGTGAGAAGCATATAGAATACATAAACCCTAGCAACTAGAATTCCTACAATGCCCTTTCAATATTCTGTTGTAGATGCTTGATGTCGTTTGAAATTTAAAGTCAATTATGGATGCTTGTGACTTTCCAGTTGGTACCATGTGATCTTGCAGACTAGTAATCTTGGATGTCCATTTGAGAGTAGGGAGCACGTTATAGCATCCAAACCGTTGATATCACTGCTAATTTTTGTTTTCTTCTTCAAAGGTGGTACATGGCACATGGAGTAGGGCAAAAAGGTAATGATGTGGAGAATGTGATGACGTGGTAATGTTGTGGTGGTGTTAAATCATAAATCTAGAAAGTATAAACCATTTTCCCTTTAGTATGAATGAGGAAGGGATTAGGGTTCATGATGTGAATATTGAACGGTGTAATCCATTTTGGGAAAATTTTTACTGTTAGGCGCCTAACTAATATTTAAACTTTGGCCCTTGTGTAGTTTTAGTGCTTCATACTTTGTAAAAAACTTGCCTCATTTTCCTTTGTTATTGGACTTTGAACATTGGCAGGAATGAACCTTCCTAGTTTGTTGACTGAGTTTTAACTTATATAAAGAGATTTTGGGACTTTGGTAGAAATGGTCCCAAGAATTTAGCAATCAGTCCTTGGAAACATTGCATTGTTAATCCTTTTTCCATTTTCAAGTTTAGTCATTTGTTGTGAAAAGGTCTTGTTAAGTAGTAACATTTTTCAACTTTGAGGGGCTAAACTTGTTATGTCTTCAACATTAGGAACCCCTTTGGTACTTTTTGATATTTTAGGGGTATAAAGTGTCATTCTTCAATTCTTGGAGGACCATTCTTGTACATCTTCAAAACTTCAAGGGTCTTTTTAGAAATTCCGCATCCGAGTCCGGTTCTTTTGTACAACTTCGCTTCCCGTGTTAATTTTTGCTTAATTTATTGATTTCTAAGTCATCTCTCGATATCCGTGCCTACACATACACAAATAAGCAATACAAGGGTATTTTGCACGTTTTTAATGATATTTTATCCATTTTAAGTCCGTTTTGGGTAATAAAAACATGTATAATACGAGTCTCATCACTCCCCCATACTAAGCCATTGTCGTGTCCTCATGCAATGCTAGAATTAAGTATCGTAGCACTTCCAAAATTCATTTTTATTCAACATTTATTGAAAATAAACTTGACTAGATGCGTTTTGGACACAGTGTATTGTTTTCATCACGTAAATGTGACTTCTAGGGTCATAGAATAGGAACACGTGAATGCTTCATAGAAATAATTTTGTCTTCCTCGATTTTCACTCAATTCTATGCCAAGCGTGAAACAAGATCATTGTCGCGTATAAGTTATTAATGCTAACACTACTCATATGTCTTAATCACGTACTTAGACTCCCTTATTCCTAGCTGGTATCTCTTATATTTTATCTTTGTCTTATGATAACGAGGATGCATTTTTTACTTATGTGAATAGAGATTAAGGTCCAAAAATAGAGTAGAAACGGTGTAAGAAAAATCATTGAATTAGTAGCCTTTCCTAATAGATAAAAGTGTCAAAAAATTAAGTCGACAAGAAAGTTTCTATAAACACGGTTTTATAACGGATTTGAATATTTGACTTATTACCAAGTCTTTTATATGCCCCCTACCGGATGATATTTTTCATCTTAGTTCACCTCTGCTTTTTAGAGCTTCAGTCTTGCCTTGCCTTTTATTTAACCTCGCCATGAGGTGTTTATTATGGCCAAAGACGTATTTCACAACCTCGAAAGGTAATTTTAGATCTTTAAAGCTTTAGTTTCTTAGCCATTCACTTATATTTCACATAGATTTTTTGGCTTTTTGAGCTTCTAATTTTTGCTATTTTTGGGTGAATGACTTAAAAATTTATTATTGAAAAGCTTTCGATTATTCGGTTTGCCAATACTTCAATTCCGTGATGCTGGCAAAACTTAAATGTCTTCCCAATTTAATTACATAGAAAGTACTAGAATTAGTTAAGAACCAACAATAAAGATTAAACTGCTAAGTCAATATTTATTAACAAATTATTTATATACATGCGTTGGGAGAAAAAGCAAATAATTAAACCACATGAGTGAGTTTTTGAAAGAATACGAATACTCTACGTTTAGCATAGTAACTTATAATTGAATCTATCATTTCTCATCCTTCATTTAATGAGACTTAGCCTAATATAGTTAAGGAATGAAGCTAAGGGCTCAACACGCCCGGTCGAGTCAAAAATTACTCTTAGTCTCATCAACAGAAAACCTACATTCGTGTCTTAAACACTTTAAAACATGATTTTTTTTAAATTTAGCCCTTTTGGCACTTATTAGCAACAAAACCATGAAATCTGGATAACGTGAAGACGTAGAAAAGCAAAGTATTTATTTACCCCATGCTAAAACTAAACATTGTCCCAAATGTTTCGAGTCTAAGGGTGAAGCACCCCCGTACTAGAGACTAAGATCGAATGCTTAATCTCGAGCATGAAAAGGGTATAACGAATGATCTAAAAGCCGTTTATAAAGTGTGCTAAAATATAAATGTTAGCATCAAAAGGATATCATCGGATATCGACTTCTTCAAAGAAAACAATCAAAGATGGAGTGATATGTGAAACAAACACAAGAGGCCTCAATGATGGCGATGATTCCTAGAATATCACAATTACAAACAACCACGAAAACAAGGGTCAGAAGAGTACGAGTCTCCTCACATTAAACTACATTAGAAAGCGATAATATGTACCAGGATAAACATGAGATTCCCCCACGAGGCACGTCGTTTTGATAACCGAGTCAAGAGCTTGACTCGAATCCCTATAAATGTGATCATTTAGGGATTATCATGATAGTGGTCAACATCAGGTCCTACATGATAAACAAAAGCCCGTGCATGAACTCAGTATCAAGGACTAAGTCCTTGTATGGTGCATATATCGGGGATGAAGATGGTGTCCTCGTTGTCGAATGACAAACAAAAAACTGATACTTCGAGCAACGTCCCAAAGGGACAAAAGAAAAGAGATAAAGAAGAGAGGGTGGGACAATGGGTGGGAACAAGTATTGATCTACTCGAGGTAGACTCACACCAAGCATATATAAATGATTTCCTTTTGTTGCATCGGTACTAAGATTTCCGTAAGATTGCGATTTCGGGATCGAATATCTCGTCCTCGGTGGAAAAGTGGGAGGACTCAAATGGGGCTTCCCCCAAACTTAATCCACACACACACCATCGTCAAAAGGAGTTGATGAGGTGGTAGTAAACTTAACGAACGGTGATGACGATGAAAAAAGAGTCTCATCAATTTGATTAATCATTTCAAAAGCTTTTTCACTTTTGTCTTTTTTAAAACCTGTTTTGCCATTAATTAAGTCGAAAATATTAGGCGTCTCTAAAAGGTGCTTTGGCACACTACCCTCATAAGGCGATCAAAGTTAATTGATACACTTAAGAGGTTAGGCGTCCCAAAAATGATATTAGGCACACTAAAGATTTCAAGATTAAGGTCATGGGTGGGAGGGGAGTTATAAATATTTCAAATCGTGAATCAACAAAGAAAACTTCCCCCTTAGGGTCAACAAAAAGTTCATCATCATCAAGACTGTATATATCATGGATTTCTTCATCATAAATAGGTTCAAACCAAGGTTTCTCAATACCGTCCTTAATGATCTTATAAACTCTCTCGAAGATATCATGATCAAGCACAAAACCATCATTCTTTGGTGAGGATTGTTTATAAGGTAAATCCTCGAGAATATGGCAATCATCATTCTCAATGGAGGAGTGTTGATTAGGTAACTCCTCGAGAACGGGATCATTGATATTCTCAAAGAGGGAAAATTAATAACAAGAAACTCGTCAACATCCCTAAAGAATTCTTCATCATCATTAATGGGTAAAGATGAAGGATTGATGGTTTGGTCATCGACGATCTCCACCTCTTCTTCATAGAGTGGGTTGTTAATTCATGAAGGCTCGTATAGAGGATTCGAGAAGGTAACAAATGTGTCGTCATTCTCGATATCACAAGAAATATCCGACAAAGTATCCAGAGTGTTACTCTCGGATACAACATCATCATTCTCATTTGAGGGATTTTCAATGGGTAAATCCTCGAGAATGGGCGGTGGGTCAAAGAAAGTGTCAAAATGAGAAGATCTCACGAATTTCACACATTGCATTTCTTTAGTCTTCAAAGGCTCCTCAATGGAGCATTTTGCCTTGATGGTGGTCTTTTGCAATTGGTATTTGGAAGGTGGTGAAGACGTTTTCTCTATATAATGTTTCTTAATAGAACGAACGTTTTCCTTTGGAATTGGTATTTCCCCATTTTCATTATCGAATAAATCCCAAAAAATGATTTGTCCATACATTTTTGTAAACCTTTTTCGATTAAGTAGGCATACTCTTTGTCGTTAACCTATCATCTTGAAAACTATTCTTTTTAATTCTCTCAAAACATTCATGAAGTCGTTTATTTTCTTCAAATAAAGATTGTTTTAAAAAGTATTAGGTTGGTTTTGCTTGTAATCTTGGGATTTATTGGCAATAAATTCCATCTTTTTTCCCCATAACTTAAAATCAATCTCCCACCAAAAACGTCGATTTGAGCACGAGCGGTCGATAAAAATGGTCTTCCTAAAATAATAGGATATTTTGTATCATACTCATAGCCGGAAACAACGAAATCCACAGGAAACGTAAATTTCCAGTTTGAACATAAATGTCCTCGGCTATGCCCATAGGTTTATCAAGGGTGCAATTGGCTAGCGCGATGACCATGTTCGTGGGGGTGAGGCAAGGCAATTTCATCAATTTCCTAATAGAAAGAGGCATAAGATTTATGCTAGCACTGAGGTCGGCTAGTGCTACACATTCCTTAATCTCGAGAAATTTACAAGGTATTAGAAACTGGCCTGGATCTTCTTCCTTTTTAGGCATGTGCCTTTTAGGACTCCGTAGAAAAAACGCGGCACAAGTTTCCTCAAGGTGCACTTTAGTTAGGTCAATGAAACTCTCTTTCTGAACGGTGGATGGGATACGAGGCATGAGAGGGTTGTTGATCCCAAAATTAGATCGATTAGCTTTGTGTTAACAAGATTGAATCAAGTTTAACACTTAGAGAAACTTTGTTGTTATATGAACAATCCAAGTGTTATGCGGAATAAACACTTAGATTAAAGAACAAGTAAAACAAATAAACCAAACTTTCATCTTTTGATTAATAATCGAACTTGAGTACAATGAAAGTTGAATACTGAATTAATGTCTATAAACTACAAACCCTACGACATCCTTTTATAACATAAGGAGTCGTGTCCAATGGATAACCTATCAACTATTCTAGGAAAAGATAAATATAGAAAATACAATATTGAGTATATCTTTTCTTCACATAGTAAACGTGTTGACTAAGTTTTCCTATCAGTGGCTGGACTTCTTCTTGTCAGCGCTTGGATATCTCTTGTCAATGCTTGATCTGTCAACGCTTGATTTCTTCCTATCAACGTCCAATTTACTCTTGTCAGCGTCTGAGTGTCTTGTCTCATTTTATTCCCAACAATCCTCCCTAAACTTGATATCTACTCTAGTAATCAAGTTTCTAAATAACAACATTCTTACAAATACAAGTTACTTTTTAATTAGATAATAAATAAATCTAATTAAGTCTTTGCCAACATCACTAGTATAATGCATTTCCAGCTGTGTAGACACCATTTTCTTCAAAAATTCCTTGGACATAGGATATTGAGCATCCACAAGAAGATAATCTAAAAACTTTATAGTGCTTAGATGGTAAACACCAGCTGCTGAATGTAGACGCCATTGTAGTCCACTGATATCATCCAGAACCAACCATATTGGATCTGCTTCATCTGGTTGAATCATCCTTTTGAAGGATGTCTAGATCTTTATTCCATTGACTGAAGTAGGTGCTTCAGCCTCATACTTGGCCTTCATCAAGTTCTAAAGGTCTACCAAGTCTTATCTATCCAGGCTTGCAAATAATAATATCAAAGAAGTAAAAGTATGTACCTTCTTGCCATATCTGGTGATCATCCAGAACCCACTTGCATCTTCTTCATAGTGAACTATTGGGTTTCTGAAATCCAATGGTAATACTTCTGCAACATATGAAGCCTCCATTGGTGAAAGCTTAATGATTTTTTCTGATTACTGCTTCACTAGGATTCAATTGATCAAGAGTTGGGAAATCAATGGGAATTCCCTTCTTCACTGGTCTTGGTGCAATTGAAGCCCTCTGGATCTGCAAATTCTCTTCAATCTCTTCTCTCCTTTCATCTGAGAGAAGCTTCATAGTATTCTCTTCACAAATTCTTACCCAAATTGGATAAGCATGATGTTCCAATTCTGCAAAAGAGAGTCTTCTTAATCTATCATAGGTCCATCCACCTTGATGACACCTAAGCAACATGTAGTACAACTCTCTTCTATCCCTCTTGAGTTCAGAAAGCACCTTACTAGCCTTGTGCTTTAATATCACCTTACAATCCTCCTGAATTCTCAACAATATCTCCAAACCCTAAATTTGTCTAGTTATAGACATATCTGGGTTCTCTTCAACCTTGGACTCCCATGAAAAATACATTTCCCTTACTTCTGTGCAGGATATGTAAATCTTGCTTATGTTTTAGAGAGAGAAAGAGATAGAGAGATGGTGAGAACACACACACTTAGAGAGAGAAAGTGAAAGAAAAACACTTTTTCACTATGTGTAAAAATGAGGAACACACACCCTCTCCATCAAAGGAGAGGGTTTATATACCCAAGCCTTGTGATGGGCTTGGGCTTACAATGTTGGGCCGGCCTACACATGTTGTAGGCTAGGCTTGACTTTGTTTGTTTAATAAAGATATCTAGACTACGAGCTGCTACTTAATATATTGTCGGAGTGACCGTATCTTCCTAAATACTTAAAAACGTATTTCCAACAATCTCCCCCTAAGGGAGGTCACTCCAAACAAGGGCGTTACCCGAGTTACAATAATGAAATAAACCTAGCATACTATGCTTGTCTTGAGCTTGTAGTCTTCGTCTTTCTTTTTTTTCTTTTCTGGTGAACATGCTGATGTGATCTTTGATATCAATCTTTAGCATCAATCTCTTGCCTTGATCTCGTGCATCCATCACTTGTGATCTTCGCCTCTTCGTGACACCATGTCCCACATACTTATACCTTCGTAATTCTTGAAAGCTTCAGAGTTTGATACAACGGAAGACTTAACTTTTAGGCTTTCTTGAATTTGATGAGGTATTAAGTGCATAAAGTATAAGCATGCGGGGACGACTTCTTCTTGGATCCCGCAATGCCACCGTCTTCAAATGCCGCAACATAAGTAGACACGAACGAAATGGATTTTAACATTTCATTCTAATTCGGTAGCATTTTACCTCCGGTCGGTGAAGACCGTTGGACGATATTAGATATCGTACCCGTGACGGATAGTTTCAATTAAGTAACTTCCTGACAGGATTTCGCGGGTAAACCCGTTCTCTTTATTCGACCGTCCAAAGCTGACTGCGAACATAAAGAGTGAATCATTTGGATAATAATATCCGCATGATTTGAAGCCGTCAATTCATGTTCCTGGAACAAGTGAAATTCAATTAAGAACCGCACCATCGTTGCTTTCCAGTTGTTACGAGCTTGATTCGTATAGAATCTTGCAAGTTACCTACCAAGTGCTGTTTGAGGTTAACACTAGAAGGATTTCCACTCATCACTGTGAACACTAAGGTATCACTCTGAGTATTCTGGCAAGATCACTAAGATATTGCGTAGAGGCCTGGAACGTGTTTAAATTCAGTTAAGAATTAAACAGCTGTTGCTTTCCAGTTATCACAAGTTTGATTCATAACGAATCACACAAGTCACCTACCATGAGCTTTTTGATATTCGCTCAAGAAGGATTTCCATCTTCATTGTAAATACTTTCGTATTACTCGGATGTTCAGGCAAGATCATGAAGATTTTGCGTAGGACTCTTAAAATCTTTCTTACTTTTCACAGTGTGTGAAGAAGCAAGGAAATATGAAAGTGTGTCCTAATGAGATATTTGATGATCTCAAATGGCTCTAGACTCGATCGTGCATTTTGGATTTTAGTGATCGGAAGCTGGAGAGGAGTGCCACCTTTTCAATACCAATTTATTCGGAGTGAATAAATCAATTGATAATGTGTTGTCTCCGTGTGATTAAAACAAATACCTTTTGAGAGATATCTGAGTTAGCTGGGATGGGTTGTGCATTGCATCACTGGGTCCATGATGTCTTATCTTCAATATCAAGCATCATTAAAAAATGATCTCAATAGCATATGTATTGACCCGGTTTCTGCCTAAAGTTGTAAGGAGGGCTTCTTTCTTTACACCCTTTATCTTTACAAATCTTTTTCATTCTTCAACCCCTTCAATGCTTACCAATACGTCATAACTAGCACCTTGTTGTGATTGTTCCAGTGCTAACTTAAATACTTGGTCGGCATTCAGCTACGTTCACAATCTTTCTCCAACTTTCCTAAGGACTACTATTTCTAGCTATGGAATGTCATTGGGAAGATTCCTCCGGTTCTGGAAGAATCATAGGACTTAACCTATCCTACCATCCTTATGTCACCACAATCTTCATCGTCGTGAAATAAATGTGTTTTGGGTAAGTATATGTCACCATGAAAATCCATTTTGATATGCAAATCCGTTTTGCTCCCCCTTAACATATGCCACGATATTCGAAAACATTTCGCACATGTCGGGATGAGCCAACACATTAAGTCAAACCATTTGTGATAATATCCCATATTAAATCACATTTTCTCCCCCATATTAAAAAATTAACCCAATCGATGTTTTTAATATCAATTGATTTAATGAAGTTTTAACAAAGGTTTTGGGAAGAAAAATGCAATTCCGTTTTATCTTCATGATACCAAATGTATGAGATATGATATCGATTTGTAGCATGATCACATATTCACCATAAAAAAAATTGACAAGGTTGGACCTGAGATGAGAACATCATAAGATCAAATGGTTCTTGTCAGCATATGTTGGTCGCCTCGTCACGTCTGAAGTCATCTCTTGACACCACATGTACGATGGGTATTGTTGTCTTGACACCAACTTGTGAACTTGGCACGTTCGGCATCGAAGATTCTGAATGCTTGACAATTTCTCCCCCTCAATTGTTGACCTGTGTTCTATTGAAAGAGCTGTAGTCGTCGGTTGAGTAGTCACATCGTCGAGTATGTAGATACCAATTGTAGATTTCTATGGTTGTAGAGATGATAGCTTCATAAAAACAAGACTTCTCTTGTTTTAACAAATAAATGCACTGAGGCGTACATAGATTTGTGTTAGACCAAGTTATAAAGTAAACTTGATCCCTTACAAGGTTTTAAAGTAAACCTTGCCCGAGAAAATTGATTCCCGTTGTGAGCCAAAGCTTTCATAAGAAATACTTGACTTGAATATGAAAACCGGGTTGCAGTCTGAAATAACTACAAGCCATATAGGCATGTTTTATGAAATATTTACCACTTTTGTACGAACTCTATTTATGGCGCCGTGTCAATATTAATCAACATTTCTAAGGCCATAAATATTATCGTACCAAAAGACATGCCTTTAAAAAATAAAGTAAAAATATTTTTGGATTTTTCTATATTTTTCAATTTTTATGGTTTTTATATGGTTTTATATTTTTGTATTTTGCTTTTGTGGATAAAAATATAAACAATATATACAGATGATCACCAAGGATACAGAGAATAGTTTACCATCACTATTCTTTCGCTTCATCTACCAATTCCTTTAGAGTCTCAGGCGAGAAGGTTCTCATTCCTAGCTTGTCAGCCAAAAATTCAATTCGAGCGCGATCTAAAGCCTTCGTGAAAATATCCGCCAATTGATACTCAGATCGGACAAAGTAAAGCTCGATTACTCCATTTTCCACTTGCTCCTTGATGAAGTGGTAGCGAATGTTAATATGCTTCGACCGGGAGAATTGAACGTTGTTGCAACATAAGGCAATTTCACTCTTGTTGTCACAGTACATCGGAATTTTATTGAAACCTAGACCATAGTCGGTTAATTGCGATCTCATCCAAAGAATTTGAGCACAGCAACCGGACATAGCTATGTATTCTGCTTCCGTACTTGAAATTGCAGCGCTTTTCTGCCTTTTCGATGCCCAACTGATTAGTCGATCTCCTAATAGTTGCAAAGTTCCACTCGTGCTACGCCTTGTATCTTGACAACCCGCGTGATCCGCATCTGCATATGCCATTAGTGCAATTGAAGAGTCCTTCGAATACCAAAGTCCCCGATTAATGGTTCCTTTAAGATATCGAAAGATCCTTTTAACAGTAGCTAAGTGTAACTCAGTAGGCCTAGTTTGATACCTGGCACACATACATATAGCAAACTGAAGATCAGGTCGACTGGCTGTGATATACAGAAGAGTACTGATCATTCCACGATACAGTTTCGGATCAACGGCAACTCCATGTGGATCTGCATCAAGCTTAGTTCGTTCCACCATTGGAGTATCCACAGAGTCGCAAGATTCCATCTTATACTTCTTAAGCGATTCAAGGGCATACTTGGATTGATTGATAAAGATGCCTCTGGGACTCTAAGATATCTGAAGACCTAAGAAGAATGATACCTTGCCCATCATTGACATCTTAAACTTGAAAGACATGAGTGTCCCAAACTCATCCGATAAGGTTTGGGTCGAGGCTGCAAATATAATATCATCAACATATATTTGTACCATAATCATATCTTTACCTCGTTTCTGAATGAACAGCGTGGGATCCACCTTGCCTTTAGCGAAGCCTTGCATAATAAGGAATTGTGACAATAGATCATACTATGCGCGAGGAGCTTGCTTCAACCCATAGAGAGCCTTCTTAAGCTTGTACACATGATTAGGATAATTAGGATTCACAAAACCATCCGGTTGTTGAACATAGACCTCTTCCTTGAGTTCACCATTAAGAAATGTCGTCTTCACATCCATCTGATAGACAATCATATTCATATGGGCTGCATAAGCGAGGAATAGTCGAATAGCTTCCAAACGGGCAACAGGTGGAAAGGATTCCATAAAGTCGATGCCCAATAATTGCTTGTATCCACGAGCTACTAGTCGAGCTTTGTTCTTCAATATTCCGCCTAACTCATCGAGTTTCACCTTGTAAACCCATTTCAAAGTGAGTAACTGCACTTGATCCGGGCATGGGACAAGTTCCCATACTTCAAGACGTATAAATTCATTAAGTTCTTCTTGCATAGCTTCTATCCAACATGATTGAGTAAAAGCTTGTTGCCATGTCTTAGGTTCAACTTTAGTGAGAAAAGCATCAAAGTGACAAAACATTGCACTTTCTTGTAACTGACTTCGTGTGGATACCGGACGATTAGGGTCACCAATAATAGAATCTATAGGATGATCCTTTGTCCACTTGCTATCATGTTCACGAATCCATGGATTGGAGTAAACTGTAGATGGAGCTTCCTCTGAGGTGGACGACCCGGCTTTATTAGGGTCGGGAATTGGTACACCAAAGAATGGAAGTTCACGCATTTGAGCGAATTCCAAATCGTGATCATCATCATCATCCTCTTCATCATCAATAGGCATGACATGGGTAGTTGAAACATGTGTTGGTTGAGAATTACTTGTTGAGGGTATATCTTGACCAATTGTAGGTGCAGGCATATCTGATTGTGCAACGGTTGCTGGAGCGACAACTTCGATTACCGGAGCTATTACTTCAGGTTCTGGAGCAACGATACTTGGAGGAGTAAAGAATTCATCAAAGAACGGTTGAAACAACGTATCCCATTCAGTCCTAGAAGGTGGTGTAAATGATGATGAAGTAGGGTTGTTTGGGACAAGACCAGAGCTAATGTTACTGGGTCCCATTTCATGAAGTGCGGGTTCAGAGCTGCTTTGCTCAGAAGCCATTGCTGTCAGCTCATCAAAATCAACATTCATAGTTTTGAGGATCTTGCGAGAGTTACGGTTGTAGATTCGGTATGCCTTCTTTGCGGGGGCGTAACCAATGAAAATACCAATATCAGCCTTTGGTTGAAGTTTTCCCAAATTGTCACCATCATTATTTGGATAGCAAAGAGAACCAAATACATGAAGATATGATAAATCTGGTACTTTACCATGGAGAAGCTCATAAGGTGTTTTACCATGGCGTTTATGAATTAGTGACCGGTTTTTGGTGTACACTGCTGTAGATACTGCTTCTGCCCATAAAAACAATGGAGCCTTTGCGTAAATTAACATCGTTCGAGCAGCTTCCATAAGTGTGCGATTTCGCCTTTCAACGACACCGTTTTGTTGTGGAGTGCGTGCAACTGATGTTTCATGAGATATGCCAACTTCTTCATAATAATAACGCAAGATTTTATTCACAAATTCGGTTCCATTATCTGTACGAATGCGTCGGACAGTAGTGTTGAGACGCACTTGAATCATCTTGAGAAATCCGATGATGAATTTAGGTGCCTCATTTTTTGCTTTAAGAAATTTCACCCATGTAAACCGAGAATAATCATCGACAATGACGAGGATGTACTTTTACCACTAAGACTTTCAACACGTATTGGCCCATAAAGATCCATATGCAACATATAAAGTTTCTCTTGGTTGGTGTCTTCCGTCTTGGGTTTGTAAGATTTCTTAGTGCTTTTCCCCATTGTACACGCAGAACACAAATGATCCTTGTGAAATGATAGTTTAGGAAGACCACGAACAAGTTTGTTTTTCGCCAAGTGATTAATAGCGTCAAAGTTAAGATGAGATAACCGTCGATGCCATAACCATGACTTAGTCTTCGATGCTTTGGAGAGAAGACATACGGGAGAAGCGGCCATCATGTCTTGTAGAGACAAAGTATACAAATTATTCCCTCGAGTACCTTTCAATAAATCAACCCCTTCTAAATTACGAATGAAGCAGGTATGCTCTCGAAAAGCAACTTCTAGGTTTGCATCACAAAATTGTCCCACAGAAAATAAATTGTGACCAAGACCTTCCACATAATACACTCTCGAAATTATAACATTCCCAATATGATATTCACCATAAGCCATTATCTTTGCAATATGATCATTTCCAAATCTAACCGTACCAAGAAACTTGCTGACGAAATTTCTGAGCTGAGAGCGATCTCCGGTCATATGCTTGGAGCAACCAGAGTCCAAATACCAGAGAACAATTTGGACCACCTGTTTTTAATAACAACAGTAGACAATGCATTGGAAACTATTGGTTCCTGAGTGTTAGCAGATACAGATATAAGATTATCAGAATTGCTAACATGTTTGTGACCCTTAGATTTCCTGCGTTTTCTAATCTGAGTTTTAGCACTAACAGGTTTTACAGTTCCAACTTTCTTAGGTTTTGGATTATCCGCGGGCACTACAGTGGGAGTAGACCTAGTTAAAGGGCACTTGGTTCCTACAGTAGTGTTGGTGTTCCTAGTTAAAGGACACACATGTGTTTTGGTAGCCTTGGTACTCCTAGTTAAAGGGCACGCTTTCTTCGCTTTAGTGGGAGTGATCCTAGTCAAAGGGCACGTATTTCCTACTATAGTGAAAGTTCTACCAGTGGGGCGCCACATCCAACCAACTTGGGTTAACACTTTCCCAGTCGGTTTCCATTCTAATCCATTTTTTTGAGCATACATCTCATTCACATGGTCAATAAGGCAAGAATCATGACGACTAGAAAACATACATTCATTGCAATTCCAATATTTTAAATTAGAATTCATAGTAGGCTTAGAACGCTGCACAACCGCAGAGCCTTTAGGTTTAGCTACATGATTCTTTTTATTCAAAATAGAAATAACATTCCTAGGATGGGCTTCTACTTTCTTCTCCACTTGACTACTAGATGGGGGCAAGATCCTATCATTCTTCTTGTTTCTTTTAAGCTTAGATCTTTGAGCCTTAGTAGTAGTGTTTTCTCCTGTAGAAGGCAACACGGGAATATTAGAAGCTGGTTCTGATTCCGCCTTATCTTTAGTGACCAAAGTTTGAGATGGTTTAGTCCTAGGGCCCTTATTAAGTGGTGTGACGGCTATAAGGTTCCTTTTGATTGCATTAGAGGACGATACTAAGACAGTGGCTGCGTTATCCACAACATTCTTACCTTTTAGAGTACGAAGTGTTTCCTTTAACTCAGCCAAGACCAGATTTTTATCACAAATTTGTTCCCTCAAATCAGATATTTCCACCGACTTTCGATTCAATTGTTCAATCAACGATTGATTCTGTGCAGTGGTATTAGCACATGCGGGCTTTACTGAATCGAAGAGTCTTGTATTTTTCTGTTTTAAGTTATCAACTTTGGACAAAATCTTGGAAACTCGATTATCTAGATCAAGTTTAAAATTTTCAGCGGCCTCAAGTACGTTCACACAGTTAAGCTTCTTAGATTTCTCTATTTCTATCGGCAAAGATGTAGCAACTTTGTCACTTGGCGACGCTGTTTTGATTGTAAATTCAATTGAAAATTCTTTTCAAAGTTTGCATCATCGATATTAACACCTTCGAATGACGTTTCAAAGATTTCTTGAATAAATTGTTGCTTGCATTCAAGCGAAATACAATGTGTTTGAATCTCATCAAAACATTTTGAAAGCGAAGAATATGAGTCTTGAAGCTTTAAAAATTCAGCGTCAGATTCGTGACAATTACTATCTACCACATTATCCACAGATTCAACATTATGCACAATAGAATCATTATCAACACTTGTATTCACACAGACAGAAACTATATCATGAGACATCACTTGATTCAGAAGCAGATCATTATGGCGTGAAACCCGTTCTATTTCAAGTAAACTGTTTTAATAAGCATTATCCATTTCATTGAAAACACGTCTAACTTCTTCTATTTCCAAAAGTAAATCCTGATCAAGATTACGAAGACAAGCCTTAACATTGTCTACAAACGGAACAATTTCATTTCGGAACGCAGCTCTAGTGTGCTCAAAGTTCCATTCACCTTCCGTTATGGCCGAAGCCGTCGTACGTTCCAAAATGACCTTGTCAAAATCGGCTAGGTGTTGGTGAACCGCATTTAAGTTAACGGACGCCTTGCTTACCGGTGGAATTAACTTTGTTAAATCTATTTTGACAAGTGTAGGAGACGTACTAGGAAGGTTTTCATTTGACAAACTTTGGGGCACAAGAACTGTTAATTTTGCTAATTCCTTTTGTAAGCGAATGCGTGTCTTTTTCGAAAATTGATCTTTGTTATGTTGATCATAATCAATTGTATGGAATTTTGAAAGCATTTTAGAATGAGTTTCATCCGCAAGTGACTGTGTCTCCTCAGTACTACGAACAAAAGGTGCTTCTTTCGATTTGCCAATTATAGTCATATCATAAAGACCGGGAATATATTCCTGAGCTTGTTTTGCATAACCGGGATTAGGTGGTAAATCTTGAAGACGCTTAAGTTCGAGTTCTTTAAATGATTTAGTTAAAAGACGAACCTTTTCTGTGGAAGCGTATTGTTTTAAAAGCTGTTGTTCCTTGAATTTAAGAAGTTTGGTAGCATTAATTTCTGATTCAACCTTTTTAGACTCGAGAGTTTCAAAGTCCATTTTAAGTTTCTGAAAATCATTGACAACCGCCTCCTTTTCTTTTAATTCATTAGAAAGATTAGCTTTTAATGATTCTATTTCTTTCAAGTGTTCAATCTTTTCAAAACGAAATTGGTCAAATTCAGAACATGTTATTTTCTCTTCTTGAGGGACCATTTCAAAAGTTTTGACCTTTTCTTTATGCAACGCAAGCTCAGCAGTTAGGGTGGAATTGGTATCTACGGATTGTCTGAGGGCCATATGCATTTGATCAATAATATGTTTAGGCACCATGACCAAATCATGTTGAGCATAAGATTCCATACCCGTCATAGCATTTGGTTGAGGTTCACTCAAATGTGTAGGATTGGGTACCACATCATTTGAGTTACTAGTTCCCGAATGCTGTTCGAGGTTGTCATTTTCATGCCCAACTTGATGTTGGTTATCATCACTATTATTAGATGTGGTTGGTACCTCACTGACGACATCAGAACTGTAGTGAGAGAGATTAGCAACGAGAGCAACTTGGGCGGAGTGAATGTCATCACAATCTGAATCATATGCATCAAGATCATATGTTTGATAAGCTGCATTAGAGGTAGAAACGACTGCAATGCCTTCAGTATCTGCTGCCCCTAGGTCTGCAAGAAATGCTAACTCCTCTGAATCCAAAATCTTCCCCTTAGACTGAGCATCAACCAAATACATCTTCTCACGAAACCATGCATCATCCCTTCTTCTCTTCGGCTGAGTGCATTCCCTAGCCATATGACCTTGTCCTCGACAATTGTAGCAAGTCACAACCTTCTTAGGACCAATAGGACTCCCATTTCCACTAGCTTGAGAATTCACAGCTTGATTGTTCCCAGTCCTTGTAGGAGGTCCATATGAATTTTGCCTTCCCTGAATTGGTTGCACCGTCACTTGACCATCTTGAACAGTGGCTTGTTGTCGAGGATTTGATGAGGTGCGGAGCTGATTGTTTGTTGGTGGAAATCCTCTAGTTGCAGCAAGTTTTGACAAGTAGGCTGTAAGATGGTTTAGAACATAAGCTGGCGTATCATTTGGAGTAAAGACCGGTGCTTGGATTGGTGGAAGTTCATTAGAGTAGAAAGCTTGTGCTGGTTGTGCTTCTATTGGAAAATATCCTTGCCGAGGAGTATAGCCCATTGGAGAAGTGTTGGCTTGTGATGGTGATGTCTGATATGATGGTTGCTGCGGAAAAGATTGTTGATGAACACCTTGTTGAAATGCTTGTTGTGGCATCATTGGTGGTTGATAAGATGGTTGCTGATAGGTGTGTGGTGGTGGTTGCTGCAAGTATGATGGTTGTTGATAAGTATAAGCCATGTTTTGTTGAGAAGCATACATTGCAAGTGGATCATGAACTTGAGGTGTAGACAACCGAGCCTCGATCACATGGCATTTGTGTTGTTAAAGAAAAGCTTGAAGTTGATCCATATTGGTGTTATGCAAGTCCTTAGCCAATTTAACATCTGTCACGTATTTTTTCCATTCTGAAGGAAGAGTGTTCAAATACTTGGTGTTCAATTGAAAGGTAGGAATTGCCATGCCATAGATATTGAGCTCATTCAACAATAGGGTAAATCTCAGATAGTAATCATTGAGAGTCTCCCCTGGCACATAGGCAAACTTATCAAAAGTATCATAAAGCTTACACTCTCGTTCTTGTTTAGTTAACGAGGTGCCTTGCATGAGAACACGAATTCTATCCCATAAATCTTTGGCAACTTTATGTTTGCTGACGAGTTTGTAGACATCTGGAGGAAGGGCTTGGAGAATGATGTTTGTAGCATACTTATCACATTTGTCTTGAATCTTCATATCTCCAGTCAATTCACCCATTGTGCGAGGACGAGTAGTTGTACCTTCCGTCACTGTACCATAATCTAATGGTCCATTGAGCACCGATGCCCAAATGAGATGTCCATTCTCCTTGTTCAACATATAAAGTTCCATTCGGGAAGCTCATTCCTCATACATAGTCTTCACCAACATTGGTGGACGATTATCCGTACCCGAGAGGATGGACTTATCCGTAAGAGATGTGTACTCCATTTCAATAAGTTAAGATTTACAAACGTTGATCGATCAATGAAAGAAAGTAAATGTGTTTGTTGTTGTGAGTTGAAGTCGAGAAACAATGTTAAAATCCCCTAAAATATGTCCTCGATAAACCAAAAATTCCAAGTCAAAATTACACACGATTGTTCGAAATTTTTTAAGGAATAATTTTTGTTATCGGGATGTTGATCGGAATAGTGATCGGAATATCAGTCGGAATAGTGATCGGAATATCAGTCGGAATAAGCCCTATCGGAATAACCTTGATCGGAATCTCCCAAATCGGAATAAACCCTAATCGGAATAACCTTGATCGGAATGTACCTAATCGGAATAAACCAAATCGGAAACCTTGATCAGAATACTAAATCTGAATACCAATCGGAATGTACCTAATCGGAATGTGCCAAATCGGAATACCTAATCGGAATACCTGATCGGAATGTACCCAAAATCGGAATCCCTAAACCCTATTCCGATTACACTGATCGGAATGTCCTATAAACCCTTTTCCGATGACCTGATCGGAATAATTCCCACTTTTCTCGGACAAAACTCAACCAATTCGTGATTTTAAGCCAAAAAATGATCAAAACACCAAAAAATTTTGTGTTTTTAGCCAAAGTAACTATACCAAATCCCTACCACAACTATGTAGAAGATTTGTATCAAGAAAAAACCATCAAAAACACAAAAAATTTTGGTTCGTGTAAAACATGGATCAAAATAGGCGTATGAATCAAGAACACAAACACATGAACAATACAATCATCCCATGGCTCTTGATACCATTTGTAGGATATGTAAATCTTGCTTATGTTTTAGAGAGAGAAAGAGATAGAGATATGGTGAGAACACACACACTTAGAGAGAGAAAGTGAAAGAAACACTTTTTCACTATGTGTAAAAATGAGGAACACACACCCTCTCCATCAAAGGAGAGGGTTTATATACCCAAGCCTTGTGATGGGCTTGGGCTTACAATGTTGGGCCGGCCTACACATGTTGTAGGCTAGGCTTGACTTTGTTTGTTTAATAAAGATATCTAGACTACGAGCTACTACTTAATATATTGTCAGAGTGACCGAATCTTCCTAAATACGTAAAAACGTATTTCCAACATTCTGGCATGTCAAAGTCCACTTTCATTTTCAACTCTCTTAGCCTCTCATTGGCTAAGTCATCCTCCCCATATTCCAACTTCTCTGGCTCCTCTAATATCATCACACTAGAATCTGAGCTCTCATCATCACCACTACAATCTTTATCTTTCTCTGTAGTAGCCCAATCCTGTTCTTGTAGTTGTGCAGCCAAAGCTTGATCAAAATGTACCTGGGCTACATTCTTTGGCACCTCAACTTCTACTAAAATTTCTTTACCCTTGTCTTTTGCTCCAATGGCTGGTAAAGTAGTTGTTGGTACCTGTGTTATAACCTACCTAATGATAACTGGTGGTTGTGATACACCAATCATACTTGTAGATTTGTCAACGCCTTCTTTGCTCTTGTCAGCGCTCAAACTCTGAACGTCAGCGACTGACTTTGTAACCTGTTCCATCATCTCCACAAATGATAGCTTATTTGGAGTGATCAATGATACATCAATAACAGGCTTCTCCTTCAAGCTAGTCAAAGCTTCAACAATTTCCACAAGTTTAGTACCAAAAGAACCACCTTCTTCTTCCTATGAGCCCTTGTCACTCAAGTTAAAAGGTTCTATTGGTGCATCTTCCTCCCCTTTGTAAGAATCCTCCCCTGATGAAAGGACTTTTGCCTGCCTCCTCCTAGCTTGGGCAGTCTCTAAAACAACTAGTCTCTCCCTCAGTTGCTTGAGTTCAAGACCCTGACCTGTGACAACTTGTACAAGGTCTACATTTTGCTTTTGCAAGCTAATGAAAACCACCGTCAATTCTAAAAGAGTATAAGGTTCCAATCTGTCCTCCTCTATAATGGGAATTTGACCTCCCAAAAGAGATTTATTGGGCATACATGGGGTCTTAATAATGTTGGGACTGCCTTGGCCTGCTTCTAAGATAGAACAATAGTCCCAGCCCCACCCATGTTACCAACCACACTTGTGGTGGTGGTTCTCTCTGCTACATGGCTAGGACCACCAGAGGAGAACACTCAAGCAGTAATTTGGCATTTTTCCAACCTATAATCTGGGGGTGTAGAAGATGAAGTGGATTGAGGGTCTGTATGGGTGTAAGGGGGTGTTTGGGTTTGTGGTAAAAGGGTGTCAGCGTTTGGATTGGTAGTGTCAACGCCCACATTTTGAGTGTCAGCATCGACTGGTTATAGGTCAATATCCATATGCTGGGGTGATGGAGGTTGTTCGGGTAATGGGTCTGGTTGAGGTTGTGGGTTTGCTGCTGCCTCAATGACAGCAAGCGTGGATGGGGTGAGTGGTAGGTCTCTGTATGGTTTAGTGTTCATATTACCAAAAATTGTTTTCTTTTGAATAGGGATCATATAAAAATTGTCATGATCCCTATTGCAGTATCCTTGCAAGTCAAAAACCATTTGTAAAAACCTAGGGTAAGCAAGAGTTATCTTGTTACCCTTATTGTGACACATGCCATCAAAAATCATTTTTGAAAAATTATAATTCTGCCCAGTTGCAATACACACAATGACACTCCCAATTGAACGGTTGATTTCACTGTGTCAGGAGCATTTGGGACTCAAACATTGAAGGATGACATGTATAAGGTACTTCCAAGTAGGGGGAAATTGTTGTTTTGTATACTTATTTAAATGGCCCACTGGGGGCAAATTATACCCCAAAGCTCGAAGTCCTTGCTCTAGCTCTGCAAGGGGAAGGGTGGTTATACCATCAACATCATTAAGATGCAAAGCTTGGTGAACCAAAGCTTCAGTAACCACCCATGGAACCCCATGGACAGTAGCAATCAATGTAATCACTCCATTAACTATTGAGGAACTAACAGTGTTCTAAAACTGTTTAATGTGTGTGATAGGGACAAGAGGAGTATGTGAAAGTGCATACCTTAATGGGGACGCATTCAAATACCCAACCATCTACGTGTATTAGGGAAATAGAGTATTATCAGCTTCCAAATAAGCCACCATGTTGTGTTGATTTCTGAATCCCAATTCCAGTAGAGCAGGTTTAAACTTTGGTGCCATGAAGATTGATGCAAGAAAACTGTGATATAAAAGTTATGGAGATATGAAGGTTTGAGAGTTTTTAGTTAGACAAGAATAGCAGTTACCCTGTTTGAAAGAAATAAGCCAAATTTATAGGAGAGGTGAAAACATACTATTGGTTAAAATATGAGGCAGTTATATTCAAAAGTAATGATTAAAATCTTGAAAAATATATAAGTTATCTCATACATTAATTAAAAGTTACCAACTCCTAAAATTACGGCCCATATTTTCATCAAAAATAACAACTGGGTAGGACCCAATTTTTGTCAACGGTCAAAAATTAAACATCAGTGTCTAACGGCTATATATTCTTGTCAACGTTGGAAATTTGCCATGTCAGCGTTCAAATTGGTCTTATCAGTGTTTGGAAAGAAAAATGTCAGCGTCCAAAAATAAAAATAATGAAAAAATAAAAAGGACCTTAAAAAGTAGTTTACCCTAGTGAAGATAACTCTTAGACTGAAATGACTATAGGGTGACAAGCAGTGTCCAATCATGCGCACTTGCTTAAGCAAGATAGACATAATTTTCCTCAAGTGTCCCTTGCTAACCAAAGTTCTTAACAGTGAAGTTACCTCATATAAACCCTTTATAACTTCCCAGGTAATCCCAATTAAAAAAAACGTACCCAAGTCTCCCAACCGACCAAATCTAAGTCTAGGCCAAAATGTCTTGGCAGCGTGCACAATATATCAACTTTGCATGCTACAGTGCCTCACGATTTAGAAAACTAACTCGTACTCACCAGTGGACACAATCTAGAATTGTGATAAGAGTATTCTAAGAATACCCAAAATCCTAAAGGTTTCCTAATCATGACATACAAAGCTGCCAAATAACAAGTATGAAATAAAAATTTATGTCAAGATAGGAATGTAAACATTCCAACCATCATCCATAAACTTGAACACATCCCTAGTAAGCTCCAAAGATCCATAAGCAACTCTGTATCCATTTGTACAATACTCATAATTCCTGCATGATTAGATCAAAAACCACAAAACTAACATATTGCTGCCAGCGTCCATTTTAACACTTATCAGCGTTAAAATAACCTTTGTCAGCGTTAGAAAAATAAAGTGGAAAACCTAATCTTGTACAAAGACTAATAATAGTACACATCCTGTACAAACTATACAACGAATTCAAAAACACATTTAGGTGAGATTTATCATTCTAATACTTGTTACCAAGTACTGGAACCTCCCAACATCAAAATGTTTAGTTAAAAGATCAGCCACATTTTTTTCTGTGTCTACCCTATCTGGATGTATTAAACCTTTTTCAAAACAATCTCTTATAAAATGATGTCTAATTTCTATGTTTTTGTTTTAGAGTGATGTACAGGATTCTTAAAAATGCATAATGTACTGTTATTATCTACAAATATCTTGGTATGCATAAAATTATACCCATAATCCAACAGCTGGTTTTGTATCCATAGAACTTGTCCACAACAAGCAGTTGCAGCAACATATTCTGCTTTAGTTGTAGAGTTGGCCACCACTATTTGTTTCTTGCATTGCCAAGATATCAATATGCTCCCAAGAAATTGACATCCACCAGTTGTGGATTTCCTATCAAACTTATCACCTCCATAGTCACTGTCTGAATAGCCAATAAGCTCCAATAGAGAATCCTTTGGATACCATAATCCCAAGGTGGGATAGCACCTAAGGTATCTAAAGATCCTTTTGACATCGTGAAGATGACACTCTTTGGGAGTCACTTGATGGCGTGCACATTCACACACAACAAACATGATGTCAGGTCTAGAGGCTATAAGATACATCAATGAGCCAATCATTGATCTATAATGCATGACATCCACTTCTTTTCCATCACCAGTCTTTCCCCAAGGGTGTTCCCTATCCATGGGTGTGCTAGCCCGTTATTCATGTGGAGAAAAACCAAACTTCTTCAAGATTTCTACTACATACTTGTCTTGAGAGATAAAGATACCATCTTCTTTCTGTTGGACTTGTAAACCTAGAAAGAAGTTCATCTCTCCCATTGCACTCATCTTGAATTTGTCTGTCATGAGCTTGGAAAAGCCTTCACTCATCTTTGGATTTGATGAACCAAAGATAATATCATCCATATATACCTGAACAAGCAAAAAATCCTTACCAATCTTCTTGGTAAATAAGGTCTGGTCTATGGTCCCCCTCTTAATTCCATTTTCCACCAGATAGGTGGACAATGTACCATACCATGCTCTTGGGGCTTGATGAAGTCCATACATTGCTTTCTTGACTTTATACACTTTGTCTGGATGCTCTGGATCTTCAAAACCAGGAGGTTGCATTACATAAACCTCCTCTTCAATTGTGCCATATAGAAAAGCACTCTTCACATCCATCTGATAAACTGTGAAACCCATGCAAGAAGCATAGGCTAAGAAATAGCTTATTGCTTCAATCCTTGCAATAGGTGAAAAAACCTCTTCATAGTCTATTCCCTCTTCTTGTGTATAGCCTTGAGCAACTAAACGTGCCTTGTTTCTGACCACAATACCTCTTTCATCCTTTTTGTTTCTAAGAACCCAACGTGTCCCAATTGGTCTAATATACCTTGGACAATCTACTAGCTCCCATACATCTTGAATGGCAAACTGGTGAAGCTCATCCTGCATTGCTTCCACCTAGCTTGGTTCTTTAAGAGCATCAAAAATCTTCTTGGGTACCTGTTGTGACAGAAAACAAGAAAACAAACATGCCTGTACAAGAGGGGTATCAACCTTCTTGTGGATATTGGCAATGAAACTACCTTGAGTCTGATGAGACCTTCTTGTTTGACACATGAGACGAAACATCACCAATGATTAGGGAAGGAGGATGATTTTTGACAGTAGTTGTAAGTATTCCTCCCCTAAGAAGTGTGTTGTCTTCAAAATCAGTCTCCATGTTGCCAATATCATCTTCATATCCACTCCCTTCCTCACTTGAATGAATCTCTTGATTATGTATAGAAGGTTCACCTTGTTCAAAGGTATTGGAAGAGAACAAATGACCAAACAGGTTGTCAGCGTTTGAGCTATCGGCGTCTGAATTTAACCTGTTTTAGCGTCTGATATATCTTTGTCAGCGCTTGAAGATGCATGCATGTTTTCATCAATCGGCCTTTCTTGTGGCCCTACTTCCTCCTTTTCAGCAGCAGCAGCAGAAGCTTTTGCAAACCCATCAGTCCATATAGGAATGGTAACATACTCAAGTATGGGGTCTGATTTGATTGCATGTGATCCTTCTTCCTTAGAAACTTGGTTACCTGTACTTTCAACGATAGGTTCTTCCACAACATTTGAATCCCTTTTCACAATGTCTGGATTAATAACAGGCATGTAATTCAATGTTCTAGATAATGGTTCTAAATCAAAGAACCAGTCTGGTCCACTTTCAGGATCACTAGGTTTACTTTCTAAAAACTTAACATGTACTTTTTCAAGAATACGTTTTTCTTTCTTATTTTAAACCCTATACCCTTTGCTCTGCACTGAATAACCCATAAAGTAGCCTTCATCACCTTTTGCACTAAACTTTCCTAAGGCATCACTAGTATCAAGGATCACTACATGACATCCAAAGGGTTTAAGAAAACCTATGTTGGGTTTCCTATTCCAAAATAGCTCATAAGGTGTCTTATTATGGATTTTGTTGACCAATGCTCTATTCTGAACATAACAGGCTATATTCACAGCCTCAGCCCAAAAAGTAATGGGAAACCTAGCATCAGCCAACATTGTCCTAGCTGCTTTTATGAGGGTTCTATTCTTCCTTTCAGCCACACCATTCTGCTGTGGAGTTCTAGCTATGCTAAACTGCCTAGTAATCCCTTTATTAACACAGAAGGCATCTAACAATTTCTTTCTAAACTCACCACCATTATTACTTCTAAGTATTTTAACCTCATTCCCTATCTTCTTCTCAATTTGGGTAATAAAGTTTATCAAAATAGTGGCAGTATCACTTTTTAAGGCAAAAAATAAAGTCCAAGTAAACTAGAAAAATCATCAGTTATAACAAAACAATAAGATTTACCATTCAAACTTTCTATATTAGTTGGGCCAAATAAGTCCACATGTAGCAAGTACAGTGGTTTAGAACTAGAATGCACAAGTTTAGACTTAAATGAGACTTTGTGCTGTTTTCCTTTAAGACATGCAACACAAGAATGATCATTGTGGAAAGCTTTTGAGTGCAAACCATCAACTAACTCATGTCTCACAAGTCTATTGATATTCTTAAAGTTTATGTGCCCTAACCTTCTGTGCGATAGATTACTTTCATCTACTGAAGTTTTAGCATAAAGACATGACAAATTGTTGTTCCTCTTAATTCCATTAAGATTAACATTATAAATGTCCTTACGCCTAGGTTTTCTAAAATCGATAAACTTCTCATCAGGCATCTTAAAATCTTTACTCAACACCAAGCATTCAGTATCAGTAAAAAGAACCTTATTCTTGTTGTCACACACTTGTGACACACTAAACAAATTATAGTCAAGTTCTTTTACCAGAAATACGTTATCAAAACGTAAATTATTGGTGATAAGAGTGCCTTTGCCTGAAATAGTACCACATCCTCCTCCAAAGTATACTTAGTCACCATCTTTAATGGGGGTAAAGTTAGTCAAATAATCTTCCTTCCCCGTCATGTGCCTAGAGCATCCACTGTCCCAATATCCATGATCATTGACTTACTTTTGAATGCCCTGCACATAAAGAAAAAAAATTAG
Source organism: Glebionis coronaria (assembly GCA_025667525.1). Taxonomy (NCBI): domain Eukaryota; kingdom Viridiplantae; phylum Streptophyta; class Magnoliopsida; order Asterales; family Asteraceae; genus Glebionis; species Glebionis coronaria. Next base: position 460,901,540 of record CM046876.1, on the reverse strand, counting down.
TTTTCTTTGGAAACCCAAGCCTAAGCAGACTTGGATTCATGTGGTTGTTCAACAAGAACAGATTTAGTCCTTATAACAACCCCTTGTTCATCCCTTTGTGGCCTGAACACCCAGTTTACCCCAATTGGTTTAGTAATGACCTTCGAAATATAATGAAATCTGTTACAGGTCATAGAAATCCCATTAGAATTAGGGTTTTGGTCTTGTTTAGGTCTGCAAGTCAAACTAGATGAAGCCTTAGACCCCTTTGCCTTAGGGTGTAAGTACCTATTCTTACTTGGTCTAACATAAGAACCAAAACCAGCTTGTTGTGGCATTTTCATACCATACCTAGAGCTGTTAGTGTTGGAATTGTTCCTGTCAGCATTAAATTTGTTCTTGTCAGCGCTGAACTTGTTCTTGTTAGTGCCCAAATAGGGTTTGCTACAGGAACCCATTGTCTGTTAGACCATGTGTTGGTCTTTTGAAAGGGCCTTTGTCCATGAGTGTTTGTCCCTTTAGTAAAGAAGGGAGTCGGTCTAGTAACTTGTGGACTTGGTTGGACATAAAGTCTGGGTTTGACCATGGTTGACCTATTTTCAGCATTGTCTTTTGAGGCACTGACACATTTATAGGCCAAGTGAGAAAAACTCCCAAATGTATAACAAGCTTTTCTAGACATAACCTTAGGTCTAGATTGAAAGAACCCTGTCCCATTAACACTAGCTTGGCTTTGTGGTGATCTAGGTTTTCTATACATTTCTGCATATTTAACATTAGTTTTTCTATTAACAGATGAACCAAGGTCAACAGGTTTTCCAGTGGTAGGGTTGGTCACAGTTATGGGTGTAGGCTCAAATGGACTCTCACTAAGCATTCCACCCTTAACAAAGAGAAAAGGGTTGTCTGCTTTCCATTTTTCAAGGTCAGTAATCTTTTGTTGATATTCCCCAACTGGGGTGAGCACTCTAGGTGGAGGAATAAATTACTTTTCTTGGAGTTCTGGAATACCAGTCCAAGAGAGATCCTTTCTCTGAACACCATAAAGTTCCCAGCAGGTGGAGGAACATCAACATATTCATTCATCCCAATCCCAGACATATCCCTAGGGTTTCTTTGTTAACTAACACATTTTTCTAGGGTTTGGCTGGCTTTATCAAAATTTTTAATTTTAAGTCCTACATTTTCTTTATCCTTAATGGCCTCATCTAACTTAAGTTGCACTTCTTATATGGATTTCATCAGAGTGTCCCTAAGTTCGATACTAACTTTAAGATCATAAGACAAAACATTAATTTGATCTTTTAGGTCAAATTCCATTTTCTTATATTCCTCTACAGTCTTTTCAGTTTGAACAAGTGCCATTTGATAATTTGATAGCCTACATTTTTCATCAAAAACATCTGATTTTAAGTTTAAGATTTCTTTGTTAAGCTTTTCAGTGTTTAAACGACAGCCTTTACTACAGTAAGCATCATCATATACCTCATTATTTGATGAAGACAAGGAATTGGCCATAAGAGCAAAGTGAACATGCTCTTCTTCTTCCTTCTCAGCAACCAAAGCTTTATTTTCTTCCACATCCTTTGCCAAAAAGCTCCAGTCCCATCCAACACCATCAATGTCTTGCATGGAGACCATAGCCTTTGTCTCTTCAACCTTGATGACTTGGCTTGAAGCCTTTCCAGCATCAGATCTTCTTGGAGATCTGCATTCCCTCATAAAGTGACCCATCCTATGGCAGTTGTAACACTCAACCTTGGATTTATCAAATCCAACACTGTCTTTAGCATTGAAGGTCATCTTCTTTCTAAATCTCCTATTCCATATGTTGACCCTTATGCTTGCAAGTGCCATATTCCATTTAATATCCATATCTTACAAATTCTCATCACTAATTTGCTCAAGATCCTCATAGGTAATTAAGGAACCATTGGGAAATGCAGCAATGTATGCACACACTGTATCTAAATCAATACCAACAAGTTTAAGCCTTGTTGAGTAAACATTGTATGTGACAGCGTCTGAATGTGAGGCACTGACAAAGGTTGATCCACCGCTGACATAAGGTGATCTAGTAACAGGAAGTACATATGACTCTCTGTCATTGACTTGGGCTTCACTATGTGAGATGAAAGCCATGTTTCCAGATGTCGACTTGCTTCCATGATCCAATAAGATTTCATTCTCTACAATCTTTATCTTATTGTAGATGTCAACAAAAGTAGAACTCTTATGGGCATTGGTAGAAATTATAGATCTAGCTTCAATTTTCCATGCCTCACTAAGACTCTTAAGGAAAGTAGTAATGATGTCTTCATCATCATATTCTGTTCCCATAAAGGTCAACTTGCTAGTGATATCTAGAAGCCTGCTTCTTACCGCATTTAGCTTCTCATTGGGAAGAGCTTTAAACATAGCATATTCATGCAAAAGTTGCTTCTTCTTCTCTTTGGTAGTATCATCATTACCACCATAGTTGATTTGAAGAGCTACCCAAAGTTCTTTGGCAGCCTCAAAGCTTCTATACTTGTGCTGATTGTTTGGACCCAAGGAGAGTTTGAAAATGCTTAAGGTATTCATATCATTCCTTCTTTTGGCTATATCAGCAGTTGATACAACTCTTCCATCTTTTGGTCTTTCTCTACGCTCTTCAGCAGTAGAACCATTGTTAGTCTTTGCTGCAATAGCAGCAGTAATCCTAGCAGCTTTATCAAATTGGTTTCCATATTCAATAATTTCCCAGAGAGTATGATCATAAATTTGAAGGTATTGTTCAAAATTGAACTTCCATTGTTCAAAGTTGTCAGGGTCGAGCATGGGGATTTTTAGGTTGTGGTTTGATGAGGAAGAAGATTATGTAGCAGACATCTTTTCTGGTTTTAGGGTTTTGGTGTTTTTAGAGTTTACTGTTCTTCTAGATCAAAGCTTGATCGAAGTTCCTCAACAAGCTCTAATACCACTTGCTGATCCCAAACTTAGATCGATTAGCTTTGTGTTAACGAGATTGAATCAAGTTTAACACTTAGAGAAACTTTGTTGTTATATGAACAATCCAAGTGTTATGCGGAATTAACACTTAGATTAAAGAACAAGTAAAACAAATAAACCAAACTTTCACTTTTGATTGATAATCGAACTTGAGTACAATGAAAGTTGAATATTGAATCAATGTGTATAAACTACAAACCCTACGACCTCCTTTTATAACACAAGGAGTCGTGTATAATGGATAACCTATCAACTATTCTAGGAAAAGATAAATATAGAAAATACAATATTGAGTATATGTTTTCTTCAAATAATTAACGTGTTGACTAAGTTTTCCTATCAGTGGCTGGACTTATTCTTGTCAGCGCTTGGACCGGTCAGCGCTTGATTTCTTCCTATTAGCGTCCAATTTACTCTTGTCAGCGTCTGAGTGTCTTGCCTGATTTTATTTCCAACAAGGGTTTAGAAGTAAAAGGAGAAATAGTATATTTTAAAGAAAAATAATGTGTAATCTCGTCCATGGTCGCCACCTTCTTCCCTTCGACCTTAGAACATGAGGACGTTTTTGAGGTCGAGGGTAGAGACGAATGCACAACGGTAAAGCTATCAAGGGTAGGGGTAATCACACGACCTTTTCCATGAGACGATAAGGCTTTGACTTGATCCTTTGGGTTTGGAACGGTGTTTCTTGGTAACGAACACGAAGTGAACGATTTGTTCATAATAGCTGCAAACATACTCTCGAGTTTACTTTGATTTCACTCAATTTTATTATTTTGCCATTTCAAAGTATTGACATGCCAATTTAGTTTTCTAATCTCTTCATATTAGCCTCATTTGATTTTACGTTATTGTTAGAAGTATTTAAAGTGATGGTCATATAATATACCGTTGCGAAGCTCGTGGAAAATGCTATTCAACAGTGTCGAGAGTTCTATGTCATTATTATGCATGAAACGGGAATTAGTCCCGAACACACAAATGAGGAAGGCCTCCTATTCATGTAAGCCTTAGTATAAAAGGCATAACCATCCTCATTTGTGTGTGTGTCTCCCATTGTATCTTTTCTCTTCTTCTTGTTTTAGAGAGAGAAACTCTCCTTAGTTTCTCTCACTAGAATCATCTACCTTGTATCTTTCTAGTTCTTCTTCATCAAATCTAATATTCCATTCTTAGTTTTAATCTTGATCTTATTCATCTATATTTCTTATTCTATAAGTCGTGTGATTAGTTCTTATAAGTGGTATCATTCGCCAAGGGATTCGTATTTAAGCATTTCGTGTGATTTTGATTGTTTTTCGCCAAAACATCAAAACATTTTCGTGGTTGTTTGTGTTTCTAAGTCGTATAACTTCTTTAAATTGTGTAGTAGTGATTTGGGCGTCTTGGTTTTGGCTTAAAAACAAGTATTTTGGATCAAAAGTTGAGAGATTTCTTGTTTTTTCATCTTTCCGAAATTCTTGCAAGTTTCACCATCGGAAAGTACAAAGGGAAATAGGCCAGATCGCAATAACCTCTAGGTTCTACTTTGCGATCTAAACATTTCGATACCTTATTCCGATCTGGACATTCCGATCGGTCTTTGCGATCTGGGATTCCGACGGCTTTTAAGGAACTTTGAGTCGTTACTCTGCCAAATTCATTTTAGCCACATTCCGATCTAGGATTTCGATCTACACATTCCGATCTAGGATTTCGATCTACACATTCCGATCTAGGATTCCGATCTACACATTCCGATCTAGGATTTCGATCTACACATTCCGATCTAGGATTCCGATCAACACATTCCGATAGAGGGACATTCCGATGGATCATTCCGATCAACATTCCGATGGAAATTTTGTTTGAGTAATTTTTAGACTTAGCCACTATCTAGACTAGTCTCGGAACATAGTTTACACGAAGATCAAAAAAAAAAAAAAAAAAAGAGTTTTTTGGCGGGAAAACCGTAGTAAAATTTAATTTTTCCTAGACCATTTTTAGGCCATTTAAGCTTCAATTTCAAATTTTGGCTATGCGAAAAAAATTTCGACCAAAAATTCAAATTTTCGGACCAAAATTCAAAATTTTAGGCCAAATTTCAAATTTTTTAGGTTTTATTTTTCATTAAAAATTTCATTTTTTCAAACTTTTTCCCTACTAGTTATTGGCTATTTCTAACTCGATTTCAAAACTTAGAGATTCAAATTTTTTCGGCTTACCGTTTTGTCGGACTGAGGAATTTTTTGTCGGGCTGGAAAATTTTGGCAAAGTTTGATTTTGTTGACACTACAACTCACGCTTTCTACGAATTGAGATCCTGTTTTTCACACGATTTCTACTATGAGTTATCAACAAGATAGTGATGCTGCGGGTTTTGAGCATCGTGATAGACAAGTAAGAAAGAAGAGGAATGTTGCCCATCTCCAGTCTCAGCTTCTTATAGCACAAAAGGAAGAAGCAGGAATTCCACTTCTAGCTGTAGAGTTTGATCTCATGGCATATGCAGCAGCATATGATGAGGCAGAAGAGGTGACTCCCGACTCCATCTTGATGGCTAATTCGCAGCAATCATCCACATCGGTAGTTCAACTTGACAGAGCTCCTGTGTATGATTCAGACGGTTCCTCTGAGGTACACCCACGTCTCAATGCTAATGAGTTATATAATATGTCTTATCAGGAGGAAGAGTATACTGAGTCACTTGAGCCTTCCACTGAGACACACGGGGTTCAAACGAATAATAGCAATATTATTTCTAATGCACCCAGTGTGGACCTTAGTGGGGATCAAGTAGCGCAACCTACAACCCTTCCTGACGAGACGCATGCGTATTATAAATACTATTTGATAAGCTTGCCACGGATGTTGCTCATGCGAATGTGGTTAATAATAAGTTCAGAGAAACTAATGCCAAATTGACCACTGAGCTTGCGGGATATAAGGAACGGGAGAAAAGTTTTGAGATTCATCATGCTAAAATCAAGGAACTTGAGCAAGCTCATGCTACATCAGTGTATCAAGAAAAATGCACCACTAAGAAATTAAATGCCTTACATTTGAGTAGTGCTAAAAAGATAAGCGAATTGAATGATGAAATCACATCTCTTAATAAACAGCTTTCAACTGAAAAATCTACCATTTTGGAGTTAAGAGAAGAACGAAAAAAGCTGAAACATGATTTCAAAATTCGAGAAGATGGGCTTCTTGAGGATTTTTGCAAAGCTCAGGATAGGATTAGGGAATTAGACAACCTTTTGGTAAAACGTGGCCAAACTATGCAAACAATAAATATGCTCGCACCAAAAGTGAATGAGATAAACTACACTCGATACAAATTGGCCTTAGGTTGTCCCCTTCCTCCTAATCCAGGATACCTTAAGCAAGTTCAGGCCACAAATGAAACCTTATATAATGGTAGTGTGCTCTTGTCTGATGAGCATGATCCTCCTACTGTGCATGATTCTGAGGAAACTACCGAACTTGCTGTAGAGACTCGTTTAAAAATGCAAAAGCTTAACAAAGAAGTGACACCCGTTTATTATCCGAAAGTTAATCCTCCAACTGTTTTTGTTTGGTCTAAAACGATTTCTGAAATGCTTTTGCTACCTAGTGCGGAATTGTCTGATGACCCTCCGAAACCGAGTATCACACGTAGGTATCTAAACGAGCTCAAAGATAATTTTGTCATTATCAAACAGGTTGTTAACGCCAAAATGACTGGAGGAAACTTTACATCACCCGTTCATGTCGAGTTACAAAAAGTGCTTCATACAGAAATCAATCCGATTATTAATCAAGTTGATGCGAGGATAGGCAATCTTGAGAACGCTTTTCTAAAAGAACTAGCCAAATTTGTTGAAGACTTCAAATCTTTGGCGAAGGAGGCTGATGAATCTCTTGATAAAATTAAAGTTTTGGAAAGCGACCTTGCATGTCTCTCGAAAGCAAGTGACAGTGGTGATTGTGTTGATAGTAACCCCGTTGCGGTAAACATCTCTGTGTCAGACAATGAAACCCTCCAAAATGAGCTTGATCGTACGAAAGAGAAAATGGAGTCTTATGTCATAAAAAAGGACAACAAATTCACCGATCTTTAGAATAAATATGTCAAAAATGTGATGAATGTAAGGATGACAAACTCTCGTATGATAAAGCTTACAATGAACTGCAACAAACAATCAAACAGCTACGAGCTCAGTTAGGAGGTGAATGTCGCGACAGTGAGCCTTCAACATGTTAATCAAAAAGAGTTCACGATTCTTCAACACCGATATGATTTTCTTCAGAAACATTTTCATTCTCTTGAACTTGCTTTGCAAACCAAAGTTGGAAAAGTTCCCGATGACAATAATTTACAAGTAAAACTCTCTGAATCATTTCGTGAATTGAATGAAAAGAGTAAGGATATTTCTGATCTGAAAGCTCAGTTGCAAGACAAAGACATCGCGATTGCTGAGTTGTAGAAACTTGTTGGAAAGATGGGTGGGAAAACTATGGAAGCTAAGGTTGTAAACTCAGTTGTTAGACAACCCAATGCGTACAAAGTACCAAAGCCATCTATCTTAGGAAAACCGCCTTCTAATGTTTCTAGGTTACCTCCTAATACCAATGTGCCATCGACTGTACCAAAACCAACCATCTCACCCTATGTTCCTCCATTTAGAAAACCCACTCTTGCTAAACACAACTCTGTGAATGCACCTTGCACTACTCCTAAGAGTACTCCCAAGTGTGTGACTCTTACGCCCACAAAGGAATCTAATGGTTCAAATGACGTTGGTCAAACCAAAAACCTAGGGGATGGTAAGCAAAAAGGGAACATTCAGAAAGTAAACCATGTGTATTCAAAACCTAGTAAACCAACAACCGCTAGAGTTCAACACACACCTAATGGTAATCAACCAAAACCTAGGACCCCTTCCCAACAACCTAGGTATTGGCAATCACCAATGAGTAGCCGTGTTTCGAACATAGTGCCTGAACGATCAGCAAACCCTAGGTACACAAGACCTTTCGAGAATCCCAAACTCCCTGTATGCCCCACGTTCAAAAAGGGTATTCACCATGGAAATCATGTTCATTGCATTTTGCAATACCCCTATGAGGTAAACTCTCGTGCTTTCACACAGAGAAAGAATGCAGAATCCCATAAGACAACAATGAGACTCCCACCCGTCACAAAGAAAAGCAATGACAATAAATCCTCAAGGCGGATCAATGCAGGACCTAGTTTCTCTCCAAAGAAGTCTTCCGCTGTGTAAGAGAACACTAATCCTAGATCTAGTCTTCAGTGGAAACCCACGGGTAGGATCTTTAAGAAAGTCGGTCTTAAGTGGATTCCCATCAAGAAGAGTGATGACACCTGCTCCAGCACTGATGCGAGTGTCTTGAATATAGAAAATGCTTTTGTTACTCCTAACACTAGTATTTGTGCAAATTCTTCTTCTGTCATTGCAGGTACTTCAACGGATTCTGAATCCATTTCTTCAAAGGGTTCCAATTCTGTACATTCAACATCACCCTCTTCTGCTGTACAAAGGTCTATTTTGGATTATTTTAAAAAATATTGAAAATCAAAATAGAAAAATATAAAACCTATAAAAACAAAACAAAAAACGAAAAAATCTTTCAAAAATACCAAAAATATTCTTCTCGACATGTCTTTCAGTTTCGATAATATGGACGTGCCTAGAAATGTCGCTCAATAACGACACGGGTGTGTACATAAAGCTCGAATGAAAGTTCAAATGTTTTTAAAACATGTCATTTCCCCTTTCTTCATATGATTTGCAATTACCTCAGATTGTGACTCGTGCCTCAAAGAAAGGAAAGTTGATCACGGATGATAACTTATCCTTAACAACGAGAAAATAAAACTTTCTCGGTCATGAGCTTCCGATAAAAACATTCCATGTTTTAAGCTCATGTAAACGACTTACAGTTAAATGTCAGACTGTAACTCGAACTTCAAATAAAGGAGAGTGTATTTTTAAAGATAACTTATCCTAATAACGGGTAGAGCAATCTATCTCGGGTTGAGCTTGTCACAAAACATTCAACGTTTTGAGCTCAACATAATGGCTTATAGTCACATGTCAGACTATAACCCGGTCCCTAAATAAAGGAAAGTCTTTGACTTATCCTCCACAACGAGAAATTCATTTTTCTCGGTCATGAGCTTATATCGAAACATTCAAAGTTTTAAGCTCATGAACACAATTTTTCTCGGACTTTTGAGCACAATTTTTCAAAGTATTTCAAAACAATGTGCTCATATACTCCCCTATTTAAATACAATCTCTTTTCGAGGGGGAGTATAATGTTTTCATAAACATTTGTTCCAAAGTTTCATGACACATTATTCTCTCCATGTTTCATCACTAGTTTCACAAAAATTTCAATTTCATGCAATTTTTGAGGGGGAGAATAGTGATTAAAATGTGTTATCTTGAATAAGATCTTTGATATAAGTTCTTTCTCTTCCTAATATGTGCAAAAATCTCTCCTTTTATGATGCACATATGTAGGGGGAGCGTTTTTGGTAATATAGAAAACCTTCAAGGTGTAAACATTGATTTCATCAACACCTTGACTGCATTTTCAAATGATTTTTCTGGTTACGATATCTATACCCTTCAACACATAAATTCACGATGGTATTGGTGTCAAAAGGTGTTAGGTATTCGTCCTATGATCCAACCAGAACCGGAGGGATCTTCCCAGGGACAATCCATTAGAACTTAGAAGTCCTTAGGAAAGATGGAGTAGTTGAGTGTACGGGAATAATGCCGACTAATGACTTAAGCTAGCACTGGAACAATCACAACAAGGTGCTAGTTATGACGTCTTGGTAAGCATTGAAGGGGTTGAAGAATGAAAAAGAAATGTAAGGATAAAGGGTGTAAAGAAAGAAGCCCTCCATACAACTTAGGCAGAAACCGGGTCAATACATCTATTATCAGAATCACTTTGATGATTTCTGATACTGAAGACAAAGCATCATGGACCCAGTGATGCAATGCACAACCCTTCCCAACCTACTCAAGCTTCTCTCAAAAGAAGTTTGTTTTATTGTCACGGAGATCAACTCATTTCTATCGACTCTCTCACTCCGAGATAGTAGATATTGAATAGGTGGTAGTCTGCTCCAGCCTCCGATCACCAAATAAATGTGCACTTATAGAGTCTAGAGCCAACGAGATTCATCAAAAATCTCATTAGGACACTTACTCCTTATATCAATTGTTGTTCATCCTTAGAACACAAGCGATATTTTACAGAGTCCTACGCTCTATCCTTGTGGTATTGCTAGAACATTCAGAGTGATACTCTCTAGTATTCACAGTGATGAATGGAAATCCTTCCAGTGTTAACATCAAACAGCACTGCGGTAGGTCATATGTACGATTCAGTTTGAATTAAACATATGCTAACTGGAAAGCAACAGTGGTTTGATTCTTAATTGATTCAAACTCGTTCCAGGTCTCTACGCAATATCTTTATGATCTTGCCAGAACATTCAGAGTAATACTTTTTAGTATTTACAGTGACGAATGGAAATCCTTCCAGTGTCATCATCAAACAGCACTACGGTAGGTAAATTGTGCGATTCTATATGAATCAAACTTGTGTCAACTGGAAAGCAACGATGGTTTGATTCTTAATTGATTCAGACTTGTTCCAGGAAAGTGAATTGACGACTTAATCAGCAGAATGGAACTGCATGATTCACTCCTTACTTTGAATTATCTTTCGATATATTCAAGTATTGAGAATGGCTACCACAGCTGGAAATCCTGTCAAGGAAGTTCTTTGAACTTACCTGATCACAGGTACAGTATTCGTACTGTACAACGGGAAACCGGTGGAATACAAACGGTGGCGTTATCTCAAGAGTCGCAATTCAAGGCCACATATTCAGGATTATTGAAGAAAGCTCAAGAACATCTAAAGACAAAGACTTCCGCTACTCTGATGATCAAGGGAGATTGTTAACAAGCTTTCATGACAACACAAAACATGAGTATGTGGGCAAAGACACAAGAACACAAGCTGGCAAAGTTACAAGATCAAGTCAAGGCAAACATCAAAGATCCAAGATCACAAGTCTTGAAAGGATCGATGAAAGAACTCTCAAGACAACGAGCTTCAAAGTCTGCAACAACAAAGAAGTGAAGTCACATATTATATGACCACCCCTTAGGGGGAGATTGTTAGAAGTATTTAAAGTGATGGTCATATAATATACCGTTGCGAAGCTCGTGGAAAATGCTATTCAACAGTGTCGAGAGTTCTATGTCATTATTATGCATGAAACGGGAATTAGTCCCGAACACACAAATGAGGAAGGCCTCCTATTCATGTAAGCCTTAGTATAAAAGGCATAACCATCCTCATTTGTGTGTGTGTCTCCCATTGTATCTTTTCTCTTCTTCTTGTTTTAGAGAGAGAAACTCTCCTTAGTTTCTCTCACTAGAATCATCTACCTTGTATCTTTCTAGTTCTTCTTCATCAAATCTAATATTCCATTCTTAGTTTTAATCTTGATCTTATTCATCTATATTTCTTATTCTATAAGTCGTGTGATTAGTTCTTACAGTTATCTTGAAAATCATTTGATCCATTTTGATTTTTATTAAAACCTTGGTCTTGATTATTCCCATTGTTAAAATTCCCTTGATTGTTGTTTTGAAAATTCAATCTTTGATTTTGGAATTATTGGTTTTGATTGTTGTTGTAAAACCTTGATTTTGAAATCTCGAATTTTAACCTTGGTTATAGTTTTCTTGATTTCATTGAAAATTGTTTTGACGACTAAAGTTGTTGCCTTGATTTTGTGGTGGACTGGCGTTGTTTTGATTAAAATCGAAATTTCTATTAACCGCATTAACGCTCGACGTTTGTCCATCCGTAGCCGCACACTCGTAATGATTATGAGGTCCACCACACAACGTACACGTATTCTCAACCGCTTTCACCATAGCGGGAGCATCCTTTTTCTTGAATTCACTCAACAAAGTCATGAACACATAGGTTAATTTGTCGACTTTTTCATCAACTCTCTTAATGTCGTGATTAGCATAACTAACATTGGCTACATTGGAAACACTCGATGTGCTACGGAGTTGGAAAATATTAGACCTATTATCGATAATCATCAACGCGTCTCTCGGTGTTTTACACAAAAAGTTGCCACCCGCGACAGAATTTAACGAATCTTGCTCGTGGATATTAAGAACAGTATATTAAGTGTCTATTTTGGGCAACTCGGTAAATTCGTGATGAGGACATCGCATAAGATATTCCTTGAAACGATTCCACGCCTCTCTAAATGATTCATTTGGCTTATGGGTAAACTTCGTGATTTCATTTTTGAAAAAACGTGGTTTTAAACGACGGGAAAAAATGATTAACAAATTTGGAAACGAGATCGTCCCACATCAATATAGACCGAGGTGGTTCTTTTTCTTACCAATCTTTGGCGGGGCCTTCAAGAGAATAAGGAGAAAGAATTAGTTTAATCACGTCATTATCGACGTTCCTAAACTTACAAGTGGCCAAAAGACGATTAAAATTCCAAATGTGTTCAAGAGGATTTTCCAACCTTTAAACTTGGTCGCTTCAATTAATGACAACATTCCCGGTTTAATTTCAAAATTTTCCTCTTTGATATCGGGAATCACGATCGCCTCTCCATAACCCTTGGTGGGTGCTTGGAGCAACTCCATCATCGTTTGATTTCTGCCATCTCGTCTTGGGTTTCAACAACAATATTAGGACCTTGAGGTTCTATTCGTCTTTGTTGTCGATTCCTTCGATTTAGTTGACATCGATTCGTCGCGTTGTTTTAAATTGGAGTGGGATAATTGGTCGATCGAGTGCGCATGCACTAACGAAGAAATTAGGGGGTTAGCAAAGAAGATTCTTTTTGTTGTTTTTAATTTTTCAATTTTTTTGGTATTTTTGTGTATTATGTAGATTAACAAATCTACAAAAATCTCTCCTCAAATCAAAGTCTTGATTAGAGAATCCAAAGGAATGAAAGTAATTACGCGGAGTAAAAACCTTCGTTCGACTTTGAAACGTTGGTTAAAAACCAAAACGTTTCGAGGGTTCAATAATTAAAGAACAAATCAAATAAAAAGATATTAATACTTGAGTTGGCAAACCCTTAATAAGTCGTCACTCTCAAAATACGCACAAACAAGCGGCGAAACAAGGCGACGCGAAGCACTTAAGAGCCTTTTTCTTTAGATCGTAGTTTATAACGACCACTTTATAGTTTGTACCAATCGAGATTAAACCTCTTAAGAGTATTTATCTATTTTGCCTTTAAACTTTGTTTGATCCATACCACCAAAAGTAACCGGATCGCTAATAATTGGGGTGATTTTTCACTCTTTTGGAGATATTGTAAATCTGTTTGTGCTACGTAGATACGATATAGTAATATTCATAATAAAACGAATAAAAAGCAACACGGTATAATTAGAGTTCTAATTACACTATATATTTATATGGTTAATAGTAAAAACAAAAAACGAGTATTCATAATATTAACACTTCCCAAAAATGGAAGGTGAAAAATGTAACTATTCAAACAAACACGAATATGGATTAAAACCACTTACCTGGCAGCGGTGCTATTTGATAAGTTGGTAGTTTAGGTTCTAGTATATAAATTTCACGGATCACGGTTTAGGAAAACCGAGATTGAATTTAAGAACCGACGAGTTCGTTCTTCGAGGTGGTGGTAGTTATGGCCAAGATACGTATTTGGATTAGTTACGCTTTTGGAAGAGAAAGGTTTTAAAAGTAAAAACAAGCTACACTACGACGGACTAAGATTACGAAGAATCACGCTGGCACGCAAATCGAGACAAAATAATAATAAAATAATCAAAAATTCTTAAAAATTCTTAAAACTTGCAAACTAATTTAAAATTAATTAAATAAATCAAAAATGAAAATAGGAAAAAGCCTAAACGGGCTTCAAACAGGCTCAAAACCAAAACAACAAGTTAAATGGGCCTAGAATAGGCCCAATAAGAAAAGTTGAAAAAAATAAATATGTAAAAGCGTTATCTGAGGTAAAAATGAATTTTGAACACAATTTCCTAAAGGATCAAAAGCTCAAACCCTACCAATAAGATAAAAATAAGCAATAAGCACTTCCTTATTTGGCTTTTAAGCCCAATAAGCCAAATAATGATTGTTATAAGCTGACTTTTGGCAGACCTTTCTCTTTTGGGAAAACTAAGACAAAACAAAAAGAAAATTTGAAAATGATTAACTAAATAAGCAAAAATAAACAAAAATCCAATTCCACAAAAGGGCAAAATAGTCAGGTTTTGTCAAAACCCCACTATTTTGCCTGGTTCTTTTTGGAAAAGCTTAGAAATTAGTTAAAAAAGATAATGCAATAAAGAAATTTCTAAAAAACTAATTACAAAAAGCTATATAAGCTAATAAGAACTATTAAAAATGAAAATAAGTTACTTTTCTAATAAAACTTAAAAACTAAGACTTGAAACTTATGGAACATAAAAATAAGCTGAGAAAAACTAGATTGATTACAAAATCCAAGTTGTTGACTGCTAGGTTAAGCAAACTGAACAAAATAAGCACTTGGCTAATTTTGTAAAAAAAGTCGACAAAAGTCAAAGTGAACTAAATTGAAAGGAAATGAACTAAGACTTAAAATAAGGTAAGAAAAATATAAATTTGAGCTGGTTGTGTGGTCTTGAGTATAAGAACCAATGTTGTGAGTCATGTCAGTTGGCCTTTTTTGCTTGTTTTTATGGACAATCAACCCAATAAGTTGAGTTCATCTTATTGAGGTTTATGGCAGTTCATATAGCAAGTAAACACACCCAATTCACATAATAAGAAGCAACACAAGAAAATGAAGATATGCTAGGAATAAAAAGAGCCAAGTCTAAACAGTCACTAAAACAAGGTTGTTTTAGTCCACAACAGTGAACTAATGCAATTTGCACAATAATGAAATTTACGCAAAAAATTTAGCTACCAGAAAGCTTAAACAGACAGATCTACACTCAATGGATCAAGAACATAACAAATTCTATCTAAATCCTAAGTGGCTTAAGCTAACACAAAAAAACACAAGGCATGTTGATTATCTGATGTGTTTTGCCTAGTTGTGACCAAGATATTAGCAAGTGAGAGATTCAAACCGAGCATACAAAGCTCATACTAACTAGGTACTAACAGGTTTGCATAGTTATATCAAACAAACCAAAAATATGAATCAGATAACACTAAAAAGCATATCATCAGTCAAATCAAATCCCTATATCAAACAACTAACATATTTAAGATAAATCATACAAACTCAAAGTATAACACTAGACTAACTAATTTTAATGCTTAAAACACTACCCTAGACTTAACAAAGATGTGCAAGGCTTAAACAGCTTAAATCCTAGAGTCACCTAACTTAAGTTAGTTAACCCAAACACATCTTTCAATGGTATATTAGATTTTTTACAAATGAAAAGTAAAAATAAACAAGACTGATGAACAAATAAGCAAAGATTACACTAAGTAACAAACAAATAAATGAATTAAACTAAAAAAGTAACAAGAATAAGCATGCATAATTCGCACCACATAAAGCACACACTTTATAGAAAAACAAAGAAAGGAGGTTCAAAGTACCTTGCCTGATACACATCCATACCAGACATAGAACTAATGCTACCAACTCTCTAGGGCTTTTCTGAACTTGTGAACTTATGAAATGAGTTTTTGTGAACTTATGGAAATGAGCTTTTTCTTGCTTAGTTGGCGGTTGTATAACATAATTCATGCATGTGAGGACTACAATAGTCTATACTATTTAAAATCTACCAAAATCTATAAGACTTATGCTACAGTAAGGGTTCACCAAGAAAATAAAGTGACTTGATTTTTGGAAAAATCTCTTTTGGATCCAAACTTGTAAGAAATAACTTGAACAAGAAAGTAACAAGGGCTTATAGTCTTTGCATATTCTTGATTTATCAAGTTAAGAACACGCTCATCTTACAAAACCCTGGGTCTCAACAACTTTAAACAAGGATTTGCAAAAAAATTTTGGTAACAAGTAAATGATAATTGCAAGAGTTTTAAATAAGACGAATTTAAAAGAACAAATAAAATAAAACTGGAACACAAATTTGCAAGGCCTAAAAATTTGTTTAACTAGTCAAAATTTAGGGTTTACAAAATTTGGAACAAACTGAAATAACAACTATCCTATTTTATTTATAATACAAGTGAGAAGCATCTAGAATACATAAATCCTAATAACTGGAATTCCTACAATGCCCTTTGATTATTCTGTTGTAGATGCTTGATGTTACTTGAAAATTAAAGTCAATTATGGATGCTTGTGACTTGCCAGTTGGTACCATGTGATCTTGCAGACTAGAAGTAATATTGGATGTCCATTTGAGAGTAGGGAGCATGTTATAGCATCTATACTGTTGATATCATTGCCAATTTATGTTTCTTCTTCAAAGGTGCTGTGGGCACATGAGAGTGGGGAAAAAGGGTGATGATGTGGAGAATGTGATGACGTGGTAATATTGTGGTGGTGTGAAATCATAAATTTGGAAGTATAAAGCATCTTACCTTTAGTATGAATGAGGAAGGGATTAGGGTTCATGATGTGAATAGTGAATGATTTTATCCATTTTAGGAAAATTTCGACTGTTAGGTGACTAATTAATATTTAAACTTTGGCCCTTGTACGATTTTAGTCCCTCACACTTTGTAACAAACTTTCCCCATTTTCCTTTGTTATTGGAATTTGAACATTGACATAAATGACCCTTCCTAGTTTGTGACTAAGCTTTGACTTCATATAAAGAGATTTTGGGACTTTGGCAGAAATGGTCCCAGGGCATTTAGCAATCAGTCCTTGGAAACTTTGCATTGTTAATTATTTTGCCATTTTCAAGTTTAGTCCTTTTTTGCAAAAAGGTCTTATTAAGTAACATTTTTCAACTTTGAGGGGCTAAACTTGTCAAGTCTTCAACTTTAGGGACCCCTTTGGTTCTTTTTTATATTTAAGGGGTATAAAGTCCCATCCTTTAATTCTTGGAGGAACATTATTGTACATCTTCAAAACTTCAAGGGTCTTTTTAGAAATTCCACTTCCGTGTCTAGTTCTTTTGTACAACTTCGTTTCCCGTGTTCGTTTTTGCTTGATTTATTGATTTCCAAGTCATTTTTCGATATCTGTGCCTGCACATACACAAATAAGCAATACAAGGGTATTTTGCACGTTTTAATGATATTTAATCCGTGTTGAGTCCGTTTTGGGTAATGAAAACATGTAATACGAGTCTCATCAAGTAGCACCACATGTCGCTACATACCATCAACCTTGATATCTTCAGTTACAAACTGTTCTCGCATGAAGCTTTGAAATCTTTTCATTTTCTTCTTAGCCTTAATCAATTC
This sequence comes from Glebionis coronaria, assembly GCA_025667525.1. NCBI lineage: Eukaryota > Viridiplantae > Streptophyta > Magnoliopsida > Asterales > Asteraceae > Glebionis > Glebionis coronaria. The sequence continues at coordinate 460,884,113 of CM046876.1, read as the reverse complement.
TTTCTCAAATAGCTGTGGTGAGGATCAACCTTAAGTTTAGCAGCTGTTTCATTACCTAGTTGAATTTAGCTTTCAGGGTTTTAAGCAAAGAGAAGTTACCCTGTCCAGACTTCTTTTCAGTCAACTTTTCCAATTCAAACCATTTTGATAACCGAAGCATCCTTAGTTTGAAGTGTTCATAAGTATGCATATTGGCATGTTAGTTGCTCCAAAGAACCATCTGTGCTTTCTTGGAGATCTTGTGAATAGAGTATTTGAATTTTGTGATCTCATCTTGATGAAGTCTGTTGTTGACACAGACATCATAGTCAGCTTTAATCTTCATATTTGCCTCTGTTCCTTCTTGCTCAATTTGCTTCAAGGTTTTCCTCTACTCTTCTCTTTGTTGAGGTGTCATTTTCCTAATTTTAGCCTCATTAAGTTCTTTTTCCGTCTTTATATTTTGTAGCCTTTCCATTTTAAGTAGTCGTACTTCAATTTCTTTAGGTGTTAAAGGCGTTTCACCAGCAGTCTTGAAAGTGGAAAATTATGAAATATTGGTTGCCGATCCACCTGTCTCCATCATAGAAGCTATCTTATTCAGCTTTGATTCAGTATCCACAACAACTATATCTTTCCCTTTGTTGGGTTTAGCGTGAGAGGCAGGTGAGAAGGAAGTTGTTGTCCCTTTGAATAGACTATCAGCAAACTTGGTAAATGATAGCTGAGCTTTTTGTTGAACAACCTTTGGTAAGGAACCAAAACTAAACTTAAGTTTCTTAGGAGGTGATAAGTCTGATTCCTTGGGCTCATTTGTTGTTACAAGTGTTGGAGCCTTTGAGTTATCATTATCCTTTGTCATTTCCCTTCATAAGTTGACAAACTATTGCTCCCCCTGAGTGTCAACATCATTTGTTTAAGGAGTTGGTACAATTACCTGTATAGGAGTATGTGTGATGAGATTTGTTCCATTTGTTCCTTCCTCTGTGTTGACAGGTGCAGAGTTTATGACTAAATTCTCCCCTTCACGTTCAACTTTCTTGCCCTTCTTCTTATCTAAACATGACTAGAGGCGCCTGACAGTGTCCTCAACAGTGACCTCCATTTTCTTATGTGTCTTTCTAGACTTGCAAGATATCTTCATCAGCCTATTGCAAATTCTGTTCGTAGTTCGACTGATGTGATCTCCCAGAAGATCTGGATGCTTATTGTTTTGTTTTCTAATAGCTGCAAACTCATTATGCATCACTATTTCATGTGCTTGGAACATATCAAACACCTCAAACGTGATAACCTCTTTGACCTGAGTAGTCATGTGTATGAGGCCCTGTCTGATACCCGTCTTCGCTCCCTCAGCAATGGGTCATCAATGGTGTCCTTAATAATTTTAGTGATGATGAACGAAAGATTGGTGGTAAAATTCTTGAGCTCGGACGAGATTCTATCCATATTTTTGAAGACCCTTTGTAACACCCCAGGCAAATCCCACATCGGCTGTGGCCAGGAGAGATCTATGGTTCATAAGATAACAATCGCCTTCTCATGACACAACGCGTTTTGTGGTCTACTGCACGTGGGGTTCTTAGGAACTGGCAGTTAAGCGTGCTCATGTCAGAGTAGTACTAGCCTGGGTGACCAGCCGGGAAGTACTTACATGAGGGCCACAAAGCAAAGCCGTGAGCCTATGGGCAAAGCGGACAATATTGTGGTCTGAGTAGGCGGGATGTTACAAGTGGTATCAGAGCCACTCCTGAGCCGTTCGGGATGGTGGGGCAAACCTCATCGAGGACGATGAGTCCCGAAGGGGGGGTGATTGTAACACCCCAGGCAAATCCCACATCGGCTGTGGCCAGGAGAGATCTATGGTTCATAAGATAACAATCGCCTTCTCATGACACAACGCGTTTTGTGGTCTACTGCACGTGGGGTTCTTAGGAACTGGCAGTTAAGCGTGCTCATGTCAGAGTAGTACTAGCCTGGGTGACCAGCCGGGAAGTACTTACATGAGGGCCACAAAGCAAAGCCGTGAGCCTATGGGCAAAGCGGACAATATTGTGGTCTGAGTAGGCGGGATGTTACAAGAAATTATCAGCTCATTGATTCCAAAGTTCTGATCATATATAAATTCATAGTAGTTTTGCATATGAAATTTCATTCTCGATAATTGCTAACAACGCGTTTTGTGGTCTACTGCAAGTGGGGTTCTTAGGAACTGGCAGTTAAGCGTGCTCATGGGAGAGTAGTACTGGCTTGGGTGACCTGCCGGGAAGTCTTCACAAGAGGGACACAAAGCAAAGACGTGAGCTTGCGGGCAAAGCGGACAATATTGTGGTCTGAGTAGGCGGGATGTTACACCCTTTCTAACTGAGACAGGTGAGAAGATGGCTGAAGATTCAAAACATTAAGTTCTTGAAGATAATAATCATTCTCCATCTTGAGTACATCAAAAGATAGTTTTTGAGGCTGATCAAATAGAAGAAACTCTGCACTTGGATCATACTCAGGCTTCTTAGCAGCAACGGATACAATAGTGGGTATCTCTTGGGCCTTGAGAGAATCCATTGTCTTTGTCTGAACAGGTGAATCAATGTCCCATGTGTTCATAATATGTACTATGTGGCAATGGTTGTACATGTGGTTGTGTCTTTGGTTGCTTCATAACCAGCCTCATAATCATTAGAATGAGATGGGGGAGATTGAAACTGTTCATCCTCAAATACATGATCATCACTATCTTCCTCCATTTCATCACCAGATAAGATCTCATCATCCGGCATAGATTCTTGGTCTGACCAATCATTAACAGCTTTCATGATGTCATCTGTAGTAGCATGAGTTTCTACATCAGAAGTAGGTTGTTCTTGAGAAGTCCTATATGTATCATCCTTAGAGATAAGTATGTCTTCTTTCATAAAAAGTTCTTCAATAGCTGGTGTGTTAGCCAATGATGAAATTTGGGAAGCCTGTATGTGTTTAAGTTAGTAACAAGTGAAAAAGATATAGGGAATGGTCGTCATTACACTGTTAAGAGAGGCTGAGGATGATTATTTAGCCTCTCCAAAGGATAAATCGTTGCAATTCTTTTAAGTGTGAAATAAATAAGGTTAATGATCGCCATTCGCTGCCCTAAGAAAGCTGAGTGTGATTATTCAGCCCCCCTCCCCCCAAAAGGATTAATACTTTGGGACTCTTTTAAGTGTGAAACATATGTGGTTGATGATTGCCTTTTACGCTTCCCATAGGAAAACTGAGGATGTTTATTCGCCCCCCCCCCCCCTAAATATTAAATTCTTTAGGACTATTTTAATGTGAAATGATTAAATTTGAAGATCGCGTGTTACGCTGCCCCTAAAAGGCTGAGGCTGATTATTCAACCTTCCAAATAATAAATTTTTGGGACTCTTTTAATAATGGAACCTAGAGGCTGAGTGAAGTTCAGACACTCTAGGTTGAGACATATGTGTACTCAGGTTCTTGTTAGCCTGAGTACTGTCTAGAGGGTGCAGGGTCATCGGGGTGCTTTATAAACACAAATGAATCACTCCCTAGTGCAAAGACAGAGTATACAGAAGTCTTAAATAGAGTTCTAAGTGAAGACACAAAAACTCTATGGGTCAAGGATATCCCTAAACTTCACCACTCTCTTCTATAGACTTTTAAGAGTGGCTGCTTGTTGAACCTCAAAAAACGTAAGACTGATTATTTGTGTGATATCAACTGTCTTTGGCTGGGTTCTTGTCGTCTCAGCTGATAATGAGACACTAGACTTGGTGTTAACATCAGCTAGAGTCTCATGTTCCTCAACAAGCTTGAGAACAGATGGTGTCTTCTTGGTTCCTTTATTCTTTTACGTGACATTTTTAGAGGTTGTGGATAGGGAAGAAGTGGGGATTGACTACTCCTTTTGCCCCTTGTCAACTGTTGCTTTGGACTGCTTGGTGTGTTGCACAAAGGTCAAAGACACAGACTTGTCAGCGACACCAGCATTATTCATCTTCTCAGAGGAAGAAATCAAAGACTTAGAGACAGATGGTTCTCTGTCAGCCACTTCCTTCATGTGGGCTATGATTGGCACATCATTGGGTCCAATTGCTATGTATACAATTCTTGTAAGATGATAGGCTTCATGGCGGTGAGCTCAGAGTTGACATATTTATCTCCTAAGAGATTTTGAAAGATGAGAGAGAAAAAATGGGTGTAACATATGTTCTTATCTCTTGTTCCATCCTTGGTTCCTTTCTACTTCTCAACTAAGTTAGCAAATAGCAGGCTCCCTACATCCACATCAATACCCCATATAAGCCCATAAGAAATCATTTAGTGAATGAAATTCAGCTGGTCTTGTGATCCTTGCATCCCTCCAAGGCTGTTGACAATGTGGAAAAATAGAACTCTCCATAGATGGGAGAAGTACCTGATCTTCAATGGTGATTTGTTTATAACTTCAATAGGGGAAAGCGAAGGGTTTGTTTGTTCACAGGGTAAAGGGTGGCCAAAGCGTCTTTGACCGTCTTTTTGTCAATAGACTTAAGACAGTCCTCTCTATTTTTGAGTCCAACATTGGTGTAAAATCATCAACAGTGAATAAGAAGGGGTTCTCAGAATATTAAAGGTTGAAGGTAATGGTATTATCATCGATGAACTCTGCCGAATACCAGAACTCTCGAAGGTATTCTTGGTAGTAAATGGGTGGAGACTTGGTAAACGCCAAACCAACATCGCACTTCTTCATAAAGTTCACCAGGTCGTCATATGAAGAGTTGGGTGATTTTAGCCATCCAACCGAGTTGTTGGATGCTAGCACACTCTCATTGAGCTCGAATAATACATTGGTAGCTTTAGGTACTGCGAACGCCGATGATGATGATGATGATGATGATGATGATGATGATGATGATGATGAACAATTATGGTTTTGAATGATCTTTAAGATGGAGAGAGATATGCGTGTGTATGAAAAAGTAGGTGAAAGGTAAAAAATGATCCTAAGGTGCGATTTTATAGTGAATTTAAAATTCAGTTTTATATCCGCATTAAATGCGTAGTGGGGGTAAAACTATCACAGACGTAGGACCCTTGACCTTTCAAAACAGTTGTCTCCTCGTAAACCAAAAAAGTACACATTTAATATAAAGAATGTTTTTCTCATTTACTTCGATTGTAACTACCTAGTTACTTTAGAAAACATTTAATATTCACTCAAACTTCATTTAAATCACTTGAATTATCAGTCAATGTCTTACCAATATTGAGCATACCCAGCTCAGCAACTAGCCTCTTAAATGTGGGTTCAGCCAAAGGCTTAGTAAAGAGGCCATCTAGTTGCAACTTAGTAGGGACAAAATGAAGCTTAATATCACCTTTTAAAATATGGTATCTGATAAGGTGATACCTGATATCAATGTGTTTGGTTCGAGAGTAAAGCACATGGTTATTTGAAATTGATATGGCAGTTGTGTTATCACAAAATATGGCCACCTTGTCATAGAGAATTTTATAATCAGCCAACTGGCTCTTTTCAGAGCACATGTGCACAACAACTTGCAACAGCCACATACTCATCTTTAGTTGATGACATAGCCACAGAGTTTTGTTTCTTAACACTCCAACCAACTAACTTTCCTCTAGGGATCTGACAGCTTCTAGAGGTACTTTTTCTACAACATAGTCTGAGTCTGAATAAGCTTTAAGATCAAAGCCTAATTCTTTTGGATACCACAAACCTAAGGATGCTGTTCCTTTGAGGTACTTGAAAATTTTCTTAACAACCACCAGACGGGATTCCTTTGGGTTAGCTTGGTACCTTGCATAGAGATATGTGGAGAATTGGATACCTGGTCGACTAGCTGTGAGATACATTAGTGACCCTATCATGCCTCTGTACATAGCCTCAGTGACAGAGACTCTTGAATCATAGTTGTTTGGGGGAAGCATAGGGCATTTCATTGATGCACAATTAGATAGATCACACTTTTTAAGTAAATCTTTAACATATTTTTCTTGACAAATAGAAATTCCTTTAGGACATTGTTTAATTTGAAAACCCAAAAAGTAAGTTAATTCCCCCATCATACTCATCTCATATTTCTTGGTTATTAATTTAGCAAAGCGTTTACTAAGATTAACATTAGTTGACCCAAAGATGATATCATCCACATATATATGAACAATGATAAAATCACCCTTATCCTTGAAGGTAAAGAGTGTTTTATCTATAGAGCCCCTAACAAATTTATTATCAGTTTGAAAAGTAGACTAAGTTTCATACCAGGTCCTGGGTGCTTGTTTCAACCCATACATGGCTTTGTGTAGTTTGTACACATGGTTAGGAAACTAACTGTTCTAGAATCCTTCTGGCTGTGCAACATAGACTTCTTTAGCTAGCTTTCCATTTAGGAATGCAATTTTCACATCCATTTGATACAATGTAAACCCTATGTATGCAACATATGCTAGGAAGATTCTGATGGCTTCAAGTCTTGCAACATGTGCAAAATTTCCATTAAAATCTACCCATCTGTCTGAGTATATCCCTGTGCAACTAATCTTTCCTTGTTCCTTATAATCCTTCCAATCTCATCCATTTTTTTCCTGTAGATCCACCTAGTACTGGTGATATTTTAACCTGGTGAGGCTGGTTCTAGTGTTCATACCTTGTTCCTCTTGAACTGATTAATTTCTTCTTGCATAGTAGCTACCTATCCTTCTTCAAGTATTGCATCAGCTACTCTTTTGGTTCAATTTGATAAAGAAATTCATCAAAGAGACACTCATCGACTGAATTTGTCTCTGAGTCTTAAACTCAATGTCTAGTTGTGACCCTACTTGTTGGTTCTCCAATTATGTTGACTAGGAGAATATGTTGATCTCTTGACCATTTGCTTTGGGGTGAAGGATTTTCACTAACAGAGGCAGGTATGATGGACCGAGGGTCTGTACCTCAGGAGAATTTTCTTTATAGACCACTTCAGTGTCTAATTGTTCACTAGAAAAGATTGTTGGTCATGAGTTGGGATTGGATGAGGGATCTTAATTGTTGAAAAGGACATGTGCATTGTCATTAGGTGAGTTGTTGCAAGGGCTAATATCATCGTAAGATTCCTATGAGATACTGAGTTGTTCATACAGAAGATCAATGTTGTGAGTTAACAGAGGATCAAATGCTGGCACATATGGAATAAGAGTCTATGTGTGTGGATGATGATTGAAAGTTGGTCTTGGTTAAGAGAATTCATCTTTTGGAAAAGACATGTTTTCATTAAAATCAATCTCGTCTCCTTCATTTCCTGTTCTTTGTAGTACATCATCATCTTCATTAAAGGTGACGTGGAAGGTTTCCTCAAGTTCCTGTCTTCTTATATTGGATACTCTGAATGCTTTAGGTGTTGGAGAGTATCCTAAGAAGAAACCATCATCAGCCTTTTCATCAAACTTCCCACAGTGGTCTCTGTAATTATAAATAAATACAGGACACCTAAATACGTAGAAGTAACTAACATAGGGTGCTCTCTTTTTGAACACCTTGTAAGAGGTTTTCCCATGCCTCTTGATAATAACTTATCGGTTTTGAGTGTAACAGGTAGTATGAACAACTTCTCCCCAAAATATCTTTGGAAGAGATGCACCATTTAACATTGTTCTAGCTGCTTCGATTAAGGTTCTGTTTCTTATTTCAGCTACCCCATTTTGCTCAGGAGTCCTAGCTGAAGAGATGTTCTTTGAAATTCCTTTTTCATCACAAAAGGTTTCAAACTAATGATTCTTAAATCAGTTCTATTATCACTTCTCAATGCCTTTACTCTGACTTCATTCATACTTTCAATCTTCCTAATGAATGACGTGATTGCATCAGCTGCTTCATTCTTTCTTTTCAAAAAGAACACCCATGTATATCAGAAAATTCATCTACTATGACCACCCGTGTATTTGTTGTGATTAATGGTTTGAGGCTTAACAGGTTCAAACAAATCCATATGAAGGAGGTGTAAGTACTTGTTAATTGAAATTGATTGCCTAGTTTTGAAAGATGTTTTATGATGCTTGCCCTTCACACATGCTAAACATGTCTTTGGTGAAGGTAACAAGTGGTAAACCAACAACCAGGTTTTGTGTGGCTAACTTATTCAGATTTTTGAAGTTAAGATGTGATAGTCTTTTGTGTCGCAGCCAATTCACACTTTTAGAGGCTTTAGCAAAGAAGCAATTTGAAATTCCTTCAGAACATAAATCCATGCTGATTATATATACGTCTCTTCTCCTAGGTGCAATAAGAACCACATCATTGTTTTTGTTGAATATGGTTCTTTGAGTCTAGGTAAACAACACATTGTAATCAGCATCACACATCTCACTAATGCTTATGAGGTTGTGTTTAAGACCATTCACATATGCAACTCTAGTGAAGGTTATTCTGTTGCAGTTTACTGAGCTGTATCCCTCTGTGTCGCCTAAAGAGTTATCCCCAAACACTACTTTAGGACCAGGCTCATTTGAATATCTCTACAGGTATTGTTGAACTCTTGTCATGTGTCTAGACCAACCACTATCTAGATACAAGACCAATTCCTTAAGATGTTTATGCACAGATATTTAGAAACAAATTAGTTTCTATGGTGAACCCACTTTCCAGTGGGTTCCTTGGATTGCTGACTGGAAATCCTTGGGTTCCTGTTGTACCTACGGCCTTGTGATGGACAGTCAGATGTCTCAAGAGTGTACCTTTCACATACATCACATCCAAGAAATTATTCACAATCATCAGAGTGATGATTGTTGAACCCATAATATTTGCAAGGTGGTAAGGGTCTGGGTACAACAGGTGGTCCTCTGCCCGTCTGAGCAACTAGAGGTCTGGATCTTGATTGAGCTAACGATCTCCTAATGGCCATTTGTTTAGCATGATCTTTGATCATGTTATGGGTGTTTCTACAAATAATACAAAAGTGCTTAACCTTTCTGTCTATCATAGGCCTAGAGGTGTTGGACATGAATTCAGAGGAACATTCAGCAAAAGGCTTAGTTTGTTCTTCCAAGTTCTCCACTTCTTTCATTAAAGTCAACATGCGTTCCTTAGTGGAGGGGTCATATATAGTCGACGTTGGTGACACCTCAACTATAATAGGCTTATAGACAGGTTTCTTGCCATTTTGTTTAAGAGGCACAAAGAAAGTTTTAACAGTTTCATACTTTGTTTTTGTATTAGGCTTTGCTCCCCTAGATATAATTTTAGGTTCAACTCCATAGTGTTTGGAAGGAGGAGGCAAAGGAACTTGGTTTTCTTCCACATCTTCAGAGACAGGGGAAGCTTGCAAGTGTGGGTCAGAAACACAAATAGTCTCGGTAGATGTAAAGATAATATCTTGGGGGTTTGTGGGTTTACCCTTTTTTACTTTAGCTCCTAGAGCTCGAGTGATGGAAGCTGGAATATGATCATCAAGTAGCTCATCAATGGTGAACTTACTACATGACCATTTTTCAATGGTCTTTTGTAGTTCAACTACTTTATCAAACAAATTTTCATTACTCAGAGTTAATCTGGCAACTCTAGTATGAAGTCTCATATTGTCAGAGTAACATGTTTTTCGTTTTCACATTCAGACTTACATGTCAACCGTTCTTGTTTAATATAATCAAATTTTCCTAAAAAATTCATTCTTTCTTCTTCTACAAAGTGTAGATCAACAATGGCATAATCTAGAACATGTTTTCGTTCGTCACCTTCAGACAGAGATAGGAGTCTGTGTACCTTTTTCATAGTGATGGAAACCCATTTTCCTGATCTTGCATCACTCTTTCCCACAACCGGTTCCTCCTCAGAAGTCAAGGGTTCATCATTCCAATCATAAGCTTCAGCTACCAACCCTTTGTCTACCTTCTTCTCAGACAGAGCTTCCAGCTTCAAGTTCATCTGTTCCAACTCAGCCTTTGTTGCCTTGTACTTATCCTTGTAATCCTTATACTCACGATTAGAGGAGTTAGATTAATATGTGGAAACCTTGGTTTCCTCGAATCTTTTAGCTACTAGGCATAGCCATTGTTCATATGATTATACAATCAAAGCGGAAAAGAACAATAACTATGTAACAAGGTGTTTGGGCACAAAACACATGAATTAAACTAATGGATTGTTCATTATATTAATAATAAACAATCACTAGACGTGTATACATTGAATCCCACGTCTAGTCGACACACGCTTTAGGTTTACATTGTATATGAAAGTTATGAAAAACTTAATAACCCTTGGTTCCTTTTATAGTGTAAGGATTAGGGTTTTACAAAAGATAAATATGAATAAACATGAATATCTTCTATTTAAATAACTAATACATAATATATTCTGCATACTTATCCTAAATAGAAGCTTCCAACAGCGTTTGACTTTTGTTGACTTCTGTCAACGCCTGATTTGTTCTTGACAACGCCTGGATTACACTTGTCAACGCTTAGACAAATGCCTTCATATTTTCTTCGTTTTTTGAGTTTCTGCCACATAAACTTTTTGACCCAACAATCTTCCCCTAGTTGATGTCGGCAAAACTCTTTGTGTATCTCTTGTAAGTTGTACATCATCTTCAAATTGCTTCCCCTCAATTGTAGCATGTATGTCTTCCCCTTTTTGTCACATCAACAGGGAAGTAAACAATGTATGCAATCTCGAAGATTCTCCAAATGTAGGCTCTGTGTAATGATTTTTGAAGAAAAATAAATATAATATTCTTGATGTAGAAGTAGAATAACCCAACCTTATGTTCCATGTCTTGTACTATCCATGTGATGAAGAACTTATACCAAATAGAGAAAAATCCTCATCCTTTGTGAGACACTGAGCACGATAATGTAACTCCTTCAAGTGATAGCAATCTTACTTTACTAGATATGACAAGTCTTCATCACCAACCATTAAAAGCACAAACAAGTTATTGTTAAAGTCAATGGCTGATGTCCACCACTTTAACAATATGATCAAACACAAACTTGCGAAAATCTTCTTCGAACATCAAACTTACCATAAGAATTCTTCCCCTTAAGCCAACACCTCTTCATGACGAGTCAATATCTTCATATGTAAAAGCTGTTACTGAATAACTCTTTCACAAGGCTATCCCGATTACATACTCTAATATTAATCAACGTCTTCATGAATTGTTGCTAACTTACTTAAAAATCATTGACCCCTTGTAAAAATATCCGAGCCATTAATATCAAATTGATATTCTAAATAAAAACAGAGATTCCATGTACCTTTGCGTGTAAATACTTCCTTTTTGCGTGCTAAAATCGTATCAATTTTCTCAAACAGCAGCTATTCCTTTGTTATCTGAGAACCCTCACTGTCTAACATCTTAAACACATGCATTGTCCAATATCGGACAAAGCTTATCAACGCTTGAACATGTCGTTCTCGGACAACACGTGTCAACGCTCTCTGTCAGCGTTCACTTATTCTTTGTCAGCGTCAAATCAATACTTGTCAGCGTCTCAATTATCTACTAACACCTTCGAGGGCTACGATTCTCAACAGCGGCTGAAATATATAATATGATACGTGCAGCCCACATATCAACGTTTTACATTTCTGTCTTCAACCATAATAGTAGCCCAACAATTTTGCAGCCCATATAACCTATCCACGTCCAATATTTCAGCAGCATAATGCCATGGAATAAACACAACTTCCTAAAAATCAAGGAAACATAACTGTATCTTCCAAATATGCTTCCTTGTTTTGAATCCCAAAACCCACGTCTTTTTCCTTAACACATTTGGCTCATGAAAATAAAATAGTAACAGAATATAAGATATACCATAATCCCGTAGACATAGGAATCAAATAATACCACATCTCCTATATATTACGTCCATAAATAGAGCAAATCCCAACATTCTCGCAAGATATTAAAACTGCTCCATATTCAACGTCTGGCAATCTTTAATCAATTCCCATGTTCACAGGAAACTAAATACATTCCCACATAGCTACCTTTACGTGATCCTTCTGATTAAAGAAACCGTTGGATTACATGAACCAAATAAGCACAATCTCTCTCCTTCAATCATACTGACGTCAAGAAACTAGCATTCTGTTATAACAGACACGATCTTGGATCTAGGGTTTACTCAAAAACCTTAACTACAATCATAATAAGACCAACGGATTCAGTAGTTTTGTCTGTTATGAACTTGATTCTAGGGTTTGGAATAAACCCTAATTCATTATTTTATGTGAAACAGAAAACTTCATACATTCTTTGCAGCCAACTTCGACATAGAATAACTTCTTGATTAGAGCTCAGATCGAAGATCCCTTTGGTGAGATTCTAGACACAAGTGCAAAGAATCTACAGTTCTAATATCACGATGATCCAACGGTTAACGAAGGAGAAATCGTGTTTTGAACATGGCAGTTCACAGAAAACTACATATACTCACTGCTGATTTTGACGCTTAATGTAACACCCCATTTAGATAAATGGAATATTACAGGATAATTATGGCGTAATATCAAAGCATAAGGTAAATGTCTTAGAACATTACATGACCATAAGGGATAACCGGAATCAAACATCGGTCCCTAACATAAACTCATAAACGTAGCATAAAGTAAAAGTAATGCAGGAAGAACAGAACATAAATAGCTCCCATCCTATGCATAACCTTTCCATGCTCCTGACCTTGTGTACCTGCCGTTTGGGGACATGAAAAGAGGAAAACGGCTGAGCGAGACGCTCAGTGCGCGGATATATAATAGTAACATGGAATAGCATAACATAAGTGAAGGCTGAAATGAAAACATAATAATGAAAATGTAGCGGAATAATGTAAGTCCTGGGAAAACCTGGTGACATGTAGTAAACTTTTAACTTGAAATAAACTGGTTTATTCTTAAAGTATCATGTTCATGTAAATACTGAAAGTCTACTGTTTAAATATGAAACTGTAATTTAACTGCCAAAGAGCTCATATAGGTCATGAAATATATCAACGTGCATGAATACATGGAGGGGTGACCTCGTCATGCTCTAGAGGGGTGACCTCTAAATACTGTGCTAGGTGGAGGGATCAGCTCCAATGTGAAGGATGTAGAGCACACACCACATTCACCCTGATAACTTGTAACACTTATAAGCCTAGGATGCATCCATACGCCCCACTAAACATACATATAAAAATGGCCAACCTGAACATGAGTGGGACGATGCAGGATATCACTCTTCTGCATGTGAGTCACGACACAGGTGCCTCTAGTGCCGTGGTTACGGTACCTCCGTAACTAGTACATAAACTGGTCATGCTTGTATATAATGCTCTGGCAATTTATTTAGTTATTAACATGATTACTGAGAAACTTAAACATATACTGGGGAAAATATTTGGCTGCAGACGGGAAATCCTAAACATGCATAGGAAAGGAAGTCCTTACTGAAAGGACGGAAATCCGTACCTGACGTGCAGTAAATGCAAACGAAGAATAATGTGGAAGATGAAAACGTGAAGAAGATCATACTCCATAAATGCTACATAATAAAGAAGGACGTGTATGAGTCGCTTGGTTAACTTATACTTAATAATTATTGATTACTTGCCGTTAACTTAACTTGTCTTTGTATTGTCTTATATGTTCTTGACTCATTTTACGGCTTCATATTAAATCATGTATTATGCTTAGTATATTTTATGTTCTTATGTTTTAATTAGCACAAAATATATAATTCATGATCGTATAATAAAGTTTATTAAATAAATACTTTACGCTAAAGATAACAATTATTAGTTAATAATAAAATGAGTAATTTATTTGGGATCTTAAATAAATAATAAGGTAAACCTAAATAAATAAACTTGACCAAAACTTGATAATTACTTAACTAAATTAAGTCTAGTTATTAATTTAATTAGGCTAACAAATACTTGGGTTAATGTCGTTAATTAAATATAACTTAAGTTGCGTGAATTATTTAATTATATCATGTAAATAATAATTAAATTACCTTGAATATTTAACATAAGCTTACGTACCCGAGCCTACCGAGACACCCATGTCTCGGTCGCACTAAACAAAACAACTACGCAAAACTATCAACCAGTGCTGTCCAATATATAAATTTCCAGTTCTGTCCAACATGTGATTGCTGTTTTGTCTAATATCCTGTTCCTTAGTTCTGTCCAACATCTTAATCTGCTGTGCTGTCCAAGATATCCCCCAGACCCCTCTTGTTTCTGCTGTTTGTTTAAACTACCCACTGGTTACAAACCGTTCCTACTGCCAGTTAACATATACCCCTTGTTTGTCTATTTATAACCACCGACTACCCCTGTTTACCTGCTGATGGTTCACTACCACCCACTGTTTTGTATATACTAACCACCGATTAGACAGAAAATCACCACCGAGACACATGGGTGTCTCGGTTTGCGTGTAATGCGTATAAAACCAACAGCAACCTAAAACCTTGTTTGATTTCACGTGTAGATACATGTTTTTATAGGTTTTTAGGGTTCTTGAAAATTTACATACTTAATTAAAAAAAACAAAAGAAGGGATTTAAAGATTACCTGAATACGTTTAGGGTTTTAGAGCAATCAACGAATACCAACCTTTTTCCTTGCATTGAAAGCCACGTTTTGTTCTTGTCCATGGTGAGGGAAGTGACGACAGAAGAAGAACAAAAAAAAAACGATCGGTTCTTTTTTTTAGGGTTTCTTTTTTTTGTTATTTTATGCCGACTAAAACAAATTAAACACTGCCCCCGTCCTTTTATTCTTTCCCTGGGTCGGTTTGTATGTACTTGGTTATTGGGCTGCGGCCCATCTGCCTTCCCCTTCCTTTCTTGTCCAAACAGCCCGAAACCTTTGAATGAAATTCGCGACTAAAAATGTTACGCGTAGTCGTGTTTAAAACTTGTAAATTTCCATAGTTATCTTTATACGTTTAAACGTAGATATAATATATGTAGTCACTTGTCGTACTTAATTTAATATACATAATTATACTAATCGTGTTAATTACTCGTGTAGCGCGATTTAAACGTCGTGTATTATTGTTTTGGTGGTTTTACTTATTATTCGTAAATTCATGTCGTACGTAAATAATAATAATAATATACGTATTTATTTGTCGTACTAAAAATAATATACGTAATAATTATATTAAACGTTCTCGAAACGTATCATATATAATTAAATCGTAAGTTTTAAATTTATACGTAATTTCATGTACGTAATATTCTAGGAATTTTTATGCGGGTTTTACAACTCTTCCCCTCTAAAAGAATAATTCGTCCTCGAATTAGAGATACGATATCCTGGAAGGGTCATGAACGTGACGTGACCGTAGAGAACACGGAGCATGACGTGACTAAAGGGAACATGGAACATGAATTGACTGAAAGAGAACATGTCTGAACTTATGAAAGGAAAATAGGATAAGAAATAACATGAAGAGATACATGAAAAGATATGATACTAAGTATCATACTTACTGGTATAAGCACACACAAAGTATTGATGCGTGAGACATATTGAGACGTAGTACGTGAACAATTTTTGAACGTGATACGTGAATAATTGTGAACATGATACTTGGAGATATGGTACCTGAATTATGAGACATATGTTGAATGAGAATACGTGCAAAACATATCGTGAATGTGATATTAGGACGTAGGATAAACATGACACGGAAACATATAGTGGACGTGTAATAAATAAGGAGATAAAATTAATGCTACGAGCTGAAACATGAAATGTGACTTGAAACGTCTGTTTGAGGACGGAAAGTCATACCAAACTTGACTCTGGTCTTCCAAGTTTTCTACAATCTTTCTAGAATGAAAGTGAAACTTAACTTGTAAGATAAGATATGATCATGATTGCGAATGATGTCATGGACATGGAAGTGAAAATCAAATCATGATAATGAAAGAAAATATAGACGTGGCTAATTTCGTGAATGCTCACGTGAAACATAACTTGAGAACTGAAATAATCATACAGAGGTGAACGCAAATAATGAATGCTAACATAAACCTTTATCTGATCTGATAGCTGAAAAAATGTCGTGTAATCGTACGATCATTGGCTGGAAAAATAGCTGATAGTCTGCTAATGTACACTCCTTTCGGATGAAAGAAGACATGTAAGATTGGTTAAATTGTCAAATGGCGATTCGAATATTTCTAAAGGTTTAAGTGACTATAAGCGTGTTAGTGTTCTATCTTAACCTGCTGAAAAGTCAGGCATTTAGATATGAACATAACCACATCTTGTTTCATGTTTCTCCACCAAAATCTGGTTGAGATCATAATACCTCTTTGTAGGATCAGGATACTTAGAAATTGGAAGCTATGAGTCTAGGTAAAATTTAGACTTCTCTTGGCGTAAGATTTCTGGAACACATAAGTTAGATGTAGGATTTTATTCTTTATGCGTAGGCGTAATCATGGTAAAATTTACGTACAGAAAAAAAAATTCAGTGTGAAATTCCTCCGTTATAAGTCTTGTAACATAGAGCGAAGATGGTCTTCGTACTCTTCTAAACTTAAAGAAGGTCATAATATTAGAAATGAATAGAAAAATGACTTGTCCAGAGTTTATGAAAATTTTATTTCTCAAATCCTCAATTACTACTGGCATTCGTAAACTAAAAATGCACAAACATGAATTCATAATGACCCTAACGTGTGCGAAGTCAGTCACGGAAGTGTCCTGCTCTTTCACTCACAACTGTCGATAGCCTGATCGTAAATCGATCTTGGAAAGTGTTTAGAGTCTGGTAGTTGATTGAATGGCTGAATAATACTTGGGGAGAAAAAAAAATATGGTCATGAATGGTGGTAGACTTGGTAGTTCCTTCTGGTAATATATTGGAGAAAATTCTAAAGTAATCAACTGATTAATGGATAAGAATATCGAAAGTCGTGTCATAATTGATAGCTAAGAAATTCTTCTTAGCCAATAACACATGCTTGTAAGGCATAAGAAAAAAAAAATCACCAATTTTCCGGGTGGAAAACCAATGCTGAATGTATTCAGGAATCTGAACATTACTGAATATAATCTGGTACGAATAATGCAAGGTCTTGTCATAAATCTAAAATGGAAGTCTATATAATTGGGTGATATAACGGCTTCTAAGATGGACATGAATATCCGAATATGAAATCGTGAAATAAAAGAGTCATGTCCGCACACGAAGTAAACGTGGCAGATTTCACTGAATGTGTTTTGTCTGTCTCATACGAAACGAACACTACATGACCAACAATGAACAATAAGTTAGAGATGGTGCTGAAATCTTGGTGGCTTGATTCTCACATGGCACAACAAAATAAGTATACCCTTAAAAGGTACCTTGAATCACTAAGGCTGAGTTTAGAATTTATGCATGAGTCGTGTGTCTTGACTCATGTGCTAGTATTCGTGTGACATGTGTCTTGAATGGTGTCTTTAGTACATATACATGAGAGGATGTGTCTTGAAGGATGCCTTGACATATGAAAAGAAATCATAATGGAAATGGTGGTTAAAATGCTAGAGTTGGCGGATCTACTAGACTGCTGACCCTTGTAATTCTGGTTAAGTCTGTGACCGGTGTTCTGTTGTGATTGCAGGAATACTTGTTGTCACAGTAGTGGTTACTATTTTCTTGTCTGTCAGTCCCATGATGGTTATTCTCATGACAGTGATTCATGTAACTATTCAGCTGATTGGCCGGCTGGTACCGGTTCCCACTCATGTGACTGAAAAGATAACTAAACGACGTGTGACATATAACTAAAAGGTAAGGACATGAATTGAGATGGAAATCGTATGGTGGTGAAGCATCTTCTCATCCGATCGCTTGGTCTAACGCCTTTGTCTTCGTCTTGTAAGATCTCCAGGTTGTAAACAGCATCAGCATCTCGTAGCGTCTCCAAATAATCAGCAACATTTACATTTAGTAACATTCCCAAGCTATGAGTGACATCAGCATCTTGTAGAATATCAATAAGTGAAATACGCCTGAGATGATCTAGAGTCGACTAGCAAATACTCGTGGAGTATTTGTAGATGAAATACACATGTATTACGACACGGGTAGTGCAATGGAATACGGTACATGGAGTACACGTGGAACGTGGTACATGAATTACACATGGAATGTACATGAAATGATCGGTACGGGGTCGATCATCTGACTTGATTTTAAAGGAAAATAATTGGTTAAACGGTTAGAAAAACCGACTTGGAATGAGCATCATGATAGCCTAACAATTCCAGCATAGACATCAATCTGGTTGCATAGAGAAAGAAACTAGAAGTGTGGTTAAATGAAATTCAATGATGATTTGCATGAAAACATGATTAATGAAAACCAATCATAACTATCATAAAAGCAGGATTAAATGAAATCCATCATGGTCTAGCATGAGGGCATGATCAACATGATGAAAACATAATTTACATAAAGAGGCATGGAACATAATCATCATGAAGATGAAATTATCATGAAGAAACCTGAAAAAAATTAACATGAAGGAGCATAAAACATAATCAGCATGAAAACGAAGTTAACCATGATAGTATGAAAACATACTTGACATAAAGAAACATAACAAATAAATGAGAGGACATGAAAAGTTATGACGATAGTATGGATGACTATGAGTCGTTTCACAATGCAATTTAATGCAACATAAATGGTAAGCCTGACACAATATAACATGACCTAAACATAAAAGATGCATGAAGTACTTTATAAAGCATGAAATAGTTTATAATGCATGAAACAGTTTAAAATGCATGGTTAAGAAATATGATGATATGCACATGAGTGAACGCCTATGGGTCGGTTCACAAAACAAAAAGGCAAGTGTGGACGCCTATGGGTCGGTCCACTAATCAAACGAAAATTTTCGATAAAAGCACATGCGACTAAATAGAGCCAATCCTGTACCAACCATTATTTAGTCAAAATTCCTGCGACAATGAGATGCATGCATGAATGAATACATGAAATGAAAATAAAATGAATGCGTGAAAACCAACTGTCTAAACCTAACAGAAAACGTATGACCAGGTATGAACTACGGTGGTTCAGTCCATATTAGCCAAAGTTCTCAAGGAACATCATGTAAAACAATGACATGTAACTAAGTATGGATGACGGTTGTTCAATCCATATTAGTAAAACAATTCTGAGAAAACATCATGGTTAAAACGTCAAGGTTCTGAAAATATCGATACATGGAATAACAAGCGTTGGCTTAGGAAGCTCCTGGTGACTACCCACTAGTCACAGGTCAAGTTTTAGAGCCTACAGGTCGAAACCTTGCGCTCTGATACCATAATTGTAACACCCCATTTGGATAAATGGAATATTACAGGATAATTATGGCGTAATATCAAAGCATAAGGTAAATGTCTTAGAACATTACATGACCATAAGGGATAACCGGAATCAAACATCGGTCCCTAACATAAACTCATAAACGTAGCATAAAGTAAAAGTAATGCAGGAAGAACAGAACATAAAATAGCTCCCATCCTATGCATAACCTTTCCATGCTCCTGACCTTGTGTACCTGCCGTTTGGGGACATGAAAAGAGAAAAACGGCTGAGCGAGACGCTCAGTGCGCGGATATATAATAGTAACATGGAATAGCATAACATAAGTGAAGGCTGAAATGAAAACATAATAATGAAAATGTAGCGGAATAATGTAAGTCCTGGGAAAACCTGGTGACATGTAGTAAACTTGTAACTTGAAATAAACTGGTTTATTCTTAAAGTATCATGTTCATGTAAATACTGAAAGTCTACTGTTTAAATATGAAACTGTAATTTAACTGCCAAAGAGCTCATATAGGTCATGAAATATATCAACGTGCATGAATACATGGAGGAGTGACCTCGTCATGCTCTAGAGGGGTGACCTCTAAATACTGTGCTAGGTGGAGGGATCAGCTCCAATGTGAAGGATGTAGAGCACACACCACATTCACCCTGATAACTTGTAACACTTATAAGCCTAGGATGCATCCATACGCCCTACTAAACATACATATAAAAATGGCCAACCTAAACATGAGTGGGACGATGCAGGATATCACTCTCCTGCATGTGAGTCACGACACAGGTGCCTCTAGTGCCATGGTTACGGTACCTCCGTAACTAGTACATAAACTGGTCATGCTTGTATATAATGCTCTGGCAATTTATTTAGTTATTAACATGATTACTGAGAAACTTAAACATATACTGGGGAAAACATTTGGCTGCAGACGGGAAATCCTAAACATGCATAGGAAAGGAAGTCCTTACTGAAAGGACGGAAATCCGTACCTGACGTGCAGTAAATGCAAACGAAGAATAACGTGGAAGATGAAAACGTGAAGAAGATCATACTCCATAAATGCTACATAATAAAGAAGGACGTGTATGAGTCGCTTGGTTAACTTTTACTTAATAATTATTGATTACTTGCCGTTAACTTAACTTGTCTTTGTATTGTCTTATATGTTCTTGACTCATTTTACGGCTTCATATTAAATCATGTATTATGCTTAGTATATTTTATGTTCTTATGTTTTAATTAGCACAAAATATATAATTCATGATCGTATAATAAAGTTTATTAAATAAATACTTTACGCTAAAGATAACAATTATTAGTTAATAATAAAATGAGTAATTTATTTGGGATCTTAAATAAATAATAAGGTAAACCTAAATAAATAAACTTGACCAAAACTTGATAATTACTTAACTAAATTAAGTCTAGTTATTAATTTAATTAGGCTAACAAATACTTGGGTTAATGTCGTTAATTAAATATAACTTAAGTTGCGTGAATTATTTAATTATATCATGTAAATAATAATTAAATTACCTTGAATATTTAACATAAGCTTACGTACCCGAGCCTACCGAGACACCCATGTCTCGGTCGCACTAAACAAAACAACTACGCAAAACTATCAACCAGTGCTGTCCAATATATAAATTTCCAGTTCTGTCCAACATGTGATTGCTGTTTTGTCTAATATCCTGTTCCTTAGTTCTGTCCAACATCTTAATCTGCTGTGCTGTCCAAGATATCCCCCAGACCCCTCTTGTTTCTGCTGTTTGTTTAAACTACCCACTGGTTACAAACCGTTCCTACTGCCAGTTAACATATACCCCTTGTTTGTCTATTTATAACCACCGACTACCCCTGTTTACCTGCTGATGGTTCACTACCACCCACTGTTTTGTATATACTAACCACCGATTAGACAAAAAATCACCACCGAGACACATGGGTGTCTCGGTTTGCGTGTAACGCGTATAAAACCAACAGCAACCTAAAACCTTGTTTGATTTCACGTGTAGATACATGTTTTTATAGGTTTTTAGGGTTCTTGAAAATTTACATACTTAATTAAAAAAAACAAAAGAAGGGATTTAAAGATTACCTGAATACGTTTAGGGTTTTAGAGCAATCAACGAATACCAACCTTTTTCCTTGCATTGAAAGCCACGTTTTGTTCTTGTCCATGGTGAGGGAAGTGACGACAGAAGAAGAACAAAAAAAAAACGATCGGTTCTTTTTTTTAGGGTTTCTTTTTTTTGTTATTTTATGCCGACTAAAACAAATTAAACACTGCCCCCGTCCTTTTATTCTTTCCCTGGGTCGGTTTGTATGTACTTGGTTATTGGGCTGCGGCCCATCTGCCTTCCCCTTCCTTTCTTGTCCAAACAGCCCGAAACCTTTGAATGAAATTCGCGACTAAAAATGTTACGCGTAGTCGTGTTTAAAACTTGTAAATTTCCATAGTTATCTTTATACGTTTAAACGTAGATATAATATACGTAGTCACTTGTCGTACTTAATTTAATATACATAATTATACTAATCGTGTTAATTACTCGTGTAGCGCGATTTAAACGTCGTGTATTATTATTTTGGTGGTTTTACTTATTATTCGTAAATTCATGTCGTACGTAAATAATAATAATAATATACGTATTTATTTGTCGTACTAAAAATAATATATGTAATAATTATATTAAACATTCTCGAAACGTATCATATATAATTAAATCGTAAGTTTTAAATTTATACGTAATTTCATGTACGTAATATTCTAGGAATTTTTATGCGGGTTTTACACTTAATAACTTTTTCTTAGAGATAAAACTTGACAATCCCTTCGGTGGATGTCTAGATATATGTTTATAGAACACACACAAGAAATTTCGTGACGATCCAACGGTCCAATAAAAAGTTATGACCTTCTGAATACTGCTGCACACACAAAAACGTCGAGAAAAATCTTATACGAATTTTTCTTTTCTTCACAATACACGAACACCTTGTTGGTCCTAGCATCACGAGCCACCGGATCTGATACCAACTGTGGAAACCTTGGTTTCCTCGAATCTTTTAGCAAATAGGCATAGCCATTGTTCATATGATTATACAATCAAAGCGGAAAAGAACAATAACTATGTAACAAGGTGTTTGGGCACAAAACACATGAATTAAACTAATGGATTGTTAATTATATTAATAACAAACAATCACTAGACGTGTATACATTGAATCCCACGTCTAGTCGACACACACTTTAGGTTTACATTGTATATGAAAGTTATGAAAAACCTAATAACCCTTGGTTCCTTTTATAGTGTAAGGATTAGGGTTTTACAAAAGATAACTATGAATAAACATGAATATCTTCTATTTAAATAACTAATACATAATATATTCTTTATACTTATCCTAAATAGAAGCTTCCAACAGCGTTTGACTTTTGTTGACTTCTGTCAACGCCTGATTTGTTCTTGACAACAGCTGGATTACACTTGTCAACGCTTAGACAAATGCCTTCATATTTTCTTCGTTTTTTGAGTTTCTACCACATCAACTTTTTGCCCCAACATAATGAAATGAGTTGTTCTGTTGTGATTTAAACTTGTAGGGTTTTGATGATGAAGGGTAAGATAGTGAGGATGATTTAGTAGAGGGACAGTTCTTTTGAAAGTGCTCTATCTTTCCATAGGCAAAACAAGTTTCTTTTGATTTGTCAGTGGGTCTACTGGCTAATCCAGCTCTTCCTTATCTTTTAAAATACCTTCTCTGATTTCCCAACAAAGCTCTTTCATGAAATTCAGCATTTAAGTCTGTCATGAACTTTTGACTGCTTCTTGTGTCTTCTTGTTGGAAATTCATTTTATGTGACGACGTTTAAGAATTTCCATTAGTTATCATAGTCACTCACGCAAGGACTAGACTAGGAAACGTTGTATAGTATGTAGCGTGAGTGACTATAAATACCTCTCTAAGGCTTCCAAGGAGGGGTTGTTGTTTGTGTTTTTCCCGTTTTCATTTTATATACTTTTTCTTTCTCTTTACACACACAACCCTCTCTAACTCATCCATGGATGCCACCACCATATACCACGCAACTAGACCACCGGATCCATAAATAGCAAACCCACAATTGGCATCAGAGCCGGCGGTTCAGTCCTTGGATCGGTCGTGATTTTTGTCTCTTGATTTGGTGGTCAAAATTTTTTCTGGTCCGAATCTGATATAATATTTTTGTCACAGTTTTGTCATGGTTTATCATTGTCATATCTGCTATTATCATTTTGTCTCATCCGGTCTTAAGTCCACGTCTGATGTCTAATCTATCTGGTTTAATCTATTTTTTGAGATCTGCTATTGGGTTTAAAAGTACAATTCATTTTTTTTCTTGAAGATAAAGATGAATATCAGATCCAGAAAAAGCAAGATCTAGAAAATTCAGAAGTACATTTGGATAAGATTTCAGATGGATACATTCGGATGGATACATTCTGATGGATACATTTCGATGGATACATTCCGATGGTTTTGTTCATATTCTGATGGGGTGTAGTGACTATGAACATTGCAAGATTGTTTTATAACATTCCGATATGTAACAACAATGCATACCGTAACCATGACTTGTTCTAATCATATACCGAGACCAATATCCAACCATCAACAAACCAGCATTAAACCCTACTCAACAACCCGACTCGATCTAATTCCCTTCGTCTCATATCAGAAACAAATCCCACTCCCTTCGTCTCAAAATGAAATCTCAAATTAATTTCATGGTTTTCACATGCATGTCGAGATCTTATAAGATCTAAAGCTACAAAACTAATATCATCATAGATCTAATATTGGGTTAAACCCATTTAATATTCGAATAATAAGAATGGACTTTAACAAATCTGTTAAATCCTATCTTTGTTTTGACTCATTCACAAAAAAACGACATGCAACAATTAGACCTACCTGAGACCATTTGCATGATCTTGATGACGAAATGTGATCTTGGTTCTTCATTCTTAATGGGTTTTGATTCGTGGGTATATAAAAGTTTATTTTTTGTGATGAGCAAAATTATATTGAGATAGATGATAATTCGTTCGTGTTTGATGGAAGATGAGATTTGGATTTTCTATTGGTTAATATAGATGATCTATGATTGATGTTAAAAGGTTTAACTGATTAATCTCCGTGAGATGCGTTTGATTTTCATGAGATGAAGTTTGGTTTGTTTGATGAAAAATGGGGGCAGAGGAAAAGAGATGAAATGAGATTAGGGTTAAATGGTGAGTGAGATGGTTACTGCGTTTGTTTGAAGGAGATGGGGGAGGGGAGTATACTAAGTGGGATTAGGGTTATTGGTATAACCTAATTTTGTGAGGTTATTGTTATTTATATCCACTTGTCCACTACTTTAGGATAATGGACCTGGGTAAAGACAATTGTTAAACGACCATTACTTTTAATCTTTCTGTTATGAATTCAAAGTAGTGGGCGACTAAGTTAAGATACTGGATTGGACCGGTTCTACACATTGCAAAAGGGCCGTGTATCGTTAATGTGGGCTACTTATTTTTGAGCAATTTTTGGCCTATTATTAAATGACATTTTCATTTGTAATTTACGAATGTCAAATGGCAATTGATAAAGTGAAGTCAACGTGACTCGACAAAGTGATAAGACAAAATGACGTGACAAATTGACAAGAATTATTTTGACAAGACCGAGAAAAATGGCTATATTTGAATTATAGTGGCTACGGAGTTGATCGGGTATTATTACTTGAAATTGAAGACGGATTTTTCGAAGGCGTGCACTTATTTTATCTTTGAAAGATAACTTGTTCGTGCTTAAACTTAGAATGAAGACTTGTTTATCTAGTTACCGGGTTCGGGGTGGTTGGTTGATGACTTGGATAACTATCACTTAAAAGAGCTACATTGTTGTACTCAGTGTCACGCGCAAAGTCGCTGTGGATAATTTCAAGATGTGTTGTGCTTATATACATTTTCAGTAATGTATTGCATACTTATAAATTTCTCAAGGATATTTCTACACCGTTCCTCATTCAACAATAGTGCAAGCCTAAGTCACAATATTGAGGAATTCTTATTTAGTTTCACGTTTGATATATCTGGTTCATTCCATCAGTGCTCACTTTAAATTGCCTACGAGGGGGTTGGTAAAGATAGCCATGGAGAGTTTATGAGTAGAGAATTTCGATCAGCAACTGATTCTCGCCAAATATAATTAATCTTATTTATTATTCTCACAAGATTTTTAGGTACATGTGCGAACGATTTATTGTTGGTTCCGAGGTTTCGAAACCATCAAGGGGGAAGAAGAAGACATATTGAACGCACAACGAGTACACGTGATGAACTTCATACATTCTTTTGATTTGAAGACATTCCGGGAAAACATTTGTCATAACCGCAGAGAAAATCAGTGTTTTAACTCGTGGTGTTATCAGTCTCTAAACGGTACACTATTGTTTGATGTCTAATTGTTTTGATGTTGCAATTATTCATCATAATTATCCTATATGGAGAGATATGCACTTCCGGGACTTAATTGACTCTGGTGCATCTCCGGAAGAAGATATGTGCATTTCCGGGACTTAATTGACTCTGGTGTTACGATGTCAACTTCATGAATGGGATAAAGTGTCCACTTCAGTATTTGAGCTTCATGCATGGGATTGGTTTGCTTTCTTCAACTACGTGGGGGAAGAAATGTCTTGATTCTTTCTAGTATGCACAACTTGAACTTTCAGGGGGAAGAAAAATTCAGAAGAATTATTCAAGCGTGAGAAGAGACGTTGTTGATCTACTTGGTGTACCCCAAACTTTCAATCACTCATAACAACATTATCATTTCATATAATGGGGTTTGCTTGTTAAATTCCGTTGTGCGCTTAATCATTCTAAGCTTTATTGAAAGCTTTGAAAATGCTTATGAGGATTGTCGGTTTAGGAGGAAGCTATTAAAAGCTTCTACATCAAGATTATGTGGCATGAATTAGGGGGAAGTTAATTCAGAAGCTTCTCCTTAACCAGAAGTGTATGAGTTACTTATCTCGTGCCGTTACAGTATTTCTACTACAAGTTACTACAAAGATGAGTCGTTTTGAAGTGAAGACTTGAAGTCAAAGGCCTTAGAAGACTTCATCAGCATTGGACGATTCATGGAAGCTTTTGTTCTTATTCATTATGTACTTGTTAGGAAAAATATTGTAAGGAATTCTACACATCGTCCCATGGGGGAAGATTGTTGGAAATTCACTTTATGTGACGACATTTAAGAATTCTCATTAGTTATCATAGTCACTCACGCAAGGACTAGACTATGAAATGTTGTATAGTATGTAGCGTGAGTGACTATAAATACCCTTCCAAGGCTTACAAGGAGGGTTTGTTATTTGTGTTTTTCCCATTTTCATTTTATAAACTTTTTCTTTCTCTTTACACACACAACCCTCTCTCTAACTCATCTATGGCTGCCACCACTATATACCACCAAACTAGACCACCGTATCCATAAATAGCAAACATACACTTCTTCAACATCAGAGTCACTGTCTCGAAATCTTGAGTTTGAAATCAGGGCTTTTTAAGTTGCTCCATAAACTGTGAATCTTTCAGTATCTAACTTGTATATGGTATCAACTAGGCCTTCTTCATAATTGTACTTCCCATAAAGTTGAGCCAAGGTGTCATTTTTAATTGAATTGTTGTCCCTCTGACTATGATCATGCTCAGGCATTTTCTTAGTAAACTGTTGACAAATCTGGCATTTAGTTTAGCTTATGGAATGGTGACTTCATTCATGGATAGATCATTTAGGAGAATCTTTAGCCTTGTATACGTCTATTGGACCTTATCACCTTCCAATTCCTTGAAAGCATTAAACTGAAGTCTGAGTGCTTGAATCTTGGTATCCCCATTCTCTGATGGTACTTCATGACCTATTATTAAATCTGTCCACATTTGTTTGGTCGGGGAGCACTGAAGGATAGACTTCATAATATGTTTTTGAACACATGAGATTATGATACCTTTGAGTCATTATCTTCATTTGCCAATTTTCTATCAGTTGGTGTCCATTGCTTAAGAGGTTTCTTAAGTGGATTTTATTCTGTTGATATGACCGTCATGGGAACATATGGTCCGTTCTCTAGGATTTCTAGTAGAAATGGTTCAAGTCCATCAAGATACATACGGAATTGACTCTTGCAACTACAAAGTCTTCTTCTTCAAACACTGGTACATTTGTTACGTGTGAGCCACCTCTTGTGTCAAGTAATTGTGGAAGATCATCTTCATTAGGTGTGGAGGTAACTCGAGGTGATGGTGGGTTGACCGGTGGATTATTCCCAAATAACGGTGGTGGTGGTGGTGGGGTATTGTTGCTCATTTCATGCATGGTGGATCTTGATTTTCAAAACTACAAACAATGTTTATAAAATGTTTTAATGATCAAACACCGCTATGATACCAATTGAAAGTCCCTAATTCATGTCTGCAATGATAATCTAGCAGATTAACAACACATGAAATACTTTTCATACGTAAGACTTTATTATTGTATAACAAGTATTACAATGTGTTATGGATCACATAGTTTGAGTGAAAATGTGTGGTATACCCTTTGGAAAAGTAAACTTGATCGAAGTGACAAGTTTACTAGCAAACTTAAGAACATAGGCACAACTGTTTTTCAACAAGTTTGAAAGAGTTAATGCACTGATACTGACAAAGTAAACAACATTAACTCTAGGCTACAATCATTAAATATAGTAATACGAGGTTAACTTGATGGGTTGAGTTGATAGTGACTTAACAAGACTTGTAGGGTTAGACATCTGTCAAAGATGCTCTTCTATTCTTGGTAAGCTGCTACAACACATTAGGGAAACATAGCTGACATAGTTTCCCTTTTCTTCATATTCTCATACTTTAGGCTGCCTTAATTCAAAGCAATTATTTTTCCTGCTCAAATACTTCCCGCCAAAACGCTAAGAGATATCCAAAGGGTACAGAGTGTTAACAGGGTATTCTCACCCTTGTTAACACTCAACCACTGAGAGTCCCTGATACATCTTAGCTTTTATCCATCACAGCTAATGAGTATGTCTTCAAGTAATCTTCGACTTCCTTGATAATGTCTCTAACTTGGACTTCTCTATGGATGCTCACGGAGGTTAGGACCTTTGTGAGTCTTGCGATACTTGCCTGTCTCCTGGGCACATGCAAGTTTATGGTTCACAACGTATGTATGCTTAAATCTATGACTAATATGAAAACTAACAGACTTAGTTTCCCAACAATTCTATTTTTCAAACCCCATTTCTAATGGCGGCGAACTTTCGCAATTTAATCAATGAAAAATGCAACAAGAAATGCAATTCAACCAATTTTCTCAACAACAACCAAACCAAGCCAGCGCTTCTCAACCATAATCCGACCAACAATCCTTCCACCTAGTTGATAAAACTGAAGATGAAATCAAAGACGAGCCACTCCCTACCTGACATCAAAAAAACACATGGCACCCGTTTCAAGTCGAAGACGAAGAAAACAAAGACTGAACCACAAGTCAAAACGAAACGAGCTTGAAATTTGTGGATCCAAGAGGAAGAGTTGATTTTGATGGAAAGTTTTATTCAAATTTTAAGGGATCTAAAAACCATTATGATAAAGAATGATATGTTTTGGTATAAAATTCTCAAATGTGTACAATGCCGAAGCCACCTGACGTAACTACATTAAGCGTATAAAAACATGTTGACGAAAAAGTAGGCTTCAATGAATACAAATGTTCAAAAGTTTAATTAATCAATGGGGTAGGAGAAACACTTGTTTATAGTAGGGTAAACGATAAAGATTGGTCAACGACAACACATTTTCTTTGGTTTACAGTACTGACATCAAATGTGCCAAAAGATTTCTTGTGGTCGTTGGATGTTTTATAGATGTAACACCATTTTTGACACTTTTAACGGCAGGAGTCGAACAACACCACTATTCCTAACCAAAAATCGCTAGGTGTTAGCTGGGCGGTATGTAGGCCTAACGGTTAATCAGTTAAGCTCGGATTAATCGGATTGGATTTTTATATATAAATTTATAAAAATTTGATACTATATGCCTAATTTAACCGATATAGTCGATTGTTGTCTAATTTGACCGAGTTATGCTTGATTTGGCCGAATTTTATCCGTTACGGAGTTGGTCGATGTAGCTGAAGTTTGTCTGGTTTGACCAATGTATGCTCGATTTGGCCCATTTTTATCTGATTAATCGGTATGTTGACCAAATTTTGAACAAAACGATTAATAAGGACGATTAGTGAAAATCAAGATGGTTAATAAGCATCTAGCATAGAACTTAGACGAAGATTAATCTAACGCCTAAAAAGATTTTTACAACACTGCTCTTAAAACATGCATACAAAATCCATTGTACAATGTGCATAAAAAACAAGTTGATATGTCACCCGTTAAATGGGTTGCGACAGCGTTATATATGAAAACGGATCAAGGTTAACACGGCTAATTAGATAGTCTAGATTACATAAACATGTTATGTTCAAGTTTTATTATCTAGCCACCAATATATATTTTCATATGTTTAGTAGTATATTTTGATTTTTTAATTAGAAATCTAAGTTATATATCCACGAGTGTTTAAAACACTAACAATTGATCGATGTTACCCGTATATCACTCATAAGTACCATTCTAGTATTCTACAACCATTAAGTGACTTGGATTAGCTACTGAAGTGCTACAATTATTAAGCGACATGGATTAGATGTTGTAGTGCTTATCGTATTAATTAGCGAGTTCATGCTCATGTATTTTTAAACTATGTTGCAACGTTTTTACGTATTTAGAAAGGATCAGCCACTCCAACGATATATACGTAGTATGAGCTCGTGATCTAGTTATGTAACAATATAACCCATAAAGCCCACATGTAGGGTGGGCTATATATATCCCCTCCTAGCATGTTAGGAGGGGTTGGTTCTCATTTCATAATCAATCATACATCTGTCTCTCTTATCCTCTCATTTCTCTCTCTACTTTCTCTCTTTAAGATTTTCATCTCTCTCCCTCTCTTTAGATCATTCTAACACATAAACAATCCAAGGATTACGTAGACCTACAATTGGTATCAAGAGCCATGGGATGATTGGTTTGTTCTTGTGTTTGTTTTGATTGATTTTGGTTGGTTTTGATTTAATCAAGCTAAATCTTGAAATTTTTTGTGAAATTATGGTTTAAGTTTGTAAACAAATCAACTACATAGTGGTGGTAGTGATTTGGTTTACTTGTTTTTCACAAAAAATATTGGTTTGTGTGGTTAATTTTGAATACGGGTGTTAGAAAAGTCGATTGTTCATCGATTTTTAAGGTACAGGTTAATTTTTATTTTTGGCAGTATTCACTTTCGGAAGAGGGTCTTGTAATTATTCCGAAAGTTGAAACTTTCACAAGAGGGTTTATAGAAAACTCTGAAAGTCAGGCATCTTGCAATTATCCGAAAGTCATAAAAGTCTATTTATCCCGAAAGTATCAAATTTTTTAATCCGAAAGGTGAAATAGGCTTTATCCGACAGTTATAAATTGTTGCTTTGGAAATTATTGCGAAAG
The DNA here is from genome assembly GCA_025667525.1 of Glebionis coronaria. Classification (NCBI taxonomy): domain Eukaryota; kingdom Viridiplantae; phylum Streptophyta; class Magnoliopsida; order Asterales; family Asteraceae; genus Glebionis; species Glebionis coronaria. The sequence continues at coordinate 460,853,144 of CM046876.1, read as the reverse complement.
TTACTGTATAAATTTATCCGAAAGTTCAGTTGTGCAATTATTGCGAAAGTTATTTTTGCTTAATATTGCGAAAGTTATTTTTGCTTAATATTGCGAAAGGTATTTTTGGCTTAATATTGTGAAAGTTGCTCATTGCTTTTTCCAAAAGTTGTTACTTAGTTAATCCGAACGTTGATTTTGAGTTACTAACCAAAAGTCAACAAGAATTTATTGCGAAAGATCATCTGACATGTGCGAAAGTGATTTTTGTTTCAGAAAGTGACACTTTGTGTTTCCCCAAAGTTGAACGATTTCTATTGCGAAAGTTGTGTGATGCAGTTATTCCTGAAAGTATAACTAAATCACAAACTCGACACCACAACACAAACAAAACCCAACACAGACTCAAACTCAAACTGGCCCCAAAAACAAACTTGACAAAAGACTCGACTCAAGCTCTTTACTGGACTAAAACCTGACTACACTCGACTCAAACCAATACTCGACTCAACAAAAACCTTCACCGGACTCACCAATATAGTCTCACAATCGTAAAAATTGAGTCGACCACCATTCCATGAACCAACACTCAAAAACCTCCTTCCAACAAACCTGACTCGACAATCCCAACACCCACCGACTCACACATTCGAAGACAAACCCTCTCGACTTGAACAAGGATTGCCCTCTGAGATAATACACGTGACTGGTCTCCAAACTAACTCGATTAAAAGATTCAATTTGAATACAAACCCGACTCAATACCATTAAGATCTCTGACTCACAAGATAGTACATCATCATCGACCTTTGTTTGATAAAAACCAAATCCTAACTCATATCAAAGAAGAACACATTCGCACCTACCTGAGACCATCTCAATGATCTTGAAGATATCATTCTTCTTGAGAAACATGATTTCATGGTCCATCAGAAACATGATTTCGTGGGTTGAAGTGATATTTGATCAAAGTATTTAAAGTGGTATTTGATTATGATTTCGTGGGTTAGTTTGAGATTATGATTTGGTTTGAGCTTCGTGTGATTTAGTGTTGAGATTTAATTAGAGGTTGGTAGCTGAGGTTCCTAGAGAGGAGATAAGATAAAACAGGTGGAGGTTACAAAGTGGTTTTATTATTTGAGAAAGGCTGCAAGTTTGTAGGGAATTAATAGATTTATATATAATCACCACTTTTTAGTCGTTTCGGGTATACACACGTTTGGCCAAGCCACGTGTTGCTCAGAGCAATCTTTAGGTTTATGGCTGATACTATTTTAGTGGGATCAACGCAATTTTTTTATATAATCTTTTAATGGACCGTTTTTATAATGGGTTTGTTTCAATGAGTATTCTTTTTTGGGCCGTGTGATTTGAAAGGTGTTATACTCAAATTTTATCTCAAAATTTTTATTTTGAATAAACTTTGTGTATTAAGTGTGGATTTTTTGGTTATAATCGAGGCTTGACAGAGACACCGTGATGAGAAAGAGTTACATCTTACCAAAAACAAATTAGAGCTTTTTACGGATTTTTTGTTGGTTTGTAAAATCCTGAGAAATCAAGTTCTCGATTTCTCCTCGAATTGTCAAATCTCGTATTTGTCTTTCCACAACTAATACAATTATCTTTATCGAACTTCAATGGAATCGTTGACTTTGACGTTTCAAGAGGGAGAATTGCATCAAAGGCAAGACAAAGCTAGTGAAAGTGGCATAAAATCATTTCGACTACTTCAGTCTCATATAGTGACTCTTTCATGGCTTCAAGGAGGAAGTGAATTTGTGACACTCTTCGGTCAAGATAGTTACATATTTCTCGATTCAATATTCCTCACTTTGAACCAACTAGCAGAGCAACTCTACAATGAAGAATTCAATCACTCTGCAATGGCACTTGCATATAAGGCTCTCGTGACACAACTCATGCCTTTTCTCCAATTAAATATCGTCAACTCTGAAAGTTCAGTGATTTACCAGTCATTTCTTCGAGACACACATACTGAGCTTCAAGATTTCCCTGGTACATTATTGAAACTCATGACATCGGTCTCGTCTTCGATTTATGAAAGATCTCGACTTCAGCAAGCGTATGATAATGGAGTGCAAGAATCTACGATGCAAGAGGAAAATGGTCATACGATTGACGAATTGGAGGCTGCTAAAGATTGCAAGGGCATGGAATCAACAACAAAGCATGATATCAGCAGCTCGTCAGGGAATGCTACAGACATATCTTTTGATGACACCTTACCCGTTTATGACGAAGAACCTACAAACATGGTACAATGTAATATGGTATATGATGTATATGCTGATGAAATGCCGCATATTGAGCATTCCGAACCTAAATATGACAAACATGGGATGGAAAAGAGTGATAGCGATACCATTTATGATTCATCCGATGTGCGTCATAATGGGGGAGAAAGTGTTCAAAATGCTAACAATCATGATAATTGCCTTATGACTGCTTCATTAACTACTTTTGATTCCAAGGTTAAAGAGCTCGAAACGATCATAACTCAGCAATCAAAAGATCTTGAGGATGCCAAACTAGAATTTCTAAGAGAACTGGCAAGTTTGAAACATATTTTGAAAAACTTGAAAAGTCAAACGTTGTTCTTGAACGAAAATTGGATCAAAAAGTTCTAGATTCTAAAGCTGAAAAGGATAATCTTTTGAAACAAATTAAGTTGCTAGAATCTAAATTGGCATCCCAAGATAAATTGCTCAAAGAGAATGATAATTTAAAGGCTCAAGTTCAGGAAAAGGTTTTTGCAATAGCAGATCTGAAAAACGAGTTGAGGAAAACTAAAGGAACTAGTGTGGACACTAAGCTTGAAAAACCATCAATCTTGGGGAAACTACCTAAAAATCAATCCGTTAGACAACCGACTACATTTAGATCTGAGCGACCACAATCCTCGAGACCGCGGTTTGCCTCCCACGTTGATATGGTTAATAATTCTAAAACAGTCACTCCACCAACTAGGCCTAATGTGACTAAATCATCTTTTGCAAGACCAAATCACATGATTGCATGTAGCCTCCCTAGACATAGTCCAAAGAACACATTTCAAACTAGTTCAAATGACGTTCACCAAAAATTTGGTCTCGGGGAAGCTAAACAAAAGACACAAGTAAGATATAGGAATTTCAAACCTAGTCGAATGCCTTCTAGTTTACCCAACACTGCTAACCGTAACATGTCATATCCTAGGAGCATCAATCAATCATCTAGGAATTCTAGATCTTACTCGGACATTAAATATGTTACTTGTAAAATATGTAAGAAATGTGTCTTTAGAGCAAATCATGACTCTTGTGTCAAGAAATTCCTTAATGAGGTGAACTCCCGTGCTAGAGTTAAATCCTAGTGGTTAGCTAAAATCAAACCCATTGGTAAAGTTTGGCGCCCCACTGGTAGAACTTTCACTCTTGTAGGAAACGAGTGCCCTTTAACTAGGATTGTCTCCACTCCTACTAAGAATACTAGGGAGGAAACTGAAAAAGATGATACATGACTTAAGCCTGAGATTAAATTAGCCTATAAAAAGAAACCTTTGACAGCTAAGAAGAGTGAACCATCTATTAATGTTACCTTTGACACAAGTAAAGTCAACTGTGAACCCCCGCATGGTTCTAAGATAGATATCGCTAACCTATATAAAAGCATACAAACTCCAAATGAGAATGCATGTACCAAAGTCAAGGATCAACAAAAATAAACCGGTCCGATCTTTGTATACCGTTCAAGTAAGGACACTCTCAGAGAGCGGTTACTGAAAAAGCAGATATCAGAGAAACAAGTGTCTCAGGGGATTTTCAGTTAAGCTTACAATACATGGCTCATCGTTAAATATCAGACGATGACCCGATCTTCAAATAAAGAAAATTTTATCGCCGATGATAAACTTATCCTTACAAACGAGAAATTAAATTTTCTCGGACACGAGCTAAAATTAAAAACTATTCAGAGGTTTTAAGCTCGTGTATATGGCTCATCGTTAAATATCAGACGATGACCTGATCTTCAAATAAAGGAAAGTTTATCGCGGATGATAATCTTATCCTCACAAACGAGAAATTAAATTTTCTCGAACACGAGCTAAAATTAAAACTATTCAAAGGTTTTAAGCTCGTGTATATGGCTCATCGTTAAATATTAGACGATGGCCCGATCTTCAAAGAAAGGAAAGTTTATCTCTGATGATAAACTTATCCTGACAAACGAGAAATCAAATTTTCTCGAACACGAGCTTACATTAGAACTATTCAAAGGTTTTAAGCTCGTGTAAATGGCGTATAATTATATCTCAGATTATGCCCTGGACTTCAAAGAAGGAAAGTTTATCGCCGATGATACACTTATCCTCATAACGAGAAATTAATTTTTCTCGGGCATGAGAATTATATTAAAAACATTCAAAGTTTTTAAGCTCATGCACAATGACTTACAGTTAAATATCAGACTGTAACTCGGACTTCAATTTTAGGAAAGATTATCTTTAATGATAACTTATCCTCGTAACGAGAAATTAATTCTTCTCAGTCATGAGCTTATATTAAAACATTCCAAGTTTTAAGCTCAAAAAGGAAAGTGTATCTTTTAAATAAGAGAACTTTTCTTCATAACGAGAAATTCATCTTTCTCGGTCATGAGCTTTCCGTTAAAACATTCAAAAGTTTTCAAGCTCATGAAAATAACTTCTAAGTAAATATCAACTTAGGACTCGTTCTTCAGTTAAAAGGAAAGTTTATCGCTGATGGTAACTTATCCTTAACAACGGGAAGTTTACAACTTCTCGTACTTAAGCTCGTTTAGTAAGATATTCAGATTCTTAAGCTCAAGTAAAAAATTTCAAAAGGTTTTTCTAGATCTCTCAAAATTGTGTGTTCAAAATGTTTTTGATAAAAAGAGCATGTATTCTGGAATCGATAATATTAAGATCCTATAAATGTCGTTCAATAATGACACGGGGTTGTAAATAAAGTTTGAGCAGAAGTTTAAATAATTTAAAACATGCTCAAAATTGCTTGCTATTATTTCAGATAGTAACCCGCCTTTCATATTTAAGTCAAGCATTTCACCGAAAAGCTTTGACTTAACAACGAGAACTAATTTTCTCGGGCATGGTTTATCTTATAACCATGTAAGGGATTGAGTTTACGTAATAACACAATCTAACACGAATATATGTACGTGTTAGTGCATTTATTTGTTAAAACGAGAGAAATCTTGTTTTTATGAAGATATCATCTCCACAATCCGCAACAATTTACTATTGATATCTACATACTCGACGATGCGACTACTCAAACGGCGACTACAACTCGTTCGATAGAACACGGGTCAACAATTGAGGGGGAGAAATTGTTCAGCATACGTGACGAGGCGACCAACATTCGTGAACAAGAACCATGTGATTCTATTATATGATGTTCTCCATCATTCAGGTCCAACCTCGTAAATTATTAATCTTGTGAATACATTATCATATATGATCTTTGAACGTGATAAATACCTTACACTTGTGTTTAAAAGGTATTTAATTTACGTTTCAAGTACACCCTCATTATATTAAGGGGGAGCTTGTGAAAATCATGAAGATAATTGGATTTGCATTTTTCTTCCCAAATTTTCTTAAAGTTTCATTAAATCAATTGATATTAAAAACATCGAGTGGGTTAATATTTTTAATATGGGGGAGAAAATGTGATTTAGTATTGAGATCAATAATGATTTGACTTAATTTGCTAGCTCATCCCGACATGTGCGAAATGTTTTCTTCATTTCTTTCGCATTTAGATGCACATGTGTAGGGAGAGCAAATGGATTTCATGTTCAAAACATTCATGGTATAAAATGCTTTGATTTTATAATCACAAGTTCCTTGAATGATGTAAAACGCGCAAAAATAAGGTCATTACTTAATTTTATCTTTCAAGTATTTTTGAAACATTTAATGGCGTTAATTACCATTATGTTCAACGGTTTAAGTTGAAACCTATATTGAGCATTTTATTTTCATGTTTTGACGAGTAACGAAGACTATTAGTGATCACGATACCGACGATATTTTACATTTATTTATCGATAGTTTCGATATTTACTATTTTTTTATTCTTGTCGTTTAATTTTTATTTTATTTTATTTTAAAAGTATTTTTCGTAATTTACGTTAAAACCTTATGTGTCATTCGTTCATTCGAGACATTAACTATTTTTTTTTTATTTTTTTTTTATTTTTTTTTTATTTTTTTTATTTATTAGAATAAAAATGCCTTCCAAATGTCGATGTTTTAATTTTATATTGAACGTTTATTTTTCGTATTTTACGTGTCAGTTTTATATCGCGTAAATTTTAAAATATCGGTATTCGATAATACCCGCTTTTCAATTTGTGGAGCAAGATTAATAATAAATCTCACCCCACACAATATATCTCATCTATTTCCTTATGTCTTAGTGCATCTATTTTTTTTCTATTGCTATCTACAATTGTTACAAAATCATTTTTACTACATAAGACTTGCACCGCCCGTTTTTTTTTTCAATTCTTGATGCGTCATCTATTTTTTTTACTAGACTTTGGTAAGCGTTTGACAAGTGGGCTTGTTCACATATTTTGTATGTAAAAAATGGACACGTTTACTTCCCATATATATCACACATTATATAAAAAAAAAATATATAAAGGAGATCAAATTTATAGCCAATACCTCATTCGCATCACATAAAATTTGGCAGCCCCTTTTCGTTTGTTTTGGACGTCTAGTGAGGTCTCTAATCGGTGGATTGCTTTACGAATCTCGATATTCTCGTTTCTTTATTTTCGTTACAATTATCATCACTATTTTTGCGTTGCTTCAAGGTGAAGGTGAGTCTATAGCCTCGTTTGTGCAATTATATGATTTTAAAACCCGCGAGGGGGAATACATGTTTTTATAAACTTAGAACACAAGATTTTTATGGTATGCTTGTCCCTCTATGAATGGACCCGTGGTTGCCTTAAATTGCATTAAGTGATTGCCTTTGTTAAATCCTCAATTGTGGACCGTTAATTAACCTATGATGGGTTAACCGCTTGTACAAATAATAGATCTATGGGTGAAGCCGCCCGATTCAGTTTGTGGATATGTATTCATAGAAGCTTACGCCTGAACATACACTGTTTGAATATTTTGTATTGAGAAGTCAGGTATACGGCAATGTACCAATAATCTGGAGGTAACGACAATTAATAAATCTCTCGTCTTATTAGACTGATATTGGAGTGTCTAAGGGATCGGTTCCATGAGCTTAATGCAATTGTTGCTATATACAATTATTATTGTTGATGCAAATTATTCGATGCTTTGTTGCCTTCAAGTATGCCACCAAATTATAACTTTTGCTTGTGTTCAAAATGATTACATAAACCTATAGATTTCACTCAGCATTTTTGTTGATGATTTTACTCACATGTATTTCAGGTAATCAAGGAGTGTGAAGCTTGGAGGTCACGGGAATGAAGTTGTGCACTGCTTTTGTTGTTCAAACTCTTTGAATATTTATCGTTCCTTTCCTTAAAATAATATAAATCTTTTGTTTTAGTTGTACTTTGGTTACGATGTCTTGGGACTACGCTACTCTGACAAATGTTTTAGGAACGGTAAATTTGAAACGTCTCTTTTCGAGTCGTCCTTTATAAATTATGTGTTATTGTATCATTGTTTAGCACCCAAAGATATATTCCGCTGCGTGTAAATTTGGGGGTGTTAAAGATTGGTATCAGAGCCATGAGTTATAGAGAACTAGGTCATTTTTTTTGAAAACCCTAAACTATAACCGTTAGTTTTTATTTTTCAAAGAGTCGGTGCACATGACTTCGCGTGACTTCAGGTTCAAGCTACTCCTAGGATTACAAATTTAGTATGCATTATTATGTATCCCTTATTGCCAAGTATTTATTAATAAATACTATAATCCCTGATCGATATATATTAATATCGTTAAACTTTTCGATAAAAGTTTATCATTTACTAATGATTTATTTTAATAAATTTATGAAATTTTCATGTATTTAATTTGAAGGATTTTATATATTTATTTAAAATTTAGAAATTATTATATTTCATTTTTTTATGACCTTATATTTATTTTACAAATTTACCGCCGCACTATTACGTCTTCGAGGAGGAAGTAGGTTCCACTGCTGCAAGTGAGTCACAGTCAACTAAGGCATGTGGATCCCCACGTGATTAGTGTCAATTATTTTACGTCATTGTACTTTATTTATCTTTAAGACCATTCCTTTTTTATCTATGACGATGGATTCCTTTGATTCTTTTAATGTTTGTGATTTCTTGTATTAATAATGTGTATGCATTTGATGATTGAATTTTGTACATGATATGACTATACCATGATTACAATTAACTCATTCATTTTATCTTTTCTCTTTGTGATGTGACAGAATCATGCCACCTAGGAGAATGACAAATGATGCCATTGCAAGGCTAGTTGCTGAAGAGGTAGCGAAAGCATTAGCTGCGGATAGAGCTGCACGTGTTAACACTGAAGGAGCAGGTGGCTCTGGAGGTGCAGGAGTTGGAGGTATAGGTGCTGGAGGCGTAGCTGGAACAAGTGAACCAGAATTAGTTGGAGGAGCAGGTGTAGCTGAGAATCCTGCAGGTGAGATTGCTCAGGTTGCTGCTGCAGTAAAAAGTGTACTTTTTCTAGATACATGAAATGTGGACCCACTACATTTCAAGGAACTGGAGGAGCACTAGAACTGTTCAGATGGATTGAGAAGACAGAAACAACCTTTGAAATTAGTGATTGCTCAGAAAGGAACAAGGTTAAGTTCGCAGTGGCTACTTTTAAGGATCGAGCTTTAAGCTGGTGGAAGACTCAAGTTGCTACCGTTGGATTGGAGGTTGCAAATAGGAAACCTTGGGATGAAATCAAAAGGTTGATGAAAGAAGAGTTTTGTCCAGACGAAGAGTTATCTGCTTTGGAGGATGAGTTGAGGCACCTTAAGCTGAGGGATAACAACATTGCTGTTTACACTAGTCGATTCAATGACTTGGTTTTGTTGTGTCCAGATGCTTTTGCTACTGAAAAGAAAAAGATGGACCAATATATCAAAGGGTTTCCTGGGTACATTAAAGGTGAGACGACTTCATCTCGACCTAAGAACTATGTGGAAGTTGTAAGGATGGCTCATACACTTATGGGACAGAAAGTTCAAGATTGGGCTGAGAAAGTTGCTAAGGGTAATAATAGGAAATGGGAGAATTCACAGAGTGGTAATCAGGGTTATAACCGCCATAAGCAGTACAATCCGAGGAGAAATGATGGGGCTAGAGCTGCAACTAATAAAAATAATAATGCTGGCCATGGGTGACCGGCCCAGAAATGTAAGAGTTGTGGTGTTTGTCACTTTGGTAATTGTCCACCAAGGTGCACTAATTGTGGAAAGGTTGGACATGTTGTGGAGAAATGCATGACAAGGGCACCTGCCACTGGAGCAAATGCTATTCCGATCAGGACTTGCTTTGAATGTGGAGAACGTGATCATATTCGCCCTAAATGTCTAAAGTTGAAGAACAAGAAATCAGGTGAAGCTGCTGGAGCAGTTTATCTTGTTAAGGATGCTGATCAAGCACGAGGTCCAAATGTGGTGACGGGTACGTTCTTACTCAAACATCATTATGCTAGTGTGTTGTTTGACTCAAGATCTGATAGGAGCTTTATAAGCACTTCCTTTAGTCGTTTAATAGATATTGAGCCAACAAACCTAAATGCTAGTTATGAGGTCGAGTTAGCTGATGGACAATTAGTTAGTACTACCACTATATTTAAGAAGTGTCCTTTGAAATTAGCAAATCATTTGTTTGAAATTGATTTGATGCCAATAGAGTTGGGTTCATTTGACGTGATTGTTGGTATGGATTGGTTGGTTGCACATGATGCAGTGATTGTATGTGGAGAGAAAGTTGTTCACATACCGGTTAAGAACAAGGTGTTAGTAGTTGAAGGTGATGTCGGTAGATCTCGTCTGATGGTGATATCTTGTATAAAGGCGAGGAAATATGTGGAAAGAGGTTGTCACCTGTTCTTGGCTCAAGTAGTGGAGAAAGAACTACAGGTACGACGTGTGGAAGATGTTCCAGTTATTCGTGATTTTCCTGAAGTATTTCCCGATGACTTGCCAGGGCTTCCGCCTCAGCGAGAAGTCGAATTCAAGATTGATCTAGTGTCAGGAGCTAAACCGGTGGCGCGTGCACCATATCGTTTGGCACCGTCTGAAATGAAGGAGTTGGCAGATCAGTTGAAGGAGTTAATGGATAAGGGGTTCATTAGACCAAGTTCGTCACCTTGGGGAGCTCCAGTATTGTTCGTGAAGAAGAAGGACGGATCGTTCAGAATGTGCATAGACTACCGAGAGTTGAACAAGTTAACTATTAAGAATCGTTATCCACTTCCTAGGATTGATGATTTGTTTGATCAACTTCAGGGTTCGTGTGTGTACTCGAAGATAGACTTGAGGTCGGGCTATCACCAACTTCGTGTTAGAGAAGAGGACATACCTATTACAGCTTTTCGGACGCGTTATGGACACTTTGAATTTCAAGTGATGCCGTTTGGGTTAACTAATGCACCTGCGGTATTCATGGACTTAATGAATCGTGTGTGTAAACCATATCTCGACAAGTTTGTGATTGTATTTATCAATGATATCCTGATTTATTCCAAGAGTCGGGAGGAGCATGAAGGTCATCTGAAGATTATTTTGGAGTTGTTGAAGAAGGAGAAGTTGTATGCAAAATTCTCCAAGTGTGATTTTTGGTTGGATTCTGTCCAATTCCTTGGACACGTGATCAATAGTAGCGGAGTTCATGTTGATCCTTCCAAAATTCAAGCTATTAAAGATTGGGCTACGCCTAAAACCCCGACTGAAGTTAGACAATTCTTAGGACTAGCTGGATACTACCGGCGATTCATAGAAGGTTTTTCTTTAATTTCTAAACCTCTTACTAAACTTACACAAAAAAACAAGAAGTATGAGTGGGGTTCAGAAGAAGAAGAAGCATTTCAAACTTTGAAACAGAAGCTGTAATCTGCACCAATTTTGGCTTTGCCCGAGGGAACTGAAGACTTTGTGGTATATTGTGATGCATCACATAGGGGTTTTGGTGTTGTGTTGATGCAAAGGGAGAAAGTGATCGCATATGCATCTCGTCAGTTGAGGAAGCATGAAGAGAATTATACTACCCATGATTTGGAATTAGGAGCTGTTGTGTTTGCTCTTAGACTTTGGAGACATTATCTCTACGGTACAAGGAGTGTGGTATATACCGATCACAAAAGTCTGCAGCATATTTTAGATCAGAAGGAGCTCAATATGAGGCAGAGAAGATGGGTAGAATTGTTGAGTGATTACGACATTCAAATTTTCTATCATCCTAGAAAGGCGAATGTAGTTGCCGATGCTCTTAGTAGGAAGGAAATAGAAATTACCAAGAGGATTAGAGCTTTAGCCATGACAACTTATTCGGATTTATCTAACCGAATACTTAAAGCTCAAACAAAGGCGATGAAGGAAGAAAATGTAAGAGATGAAGACTTGGGTAGAAGGATGACACCCATATTCGAGATTCGTGATGACGAAATTCGGTGTTTTGAGAATCGTGTATGGTTACCGGTGTATGGAGGACTGAGAGATTTAATTATGCACGAATCCCGTAAGTCTAAATATTCGATTCACCCTGGCTCGGATAAAATGTACCAAGACTTGAAGAAATGCTACTGGTGGCCGAATATGAAGGCTAACATTGCAACTTATGTTAGTAAATGCTTGACGTGTGCTAAGGTGAAGTTTGAGCACAAGAGACCTTCGGGTTGACTACAACAACCTGAAATTCCGGAATGGAAATGGGAAAAGATCACTATGGACTTTGTTTCGGGACTTCCGAGAACTTCTAGTGGTTATGATACGATTTGGGTGATTGTTGATCGGTTGACTAAGTCGGCTCATTTCTTGCCGATAAAGAAAACTGATGATTTAAACAAACTTACTCGGTTGTATTTGAAAGAAGTTGTTTGTAGACATGGAGTTCCCTTGTCAATTATTTCTGATCGAGACAGTCGGTTCACATCTGAGTTTTGGAAATCGCTTCAGCGAGCTTTGGGGACTCAGTTGGACATGAGCACTGTGTATCATCCGGAAACGGACGGACAAAGTGAAAGGACTATTCAGACTTTAGAGGATATGCTACGAGCATGTGTAATAGACTTTGGAGGTAGTTGGGATCGACACTTACCTTTGGTGGAGTTCTCATATAACAACAGTTATCACGCAAGTATCAAGGCGGCACCATTTGAAGCACTTTACGGGCGAAAGTGTAGATCACCAGTTGGATGGTGTGAGGTTGGTGAAAGTCAATTGACGGGTCCTGAATTGATTAGAGAAACGACTGAGAAGATCGTGCAAATCAAGAATCGTTTATTGATTGCCCGTAGTAGACAGAAGAGCTATGCGGATAAGAGACGAAAACAATTGGAGTTTGATATTGGCGATATGGTTATGTTGAAAGTATCACCTTGGAAAGGAGTAATTCGATTTGGAAAGCGAGGAAAGCTTAGTCCACGCTATATTGGTCCATTCAAGATTATTGATCGAGTTGGTCCTGTGGCGTATAAGTTGGAATTGCCGGACAAGTTAAGTGCTATTCACAACACTTTTCACGTTTCCAATCTTAAAAGGTGTTTGGCGGACGAGAAATTGATAATTCCACTTGAAGAAATTCACCTGGATGACAAGTTGCATTTCATTGAGGAACCGATGGAGATTATGGATCGAGAGGTGAAACGGCTTAAGCAAAGTCGGATCCCGATAGTAAAAGTGCGATGGAATTCCCGACGTGGACCTGAATACACTTGGGAGAGAGAGGACTACTTCAAGATCAAGTATCCACATTTATTCTTAGATGGACCTAAGGAGAAGTAAGCCCCGGGACGGTGTTCTCTTAAGGTGGTGAGGATGTAAAACGCGCAAAAATAAGGTCATTACTTAATTTTATCTTTCAAGTATTTTTGAAACATTTAATGGCGTTAATTACCATTATGTTCAACGGTTTAAGTTGAAACCTATATTGAGCATTTTATTTTCATGTTTTGACGAGTAACGAAGACTATTAGTGATCACGATACCGACGGATGCCCAATATTTTACATTTATTTATCAATAGTTTCGATATTTGCTATTTTTTTATTCTTGTCGTTTAATTTTTATTTTATTTTATTTTAAAAGTATTTTTCGTAATTTACGTTAAAACCTTATGTGTCATTCGTTCATTCGAGACATTAACTATTTTTTTTTATTTTTTTTATTTTTATTCATTTATTAGAATAAAAATGCCTTCCAAATGTCGATGTTTTAATTTTATATTGAACGTTTATTTTTCGTATTTTACGTGTCAGTTTTATATCGCGTAAATTTTAAAATATCGGTATTCGATAATACCCGCTTTTCAATTTGTGGAGCAAGATTAATAATAAATCTCACCCCACACAACATATCTCATCTATTTCCATATGTCTTGGTGCGTCTATTTTTTTCTATTGCTATCTACAATTGTTACAATTGTTACAAAATCATTTTTACTACATAAGACTCGCACCGCCGGTTTTTTTTTTTTTCAATTCTTGATGCGTCATCTATTTTTTTACTAGACTTTGGTAAGCGTTTGACAAGTGGGCTTGTTCACATATTTTGTATGTCAAAAGTGGACACGTTTACTTCCCATATATATCACACATTATATAAAAAATATATATATATATAAAGGAGATCAAATTTATAGCCAATACCTCATTCGCATCACATAAAATTTGGCAGCCCCTTTTCGTTTGTTTTGGACGTCTAGTGAGGTCTCTAATCGGTGGATTGCTTTACGAATCTCGATATTCTCGTTGCTTTATTTTCGTTACAATTATCATCACTATTTTTGCGTTGCTTCAAGGTGAAGGTGAGTCTATAGCCTCGTTTGTGCAATTATATGATTTTAAAACCCGTGAGGGGGAATACATGTTTTTATAAACTTAGAACACAAGATTTTTATGGTATGCTTGTCCCTCTATGAATGGACCCGTGGTTGCCTTAAATTGCATTAAGTGATTGCCTTTGTTAAATCCTCAATTGTGGACCGTTAATTAACTTATAATGGGTTAACCGCTTGTACAAATAATAGATCTATGGGTGAACCCGCCCGATTCAGTTTGTGGATATGTATTCATAGAAGCTTACGCCTGAACATACACTGTTTGAATATTTTGTATTGAGAAGTCAGGTATACGACAATGTACCAATAATCTGGAGGTAACGACAATTAATAAATCTCTCGTCTTATTAGACTGATATGGGAGTGTCTAAGGGATTGGTTCCATGAGCTTAATGTAATTGTTGCTATATACAATTATTATTGTTGATGCAAATTATTCGATGCTTTGTTGCCTTCAAGTATACCACCAAATTATAACTTTTGCTTGTGTTCAAAATGATTACATAAACCTATAGATTTCACTCAACATTTTTGTTGATGATTTTACTCACATGTATTTCAGGTAATCAAGGAGTGTGAAGCTTGGAGGTCACGGGAATGAAGTTGTGCACTGCTTTTGTTGTTCAAACTCTTTGAATATTTATCGTTCCTTTCCTTAAAATAATATAAATCTTTTGTTTTAGTTGTACTTTGGTTACGATGTCTTGGGACTACGCTACTCTGACAAATGTTTTAGGAACGGTAAATTTGAAATGTCTCTTTTCGAGTCGTCCTTTATAAATTATGTGTTATTGTATCATTGTTTAGCACCCAAAGATATATTCCGCTGCGTGTAAATTTGGGGGTGTTAAAAATTATTTTCAAAAAAGTTTTCATGGTGACAATATACTTACCTCAGCCCATTTGTTTCACGACGATGAAGATTGTGGTAACATAAGGACGGTAGGATTGGTTAAGTCCAATGATTCTTCTAAAACTGGAGGAATCTTCCCAATGACATTCCATAGCTAGAAATTAGTAGTCCTTAGGAAAGATGGAGAAAGTTTGTGAATGTAGCTAAATGCCGACCAAGTACTTAAGTTAGCACTGGAACAATCACAACAAGGTGCAAGTTATGACGTATTGGTAAGCATTGAAGGGGTTGAAGAATGAAAAAGAATTGTAAAGATAAAGGGTGTAAATAAAGTAGCCCTCCTTACAACTTAGGCAGAAACCGGGTCAACACATATGCTATTGATATCATTTTTAATGATGCTGATATTGAAGATAAGACATCATGGACCCACTGATGCAATGCACAACCCATCCCAGCTAACTGAGATATCTCTCAAAATATATTTTTTTAATCACTCGGAGACAACACATTATCTATTGATTTATTCACTCCGAATAAATTGGTATTGAAATGATGGTACTCCTCTCCAGCCTCCGATTACTAAAATCCAAAATGCAAGATCGAGTCTAGAGCCATTTGAGATCATCAAATATCTCATTAGGACACACTTTCATAATTCCTTACTTCTTCAAACACTGTGAAAAGTAAGAAAGATCTTAAGAATCCTACGCAAAATTTTCATGATCTTGCTTGAACATCCGAGTAATATGAAAGTATTTACAATGAAGATGAAATCCTTCTTGAGCGAATATCAAAAAGCTCATGGTAGGTGACTGGTGCGATTCTTTATGAATCAAGCTTGTGATAACTGGAAAGCAACAGTAGTTTAATTCTTAACTGAACTTAAACACGTTCCAGGCCTCTACGTAATATCTTAGTGATCTTGCAGAACACTCAGAGTGACACTCTATAGTGTTCACGGTGATGAGTGGAAATCCTTCTAGTGTTAACATCAAACAACACTTGGTAGGTAACTTGCAAGATTCTATATGAATCAAGCTCGTGACAACTGGAAAGCAACGATGGTGCGATTCTTTAATGAATCAAACTTGTTTTAGGAATCAGATTTGACGGCTTCAAATCATGCGGATAATATTATCCAAATGATTCACTCTTTATCTCCGCAGTCAGCTTTGGACGGTTAAATAAAGAGGACGGGTTTACCAACGAAATCTTGTAAAGGAGGTTCTTAATTGAAACTACCTGTCACAAGTACGATATTTAATATCGTCCAACGGTCTTCACCGACCGGAGGTAAAATGCTACCTAATTAGGTTGAAATGTTCAAAGCCATTTCATTTGTGTCTATGTTTTGTTGCTAATTGTCTTATGCAGCGTAAAAAGAAGGTGGCATTATGATATCCGAGAATAAGTCATCCACGCATGCTTATACTTTCTGCACTTAATACTTCAACAAATTCAAGAAAGCCTAAAAGTCAAGTCTTCCGCTGTATCAAACTCTGAAGCTTTCAAGAGTCAAGGCAAGGAAACATGCTTAAGACTGAAGTCAAATATCTCATCAGCATATTCACAAGAACAAGATCGAAGACTCAAGCATAGTATGCTAGGTTTAAGATTTTGTAAAATGGTGTGACCCTCTTAGGGGGAGATTCTTGGAAATACATTTTTCCAAAGAATGTCTCGGTCACATCATTATTAGCATAGCTAGCTAAAGATCACGAGTTATAGACTATTTAAGACTTTATAACTTGGAGTGACCTCCGTTAGGGGGAGATTGTTGGAAATATGTTTTTACGTATTTAGAAAGGATCGGTCACTCCAACGATATATACGTAGTATGGGCTGGTGATCTAGTTATGTAGCAATATAACCCATAAAGACCACAGGTAGGGTGGGCTATATATACCCCCTCCTAGCATGTTAGGAGGGGTTGGTTCTCATTTCATAATCAATCATACATATTTCTCTCTAATCCTCTCCTTTCTCTCTCTACTTTCTCTCTCTTAGATCTTCATCTCTCTCCCTCTCTTTAGATCATTCTAACACATAAACAATCCAAGGATTACGTAGACCTACAAACTATCATGTAGAAACTAGAATGGGTTTGGATAGTTTTCTTGATTAAAATTATGTTCGTCATTAAAAATGACTATTACTTGAATATGTTGGGCTAATAAAACGTTTAACTATGGCCCAGTCTAGATTTGTTTAAATTAGACTAAGTGTTACTGATTGCTGAGAGGACCAGCGACAGAGACCAGACCAGTGGAAGGCAAAGCCTCAGCTGGCACACCAGTAACATTCAAGTCAAAGACAACATCAGAGAAGTCGAAGACAATCTGAAGTCATACTCACCAGCGATTATGGATAGCTGGGATGTAGAAGGAATGTGCTGGTTTTCAAGGATCTCTGAGTTGAAAATACTCAGAGATCACTTAAGAACCCTAGAAGTCTGATACAATCAAAGCTTGTCCAATCCTTTATAGTTTAGGCGGGAGAATCTACTAAGTGTTTTGAGCGGGACAAAACAAGAGATTCAAGATAAAGCCTAGTACGACCTAGGGGGACAAAAGGTGAACAGTTGGCAGAATTGTTCGCCTAAAGTTGTTTAAAGGTATGTCTCGATTTAGATATGCATTTAATACGTTGTACTCTTCCATTCAGAAGATGACACGTATCAACTACTCCCACTAAGGAAGCAACCTCGTACCACTATAAATAGGAGTGAGAAAGAAGAGTTAAGGCAACCCTTGTGCTTGGATAAATTATCTAAGTTCTTTCTCACTTTGGAACCACTGAGCCCTCCGCTGTCTACCAGCGTCTCATTCGTTCCCTTGTAAAGTTGAGTCTCGAATCAAGTTTACTTGTTCTAGGGTTCATTTCTTATTGTCATTCAACGGGTGTATTCATAGAACTTTGTAATACTTTGTTTATAACAGTTAATAAAGCATTACGCGTTTGAAAATATTTCGTTGTGTTTTTGTGTTTATACGAGTTATAGTTTCAACAATTGTCATATTAAGGGACTTTCAATTGGTATCAGAGCGGTTTGATTTATAAAACATTTAATAAACCGTTCTTGTTTTTAAAATCAAGATCCTAATATGACTGATACTATACCTCCTATACCGACACCCTTTGGTCAAACCAGTCAAGGTACCACTTCGACCACCGCACCTGCCACCACATCTACTACCATGCCTACACTGGTTGTAAGTACTGGTAATAAAGATGATGACCTTCCCCAACTACTTGATGTTCGTGGGGGGGTCACATGTGTCTAATGTCCCTGCGTTTGATGAAGAAGATTTTTCAAGTTGGAAAAGTGAATTTCTTATATACTTAGATGGCTTAGAACCCTTCTTGATAGAAATCCTAGAAAATGGTCCCTATGTACCACTGGCCGTTTCCTCTACCCCTGAGAGACCCATCAAGAAGCTGTTGGGAATAAAATGTAGCCAATACACTTGGATGCTGACAAGAGTAATCAGGACGTTGATAAGAAGAAAACAAGCATTGATAGAACAAGCGTTGACAGGAAGATGTCAAGCGTTGATAGGATGAAGTCAAGCACTGATAGAAAACTTAGTCTAAACGTATTATGTTTCTAGTAAGATATGATCAACAATGTATTTTCTATGTTTATCTTTACCTAAAATAACTGATACGTAGACTCTTGTACAAGGCTTCTTATGTCTATAAAAGAAGACCTTTAGGTTTTGTTTCAACATAAGTTTTTCATACGTTTAACACTTTTATTTGTACGCAAGTTTGTTCTAATCAATCAAGTGAAAGTTTGGTTTACATTGTTTTGTGTGTTCTTGTTTGAGTATTAATTCCGCATAATACTTAAATTGTTTTATACACAACAAAGTTTCTCTGCGTGTTTAACGTGATTTAATCTCGTTTACACAAGCTAAATCGATCTAAGTTTGGGATCAAAAAGTGGTATCAAAGCTTGTTGAGAAACTTTGATCTAAAGAACACAAGAATCCTAAATCGCCAAAAACCCTAATTTTCACAAAACCCTAAAAACAACATGTCTACCCCAGAAGTAAACTCCTCCTCCTCCTCAACCCCCAACATCAAGATTCCCATGCTAGACCCAAACAATTTTGAGTTGTGGAAGTTTAACTTTGAACAGTATCTACAAATCCATGACTACACCCTGTGGGAAATTATTGAATATGGAAACACATTCAATAAAGCTCAAAAGATTGCAGCTGCCATCTTACAAAGAACAAATGTTCAAGGCTCTACTGAAGAGGATCGAAAAGAAAAACCTGAAGATGGTAGAGCTGTCTCAACTGAGGACATAGCAAAGAGAAAGAGTGACATGAAAACCCTTAGCATTCTGAAACTCTCTTTGGGACAAGAAAATCAGCACAAATATAGAAGCTATGAGTCTGCAAAAGATCTTTGGGCAACCCTTGAAGTTGCTTATGGTGGTAATGTTGATACTGTACAAGAGAAAAAGAAGCAACTCTTGCATGAGTATGTTGTTTTTAAAGCTCAACCCAGTGAAAAGCTAAGTAGTGTGAGAAGCAGACATCTTGACATTACAAGCAAGCTTTCCTTCATGGGAACAGTGCTTGGTGATGTTGATATTATCGCCACTTTTCTTAAATGTCTTTGTGATGCATGGAAGATTGAAGCAAGATCTATAATTGCTAATAACACTCACAAAAGTTCTACTTTTGATGATGTTTACAATAAACTGAGGCTGGTGGAGAATAAAACTCTTTTGGATCATGGAAGCAAGTCTACCAATGGAAACATGGCCTTTGATAGGTGTGAAAACACCCATCCTTTTACCACTTAATTCTGGCTAAAACAAGACCAAAACACGTATTTAATATCATTTGTTTGGAATTATGCGTGGTTTTTGTGTTTATTGTGTTTTCAGAGGCAACCGGATGAATATTGAAGAAAACATGGGATTGCACGGGTTTTATCGAGAAAAAGACTCAAGACGAAGTCTATTGTCAAGAGATGCAGAAGATTTGAAGTCATTGTGCCTATTTGAAGATTTATCGAAGAATAGAGCCAAAGATGGAAGATTCCTATATGTCGAAGAATTCGAGTCTATAAAACAATAGATTATAAGACGAGTTGGAATAATTCACCGACACTTCTCAAATCCAAAGTGGAAACGTTTATTTGAAGAAGCGTGAAGACTTAAGAAGAAAGAAGAAAAAGAAGCCCAAATCAAAGCCCAATCAAAAGCCCATAACCACAACACACGCCTATATAAAGGCCCTTACTTCACAAATTTCACACACTTAGCTTAGCTTAGTTTTCATTCTCTCTAATTTTAGAGAGAGAAAGTCTTAAACTTTCTCTCACTAGATTTCATCTTTTTCCATTCAAGATCAAAACTTTGTATTACTTTTTCATTAATCAAGTTTAAGTTTTTATCTTTTAATCTTTAATCTCATCCTTCCTTTCTTTTACTTTTATGGATTTTGGTACAAATCTCGTATGATCCGTGTTGTTCATCAATGATTTGTGCTTAAAAAGTTGATTTCTTTTTATGTTTCCTTAAGTTTTCACGCTAATAAGCTTTAAGATCCTTGTTCTTATTGGCTTATTTGTTGATTTAGCTTATTTTACTTTTTAAAGTTTTTATGAAAAGTTCATCTTTTTATTGATTTAATTTGAAAGTTGTTTATTTTGAGTTTAGAAAAGTTGTTTTTAGTGCTCATTTGATCAGTATTTTATTGGATTCGAGTTAGTTTTGGGAGTTAGCTTATTCCATAAGCTTATTCCCTAGCTTAAAGTTTCGGATTAAGCACCATTTTCGGAAAGGGCAAAGCCCTTTTCCGACCGAGTATTCCGACCGTACACATCCCCTCTTTCCGATCGAACGATCGGAAAAGGGTTTCGGTTTTCCGATCTGCCTCATTTTCCGAGTTTCCGATTGAGCATCTTAACATTCCGACAGTAGCACCTTGATATTCCGATTGGAAGTTTCTGCATGTATTCCGATTTGAGCAAGTTTCATATTCCGATTACTGTTGGTTATTGATATTCCGATTGGCTTGATTCACAGTATTCCGATTGGGGTCCTTTCCCACATTCCGACCATAGCTTGCCACATTCCGATCGTTCGATCAGAATAACATTCCGATTACACCCTTTTTATGGTTATTCCGATTTGAAGTGTTTTGCTATATTACGATCTTACTTTCTTTTAGTATTTTTCATCTAAGTTCTTATTTTTCACAAAGTTTTCCAAGTGTTAGTTTTTATTGAATGTCCATTTATTTTTCTAATATAATCTTTAAAGTTTTCAAACATTTAATTTTAAATTCGTCTTTTCACTTTAATCATTTAAGTCTTTAATTTTACTCTTCGACACTTAATTTCTTGTCATTAGTTAAAATAGATAAACAAACCAACCACTTTTTAATAACCAAGAACAAATCATTCCACTTAAAGCCGAGATCAATTCGAGAGGATTCCGAGAATCGAACTTTTCAACATACAAAATCTCATGTATCAAATGGCGCCGCTGTCGGCTCTTCTCGTTAAGATCAAAAGTTTTTTGTGAGAACTTGGATTTTGGGATCCGTTCCCCGTGAACGTTACTTTTTCACGAAAATTTTCAAAAATCCTAAAAAATATAAAATTTTCAAAAATACAAAAAAAAAAAAAAAATTAAATTAAAAAACATAAAAACCAAAAATATTTTTGCTTTGTTTTTCTTTGTTCGTTCTTTTGCAGGTGTATGCGCACTCGATCCACGTCATATCAAGAGCCCGAGCCTCTCGATCACTTAGACATGGCCGGTGTACCACCTCAAAACAATAATAACAACAACAACCCGCCTTTCAACAACATGAACAATAACAACAACAATGAGCCCCTTCCGGATAATCGCCCGATGATTGAACTGCTGCAAGCTCATGTCGATGGCAACACAGATCCAATTGTCATACCTCCAATTGCCGCCAACAACTTTGAGCTAAAATCAGGCTTTATCCAGATGGTCTCCGCTCAACCATTCTTGGGACGTACCATTGATGATCCACACGACCACATAAAGAGATTTTTGCAACTCACTAACACGGTCAAGTTCAATGGTGTTCCACAAGAGGTTATCAGGTTACAACTTTTTCCCTTTTCTTTAGAGGGACAAGCCCGGCATTGGCTTGCTAAGGAACCGCCACAGAGTATTCTCTCGTGGACGGATTTGGAAACAAAGTTTATCAATTACTTTTTCCCACCCTCTCGTACTACCGCTTTGCGGAATGAGATCATAAATTTTGAGCAAAAGTACGATGAGTAGTTTAGTGAATCTTGGGATCGTTTTAAAGATCTTTTAAGAAAATGCCCACAACATGGTTTTACCAAAGTACATCAAATTAATACTTTTTACAATGGTTTAAGCATGAGTGACCAAGATTCACTGAACAGTGCCTCGGGGGGTAATCTATTGGCTAAGACTTCCAATGCTGCTTGGGACATCATTGAGAATAAATCTCGTGTACAAACCAAGAGTGTTCGGACCAATGTCGCTAGTGCTAGCACTAGTGACAGCGACAAGCGATTGGACAAAATCACTACGCTTCTTGAATCGCTTGTCACCCACACCGTCAGCAACAACAACAGCAACAACGCCAAAAACGCTCAAGTGAACGCTGTCAGCCAACCTTGTGAGATATGCGGTGGTCCTCACTCTTACAAAACTTGTACCGCCACCCAAGACTACCCTGCTGAGAATGTGAATGCGGCATATGGCACCTATCCTCAACCTGCTTATCAAGCTAGACCTCAAGGTGACCGTAACTTGCTTAGCTACCGCAGCAACAACTATCTTTCACCACCTGGTTTCCCTCCTGCCAACCCAAACCAACAACAAAACCTTAATTGCCCTCCTCAACAACAACAACAACCTCGACAACCATACATCCCACCTCACAAGCAGCAACAACCACCTCAACGTAACAACCAAGTTTACCAACAACCTACTTATCAACCACCCGCATACAATACTCCTCCTAACCCAACCACCACTGCATTACACCAAGAGGTTGCAACCTACATGAGGACCAATGATGTGATCGTGGAAAATCTCCAACAGGAAGTGCGTAACTTGAAAGCAGACTTGGTCAAGCAAGGAAACGATTTAAGAGCCGACATGAGAAACACGTTGGATAGTCAGACGAATGACTTGAGGAACATGATGGCTAGTTTCTTCCAAGGTAATCAACCCTCTTCTTCGGGTACTCTTCCGAGTAACACCGTTGTGAATCCAAGAGGGGAGATGAAAGCAATCACCACTCGCAGTGGTAAAGGTACCAAGGAACCCGAGCTTCCTATACCTCCACCGGTGGTTGTGACTAAGGAGAACGAGTCACCTGCTCCTATTCCTCATCCTTCTCCTTCCCCAATTTCTCCACCTCTTCCTTCTACCCCTCCTCCACCCAAGGATGTGAGTGATCCTATTTTCACAAAGCCTTCCTCGTCTTCCAATATACCTTATCCATCTAGGTTGGGGAAAGAGAAGCTCAAAAGCAAGGACGATATTCAGGTTTCGAACTTCCTTAAAATGTTCAAACAACTGAATTTCAATATCTCCTTCGCTGAGGCTCTCGCTCACATGACTAAATATGCGAAAATGTTTAAAGATCTTCTGAGCGACAAGGAAAAGCTCCTCGATATTGCCAACACCCAGCTTAATGAGAATTGCTCTGCAGTGCTCTTAAGGAAATTGCCAACCAAGCTTGGTGATCCGGGTCGTTTTCTTATCCTTTGTAATTTCCCGGGAGTAGAGAATTGCATGGCCCTAGCCGATCTAGGTGCCAGTATTAATCTCATGCCTCTAAGTGTTTGGAAGCAATTATCTCTCCCAGAGCTAGTCCCCACCAAAATGACTTTGGAATTAGCTAACCGTACGGTTGCTTATCCAGTGGGGATAGCCGAAGACGTCATTGTAGGAGTCGACAAATTCACCTTTCCTGCTAATTTTGTTGTCGTCGACTACGAGATGGACCCCCGTGTACCACTGATTGTTGGTCGTCCATTCCTTAGGACCGGTCGCACTCTCATTGATGTTGAAGCCGGTGAGCTTATCATGAGAGTGGGTGACGATAAAGTAGTCTTCAACATGGGAAAGTTGTCTAAACAGCCTTACTCATATGAGAGTGTTAATTATATTGACGTTCTTGATGAGGCTTGTGAAGAACACTTTAATGATGCTTGCAAAAGTATTCCTACCTCTCTTCCCAATGTTGAGACCGTGTTCTCTATTGATTCATCATTGTCTCTATTTGGAGATAGTGATTTATTTTGGAACAATCTTGAAAATACCATGGGAGATGCGAATTTAGCTACTAATGAATCTCCTATCGATGGGGATGAAGACATGAATTTCTTTGACAATCTTCTCAACGAAGACAATCCTTCGCCTCCATCTCCCACGGTTATTGCTATCGATACTCCGACTTTGAAAACGCCTCCCGTCGAAAATCCTCCGGATTTAGAGCTTAAGGAGTTGCCGCCCCATGTCGAGTATGTATTCCTTGAAGAAGAGAAGAAGTCGCCCGTTATCATCGCAAAAGACCTAAAAGAAGAAGAAAAAGCCCGACTTGTCGCCGTATTGAAAGATCATAAAAAGGCTATTGCTTGGAAGATTTCGGATATTCGTGGAATTGATCCTCACTTCTGCACGCACAAAATTCTCATGGAGGACGACTATAAGCCCACTATTCAAAGCCAACGAAGGGTGAATCCAAAAATCCATGAAGTCATCAAAACAGAGGTTATCAAACTTCTTGATGCGGGTATGATTTACCCTATTTCGGATTCACCATGGGTTAGTCCAATCCATTGTGTGCCCAAGAAGGGCGGAATAACCGTTGTTCCCAATGAACACAACGAGTTGATTTCCACTCGTCTCGTTACTGGGTGGAGAGTTTGTATAGACTACCGCAAACTCAATGATGCCACGAGAAAGGATCATTTCCCTCTACCTTTTATGGACCAAATGCTTGAACGTTTAGCCGGTAATGAATATTACTGCTTTCTTGATGGTTTCTCGGGTTATTTCCAAATACCCATCGATCCCCAAGATCAAGAAAAGACTACATTCACTTGTCCATATGGCACATTTGCTTATAAAAGAATGCCTTTTGGCTTATGCAATGCCCCCGGGACTTTCCAAAGGTGCATGTTAGCTATCTTCCATGACATGGTTGAACAAACCATGGAAGTCTTCATGGATGATTTCTCGGTCTTCGGGGATTCCTTCTCTTCTTGCCTTGCCAATTTGGAACGTATGCTAAAGCGGTGCGAAGACACTCGCCTTGTTCTAAATTGGGAAAAATGCCATTTTATTGTAAAAGAAGGCATCGTGCTGGGACACAAAATCTCGAAAGCCGGTCTTGAGGTAGACCGTGCTAAAATCGATGTTATCGCTAAGTTGCCTCCACCTTCAACTGTGAAGGGTGTGAGAAGTTTCCTGGGTCATGCGGGCTTCTACCGTCGATTCATCAAAGATTTTTCTCAAATCGCTCGCCCGATGACCCACCTCTTGGAAAAAGATACTCCTTTTATCTTCTCCAAAGAGTGTCTTGAAGCCTTCAACTCGCTTAAGGATAAGCTTACTAAGGCACCCGTCTTAGTTACCCCTAATTGGGAGCTTCCCTTTGAGTTGATGTGCGATGCTAGTGATTTTGCTATTGGAGTGGTTCTTGGACAAAGAGTGAACAAACACTTCCAACCGATCCATTACGCTAGCAAGACAATGACGGGGGCATAATTGCATTATACGACAACAGAAAAAGAGCTTTTAGCTGTTGTCTATGCCTTTGAAAAATTTCGCCCCTATCTTGTCCTTTCCACCACCATCGTGTATACCGATCATTCCGCGCTGAAGTACTTGTTGACAAAGCAAGATTCCAAACCAAGACTTCTTCGCTGGGTTTTGCTGCTCCAGGAATTTAAAATCTAAATTCGCGATAAAAAAGGAGCAGAAAACCTAGCCGCGGATCATCTTAGCAGACTTGAGGATCCTTACCAAGGGGATCATCCAAACAAAGAAATCAATGATTCTTTTCCCTTGGAGACCTTAATGTCTATAAACTCGAAGTCGAATGAAACCCCGTGGTTTGCAGACTTTGCAAACTACTTGGCAGGTGGAATTCTCAAGGAAGGGTTGACGTACCAACAAAAGAAAAAGTTCTTCACCGACATTAAGACTTACTTTTGGGACGACCCTTACCTATTCAAACAATGTGCCGACCTGATTATTCGCCGATGTGTTGATGGACCGGCAACTTCAGAAATCCTCGATGCTTGCCACAAAGGACCCACAGGTGGTCACTTTGGTCCCAACTACACCGCCAAAAAAGTGTTTGATTCGGGATTTTATTGGCCCACCATCTATCGTGACGCTCACGATATGGTTAAACGATGTGATGCTTGCCAAAAGCAAGGCAAGATCACACATAAAGATGAGATGCCTCAAAATTTCATTCAAGAGTGTGAAATCTTTGATGTTTGGGGTATCGACTTTATGGGGCCATTCCCTTCATCTAAAGGAAACAAATACATCCTTGTTGCCGTTGACTACGTTTCAAAGTGGGTTGAAGCCAAAGCTTTACCTTCTAATGATGCAAGGGTGGTTTGTAACTTTTTGAAATCGCTGTTCGCTCGATTCGGCGTTCCTCGTGCTATTATCAGTGACCGCGGGACTCATTTTTGCAACGATCAATTTGCAAGAGTCATGGCTAAGTATGGTGTCAATCACCGTCTTTCCACCGCCTATCATCCCCAAACTAATGGGCAAGCCGAGATATCCAACTGTGGATTGAAGCAAATTTTGGAGCGTACTGTGGGAGAGCATCGTGCCGCGTGGGCCGATAAGTTAGATGATGCTTTGTGGGCTTTCCGTACTGCTTACAAGACCCTGATCGGTTGTACACCTTATCGTCTTGTGTACGGGAAAGCATGCCACCTTCCCATCGAGCTGGAGCATAAGGCGCACTGGGCCTTAAAGTGGGCTAACTTCGACATCAACAAAGCCGGTGATCATCGCAAGTTTCAACTCAACGAGCTCAACGAACTGAGGAATGAAGCTTATGAGAACTCGCTGATCTACAAAGAGAAGACGAAGATCCTTCATGACGCAAAAATCAAGAACCGAGAGTTCCACGTTGGTGATCAAGTCTTACTTTTTAACTCTCGGTTGAAGATCTTCTCTGGCAAGTTGAAAAGCCGCTGGTCTGGTCCATTCACCGTCGCCACAGTCTTTCCGTATGGGACCATTGAGCTTTCTCAGCCAAGTGGGCCCAATTTCAAGGTGAATAGCCAGCGTCTGAAGTTGTACTTTAGTGAGGACATCTCTCAGGAGATGATTCCATCCCTCACCACGTTCCCCATGAACTAATTTGGGGTCGAGTCAGGCTCGTGACTCGGTTATCAAAAACAAGCGCTCCTCGGGAGGCAGCCCGAGTATCTATCATTTTATGTTTTAACCTCCTAAGTGTAGGGGAACCTACATAGGTGTTTGTATTTATGTGGTGATGTGATTACAGGGATGCCTTCACTCTTGGAATCTTTGAAGAACCGTGCTCCCGTGTTATCCGAAATCCGGTTTTATCTCTCAACTATCGTGATTCAATTTTCTTCATACTCACATTTGAAATTGATCACTTTAGTCGGCTCTTCCTTAACTTGAGTTAACCAACGTGCACAATGTCATAAGTGTAGGGGAGACTTTTCCCACATGCTTAAACATTGAGGACAATGTTTATCTTAAGTGTAGGGGGGACTTCTATCGAAGTTTTAAGTGGACTTTTCCATAAAAATGCCTTCATTTAACCGGAAAATCATCTTTTTCAACATTTTTCAAATTTTAAATTAACTTTGGTCATTTAGTCGTAATTTTTAAATTTTTTATCGTTGCTTTCATATGTATATATCCCGTAATAAAGTCAAAAATTTTAATAAAGTGGTGTAGCTAGTTTAGAAATCTTTGACATATTAGGCCAGTTGCGTTTATTTTGACTCAACCCGAATAGGCTTATTCAAGTTTATTCTAGCTAGTATCCTTAACCATGTAAACCTTAATTGGTTTATTATGCTAAGTATCCACGAATCTCATTACTTGAGATTTTAAATTGTGGAGGACGAGAAATGATAGAGTCAATTATAAGTCGGTATTCTTGCGCAAGCTCACTTGGTGTAATTATTTGCCTATTCTCCCATCACTTGCTAATAATTTATCTGCAATAAGTAAGTTCGTACGATTTGAAAAGTTACTTAGCTTCTAGCCCAAGATCGTTTAAAAGTTGCTCGGTAATGATAAGAGTTCATAGCCAAGGCATAACTTATGAAGCGGGGCGCGAAGATTGGCGAGTCCGAAAAGGCCCTAACAAGGCATGAGGATTCCATTTTATTGCTGAAGATCCAAAAGTGATGTGAAAAGCATTATTCCCAAAATCAATATGAAGGATCAAGACTCACGACGAAAAGCAATCAACTCCCATAAAGATCATGGAGAAGTCTATCCGAAAAGACCCTAACAAGGTATGAGGATAAATAGATCCAAGTCCGAAAAGGAGGCGGATCGTTGTATCTCGAAATCCCAATTAGAGATTGAAGAATAATCATGAAGTCGTGGTCAACAAAGTTGGAGTACCCCTCAAAAGTCTCCAAGTGAAGAAACTCTATTACGATGAGAAGACCATTATCTCAAGAACGTCTCTCAAGATATGAAGTATGAAGTACATGCCAAATATCGGCCCGAGAAAGGTCTCAAATCGCGAACCAAGTTATGCCAAGATATGAACTTTTGATATCCCGAGAAGCAGTTTTAAAAGATTTTGTCCTTTAGCTAACTATTGATCAAATCGTCCTACTTTGCTTTCAGCCCTAAATAACTATCGAAATAAGTCCAAAAATGCATCTTCATGATCATTCTAAGACAAAAATAAAATATAAGAGATACACCTAGGAATAAGGGAGTTTAAGCATTTAATTAAGCCATGTGTGTAAGTGTTTGAATTGCTAACTTATAATAACAATGATCTCGTTCTTAAGCTTAGTTTGGGGAACGTAAAACTTGAGGGTGATAAATTTTCGCAGCACCGAAGCCCTAATGTAAGTCCTCGATCTCTTTGCAAGTTATTTCCATCCTTTTGTTTACTATAAAGTTTTAATTTCACTTAGTACTTTTATCTCCGTTTAGTAGTATATTAATAAGGCCAGGGTTGATTGATTATGAGAAAAGTGTAAATGTACTTTGTCACTAAGCATTGCATGAGGGCATGGCAATGGTTAAGTGTAGGGGATTTGATAGGTGTGAAAACACCCATCCTTTTACCACTTAATTCTGGCTAAAACAAGACCAAAACACGTATTTAATATCATTTGTTTGGAATTATGCGTGGTTTTTGTGTTTATTGTGTTTTCAGAGGCAACCGGATGAATATTGAAGAAAACATGGGATTGCACGGGTTTTATCGAGGAAAAAGACTCAAGACGAAGTCTATTGTCCAAGAGATGCAGAAGATTTGAAGTCATTGTGCCTATTTGAAGATTTATCGAAGAATAGAGCCAAAGATGGAAGATTCCTATATGTCGAAGAATTCGAGTCTATAAAACAATAGATTATAAGACGAGTTGGAATAATTCAACGACACTTCTAAAGTGGAAACGTTTATTTGAAGAAGCGTGAAGACTTAAGAAGAAAGAAGAAAAAGAAGCCCAAATCAAAGCCCAATCAAAAGCCCATAACCACAACACACGCCTATATAAAGGCCCTTACTTCACAAATTTCACACACTTAGCTTAGCTTAGTTTTCATTCTCTCTAATTTTAGAGAGAGAAAGTCTTAAACTTTCTCTCACTAGATTTCATCTTTTTCCATTCAAGATCAAAACTTTGTATTACTTTTTCATTAATCAAGTTTAAGTTTTTATCTTTTAATCTTTAATCTCATCCTTCCTTTCTTTTACTTTTATTGATTTTGGTAAAAATCTCGTATGATCCGTGTTGTTCATCAATGATTTGTGCTTAAAAAGTTGATTTCTTTTTATGTTTCCTTAAGTTTTCACGCTAATAAGCTTTAAGATCCTTGTTCTTATTGGCTTATTTGTTGATTTAGCTTATTTTACTTTTTAAAGTTTTTATGAAAAGTTCATCTTTTTATTGATTTAATTTGAAAGTTGTTTATTTTGAGTTTAGAAAAGTTGTTTTTAGTGCTCATTTGATCAGTATTTTATTGGATTCGAGTTAGTTTTGGGAGTTAGCTTATTCCATAAGCTTATTCCCTAACTTAAAGTTTCGGATTAAGCACCATTTTCGGAAAGGGCAAAGCCCTTTTCCGACCGAGTATTCCGACCGTACACATCCCCTCTTTCCGATCGAACGATCGGAAAAGGGTTTCGGTTTTCCGATCTGCCTCATTTTCCGAATTTCCGATTGAGCATCTTAACATTCTGACAGTAGCACCTTGATATTCCGATTGGAAGTTTCTGCATGTATTCCGATTTGAGCAAGTTTCATATTCCGATTACTGTTGGTTATTGATATTCCGATTGGCTTGATTCACAGTATTCCGATTGGGGTCCTTTCCCACATTCCGACCATAGCTTGCCACATTCTGATCGTTCGATCGGAATAACATTCCGATTACACCCTTTTTATGGTTATTCCGATTTGAAGTGTTTTGCTATATTACGATCTTACTTTCTTTTAGTACTTTTCATCTAAGTTCTTATTTTTCACAAAGTTTTCCAAGTGTTAGTTTTTATTGAATGTCCATTTATTTTTCTAATATAATCTTTAAAGTTTTCAAACATTTAATTTTAAATTCGTCTTTTCACTTTAATCATTTAAGTCTTTAATTTTACTCTTCGACACTTAATTTCTTGTCATTAGTTAAAATAGATAAACAAACCAACCACTTTTTAATAACCAAGAACAAATCATTCCACTTAAAGCCGAGATCAATTCGAGAGGATTCCGAGAATCGAACTTTTCAACATACAAAATCTCATGTATCAGCCTTCTTCTCACATAGTGAAGGTCAACTTGATCAAAATGAGTCATACATGCACCCCTTTACTGGATCAACTTGTGTCAACGTTGGATCAAACCCTGTCAACGCCTCACATTCAGACGCTGACACATACAAAGTTGACTCACCAAGAGTTAAGCCTGCTGGTATTGATCTAGATACTATGTGTGCATACATTGCTTCATTGCCCAATGGTTCAGTGATTACATATGAGGACCTTGAGCAAATTAGTGATGAGCATTTGGAGGAGATGGACATAAAGTGGAATATGGCCCTTGCAAGCATAAGGGAAAATAGATGGAATAGAAGATTTAAGAAGAAGATGACTTTTAATGCCAAGGACACTGCTGGATTTGACAAATCCAAGGTTGAGTGTTACAATTGTCATCGTATGGGACACTTTATGAGAGAATGCAGATCTCCAAGAAGATCTAATGCTGGAAAACCTTCAAGCCAAATCATTAAGGCTCCGGATTCCAAAGCCATGGTTGCAATGCAAGAAATTGATGGTGTTGGATGGGATTGGAGCTACTTGGCTAAGGATGAGGAAGAGAACAAAGCTTTGGTTGCAGAAAAGGAAGAAGAAGAGCATGTTCACTATGCTCTCATGGCACACTCCTCATCTTCATCAGACAATGAGGTATATGATGATGCATTTTATAGTAAGGGTTGTCGTCTAAACACTGAAAAACTTAACCAAGAAGTTTTAAAATTATCAACAGATGTGGTTAATGAAAGATGCAAGTTGTCTAACTGTCAACTTGCTCTTACTCAAACTGAAAAGACTGTAGCTAAGTATAAGAAAATGGAGCTTGATTTAAAAGATCATATCAATATTTAAGACATGATTTAAATGCTAGTATTGATATTAGAAACATCATGGAGAGAGTCAATGCTGAATTACAGGCTAAGTTAGATGAGGCTATCAAAAATAAGGATAATGTAGATCTTAAAATTCAGAGATTTGATAAAGCCTCACAAACACTAGAAAAATGTGTTAGTGAACAAAGGGATCTAGGGATATGACTGGGATTGGGATGAAAGAGTATGCTGGTGTTCCACCACCTGCTGGGAACTTCTATGGTGTCCAAATAAAGGACTTGTCTTGGATTGGTTTACAAGAACTCCAAGAAGAGAAATTTATTCCTCCACTAAGAATTCTTACCCCAGTAGAGGAATACAGGCAGAAGTTAACTGATTTGGACCAATGGAAGAAAGCCAACCCTACCTTGTTTGTTAAGGGTGGAATGCTTAGTGATAGCCCAAATGAGTCTACACCCATCAAAGTGACAAACCCAACCACTGGCAAGACTGTTGCCTTGGCTTAAACGTTGATAGAAAACCTAGTATTAAATATGCAGAAATTTATAGAAAACCTAGGTCACCAAAAATCCAAATTAGTGATAATGGAACAGGTTTCTTTTATTCTAGACCTAGAGTTATGTCTAGAAAAGCCTGTTATACTTGTGGAAGTTTTTCACATTTAGCCTATAAGTGTGTCAATGCTTCAAAGGTCAACGCTGACAAAAAGTCAAACACTGTCAAACCCAAATCTTTTGTTCAGCAAAGTTCACAAGTTGTTAGGCCAGCCCCATTCTTTACTAAAGGGTCTAATACTTATGGACAAAGACCTTTTCAGAAGACCAATACATGGTCTAATAGACAATGGGTTCCTGTAGAAAACCCTAGGTTCGACGCTGATAAGAGTAATTTCAGCGTTGACAAGACCAAATCAAACGCTGACAGAAACGTTGCCAGACCTAATACTGGCAAATATTTGCAACCAAAGGGAAAGGGGTCTAAAGCTTCTTCTAGCTTGACATGGAGACCTAAGCAAGATCAAAACCCTAATTCTGATGGGATTTCTATGACTTGTAACAGATTTCATTATATTTCAAAGGTCATAACAAAACCAATTGGGGTTAACTGGGTGTTTAACCGAAAAAGAGATGAACAAGGGGTTGTCATAAGGACTAAGTCTGTTCTTGTTGAACAACTAAATGAATCCAAGTCTGCTCAGGCTTGGGTTCCCAAAGAAAACTAATTTGTTTTCTTTATGTACAGGGCATTCAAAAGCAGGTTAATGATTATGGCTATTGGGATAGTGGATGCTCTAGGCACATGACTGGGAAGGAAGATTATCTCACAAACTTCACTCCCATTAAGGATGGTGACAAAGTTTACTTTGGAGGCGGATATGGAACTATCACAGGCAAAGGAACTCTTCTCACCAACAATTTGCGTTTTGAAAACGTGTTTCTGGTAAAAGAACTTGACTATAATCTGTTTAATGTATCACAAGTTTGTGATAACAAAAATAAGGTTCTTTTTACTGATACTGAATGCTTGGTGTTGAATAATACTAGGGTTTTTGCAAACTCTTTTTTATGTCTATTTTTCATTCCTCGAATCGACTCGAATTTGATTTCCAATTAACGTGATTACTTAATTTGTTTTTGGTAAAATATATTTTTGTATTTTTAAGCTAAAATCTATTTAAATTTAAAAACTATTTAAAGCTAATTTAAATAAAAACTATTTTAAACTACTAAAAACTCTTTTAACTATTTTGAAAACTATTTAAGACTATATTTAAAAACTATTAAAACAAATGTGAAAATTAATTTGAACTTTTAATAAAACATAAATTTAATTAAATGAAAAATACTTTCTAATAAAACTTAACCAAAATAAAAACTTTTAAATGACAATTATTTTAAAACAAAACTAATTTATAAAATTTAAACTCAATTTAAAAATACTTAAAATTTCTAAAATTAAAAAAATTAATATAAAACTTTTAATTAAATTTAAATTTATAAAACTAAAACTTGTAATAAAATCTAATTAAACAAAGCTGCCAGATATAAAGGAAAAAGCTATATTAATTTTATGACGTGAAGAAATACACAAAAGAAAGAATAGAAGAGATGGTTGTGTCGTTTGGCAGGCGAACAAGAGGTCGCTGGTTCGAAACCTAGCAGAGACCAATTTTTGGTTGTATTCTTTTTTTAGACAGAATAGCAAAACAGAACAGTAGGATCTGTTTTTCAGTGCAGTAATAGTAACGATTAAATACCAAATAAGCTAGAAGCAATTATATCAAATAAGCAAACAAAAGACACCAAACTAAATAAGCAAATAAGTAAATCTGAACTATAAGCAAAACAGACTTACAACTATCCTAATAAGCAGATTAAAAATAAGTTGAAAATCAAATATCAGCAGATTAAAATACTACCTAAACTTAAACAAAAAAATTAAACGAAACTTAAACTATTTAGCAAATCCAAACATACAAAATAAACTCAAACAGTATACTCAAATCTATTAAAATACTAGCAGATTTAATAACTCCTACACAGTAAAGAAAACTAACAGGCAAATTAAACTTGCAAGCATAAGACAAAATCAAACAGTAACATATTAAAATAAATAGATCCAAACAATACTGTTAAACTAAATAAGCAGATAAATAACTTAACTAAAGCAGATTAAACTTAACAAAAATAAATAAGAAAATTAAAAGAGAGATTTAGAACCTTGAGACGATTTCCGTTGAGCCGAAGGGTGGTGCTGAACCCCCCTTGTCACCGAATCAAACACCAACTCCTTCGAATATCATCAACATCTTCTCGCACCAAAATCATCTTTCTCGAACCAATTAATTCCACACGAACAATGAACAATCTCCGAACCAAATAAAATTGAACCGAACAGTAACCTTTAATTATCTTTCCAGTGGGGAAAAATATTCAACACTTTCCATTTTTTTATATATATATTATATTTAATCGAATAACAGTAATATAAGAAGATGACAGATTATAAAAACTTAACAGGAATTAAAATGAGAGATGAGAATTAATTAAACACTAACTTTTCATTAATTAAAAAAAAGAGTACAATACTGAAAATTAAAAAGTACAATAAACCTAAAACTAATTTTGTAGAAAATTAAAAATAAAAGAAAAGTGCCCTGTTTACATCTTTTGTGAGGGTTTTTATAGGCAAAACCCTCAAAAACTTCTTGGTGCCCACGGCTTAAATCTTGGCCGTTTAATCTTTTCTCTTTCTTCAATTCCTTCATCAATGGTTGAGAATCACCTTCATTCACACGGATTGCCTTCGTGGCGTAGATTGTGCTTCTTGTTTTTCTTCTATGATGATGTGGAGGCATCTTATTGGATGGAGTGGAGTTGTGGAGTTGTTTTGGCCAATCAAAAACAAGGGGTGAGCCATGTAGGATTGGAGATGAGGACCACCCATTGTGTTCATCCCCGAATCTTATGGGGATTATTTGGGCAAACGTGTGAATCACACGTTTTGGTGAGAACCCCTAAATTTTCCTTGGTAATTTTTATGTTTTGGTGAAGTAGGGTTTGATATTGGTAAAAACAACTGCGTCTTTTAGATGGGAGAAAAAGAAGGAGTTTCTTGTGTTGATCCCAAACTTAGATCGATTTAGCTTTATGTATACGAGATTAGATCAAGTAATGCACTTAGAGAAACCTTTGTATATCTATATGACAATCTAAGTGTTATGCGGAATTAGCACTTAAACAAGAACACACAAGATATAAACAAACTTTCACTTTGATTAATGATATCAAACTTGCTTACAATGAAAATAGTTTACGTATGAAAACTTATATTGAACATTAACCTAAAGGTCTTCTTTTATAGACATAAGAAGCCTTGTACAATAATCTACGTATCAACTATTCTAGGTAAAGATAAATATAGAAAATACATTGTTGTTCCTATCTTTACTAGAAGTAATCTAGAATACAATAAACGCGTAGAGTATATCCTTCCATCAGTGCTTGTCTTCAATGTATCAACGCTTGAATTTGTCTTGTCAACGCTTGATCTGTCAGCGTTTGTTTTACTCCTGTCAACGCTTGTTTTACTCTTGTCAGCGCTCAAGTAGACTGGCTATAATTTATTCCCAACAATCCTCCCCTAAACTTGATATCTATTCTAGTGATCAAGTTTCTGAATAAACATTAAGGACTAGGAGGAATCTTACAAACCGTCTCATATTGGTAATAAATAAATCTGATCAAGTCTTTGGCCACGTCACTTGAATAATCAATTTCCAGCTGAGTGTTCTTCATCTTCTCCAAGACTTCCTTGGACATGAAGTACTGACAATCCACAAGTAGATACTCAGCAAACTTTGTAGAACTCAAGTAATAAACACCAGCAGCTGAATACAACCTCCATTGAAGACCACTGAGATCATCTTCAAGATCCTTCCAAATAGCAGGATCTTCATCAATTGGTCCACACATTCTCTTGAATGTTGACCACAGTTTTATTCCATTGATTGAAGTTGGTGATTCAGTCACATACTTGGCCTCCAATAACCTCCATAAGTCTACCAAGTCTTCTCTGTCAAAACTTGCAAACAAAGATATAAGGGTGGTAAAAGTGTGAACCTCTTTTCCATACCTACTAATCGTCCAAAACCCACATTCATCTTCTTTATAGCTTATAATAGGGTTTTTGGAATCAAGTGGTAACACTTGTACCATATCTGAAGCTTCTAATGGTGAGAACTTGAGGCTCTTTCTTATGACAGCTTCACTTGGATGTAATGGATCTATATCTTTGGGAAACTCAAGAGAAACTCCCTTTTTCACTGGTCTGGGAACAAACATTGCCTTCTTGAGCTCCATTTCCTATGCAAGTTCTTCTTTTCTTTCATCAGAAAGAAGTCTTAGAGTGTTTTCTTCCTGCACTCTAACCCAAATGGGATAAGCTCTACATTCCAACTCTTCAAATGTCAATCCAGTCAATTTCTTATAAGTCCACCCTGTTCCATGTCATCTGAGCAGCATGAAGTACAACTCCTTTCTATCCCTTTTCAAATTTGAGAGAACATTGCTTGCTTTGTGTTTCAAAATGACCTTGCAATCCTTTTGTACTCTGAGAAGAATCTCCAAACCCCATATCTGATCTGAAATGGTCAAATGTGGATTCTCTATACACCTATCTTCCCAAGCATGGTACATCTGAATCACCTCTGGCATAATAAAATCAACCTGCAATTTCAACTCATTCAATTTCTCCTTGGCCAGCTCATCACCATACTCAAGTCTTTCTGGTTGTTCTATGATCATAACACTTGAGTCTGAAATAGCTTCATCACTTCCTTCTTGCTCTTCTGAAGTGACAACAAAAGGTGATTCACCCACTTTCTTTCTTTCTTGTTCCACAATTTATGCAGCCAACCTTCTATCAAATTCAATTTGTGCTGCATTCTTTGGAACAACTTCTTCTACCATAATACCCTTACCCTTATCTAATGGATCAACTGTTGGTAAGGTAGATGGTAATACCTGTGAAGAAACCTCTTT
The DNA here is from genome assembly GCA_025667525.1 of Glebionis coronaria. Taxonomy (NCBI): domain Eukaryota; kingdom Viridiplantae; phylum Streptophyta; class Magnoliopsida; order Asterales; family Asteraceae; genus Glebionis; species Glebionis coronaria. The sequence continues at coordinate 460,815,864 of CM046876.1, read as the reverse complement.
GATGATGGATGATGACTGGAATACATCAACCTCATTAGCAGGTCTGTCAACGCCCAATTTCCTGCCTCAGCGCCTTTTGCAATTTCCTCCAACATGGCTGTAAATGACAAATTTAAGTTTGTAGGAGAGACTAGAGACGTATCAAAACCTGTCTGTTTCTTCAAACTTGTTAGGGCCTCAGCAACATCCAAAGATTGACCATCATGAGAGCCCTTATCACTCACATTTATTTGTTCATCCTCCCCTTTGGAAGATTCCTCCATCCCTCTCCTTGTACTAGCAGTCTCCAAGATAACAATCCTCTCCCTCAATTGCTTGAGTTCAAGGCCTTGTGTGCTGACAACTTGTACCAAGTCTGCATTTTTCTTTTGCAAGCTCATGCAGACAACCGTCAATTCCATTAGGGTCATTGGTTCCAATCTGCCCTCTTCTAAAATGGGTATTTGACCTCCCAAGTTAGATTCATTGGGCATGGATGAGGTCTTAATGAGGGTAGGACTGTCTTGGCCAGCTTCTAAGCCAGAACCAATAGTCCCAGCCTCATCCATAACACCAACCACACTTGTGGTGGTGGTTCTCTCTGCTACATGGCTAGGACCACTAGAGGAGAACACTCCAGTAGTCCTTTGGCGTTTTTGTAACCTATATTGTGTTGGGGGAGAAGAAGATGTGGATTGGGTGGATGTGGGTTGGTTAAGGGGTGTTTGGGTCTGTGAAGGATTTGTGTCAACGTTTGAAATAGGCACATCAACGCCAACATTTAATGTGTCAGCGTCGAAGGGTTCTTGGTCAATTTGGATATGTTGTGGTGAAGGTAAAGGTTCAGGTATTGGGTCAATTTGGGGTTGGGGGTTGGGTTGGGGTTGTGCTGCTTAAATGACAACAATCATAGCAGGGGTGAGTGGTAGGTCACGATGTGGGGGTGAGTTCATCTTCATAAAAATTGCTTTCTTTTGCACATAGATCTCATAAAAATCATCATGATCCCTTGTGCAGTAACCTTGGACATTAAAAACCATTTGTAAAAATCTAGGATAAGCTAAAGTCATTTTGTTCCCTTTATTTTTACACATGCCCTCAAAAATCATTTTGGAATAATTAAAATTTTACCCAGTAGCAATGCACACAATAGCACTCGCAATAGACCTATTGATCTCATTGTGTGCAGTACACTTGGGACTCAAACATTGTAAGAGGACATGTATTAGGTACTTCCAGGCTGGGGGAAACTCCTGTTTATGATATTTATTTAAAGTTCCTTGAGCAAGAAAAGGATAACCCAAAGCCCTTAGTCCGTGTTTTATTTCACTAATGGGAAGGGTGGTTATACCATCAGCATCATCAAGATGCAAAGCTTGGCGTACCAAAGCTTCAGTAACCACCCATGTTCTCCCATGAACAATAGAAGATAATGTAGTCACTCTATTAACTGTTGAGGAACTGACATTGTTCCAAAACTGTTTAATATGTGTGACAAGAATAAGTGGTGCATGAGAAAGAGCATAACTAAAAGGAGATGCGTTCAAATACGCCACCATTTGTGTGTATTGGGGAAACAGAGTATCATCAGCTTCAAGATACGCGATCATGTTGTGTTGACTTCTGAATCCTAATTCCAAATCACTTGGTTTGAATTTTGGTGCCATTGTTGAAAGCTGTTTGAATGATTGATAAAGATGAAGTTGATAATAGAAAATTGTGTTAGACAAGAATAATAGGTACCCTGTTTAAAAATAGGAGCCAGATATATAGGAGAAGAAAATGCATGTGATTGGCCCAAAAATAAGCAAGTATTTTCAAAATATAATCATGAAAATATCGAAAAAGAATAAGTTTATCTCATGCATTAAATGAAAGTTATCAGCTCCCAAAATTACTGCCTAAAGATAGGTCCCATTGAGTGTCAACGGTCAAAAATAACCCATCAACGCCCAACGGCTATATTCTTGTCAACGTTTGCCAAAGCCATGTCAGCGTCTAAATTGGTCACAACAACGCTTGGAAAAATACTTGTCAGCGTCCAAAAATAAAAATGTTTAAAAATGAAAAATGACCTTAACAAAGTAATTTATCCTAGAGAAGATAACCAAAAAGTTGACAATTATTATAGGGCGGCAAGCACTGTCCAGTTATGCACACTTGCTTATGCAAGATAGACATAACAATCCTCTAGTGTCCCTTGCTAACCAAAACTCTTAACAACTAAGTTACCTTATAAAATTCCTTGTTACTCCCAGGTAAAACCCATGACAAAATCATTCCCAAGTCTCCCAACAGACCACAACCAATTCTAGGCCAAAAATGTCTTGGCAGCATGCATAGTATATCAACTTTGCATGCTACAGTGCCTCATGATTTAGTAAAACTAACTCATACTCACCTGTGGACACAATCTAGAATTGTGATAAGAGTATCATATGGATACCCAAACATCCTAAAGGTTCCTAAAACCTCCCCTTAAACTATGATACATATGTTGCTGAAAATATGCATGAACATAATTTTTTTTTATGTCAAGATAGGAATTAAAAATTCCAACCATCATCCATAAATAAAAACATGCCCAAATGCTTCTCCAATGATCCTTAAGCAACTCTGTATCTAATGGTATACTGCTAACACCACCTGCACATTTAGATTGAAAACCACAAAACAAACATTGTTGCTGACAACGCCCCGATAACACTTGACAGCGTTGAGGGAAGCTTTGTCAGCGTTAGACAAATATATTGCTGACAACGTCACAAAAACACTTATCAACGTTCAAGCAAACTTTGTCAGTGTTAGAAAAATATAGTGGAAAATCTAAATCCTCAAAAAGACCAATAACAATGCATTATCCTGTACATACTTTTACAAAAAGACTCCAAAACACATATTATGTGAGATTGATCATTCCAATACTTGTTACCAAGTATTGAAACCTTCCAGCATCAAAAGGTTTAGTTAGTAAATCTGACACATTTTCTTCTGTATCAACCCTATCTGGTTGTATTAAACCTTTTTCAAAACAATCTCTTATAAAATGGTGTCTAATTTCTATGTGTTTAGTTTTAGAATGATGTACAAGATTCTTAATAATGCATAAGGTTCTGTTATTGTCAACAAATATCTTGGTATGCATGAAATTATACCCATAGTCCAACAGCTGGTTCTGAATCCACAAAACTTGTCCATAACAAGCAGCTGCAGCCACATACTCAGCTTCAGTTGTAGAATTAGCCACCACTGTTTGTTTCTTGCATTGCCAAGATATCAACCTGCTCCCAAGAAACTGACATCCACCAGTTGTGGATTTTCTATCAAACTTATCACCTCCATAGTCACTGTCTGAATATGCAATCAACTCCAATGATGAATCCTTTGGGTACCACAAGCCAAGACTAGGATAGCATCTTAGGTACCTAAAGATCCTCTTGACAGCATAAAGGTTACATTCTTTGGGAGTCACTTGATGGCGTGCACAAGCACACACATCAAACATGATGTCAGGTCTAGAGGCTGTGAGATACATCAATGAACCAATCATTGATATATAGTGCCTGACATCAACATCCTTTCGATCTCCAATCTTTCCCCAAGGGTGTTCTCTATCCATAGTAGTAGTAGCCCTCTTTTCATGTGGAGAAAAGCCAAACTTCTTCAAGATCTCTGCCACATATTTATCCTGGGAGATGAAGATACCATCTGCTTTCTGCTGAACTTGTAAACCAAGAAAGAAGTTCATCTCCCCCATAGCACTCATCTTGAATTTGTCTGTCATGAGCTTGGAGAAATCCTCACTCATCTTTGGATCAGTAGACCTAAAAATGATGTCATCAACATAGACCTGAACAAGCAACACATCCATACCTTTCTTCTTTGTAAATAGTGTCTGATCTATGGTGCCCCTCTTGAATCCATTGTCCACTAAATAAGTAGACAAAGTACCATACCATGCTCTAGGGGCTTGATGAAGTCTATACATAGCCTTCTTGGCTCTATATACCTTGTCTAGATTCTCTGGATCCTCAAAACCAGGAGGCTGCATCACATATACCTCCTCAACAATTGTTCCATAGAGGAAGGCACTCTTGACATCCATTTGATAGACAGTAAAGCCCATGCAGGATGTATAGGCTAAAAAGATCCTAATAGCTTCAATCCTTACAACTGGTGCAAAGACCTCCTCATAGTCTATCCCCTCCTCTTGTGTATATCCCTGAGCCACTAATCTTGCCTTGTTTCTGACCACAATACCTCTTTCATCCCTCTTGTTTCTTAGAAACCATCTTGTCCCTATAGGTCTGACATATCTAGGACAATCAACCAGCTCCCAAACATCCTGAATTGCAAATTGGTGAAGCTCATCCTGCATTGCTTCCACCCAACTTGGTTCTTTGAGAGCATCAAATATCTTCTTGGGTTCCTGTTGTGACAGAAAACAGGCAAACAAACATGCTTGCACAAGAGGGGTATCAACCTTCTTGTGTATATTGGCAATAAATCCACCAAGAACTTGATGAGATCTTCTAGTCTGAACAGGAGTCATAATATCACCAATGATCTGAGAAGTAGGGTGATTCTTCATAGTATAAGTGAGAACTCCTCCTTCAAAAAGTCTGGTGTCTTCAATCTCATTCTCCAAGTTGCCAATATCTTCTTCTTCAGACTCTCTTTCATCAACATGAGGATGAACCTCTTCATATAAATTAGAAGGTTCACCTTGTTCAAAAGTAGAAGAGAAAAGATGTGCAAAAGTGTTATCAACGCCTGATCCTTGGTTGTCAGCGTGAGGGCTAACAATGCTTGAACTGTTGTTGTCAACGTCTGAGCCATCAACGTCTGAATTGGTCTTGTCAGCGCTAGATTTGCCTTTGTCAGCGCCTGAAGGACCATGCATGTTGTTATCTGGTGGTACTTGGGGACCACCATTATCTTTTCCAGTAGCAGCAGAAGCAGCAAAAGCATCTGTCCATATGGGAATTGTGACATATTCTAGTATAAGAGATCACTTTTCTGCTTGTGATCCAACCTTTTCATGAACCTGTGTACCTGAAACATCAACAACTTGTTCTTCCACAACATTTGAAGTTACCTTCACAATGTCTGGATTAGTGACAGGCATATAATTTAAAGTCCTAGATAAAGGTTCCAAGTCGAACAACCAATTTGGACCACTTTCTGGATCACAAGGTTTATTCTCTAAAAACCTAACATGTACTCTTTCAAGTATACGTTTTTCCTTTTTAAGATAAACCCTATACCCCTTGCTCTGCATTGAATACCCCATGAAATAGCCTTCATCACCTTTTGCACTAAATTTACCTAAGGCATCACTAGTATCTAACACAACTACATGACAACCAAAAGGTCTAAGAAAACCAATATTAGGTTTTCTTCCCCAAAGTAACTCATAAGGTGTTTTGTTCTGTATTTTGTTGACCAATGCTCTATTTTGAACATAACAAGTTGTATTAACAGCCTCAGCCCAAAAGGCTATTGGAAAATGAGCATCAGCCAACATGGTTTTGGCTGCTTCAATTAGGGTTCTATTTTTCCTCTCAGCAACCCCATTTTTCTGTGGGGTTCTAGCAACACTAAATTGCCTAGTAATTCCTTTCCTGGCACAAAAATCATCTAACACTTTATTCCTAAATTCACCACCATTATCACTCCTAAGCATTTTAACTTCATTTCCAGTTTTCTTCTCAATCTGAGTGATAAAATCAATTAAAGTGTCAGTTGTATCACTCTTCATAGCTAAAAAGAGAGTCCAAGTAAACCTAGAAAAGTCACATGTGATGACAAAGCAGTATGATTTACCATTCAGACTCTCTATATTGGTTGGACCAAATAGGTCCATATGAAGCAAGTGAAGAGGTCTAGTACTAGAGTGCACCTGTTTGGACTTGAATGAGACCTTGTGCTGCTTGCCTTTAAGACATGCAACACAAGAGTGGTCATTGTGGAAGGCCTTTTTAGGCAAACCATCAACCAATCCAAGTCTCACAAGCCTATTTATATTCTTAAAGTTTATGTGCCCTAGTATCCTGTGCCATAAATTACTTTCATCTACTGAAGCTTTAGCATAAAAACATGACATATTGCTATTCATTCTAATCCCATTCAGATTCACATTATATATGTCTTTATGTCTAGGTGTTCTATAGTCAATATATTTCTCATTAGGGATCTTATAATCCTTGCTTAACACTAAACATTCAGTATCAGTAAACAGAACTTTATTTTTGTTATCACAAACTTGTGATAGACTAAAAAGATTGTATTCAAGTTCCTTTACCAAAAATACGTTCTCAAAACACAAGTTCTTGGTGAGAAGTGTTCCTTTGCCTGTGATAGTACCATATCCGCCTCCAAAGTAAACCTTATCACCATCCTTGATGGGAGTGAAGTTAGTTAAATAATCTTCCTTCCCTGTCATGTGCCTTGAGCATCCACTGTCCCAATATCCATAATCATTGACCTGTTTTTGAATGCCCTGCACATAAAGAAAACAAGTTAGTTTTCTTTGGGAACCTAAGCCTTAGCAGACTTGGATTCATCTGGTTGTTCAATAAGAACAGACTTAGTTCTCATAACAACCTCATGTTCATCCCTCTTTGGATGAAATACCCAGTTAACCCCAATAGGTTTCCTAATGACCTTTGAAATGTAATTAAATCTGTTGCAGGTCATTGAAATCCCATTATCAGTAGGGTTTTGATCTTTCTTTGGTCTCCATGTTAAGCTTGAAGAAGCTTTAGACCCCTTACCCTGTGGTTGCAAATATTTAGGTCTGGACACGTTTCTGTCAGCGTTGGATTTGGTCTTGTCAACGCTGAAATTTCCCTTGCCAGCGTTGAACCTAGGGTTTGCTATAGAAACCCATTTCCTATTAGACCAAGTATTTGTCTTTTGAAATGGTCTTTGTCCATGAGTGTTAGACCCTCTAGTGAAGAATGGGGCAGGTCTAACAACTTGTGGACTTTGCTGCACACAAGGTTTGGGTCTGACAACGTTTGACTTTCTAACAACGTTGACTTTGGGAGCGTTGACACACTTATATGCTAAATGTGAAAAGCTACCACAAGTGTAACAGGCTTTTCTAGACACAACCCTAGGTCTAGAAGAGAAGAAGCCTGTTCCATCATTGCTAACTTGGCTCTTAGGTGACCTAGTATTCCTATACATCTCTGCATACTTAATGCTAGGTTTTCTAACAGTGTTTGAGCCAAGGTCAACAGCTTTACCAGTGTAATACCCAGAAACGAGGTCACTTACCTTACCCTAAATTACGCTTATTTTTGAAATTTTTAAGAAATTTTAATTGTTATATATTCTATCGTTTTGGTTGAAACCAATATTTGAGGTCGTGATCTTGACGATTGACGATTTAAGAACGATGATGACTACGATCCCGATGGATGCCCAAATTTCTATGTTTATTGTCATTTTATCGATATTATAATTTTTCGAGGATTTTACTTTCGGTTCGTGTTAAGTCGAGTCGGGTACGTTTTATTGCTTTCCGGGTACATTTAAATTGTCCTAAAAGTATTTTGGAGTGTTCGGGATGACCCCCGACTCCCGCAAAATTTTTCAAATTGACTAGTGAGTCATTCCCGCAAACATTTGAGGTTGTTTTAACTTAAGGCCAAAAGAAAGATATAATTGCACACAAGGGCCCCAATTTTTAAAAAATGGAAATACAAACACACACACAACACAAAATACACCAAAAATTTTCTTCCATCTCTCTCTTTTCTCTCTTTAGGCCGACGGCCAAGAACCACAACACCACCACCATATTTTTTTTCTAGCTTGTTTTAATTAAAACCAAGGTTAGACCACTTCTAGTTTATTCATTCCAAGTGTTTTGATATACTTTAATCCAACATGCATCCATAAAATTTTTCAAGAATCAAATGGGTTTTTCAAAAATTTGTTTTGATGTTAATTGAGTACATGCGTGTTTAATTGGGGTATAGTAGATGGATAATCACCCAACAAACCAACCAAAATCAATTTGGTTGGGTGTTTTGATCACCCACACCCCACGGCCAAATGGGGGTGTTTGGTGGATCATGGTGTTTGATGTTTTGCTTATGGTATTTGTGTTTAATTCATGTTTTTAGGTGTCTTAGAATGGGTAAACCTCATTGCATGTTTGATTTGATGAATGGGTTTTGAGATGGATTTGTTATTTTAGGGGCTAAGGACTGATTAGGATGGTTATTCATGGTTAGGAGTGTTTAAATTGAGGTTAAGTGTCGATAAAATGGTTTAGAAACGAGTGTTGGATTGATTTTGATATGGGTAAATTTAGGCAGATTATTTAGGCTTGTTTTCATAAATTTGATTTTGTAAACAGGTCATGAGACTAGGATATAGTTGTAGAGCGTCTTCTTAGCTTCGATTTGGTATAAGATAGAGCTTACGACTCCTAACGAGTCAAAAGTTATGATGTTTTGAAAATACGTGTACCGGGAGATGAGAACCTACATAATCCGAAATTATGTTTGTTTTTGGGTCAAATCCCGGGGACCATAGATATAGTTTGGTAATTGTTTAAAGGTTGATTTTTGGTCTCAAACCTGCATTTGTGAGTCTATTATTAGACTTAGGTGTCAAATGGGTCAATGGTATATTTTAAATGGGTCAAATAAGTCCAACTTGGTCAATGTACAAAATCAGTCCGAAAAACGTAGGTTTAGTAATGTGTTGAGTAACGGGTCGTAAAAGAGAAAACTTTTAATGGGATTAAAAATGGGTTTTCTACAGGTCTTAAGGTATTTTTTAGAATTTTTCCAAATTTTATTAAAAGGTTTAAGTCTAGTAAAACAGCCCATACATTTGATAAGTATCAGCGAAAAACGTGAAAAGGGTAATAACGTTAATAACATGGATGAATAGTATAAAACGAGTAACAATTATTTGTTTGGTTTTGGCGTGAGTTTGTAATTATCACAATTGACTAATATGTATGTAATATACAGTACTTAAAGTTTATAAATGAGATTACTCATTACGCGTTATTGTTTGTTAGGTGTTGAATTCCCCGGGCATCTTCATCATCGTCAGTGATCGTCACTCAAATCGTCGACTACTCTATATATATAAGGTGTGAATTTGTAGCCTCGCTTACTATTGTTTTTAAATTGTTTTACCCGCGAGGGAAATGCATGCTAGTTTTCTAAAAGGAACATATGTCATGAATGATTATTGGACCCGAATGTTGCCTTAAATTGTGTTGAGTACCTAGTTGCAAAAGACCCTATATTCATGAACTATTAACTATTGTTTAATCCTAGTGTGGATTGAAAATAGCCGCTTATACAATTGATAGTACTATGGGGTTGACGACCCTATCCCAGACGAGGGCTAGTACGTTGAGTACCCCCTGCGGACGGATAATTTGTGATAAGAGATAAGGTATAATTGCAACTAATGCCTTTAGAAGGGGCAATGGTTTCATCTTAATCACGCCGGTAATTATTACGCGGGTGATTGAGCTAATGGATTAGTGTCATGAGCTTAAACACAATTGTCATAACCTTGAAAATAGATTGTTTGATCGACAAGTCTATGAATGACCGTGAATGATTTTTATACCACATATGTTCAAAATGAGATTATAAAACCTATGAATTCCACTCAACATTATTTGTTGACCCAATTTAACATGTGTTTAACCGATGAAGTATAGCATGGAGCATGCATTGGATGGGAGTTGTGTGTGGCTTGGCGTCTACTTGTTTTTCCACCCATATTTAACTTGAATATTTTAAATTTTCTGTCATGTTACAAATGTATCTTTTGGGGTTGAGATTCGTGGGGACCAAAACGCTAACTCTGTGTTGTATCATTTTGGGCTTGGAAAACCGTAGACATGTATGTTTTTAACAATGCGTAATTTATGTTAAAACTTTTATGTCTCTTTGAGTCGTTTGATATATCTTGTGTGTGATGATAACTGCCTAACACCCAAATGTTGTAGTTCTGCTGCGCATAGCATTTGTGGGGGTGTTAGAGATTGGTAATCAGAGCCACGAGTTATAGAGAACTAGGTCGTTTTGAAAATTCCTAAACTATAACTTTTGGTGTCGTAAGAAATTGTCCAAGCACACAACTATCCTGCATGGCTCCGGTAAGGTTTATTTTTGTATTCATGATATAGATGTATACCTTTGAGTTGAAGTAATATATGTGGGTATTTATTACGTAGATATTGAACTTCTATATGTAAACATTGAAATTGTACGTGGAGTACTCGATACTGTAATTCTGGTATTACATATGCATGAGCATCATATTATCGCATTTTGGGCATGTGTACCACCTTTGCATTGCATTTGCATGCATGTATTTATAAATATTGAATAATAATCTTATGTACCCTCAAAAATTCTCTGTTATTGCAGGAATGGCCGAGGTACCGCCTAACGGAAATGGAGACGAATACGTCGTAGGACACGAAGGGGGAAATGTTGGAACAGCTGTTGAAGGACAAGCCGAGACGAACAATGTGCAAGCTCAGGACCCCGATCGAAGGAGTACTACCTTCCCTAGGCCTACTCGTGTTTCTCATCTGATTGGTATGCCAGGTATCCCTAGAAGTTCTGACGCTGCAACAAGCGCAAATTCTCTTCATCAGGACATCGCAAGAGTTATCTCTGCCGGACCAAGAGCTTATCGTGACGTTCCGCTTGTTTTGAGAAGAATGGATAGATTGATGTACGAGCGGTGCGTGGTGGAAACTAGAGTAATCAAAAGGTTCGACGAGAATGAGAGGGCACATCAGAGGTTGTTAGCAAGAACTACAAGGATTGAATTTGATGGAGTGGCAAATAAGAGTGATATTAATAGTTTGAGATCGATGATAGCAAACCTGAGTGCTAGTCTTGAGCAAGTTAGGGAGGATCAGGCGAGGTTGACTAGGATGCAAAGTTGGGAGCATCGAGTTAGAGCATCCCTGCCACCAGATTGGAGATTTGTAGATGACTTGGAAATAGAGGCTAATGATTTTATGGTCCAGCCACCTGCCAAAGGTGTGTGTATCACTTTAGGGAATCAGGTAGCAGTAGAGTGTGGATCTACTTCTGGGACGAAGAAGGCAACTAAGTGTGGGCCGAATGATAAGGGAAAGAGGAAGATGGACGAGGACGAAGAAGACAGTGATGAAGATCCCGAAGAGGATGAAGAAGAACCACCATCCAAGAGGTCGTGTGGATCACCACGTGACTAGTTGCTTGTATTTTATTTTATCTTTGATCGTTGTAATCGAACTATTTTAGACTCCTGTATGATGGTATTGTGATGAGAAAACTTGATGACTTAAGTTTGATGGTGTATGGTTGTAGTGGCATTACTTGTCATAAATTTTGGTTGATTTATCAATACAATCCATGTTTACCTTTCATAATCTATGATATGTCTTTAATTTGCTCTTTTGTGATGTGAATTGATGAATATTAGTAACCTTGTAGTGATGTGTTGTTGTACTTATATTATGTCTTGAAAGAGAAATGCATCTTAATCTTGATGTGTATACTTACTTTGTTTTTCTATTTTCCCTGTCTTTGCAGAGAGGTGTACTTGAGAATTCACCGTGCCTCCAAAGCTAACAGCTGACCGTGTGAACACAATGATTCAAGAAGCAATTGCAAATGCACTCGAAGCGGATCGTGCAAACCGAAACCCAGATCAAGGTGGAAATGCAGGAAGACGGCAAGCCCCGAGGGAGTGTACTTATGTTGGTTTTATGAAATGCGGTCCCACGCAGTTTCGTGGAACTGGCGGAGCCCTAGAACTCCAAAGGTGGTTAGAGAATATCGAAAGTAATTTTGAGATTAGCGGATGTTCAGAGGCAAATAAAGTCAAGTTTGCAGCTGCCACTTTTCTTGATGATGCCTTAAGTTGGTGGAACAATCAAGTAGCCACTGTCGGATTAGCGGTAGCAAATGCAAGGACTTGGAGTGCTACTAAGGCACTCTTGACCAAAACGTTCTGTCCCGAAGAGGAACTGGGTCAACTAAAAGATGAGTTAAGGCATTTGACTTTGAAGAACAATGACATTACAGCGTATACACGGAGGTTTAATGAATTGAGCCTCTTGTGTCTCGATGCCTTTGCTGATGATAACAAGAAAATGAAGCAGTACATCAAGGGTTTGTCAAGCAATATCTAGGGTGAGACAACTTCATCTAAGCCTGGGTCATTCTGTAACACCCCCAAATTTATACAACTTAGTACATCGGAAGACTAGTTGGTGTTACGGGATAGCACATTACTCACATCATAGACAACGCATAAAAATCGCGTTGTTTAATAATAAATCATTTCCATTCATAAATATCAAAGTTACATCGGTCCCAAGTCATTGTATTTAATACAGGTTTTACAAACATTTGAATGGAAATTATAATTTAAGTGCGGGCCATGAATTCTTGTCGTCTTCCCGAGAATTACCTTCAAGTACCTGAGATAAAACATGTTAAAAGAAAAGGTCAGCGATAACGCCGAGTGAATTCATAGAGTTTAATAAATTCCATCAATATAACTTTGGTATAAAATTATTACCAAAAATCATTTCGTACAAACCATTGTAATAGGCCATAAAATAGCCAAAATTATTTTATACAAATCTTTATCAAAATCATAATATAGGCATTTGCCTTAAAAATCATTATACGAATCATTGTCGTTAAAAACACCATACAATACGTTTTGCAACGTTGTATAGATTAAATAAAAACCGTTATATGAATATGGTTATAAAAACCAAAACACGAACATAATATCAATAGTATGACCCTGTATTGCTAGTCAGGCAATACATAGTAATTCGGAGCGTCTAGTAGTATTTCGTTAGTTTGGATTATTATAAGCCACATGACATTGTTACCTTACTAAACCAACAACGGGTAGCTAACCCGATACTCAATTTGCCCATCTAAAGTAGCGTGTCGTCACAAAGTTCACGCTATGGAAATTTTCTCATACATAAATTCGCTTACCAATCAATGTGGCACGACGGGGATCAACCGTCAAGGCGCGAACTGGGGTGATCGTCCCCAAATAGTACTATTATATGCATAAGCGTCTACCAACTCCCGGTAGTTCACAATTCATGCTAATGGGACTTTTAGTGACATAACCTAACTTTAATAATCCATTTGATTTCATCTATCGGGTCCTTTAATCATTTATCGGGTCATACATTCGGGTCATACAATCATTCGGGTCCAAATCAATAAAGAAACAATCGGGACAAATGGTGTCCTATTTTATAAAAACTAACATTTTATCTCCCTCGCGGGTTTATAAAACATTTCATAAAACATTTAAAATATTGCGAGGCTATGAACTCACGTTGATGTGGGAAGGCGGGTTATCGGCAACTCGGACGTACGGTACGTGCTTCAATCACGGAAACCTAGACAAATAATACTCGTCTTAGACTCATGTCCAATGACTTCATAAAAATAACGATTATGTATACATATGATGATTTTATATATGATGATCAAGTGGGTTTACATATTCTCTTTTACTCATTTTAGTGTTTACGTATTGGTAACTTCTTACTAGTTTACTAGTTTTACCTATTTACGTGTCTTAGGTCCAATAAACTTATTATAAGTTCTTTAACATGTTTTAATCCATTTTATACTTATATTATCAGTATTTACACTTTACAAGTTGGGCCCAAATGGGTTAAGCCCAATAAATAAGTTTATAAGTGTTTTAGTCCATTTTGTTGTATTATTAATCCAATAACGTTAACTTAACTCGTTAATGTTCGTATGTCATATAGTTCGGGTTTTTATCGGTTTTTACTTGTTATACATGTCTATATATCAGTATATGAGTTTATAAAAGTTTACACTAGACGGGTCCAACCGTCTAAGTTTTATTTAACAAAAACGTTAATTTTACGGTAATAGCCGAAAAAGTCGTAAAAATCATGTTTATAGTTTTATAACTTATAAAACTTATCAAATTACCATTTTTATATAATGTATCATTTATTTATCATTATAAATATTTATATAAATGTATTATATGAGTTAGTGAGTATTAATTCACATTTTATACTATTTTATTTGAGTGCTTATATAATACTATTATTCTTTAATTTCCAAAATCTGATTTTTATTTTCATTTTCACCAAAACTGCCATATCTTGAGTTCTATATGGAGATAGAAGCTCAAATTTTTATCACATAAATTACATGATATGTGCTACATTTAACTCTTCTATATCTACTGTTGAATTATCTTCTAAGTATTTTCTAAAAATCGTCCAAAACAGTGAACTCAGATTTGTACATTAAACTTGTTTTGATCATATCTCACTCATTACAATGATTCCATTGCATGACCAACTCTCACATGTGTACAAGACATATAGCTTACTGTAAATGGATTCTATTTCATCATTTTATCAGTCCATGACCTGTTTCTTTACTGTTTTATACAGCCATCACTTTTAAGCAAGATTTTAGCCTTGTTCTTTATAGTTTTTCACCTTTTTAATCATGTTTATCAACACCAAATCCCCACATAACATTTTTATCATCATATAATCATCATATACATATACAATAGGAAATAAAATACATGTTTACATAATCAAAATAATAAGAAGATGAGGAGGACAATCTTTATACCACCAAAGTGATGAAATGATGAGCTTTTGGATGAACAAGACATGGTTTTGGGTAACCAATCTTATGAGATATCAACACCACTTCTAGGATCACCAAGTATTTGTAGATTCCTCCAAAAATCAGCCCTTGTTCTTCATGAAAACTCCTTGAGAAATCAGCCCCAAGACTCCATAGAAACTTCTCCTTGGATGTTAAAACTTGCACCAATCTTCATCTCTTTGGAAGGAGATTAACATATGTAAGTTATAACAATAGTTTGTGGTTAAATTTAGATCAAATGGGGTGTTTTGTGTGAGAGTGGGACGAAATCAAAGAGAGAGGAAGAGAGGATTTTGGTTGTTTTGCATGGAGGAAATGAGAGGAAATGGTTTTGTGAAATGGTTTTGGGGAGTTATAAGACAAGTGTCTTAGCTTCCTTGTGAAGTTATTGACAACACATGGGTTATGTGGCTAAGTCTAGCCATGGGTTTGTGGGGGTGGGGCAAGTGTCCCACTTGTCTCATCCCCATTTAATTACGGGTACTCATCGATTCTAGTTTCCTCGATTTGCGTTCCCTCGGGTCGTTTTACGAAAAACGTTTTTATAAATTATGGATCAACGGCACAAAACGAATCTAATAAAAATTGTTTCTTCAAAAACGGAGTTCGAAAACGTAAATACGTAATCCTAAGTTTTCCGGTTTAGTCGTAAAGGACGTTAAAATAAAATCGTAAGTCCTAGTCTCTTCTCGTAAATTTGTGAGTTTATGAACCAACACAAATTTAAAACTCCAAAATAATATTCACAGATAAATTTATTTTCTAAAATGTCGGACTGTCACCAAAGACGGTGTATGTAAACGTAAGCACGTAACGTAGAATCCTCTGGTTTAAACGTAGTCGATGCTACTTCAAGACGTAAATCCAAATTTCTTCCAAAAAATGAGTGAGTTCATATTGTAACATTAAAATAATATTTTCAAATAATATTTGAGAATAAAATATTAATCGTAAATTGACGGATTGTCACAGCATTTACCCCTAAACAGGATCTTTGTCCTCAAAGATCATCTTACCTCACTACTCGCTTCTTATAGAGTTAAAGCCATGTGGGTATTTCCTCCACATTCGGTCTTTTCTCACAAGTGCAATTCATTAGAATACGTGAGTTTCATCAAACATAACTACGGGAATAAGATCAGGCTTAATGTTGACTTACTTTCTCTATCCATGATGATCACGGGTTTCCGATGAATGCAACTTTTCGCCGATCTAAATATTACTAAGGAACAATCAGATTTTCACTTGATAGATATTTATCAAGTTTGATTTACGAAACATAATTTACGCAGTCCTTGAAGTCCTAGGGTAGATCCAGCTTATATGCCTTTCAAACAAATCTTTTACATCATCTCAATGGTCCCATACAACGGGGACTTATATCCCATGATTTGTCAGATCATGATATTTTTTTTTCCAAGGTTAAAAATTGTGGCATAACTTCGCTACCCATTTGGCACTTTTAAGATCTACATTTCATATTCACATAACCTCTTGCCCACTACCGGCAGTCAATAATCAGATCCTAATTTCAACAATCATTTCAGGTCTCGCGGGTCGGGTATATAGGTTCGCCATCATAGGAAACCTTAAACCTAAAAGACATGCCCAACTCACAATGGGTGTTTGTCGGGTGTCTTCATCTCAACTCCTGCTTACAGATGCTCTAATATTTAGATCCTAACAAGATTCAATCTCGATCCTAATATGATGATTATCAATGATAATCTTTCCAAAAGGAAAACGATTATACGGTTCATTACCAAAGGTCAATCATTCAAACATAGAACAACGCTTATAGTATTTTGTATCGTTACTTTACCTCGTCCCTTCGATTGGGGTGGTACATAGTACTCTCATCAAGGTTCGTTCTCAATGACTTCTGAGCAAATCTCTAGAAATTCGTTGCGAAGCGAGGATCTTGATAAAGATGTTCGATACAGGCATACTTATGTTTACATAACTCTTTTGCATTTATCATTAACGGGAATGATATTAGCAGATTTGGTCAGTCTGTCGACGATGACCCAAATCGAATCAAATTCAGATGATGACCTTTGCAATAGCTAGACGTTTACTAATGTATGAGGCGATGTCTGCCTTCATAATTGTCATCAGTACAATCTTCTTCAGACAAAGGTACTTTTAGTCATAAATGACATAAATAGAATACTTATACTTACAAATTCCAACATAACTATATCTCACAATCTCCATATTTAGACAATCACAAGTGGTCTTTAAAACATTCAACGCTATTGGCTTCTAAATTTTAATGGTTCACATTAGCCGTGAAACCTTTCACTATTTATATTATCCTTTTTACAAACATTGTTTATTTTTATATCGTTCGGCAATTTATTTTGCACCTTCATTTTTAAGGAACATGTCCTAATTAGTTCTTTATCTTTTCTACATAATGCGTCGGTATCTATATTCACTTCTCATGATGATATAATTATCATGTCCACAATTCACTCAGATATTCTTTCTATATTATGTGTCAGTAATTACATTCACCTTTCTTCATATTTTCTAAGTTTCAGTTTCGTCTTATCTATCATTTTTATCAGTTTTTCTCAATCCGGTGTTTAAAGTGTCGATAATTATTATGATTAATTAAATAATTATTAGTTAATTTTTATGAAACGTAAACGTAAAAATTTTAAATTTCTTAGTTCGACCAATTATATAAAATGTTCAAAAATAATTTGAATTTAATTAACAAGATTCTTGTTGGTTTATCGAAAAAATTTAATAAGATTTCGTAAATGTTCGAAAAACCTTTGGTTATACTTTGATCAAAATTTTCTTAGTTGAAAAGCGAAAATTAGCGTTTCAAATGTCAAGTCATAAATTACATAGTTTCCTAAATTCTTCTTAGGTTGTCTAGAAGTATACACAAACATTTACCCCTAAACAGAAGTTTAGTTAAATGTTTTGGGTATAAGGGAATAATCCCTCAAAAGTTCTTTGATAAAATATATGTCAAAACATATTTCCATTTTTTTTAGTAAAACTCATAGTCTTAAATGACTTCTAATTTTTGAAGAGTTAATATATTCTATTATCTATTAATCACACGGTTAAATCATGTAAAGTATTAAGTCTTTAATCACATATCAATTATTCAAGGTACCTTTTTTTTATTGTTCGGCCAATTTAGGGCAATCTATAAATAAGTACTAACTCCTTTTTATTCTTATAAACAAACAAATAGTCCTTAATGATCTCAAGCATGAATTTATCAAATTACAGCCTACACACGTGATTCACCAAATTTATGAATGCTACTTGTGCATTAGTCAATCCAAACGAGATCACGTGAAACTCATAACGTTCATTACAAGTACCGGATGTAGTGATTGGAGTAGATAATCTTCTTCGCGGACGCGAAATTGATGATAACCATGCCGTGGATCAAACTTTTAAAACATACGTTAGAACCTTGTAAATGATCAAACAAATCTTCCATTTCGAGTTATGGATATCGTTTTCGATTGTCAATTTAATCAGTTCACAGTAATCCATAAATATAAGGAATGATAACACCATAGCTCTGCATGATGACAGGCTTGGTATAATAAAATCTTTCTCCGACAACGCTCTCAGTTGTACGGTAATTCCTTTAATTTAGATGGTGCTGACGTACAGTGCACATGCCACGGGTGCAACACCGGTTATATAATCAATACCAAATTCAACTTGCCTTAATGGCGAAAGTCTAGGTAATTCATTAACAAATACCTCCCAAAGTTTTAGATAACATAAACACCTTTTAATACATTTATTTTAAGTTCTTCTAGATTACAATATCTATAACTAGTTCACAACCATTCATGGTATAATTTTAAGTCTAAATACATGATACAGCCACCTATCGGGGATTATTTAAATCACTTTTGATAATCAACATCTTATCATTTAGGGGAATTCTACTGGAGTTCCCATCAATTAAGACAATGTCGTCATGTCATAATCAATCAACTCATTCTACTGCCACTATCAACTTTTCAGTTTTATTGCCGTCGATAAGATGTGAACTTCTCAAAAGACTAATAATAATTCATAATCCTTCACAAATTCAGGGATATCTGAAGACGTAACTAACCTTAAAAGAGTAAGGTCAACGCATAATCTACGCGAGAGAATTTCAAATCAGATACAGAGGAAAACATTTAATGAATATGAATATATCCCATGTTTTCATAATTTGAGTACGCATTCGAAAGCTCCTCGGATCGTTACCCAGGTCATTCAAATGAAATCAAATAAAAAGAAATGATAGGAACGTCGATACATCCAGTCGGGTATCAACACTCGATAATCAGATACTTTTCCTAAGAATCTCACTACGGGAGAATTGGACAAGAAAGAATTGTCAATTGTCAAATAAGACAATTTCCACAGATGAGTAAATTCGACTCAGAAGAATAGATGCTACAGGCACATATGTAGGTGTCCCTAACACTATGTCCTTATTTTTCACTTCTTGTAGATCTCATAAATTTTAATCTTTCACAATCTTCAAAGAAAATGTAGTGTTTATTCATTAGTTTTATGGTGACTACTAATCAGTCTCGCATGGTCCATTCCAAATTGTATGTAGGCGCGCAACTATATACAATTTCAAGATTAACGATGCAATACTCAGTTCGTCAAAACTTTGTCATCATGTTTATAATAAAAACATTTTCATGCTTAATTCTTAAATAAGAATCAAAAATAAATTTACAAAGATTTTCTTTGTTATGAAAACAATTAAGTTTCCAAAGCTTTTCATAAACAACTTCATTTCAATAACAATCACGTATAAATCTCACTATGAATAATCCTTATAGTGATGAAAATTCAATTTTTCTCAAAGGATAATGTTTTAACTTATAAAAACAATGAGTGATCTGCAAAAATGTGATGAAAAGTTGTTCACCAAGAACTAACTTCAATATAATATGAAATGAGCTTTAGCCAAATAATCATGAGGTTCATGATCTCGATGGCACTCAAAAGAATAATCCACAACGTAACTCAAATCGAGATGAGTACTTGTTCAATGGTTGCATCACTAATGCGAGCATTAGGAAGAAGCAATAAAAGATAGATAACATCGATACATGTAGAATTTAGCAATCAAAGGTAGTCTTTTCATTAATCACAAACAAGTCAAAATTGTACCGTAACACATTACGTGTCACTATGTCATACAATTCTCAGAACTCATCCTACCAACTGATGTCTCAGTTAAGTTAGGGATTATTTTTTAGAAGATATGACAATGAATACTAATCTACAAGAGTCATTAGGTGTTCCACATGTCCCAGAAGATCTATTGGTCCCAATTCAGAAGAAGATTTCTTCAATTTATTTATTGGACACTGGGCATCCTCATTAGTGGACAATGGCCTAGGAACAACCCTTAACACAAACTAACAATCATTTAAAACCTTATAATTCAATCACAGGACTTAAAGACTTCCTCTTATCAATCTCATTCCATACGAGTTAAATTTTACTTTATTCAAGTTTCAACAAATTTTATACTCAATTCAATATCCTACCTCATATTCCAATACTTTCAATCTTATTCTTCGGCCTTGTAAAGGCAATACAATCTCAATATGAATCAACACTTGATTTCCAATCCTATATCTCTTACAACAACACTTATCAAATGAGTCACTAGTATGAAATGACTTGATCATTCAACTAGACTTCTCGGAAAGGTATTAGTTGCATGAGGCTTTTGGGTAATGGTTCCAATAACGGCCTCAAGTGCAACATTCACCCTTTTGATTTCAATTTGAGAATTGGGTGACAACGAATTAGATGACATCTTTCTAGGTGGTAACGTTTTGTCAAACTCCTCTCTATAAGGAAAGATCGTCATGACATCGATATCAGATTTAATCTCGTCAATTTTTCTTCAATATCACGATCAACTAATATCTACATTTCTACGAATATCAACCATTTGTTGGGATCATAAATATCCACAAATTGGTTTAGATCTAGGATAACTAGAATTCCTACGAGAATAGCTTCGATTAATTTACTAGGGGAGTTAGGGTTTCTTGTGACAATCTACGTCATATAAATACCTCGTATAAAAATCAAAATAATCATCAAATAATCATGTAATAAAATTACATCATATGTATATATATAATCCAAGTTATATATATATATTAAAATAACACTTCTCAGTCTGGCCTTGTCGGTAACTCGGGAATTCTTCGGCACCGTTATAGTCAAAAGATTTTTAGACATTTTTAGAAAAATGTTTATAATTAAAAAGATTTTGAAATGTTTTATCCAAAACCTTAGTTTTAAAAAATCTTTCGTTCTCTATAACGAGAGCTCTGGTACCAAACTATAACACCCCCAAATTTATACAACTTAGTACAGCGGAAGACTAGTTGGTGTTACGGGATAGCACATTACTCACATCATAGACAACGCATAAAAATCGCGTTGTTTAATAATAAATCATTTCCATTCATAAATATCAAAGTTACATCAGTCCCAAGTCATTGTATTTAATACAAGTTTTACAAACATTTGAATGGAAATTATAATTTAAGTGCGGGCCATGAATTCTTGTCGTCTTCCCGAGAATTACCTTCAAGTACCTGAGATAAAACATGTTAAAAGAAAAGGTCAGCGATAACGCCGAGTGAATTCATAGAGTTTAATAAATTCCATCAATATAACTTTGGTATAAAATTATTACCAAAAATCATTTCGTACAAACCATTGTAATAGGCCATAAAATAGCCAAAATTATTTTATACAAATCTTTATCAAAATCATAATATAGGCATTTGCCTTAAAAATCATTATACGAATCATTGTCGTTAAAAACACCATACAATACGTTTTGCAACGTTGTATAGATTAAATAAAAACCGTTATATGAATATGGTTATAAAAACCAAAACACGAACATAATATCAATAGTATGACCCTGTATTGCTAGTCAGGCAATACATCGTAATTCGGAGCGTCTAGTAGTATTTCGTTAGTTTGGATTATTATAAGCCGCATGACATTGTTACCTTACTAAACCAACAACGGGTAGCTAACCCGATACTCAATTTGCCCATCTAAAGTAGCGTGTCGTCACAAAGGTCACGCTATGGAAATCTTCTCATACATAAATTCGCTTACCAATCAATGTGGCACGACGGGGATCAACCGTCAAGGCGCGAACTGGGGTGATCGTCCCCAAATAGTACTATTATATGAATAAGCGTCTACCAACTCCCGGTAGTTCACAATTCATGCTAATGGGACTTTTAGTGACATAACCTAACTTTAATAATCCATTTGATTTCATCTATCGGGTCCTTTAATCATTTATCGGGTCATACATTCGGGTCATACAATCATTCGGGTCCAAATCAATAAAGAAACAATCGGGACAAATGGTGTCCTATTTTATAAAAACTAACATTTTATCTCCCTCGCAGGTTTATAAAACATTTCATAAAACATTTAAAATATTGCGAGGCTATGAACTCACGTTGATGTGGGAAGGCGGGTTATCGGCAACTCGGACGTACGGTACGTGCTTCAATCACGGAAACCTAGACAAATAATACTCGTCTTAGACTCATGTCCAATGACTTCATAAAATAACGATTATGTATACATATGATGATTTTATATATGATGATCAAGTGGGTTTACATATTCTCTTTTACTCATTTTAGTGTTTACGTATTGGTAACTTCTTACTAGTTTACTAGTTTTACCTATTTACGTGTCTTAGGTCCAATAAACTTATTATAAGTTCTTTAACATGTTTTAATCCATTTTATACTTATATTATCAGTATTTACACTTTACAAGTTGGGCCCAAATGGGTTAAGCCCAATAAATAAGTTTATAAGTGTTTTAGTCCATTTTGTTGTATTATTAGTCCAATAACGTTAACTTAACTCGTTAATGTCCGTATGTCATATAGTTCGGGTTTTTATCGGTTTTTACTTGTTATACATGTCTATATATCAGTATATGAGTTTATAAAAGTTTACACTAGACGGGTCCAACCGTCTAAGTTTTATTTAACAAAAACGTTAATTTTACGGTAATAGCCGAAAAAGTCGTAAAAATCATGTTTATAGTTTTATAACTTATAAAACTTATCAAATTACCATTTTTATATAATGTATCATTCATTTATCATTATAAATATTTATATAAATGTATTATATGAGTTAGTGTGTATTAATTCACATTTTATACTATTTTTATTTGAGTGCTTATATAATACTATTATTCTTTAATTTCCAAAATCTGATTTTTATTTTCATTTTCACCAAAACTGCCATATCTTGAGTTCTATATGGAGATAGAAGCTCAATTTTTTATCACATAAATTACATGATATGTGCTACATTTAACTCTTCTATATCTACTGTTGAATTATCTTCTAAGTATTTTCTAAAAATCGTCCAAAACAGTGAACTCAAATTTGTACCTTAAACTTGTTTTGATCATATCTCACTCATTACAATGATTCCATTGCATGGCCAACTCTCACATGTGTACAAGACATATAGCTTACTGTAAATGGATTCTATTTCATCATTTTATCAGTCCATGACCTGTTTCTTTACTGTTTTATACAGCCATCACTTTTAAGCAAGATTTTAGCCTTGTTCTTTATAGTTTTTCACCTTTTTAATCATGTTTATCAACACCAAATCCCCACATAACATTTTTATCATCATATAATCATCATATACATATACAATAGGAAATAAAATACATGTTTACATAATCAAAATAATAAGAATATGAGGTGGACAATCTTTATACCACCAAAGTGATGAAATGATGAGCTTTTGGATGAACAAGACATGGTTTTGGGTAACCAATCTTATGAGATATCAACACCACTTCTAGGATCACCAAGTATTTGTAGATTCCTCCAAAAATCAGCCCTTGTTCTTCATGAAAACTCCTTGAGAAATCAGCCCCAAGACTCCATAGAAACTTCTCCTTGGATGTTAAAACTTGCACCAAT
The DNA here is from genome assembly GCA_025667525.1 of Glebionis coronaria. Lineage (NCBI taxonomy): Eukaryota > Viridiplantae > Streptophyta > Magnoliopsida > Asterales > Asteraceae > Glebionis > Glebionis coronaria. The sequence continues at coordinate 460,792,140 of CM046876.1, read as the reverse complement.
CTTCATCTCTTTGGAAAGAGATTAACATATGTAAGTTATAACAATAGTTTGTGGTTAAATTTAGATCAAATGGGGTGTTTTGTGTGAGAGTGGGACGAAATCAAAGAGAGAGGAAGAGAGGATTTTGGTTGTTTTGCATGGAGGAAATGAGAGGAAATGGTTTTGTGAAATGGTTTTGGGGAGTTATAAGACAAGTGTCTTAGCTTCCTTGTGAAGTTTTTGACAACACATGGGTTATGTGGCTAAGTCTAGCCATGGGTTTGTGGGGGTGGGGCAAGTGTCCCACTTGTCTCATCCCCATTTAATTACGGGTACTCATCGATTCTAGTTTCCTCGATTTGCGTGCCCTCGGGTCGTTTTACGAAAAACGTTTTTATAAATTATGGATCAACGGCACAAAACGAATCTAATAAAAATTGTTTCATCAAAAACGGAGTTCGAAAACGTAAATACGTAATCCTAAGTTTTCCGGTTTAGTCGTAAAGGACGTTAAAATAAAATCGTAAGTCCTAGTCTCTTCTCGTAAATTTGTGAGTTTATGAACCAACACAAATTTAAAACTCCAAAATAATATTCACAGATAAATTTATTTTCTGAAATGTCGGACTGTCACCAAAGACGGTGTATGTAAACGTAAGCACGTAACGTAGAATCCTCTGGTTTAAACGTAGTCGATGCTACTTCAAGACGTAAATCCAAATTTCTTCCCAAAAATGAGTGAGTTCATATTGTAACATTAAAATAATATTTTCAAATAATATTTGAGAATAAAATATTAATCGTAAATTGACGGATTGTCACACATTCGATGAAGCAGTCCAAATGGCTCACGCGCTAATGGATGTCAAACTGCAAGATAAGAAGGACTTCATTGCCGAAGGAAACAAGAGAAAGTGGGAGGCAGCTCAGAGTAATCAATCCCAAGGTCAAAATCGTGGAGGAAACCGTAACAACCAAGGTCATAACCGCAACCAGCAGTTCAACCAGAGAAGAAATGATGGGATGAGGGCTGTCACTAACCCTAGAGGAGCGAAGGTGAATCCCCATTATGGTCGATGTAATTTGTACCATGTAGGGAATTGCTTACCTGCGTGTGGCAAGTGCGGAAAAGCGGGTCATAGAATTTCAGATTGCCGAGCTAAAGGGGTAGCTACTGGGGCAAATGCCACGAAGGTGATGGTTTGCTTCGGATGTGGAGAAAGAGGGCATAAGCAGGGGAATTGCCCGAAGGTTGGAAACAGGCAAGGAGGAAATAATGCTGCGGCTGTGTATCGAGTAGGGACTGTTGATAAACCGCAAGGCCCTAATGTGGTTACCGGTACGTTTCTGCTAGACGCTTTTTATGCTAGTATATTGTTTGATTCTGGTTCCGACAAGATCTTCGTAGATGTTAAATTTAGTCGTCATATCAATAGAGAACCGGTAATGCTAACGACTAGTTATAACGTGGAATTAGCCGATGGGAAGATCGTTAGTACAAATTCTATACTAAAAGGGTGTACCTTGAAGTTAGGAAATTACTCTTTTGATATCGACTTATTGCCCATAGAGCTAGGATCGTTCAATGTGATCGTTGGAATGGATTGGCTGATGGCGCATAGTGCCGTGATCGTCTGTGGAGAAAGATTAGTTCAAATCCCGTTGAGGAATAGACTTTTGACTGTGAAGGGAGATGAATGCACCTCTCGTTTGAAAGTGATATCTTGCTTGAAAATGATGAGATATGTAGAAGATGATGTGATGTGTTTTTGGCACAAGTTTCTAGTGATGGTGACTTAGAGGCAAAGTTAGAAGAGGTACCTGTAATTCACGAATATCCGGAGGTTTTTCCTGATGAGTTGTCGGGTTTACCACCCACCCGTGAAGTCGAATTTCGAATCGATTTGATGCCGGGAGCTGCACCAGTTGCTCGTGCACCCTATCGATTAGCACCATCTGAGTTGAAGGAGTTATCCGATCAATTGAAGGAGTTGATGGATAAGGGATTTATTCGACCGAGCTCATCACCATGGGGAGCGCCAGTGTTGTTTGTGAAGAAGAAAGATGGGTCGTTCCGGATGTGTATCGACTATAGAGAGCTCAACAAGTTGACGGTTAAGAATCGGTATCCATTGCCGAGGATTGACGATTTGTTTGACCAATTGCAAGGTTCATGTGTGTACTCAAAGATCGACTTGAGATCAGGGTATCATCAACTGCGTGTGAGGGAGGAGGATATCCCTATAACTGCCTTTCGTACGCGGTATGGACACTTTGAATTCCGAGTGATGCCTTTTGGGCTAACAAACGCGCCTGCAGTATTCATGGACCTTATGAATCGAGTATGCAAGCCGTATCTAGATAAGTTTGTCATTGTATTCATCGATGATATTCTTATTTACTCTAAGAGTAAGGAAGAGCACGAGAAGCACCTGAGAAAGATATTGGATCTGCTGAAGAAAGAGAAGCTGTATGCGAAGTTCTCAAAGTGTGAGTTTTGGTTAGAGTCTGTGCAATTCCTTGGGCACGTAATTGATAGCAAAGGAGTTCGCGTGGATCCTGCCAAAGTCGAAGCAATCAGGGAATGGTCGGCACCGACAACGCCGACTGAAGTTCGACAATTCCTTGGTTTAGCTGGGTATTATCGGAGATTCATCGAAGGGTTTTCGTTGATTGCAAAGCCGTTGACCAAGCTTATTGAGAAGAATCGGGTGTATGAATGGGGAGATGAGGAAGAACTTGCTTTCAAAACACTTAAGGACAAGTTATGTTCTGCTCCGATATTGTCATTACCAAAAGGAATCGAAGACTTCATGGTGTATTGTGACGCGTCTCGTAAGGGTTATGGAGCTGTGTTGATGCAGCGTGAGAAGGTGATTGCTTACGCGTCGAGACAATTGAGGAAGAATGAAGAAAACTACACTACGCATGATTTAGAATTGGGAGCTGTAGTTTTTGCGCTGAAATTATGGAGACACTACTTGTATGGGACGAAGTGTGTTGTATTCACTGACCACAAGAGTTTGCAACACATTTTAGACCAAAAGGAGTTGAATATGAGACAGAGGCGATGGGTGGAACTACTAAGTGACTATGACTGTGGGATTCGCTACCATCCTGGCAAGGCGAACGTTGTAGCGGATGCACTTAGTAGGAAGGATCGAGAGAAACCTTTGAGAGTCAGAGCTTTAGTGATGACTGAGGGTGTTGATTTAACTGAAACAATATTGAAGGCTCAAGAGAAGGGATTAATGAAAGAGAATGCTGGTGCTGAGAATCTGGGGAGACTGTTGAAACCTCTTTTTGTGGTTAGGTCAGACGGGCTGAGATATTTTGAGAATCGGATTTGGTTACCGTTGTGTCCATCCGAGGAAGGAATGCCTGGAGTACGAGATTTGGTTATGAACGAGTCTCCTAAGTCGAAGTAGTCGATACATCCTGGATCGGATAAGATGTATCATGACCTGAAGAAGGTCTATTGGTGGCCGAATATGAAGGCGGAGATTGCTCGTTACGTTAGTAAGTGTTTGACTTGTGCGAAGGTTAAAGCTGAACATAAGAAACTGTCTGGGCTGTTCGTACAACCAGAGATCCCAGAATGGAAATAGGAGAAGATCGCTATGGATTTCGTGACGGGTTTACCTAGAACTCCAAGTGGATGTGATATGATTTGGGTAATAGTGGATAGATTGACGAAATCTGCTCACTTCTTACCTATGAAAAAGACGGACAACATGGAGAAACTTGCCAGTGTGTACGTGAAGGAGATTGTTTGCAGACATGGTGTACCTTTATCGATCATTTCGGATCGCGATAGTAGGTTTACTTCGGAATTTTGGAAATCTCTTCAACGTGCGATGGGCACTGAATTGAGTTTGAGCACGGCCTATCACCCGGAGACTGATGACCAAAGCGAACGAACTATTCAGACGATGGAGGACATGCTCCGAGCATGCGTGATTGATTTTGGAGGAAGTTGGGAACGCCACTTACCTTTAGTGGAGTTTTCGTATAATAATAGTTATCATGCGAGCATCAAGGCTGCACCATTCGAAGCGTTGTATGGACGGAAGTGTAGATCACCTGTGTGTTGGAGTGAAGTAGGAGAAAGTCAGTTGACTGGACCCGAAATGGTTTTGGAGACGACAGAGAAGATTGTGCAAATCAAGAACCGATTACTTGCCGCAAGAAGCCGACAAAAGAGTTATGCCGATAATAGAAGGAAACCGTTGGAATTTGAGGTCGGAGACATGGTTATGCTTAAGGTTTCGCCGTGGAAGGGTGTGATTCGTTTTGGGAAGAAAGGAAAGTTGAGTCCAAGGTATATTGGACCATTTAAGATTCTTAAACGAATTGGACCAGTAGCGTATAAGTTAGAGTTGCCGAACGAGCTTAGTGCTATTCACGACACGTTTCACGTATCAAATCTGAAGAAGAGCTTGGCGGATAAGGAATTGGTAATTCCTTTGGACGAGATTCAGCTGGACGACAAAATGCATTCGTGGAAGAACCCGTGGAAATTATGGACCGAGAGGTCAAGAGGCTGAAGCATAGTAGAATTACCATTGTGAAGGTTCGATGGAATTCTAGGCGTGGACCGGAATACACTTGGGAACGCGAGGACTTTTTCAAGGAGAGATATCCTCATCTGTTCCAACGGCACGAAATGTGAGTATAAGAAGAGGCGAGCGCCGAGACGTCGCTCTTTTTAAGGAGGGGTGGATGTAATACCCAGAAACGAGGTCACTTACCTTACCCTAAATTACGCTTATTTTTGAAATTTTTAAGAAATTTTAATTGTTATATATTCTATCGTTTTGGTTGAAACCAATATTTGAGGTCATGATCTTGACGATTGACGATTTAAGAAGAACGATGACGACTACGATCCCGATGGATGCCCAAATTTCTATGTTTATTGTCATTTTATCGATATTATAATTTTTCAAGGATTTTACTTTCGGTTCGTGTTAAGTCGAGTCGGGTACGTTTTATTTCTTTCCGGGTACATTTAAATTGTCCTAAAAGTATTTTGGAGTGTTCAGGATGACCCCCGACTCCCGCAAAATTTTTCAAATTGACTAGTGAGTCATTCCCGCAAACATTTGAGGTTGTTTTCACTTAAGGCCAAAAGAATGCTATAATTTCACACAAGGGCCCCAATTTTTACAAAATGGAAATACAAACACACACACAACACAAAATACACCAAAAATTTTCTTCCATCTCTCTCTTTAGGCTGACGGCCAAGAACCACCACACCACCACCATATTTTTTTTCTAGCTTGTTTTAATTAAAACCAAGGTTAGACCACTTCTAGTTTATTCATTCCAAGTGTTTTGATATACTTTAATCCAACATGCATCCTTAAAAATTTTCAAGAATCAAATGGGTTTTTTTTAAATTTGTTTTGATGTTAATTGAGTACATGCATGTTTAATTGGGGTATAGTAGATGGATAATCACCCAACAAACCAACCAAAATCAATTTTGTTGGGGTGTTTTGATCACCCACACCCCACGGCCAAATGGGGGTGTTTGGTGGATCATGGTGTTTGATGTTTTGCTTATGGTATTTGTGTTTAATTTATGTTTTTAGGTGTCTTAGAATGGGTAAACCTCATTGCATGTTTGATTTGATGAATGAGTTTTGAGATGGATTTGGTATTTTAGGGGTTAAGGACTGATTAGGATGGTTAGTCATGGTTAGGAGTGTTTTAGTTGAGGTTAAGTGTCGATAAAATGGTTTGGAAACGAGTGTTGGATTGATTTTGAGATGGGTAAATTTAGGCAGATTGTTTAGGCTTGTTTTCATAAATTTGATTTTCTAAACAGCTCATGAGACTAGGATATAGTTGTAGAGCGTCTTCTTAGCTTCGATTTGGTATAAGATAGAGCTTACGGCTCCTAACGAGTCAAAAGTTATGATGTTTTGAAAATACGTTTACCGGGAGATGAGAACCTACATAATCCGAAGTTATGTTTGGTTTTAGGTCAAATCCCGGGGACCATAGATATAGTTTGGTAATTGGTTAAAGGTTGATTTTTGGTCTCAAACCTGCATTTGTGAGTCTATTATTAGACTTAGGTGTCAAATGGGTCAATGGTATATTTTAAATGGGTCAAATAAGTCCAACTTGGTCAATGTACAAAATCAGTCCGAAAAACGTAGGTTTAGTAATGTGCTGAGTAACGGGTCGTAAAAGCGAAAACTTTTAATGGGATTAAAAATGGATTTTGTACAGGTCTTAAGGTATTTTTGAGAATTTTCCCAAATTTTATTAAAAGGTTTAAGTCTAGTAAAACAGCCCATACATTTGATAAGTATCGGCGAAAAACGTGAAAAGGGTAATAACGTTAATAACATGGATGAATAGTATAAAACGAGTAACAATTATTTGTTTGGTTTTGGCGTGAGTTTGTAATTATCACAATTGACTAATATGTATGTAATATACATTACTTAAAGTTTATAAATGAGATTACGCATTACGCGTTATTGTTTGTTAGGTGTTGAATTCCCCGGGCATCTTCAGCATCGTCAGTGATCGTCACTCGAATCGTCGACTACTCTATATATATAAGGTGTGAATTTGTAGCCTCGCTTACTATTGTTTTTAAATTGTTTTACCCGCGAGGGAAACGCATGCTAGTTTTCTAAAAGGAACATATGTCATGAATGATTATTGGACCCGAATGTTGCCTTAAATTGTGTTGAGTACCTAGTTGCAAAAGACCCTATATTCATGAACTATTAACTATTGTTTAATCCTAGTGTGGATTGAAAATAGCCGCTTATACAATTGATAGTACTATGGGGTTGACGACCCTATCCGAGACGAGGGCTAGTACGTTGAGTACCCCCTGCGGACGGATAATTTATGATAAGAGATAAGGTATAAATGCAACTAATGCCTTTAGAAGGGGCAATGGTTTCATCTTAATCACGCCGGTAATTATTACGCGAGTGATTGAGTTAACGGATTAGTGTCATGAGCTTAAACACAATTGTCATAACCTTGAAAATAAATTGTTTGATCGACAAGTCTATGAATGATCGTGAATGATTTTTATACCACATATGTTCAAAATGAGATTATAAAACCTATGAATTCCACTCAACATTATTTGTTGACCCAATTTAGCATGTGTTTCAGGTAACCGATGAAGTATAGCATGGAGCATTCATTGGATGGGAGTTGTGTGTGGCTTGGCGTCTACTTGTTTTTCCACCCATATTTAACTTGAATATTTAAAATTTTCTGTCATGTTACGAATGTATCTTTTGGGGTTGAGATTCGTGGGGACCAAAACGCGAACTCTGTGTTGTATCATTTTGGGCTTGGAAAGCCGTAGACATGTATGTTTTTAACAATGCGTAATTTATGTTAAAACTTTTACGTCTCTTTGAGTCGTTTGATATATCTTGTATGTGATGATAACTGCCTAGCACCCAAATTTTGTAGTTCCGCTGCGCATAACATTTGTGGGGGTGTTAGAACCAGTGATTGGGTTTGTAACCTTAATGGGAGTTGACTCATTATGACTTTCACATAGCAAGCCACCCTTAACAAATAAGGTAGGGTTAGCTTTCTTCCATTCATTCAAGTCAGTCAACGTTTGTTGATACTCTTCAACTGGGGTGACAACTCTTGGTGGAGGAATGAATTCCTCCTCTTGGAGTTCTGGCAAACCAGTCCAAGATAGGTCCTTTTATTGGACACCATAGAAGTCACCAGCTGGTGGTGGAACCACAGAGTAGTCTTTCATCCCAATCCCAGTCATGTCCTTAGGATCCCTTTGTTTACTCACACATTCTCCTAGGGTTTGTGTGGCCTTATCAAATCTTTGAATTTTAAGGCCAACATTATCTTTATTCTTAATGGCCTCATCTAACTTAGCCTGTAACTCACCATTAACCCTTTCCATGATACTCCTAATATCATTACTAGCATTCAACTCATGTTTTAAGATATTTATTTTATCTTTTAAGTCAAATTCCATTTTCTTGTATTCAGAAACTATCTTCTCAGTTTGAGTGAGAGCTAGTTGGTAATTAGACAGTTTGCATCTTTCAGTACTCACATCATCTAATAATCTTAACACCTCTTTGTTAAGTTTCTCAGTATTTAACCTACAACCCTTACTACAAAAAGCATCATCGTATACCTCATTATCAGATGAAGAAGAGGAGTGTGCCATGAGAGCATATTGAACATGCTCTTCTTCTTCTATCTCAGCAACCAAAGCTTTATCCTCTTCCACATCCTTAGCCAAATAGCTCCAATCCCATCCTATGCCATCAATTCCTTGAACTGCAACCATGGCCTTAGGATCCTGAGCCTTAACAATTTGGCTTGAAGGTTTGCCAGCATCAGATCTTCTTGGAGATCTGCATTCCCTCATGAAGTGCCCCATACGACGATAGTTGTAGCACTCAACTTTGGATTTATCAAATCCAGCTGTGTCCTTTGCATTGAAGGTCATCTTCTTCTTAAACCTTCTGTTTCACTTGTTTTCTCTTATACTAGCAAGAGCCATGTTCCACTTAATATCCATCTCTTCCAAGTGCTCATCACTTATCTGCTCAAGGTCCTCATATGTAATCACTGAACCATTGGGCAAAGAAGCAATATAAGCACATAAAGTATCCAGATCTAAACCAGCAGGTTTAACTCTTGGTGAGTCATTTTTGTATGTGTCAGCGTCCATGTATGAGACGTTGACAGGACATGTTCCAGCGCTGACACATAATGATCCAGTAACTGGATGCATGTAAGAGTCCTTCTGATTGAATTGACCTTCACTATGAGAAAAGAAGGCCATGTTACTGTTGGTAGACTTGCTTCCATGCTCCAAAAGAGTTTCATCTTCCAATAGCCTCAGTTTGTTGTAGATGTCATCAAAAGTAGAACTTTTGTGAGTGTTGTTGGCAAGTATAGATCTTGCCTCAATCTTCCATGCCTCACCAATACTTTTAAGAAAAGTGGCATTAATGTCGACATCACCAAGTTGTGTCCCCATGAAGGACAATTTGCTTGTTATGTCAAGCAATCTGCTTCTCACACTGTTAAGCTTTTCATTAGGTTGAGCCTTGAAGACAGCATAATCATGCATGAGTTGCTTCTTCTTCTCTTCCTTAGTATCTTCATTGCCACCATATGCAACTTCAAGAGCTGCCCAAAGCTCTTTAGCAGATTCATAACCTCTGTATTTATGCTGGTTCTCTTGTCCCAAAGAGAGTTTCAGTATATTTAGGGTTTTCATATCAACCCTTTTCTTTGCTATGTCTTCAGCAGCCACAGCTCTACCATCCTCTGGCTTTTCTCTCTTATCTGCTTCTGAACATCCAACAACAGCTGCTCTTCCAGCAATAGCATCAGCAATCTTTTGGGCTTTATTGAATGTGTTTCCATATTCAATAATCTCCCAGAGTGTGTAGTCATAGATCCCTAGATATTGCTCAAAGTTAAATTTCCACAATTCAAAGTTGGCAGCATCAAGCATGGGAATCTTGATGTTTGGTAAAAGTGAGGAGGAAGTGGGTACTTCTGGATTTGACATGATGTTGTTAGGGTTTTGATGATTTTAGGGTTCTTGTGTTCTTTAAGATCAAAAGTTCCTCAACAAGCTCTGATACCACTTGTTGATCCCAAACTTAGATCGATTTAGCTTTATGTATACGAGATTAGATCAAGTAATACACTTAGAGAAAGCTTTGTATATGTATATGACAATCTAAGTGTTATGCGGAATTAACACTTAAACAAGAACACACAAGATATAAACAAACTTTCACTTTGATTAATGATATCAAACTTGCTTACAATGAAAGTAGTTTACGTATGAAAACTTATATTGAACATTAACCTAAAGGTCTTCTTTTATAGACCTAAGAAGCCTTGTACAATAATCTACGTATCAACTATTCTAGGTAAAGATAAATATAGAAAATACATTGTTGTTCCTATCTTTACTAGAAGTAATCTAGAATACAATAAACGCGTAGAGTATATCCTTCCATCAGTGCTTGTCTTCAATGTATCAACGCTTGACTTTGTCTTGTCAACGCTTGATCTGTCAGCGTTTGTTTTACTCCTGTCAACGCTTGTTTTACTCTTGTCAGCGCTCAAGTAGACTGGCTATAATTTATTCCCAATATCTTGTTGTTATCGAATGGTGAGAGAGGGGTAGGGTAAATGGGAGTTTTAATAAATTAAGTGTGAGTGGGGTGGAGTAAATGGGAGTTAAAAGGAGGATAGCTGGGTACACGTGTGTGATGTGGGAGTGTAGGTTTGACCGGTTGTGAGATGTTGAAACGTGTGAGATGAATTTGGGTTGTAACTTAATATTCGTCCCATTTTTTACCAAGAGGAATAGATGTTGACCAAGCAAACTTAAGTCCCGTTCCATGGGCTTGTGGCCTAATTTAAATTCTTTGATCCGTCCCATCATTTATTCATCAAATGGGCTTAAGTGAAAAAGTGATTAAGTTAAATCCACTATTGGGCTTTCAGGCCCAATAAGCAAATGTGGGACCCACTAAGCTCGAATATCTTCAAAAATATTTAATCCGCTAAAAACGAGCTCGATTTCGGCTTTGTCGATCTTTTTCTTTAAACTCGTGTCGGTTTCGCTGGTTTTCGTGGCTTTGGGCACACTTTTGGTCTTTTGACTTTGTCTTCGTCTCTTTTTGGACTTTTCTTCAACATTTGACCGTTTAATCCCGTGTTTTCTTTCCTTTTGATCTTTTGTACCTATTTAACACAAAAAAATAAAACCACGCGTAATTCCGACTTTTATGATATTAAACACATGATTAGGTCTTGTTTTTCCTTGATTTTAGTGGCAAAAGGATAAGTGTTTACACACTTATTATTGAGCAAAGATTTTAAACTACCAGATGAGAAATTCATTGATTATAAAACACCTAGGCATAAGGATATTTATAATGTGAATCTTAATGGAAATAGGATGAAGAATAACTTGTCATGTCTATATGCTAAGGCTTCAGTTGATGAGAGTAATCTTTGGCATAGGAGATTAGGGCATAATTTTAAAAATATAAACAGACTTGTGAGACATGGTTTGGTTGATGGTTTGCCTGAAAAGGCTTTCCACAATGACCACTCTTGTGTTGCATGCCTTAAAGGCAAGCAGCACAAGGTCTCATTTAAGTCTAAACAGGTGCACTCTAGTTCTAAACCACTTCACCTGCTGCATATGGACTTGTTTGGTCCAACTAATATAGAAAGCCTAAACGGTAAATCTTACTGTTTTGTCATCACTGATGATTTTTCTAGATTTACTTGGACTTTCTTTTTAGCCTTGAAAAGTGACACTGCTGATACTTTGATTAACTTTATTACACAGATAGAAAAGAAGTCTGGTAATGAGGTTATGATACTTATAAGTGACAATGGTGGTGAGTTTAGAAATAAGTTGTTAGATGATTTTTGTGCCAAGAAAGGGATTACTAGACAGTTTAGTGTAGCTAGAACCCCACAGCAAAATGAGGTAGCTGAGAGAAAAAATAGAACCCTCTTTTGACTTTGTCTTCGTCTCTTTTTTGGACTTTTCTTCAACATTTGACCGTTTAATCCCGTGTTTTCTTTCCTTTTGATCTTTTGTACCTATTTAACACAAAAACACAAAACCACGCGTAATTCCGACTTTTATGATATTAAACACATGATTAGGTCTTGTTTTTTCCTTGATTTTAGTGTCAAAAGGATAAGTGTTTACACATTTATTAAATCCCCTACACTTGACCATTGAAATTACCCCATGCAATGCATTATTTTAAAGCATAAAGTTACATTTCTCTCATAATTAATCCATCTCGGCCTTTATTACTATTACTACTACTATGATGAAAAGATAAAAACTTTAAAGGAGACAAAAGTTATAACAATTTATTAACTTGGAAATTATTTGATGGAAGAAACTCGTAAAGAAATCTAAGACTTGAATTAGGGCTTTGGTGTCATGAATATTAATCACCCTCAAGTTTCATGTTCCCCATACCAAGCTTAAAAACGAGATCATTGTTTACCATAAGTTCTTAGGTTAAAACCACTTATATAAAACAATTGTGTAAAACTCTTTCTCCAATTCCTACATTGTATCTCTAGATTTTATTCATTGTCATTCACCCATAGGCTCATTTGACTTATTCGATAATTATTAGTCCAAAAATGAAGGCAAAACGATGCAAACCCGACACTCAAAACCTAACCTCGTCCTCAAAAACGTTGTCACTAAAGCAAGCCCACATCAAGGATGAATTAACGCGATTTGGGGAATAAATTCTCGGACCCAAAATTTGGCCAATAGTGCTACTTATTAATTATTCCTCCAAAGTCATGTAGACTTTATGTGGAGTTTAGCAAGTTCACATCATATACCCTTAGGCTCTTTAAGATGTAAAAATGCTCCCCGTCTATTGTCCACACCCTAAGGCTCCTTGAATGATAAACGAGGGAATTGATTTTTGATCAATTTTTATTCAATACTTACCATGCCATACACCCTAAGGCTCTAATGACAAGGTTCGTGCTACATGCCCCACACCCTAAGGCTCCTTGAGGTCATGTTTTAATTTTATTCTTTCTTTATTTATGATATATATAGTAGGCCAAATTCTGTGGTCCCATGGTCTGAATACCTCCTACTTAGTGGTTATGAGCCACCTTAGTCGGAAGTCTACAACGCTGGCACCCTCAATGTGTTCATGCTTTAATTACAAGGAGAATAAAGATTTGGCTAAGAGTTAAGATATCGAATCAACACCGCAAAAATCCTCATTTATTAAGCAATTAAATATACAAGCGGGAAGAAAGAGCCACAAAAACCATATAAGCAAAAATTAACCCTTGAACTTATTATCAACTCTATCATCTCTCGTTCTCCACAATTTAAAATCTCAAGGAATGAGACTCGTGGATGCTTAGCCTAATAAACCAATTAAGGTCCATATGGTTAAGGATACTAGCTAGAGTAAACTTGGATAAGTAAACTCGGGTTGAGTCAAAATATTCACGACGGGCCTAAAATATCAAAGACATCTAAACTTGTTAAAACCATTTTATTCATTTATTTATTATTTTTTTAACTTTATTTTTATTTATTTTTTTAAATGGAAAATATAAATACGATGCGATGACAAAAGAAAAGAAAATAAATGGAAATACTACTAGGCCAAAATAGATCAAAAATTTGAAAAACGTTGAAATTTTTTATAATTTTCCGGTTAAATAGGGTCATATTCATGGAAAAGCCCACTAAAATTTCGATAGAAATCCCCCTACACTTAATATAAACATTCGATAGAAATCCCCCCTACACTTAATATAAACATTGTCCTCAATGTTTAAGCATGTGGGAGAATGAACTCCCCTACACTTAGGACATTGAGTACGTTGTTTAAAATCGAGCTAAGGAAGGGAAAACTAAAGTGATTACATTTATTCGTTTTATTTATTTACAAGATTGAATCACAATAGCAAAAACTTATCGAAGGAACCGGGTACACGGGAACACGGGTCACGTCAAAAGCACCAAAAGTGGATCATTAAGCACATGTCCCTGCACACAACATCACAACACAAACAACCTACTTGGCTCCCCCCTACACTTATTGGTGAAAATGGGTGAAGGTTAAAAAGGGTGGAAAATGGTAAAAATCTAACATAGTTAAACGATGATTGATTTATTTATCATGAGTCTCTAGCTTGACTCGAATTCCCGAATGTCAACATTCAAATGGGAAAATCATGGAAAAACCGAGATTTCCAAGGGAGGAAAATCTCTCCATGATAAAGGTTGAAGTAAAGTCATATAAGGCATACCCCATGAAAATTCCACCCGGGTCAAACACATAATTTTCATCACAAAAGGAAATAAACCCCGAGGTGGTATGCAAGTCAAAGAAAAGTGGGGTATCCTTAGGCAAAAGTCTCTTATAAGGAAGGGTGCTATGGTAATATGGCAATGAAAGCACAAAAGTCTCTATTCCGGGATCAAACACCGGTTCCTTAACGGGAAAATAGCAAGAGGTAGTGACATTTAAGCTCAAAATATCATCAAAATCCAAAGTGGGAAGGTCGTCCTCTTCCAAACTCGATGTGAAAACATAAGTATCGTCGGAGTCATAGGAAAACTCTTCCTCATGAGGAAAATAGGTATTTAGAAAGATATATAAATCCTCCTCAAATAGAATAACCTCTAAAGTAGGAATGATCTCTAATAGTGGAGGATCCTCGTCAAAATTCATGACTTCTAAAATTGGGGTATAAAAGTCAAAAGGAGTCTCCATGGAAGAATCACTCATAGAGATATGAGGTGCATTAAGATCATGGGGTGGGTCATCAAAATTAATGAGATCACTTAAGGAAGTGTCATCATCATAAGTATCAAAGATTGGGTATCATAAATGGGTGGGTCAAAAGTGGGTGGGTCAAAAGATGAGTCGTCTAAACCGAAGATAGTGTGATCACTCGAAGAAGTGTCATCACTATAGGTATCATAAATGGGAGTGTCAAAAATTTGAGGCTCTAAGGGAAGGGATGAGTTTATCACAAAATCATTTTGATTAGACTTTTCAATTCCAAAAGGATTAATAAAAATCTCTTCATTATCATAATTAAGAACATCAATCATATTGACCGACTCTTTTCCATTTGATGTTGTTGTGATTTTTCCCATTTTAAAAACTTGTTTTTCATCCCGAACCCTAAGAATTAACTCCCCTTCGGCTACATCAACTAAGGCTCTTCCAGATCTTAAGAATGGTCTACCAAGTATTAATGAAATACGATGATCCATCTCATAGTCGACGACGACAAAGTCCACGGGAAAAGTGAATGTACCAACTCGAACAAAAACATCTTCGGCAATACCAACGGGGTATGCGAGAGTTCGATTAGCTAACTCGAGAGTCATGCGAGTCGGTACAAGGTCGGGTAATGACAATTGTTTCCAAACCGAAAGTGGCATAATATTGATGCTAGCGCCGAGATCTGCTAAAGCCATACAATCATCGATTTGAGGAAACGAGCAAGGTAACACGAATCGTCCGGGATCTCCTAGATTTTTGGGAAGCTCTTTGAGAAGAATCGCGGAACAATTCTCATTTAAACGGGTATTCACGAGCTCAACCATTTTTTCTTTCTTATTAAGAAAATCTTTAAACATTTTCACAAATTTTGGTATTTGAGCAAGTACTTCAATAAGACTAATGTTAACATTGACGTTGGAAATCATTTTCAAAAAGTTGGAGACATGAACGTCATCTTTGGTGAGCACTTTAGCCTTGTCTAACCTAGAGGGATAAGGGATATTAGGTTTAGACTTTGAAGGTTGAGAAGGAGAAGGACTCGCTTCTTGAACAACCGTAGGAATAGGCTCTTTCGGCAATGGAACACTAGGACTAGGAGTGGTAGTGGGAGGAATCACCAAAGGGGGAGTAGGATTACTCATTATGACCTCCGGGCCTTGTCTCTCCTTTATGGGCGAAGAGATGGAAGGTCCCACAAAAGTGGCTCCACTTCGAGTATTGATAGCACTCACATTAGCACGAGGGTTAATCTCGGTATTTGAAGGTAAGGCTCCTTGGGGTCTAAGGGCTTGAATCATTGTCAAAAACTTCTTATCGGTCGATTCTTGCATTTGTCTAGAAGATTCTTGCATTTGTTTCATAATTCTCTCATGGTCGGTCAATTTTTGTAGAACCAAGTCCATTTGAGGATTTTGCATGTTCATTTGATTAAACCCTTGATTAGGAAAACCTTGGTTTTGATATTGAGATTGAAAACCATTGTTATTATAAAAACCTTGGTTATTATTTTGAAAACTTTGATTTTGACCATTAAAATTCCCTTGATTTGCATTCCCTTGAAAATTACCCATTTGAGGACCTTGGTTCCTATTTTGGTATTGGGTATTTTGGGCAGGTGGGGGTGGTCTTTGTGGTGCTACAAAACCCGGGAGAGCCAAATAATTAGTACTCTTGTAAGACAAATGGTTAACATCAACATTAGGTTTAAATGGAACCCTCTCATTAGCATTAAAAGCAAAAACTTGTTGTTGTTGATTATTAACCTTGTCACAATTAAAATATGAATGTGGTCCACTACAAGTCTCACACGTTTCACTAGTTTCTTTCATGGCATTAACTTGACCATTTAGGGCATCGGTTTTTAGAGCAAGTGATTCAACAAGCGAAGTGAGTTTATCGATTCTCTTGTCACTCTCACTAGAACTAGCACTCGCCATAGTGGCCCTAACACTCTTGGTTTGTACTTTAGCCTTGTTTTCAATTATGGCCTAAGCCTCGTTCATTGTTTTCACAAGAATATTGCCCCCTGCGGCACTATTAAGTGAGTCTTGGTCATTTAGAGTCAAACCATTATAAAACGTATTTATTTGATGCACTTTAATGAAACCGTGTTGTGGACATTTTCTTAAAAGCTCTTTAAATCGATCCCAAGACGCACTAAAAGTTTCCCCATATTTTTTCTCAAAAGTAATGATTTCATTCCTTAAAGAGGTGGTCCGTGATGGTGGGAAAAATTAGTTAATGAACTTGGTCTCTAAATCAATCCATGTAGTAATACTTTGGGGTGGTTCCTTATCAAGCCAAGTCCGGGCTTGTCCCTCGAGGGAAAAAGGAAAGAGTTGTAAACGAATAGCCTCTTGTGGCACCCCATTGTATTTGACGGTATTTGCTAATTGGATGAAACGTTTGATATGAGCGTGTGGATCATCATTAGTACGGCCTAAAAATGGTGTAGCGGAAACCATTTGAATAAAACCCGTTTTAAGTTCAAAATGATTAGCTCCAATATCCGGCACCACAATCGCGTCATCATTTCCTTCAACGTGAGATTGTAGAATCTCAATCATAGGTCGATTATCCATTGCCATCTTATTGTCGAAAACTCGATTCTCGGGATCGGCTTTAATGATGGTCTTTTTGTTTTTCTTATTCTTCTTCTTTTTGGAAGAATTGGAAGAATTTGGTACACCAATCGGTATGTATGTATGCGCGCGAGTGCGCATACAATTAAAACTTGGAATGAGGTAGGTGACCTCGGTCAACTTTGAGAGGAAAAGGATTTTCCCTCTCGAGGAGCAATATGAAAAAGCTACAAAAATATATACTTAAGTACTAATTGAGTTGGCAAACCAATAATCGGTCGTCCCGCTCAATATACGCATAAGCAAGCGGGGAAACGAGGTGGCACAAAGCACTTAAAAACCTTTTTCCTTAGACGGCCTTTTATAGCGCGTCGCCTTATACACCTTATAGTTTGTATATTTTGAGTTCAAACGTCTTACTAGTATTTATCTATTTTGCCTTTTTATTTCGTTATGGATGCGAATACAATAGTTAGGTGATGAAATCCCAACTAAGGCTTATTTGAAAAGTAGGTAAATTATTGTGCTACGTAATATACTATAGTAAAAGAAAAATCTTTTTGTATTTTTTTAGAAAAAAATATACTCACGAAAGAAATCGAACTAAAAAATAACACTAATACGTAATATTTTTGGTGTAATACTTTTAGGAAAAAGTATTACTTTTGGTTTTTTTAATTTTTTTTGGTGCAAATCTTAGGAAAGAATTTGCTTTTTGTGATTTTTTTATTTTTATTTTTTTTTGTATTTTTTAAGTTTTTGATTTTTTTGTATTTTTTTGATTTTTTGTGCAAGAAACGTAACGTTCAAAAAGAACGGATCGCAAAATCCAAACGTCTTCACGAAAAATCGTCAATCGTACGAGCGAAGCGGCAGCGGCGCCATTTTAATACTGGGGTTTTTGCAAACTCTTTTTTATGTCTATTTTTCGTTCCTCGAATCGACTCGAATTTGATTTCCAATTAACGTGATTACTTAATTTGTTTTTGGTAAAATATATTTTTGTATTTTTAAGCTAAAATCTATTTAAATTTAAAGCTAATTTAAATAAAAACTATTTTAAACTAATAAAAACTCTTTTAACTATTTTGAAAACTATTTAAGACTATATTTAAAAACTAGTAAAACAAATGTGAAAATTAATTTGAACTTTTAATAAAACGTAAATCTAATTAAATGAAAAATACTTTCTAATAAAACTTAACCAAAATAAAAACTTTTAAATGAAAATTATTTTAAAACAAAACTAATTTATAAACTTTAAACTCAATTTAAAAATACTTAAAATTTCTAAAAGTAAAAAAATTAATATAAAACTTTTAATTAAATTTAAATTTATAAAACTAAAACTTGTAATAAAATCTAATTAAACAAAGCTGCCAGATATAAAGGAAAAAGCTATATTAATTTTATGACGTGAACTAATACACAAAAGAAAGAATAGAAGAGATGGTTGTGTCGTTTGGCAGGAGAACAAGAGGTCGTTGGTTCGAAACCCAGCAGAGACCAATTTTTGGTTGTATTCTTTTTTCGGACAGAATAGCAAAACAGAACAATAGGATCTGTTTTTCAGTGCAGTAATAGTAACGATTAAATACCAAATAAGCTAGAAGCAATTATATCAAATAAGCAAACAAAAGACACCAAACTAAATAAGCAAATAAGTAAATCTGAACTATAAGCAAAACAGACTTACAACTATCCTAATAAGCAGATTAAAAATAAGCTGAAAATCAAATATAAGCAGATTAAAATACTACCTAAACTTAAACAAAAAAAATTAAACGAAACTGAAACTATTTAGCAAATCCAAACATACAAAATAAACTCAAACAGTATACTCAAATCTATTAAAATACTAGCAGATTTAATAACTCCTACACAGTAAAGAACACTAACAGGTAAATTAAACTTGCAAGCATAAGACAAAATTAAACAGTAACATATTAAAATAAACAGATCCAAACAATACTGTTAAACTAAATAAGCAGATAAATAACTTAACTAAAGCAGATTAAACTTAACAAAAATAAATAAGAAAATTAAAAGAGAGATTTAGAACCTTGAGACGATTTCCGTTGAGCCGAAGGGTGGTGCTGAACCCCCTTTGTCACCGAATCAAACACCAACTCCTTCGAATATCATCAACATCTTCTCGCACCAAAATCATATTTCTCGAACCAATTAATTCCACACGAACAATGAACAATCTTCGAACCAAATAAAATTGAACCGAACAGTAACCTTTAATTATCTTTCCAGTGGGGAAAAATATTCAACACTTTCCTTTTTTTTTCTTTTTTTATATATTATATTTAATCGAATAACAGTAATATAAGAAGATGACAGATTATAAAAATTTAACAAGAATTAAAATGAGAGATGAGAATTAATTAAACACTAACTTTTCATTAATTAAAAAAAAGAGTACAATACTGAAAATTAAAAAGTACAATAAACCTAAAACTAATTTTGCAGAAAATTAAAAATAAAAGAAAAGTGCTTTGTTTACATCTTTTGTGAGGGTTTTTATAGGCAAAACCCCCAAAAACTTATTGGTGCCCACGGCTTAAATCTTGGCCGTTTAATCTTTTCTCTTTCTTCAATTCCTTCATTAATGGTTGAGAATCACCTTCATTCACACGGACTGCCCTCGTGGCGTAGATTGTGTTTCTTGTTTTTCTTCTATGATGATGTGGAGGCATCTTATTGGATAGAGTGGAGTTGTGGAGGTGTTTTGGCCAATCAAAAACAAGGGATGAGCCACGTAGGATTGGAGATGAGGACCACCCATTTTGTTCATCCCCGAATCTTATGGGGATTATTTGGGCAAACGTGTGAATCACACGCTTTGGTGAAAACCCCTAAATTTTCCTTGGTAATTTTTATGCTTTGGTGAAGTAGGGTTTGATATTGGTAAAAACAACTGCATCTTTTAGATGGGAGAGAAAGAAGGAGTTTCTTGTTGTTATCGAATGGTGAGAGAGGGGTAGGGTAAATGGGAGTTTTAATAAATTAAGTGTGAGTGGGGTGGAGTAAATGGGAGTTAAAAGGGGGATAGCTGGGTACACATGTGTGATGTGGGAGTGTAGGTTTGACCGGTTGTGAGATGTTGAAACGTGTGAGATGAATTTGGGCTGTAACTTAATATTCGTCCCATTTTTGACCAAGGGGAATAGATGTTGACCAAGCAAACTTAAGTCTCGTTCCATGGGCTTGTGGCCCAATTTAAATTCTTTGATCCGTCCCATCATTTATTCATCAAATGGGCTTAAGTGAAAAAGTGATTAAGTTAAATCCACAACTGGGTTTTCAGGCCCAATAAGCAAATATGGGACCCACTAAGCTCGAATATCTTCAAAAAGATTTATTCCGCTAAAAACGAGCTTGATTTTGGCTTTGTCGATCTTTTTCTTTAAACTCGTGTCGGTTTCGCCGGTTTTCGTGGCTTTGGGCACACTTTTGGTCTTTTGACTTTGTCTTCGTCTGTTTTTTGACTTTTCTTCAACATTTGACCGTTTAATCCCGTGTTTTCTTTCCTTTTGATCTTTTGTACCTATTTAACACAAAAACACAAAACCACGCGTAATTCCGACTTTTATGATATTAACCACATGATTAGGTCTTGTTTTTCCTTGATTTTAGTGGCAAAAGGATAAGTGTTTACACACTTATTAATGAGCAAAGATTTTAAAATACCAAATGAGAAATTCATTGATTATAGAACACCTAGGCATAAGGATATTTATAATGTGAATCTTAATGGAATTAGGATGAATAATAACTTGTCACGTCTATATGCTAAGGCTTCAGTTGATGAGAGTAATCTTTGGCATAGGAGATTAGGGCACATTAATTTTAAAAATATAAACAGACTTGTGAGACATGGTTTGGTTGATGGTTTGCCTGAAAAGGCTTTCCACAATGACCACTCTTGTGTTGCATGCCTTAAAGGCAAACAACACAAGGTCTCATTTAAGTCTAAACATGTGCACTCTAGTTCTAAACCACTTCACCTGCTGCATATGGACTTGTTTGGTCCAACTAATATAGAAAGCCTAAATGGTAAATCTTACTGTTTTGTCATCACTGATGATTTTTCTAGATTTACTTGGACTTTCTTTTTAGCCTTGAAAAGTGACACTACTAATACTTTGATTAACTTTATTACACAGATAGAAAAGAAGTCTGGTAATGAGGTTAAGATACATAGAAGTGACAATGGTGGTGAGTTTAGAAATAAGTTGTTAGATGATTTTTCTGCCAAGAAAGGGATTACTAGACAGTTTAGTGTAGCTAGAACCCCACAGCAAAATGAGGTAGCTGAGAGAAAGAATAGAACCCTCTTTTGACTTTGTCTTCGTCTCTTTTTGGACTTTTCTTCAACATTTGACCGTTTAATCTCGTGTTTTCTTTCCTTTTGATCTTTTGTACGTATTTAACACAAAAACAAAAAACCACGCGTAATTCCGACTTTTATGATATTAAACACATGATTAGGTCTTGTTTTTCCTTGATTTTAGTGGAAAAAGGATAAGTGTTTACACACTTATTAAATCCCCTACACTTGACCATTGCAATGACCCCATGCAATGCATTATTTTAAAGCATAAAGTTACATTTCTCTCATAATTAATCCATCGCGGCCTTTATTACTATTACTACTACTACTATGATGAAAAGATAAAAACTTTAAAGGAGACAAAAGTTATAACAATTTATTAACTTGGAAATTATTTGATGGAAGAAACTCGTAAAGAAATCTAAGACTTGAATTAGGGCTTTGGTGTCATGAATATTAATCACTCTCAAGTTTCACGTTCCCCATACCAAGCTTAAAAACGAGATCATTGTTTACCATAAGTTCTTAGGTTAAAACCACTTATATAAGACAACTGTGTAAAACTCTTTCTCCAATTCCTACATTGTATCTCTAGATTTTATTCATTGTCATTCACCCGTAGGCTCATTTGACTTATTCGATAATTATTAGTCCAAAAATGAAGGCAAAAAGGTGCAAACCCGACACTCAAAACCTAACCTCGTCCTCAAAAACGTTGTCACTAAAGCAAGCCCACATCAAGGATGATTTAACACGACTTGGGGAATAAATTCCCAGACCCAAAATTTGGCCAATAGTACTACTTATTAATTATTCCTCCAAAGTCATGTAGACTTTATGTGGAGTTTAGCAAGTTCACATCATATACCCTTAGGCTCTTTAAGATGTAAAAATGCTCCCCGTTTATTGTCCACACCCTAAGGCTCCTTGAACGATAAACGAGGGAATTGATTTTTGATCAATTTTTATTCAACACTTACCATGCCATACACCCTAAGGCTCTAATGACAAGGTTCGTGCTACATGCCCCACATCCTAAGGCTTCTTGAGGTCATGTTTTAATCTTATTCTTTCTTTATTTATGATATATATAGTAGGCCAAATTCCGTGGTCTCATGGTCTGAATACCTCCTACTTAGTGGTTATGAGCCACCTTAGTGGAAGTCCACAACGCTGGCACCCTCAATGTGTTCATGCTTTAATTACAAGGAGAATAAAGATTTGGCTAAGAGTTAAGATATCGAATCAACACCGCAAAAATCCTCATTTATTAAGCAATTAAATATACAAGCGGGAAGAAAGAGCCACAAAAACCATATAAGCAAAAATTAACCCTTAAACGTATTATCAACTATATCATCTCTCTTTCTCCATAATTTAAAATCTCAAGGAAAGAGACTCGTGGATGCTTAGCCTAAATTAAGGTCCATATGGTTAAGGATACTAGCTAGAGTAAACTTGGATAAGTAAACTCGGGTTGAGTCAAAATATTCACGACGGGCCTAAAATATCAAAGACATCTAAACTTGTTAAAACCATTTTATTCATTTATTTATAATTTTATTTTTTTTAACTTTATTTTTATTTTTTTAAAAATGGAAAATATAAATACGATGCGATGACAAAAGAAAAGAAAATAAATGGAAATACTACTAGGCCAAAATAGATCAAAAATTTGAAAAACGTTGAAAATTTTTTAAATTTTCCGGTTAAATGGGGTCAAATTCATGGAAAAGCCCACTAAAATTTCGATAGAAATCCCCCCTACACTTAATATAAACATTGTCCTCAATGTTTAAGCATGTGGGAGAATGAACTCCCCTACACTTAGGAGATTAAGTACGTTGTTTAAAACCGAGCTAAGGAAGGGACAAATAATGTGATTACATTTATTCGTTTTATTTATTTACAAGATTGAATCACAATAGCAAAAACTTATCGAAGGAACCGGGTACACGAGAAACACGGGAACTCGGGTCGCGTCAAAAGCACCAAAAGTGGATCATTAAGCACATGTCCCTGCACACAACATCACAACACAAACAACCTACTTGGCTCCCCCTACACTTATTTGTGAAAATGGGTGAAGGTGAAAAAGGGTGGAAAAGGGTAAAAATCTAACCTAGTTAAACGATGCTTGATTTATTTATCACGAGTCTCTAGCTTGACTCGAATTCCCGAATGTCAACATTCAAATGGGAAAATCATGGAAAAACCGAGATTTCCAAGGGAGGAAAATCTCTCCATGATAAAGGGTGAAGTAAAGTCATATAAGGCATACCCCATGAAAATTCCACCCGGGTCAAACACATAATTTCCATCACAAAAGGAAATAAACCCCGAGGTGGTACGCAAGTCAAAGAAAAGTGGGGTATCCTTAGGCAAAAGTCTCTTATAAGGAAGGGTGCTATGGTAATATGGAAATGAAAGCACAAAAGTCTCTATTCCGGGATCAAACACCGGTTCCTTAACGGAAAAATAGCAAGAGGTAGTGACATTTAAGCTCAAAATATCATCAAAATCCAAAGTGGGAAGGTCGTCCTCTTCCAAACTCGATGTGAAAACATAAGTATCGTCGGAGTCATGTTGATCCCAAACTTAGATCGATTTAGCTTTATGTATACGAGATTAGATCAAGTAATACACTTAGAGAAACCTTTGTATATGCTTATGAATTTAAGTGTTATGCGGAATTTAACACTTAAACAAGAACACACAATGATATAAACACACTTTCACTTTGATTATCAATATCAAACTTGCTTACAATGAAAGTAGTTTATGAATGAAAACTTATATGAAACATTAACCTAAAGGTCTTCTTTTATAGACATAAGAAGCCTTGTACAATAATCTACGTATCACCTATTCTAGGTAAAGATAAATATAGAAAATACATTGTTGTTAATATCTTTACTAGAAGTAATCTAGAATACAATAAACGCGTAGAGTATATCTTCCCATCAGTGCTTGTCTTCAATGTGTCAATGCTTGACTTTATCTTGTCAACGCTTGAGCTGTCCGCGCTTGTTTTGTTCTTGTCAACGCTTGTTTTACTCTTGTCAGCGCTCAAGTGATCTGGCCTTAATTTATTCCCAACAATCCTCCCCTAAACTTGATATCCACTATTATGATCAAGTTTCTTGAATAAGCATTAAGGACTAGGAGGAATCTTACAAACCTGCTCATATTGATAATGAATAAATCTGATCAAATCTTTTGCCACGTCACTTGAATAATATATTTCCAGCTGAGTGTCCTTCATCTTCTCCAAAATAGCCTTGGATATGAAATACTGACCATCCACAAGTAGATACTCAGCAAACTTTGTAGAACTCAAATGGTAAACACCAGTAGCTGAATATATCCTCCATTGAAGACCACTGAGGTCATCTTCAAGATCCTTCCAAATTGCAGGATCCTCATCTTTTGGTCCACACATTCTTTTGAATGTGGACCACAGTTTTATTCCATTAGCTGAAGTTGGTGCTACAGCCTCATACTTGGTCTCCAGCAATCTCCAAAGGTCCACCAAGTCTTCTCTATCACAACTTGCAAACAAAGATATGAGAGTGGTAAAAGTGTGTACCTCTTTGCCATATCTGCCAATCTTCCAAAACCCACATTCATGTTCTTCATAGCTCAAAATTGGGTTCCTAGAATCTAATGGTAACACTTGCACCATATCTGAAGCTTCTAAAGGTGAGAGCTTGAGGCTCTTTCTGATGACAGCTTCACTTGGATATAGTGGATCCATATCTTTGGGAAACTCAAATGAAATCCCCTTCTTCAATGGCCTGGGAACAAACATAGCTTTCTTGAGTTCCATTTCTTCTGCAAGTTCTTCCTTTCTTTCATCAGAAAGAAGTCTGAGAATGTTTGCTTCCTGTACTCTCACCTAAATGGGATAAGCCTTGCATTCCAATTCATCAAATGTCAATGCCCTCAACTTCTGATAAGTCCATCCAACTCCATGGCATCTGAGCAACATAAAGTATAGCTCCCTTCTATCCCTTTTTCAACTCTGAGAGAATATTACTTGCCTTGTGTTTCAAAATTACCTGGCAATCCTTCTGAACTCTAAGAAGAATCTCCAAACCCCATATTTGATCTGAAATGGTCAAGTCTGGATTCTCCATACATCTTTCTTCCCAAGCATTGTACATTTGAACCACCTCTGGCATGTCAAAGTCAACCTACAATTTCAATTCTCTCAACTTCTCCTTAGCCAACTCATCCCCATACTCAAGCCTTTATGGTTCTATAATCATCACACTTGAGTCTGAGCTAGCTCCATCACTTCCTTCTTCTGAAGTCACAACAAATGGTGACTCTTTCACCTCCTTTTTATCCTGTTCCATGATTTGTGCAGCTAATCTTCTATCAAACTCAACTTGAGCTGCATCCTTTGGAACAATCTCTTATACCATTATACCCTTACCCTTATCTGATGGTGCAATGGTTGGTAAGGTAGATGGTGATACCTGTGTAGAAACCTCCTTGATGATAGATGATGACTGGGATACATCACCTTCATGTGTAGGTCTGTCAACGTCCAATTTTGTCCTATCAGCGCCCAAAATATTTCTGTCAGCGTCCAAATTCTCCTTGTCAACGCCCAAATATCCTCCCTCAGCGCCTTTTGTAACCTCTCTCAACATAGCTGTAAATGATAAATTTAAGTTGGTAGGAGAGACTAAGGACATATCAAAACCTGTTTGTTTCTTCAAAGTTGTAAGGGCCTCAGCAACATCCATTGATTGACCATCATGACTGCCCTTATCACTCAGATTTATTGGATCTTCCTCCCCTTTGGAAGATTACTCCATACCCCTCCTTGCACTAGCACTTTCCAAAACAACAATCCTCTCCCTCAATTGCTTGAGTTCAAGGCCTTGTGAGCTGACAACTTGTACTAAGTCTGCATTTTTCTTTTGCAAGCTAATGCAGACTGCCGTCAATTCCATAAGAGTCATTGGTTCCAGTCTGCCCTCTTCTAAAATGGAAATTTGACCTCCCAAGTCAGATTCATTGGGCATGGATGAGGACTTAATGATGGTGGGACTGCCTTGGCCAGCTTCTAAGCCAGAACCAATAGTCCCAGCCTCATCCAGGTCACCAGCCACACTTGTGGTGGTGGTTCTCTCTGCTACATGACTAGGACCACTAGAGGAGAACACTCCAGTAGTCCTTTGGCGTTTCATCAATCTATATTCAGGGGGTGTGGAAGATGGTGTGGAAGAATGGGTGGAAGTGGGTTGGTTAAGGGGTGTTGAGGAAACCTTGTTTTCCGGATCTTTGAAGCAACTAGGAATGATCATTGTTCATATGATTAGATAATCAAAGCGGAATTAGAACAACAACCATTAACAAGGTGTTTAGGGCACAAGAACATGAATTAAAAACAATTGGATTGCTTATTATATTAATAACGAACAACCACTAGGTGTGTGTACATTGAATCCCACACCTAGTCGACACACACTTTAGGTTTACATTGTATATATGAATTGATGAATAAAACCTAAGACCCTTGGTTCCTTTTATAGTATAAGGATCAGGGTTTACAAGAGATAATAACAAATAAACAAGTAAATCTTCTATTTAAATAAACTTATGCAGAATATCTTTGCATGTTTATCTAAATAGAAGCTTCCATAAGCTTCTTTGTCTACGTTTTGTCAATGCTTGAATTGCATGTAACAATGCTTAGATTGTACATGACAACTCTTGAGCCAACAACGCTGGATTTGTTCTTGTCAACGCCTAAATTGCTCTTGACAACGCTTAGACAATATCTTCATGTTTTCTTCGTTTTTGAGTTTCTGCCACATCAACTTTTTGACCCAACAATCTTCCCCTAGTTGATAGTGGCAAAACTCTATGTGTATCTCTTGTAAGTTGTACATGATCTTCAAATTGCTTCCCCTCAAGTGTAGCATGTATTTCTTCCCCTTTTTGTCACATCAACAAGGAAGTAAATAATGTATGCAATCTTTGAAGATTCTCCAAATGTAGCTCTATGTAATGATCTTGAAGAACAATTAATATAATATTTTTGATGTAGAAGAAGAAAAACCCAACCTTATGTTCCATGTCTTGTACTATCCATGTGATAAAGAACTTATACCTTTAGCATTATAAGCAGACCTCGATCTCTTGTCAATATTCTCATCCTTTGTGAGACACTGAGCACGATAATGTAACTCCTTCAAGTGTTATGACAAGTCTTCGTCACCAACCATGTAAGCACGAACAAGTTACCTTAAAAGTCAATGACTGGGAGTGCACGACTTTAAGATATGATAGAACACAAACTCGCGAAAATCTTCTTCAATCATCAAACTTACCATAAGAATTCTTCCCCTTAAGCCAACACCTCTTTATGATGAATTTAATGGAATAACATCTTCATACCATATGTAAAAGTTTCGCAACGGATAACTCTTTCACAAGGTTATCCCGATTACATAGTTTAAATATCCATCAAATTCCATGAATAGTTGCTAACTCGCTTTAAGATCATTAATTCCTTTTAAAAATATCTGAGCCATAAATATCAACATGATATTCTATATTAAAACGGAGATTCCATGTACCTTCGTGTGTAAATACCACCTTTTTGTGTGCTCAAAACGTACCAATTTTCTCAAACAGCAGCAAACATTGTGTTATCCAATATCCTTCTCTGTCCAATATCTTTACCAGATGCATTGTCCAATATCGGACAATACTTATCAGCGCTTGAAATACCATATATCGGACAACACTGTCAACCTATCAGCGTTGACTTATTCTGTCAGCGTCAAGACACTTACTGTCAGCGTCAATTCAAACCTTTGTCAGCGTCTTGCATTAGCGCACTCTTTAAGCAAAATTGTTGAAAGATAAATCAAACCAAGACAAACCCATATGGTTTAGTATGAATTAGGCCCAAGTAGTGCATCAAGCCCATATTTCTCACGTTGATTCACATTTCCTTCTGATTTACGTCCAACTGTCATATCCCTATAAATAAGGATCCTTCCGTTGTAAATCCTATGTTTAGAAAAATGGAAACAAGATATGGCCAGACATCACAAATCTTCAATCATAAATTATGATAAGGATAATAACCCTATAAAGTAGCAATATTTCCATTCCAAGTTTAATACTTGTTGAATTATCGTGATAACCAAAACTTTGTGCAGCACCACACGTTCTCATCCATGAGACTTCATTCTCGCTGCTGGAACCATGCGTCTTTGTCACTACTTGTAAATCACAATTCAATTACCTTTTTCTTTGTAGACGCATCTCAGTCCCCATCTTAGTTATCCTCACACGATCCAACATGCAGTTACTCGATGAACATATTGCTGCTACGTTTCTTGATTCTTGATCAGAAGACTTTTCCATTAGATGAGCAATTCACATATTCCTATCCAAGATTTGAACACAGCAATTATATCATGGATCTGCAAGACCATATATAGGTCTAGAGTCTTTGAAACCCTAAACATAATTTTAAGCATTGAAACCCTAACTTTAGGGTTTGAAAATCGATTTAGGGTTTTGTAAAACCCTTTTCTTGCTGCTAAACATTACTCATCTTTGCTGCAAATCATCTCTTCTTGTTTTGAATAGATCTAGGGTTTATAGAAAAACCCTAAAACATGATTTTATGTAAACAAGAAAATCTGAAAATCATCCATGCTGCCTACTTTGACGCCTAATAACTTTTGCCTGGGGATAAAAATCGACAATCCCTCCGGTGGATGTTTAGATATATGTATGTAGAACACACATATAAAATTTCGTGACGATCCAACGATTCAATCAAAAGTTATGACCTTCTGAATACTGCTGCGCACACAAAAACGTTCAGAAAAACCCTAGACGGATTTTTATTCTTTTCACCATACACGAACACCTTGTTGGTCCTAGCATCACGGGCCACGAGGCTCGGATACCAATTGTTGATCCCAAACTTAGATCGATTTAGCTTTATTTATACGAGATTAGATCAAGTAATACACTTAGAGAAACCTTTGTATATGCTTATGAATTTAAGTGTTATGCGGAATTTAACACTTAAACAAGAACACACAATGATATAAACAAACTTTCACATTGATTATCAATATCAAACTTGCTTACAATGAAAGTAGTTTATGAATGAAAACTTATATGAAACATTAACCTAAAGGTCTTCTTTTATAGACATAAGAAGCCTTGTACAATAATCTACGTATCAGCTATTCTAGGTAAAGATAAATATAGAAAATACATTGTTGTTCCTATCTTTACTAGAAGTAATCTAGAATACAATAAACGCGTAGAGTATATCTTCCCATCAGTGCTTGTCTTCAATGTGTCAACGCTTGACTTTATCTTGTCAACGCTTGAGCTATCAGCGCTTGTTTTGTTCTTGTCAACGCTTGTTTTACTCTTGTCAGCGCTCAAGTGATCTGGCCTTAATTTATTCCCAACAAGTCATAGGAAAACTCTTCCTCATGAGGAAAATAGGTATTTAGAAAGATATCTAAATCCTCCTCAAATGGAATAACCTCTAAAGTAGGAATGATCTCTAAGAGTGGAGGATCCTCCTCAAAAGTCATGACTTCTAAAATTGGGGTATAAAAGTCAAAAGGAGTCTCCATGGAAGAATCACTCATAGAGATATGAGGTGCATTAAGATCATGGGGTGGGTCATAAAAATTAATGAGATCACTTAAGGAAGTGTCATCATCATAAGTATCAAAGATTGGGGTATCATAAATGGGTGGGTCAAAAGTGGGTAGGTCAAAAGACGAGTCGTCTAAACCGAAGATAGTGTGATCACTCGAAGAAGTGTCATCACTATATGTATCATAAATGGGAGTGTAAAAAATTTGAGGATCTAAGGGAAGGGATGAGTTTATCACAAAATCATTTTGATTAGACTTTTCAATTCCAAAAGAATTAATAAAACTCTCTTCATTATCATAATTAAGAACATCAATCATATTGACCGACTCTTTTCCATTTGATGTTGTTGTGATTTTTCCCATTTTAAAAACTTGTTTTTCATCCCGAACCCTAAGAATTAACTCCCCTTCGGCTACATCAACTAAGGCTCTTCCGGATCTTAAGAATGGTCTACCAAGTATTAACGGAATACGAGGATCCATCTCATAGTCGACGACGACAAAGTCCACGGGAAAAGTGAATGTACCAACTCGAACCAAAACATCTTCGGCAATACCAACGGGGTATGCGAGAGTTCGATTAGCTAACTCGAGAGTTATGTGAGTCGGTACAAGGTCGGGTAATGACAATTGTTTCCAAACCGAAAGTGGCATAAGATTGATGCTAGCGCCGAGATCCGCTAAAGCCATACAATCATCGATTTGAGGAAACGAGCAAGGTAACACGAATCGTCCGGGATCTCCTAGCTTTTCGGGAAGCTCTTTGAGAAGAATCGCGGAACAATTCTCATTTAAACGGGTGTTCACGAGCTCAACCATTTTTTCTTTCTTATTAAGCAAATCTTTAAACATTTTCACAAATTTTGGCATTTGAGCAAGTGCTTCAATAAGACTAATGTTAACATTGACGTTGGAAATCATTTTCAAAAAGTTTGAGACATGAACGTCATCTTTGGTGAGCACTATAGCCTTGTCTAACCTAGAGGGATAAGGGATATTAGGTTTAGACTTTGAAGGTTGAGAAGGAGAAGGACTCGCTTCTTGAACAACCGTAGGAATAGGCTCTTTCGGCAATGGAACACTAGGACTAGGAGTGGTAGTGGGAGGAATCACCGAAGGGGGAGTAGGATTACTCATTATGACCTCCGGGCCTTGTCTCTCCTTTATGGGCGAAGAGATGGAAGGTCCCACTAAAGTGGCTCCACTTCGAGTATTGATAGCACTCACATTAGCACGAGGGTTAATCTCGGTATTTGAAGGTAAGGCTCCTTGGGGTCTAAGGGCTTGAATCATTGTCAAAAACTTCTTATCGGTCGATTCTTGCATTTGTCTAGTAGATTCTTGCATTTGTTTCATAATTCTCTCATGGTCGGTCAATTTTTGTAGAACCGAGTCCATTTGAGGATTTTTCATGTTCATTTGATTAAACCCTTGATTAGGAAAACCTTGGTTTTGATATTGAGATTGAAAACCGTTGTTATTATAAAACCCTTGGTTATTATTTTGAAAACTTTGATTTTGACCATTAAAATTCCCTTGATTTGCATTCCCTTGAAAATTACCCATTTGAGGACCTTGGTTCCTATTTTGGTATTGGGTATTTTAGGCGGGTGGGGGTGGTCTTTGTGGTGCTACAAAACCCGGGGGAGCCAAATAATTAGTACTCTTGTAAGACAAATGGTTAACATCAACATTAGGTTTAAATGGAACCCTCTCATTAACATTAAAAGCACAAACTTGTTGTTGTTGATTATTAACCTTGTCACAATTAAGATATGAATGTGGTCCACCACAAGTCTCACACGTTTCACTAGTTTCTTTCATGGCATTAACTTGACCATTTAGGGCATCGGTTTTTAGAGCAAGTGATTCAACAAGCGAAGTGAGTTTATCGATTCTCTTGTCACTCTCACTAGAACTAGCACTCGCCATAGTGGCCCTAACACTCTTGGTTTGTACTTTAGCCTTGTTTTCAATTATGGCCCAAGCCTCGTTCATTATTTTCATAAGAATATTGCCCCCTGCGGCACTATTAAGTGAGTCTTGGTCATTTAGAGTCAAACCATTGTAAAACGTATTTATTTGATGCACTTTAGTGAAACCGTGTTGTGGACATTTTCTTAAAAGCTCTTTAAATCGATCCCAAGACTCACTAAAAGTTTCCCCATATTTTTGCTCAAAAGTAATGATTTCATTCGTTAAAGAGGTGGTCCGTGATGGTGGGAAAAATTACAATGAACTTGGTCTCTAAATCAATCCATGTAGTAATACTTTGGGTTGGTTCCTTATCAAGCCAAATCCGGGCTTGTCCCTCGAGGGAAAAAGGAAAGAGTTGTAAACGAATAGCCTCTTGTGGCACCCCATTGTATTTGATGGTATTTGCTAATTGGATGAAACGTTTGATATGAGCGTGTGGATTGATAGGTGTGTAAACACTCATCCTTTTTACCATTTAACTACAATAATAACCGAGCCAAAACGTGTATTTTATGTCTTCTATGTCGGAATTATGCGTGGTTTGTGTTTTTGTTGTGATTTAGGACGAAAAGGTGAAAAGTGGAGAAAACACGGGCATTCACGGGCTTTTGTCGAAGAAAAAGACGAAAGACGAAGTCAAGAAGTCAAGAGTGCAAAAAGAACGGAAGTCCAAGACCAATTCTGAAGATTTATCGAAGAAAAAGTCGAAAGACGGAAGTTTACTTAATACAGAAGAACTCAAGTCTAATTTATTGAAGAATTAAAAGACGAGTTCAAAGAAATCCCGAGCCAAAAGTCATTAAAGTCCAAGATTAAAGAAGATTTAAAGGCTTAAGGACTAATGGTGCAATTAAATGAAGATTAAAGGCTTGAGGGACTTAATCTTGCAATTAAGAAGAAATGAAGGAGGGGAGGAAGCTTCCTAATCCTCCCCTATAAATAGATTAGGAAGTTAATCTTTTCATTTTTGTTGGGTGGCTTGACAAACCATTTCTTCCACTTTAAATTTATGCACATTTAATTTCATGTCCATTTACATTAATTGTCTTGCACCTTAATTACCATTTAATTTCAAGTAAGTGTTCTTTTAATTCTTGTTAATCTTTATCTTTATTGTTTGATCTCACTCTACCTTTCTTTAATCTTTATGTTGAATTGTTTATGTTCATGTTCTTGATTTTTATTCATTTATTCAAGTGGGTTTTGATTATTGTGGTTAGTTTTGTTAGTTTTATTGATTTGGATAGTTTTTTTATGATTATTTGATGCTTTGTGATTAGTTTGATTTAATCTTTTGTTTAATTTTGGTTAAATTGTGATTAGATTCGTGTGTTCCTGTATTTCCTTGTTCTTCAGTTTGTTTCTGTTACTGTGATTCCCAGGTAAGTTCCGAATCAAGCTTTCTCATTCGGAACATTGGAAGTTTCGAACCAGAAACTTCCGAATCAGCAACTTCCGAACCAACTTCTGAATCAGCAACTTCCGAACCAACTTTCGAATCAGCTACTTCCAAATCAAGGCTTGCTCATTCGGAAGAGTTCCGGACCAGAAAGTTGTGTTTCATTCGGAACATTCAAAGTTCCGAACCAAAAGTTCCGAACCAGAAGGTTCTGAATCAAGGCTTGGGTCTAAAAAGTTTCGAACCAGAAAACTTTCGGATCAAGGAGTTCCGAATCAGAAAACTTCCGGATCAAGGAGTTCCGAACCAGCAAGGCTTCCGAACCGGAAAGTTCCGAATCAAGAACTTCCGAACCAGGGAAGTTCCAAACCAAGGCTTTGTTTAGGAAGTTCTGAACCAAGGGTTTTGAATCAGCAAAAGTTCCGAACGAAAGATTTATTCTGGATAAGTGACATATTCAGAATAGAGAATTTGTTCCGGATCAAGGATTTTGGTAATATTACGAGCGAAGAAGAATCATTTTCGAACGAAGGTGACATTTCGGATGAGTGATTGTTCCGGACGAAGGATTGTTCCGAATGAGCTGTATTCAGGTTCTTTTTAGTCTTTGTCTTGATTTTTAATTTTAAGCTTTATTTTTCCTGCCTCTTTCCTTAGTTGTACTTTAAGATTACTTGCCTTAGATTTATTTTAGTCTTGCCTTAGTTCAAGTTTTAGTTGCGTTTTAAGTTTGCCTTAGATAATTTTAAGTTTGCGTCATTTACTTTAGTGCCTTTTAATTTTTGTCACGCTTTTAAATACTTGCGCTTTTACTTTAAGTTAGAATTAGATTTACTTTAAAGTCATTTTACTTTAATTGTTTTGCACTTTTAAATACTACAACGACACAACTTTTGTTTCACCAAAGACAGCAGAGTCAGACATAGAACCTAGATCAATTCGATTAACCACGACAAAGAACTTTAATTTTTATACGGGGTGTCAAAAGCCTTGTATCAAATGGCGCCGCTGCCGGCTCTTTTCGTAAAGATTAATGTTTTTCTGTGAGAGACGCGTTGCTTTTTGGGATCCGTTCACTCGTGAACGTTATTTTTCGTGTCAAAAATTTTCAAAAAAATCCCAAAAACATTTGAAAAATCATACAAAGAATTTCTTTTTCAAAGTTTTTGTTAGAAATACGTTTTAACGTATTTTAGAAGTATCGGTCACTCCACAATATGATTTATGTTGTAATAGCTCGTAGTTAGTAATTAGTTATTAATTGCTTATTAACTTAAGTAAGAACCGGTCCATGGGCTTGTCATGGACCGGCCCAAGTCCACTTATGACTTGGAACTATAAATACCCCTTTCCACCATGGAAAGGGGTTGGTTGTTGTCATTTCTTTGTTTCCACTTAATAAAATTCACATAGTTTCTCTCACTTTCTCTCTCTAACTTTCTCTCTCTAGAAATCAACAAACCCCTTCATAGATTCATTGATTATCAATATTCTACATTTGGTATCAAGAGCTATGGGGTGATTTAAGGTGGTGATTTGTGTAGTTTTTTAGTTTTTGATTGTATTAGTTTTTTTTAAGAAAAATCATCTTGATTCTTGGTGTTTTTGGTGTTTTTGTGATTGGGATTAGTGGATAAGTATTAGTTGTTACTTATTTTAGTCGAAAGCACAAAACTTTTTGGGTTATTTGGTCAAAATCTGGGCTTAATTTTCATTGTTACTGTTCGACTGTTCATCGGGAAAGGTTTCTGTTCATTCAGCAAAACTTCCGGATCAAGGAGTTCCGGATCAAGAAGTTCCGCATCAAGAAGTTCCGGATCAAGAAGTTCCGGATCAAGAAGTTCCGAACCAAGAAGTTCCGGATCAAGAAACTTCCGAGTCAAGAAGTTCCGGATCAAGAAACTTCCGAACCAAGAAGTTCCGGATCAAGAAACTTCCGAGTCAAGAAGTTCCGGATCAAGCCAAACTTCCGAACCAAGAACTTCCGAGTCAAGAAGTTCCGGATCAAGCCAAAGTTCCGAACCAAGAACTTCCGAACCAAGAAGTTCCGGATCAATCCAAAAGTTCCGAATCAAGGTAATCTTCCGAATCAACAAAAAAGTTCCGAATCAAGGTAATCTTCCGAATCAAACTTCCGAATCAACAAAAAGTTCCGAATCAAGGGTTATTTTGCTTGTTTTTTCGACGATTTTTTAGAAGATTTAATCTTGGTTTCTTACAACAAAAACACAACACAATTCACAAGCTTTACTTCACTGCTCGATCAACCGATAATCTCTGTTTCTTTGAAGAAAAACAAAATGAATCCAAATTCAGTAATGCCTCAGATGACATCTCTTACGGATATATCAATCATAACGGGAACTGATAGCCGTCCACCGATGCTCATTAAAGAGGTGTTTGAGGCATGGCAAGGTCGAATGATGCAATATCTAAAGGGGAAACCGACATACGGAAGACTTATGGTCAAATCGATTTTGAATGGTCCACTCGACTATGGTACCATTACGGTTGATAACGTGACTAGACCACGAGAATTTGAAGAACTTACTCCAGCTCAACAACTTGTTGCAGATGCAGATGAAAAAGCTCTTCAAACAATTCTCCAAGCTCTTCCCCATGACATCTATAGGATGGTGAGTCAGTATACGGTGGCAAAGGATCTATGGGAACGGTTAAAGGTGTTGCTACAAGGCACGTCTCTCACCAAACAAGAAAGGGAGTGTCAGCTGTATGATTTGTTTGATAGATTCACCTACAACCCAGGGGAAACGCTCCACGATTATTACTTCAGATTCACCACACTCATGAATGATCTGAATGTATACAATCTTGTGATTGCACCATTCCAGGTTAACACCAAATTCTTGAATACACTACCTCAAGCTGAATGGGGTGAGTATATTACCGATGTGAAGTTAACCCGGGATTTTCATAAGTGCAATTTAGATCAAATCTATGCCTTCCTTCAGCAACATGAGAAGCATGTGATTATGCACCGTTCTCCTCGTGGTATGCACCCAGATTCCTTAGCTTTGATGGCGAATCAACCAAGCTTGTCTCACAACAACACACCCTATATCTTGGGACATCAAGCTTATCATCAATCACCTTACTTGACACCAGCCTTTCCCCAATACTCGATTCTACCACAACCACCCACCTCACATCAGCAACAATATCGGTTCAATGCACCTTCACCACAGTATGCTTCACAACTTCATCCAGCAAATGTTGCACCTTATGCTCAGCCATCATATTCCTCTTATCAAGAGAATGCAGCATATCCAACAAGCTACCCTGATCAAATGAGTCTTCCTTATACTGATTATGCAGCTCATCCAGATCAAGCACTGTATTGTGATGATGAAGAAGTCCCCGTTCCTGTATTCCAACAAGGAGCTGACCCAGTTGAAGTGCTAACTACTATGTCTGCTTATCTCACAAGAACTTTAAGCAAACGAGGATTCAGAGGATCAGCTCCTACCAACAATCAGTTGAGGAATTCATCCAATTCTCGCCAACAAGCTACAATTGAGAATGGCAGGGTAATGGTTCAGCCAATTCAACCATATCAGGGGAGAACTTCCACATCAACCAATGTTCGCACCGCCAATCCTGCTCCTGCTCCAATGGTCAACAATCCTCCACGGGCTAATACAGGCAAGTTGAGAATGATCACATGCTACAATTGCAAGGAAGAGGGTCATATGTCCAGGGATTGTAAGAAACCCAAGAGGAGAAGGGATGGACAGTAGTTTGCAGAAAAGATCTATCTGGTAAATGCTCAGGCGCAAGGAAGGGAACTTGATGAAGAGGAGCTTGCATTTCTTGCTGACCCAGGGATTGCTGAACAAGACGTTGTCACTACGCAGAATGCAGCTTACCAAGCCGATGATCTTGATGCGTATGATTCCGACTGTGATGACTTTCAAACTGCAAAGGCTGCTTTCATGGCAACTTTCTCCAGCTTAGGGCCAGATAAGAGATCTGAGGTACTTATTAATAACACCGATAATGCCACTGATGCTAGTATTCAACCACATCAAGTTGGGCAAGAGAGCGCTGATTCGAATGAATCTTCGGTGGTGAGTCTTTCAAATGAGGAGACAAACAATGATAGCAATATCAATGTGAGTCCCCAGATTTTGAGTGAATCACAACCGGGATCCATTTCGCATACGCCTACTCCTGCTCAACAAGATTTGGTCATGGTTCCTGCTACATTACTTAGCCAAATGAATGCTGCACTCTTAGAAACCTTAGCTAAGAATAAGAATTTGTCTGATGAGCTTGCCTTAAGCAATGAGAAAGTACAAACTTTGGAATTAGTGCCTTCGTCTAGTGTTCTCACAAATCTCGAATATGATCACTTTAGAAACAAACAAATGGGTCACTTGCAAGAAATCGAAAACTTAAGAGCAAATCTGTCTAGTGAACTTAAAGAAAAGGAGTTAGTGGTCACTAATTTTCAAAAACTTCAAAATGATTTTGAATTACTCGAATCTAAGAAGACTGAAATGGAGATTAATGCTACTAATAAGATTAGAAGTCTAGACTACTTGCTGTTAAGACAATACGCTGCTTCACAACTAGTTCACTTATTTGATGCTTCGTTTAAAGAGTTTAACTTATCACGTCTAAAAGGCCTTCCTCCTAATCCACGATATGCAAAACAAGCTTTAAGACATAGTCCTAGACTTTATAATGCAACTCAATTAGGATTGGCTTTAGACCCGATTGTTTTTCCCAATGATCGAACAAGTAAGGATCTAGTTGATGAGGATCGGTCATACAATTTAGCAAAATATCCCGATTGTGATTATTTTAAAATGAATAAGGAGCTTGCTAAAACTGATTTTAGAGTTCGTTTCCATATGGATAAGGATCTCATTACAGCACCAACCTACATGATAGAGGAAGAAAGCCCTAGTACATTTCCTACACTTGTCAACGTGGAAGGTCCTAAGGAAATTCCAAAGAATCTTCCACCTGTTAGCACTGTATGGTTAAACTTGAAAGAGATTAACCGATACTTTACTAACTTTGACAAGGTCATTTTGGAATGTACGACTTCAAATGGCTTAAACGCCGGAGAATGGGCTTTCGAACACATGAACGAGGTGTTTAAAACTGAGATCAATCCGTTTGTCGAAAGTCTAAAAAGAAGTTTTGCATCTCTTAAGGAAAATCTTCAGTTTGAAATTGGTGAAGTTCAAAAAGTGTTTTATGAAATGGACACCGCTTACGAACTGCAACTAATTGAAAAAGAAAAGATTTTAACCGAATATGACCGATTCTTGTCCGAAGTAATCTCGTGTGATGTGCTTACTACTGTAAATGTTAATTATTCGAATGAGCTTACATCCGCTATGATGAATTGTGATGCTGTGCATATTTGTGATGATGTTTGTGATATTTCTGTAAATGTTGCTGAAACTGTAAATGAGGTAGATAATCATTCTTGTCACGAATCCAACGCTGAGTTTTTAAAGCTACAAGATTCTTATAATTTACTTTCACAACGCTTTAATCAACTAGAACAACATTGTATATCTTTAGAATTAAAACAACAAAATCAAAATGAAAATCTTTTGATATCAAATGTTTGTGAAAACGGTGTTGAGAATAGTGACAAGATGATTGCAATTGTTAAGACTTTAGAGGAAGAAATCATGAGATTGAAGAGAGAGGTATCATCAAAGGAAACATTAAGAATGGAACTAGAGGCTGCAGAGTCTAAAAACCAGGTCTTAGAAATTAGACTATCAACTGTTCTAGGGGAGATGGATCGGACAAGGCAGGGACTATCCGCTCTTTATGGTTCACTAGAAGAACGCTTCGCTTTTAATGCGGCACAGCAACAATATTATGTTGAACAACTGAACCAAAAGTGCGAAGAAATCTCTGACTTGAACATCCTGCTCATAGACAAAAATATGGTTTTGGCTGAGTTAAAGGAGACACTTCTTCTCACCCGACAAGAAGTTGTTGATAACTTAGTTACCGACTCTGCACCGTCCACTAGTGCTCCAACAACCAAGTCAGTAGTGCTTTATAAGAATCCGCTTCATAAGAGAAACCAGGTTACCTACGATGATTATATGAGGAATGCCATTAAGCATGTCGATCTTCTTAGGGATATTGTAGATGATCTTTATGCCTTAGATCCCTTAAGTAGCGACTATTATTCGGCTCATGAATATGTTAAGCGAGTTCAATATTGCTTGGCTTATTTGCAATACATAGGTACACCAGGTTCTGCACTACTTAATAATAGGCCCATTGCTGTCACTCCATTTAATAAGACTCCAGGAGCGAAACCGTCATTGGCACAATCAAGTAAGACACCTTTAAAATCTGCTGCTAATGTTCCCAATTTGCCTTCTACAGGATTAAAAGAGACTACTAAGGCTAAAGGATCGCCACTCAAGAAAGCTAAGATCAAGCCCTCCACTAGTAGTGCCACAAAGAAGAAAGTAGAAGTCCACAATAGGAATGCTAGTTCAGTTTTAAATAAAACGAATCATGTTAAGACTAAAAGCTCTGCGCCTGTGCAGCAGCCTAAACCATTCGTGATTTCTGATTTAAATTGTTGGAATTGTAATGAATGTATGTTTTCCCAGCGTCATGATTTGTGTCTGATTGATCACGTTAATGAAATGAATGCTATTAAGAATGGTCTTGCATGGAAGCCAACGGGTAGAACTCGTGCCCAAGTTGGCTGGCAATGGCGTCCCACTGGTAGGACCTTTACACTAGATGGTAAAATGTGCCCTTTAACTAGGAATGCATCCATTGAGGTTAGGTCTGAGCGTCCTTTAGCTAGGAACACTCGCACTCAAGTATGGAAACAGCGCCCTTTAATTAGGTCAGCCCCCACTATAGTGCCTATCAGTGAAGAAATACCTCAGGATTTGAGCCAATTAGAATCTACACCACCAATTAAGAAGAAAAGGAAGGCTAGGAAATCTAAGAAACCTAGAGTTAGCGAATCTAAGATTATTAAATCTGTACCTGCTAATAACAAGGAACACTCAGATTCCGATACCTCTACATTGTCTTTGTGTGGTGATATTTTCAGGTGGTCCAAATCATCCTGTGGTATTTGGACTCCGGTTGTTCAAAACATATGACCGGAAATCGCTCGATGCTCCGAAATTTCGTCAGCAAGTTTCTTGGTACGGTTAAATTTGGGAATGATCATATAGCAAAGATTATGGGGTATGGTGAATATCAGATTGGAAACGTGACGATTTCTAGGGTATACTATGTAGAAGGTCTTGGTCATAACTTATTCTCAGTAGGACAGTTTTGTGATTCCAACCTTGAGGTTGCTTTTCGACAACACACTTGTTTCATCCGCAACATGGAAGGAAAAGATTTGTTGAAGGGATCTCGTGGTGCAAATCTTTATACCTTGTCCCTACAAGACATGATGGCCGCTTCTCCAGTATTTCTTCTCTCTAAAGCTTCTAAGACCAAGTCTTGGTTATGGCATCGCAGATTATCTCATCTTAATTTTGATGCTATTAATCATCTGGCTAAAAACGAGTTAGTTCGTGGTCTTCCTAAGCTTAAATTTCACAAGGACCATTTATGTTCCGCGTGTTCAAAGGGGAAAAGTACCAAGAAATCTTACAAGCCCAAAGCTGAAGACACCAATCAAGAAAAACTTCATCTTTTGCATATGGATCTTTGTGGGCCGATGAGAACTGAAAGTGTGAGCGGTAAGAAATTCATTCTGGTTATTGTGGATGATTTCTCAAGGTTTACATGGGTTAGATTTTTACGTACAAAGGATGAAGCACCGAAGGCTATCATTACTTTTCTGAAGTTCATCCAGGTACGTTTGAATACCACTGTCCGCCGTATTCGTACAGACAATGGTACAGAGTTCGTCAACCAGACTCTTCGTGATTATTATGAAGGAGTTGGTATATCACATGAAACATCCGCTGCACGCACTCCACAACAAAACGGTGTCGTTGAAAGACGGAATCGTACACTTATGGAAGCTGCTAGGACCATGCTTATTTATGCGAACGCTCCATTGTTCTTGTGGGCAGAGGCTATTTCTACTGCATGTTTCACCCAAAACCGTTCTATCATTCGGAAACGCCATGGAAAAACCCCTTATGAGCTTCTACATGACCGCAAACCCGATGTTTCATTCTTCCATGTGTTTGGTGCTCTGTGTTATCCAAAAATCAATAGTGAGAACTTGGGTAAGCTTCAACCAAAAGCCGACATAGGTATTTTCATTGGTTACTCACCGTCCAAAAGAGCATACCAAATCTATAACCGTCGTCTTGGCAAGATTATAGAAACTATGGACGCTGATTTCGACGAGCTGACAGCGATGGCTTCTGAGCAACACAGCTCTGAACCCGCGCTTCATGAGATGGGACCCGGTGCTATAAGTTCCGGATTAGTTCCCAACAATCCTACTTCTACATCATTTTTACCACCATCAAGGCCCGAGTGGGATAAACTGTTTCAACCGTTGTTTGATGAATTCTTCGATCCCCCGACTGATGAAGTTCCAACACCTGTAGTAATTGCTCCAATACCTGAAGTGGTTGCTCAAGTTAACGAACCTTTATCGAATGCATCTACAATTCACATTGAACCTGATGCACCTTCACCAAGTGATTCTCAAACTACACCTGAATCATCACCCCTACTTGTGCCTAATGATGTGGAAGAGGATTCTACTGATCACGACTTGGAATATGCTCACTTGCAAGAGCTTCCTTTCTTTGGTGTAGCGATCCCTGAAAACCCTTCAGCCGCGTCTACCTCAGAAGAAGCTCCTTCTATTGTTCACTCCAGACCACCTAGGATTGAAAACCATAGCACTAAATGGACAAAAGATCACCCAATTAGGAATGTTATTGGAGATCTAGATCGACCCATCTCTACACGCCATCAATTACAAGAGAGTGCACTTTATTGCTACTTTGATGCATTTCTCTCTGAAGTTGAACCCAAAAATTGGCAGCAGGCTATGACCCAATCATCTTGGATTGAGGCTATGCAGGAGGAACTCAATGAATTCAAACGACTAGAAGTATGGGAATTGGTTCCTCGCCCTGACAAGGTTAACATCCTTACTTTGTTATGGGTTTATAAGGTTAAACTTGATGAGATGGGTGCGGTATTGAAGAATAAAGCTAGACTGGTCGCTAGAGGATATAAACAAGCCTTGGGTATAGACTTTGAGGAATCTTTTGCTCCTGTGGCTAGATTGGAGGCGATTAGACTATTCCTTGCGTTTGCTGCTCATATGAACATGATCGTCTATCAAATGGATGTAAAGACGGCATTTTTGAACGGTGAACTAAGGGAAGAGGTTTATGTTAGTCAACCGGATGGGTTCGTGAGTACGGAGTCTCCTAATCATGTGTACAAGCTTAAGAAGGCTCTTTATGGGTTGAAACAAGCTCCACGCGCGTGGTATGATCTCCTGTCAACATATCTCATGTCGGAAGGCTTCTCCAAAGGCAAAGTGGACCCCACACTATTCACTCTCAAAGACGGCAACGACATGCTTTTGGTACAAATTTATGTTGATGATATAATATTTGCCGCCACTAACATAGAATTGTCTAAACAATTTGAGAAGATAATGTCCACACGCTTTCAGATGTCGATGATGGGAAAAATCTCTTTTTTCTTAGGATTACAGATTTCTCAGAATCCCAGAGGCATCTTTATTAATCAATCCAAATATGCTCTAGAATCTCTTAAGAAATATAACTTTGAGAATTGTGACCCCGTAGACACTCCAATGGTGGAGAAATCCAAGTTAGATGAAGATAGGGATGGGATTATTGTCGATCCGAAACTTTACCGTGGAATGATCGGCACCCTTCTCTATCTGACTGCTAGCAGGCCTGATTTGCAATTTGCTGTATGCATGTGTGCCCGGTATCAGGCTCGGCCTACCGAAAAGCATCTACATGTAGTTAAAAGGATCTTTCGGTATCTAAAAGGAACACTTCATCGTGGTCTATGGTATCCGAAAGATTCCTCGATTGCTTTAATATCATACGCAGATGCCGATCATGCTGGATGTCAAGATACGAGGCGTAGCACTTCTGGATCTGTGCAACTCCTTGGAGATAGATTGATCAGTTGGTCTTCAAAAAGGCAGAAAAGCGCTGCAATTTCTAGCACGGAGGCTGAATACATCGCCATGTCCGGTTGTTGTGCTCAAGTCCTTTGGATGAGATCACAATTAACTGACTACGGTCTTGGATTTAACAAAATCCCGATGTATTGTGACAACAAGAGCGCCATTGCCCTTTGCTGCAACTATGTTCAACACTCCTGGGCCAAGCACATAGACATTCGCTACCATTTCATTAAGGA
Source organism: Glebionis coronaria (assembly GCA_025667525.1). Classification (NCBI taxonomy): domain Eukaryota; kingdom Viridiplantae; phylum Streptophyta; class Magnoliopsida; order Asterales; family Asteraceae; genus Glebionis; species Glebionis coronaria. The sequence continues at coordinate 460,748,476 of CM046876.1, read as the reverse complement.
GCAGGTGGAGAACGGAGTGATCGAGCTGTATTTTGTCACTACTGAGTATCAGCTGGCGGATATGTTCACCAAAGCCTTAGATCGAGGACGAATCGAGTTTTTGATCGACAAGCTTGGCATGAAATCATTCACTCCAGCGACTCTCAAAGAGTTGGCAGAAGAATCAGCTGAATAGTCGTGGTAAACTATTCAGAGTATCCTTTGGTTGTGATCATGTATATTATCGTAAATATATAAACCACAAAAAGAAAATACAAAAATATAAAACCAACAAAAACCATAAAAAATATAAAACCTAGAAAAACCATAAAAATTATAAAATCAAGAAAAACCAAAAATATTTTTCGTTTTAAATCGGGCATGTCTTTTAGTACGGTAATATTTACGGCCTTAGAAATGTCGATCAATATTGACACGGTGCCATAAATAGAGTCCGTATAAAAGTTGTACATTTTTAAAACATGCCCATTATGGCTTGTAGTTATTTCAGACTGCAACCCGGTTTTCATATTAAAGTCACGTATTTCCTTGGAAAACGTTGGCTCAGAACGGGAATTAATTTTCTCGGGCGTGATTTACAAGCCAAATCATGCAAAGGGATCAAGTTTACTTTATAACTTGGTCTAACACGAATTTGTGTACGTCTCAGTGCATTAATTTGTTAAAATAAGAGAAATCTTATTATAACCACGAATCAAAATTTTTCAAGAGATAAATTGGAAATGCGTTCATCACTATTTGACTCTTTAAACAATGACTACAGCTCTTTAAATAGAAAACGGGTCATCGTTTAAGGGGGAGAAAATAGTAAAATCATCTTCGTCATTAAAATTGATCTTCAAAAGTGATTGTGAAAATTAAGGGCTACACGGTATTTGAGTGGTTTTGCTTTAGAATATGACTTGTGTTCGTTCTAAGTGATAGGCATTGCTTTTAGATTTTGGAGATATGCTAATAGATTGCGTTTGCTAAGTGGTGTATAGGTTAAGTAAAATGAAAAAGTTGGAAACAAAAAGGAAATGAATAGATAACTAAGGGACTAAAAGTGTCACTTGTTGAAACTTGGCAAATTTTTGACCTAAGTCAAAACATAAACCACCCCGCCCCTCACTATTCACTTCCACTGTTTATCTTAACTTGCCGCCATTGTTTCACACACAAACACGCATTCAAAACCTTCGTCTGATCATTTCTTCCTATTCATTCGTCTAATTAAGGTATATACATCAATATGTTAACTTCTAATCTTCATTTCTTATCATATAAATCGGTTAAACATGCTCAATTACTCAGTCTAATCCACTTAGGGTTTTTGATTAAATTAGGCTAAATTGATTAAGGATTTATGGTGGGATTTGCTCGGAATAGGTTAAATGATGTTTAAAATGCCTTAGTTTGCCTTAGAAACTCACAAACGCGCTAGAATAAACATCTGAGATTCGTTTGTAAAAGTTCCGGATGAACATGGCTTAGAACTTCCGAATGAAGGATTTCTTCTGAAAAACTTCCGAATGAGGAAGTTCCGAATGAGGAAGTTCCGAATGAAGAACTTCCGAATGAAGGAAGTTCCGAATGAAGAACTTCCGAATGAAGGAAGTTCCGAATGAAGGAAGTTCCGAATGAAGAACTTCCGGATGAAGAACTTCCGGATGAAGGAAGTTCCGAATGAAGAACTTCCGGATGAAGGAAGTTCCGAATGAAGAACTTCCGAATGAAGGAAGTTCCGAATGAAGAACTTCCGGATGAAGGAAGTTCCGAATGAAGAACTTCCGGATGAAGGAAGTTCCGAATGAAGAACTTCCGGATGAAGGAAGTTCCGAATGAAGAACTTCCGGATGAAGAAGTTCCGAATGAGGAGAAGTTCCGAATGAGGAAAAGTTCCGGATGAAGATGTTCCGAATGAGGAAAAGTTCCGGATGAAGAGTTTGATTATTCTTGTTTGCATGCTATCTATGTACTTGTTGTTTTATCTTATGAAATGTGTTATGCTTAGAAGTAAGAATGATATATATCTATATGTTATTTGTGCATCAACCTTTCATGTCTTATCTTAAGCAGATAAAATGACTAATCCAACAGTACAAGCTATCCAAGAATCTAGAGAAGCCGATATTGCTAAAGCTCGAACCCTTAAGTTTATACCCAACAACTATAGGCTGAAGCAAGTTTCTAAATCCACTCACCATGGTTTTAAGGTCGCCATAGCCATTCTTGATAACTCTCATTTCAAGAATGCCCTTAGGAGTACAGCCTCGGTGCCTTATGAGTATATGTTTGAATTTTGGGCAACCAAGGAAATCACTTCGAACAAGATCACCTTCACCATCGACAACAAGCAGCAGACACTCACCGTTTCAGACTTCCGTAAGATTCTTGGTATACGGGATACACCCAAGGGCATGTCTTTCTCAAGGGATCCTACTAAAGATGAACTCGTGGAGTTATTTGACGCACTTGGATGTCCGGAAATACGAGTTGCATCTGAGTTTACAACTGCTAAGGTGGGACAACCTTGGAGAGCATTGATGGGTATTCTCAGTAAATGTCTTACGCCAAAAACGAGTGGCCATGATGCTCTGCGCAGTCCCATAATAAACCTCTTCTATGGCATGTACAAAGCTGCAAATTCAGATTATGCTTTGTTGATATGGGAAGAATTCACCTTTCAACTCTTCTACAACAAGAAGCTGGAGACAAACTTCTTTCCTTATCCTCGGTTTATTAAGCTTATCATAAATTATTTTATGAAGCTTGATGCTACTATTGATAGGCGTGCAGGAGGTCGCTATCACACTGAAGAAGCTGATGATACTGTAGATCTGAGGCATGAAGGACCATCTATTGGTGTGATTCCGGGTCCTGTTCCTGATTACCTTCTATCTGATAAAATCAAAGGTTCTGCAGATTACAAGCTACTGCAGATAGAAATCAAAAGGCTGAAAGAAAACCTTCAGACTGGAGAAGACTCATCGACAACGGTTAAGAGTAAAGGTAAACGCAAACAACCAGCTGCGTTACCTGAACCCGAACCAAAGAAGAAGAAGTCAGAGGGTAAGAAGGGAAAGGGTAAGGATTTGATGCGTCTACGTGATGAAGAAGATATTGTTGATCCTACTCTTGATAAATCCGAGCAACAAATGATGAAGATTGCTATTAAAAGGAGTAGGAAAGATACAAGCGGTAGTGGTTCAGGTGCGAGGGTAAATATCGAGGATGAGTACGAGGAACCGGATGATGTTGATGAGTTTGGGTCACCTGAACACTATTCCACTTCGAAGGAGCCATCAATCCCTATTTCAGCAAGTGTGGAAAAGGAACCTGTTGCTCCTACGATCATGGTGACAACTCAACCCTAAACAACTCAACCTCCACCCATACAACCTTTACCAACCCGACCGGCTTCAACACCATTTCTTCCACCACCCATAATCCCCATCCTTAGTACAGCAGTAACAACCGAGCCCCTCCAGTCAACCCAAAGCAGCTCTGCAACATCTGCAATGGCTGCATTAGTGATGGCCGAACTGTTTGATACTAACAAACGCGAAATGGATGAACTTCGCCAAGAGTTGCAAAGACGAGCTCAGAGGGAAGAAGAATCTAGGAAAGCCCAAGAGGAGATGATTGCTAGGTTCGCTTCAGATATGGAGTTGACTAGAAAAGCACATGCAGAAGAACTTGCTCGGGTTAAGCAGGCTGAGGCTGATAAGCATGCTGCACGTATTACCAGACTTCAAGCGATGAGGGATAAATATAAGGAACAAAAAGAAGCACTTGAAGCATCTGTGAAAGAAAGAGTGCAAGAATCCGTTGAATCCTTAATGCCTAAACTTCGCGATGAGTTGAAGACACTTGCTGCTGACAACTTGATGGTCAAATCATCCAACCCTTCAGAAGCCGCCTACAAGATTGCTTATGACCTGACGGATTTTGAATTGAAGAAGATCCTTAAGGCTCGTATGGTGGAACTTGGGTCGTATGATAAGTCGAGGATTCAACGGGCTCTATATAAATCCCTGAATGATGCTATCATGGAGGATGATAGATTATTCAAGACGTTTGGAAGTGTGGTACCATATCACATCTTACCTGAGGAAGAAAGGGAAGAAAGTGAAGAAGAGGGTACGGGTGAAGAAGAGGAAGAAGAAGAAGAAGAAGGAGAAAAGGATAAAGACGATGACGAGGGTGGTGATGATGATGAGGATGATGAGGATGATGACGAGGATGATGATGATGATGGCGACGATGGTGGTGATGAGAATCAGGAGAGTGTTAGGGATAGTAACGGGGATGACAATCAGGATGATGATGATGGGGGTGAACAGCCGAAAGAGGGAGACAAGGTTACCAGCTCCAAGAAAACTGCTGCTAAGACTGGAACCAAGTCCACAAAAGATGCAGCACAGAAGGACAAATCGACATCCTCGGAATCAAGACGAACTAAGTGGCGCCACGATGTAAATGCCACTACAGCGTCTTCGGCTCCCGGTATCTCTATCGCTGTATCTTTACCTATTACCACTAACCCCATTAGTTCTGCTGTTGTTCCTCCTGTGATTGCAGAATCAGTGACGGAACCCGAAGCTGCACAACACTCTCCAGTTCACGACACTGCTGAAATGCCTGAAACTGAACCAATAGATGTTCGCACTTCAACTCCTCAACAACAAGCTCAACAATCTACGGTTCCTGAACCAAGCATTCGTGCCTGGGAAGACACGTGGAGATAGACGAGTCTGCACCACCACAAGCTTGGATCACGGCAGCAGCACAATATGATCCGATCACAGATGCTGACAAAGATGTGCTGTATCTCCGTATCCGAAGTCCGATTGACTTATGTGCATTTCTTGCTCATGAGTATAAGACTTCGGTTACTCCATCCTTGGTGAAGAAAGCACTGAAAGATAAGAGACTGCGTGCCAAAACCCGATTACCCCGAATGGAGCTCGAGTACTATGCCGATGAAATCCTGAAGGCTCTGAAAACCGTTCAACGGCCAGGACTTCATGAATCAGAAAGAGCTCCACCTCCAATGGATCCTGCTCAAGATAATCAGATTACTCTTGACTTCTTCGTCACCAATGATCTTGAGTATCTTATGAAGGGGTCATCAAAGTACGCAACATCCCTGACTTTGCTGAAAGCTGCCAACTGGGGGACAATACCCTTCATCGAGGAAAAGGTAAATCGACTCTGGGTCCCAAAAATGAATCGTAATTATGATATGTATGCTGTCATAGGTGCATCTCATTGGGACGAACGAGTCCGAAGGGCGTACAGGGGTTGCTGCTTGGTCAATTCTGGAAGCAATGTTAGATCCGACATCCGCATCTCCAGCATCTTAGGAATGAAAACTGAAGCCAAGAACGGCTACTATCATGTGACGGAGATTCACTTGAAAAGGGAGGATGACAGGGAATACAAAATCCAGCAAGGAGATTTTTCCATCATTCGCCTTGAGGATATCGAAGATATGCTGCTTCTAATGACCCGAGATCAACTTACACACATTCCTCGTGAAGACCTGATTGCTTTGAATACAGCACTTCGCATGTTCACACGAAGCGTTGTCATCAAGTCACGAGTTGAAGATCTTCAGTTGGGAGTCGAAAGCTATCAGAGGAAGCTCAATTTAACCCGTCCTGTGAATCAAGTGCTACCTCAACATGTAGAAAGATGTCCTTATACCGGCATTTCTGTCCCGAATTCCGGCATTTTCTACTTGAACAGTCGAGGTTTGATGAAGTTTATGAGGGTGGGGGAGCTCCACAAGTATAGTGATGGAACTCTTATACAAGTTAGAGAAAAGCTGGAGCATCTGAACTCGGGTGGGACTTTGCCAGAGATGACGGAGGATTGGCATCCGGGTTACCGGCAGATGGCAAAGTATGTGATCAAAAAGATCGATCAAAAGCTCCGTGAACGTAGATTGATGAGGAGCTTGGAAAGATTCGTGGGTGGAAGACCGTATTTAGTGCACCACAAGCTACTGCAACGATCCATCTGATGGGTCGTACATCTCAGGTCACTTTATATTGGTTTTCAATTGTGAATATGTAAATTTGTGAATAATGTGCTTGAATGGCTTGGTGTAGTGTTAAGGTATGATAATTTTTCAAGAATTTCTCACGAGATTCTAAATCTTTCAAAATATGTCATACCAAAGCACTACAACTATCCCTTATTAACTTAAGGGGGAGCAATAACTTGTTCTACGGCCAAACATCGGTTTCATTTTTACCCAAAGACCGGTTAATCCATTCAATATCCCAAATATTAATGGTTAACATTTTGGATAAGGGGAGAAAATGGGATTAAGGAGACGTAAGTGATACTTGGCTAAAAGATGAAAAAAGACTTAAGGATTATCCAACTTAATATGTGTAAAGCACGTGTTAAGGGGGAGCGTTTTTGATGAACAAAACACCTAAGGTACAAAACTTTTGATTTCAATATCACAAGTACTTTAGGTGATTTTCAATGATTTTTCATGGTGGCAATTCCTTCCCAAAACACGCTTAATTCACGACGGATGTGGTGACAAAAGGGTGGTAGGAATAGGTTTAGTCCAATGATTCATCAGAGCCGATGGAATCTTCCCAAGGACAATTCCCTAGATAGAATTAGAAGTCCTAGGAAAGATGGAGAAAGAATGTGAACGTAGCTGAATGCCGACCAAGTACTTAAGCTAGCACTGGAACAATCACAACAAGGTGCTAGTGATGACGTATTGGTAAGCATTGAAGGGGTTGAAGAATGAAAAAGAAATGTAAAGATAAAGGGTGTAAAGAAAGAAGCCCTCCTTACAACTTTAGGCAGAAACCGGGTCAATACATATGCTATTGAGATCATTTTTGTTAATGATTCTCGGTATTGAAGAAAGACATCATGGACCCAGTGATGCAATGCACAACCCTTCCCCAGCTAACTCAAATATCTCTCAAAAGGTATTTGTTTTAATCACACGGAGATCAACACGTTATCTATTGGTTTATTCACTCCGAATAAACTGGTATTGAAAAGGTGGCACTCCTCTCCAGCCATCGCTCACTAAATCAAAACGCACAATCGAGTCTAGAGCCAAGAGATCATCAAAAGTCTCATTAGGACACTTTCCATTTATTCCTTGCTTTCTCACACACTGTGAAAAGTAAGAGATTTTCATGAGTCCTACGCAATATTCTTGTAATATTGCCAGAACATCCGAGTAGTACGTAAGTATTACAATGAAGATGGAAATCCTGCTTGAGCCAACATCAAACAAGCTCATGGTAGGTTACACGTGCGGTTCTTTTAGAACCAATCTTGTGAAAAACTGGAAGGTAACAGTGGTTTAATTCTTAATTGAACTTAAACTCGTTCCAGGCCTCTTCGCATTATCATATGATCTTGCCAGAACACTCAGAGTGACTCTTTATTGACCACAGTGACGAGTGGAAATCCTTCTAGTGTCAACATCAAACAGCACTTGGTAGGTAACGTGCAAGATTCTTTATGAATCGAGCTCGTGACAACTGGAAAGCAACGATGGTGAAAATCTTAATTGAAATTCACTTGTTCCAGGTTTCATGAATTGACGGCTTTTAATCACAAGGATAATTTATCCAAGTGATTCACTCTTTATGTTCGCAGTCAGCTTTGGACGGTCGAATAAAGAGAACGGGTTTACCCGCGAAATCCTGTCAGGAAGTTACTTAATTGAAACTATCCGTCACGGGTACGATATCTAATATCGTCCAACGGTCTTCACCGACCGGAGGTAAAATGCTACCGAATTAGAATAAAATGTTCAAAGCCATTTTATTCGTGTCGTTGCTGTGTACCTGCTAAAGACGGTGGCGTTGCTGAGTACCTGTTGAAGACGGTGGCGTTGCTGTGTACCAGTGAAGACGGTGGTGTTGCGGTGTACCTGTAAAAGTCGTTCCCACATGCTTATGTCTTTTGCAACAAAAATTCAAGAAAGTACAAGATGAAGTCTTCCGCTGTATCAAACTCTGAAGCTTTCAAGAATCCAACAAAAAGACGTAAGTGTGTGGAACATGAAGTCACGAGGAGGCAAAGTTCACAAGAAAGGCAAAGATCGCACGTGAAAGGCCAAAGAACAATGCTCTCAAGTCAAAGCCAAAAAGATCAAATCAACATATTCACAACAAAAGAAAGAAAAGAAGAAAGGACTACGAGCTAAAGAACGAAGACTTAGTATAGTATCCTAGGTTTAGAACTTTGTAACGTGGAGTGACCTCCCTTAGGGGGAGATTGTTAGAAATACGTTTTAACGTATTTTAGAAGTATCGGTCACTCCACAATATGATTTATGTTGTAATAGCTCGTAGTTAGTAATTAGTTATTAATTGCTTATTAACTTAAGTAAGAACCGGTCCATGGGCTTGTCATGGACCGGCCCAAGTCCACTTATGACTTGGAACTATAAATACCCCTTTCCACCATGGAAAGGGGTTGGTTGTTGTCATTTCTTTGTTTCCACTTAATAAAATTCACATAGTTTCTCTCACTTTCTCTCTCTAACTTTCTCTCTCTAGAAATCAACAAACCCCTTCATAGATTCATTGATTATCAATATTCTACAGTTTTGCACCAAAAATATTCTTCTTTATCCTCTATTATGTTTAATTCTTTTCTTTACCCCTCTTCTCTATAATTCTTCATGGATTCGTCTTGCGGCCGGTGTGGGAGACCATGGCATGGTTTTCAAACATGTCAATGGTGTACTTGTGAGCGGTGTGGTTTTGATATCGACGATACACATTTTGGATTTTGTCCATTTTGCATTTCAACAAATTCATACTTCAACTCTTACAATACTTTCCCAACTTCCCCCGTCTATGACAATCCCTATCCTCAAGACGCACCGGGTTTTTCTCCATACCCGTGGTGCTATATTTGTGGGGGCCCTCACGATGCTTCTTCTTGTGATCCGTCGAAGGTCTTTGAGAAAGTTCCATGCTATCATCCCAGTGTTTATAATTTTGAGCCCCCACGTCACACTGTCAATCATCAACCCTTTGGTGCACTTCCTCCTGAGAAAATGGCCCAAATTTTTGACACATGTCACAAAATTCAAGAAGCTTGCACCAAGATGATGGAGAAATGTCAAGCGGATCAGCACAAAGAGCATGTATCTAAACTTAATGCTTATACTCCTCCTCTTGTGCCTCCATATTATTATGACAGTGATGACGATGAGAGTCCTATTTCTTGGACCAATGAGAATGCTATTACTTCTCTCGACTTGCCGGAGCCTAAGGATTCAACCATCCTAAGGGATTAGGATATTAGCACAATTCCTGCAAAGGAATCCGACGAATTTAATACGTCTAGTGCTGATAACCTTGTCCCAATTCCAAGTGAATCGGAGTTGACATCCGACAGTGCCGATGAGTATGATGCACTTTCTTCTGATGATGTTCCTTCCACCAACACTTTGCAAGAGGATTCTTTGGTTTTCTCTAATCCTCTTTTTGACCAAGATGATGATTTTACTTCTACTGATGACAAGTCACTATCCGATGAAGACGTTCCGAAGGAAACTTTCAAGATTTATTCGAACCCTTTATTTGATTTTGATGACGATTACATATCTAGTGAGGTGAATCCTCTCTTTGACGAAGGGATTGAGGACATTGATAGCTCTGATTCTCCTACTATTGATGAGCATGCTTTGTTAGCCATGCCCCCTTCTATTGTAGAGGTGGAGAGTTCTGACTCTAATGGAAAGGTGTCGCAGGTGGAAGGTAATTCTTCTCTTACTTCTCCTACTATATTGCCCCCTCATCCCACTGAATGCACGCCCAAGCGGGTGATGTATCAATTTCACTCTCAAGGGAATGAGGATGAGTGCTTTGACCCGGGAGGTGATAATGACCATTCTTTATTTGATAACCTTACGGCTTTGCCAATTGGTCAGCGTCCATTGTCTTTGGAGGATGACAATGTGATTCCTTTACCCACCCTACCTCCCGTGGACCAAGATTTCACATACTTCTCGTATGTTGAAAGGACCTTCCTACCATTCAAGACATATCCTCCTGCCTCTCCTTTGTTATATTCCTCCGGGAACGAGGACAAGGTCTTTGATCCCGGTATTACATTTGAGGCTTCCCCATGGACCATTTAATTCGGGGACGAGTCAGGCTCGTGACTCGGATAACAAAAACAAGCGCTTTTTGGGAGGCAACCCAATTATCTATCTATCTTTTTCTTTGTTTTTACCTTAAGTGTAGGGGGGAGACCCGTTGGTTTGCTATTTCCTCTCCTCTCCTCTCTTAATCAGGGATTCGCGCGCTCAATGATCCACTTTTGATGATTCTTTACGACCCGTGATTCCGTGTTCCCTTCTTCCCGGTTCTATCCTAAACTCTTTTTGATTCACTATTTTATATTTTCTCAATATTAAATTAGGAATCTCTTTAGTTGTCTCTTCCTTAGCGAGATTTAAACAAAGTGCACAATGTCCTAAGTGTAGGGGAGTTTACTCCCACATGCTTAAACATTGAGGACATTTTTTATGTTAAGTGTAGGGGGGGACTTCTATCGAAGTTAAGTGGCCTTTTCCTTGTATTTGTCCTCATTTTAACCGGAAAATCAATTTTTCGACATTTTTCAAAATTTTTGATCTATTTTGGCCTATTAGTTTTTCCCTTTGTATAGTTATTTTCTTTCCTTACTAGAATAAATTTTTAATAAAGTGGTTTTAATTTTCAAACGTTGTGAATCTTTTGACTCAACCCGAGTTTACTTATCTAAGTTACTCTAGCTAGTATCCTTAACGTGTTTAAGTCAAGTTTTGCTAGGCTTTTATATAGGGAGCTATAAAACGTGAAAGTCTTAACTCTCACGGGTTAAGAACAAGAACTTTTCGCAAGTTCCTATAATTGATCCTAGAGAGTCGTTTATCAAGGGAACTTTAAAATGCGATTTCTAAACTTGAAAAAGTCTAAGATTCGCAAGATCCTATAGGCGACTCGAAAACCCAAAACTTTGATTTAATAGGCTAAGCATCCACGAGTCTCATTACTTGAGATTTTAAACTATGGAGAACGAGAGATGATAGAGCCAATTATAAGTTCGGTATTCTTTCGTGAATTTATGTGAGTTAATTATAAGCCTATTCTCCCATCGCCTGCTAAAAAATTTATCTGCAATAAATAAGGTTGTACGATTTGAAAAGTTACTTAGCTTCTAGCCCAAGATCGTTTAAAAGTTGCTCGGTATGGATTAGAGTTCATAGTCAAGGCATAACTTATTGAAGCGGGATGCGAAGATTGGCGAGTCCAAAAAGGTCCTAACAAGACATGAGGGCTATATTTTGTTGCTAAAGATCCAAAGTGATGTGAAGAATCATTTATCGAAAATCAATATGAAGGATCGAGACACATGACGAAATGCAAAAACTCCCCAAAAAGTCATGGAGAAGTGTATCCGAAAAGACCCTAGCAAGGTATGAGGATAAATAGATCCAAGTCAATAAAGGAGGCGGATCGTTGTATATCAAAGTCCAAAATAAAGATTGGAGAAAAAAGAAGAAGTCGTGGTCCAAGTATGAATCTCTCAAAACTTCAAGTGAATAAACTCCATTATGAAGAGAAGACCATAATTTCATGAACGTCTCTCAAGGTTTGAAGTATGAAGTCGCTGCCAAATATCGGTCCGAGAAAGGTCTCAAATCGCGAAGCGAGTTATGCCAAGATATGAACTCTAATCCATACCGAGCAACTTTTAAAGGATCTTGGGCTAGAAGCTAAGTAACTTTTCAAATCGTACAACCTTATTTATTGCAGATAAATTTATTAGCAGGCGATGGGAGAATAGGCTTATTATTAACTCACATAAATTCACGAAAGAATACCGAACTTATAATTGGATCTATCATCTCTCGTTCTCCACAGTTTAAAATCTCAAGTAATGAGACTCGTGGATGCTTAGCCTATTAAATCAAAGTTTTGGGTTTTCGAGTCGCCTATAGGATCTTGCAAACTCTTAGACTTTTTCAAGTTTAGAAATCTCATTTTAAAGTTCCCTTGATAAACGACTCTCTAGGATCAATTATAGGAACTTGTGAAAAGTTCTTGTTCTTAACCCGTGAGAGTTAAGACTTTCGCGTTTTATAGCTCCCTATATAAAAGCCTAGCAAAACTTGACTTAAACACGTTAAGGATACTAGCTAGAGTAACTTAGATAAGTAAACTCGGGTTGAGTCAAAAGATTCACAACGTTTTAAAATTAAAACCACTTTATTAAAAATTTATTCTAGTAAGGAAAGAAAATAACTATACAAAGGAAAAAACTAATAGGCCAAAATAGATCAAAAAATTTGAAAAATATCGAAAAATTGATTTTTCGGTTAAAATGAGGACAAATACAAGGAAAAGGCCACTTAACTTCGATAGAAAATTCCATTATGAAGAGAAGACCATAATTTCATGAACGTCTCTCAAGGTTTGAAGTATGAAGTCGCTGCCAAATATCGGTCCGAGAAAGGTCTCAAATCGCGAAGCGAGTTATGCCAAGATATGAACTTTATGAGGTACCGAGAAGCAGTTTTAAAAGATTTTGTCCTTTAGCTAACTATTGATTAAATCGTTCACTTTATTTTCGGCCTAATAAACTATCGAAATAAGTCAACAATGCATCTTCGTGATCATTCAAGACAATAATAAAATATAAGAGATACACCTAGGAATAAGGGAGTCTAAGTGAGTAATTGTCCCACATGAGTTCGTGTTAGTTTGCTAACTTATAATAACAATGATCTCGTTTTTAAGCTTGGTTTGGAGAAAGTGAAAACTTGAGGATGATGATTATTCATGACATTTTCAAATCCCAAGGTATGCTTTTGATTTCTTTACTTTGAATGTTTATAGTTTTCTATCTCTTTAATAAAGGCCAATGTGGATTGATTATGATGAAAAATGTAAACGTGCTTTGTAACTAATACATTGCATGAGGACATTGCAATGGTCAAGTGTAGGGGATTTGATAGGTGTGTAAACACCCATCCTTTTTACCACTTAATTACAATAATAACCGAGCCAAAACGTGTATTTTATGTCTTCTATGTCGGAATTATGCGTGGTTTGTGTTTTTGTTGTGATTTAGGACGAAAAGGTGAAAAGTGGAGAAAACACGGGCATTCACGGGCTTTTATCGAAGAAAAAGACGAAAAACAAAGTCAAGAAGTCAAGAGTGCAAAAAGAACGGAAGTCCAAGACCAATTCTGAAGATTTATCGAAGAAAAAGTCGAAAGACGGAAGTTTACTTAAAACCGAAGAACTCAAGTCTAATTTATTGAAGAATTAAAAGACGAGTTCAAAGAAATCCCGAGCCAAAAGTCATTAAAGTCCAAGATTAAAGAAGATTTAAAGGCTTAAGGACTAATGGTGCAATTAAATGAAGATTAAAGGCTCGAGGGACTTAATCTTGCAATTAAGAAGAAATGAAGGAGGGGAGGAAGCTTCCTAATCCTCCCCTATAAATAGATTAGGAAGTTAATCTTTTCATTTTTGTTGGGTGGCTTGACAAACCATTTCTTCCACTTTAAATTTATGCACATTTAATTTCATGTCCATTTACATTAATTGTCTTGCACCTTAATTACCATTTAATTTCAAGTAAGTGTTCTTTTAATTCTTGTTAATCTTTATCTTTATTGTTTGATCTCACTCTACCTTTCTTTAATCTTTATGTTGAATTGTTATGTTCATGTTCTTGATTTTTATTGATTTATTCTAGTGGGTTTTGATTATTGTGGTTAGTTTTGTTAATTTTATTGATTTGGATAGTTTGTTTATGATTGTTGGATGCTTTGTGATTAGTTTGATTTAATCTTTTGTTTAATTTTGGTTAAATTGTGATTAGATTCGTGTGTTCCTGTATTTCCTTGTTCTTCAGTTTGTTTCTGTTACTGTGATTCCCAGGTAAGTTCCGAATCAAGCTTTCTCATTCGGAACATTGGAAGTTCCGAACCAGAAACTTCCGAATCAGCAACTTCCGAACCAACTTCCGAATCAGCAACTTCCGAACCAACTTTCGAATCAGCAACTTCCGAATCAAGGCTTGCTCATTCGGAAGAGTTCCGGACCAGAAAGTTGTGTTTCATTCGGAACATTCAAAGTTCCGAACCAAAAGTTCCGAACCAGAAAGTTTCGAATCAAGGCTTGGGTCTAAAAAGTTCCGAACCAGAAAACTTCCGGATCAAGGAGTTCCGAATCAGAAAACTTCCGGATCAAGGGGTTCCGAACCAGCAAGGCTTCCGAACCGGAAAGTTCCGAATCAAGAACTTCCGAACCAGGGAAGTTCCGAACCAAGGCTTTGTTTAGGAAGTTCCGAACCAAGGGTTTTGAATCAGCAAAAGTTCCGAACGAAAGATTTATTCTGGATAAGTGACATATTCAGAATAGAGAATTTGTTCCGGATCAAGGATTTTGGTAATATTCCGAGCGAAGAAGAATCATTCCGAACGAAGGTGACATTCCGGATGAGTGATTGTTCCGGACGAAGGATTGTTCCGAATGAGCTGTATTCAGGTTCTTTTTAGTCTTTGTCTTGATTTTTAATTTTTAGCTTTATTTTTCCTGTCTCTTTCCTTAGTTGCACTTTAAGATTACTTGCCTTAGATTTATATTAGTCTTGCCTTAGTTCAAGTTTTAGTTGCATTTTAAGTTTGCCTTAGATAGTTTTAAGTTTGCGTCATTTACTTTAGTGCCTTTTAATTTTTGTCACGCTTTTAAATACTTGCGCTTTTACTTTAAGTTAGAATTAGATTTAATTTAAAGTCATTTTACTTTAATTGTTTTGCACTTTTAAATACTACAACGACACAACTTTTGTTTCACCAAAGACAGCAGAGTCACACATAGAACCTAGATCAATTCGATTAGATCACGACAAAGAACTTTAATTTTTATACGAGGTGTCAAAAGCCATGTATCATGGATCATCATTAGTACGGCCTAAAAATGGTGTAGCGGAAACCATTTGAATAAAACCCGTTTTAAGTTCAAAATGATTAGCTCCAATATCCGGCACCACAATCGCGTCATCGTTTCCTTCAACGTGAGATTGTAGAATCTCAATCATAGGTCGATTATCCATTGCCATCGTATTGTCGAAAGCTTGATTCTCGGGATCGGCTTTAATGATTGTCTTTTTGTTTTTCTTCTTCTTCTTCTTTTTGGAAGAATTGGAAGAATTTGGTACACCAATCGGTATGTATGTATGCGCGCGAGTGCGCATACAATTAAAACTTGGAATGAGGTAGGTGACCTCGGTCGACTTTGAGAGGAAAAGGATTTTCCCTCTCGAGGAGCAATATGAAAAAGCTACAAAAATATATACTTAAGTACTAATTGAGTTGGCAAACCAATAATCGGTCGTCCCTCTCAATATACGCACAAGCAAGCGGGGAAACGAGGTGGCACAAAGCACTTAAAAACCTTTTTCCTTAGACGGCCTTTTATAGCGCGTCGCCTTATACCCACCTTATAGTTTGTATATTTTGAGTTCAAACGTCTTACTAGTATTTATCTATTTTGCTTTTTTATTTCGTTATGGATGCGAATACAATAGTTAGGTGATGAAATCCCAACTAAGGCTTATTTGAAAAGTAGGTAAATTATTGTGCTACGTAATATACTATAGTAAAAGAAAAATCTTTTTGTATTTTTTTAGAAAAATATATACTCACGAAAGAAATCGAACTAAAAAATAACACTAATACGTAATATTTTTGGTGTAATACTTTTAGGAAAAAGTATTACTTTTGGTTTTTTTAATTTTTTGGTGCAAATCTTAGGAAAGAATTTGCTTTTTGTGATTTTTTTTTGTATTTTTTTGATTTTTTGTGCAAGAAACGTAACGTTCAAAAAGAACGGATCCCAAAATCCAAACGTCTTCACGAAAAATCGTCAATCGTACGAGCGAAGCGGGCAGCGGCGCCATTTTAATACTAGGGTTTTTGCAAACTCTTTTTTATGTCTATTTTTCGTTCCTCGAATCGACTCGAATTTGATTTCCAATTAACGGGATTACTTAATTTGTTTTTGGTAAAATATATTTTTGTATTTTTAAGCTAAAATCTATTTAAATTTAAAAACTATTTAAAGCTAATTTAAATAAAAACTATTTTAAACTAATAAAAACTCTTTTAACTATTTTGAAAACTATTTAACACTATATTTAAAAACTATTAAAACAAATATGAAAGTTAATTTGAACTTTTAATAAAACGTAAATCTAATTAAATGAAAAATACTTTCTAATAAAACTTAACCAAAATAAAAACTTTTAAATGACAATTATTTTAAAACAAAACTAATTTATAAAATTTAAACTCAATTTAAAAATACTTAAAATTTCTAAAAGTAAAAAAAATTAATATAAAACTTTTAATTAAACTAAAAATTTATAAAACTAAAACTTGTAATAAAATCTAATTAAACAAAGCTGCCAGATATAAAGGAAAAAGCTATATTAATTTTATGACGTGAAGTAATACACAAAAGAAAGAATAGAAGAGATGGTTGTGTCGTTTGGCAGGCGAACAAGAGTTCGCTGGTTCGAAACCCAGCAGAGACCAATTTTTAGTTGTATTCTTTTTTCGGACAGAATAGCAAAACAGAACAATAGGATCTGTTTTTCAGTGCAGTAATAGTAACGATTAAATACCAAATAAGCTAGAAGCAATTATATCAAATAAGCAAACAAAAGACACCAAACTAAATAAGCAAATAAGTAAATCTGAACTATAAACAAAACAGACTTACAACTATCCTAATAAGCAGATTAAAAATAAGCTAAAAATCAAATATAAGCATATTAAAATACGACCTAAACTTAAACAAAAAAAATAAACGAAACTGAAACTATTTAGCAAATCCAAACATACAAAATAAACTCAAACAGTATACTCAAATTTATTAAAATACTAGCAGATTTAATAACTCCTACACAGTAAAGAAAACTAACAGGCAAATTAAACTTGCAAGCATAAGACAAAATCAAACAGTAACATATTAAAATAAACAGATCCAAACAATACTGTTAAACTAAATAAGCAGATAAATAACTTAACTAAAGCAGATTAAACTTAACAAAAATAAATAAGAAAATTAAAAGAGAGATTTAGAACCTTGAGACGATTTCCGTTGAGCCGAAGGGTGGTGCTGAACCCCCTTTGTCACCGAATCAAACACCAACTCCTTCGAATATCATCAACATCTTCTCGCACCAAAATCATCTTTCTCGAACCAATTAATTCCACACGAACAATGAACAATATTCGAACCAAATAAAATTAAACCGAACAGTAACCTTTAATTATCTTTCCAGTGGGGAAAAATATTCAACACTTTCCCTTTTTTTTCTTTTTTTTATATTATATTTAATCGAATAACAGTAATATAAGAAGATGACAGATTATAAAAACTTAACAATAACTAAAATGAGAGATGATAATTAAGTAAACACTAACTTTTCATTAATTAAAAAAGAGAGTACAATACTGAAAATTAAAAAGTACAATAAACCTAAATCTAATTTTGCAGAAAATTAAAAATAAAAGAAAAGTGCTTTGTTTACATCTTTTGTGAGGGTTTTTATAGGCAAAACCCCCAAAAACTTCTTGGTGCCCACGGCTTAAATCTTGGTCGTTTAATCTTTTCTCTTTCTTCAATTCCTTCATTAATGGTTGAGAATCAGCTTCATTCACACGGATTACCCTCGTGGCGTAGATTGTGCTTCTTGTTTTTATTCTATGATGATGTGGAGGCATCTTATTGGATGGAGTGGAGTTGTGGAGGTGTTTTGGCCAATCAAAAACAAGGAGTGAGCCACGTAGGATTAGAGATGAGGACCACCCATTGTGTTCATCCCCGAATCTTATGGGGATTATTTGGGCAAACGTGTGAATCACAGGCTTTGGTGAAAACCCCTAAATTTTCCTTGGTAATTTTTATGTTTTGGTGAAGTAGGGTTTGATATTGGTAAAAACAACTGCGTCTTTTAGATGGGAGAAAAAGAAGGAGTTTCTTGTTGTTATCGAATGGTGAGAGAGGGGTAGGGTAAATGGGAGTTTTAATAAATTAAGTGTGAGTGGGGTGGAGTAAATGGGAGTTAAAAGGGGGATAGTTGGGTACACGTGTGTGATGTGGGAGTGTAGGTTTGACCGGTTGTGAGATGTTGAAACGTGTGAGATGAATTTGGGCTGTAACTTAATATTCGTCCCATTTTTGACCAAGGGGAATAGATGTTGACCAATCAAACTTAAGTCCCGTTCCATGGGCTTGTGGCCCAATTTAAATTCTTTGATCCGTCCCATCATTTATTCATCAAATGTGGGACCCACTAAGCTCGAATATCTTCAAAAAGATTTAATCCGCTAAAAACGAGCTCGATTTTGGCTTTGTCGATCTTTTTCTTTAAACTCGTGCTGGTTTCGCCGGTTTTCGTGGCTTTGGGCACACTTTTGGTCTTTTGACTTTGTCTTCGTCTCTTTTTGGACTTTTCTTCAACATTTGATTGTTTAATCCCGTGTTTTATTTCCTTTTGATCTTTTGTACCTATTTAACACAAAAACACAAAACTACGCGTAATTCCGACTTTTATGATATTAAACACATGATTAGGTCTTGTTTTTCCTTGATTTTAGTGGCAAAAGGATAAGTGTTTACACACTTATTATTGAGCAAAGATTTTAAAATACCAGATGAGAAATTCATTGATTATAGAACACCTAGGCATAAGGATATTTATAATGTGAATCTTAATGGAATTAGGATGAATAATAACTTGTCATGTCTATATGCTAAGGCTTCAGTTGATGAGAGTAATCTTTGGCATAGGAGATTAGGGCACATTAATTTTAAAAATATAAACAGACTTGTGAGACATGGTTTGGTTGATGGTTTGCCTGAAAAGGCTTTCCACAATGACCACTCTTGTGTTGCATGCCTTAAAGGCAAACAGCACAAGGTCTCATTTAAGTCTAAACAGGTGCACTCTAGTTCTAAACCACTTCACCTGCTGCATATGGACTTGTTTGGTCCAACTAATATAGAAAGCCTAAATGGTAAATCTTACTATTTTGTCATCACTGATGATTTTTCTATATTTACTTGGACTTTCTTTTTAGCCTTGAAAAGTGACACTGCTGATACTTTGATTAACTTTATTACATAGATAGAAAAGAAGTCTGGTAATGAGGTTAAGATACTTAGAAGTGACAATGGTGGTGAGTTTAGAAATAAGTTGTTAGATGATTTTTGTGTCAATAAAGGGATTAGTAGACAGTTTAGTGTAGCTAGAACCCCACAGCAAAATGAGGTAGCTGAGAGAAAGAATAGAACCCTCATAGAAGCAGCTAGGACTATGTTGGCTGATGCTCACTTTCCCATTGCTTTTTGGGCTGAGGCTATGAATACAGCTTGTTATGTTCAGAATAGGGCATTAGTCAACAAGATTCATAACAAAACACCTTATGAGTTACTTTGGGGAAGGAAACCTAATATTGGTTTTCTTAAACCTTTTGGATGTCATGTAGTTGTGTTGGATACTAGTGATGCCTTAGGTAAATTTAGTGCTAAAGGTGATGAAGGCTACTTCATGGGTTATTCAGTGCAGAGTAGAGGATATAGAGTTTACCTTAAGAAAGAAAAACGTATACTTGAAAAAGTACATGTTAGGTTTTTAGAAAGTAAACCTAGTGATCCTGAAAGTCGTCCAAATTGGTTATTTGACTTGGAACCTCTATCTAGGACTTTGAATTATATGCATGTTACTAATCCAAACATAGTGAAGGTAACTTCAAATGTTGTGGAAGAACCAGTAGTTGATGTTTCAGGTACATAGGTTAATGAAGAGGTTGGATACAAGCAGACAAATCATCACCCATACTTGAGTATGTTACTATTCCCATATTGACAGATGCATTTACTGCTGCTACTTCTGGAAAGGAAAAAGGTGGTCCCCAAGTATTACCAGTTGACAACATGCATGATCTTTCAGGCACTGACAAGACAAGTTCAGGTGTTGATGGCTCAAAGTTGACAGCCATGGTCCAGGAGTTGACAGCTCTTTTGACCATATTTTCTCTTCCAATAATTTTGAATAAGGTGAACCTTCAAAAAGAAATGGAGAGGTTCATTCAGATATTGATGGAAGAGAGTCTGAAGAGGATATTGGTAACATGGAAGATGAGATTGAGGACAACACACTTATTGAGGGAGGAGTTCTTACTTCTATAATCAAAAATCACCCTTCTTCTCTAATTATTGGTGATGTGATGTCTCCTGTTCAAACTAGAAGATCTCATCAGAATCTTGGTGGATTTATTGCCAATATTCACAAGAAGGTTGATACCCCTCTTGTTCAAGCATGTTTGTTTGCCTGTTTTCTGTCACAACAGGAACCCAAGAAAATTTTTGATGCACTCAAAGAACCAAGTTGGGTGGAAGCAATGCAAGATGAGCTTCACCAATTTGCTATCCAGGATGTTTGGGAGTTGGTTGATTGTCCCAGACATGTCAGACCTATTGGGACAAGATGGGTTCTTAGGAATAAAAAGGATGAAAGAGGCAATGTGGTTAGAAACAAGGCACGTTTAGTGGCTCAAGGATATACACAAGAGGAAGGGATAGACTATGAGGAGGTCTTTGCACTAGTTGCAAGGATTGAGGCTATAAGGATTTTTCTAGCCTATGCTTCCTGCATGGGCTTTACAGTCTATCAAATGGATGTGAAGAGTGCTTTTCTTTATGGCACAATTGCAGAGGAGGTTTATGTTATGCAGCCTCCTGGTTTTGAAGATTCAGAACATCCAGACAAGGTGTATAGAGTGAAGAAAGCTATGTATGGACTTCATCAAGCCCCGAGAGCATGGTATGACACATTGTCCACCTATTTGGTGGAAAATGGATTCAAAAGGGGCACCATAGACCAGTCCTTATTTACCAAGAAGACTGGTAAAGATTTCTTACTTGTTCAGGTCTATGTGGATGATATCATTTTTGGCTCTTCTAGTCCAAAGATGAGTGAAGACTTTTCCAAGCTTATGACAGACAAGTTCAAGATGAGTGCAATGGGGGAGATGAACTTCTTTCTAGGGTTACAAGTTCAGCAGAAAGAAGATGGTATCTTCATCTCTCAGGATAAATATGTAGCAGAAATCTTGAAGAAGTTTGGCTTTTCTCCACATGAGAAAAGGGCTAGCACTCCTATGGATAGAGAACACCCTTGGGGAAAAGTTGGAGATGGAAAAGAAGTGGATGTCAGGTACTATAGATCAATGATTGGTTCATTGATGTATCTCACAACTTCAAGACCTGACATTATGTTTGCTGTGTGTGCATGTGCACGCCATCAAGTGACTCCCAAAGAGTGTCATCTTCATGATGTCAAGAGAATCTTTAGATACCTTAGATGTTATCCAGAACTGGGATTATGGTATCCAAAAGATTCACCATTGGAGCTTATTGCATATTCAGATAGTGATTATGGTGGTGACAAATTTGATAGAAAATCCACAATTGGTGGATGTCAGTTTCTTGGGAGTTGATTGATATCTTGGCAATGTAAGAAACAAACAGTGGTGGCCAATTCTAAAACTAAAGCAGAGTATGTTGCAGCAGCTGCTTGTTGTGGACAAGTCTTATGGATTCAGAACCAGCTGTTGGATTATGGGTATAATTTCATGCATACCAAGATTTTTGTAGACAATAACAGCACTTTATACATTATTAAAAATCCTGTACATCACTCTAAAACAAAACACATAGAAATTGGACATCATTTTATAAGAGACTGTTTTGAAAAAGGTTTAATACAACCAGATAGGGTTGACACAGAAGAGAATGTGTCTGTTTTATTGACTAAACCTTTTGATACTGGAAGATTTCAATACTTGGTAACAAGTATTGGAATGATCAATCTTACTTAATATGTGTTTTGGGAACTTATTTGTAAAAGTATGTACATGATATGCATTGTTATTGGTCTTTATGTGAAATTAGATTTTCCACTTTATTTGTCTAACGCTGACAAAGGTTATCTTAACGCTGATAAGTATTATCGTGATGTTGTCAGCAACATGTTAGTTTTGTGGTTTTTGATCTAATTGTGCAGGCGTTTGTAGCATTGTACCATAGGATACATAGTTGCTTATGGATTCTTGGAGCATTATTGGAGCATGTTTCAATTTATGGATGATGGTTGGAATATTTATATTCCTATCTTGACATAAATTTTTATTTACATGCATATTATTTGGCAACTTATGTATCATAGTTTAAGGGGAGGTTTAGGAACCTTTTAGGACTTTTTGGGTATTCTTATAATACTCTTATCACAATTCTAGATTGTGTCCACTGGTGAGTACGAGTTAGTTTTCTATCTCATGAGGTACTGTAGCATGTAAAGTTGATATACTAGGCATGCTGCCAAGACCTTTTTGGCCTAGAAATAGATGTGGTCTGTTGGGAGACTTGGGTATGATTTATATTGGGCTTACCTGGGAGTTACAAGGGATTTTATGAGATAACTTAACTGTTAAGAACCTTGGTTAGTAAGGGACACTAGAGGACTGTTATGTCTATCTTGCATAAGCAAGTGTGCATGATTGGATAGTGCTTGCCACCCTATGGTCATTTTCAGTTTATAGGTTATCTTTACTAGGATAAATTACTTTGCTAAGGTCCTTTTTCATTTTTATTATTTTTATTTTTAGACGTTGACAGATATATTTCCAAGAATTGTTGTGACCAATTTAGACGTTGACATGGCTTTTACCAACGTTGACAAGAATATAGCCGTTGGGCGTTGATGGGTTATTTTTGACCGTTGACGCTCATTGGGTCCTACCCAGTTGTTATTTTTGACGAAAATTGGGACCGTAATTTTGGGAGTTGATAACTTTTAATTAATGCACAAGATAACTATGAATAAACATGAATATCTTCTATTTAAATAACTAATACAGAATATATTATGCATACTTATCCTAAATAGAAGCTTCCAACAGCGTTTGACTTTTGTTGACTTCTGTCAACGCCTGATTTGTTCTTGACAACGCTTGGATTACACTTCTCAACGCTTAGACAAATGCCTTCATATTTTCTTCGTTTTCTGAGTTTCTGCCACATCAACTTTTTGACCCAACAATCTTCCCCTAGTTGATGTCGGCAAAACTCTTTGTGTATCTCTTGTAAGTTGTACATCATCTTCAAATTGCTTCCCCTCAATTGTAGCATGTATGTTTTGAAAATACTTGCCTCATTTTTGACCAATCACATGTGCCTATCACTCATATATATTTGGCTCCTACTTTTTAAATAGGGTACTCTCATATTCTTGTCTAACAATTTTTCTCCTATAATTCATCTTTAATAATCTTTCACAAACAGCTTTCTACATCAATGGCGTCTAAGTTTAAACCAAGTGATTTGGTATTGGGATTCAGAAGTCAGCATAATATGATTGCTTACTTGGAGGCTGATGATGCTCTGTTTCCTCAATACACCCAGATGGTGGCGTATTTGAATGCATATCCATTACGGTATGCTCTTTCTCATGCTCCTCTCATCCTTGTCACTCATATTAAACAGTTTTGGAACACTGTCAGTTCCTCAACGCTTAATAATGTGACTACATTAACAGCTATTGTTCATGGGCGTTCTTGGGTGGTTACTGAAGCCTTGGTTCGCCAGGCTTTGCATCTTAATGATATAGATGGTATAACCACTCTACCCTTTAATGAGATAGTACAAGGAATTCAAGCTTTGGGGTATCCTTTCCTTGAAGAGGGTACTTTAAATAAATATAATAAACAAGAATTCCCCCCAGCGGAAGTACTTAATACATGTCATCCTTCAATGTTTGAGTCCCAAATGTACTGTGCATAATGAAATTAACAGATCAACTGCTAGTGCAATTGTGTGTATTACAAATGGGCAAAAGTATAATTTTTCTAAACTGATTTTTGATGGCATGAGTAAAAACAAGGGTAATAAGATGACTTTGGCTTACCCAAGATTTTTACAAATGATTTTTGATGAGCAAAGGTATTGCACCAGGGATCATGATGATTTTTATGCGATCCTTGTGCAAAAGAAAGCTATTTTTAGTAAGATGAACTCACCCCCTCACAGAGACTTACCCCTCACCCAAGCTATGCTTGCTGTTATTGCAGCAGCACAACCTCAACCTGACCCACAACGACAACTTGACCCAATACCAGACCCCTTACCTTCACCTTAACACATGGAACTTGACCAAGAATCCTTCAACGCTGACACGTTAAATGTTAGCGTTGACACTACTAATCCAAACGTTGACACCTTTCCATCACAGACTCAAACACCCCTTAACCTTCAAACTACCACTCAATCTACATCATCTTCTACACCTCCTGAATATAGGTTGATCAAACGCCCAAGGAGTACTGGAGTGTTCTCCTCTAGTGGTCCTAGCTATGTTGCAGAGAGAACCACCACCACAAGTGTGGTTGGTGCTATGGATGAGGCTGGGACTATTGGTACTCGCTTAGATGCAGGCCAAGACAGTCCTAACATCTTTAAGACCTCATCCATGCCCCATGACTCTACTTTGGGAGGTCAAATACCCATTCTAGAGGAGGCCAGATTGGAACCATACACAATGTTAGAATTAACGGCTGTCTGCATTAGCTTGCAAAAGCAAAATGTAGACTTGGTACAAACAGTCAATACACAAGGCCTTGATCTCAAGCAATTGAGAGAGAGGATTGTTATTTTGGAGGATGCTAACAATAGGCGTGGTATGGAGGATTCTTCTAAAGGGGAGGATGAGCAGATCCATGTGAGTGACAAAGGCTCACATGATGGAGAATCTTTGGGTGTGGCTGAAGCTCTTACTGAATTGAAGAAGCAACCAGGTTTTGATGTATCTTTGGTTACTCCTACAAACTTGAACTTGTCCTTTACAGCAATGATGGAGCAGTTCACAAGAGGCGCTGAGAAGAGTAAGGTGAGCGTTGACAAGCAGATTTTGGACGCTAACACACCAAGCGCTGACAAGAGTAAGTTGGGCGCTGACACACAGGATTTGAACGTTGACAGACCTGCAGATATGGTTGATATATTCCAGTCATCAGCTATCATCAAGGAAGTTTCTTCACAGGTACCATCATCATCTTTACCCGTCATTGATCCATTAGATAAGGGTAAAGGAATCATGGTAGAAACAGAAGTTCCAAAGGATGCAGCACAAGTAGAGTTTGATTCAAAGTTGGCTGCACAACTTATGGAACAAGAAAAGAAGAAGATTGGTGAGTCACCATTTGTAGTTACTTCTGAGGAACAAGAAGAAAGTGATGATGAAAGTTCAGATTCAAGTGTTATGATAATTGAACAACCAGAAAGACTTGAATATGATGATGAGTTGTCAAGGGAGAAACTTAGAGAGTTAAAGTTGCAGGTAGATTATGATATGCCAGAAATTGCTCTGATGTACCATGCTTGGGAAGATAAGGTTATGAAGAATCCAGATATGATAATTTCAGATCAAATTTGGGGTTTGGAGATTCTTCTAAGAGTTCAAAGAGATTGCAAGGTAATTCAGAAGCATAAGGCTAGCAATGTTTTCTCACTGTTGAATAGAGATACAAGGGAGCTTTACTACATGTTGCTTAGATGTCATCAAACAGGATGGACATTTCAGAAATTGCAGGGATTTTCCTTTGAAGAATTGGAGTATAAGGCTTATTCCATTTGGGCAACAGTGCAGGAAATGAATACTATCAGACTTCTCTCAGATGAAAGGAGAGAAGAACTTGCAGAAGAGATGGAGATTCAAAAGGCTATGATTGTTCCAAGGCCTTTGAAGAAGGGAGTTCCACTTAAGTTTCCTAAAGATTTAAATAAAGTGACTCCCAGTGAAGCTGTTATAAGAAGGAGCATTAAGCTCTCACCCATGGAAGCTTCAGATATGGTACAAGTGTTACCTCTTGATGCCAGAAACCCTATCATTAGCTATGAAGAAGATGCAAGTGGGTTTTGGATGATTGGCAGATATGGGAAAGAGGTACACATATTTACTACTCTTATGTCTCTCTTTGCAAGTATGGATATGGAAGACTTGGCAAACCTTTGGAGGTTATTGCTGGCCAAGTATGAGACTGAAGCACCTACTTCAGTCAATGGAATAAAGCTTTGATCAACATTCAAGAGAATGTGTGCACCAGAAGAAGAAGATCTTGTTTGGAAGGATCTTGAGGATGATATCAGTGGACTTCAATGGCGTTTGTATTCAGCAGCTGGTGTGTATTATTTGAGTTCTACAAAGTTTTCTGAATATCTTCTTGTGGATGCTGAGTATCCCATGTCTAAAGAAGTTTTGGAAAAGATGAAGACAACACAGCTGGAGATTGACTACTCAAGTGACGTGGCCAAAGATTTAATTAGATATGTTTATTACCAGCATGATAAGATTTGTAAGAATCCTCCTAGTTCTTAGTTTTTATTCAGAAACTTGATTACTAGAGTAGATATCAAGTTTAGGGGAGGATTGTTGGGAATAAAATGTAGCCAGTACACTTAGACACTGACAAGAGTAATCGGGACGTTGATAAGAAGAAAACAAGCGTTGTTAGAACAAGCGTTGACAGGAAGATGTCAAGCGTTGATAGGATGAAGTCAAGCACTGACAGAAGACTTAGTCTACACGTATTATGTTTCTAGTTTGTTTCTATTAAAGATATGATCAACAATGTATTTTCTATGTTTATCTTTACCTAAAATAACTGATACGTAGACTCTTGTACAAGGCTTCTTATGTCTATAAAAGAAGACCTTTAGGTTTTGTTTCAACATAAGTTTTTCATACGTTTAACACTTTTATTTGTACGCAAGTTTGTTCTAATCAATCAAGTGAAAGTTTGGTTTACATTGTTTTGTGTGTTCTTGTTTGAGTATTAATTCCGCATAATACTTAAATTGTTTTATACACAACAAAGTTTCTCTACGTGTTTAACTTGATTTAATCTCGTTTACAGAAGCTAAATCGTGGGATCAACAGAAGCCTGTTAAGAAATGGTCTCCAGCGGGACGTCTGGCTAACCAGGACAAGAGACTCAAAAGTATCATAGTCTCTTGCGTACCCAAGAACATTATGAAGTCCATCATAAAACGTAACTCTGCTAAGGAGATGTGGACCGAGTTAGTTCTAGGGTATGAAGATCTAGAGGAAACAAAAGAAACCAAAATCCAAGCCCTTAGACTTAAGTTTAATGCTTTTAAAGCTTTGGAAACAGAAACTGTTGCTCAAACTTATTCTAGGCTTAAGATTTTGTTGAATGACCTGGGAAACAATAGAGTTGTTCTACCTAAGGCCGAGGTTAATGCTACATTTGTCAATAGTTTACCTAGAAAATGGCTTAGCCTAAACCAAACCTTAAGAGCAAATAATGCTATCAAAAATGATACTTTAGCCCAACTGTTTGGTAGATATAACTATGAAGAAGGGCTAATTGACTCCATTTACAAATCAGAGACTGATAGGTTTACCACCAATATCACTGGTTCAAAAGCTCTTGTTGCTAACCATTCTTTTCAAGACAGCGACTCTGACATAGAAGAGGACACCAGAAGCAGTCAAGAATTTCTTGATGAATTACATGCTGAGTTCCATGACAGAGCCCTTCTAGCTAACCAAAAGAGGTACTACAAGAGATCTGGTAGAGTTGGAGCTGCTAAGGTTGATAAATCCAAGGTGTCATGCTACACTTGTGGAAAGATTGGTCACTTTCAGAAAGATTGTTGGTCAAACAAAACATCCTCTCCAAGCTTTCCTTCATCCAGCAACAACCACAGCAGCAAGAAGAAGTTTTCTACCTCACCTTTTAAGCAAACCTCCCACTCTAACTCAGAGGGAAAGAAGGACTACAAAGTTAAGTACAAAGCCTTGAAAGCTGAGCTGTTGAAACTCAACCAGAAAGCTGAAGATGTAGCTAAGAAAAAGGATGTTAAGAAGACTAAAAAAGGTCTAATTGTTGCTTCATTTGACTGGGGTGATGAACCCTTTACATCTGAGGATGAAGGAACCATTACCGTCAGAGCTTTTATGACTGTCGCTGATGAAGAACCTACTGTGGGAAAAAGCGAAGCGAGATCTGGTCAATGGGTGGACATCACCATGAAAAAGGTACAAAGACTGCTATCTATGCATGAAGGTCCTGATAGAGACCATGTCAGTGACTATACCTTAGTTGACCTCCACTTTGTAGAAGAGCAAAGAAAAAACCTGTTAAACAAGTTTCATAGTCTTAAATCAGAGTTAAATCTTTGTCAATCTGAATTAACAAATCTTAAACCCTTTGTGAATCTTGCTAATCAACTTCAAAATGAAGTAAGCAAATTGTCCATTGAAAATGAGTCTTTAAATGATGAAAACACTGAACTCAGAAAAACCATTGAAAAATGGAATTTGTCTCAATCCACTGTGGAAGAAATAGTTGCTGAAGCCATACCAGGTGATGTGGTTCATGCTATTGGGGGAAAGGGTAGATACAAAAATCATCCGTCTGTACCCAGTGTTAAATTTGTCCCTTCAGATGTTTCTTCTCCATCTTCCACCTCTGTGGATGAGATAAACTCTGATAAGAAATCAGAGGTACCAGCTTTACCAAGACTCGCTGGTGCTATCCCATCTGATTCCTTGGTTGGCCCAAAAACTCTAACCAAAACCCCAGGGAATTCAATTCTCAAAGTCGCTGATAAAGCGCACAAAAAGGTTTTCGTGGCCAAGGACTCCAACAAACCCACTCCTCCCCTGAAGAGCTTTCACCCACCAAGCAACTTCTCCTCACCTTGATGGAAGAAGTAAAGGGGCTGAAAGAACAAATCAACCCTAGAGTTAACAGTCCATCTGTTAACTCTCTTGGTGAAGGATCTAGTAGCTCTAAGGGGAGAGCTTTATTCAGGCCTTGCAAACATTGCGGTTTCAAAAATCATTCTTCTGAGGACTGCTCAAAGAAACCAAAATGTATCACATGCGAGTCTATTGAACACACCTCTAAAGAGCAAGAGGAGACTATTGCTGTTCAAAGAACCAGAACTTAATTAAGGTCTAAAACTCCTCACAGGCCCTCTAGAAGAGCTGAGCCCAAACCTAGAGACAATTCTCAGGGTTACAGACAAAATCCCCCATGCAAGTACTGCGGCTTCTTTAACCATCACTCCGATGAGTGTGAGCATTATCCCGGATGTAACATCTGTGGAAGTATGCGTCATGAACACAGAGTCTGCAACCAAAGAGGGGGAGATAGAAACCAGAGAAGACCCAATGTCGCTGGTCAGCGACAGCATGGACCCACTGGAAAGTGGGTTCATCATAGAAACTAATATGGATTTGTTATATCTATGCAGGAATATCTGAAGAAATTTGTTTGGCATCTAGATAGTGGGTGCTCCAAACATATGACAGGGGTTAAACAATATCTGCATAGATATAAGAAGGAGTCTGGTCCAAAAGTAGTCTTTGGAGATGACTCCTCACGGGCTACTGAGGGATATGGCTCAGTGGATTGCAACGGTATAACCTTCACAAGGGTCGCTTATGTCAATGGACTGAAGCACAACTTAATTAGCATCAGTCAACTCTGCGATGCTGGTTTCAAAGTTATGTTCACTAAGACCCAAGGAACAATCTTCAATCAAAATGATGATGTTATTCTAATTGCACCCAGAAGAAGGGATGTGTATGTCATTGACATGACATCATGTCCAGAAGGGATGAACACCTGTCTCTTTGCCAAAGCATCTGATAGTGAAAATTCGCTATGGCATAAGAGACTCTCCCACCTTAACTTCAAGAACATCAACAAAATGGCCAAGAATGATTTAGTGGCTGGGATTCCCTCTCTGACCTTCAACAAAGACAGACCCTGCTCAGCCTGCGAGAAAGGGAAGCACCACAGAGCCTCATTTAAGACAAATCAATCATTCTCTATAAATAAGTGCCTCCATCTTCTTCACATGGACTTATTGGGACTAGTAAAACCACAATCCCTTAATCACAACAAGTATACACTAGTCATTGTAGATGAATTCTCTAGATTCACATGGGTATTCTTTCTCAAAAGAAAGAGTGATGCAGCTGAAAGAATAATGTCTTTCATCAGAGAAATAGAGAACTTCAATGACTTCAGAGTTAAAGCTATCAGAAGTGACAATGACACTGAATTCAAGAACCATGCCATGGAAGCCTTTTGTGATGAAAAGGGAATATCACAAAACTTTTCTAACCCAGGCACCCCTGAACAAAATGTTGTCGCTGAAAGAAGAAACAGAACTCTCATAGAGGCTGCTAGAACCATGCTCAGCGAATCAAGACTTCCAAAACAATTTTGGGGTGAAGCTGTGAACACAGCTTGTTACACACAAAACAGATCTATTGTGAAGAGACACGGCAAGACATCCTATGAAGTGTATAGGAAGAGAGCCCCTGATGTAAGCTACTTCCATGTCTTTGGTTTCCCTGTTTTCATTCACAACTACAGAGATCATTTGGGAAAATTTGATGAAAAGTCAGATAATGGATTCTTTGTTGGCTACTCTCCCACCTCCAGAGCCTATATAGTATTCAACATTCGCAGGCAAGAACTTGAAGAATCCATTCATGTCACCTTCAATGAAGCAAATGCTGTCATTACTCACACCAACACATAAGAATGTGACATTGATTTCAATGAAGTCAAATCATATCTAGAGGATGATTTCTCAAATCCCAAGGAATCATCTCAGGACTGTCACAAGTACTTTCCTTATGTTCATGCATTTGATCCTCACTCAATCTCTGACATCACTCCAGAGGTTGAAAATGTTAAACCTATCACTCCACCCACTATAGTGAATGCTGATCTTAACTAACCAGTCTCTCACCTTGATGAAGAGATTATAGATGAAGAAATAACATGTGAAGATCCCCCAACATTCATTGAACCTGCAGTAACTCCAGAACCCACAGAGACTCCTGCTCCTCAATCCAAATGGGGTAGGAACCAACATATTCTTCTGGTGAATATTCTCGGTGAACCCTCTGAGGGAGTCACCGCCAGAGGCAAATTGAGATCTCTGGAAACCGCCTCAGCTAATGAATGCCTTTTCATTGATTTTCTCTCTGAGGATGAACCTAAGAATGTGGCTGCTGCGCTTCTAGATGAAGGGTGGGTTGTTGCCATGCAAGATGAGTTGAATCAGATCAAGAGGAACAAGGTGTGGACTCTGGTAAAAGCTCCAGCTAGAAAACAAGTGGTTGGAACTAAGTGGGTCTACAGAAACAAGAGGGATGAAGCTGGCATGATTGTTAAAAACAAGGCTAGGCTTGTGGTGCTGGGGTACAATCAATCTGAGGGTATTGACAATGATGAAACGTTTGCACCAGTAGCCAGATTGGAAGCTATCATAATCTTCCTAGCCTTTGTAGTTTATATGGGGTTTACTGCATACCAGATGGATGTGAAGAGTGCTTTTCTAAATGGAAAGCTTGCAGAGGAAGTTTATGTCTATCAACCCCCTGGGTTTGAAAGCAGTGAGTATCCTAATCACGTTGGCAGACTTCACAAAGAACTCTATGGGCTGAAACAAGCGCCTAGAGTCTGGTATGAAACCCTATCAAAATTTTTACTTGAAAATAAATTTGTCAAAGGTACCATTGATCAAACCCTGTTCACTTATAGGTCCAAGGGTGATGTCAATTTAGTACAGATTTATGTGGATGATATAATTTTTGGTTCAACCAATATTACCTTGAGCAAACAGTTTGCCAAACTTATGACTGAAAAGTATGAAATGAGCATGATGGGGGAATTAACTTTTTTCTTGGGTTTTCAAATTAAAAAAAATTCAAAAGGAATTTCCATTCGTCAAGAAAAATATGTTAAGGATTTGCTCAAGAAGTATGATTTGTCTGATTGTGCATCAATGAAATGCCACATGCTTCCTCCCAACAACTTGGGAGCTGATGACTCAGGGGTCTCTGTTAATGAGACCTTATACAGAGGCATGATTGGGTCACTGATGTACCTCACAGCAAGCAGACCAGACATAAAATTTTCCACATGTCTTTGTGCTAGGTACCAACCTAACCCCAAGGAATCCCACCTTGTAGCTGTCAAAAGAATTTTCAGGTACTTAAAAGGATCTCCCACACTGGGTCTCTGGTATCCAAATGGATCAGACTTTGACCTCAAAGCCTACCCTGACTCTGACTATGCTGGGTGTTGTCTTGATAGAAAGAGCACCTCTAAGAGTTGTCAAATCCTTGGAGGAAAGTTAGTATGCTGGAGTGCTAAGAAACAAAACTCAGTGGCCATGTCATTAGTTGAAGCTGAATATGTAGCTGCCGCTGGTTGTTGTGCTCAAGTTCTCTGGATGAAGAGTCACCTGGCTGATTATGAAATCATTTGTGAACAGGTTCCCATATTCTGTGACAACACAAGTGCCATAGCCATCTCCAATAATCCGGTACTTCATTCCAGAACTAAGCATATTGACATCAGTATCACTTTATCAGAGACCATATTTTAAAAGATGATATTGAGCTTCATTTTATACCCACTAAATACCAGCTCGCTGATATTTTCACCAAGCCTCTGGCTGAGCCAAGTTTTACTAGGCTGGTTGCTGAGCTGGGTATGCTCAATATTGGTAAATAAATCTGATAAATGATCTCTGTCTCTGGGCATTTAAGGAATTGAATGTAACGAGGTAGTTACATTCCAATGGGAGTTAATATATTCCCATATTTAATTCAAATGATTGTCCTTCATTGTCAACAACTTTCTCACTTTCCAAGGGGTCAGAAAAATCACATGAAGAGTCAAGGGGTCTCACTTTTCCTAAAAGGTAAACATTTGCATTTAATGCTTTAATTAAAAACGGCAAAACCTTTTATCAAAACCCTTGACTCATTTTTCAAACATCACATTACTCATTAGTTTTACACACACATAGTATTCATTGATGAGACTGCTTTTATACATAGTCTCATCTTCCAAATCGGGCTTAAAATGCATTAAATATCATCAAAATACCCAAATATATGCTTGTGTTTGTTGCTTGTGTATTTTAGGTACGGATATTGAGAAAATGACAAAAGATCACAAGAATCAAGTAAAAACGGACACGGGAAACGAAGCCGCACAATGAACCAAGCCCTAATGAAGAATTTTCCAAGAAAACCCTTGAAGAATTGAAGAATTATGAAGAAGGGTCCTCCAATATGGAAGAATTGACACTTTATACCCTTGTATCTTCATAATTACAAGTTTGGTCCCTAAAGTTTGTCAAAATTACAAAAAGGACCCTTAACTTTAAAGAATTGGCAAATTTAGTCCCTCAACAAAACTAAATTGCCAATATTGGTCCTCCAAGAAGTCAACAAACAAGTCAAACCTTGAAGAATGAAGAAAATGCCAAAATCAGTCCTTCAAATATCATAAATTTGCATGTTTAGTCCTTGAAACAAGTTTAAAAACTTGTTGTGCCAAAAATGACAAGTTTACAAAGATGTTTATAAAGGGAAATGGAATTGTGAGCTGTTTATTACAAGTTAAACAAAGGAAGAAACCTTGGGGGCCAAAACTGCCAAGACAATACAACCTTTCCCCACCAATCAACCTTCCACATCACCTTTCTCCACCAATCACACATCACCTCCCACGCCATGTCACCAATCCACCACCAGGTTT
This sequence comes from Glebionis coronaria, assembly GCA_025667525.1. Lineage (NCBI taxonomy): Eukaryota > Viridiplantae > Streptophyta > Magnoliopsida > Asterales > Asteraceae > Glebionis > Glebionis coronaria. Next base: position 460,714,740 of record CM046876.1, on the reverse strand, counting down.
ATTTAAATAAACCTGGGTCAACCCCAGTCAAACCCTCCCACTTCCCTGCAAACACCTTATTTAAATATTAATCCCCCAAATCAGATTAAAACCCACCCTTAATCACCCAAGAACCCTAGAACTCCCCAGGTCGGATTAAACACAAATCAAAGGGGTTTTTGATAAGCTGCTCCAGATTAATGATTAACCTAAGCCTAAACACAAAACCACTCTCACTTTTGTCCCCACTCAACCCATGTGACACCCCCAAGATTCCCCACCAACGTCCCTATCCCACAAAACCCCATGAGGGGACAGGATCAACGCCCCAAATGTTTTACTTGTCCTCCACACCAAATGAAGGGTCCAAGATTAAAGATTGCAGCTGGCATGTCAACATCCTTCACAAGATACCACTTTGACTAAAAATTCAAAATTCGTCCAAGGGCATGATAGGAAATTCAATGTTAGGGTTTCAGCATTCTAGTATCTTCTTGTAGCCATTATATAAGGCACTTATCATTTCATATTTTTCCTGTTTCCTGATTTTTTTTCCTTAGTCACAAACTTGTAAAGCCCGTTTTATTTATGAATGAAACTTGGTTGAGTGTTGTTGATGAAAAGAATCCAGGATCCATTTTACTTTCTGTTGTTTGATTGTGTGATTGAAAGCTAAGTTCTGAGTTCCAAGTTTGTTATCTAAGTTCAAAAAATTTTCAAAATTCATTCCTTTTCAAAGTTTCTGAAAAATAGGGTATTTTGATGTAGCTTGTTCCAAAAGTGGTTTTCCAGGTTTTTAAGTAATTGTTTAAGTGTCTTAAAAGAAGATTATTTGAGAAGTTTTTGAAAAGGTTTAAAAAGTTTCAAAAATCAGATTATTGGTACTTGTTGTTTCTATTTTGTTCTTAGCAGGAATTTGGTGAAGCTTTTGATTGTTGTCCAAGGATCTGCACAGACCCGGGTCTGTTTGGAGAAGGCATAGCAGCCTTGGTGGGACCTGGATGTGGGTCCCACAAGGTAACCACCTTGTTCCTTTTTTAGTTTTCAGTTTATTGTGATTTTGCATGAAAGTGAATGAAAGTTGTTTAAAGTGTAAGTTTGTAGTTTGTTTATGCTGATTTGTGATTGATATGCATGTTAGAGTGTGTTTAAAATCAGATTTGTGTAGTTAGAATAGGTTTACTTGGTTAAAATTTGATTTCAGTGTTTTAAGGGGTGTTTGGATTAGGATTCAAGTAGGGTTTAATAACATTAATCTTGCTTTAATACCTGTTGAACACACTTCTTTGGTGATTATTGTGTGATATATGCCTTTTGTTTTCAGTTTGGTAAAGTCTACAACACATTTGCATGATAAAAAAATGGAAAATAGCAAAAAAATCTAGTAACTGCTTTTGTGCATAATTTTGTGTGAATTTGACCACCAAATTTGTCAAGATGCTAGTTATTAGGAGATTTAAGGATTGTGTATTGGTTATATGCTGTTTGGTTGATTATTGTGCAAGTTTTGAGCCTTTGAAATCCATTTTTGTGCAAGTAAACTAGGCCTACTGTTCATCAGACCCATAAGGGCTTAATCAGTAACTTTGTGTGCCCTTTTGTGTGAAATTTTGCTAAGTGACTTGCTTGTTTTTGTGTTTACATTGACTCCTTATACTCAACTGAGTATAAGGGTGCCTTATTGTCCAAAATAAGCACTCAATATAAGCTTTCCTAAACTTATAGCTTAATTGATCAAAAAAATACACTAGCATTGGGAACATCATTCCCCCTGTTTGTGCAAAAGTTAGCACTGCTAAGCAAAAAGACAAAGTCTGTCACATGTCACTATCAGAAACATTGAATTTTTGTCTTTGGTGGGCAAATTTGTGAATTAGACTTTCAAACTAGTTCCATTATTTTTCTAATTTAATTTCTGATTTTTCTGTTTAATTAGATTTTTATTTACTGTTCATTAGCTATTTTTTAGGTTTAATTGCTATTTTAAATACTTTTAATTAATATGTTTTTGGCATTTAGTGCCAAAAATACTTATTTTTCAGTTTCAACATTTTTCCTAGACTTAGAAAAAGATTCTAAGATTTTTAGTATAAAAAGTTTTTACTGTTCATCCTTTAATTATTTTTTAGAATTAAATTAGTTTAATTAGGGTGTTAATTTAAACTTTTTTTGTCTTTTAGTAAAAAATTTAATATTTTTCAAACTTTTTCATTTTTCTTCTGTTCATTAGAGTAAAATAGGATTTTTAAAAGTGTCAAATTATTTTTGGCATTATTTTATTATTTTTTTATAATTATTTTAGTTTAAAATTAGTTTTTAGTGATTTAAAAATAGAAAAATAGTTTTTAAAAATTAGGAAAAATACTTTTTAGTCTTTACATAATATAAGTAAGTTATTTGTTCAATAAAATAATATTTTGGACATTTTGATTAATTATATTTAATTTTAAGGCTTTAATTAGCATTTAAAATTGAATATTTAATTAATAAAAGGTTTTAAAATATTTTATTGGATTTTTCTTCTTATTTATATTATTTTAGACTTGTTTTAGCTTTCAATTAATTTTTAGGTTTAAATTTTTTTAATTTTATTGTTTTTACGGTTTTACGTGAACACCTTTTCGTCTTAGTTTACTCCGTCTTCGTAATCGTCTTCCTTTTCTAATCTCATTTCTTTCTTTCTTTCTCAATCATATAATCACAAATCATTTATCATCTCTTAACACAACGCACTAGCCTCCTCGAGAACGAACTCACTTTTAGGGTCATTCACACACGGTTTTCCTAAATCGTCGTGCATACTTGCCCTAATTACCTTCCTTTTCCTAAAGGGGTAATTTTACTAACATCATTTTAAGCTCCGCTGCCGGGGAGGCGTGTTGTGTTTTGATTTGAACATTGTTGTTTTTATATATAGCCATAATAGCTAATTGTATTAGTAGCACTCTACTAATACGTATTATCGGTTTTTCGTTTTTTTGTGATTACTATTACTATATTGTATACGTAGAACAATAAATTTACAAGTACTCCAAATACGTGAGAAATCACAACCTTGACTTGGGAGGTCATTACCCAATCATTGTATTCGAATCTCAAACCAAAGAAAAAGGCAAAAATAGATAAATACTTTCGTGAAGCTCGATTTTGAAAAATACAAACTATAAGGTGGGTATAAGGCGGTTGTATTTCACGACCTAAAGGAAAAAGGCTCTTAAGTGCTTCGCGCCGCCTCGTTTCCTCCGCTTGCTTGTGCGTATTTTGAGATTGAAAGCTAATCGAGGGTTTTGCCGCCCAAAGTATTACTAAGTATCATATATATTTTCTTGGTTTCATTGATTAAACCCTCTTGAACGATTTGGTGTTCCACCATCGTTCTAAATTCATCGAAGGTGTTCACTTCACGTGATCGTTTTCATTCCTTGAGGCTTCTTTAATCGAGATATTTGATTAAGGAGGAGATTTGTAGATTTGTGTCTACCTAATACATTCCACAAAATCCAAAAAAAAAGTAAAAACAATCAAAAACCACAAAAGAAATTGAAAAAGTAAAAACACCAAAAAGAATCTTCTTTGCTCACCCTCTCGTTGTACGTGACGTTTATGCAAACTCGCTCCAAAGCAAGACGTGCTCGTAAACGAAGAAACAAATCAACCACTCCTTCTAGTGAGGAGTCTCCTATTGACGAACCCATTGTAGTGAAAGAAGCACCCATGGCTAATCGAACTATGATGGAGTTGCTTCAAGCACCCACCGAGGTTTATGGAGAAGCAATTGTGATTCCCGCTATCCTTGCGAAGAATTTTGAGGTTAAAACGGGTTTGTTGTCCATGATTCAAAACAACAAGTTTCGAGGTGACGAAAAGGACAACCCTCATAACCACATTCGCCAATTTAATCGTCTCACCGCCACTTGCAAGTTTAAGGACGTCTCTAACGACTCGATTAAGATGATGCTTTTTCCGTATTCCTTAGCGGGGCCCGCAAAAATTTGGTTAGAGAAAGAGCCACCCAATTCTATATTGACGTGGAAGGATCTCGTTTCAAAATTCGTGAACCAATTTTTTCCGCCCTCTAAGACTACGCATTTGAAAAACGAGATTTCAGAGTTTTCACAAGAGTATAATGAGAGTTTTTCAACGGCTTGGAATAGGTTTAAGGAAATGTTGCACGAATGTCCTCATCATGGTTTTTCCGACTTGCATCAAATTGACACGTTTTACAATGGCTTGAACGATCATGAGCGTGATTATCTTAATGCCGCCGCGGGTGGTAATTTTTTGTGTAAGACGGTCGAGGAAGCATTGTTAATCATTGAGAATAGGTCTAAGGTCTATAGTCCTCGTAGCACGTCGAGTGTTCGTAAGACTTCGTCTTCGCCTTCGCCTTCATTGTCACATACCGTTGATGCTTGCCAAATCGAGGCTAATTTGGAGAACAAGATTTTTGATAAGCTTAAGGGATTGTTAATTGAGTTTAAAGTTGGTGAAAAACCTACTCCCGCTACGGCTAAAGCGGTTGAGGTTTCTTGTATGTATTGTGGTGGAGCTCACGATTATTCCGAGTGCATTACCAACGGTGGTAACACTTCGAGTGCCTTCGCGGCCGCGGGAACTTATAACCAAAACGGTCAAGTTCCCCGCACTAATCAATTGACTCCACCGGGTTTTCCACCAAATCAAAATGCTAACAATTATCGAAACAATCAAGTTGGTTACCAAAACAATCAAAGAAACAATTACAAGGGTAATAACAACTATGGGAATCAAGGAAGTAGTAACCAATTGCAAAATCAAAACCAAAACCGTAATTTTCAAAACACAAGTCAAGGTCTTCAAAATGTTTACACTAAAGAACTTCCAATGGACTTTTTGAATTACGCTACGACAAATGATAAGATTTTGGAAAACATTCAAGAGCAATTGGCTAGTCAAGCTAGGGACACGGCTAAAAACACCAAGGAGTTAGCTAATTTTGTGAAGGAAAATCTTAACATGAGAAATGAGTTGAAAAATGATTTTGCTAATCAAATTAGAGGTCAAAACAATAAAATTGAACAAAGTCATGCTAGGCTTGAACAAAGAATTGACCAAAAAGCCGCTAGTCAAGATGCTAAGCTTAATGCCATTTTAGAAGCCGTCATGGGGAACAAAGCCTCTACTTCGGGAAGTTTGCCTAGTAACACCGTATCAAACCCGAAGGGAGAGATGAAAGTGATTACCACATGAAGTGGTAAGGCACTTAAAGAACCGACTCCTCAACCAATTACTCCAACGGTGGAGGAAATTGAGGAAGAACCCGAGGTGGTGGTCGAAAAGGAGCATATCTCAAGCCCACAAAGTACCGCTCATACCACACCTACGGTTGACCCATTACCAACATTGGAACCCGAGATTCCAAAGGCTATGCCTATGCCCCAACCCACACCACCCTTGCCTTACCCATCGAGACTTAGGAAGGAGAAACGACAAGAGCGCGACAACTACCGATTTGAGCTTTTTATGAAAATGTTTCGTGAGTTGCACCTTAATGCGAGTTTCGCCGATGCTTTGGTCATGATGCCTCGATTTGCCGCTAACTTTAAGAGTATGTTGAACAACAAGGAGAAATTGCATCAATTGTCTAGTTGTTCGTCGGTTTATCTTAATCGCATACCTCAAAAAGTCGATGATCCCGGTAAATTTTTGATCCCTTGTGCAATTCAAGATATGGAAGAATGCTATGCCTTGGCCGATCTTGGTGCTAGCATTAATTTGATGCCACTTGCAATCTTCAAGTCGCTCAATCTTCCTAATCTTACTCCTTCACTAATGTCTATCGAGATGGCCGACCATTCCACGATTCGTGCATGTGGTTTGGCGGAAGACGTTTTTGTGAAAGTGGGGAAGTTCTACTATCCCGTAGACTTTATCGTCGTTGATATCCCCACGGATCCTCAAGTTCCTCTTATTTTAGGTCGTTCGTTTTTAGATACGTCTATGGCTTTAATTGATGTGCATGCTAGAAAGATCACCTTACGTTTCAACGACGAGGAACTTGTTATAAACGCAACTCAAAATTCTCAACTTTCTCATGTTTATTCCGTTGCTACCATAAACCTCGTTGATATGATCGACGTGGTTTGCGAGGAATTTTCACAAGAAGTTTTAGGGTTTGGTGATGAAGAAACTAGTGGCAATCCCACTATGTTAGATCCAATTCTTGATAATTCGACACCAACCTTCACTCCATTTGAAGGTGGTGGTTTTACATTGGAAGAATGCAATGTTCCACGTACTTGTGACGAAGACCTCGACAACGATGAGGACTTCTCGATTATCAAGGATTTTCTCAACGATTTCCCATTTCCTCCACCCGAGGAGGTTATGAGTATCGAGCCCAAATCTTCACTTGAGGAACCACGTATCCTTGAGTTGAAAGATTTACCTCCTCACCTCGAATATGTCTATTTGGAGGAGGACGACAAGTTGCCGGTTATTATTGCGAATGAACTTTCGAATGATGAAAAAACCGCACTTGTCGATGTTCTAAAGGATCACAAAGGGGCGATTGCGTGGAAGTTATCCGACATTAAGGGGATCGATCCCAAATTTTGTACCCACAAAATCTTAATGGAGGAGGATTTCAAGCCCACAATCCAAAGTCAAAGGAGGGTGAACCCTAAAATTCACGACGTCATCAAAAAGGAGGTCCTTAAACTCCTTGACGCGGGAATGATTTACCCTATTTCCGATAGCCCTTGGGTGAGTCCTATTCATTGTGTCCCTAAAAAGGGAGGGATGACCGTTGTGCCAAACGATGCCAACGAGTTAATTCCCACTAGACTCGTGACCGGATGGAGAGTGTGCATTGACTATCAAAAGTTGAATGAAGCCACTCGAAAAGACCATTTTCCCTTGCCCTTCATGGACCAAATGTTGGAGCGACTTGCGGGAAACGATTTCTATTGCTTTTTAGATGGTTTTCCCGGTTACTTCCAAATTCCCATCGATCCTCGTGATCAAGAAAAAACTACGTTTACGTGTCCATATGGAACGTTTGCCTATCGTAGAATGCCATTCGGACTTTGTAATGCACCGGGAACCTTTCAAAGGTGCATGATGGCTATTTTTCATGATATGATCAAGAAGACGACAGAAGTCTTCATGGATGACTTTTCCGTGTTTGGTAATTCGTTCACTTCGTGTTTGTCGAACCTTGAGAGAATGTTGAAACGTTGTGAGGAAACCAACCTTGTGCTCAATTGGGAAAAGTGTCATTTTATGGTTAAGAGTGGAATCGTCTTAGGGCACAAGGTCTCGAAAGCGGGGATTGAGGTAGATCAAGCTAAGGTAGACGTCATCGCCAAATTACCTCATCCCAAAACCGTTAAGGGAGTTAGGAGTTTCCTAGGCCACGCGGGCTTTTATCGTCGATTCATCAAGGATTTCTCGAAGATTTCTCGACCCATTACACATCTTCTTGAAAAAGAGGCACGTTTTGTCTTTGACGAAGATTGTGTATGAGCCTTTGAAATCCTTAAAAGGAAACTTACCGAAGCTCCCATTCTTGTTGCTCCCAATTGGAACCTCCCCTTTGAACTCATGTGTGATGCTAGTGATTACGCTATTGGGTCCATTTTGGGGCAACGTCATGATAAGCACTTCTTTCCTATTCACTATGCTAGCAAGACGATGATCGAGGCTCAACTAAAATACACTACAACGGAAAAGGAGTTCCTTGCCGTGGTGTATGCATTTGAAAAGTTCCGACCTTATCTCGTCTTGACGAAATGCATAGTGTATACGGACCATTCGGCTATTAAGTATCTTATGGCAAAGCAAGATGCTAAGTAAGATTACTTCGTTGGATTCTCCTCCTTCAAGAATTTGATCACACCATCGTTGACAAAAAAGGAGCCGAGAATCTAGCGGCCGATCATCTTTCTCGTTTGGAAGATCCTCACCAAAGTGTTTACGAGCCCAAGGAAATCACCGAAACATTTCCGCTCGAGACACTTGGTGTAGTGAATTCTAAGCTTGATTCTTCTAACCCATGGTTTGCGGATTTTGCAAATTACCACGCGGGTAACTTCATCATTAAGGGTATCACGACTCAAGAAAAACGAAAATTCTTTCGTGACGTCAAGTTCTACTTTTGGAACGACCCTTACTTGTTTCGAACTTGTGCGGATCAAATCATCCGACGTTGTGTGTTTGGCACCAAAGCTTCTAACATCCTTAGAGCTTGTCACGAGGGACCCAAGGGTGGTCACCACGGTGCTAATCTCACGGCTAAGAAGGTGTTTGATGCCGGCTTCTGTTGGCCTACTATTTACCGAGATGCACAAGATCTTGTGAAGTCGTGTGATGCATGCCAACGACAAGGAAAATCCTCACAAAAAGATGAAATGCCACAAAATATCATCCAAGTGTGTGAGATCTTTGACGTTTGGGGTATAGACTTTATGGGGCCATTCCCATCATCTCGTGGTAATAAGTACATCCTTGTTGCGGTTGACTACCTATCTAAGTGGGTGGAGGCCAAGGCCTTGCCCACCAATGATGCTCGTGTGGTAGTTAAGTTCTTGAAAAGCTTGTTTGCTCGGTTTGGAACCCCTCGTGCGATCATAAGCGATCGTGGAACCCATTTTTGTAACGACCAATTCGAAAGGGTCCTAAGGAAATATGGAGTTACACATCGGCTTTCTACGGCTTATCACCCACAAACGAGTGGGCAAGTCGAGGTTTCAAACCGAGCTTTGAAGAGGATCTTGGAGAGATCCGTTGGGGAAAACCGACAATCATGGTCGGATAAGTTGGACGATGCTTTATGGGCCTTTAGGACCGCTCATAAGACACCCATTGGGTGCACTCCCTATAAGCTTGTTGATGAGATGGCATTTATACATGATCTCATCGTTCTTTTCGGGCTTTTAAAGCATAAAATGTCATAAAAATACCATATATATGCTTGTGTTTGTGTACTTGTGTATTTTAGGTATGGATATCGTGAAAAAGACAAAAGATCACAAGTTACAAGGAAAAACGGACACGAGAAACGAATCCGTACAAAGAACCGGGCCCTAATCATGGAATTCTCAACAAATACCCTTGAAGACTTGAAGACAAACAAGATTGATCCTCATTTATTGAAGAAATGACACTTAAAACCCTTGTATATTCATAATTACAAGTTTGGTCCCTTAAGTTTGTCAAAATTACACAAAAGGTCCTTCAACTTTGAAGAAATGGCAAGATTAGTCCCTCAACAAATCAAAATTGCCAATAATGGTCCCTCATGAAGTCAAAGTTACAATGAAGACCTTTGAAGATCAACAATGTCCAAGATCAGTCCTTGAAATATCTCAAAATGGCAAATATAACCCTTGAAACACTTTTTATAAAGTTTTGTGCCAAAATTGCCAAGTTGTGAAACGTTGATACATGTAAAATGGGCGCTGATAGAAGTTTGCATCCAAGTGACAAAAGAAAGGAAAGAGGAGGGCTAAACTTGTGCAAATGAAACTTTCAAACACGTTTTTGCGCCAAACAACATAACACTCCTACAAAAACGGATCAAAAGGACAACTATTCACCTTTATAGCCCAGATTTTACACCAACTTAAACAAAGGGTAAAATGAAATTACCCAGGCATACGTTTGATTCACACATGCAGGAACCTATCCCACACACAAAACCCTCATCTCCACTCACTATGGACCCCACCCCAATACCCTTTCCACCAATCAGCAAGCAACTTAGCCTCCAAGTCATGTGACGTGTCCAAATCAACAACCAAGGATCATTGCTTCATAACAAAGCAGAAATAAACGTCCAGGATCATTTTAAACAGCTCACATCAAGAAATCGTCTAGAAGACTTAGGGCATTTAGGGAATTTCACATCTAGGGTTTATGAACAGTGTAGCTTTGGCATTTGCCTATAAAAAGACTCCTCAACATGTGAGAGAGATTTTGTTCCAGATTTTAGCTTTTAATCTTTGTAATTCCTTTTTATGAAATAAAGTTTAAATTTCTTAAAATTCTGAGTTTTTAATCTGTTATTTATAAAAGTTTGGTGTTTGAGAAGCTAAAATCTGAGTTCCATTTACATGTTTGAAGGTTTTTGAGGCAAGGTTTTAAGTGATAAAACTTGTGCATCATAAATCAGAAAGTCCTTGTTTATTTGATCTCACCCTTGTGTTTGTTCATCTTAGCAGCATTGGAAGCTGGTACTTGTTTTGCTAGTACCTCAGCTCAAACAATCCAGGGCCTGGATGTAGGTCTTGGAGGTTTGCACCTTCTTCCCTTTTCATTTTCTCTTTAAGTTTCTGAATATTTGTAATTTTTATGGATTTGTGATTGAATCTGTGTTATTATGGATGTTTATTGTTGATTTGGCTTGGTTTGATGTTTATGAGGTGTTATTGATCTGATTTGTGGGTTGAATCTTAATGATCCTTTGAAAATTTGTGAAAATAAGTTTTAAAAGGGTGTTTGGGATTACTGCATAAGATGGATTTGTGGTTTGATAAGTGCTTGTGTGTTGTATGCAAGTATTGGTATCTGCTATTTGGGAGTATTTGTGCATCTGTTCGCAGGTTTTGTGGTATTAAACACATTGATTCATAGATTAGCTCTAAAATCTTCATAACTTGGTAAAATTGGCTAGGATTTTGAGGACACCTAGATCTAAGCTTAGGTTAAGGGTAACAAGTGCTAAATCATAGCTAATCACACCAGGGTAGAAGGATTTGAGGCTTGAAATTGGATTAAGTGTCAAGTATATCAGCAACTTGTTTCTGCATATGTTCTTTGTTAATCAGTAACTTTTTGTGCTTTAATCTTGCTATTTACTTTGTTTCAGTGTTTGTTTCTTGTTGATTTGTGTTCATTGTTAGTTTATATAGTTTGTGAGGATATTTGGCTATTTGGATTGCTTTGTTCATAGCTTATAAGCCCACTGGCTTATTGGCTTATTTGTGCCAAAATACATCAAGTTTACCCAACTGGTAAGCCTTGATTCACAAGGTTTGCACTCAAACCTTGACCAGCAGGGCGAAAAACAAGTCCTTACACTTCATTAAGTCTGTCAACGCCTACTTTGTTCCTGTCAGCGTTTGATTATAACTTATCAGCGTTTGACTTTTGGTCAAACTTGGTTTTCAGCTTATTTGAATCTGTTTTGCTTATTGGTACATGCAACAACTTAGTTTTTGTAATAGAACTCATTTTTCTCAGCTTAATATCAAGTCTGGAAGTTTACAAATCTTTTGGTTAAGCTTTTGCTAGGAAACTAGCTTATTTGGCTTTTTCAGCCATCTTCTTTGCTCCTACAGCTTATTCTACTTGGGTTTTTGTGATTTTCTTGATTGATTATTCTTAGTTAAGCTATTTGTGAGCTTTTGCAACAAACTAGAGCTTTTGAGGTGTCCTAAATCTCAAACCCGACTATTTTGTCGTTTTGTGGACTTTTGTTTTTCTATTTTCTGGCTTGTTGAGTGAGCTTATTGAAAATTTCTTTTGACAGATCTCTTAAGCATCCAAAAAGAGGGTTGTGTGTCAAATTAGAGCTTATGGCATTAGCTTATGGCTTAATGGGCTGAAAAGCCCAATAAGAATAAGCTTTGTGTTCAATAAGCTGTGATAAGCACATTTTCAGCTTTTGGGCCTTTAGAGTTTTGTTCTTAGAATTGAATTTTAAGTCAGATAGGGCTTTTCCAAGTCAATTGGGCCAAGTTTGACTTTTTGGGCCCAAAAACCCATTTGTGTTGACTGTTTTTGGATTTGGCCCATTTGAGGGCCCATTAGGGGTATTCTGATAATTTCACTTTCATTTTCTGATTATTTAGGTTAAAATAAACTAGTTTGCAAGTTTTTAGAATTTTTTATAATTTTTGGATTTTTAATATTATTTTATTATTATTTTAATATTATTTTTCAAATTTCACTTTTTCCAACTTTTTACATTTTTCTTAGGTTAAATACATTAAAATAGAATTTAGCAACTTTTAGAATAATTTTATCACTTATAGATTAATTTTTATAATTATTTTAAGTTTTAATAGTTTTTAATTCATTTTAAATAGTTTTATTTAGTTTTAAAATTTCTAAATATAGTTTTTAATCATTTTAGGTCATTTTAGAGGTTTATCAATTGAAAAACCTTTATTTGGGCTTTTTGATAATTTATTTGATTTTTAGGGCTTTAATTAGCATTTAAAAATTGAATATTTAATTATTTAAAAGGTTTGAAAAAGTTTTGATGATTGGTAAACTCTTAGTTTATTATTTTTTATTTTTGGTGAATTTTTGGTAATTTTTAGAATTTATTTTATTTTTGGTGATTTTTTAGGTTCTACGTCTTAACTTTCTAATAGTATTTTTGCTTATTTTTTTTATTTTTTTCGACTTCGTCATTTTCTCTTCTAATCCCCTTCTAAACCAAATATTAATCACAAATCTTGTACATCTTAGTCACACACATATACCTCCTTGGAGAACGATACCCACTTAGGGTCATTTACACACGGTTTTCCTAAATCGTCGTGCTTTCCACTATATTTTTAGTTGCTTACTTTTTCCTAAAGGCAAGTTGACTAAATTTACAACTATCATTTTTGGCGCCGCTGCCGGGGAGGTGTGTCGTGATTAATTTGCATTGTTATTTTTAATATTAACCAAATAGTATTTGTATTAGTAGAACTCTACTAATACGTATTATCGGTTTTCTTGGTTTTTCTTGTACAAATATTATTACTATATTGTATTAAGTATCACAATAAATTTACAATATCTCCAAAAGTGTGAAAACACAACCTTAATTGGGATTTGATCTCCTAATTATTGTATTCGAATCTCAAACAAAAAGAAAAGGCAAAAATAGATAAATACTTTCGTGAAGCTCGATTTTGAAAAATACAAACTATAAGGTGGGTATAAGGCGGGTATTATAAAATATACCCTAAGGAAAAAGGCTCTTAAGTGCTTCGCGCCGCCTCATTTCCCCGCTTGCTTGTGAGTATTTTAAGATTGAAGGCTAATCGAGGGTTTTGCCGCCCAAAGTATTATTACGTATACTATATTTGCTTGTTTTTCTTAGTGATTAAACCCTCTTGAACAATTTGGTTTTCACCAAAGTTCTAAAGTCATTAGAAGACGTTCACTCCACGTGATCGTTTTCATTCTTTTGAGGCTTCTTTAATCAAGAGTTTGATTCGAGGAGAGATTTTGTAGATTGTTGTCTACAAAGATACACCAAAATCCAAAAAAATTAAATATCATCAAAAACACAAAAAAAATTAAAAATTCACAAAACACCCAAAAAGAATCTTCTTTGCTCACCTCCCATTCTTCGTGAAGTTTATGATCACTCGTAATCAAGAAAAACGAGCTCGTAAACGACTTCAAAAGCAAGCCAATCAAGAGACGTTGATTGTTGAAGAACCTCCAATTGTTGAACCTATTGTAGAACAAGAATTCGTCATGGCTAATCGTACTATGATGGAGTTGCTACAAGCACCCACCGAGGGTTTTGGAGAGGCTATTGTGATTCCCGCCATCCTTGCGGAGAATTTCGAGATTAAGACGGGTTTAATGTCGATGTTGCAAGCAAATAAGTTTAGAGGTCACGAGAAAGACAACCCGCATTACCACATTAGGAATTTCAACCGTCTCACCGCCACTAGCAAATTTAAGGATGTTCCACATGACGCCATTAAGATGATGTTGTTTCCATAATCGTTGGATGGACCCGCAAAAATTTGGCTCGAGAAAGAACCGCCAAATTCGATTTTGACATGGGCCGATCTCGTTTCTAAGTTTGTGAATAAGTTTTTTCCACCATCTAAAACAACACACTTAAAAAATGAGATTTCACGATTTGTGCAAAGAAATAATGAAAGTTTTTCAATGGCATGGGAACGATTTAAAGAGATGTTACATGAATGTCCACACCATGATTTTACGGAATTGCATCAAGTGGATACTTTTTATAATGGGCTTAATGATCATGAACGAGATTATTTGAATGCCGCCGCGGGTGGTAATTTTTTGTGCAAGACGACAAATGAGGCTTTACAAATCATTGAAAATAGATCTAAGGTTTATAACCCTCGTAACACACCGAGTGTTGCCAATATGGGTTCGTCATCTTCGTCACAATCGTCTCGTAGCATTAACGCCTTACATGATGAAGCTAATGAGGAGAATCGGTTTTTTGATAGATTTGCTAATCTAATGTCCCATTGGAAGGCTCAAGAAGCTTCCAATTCCGCTTCGGTTAAAGCGGTTGCTAAGAGTTGTTTATCTTGTGGGGGAGCTCATGATCTTTCCGAGTGCATTACCGCGGATGGTAACACTTCGAGTGCTTATGTAGCAACGGGAACTTATAACCAAAACGGTCAAGGTTCCCGCCAAAATCAAGCTCCACCAAACCAAAATGTTAACAATTATCGAAACAACAACCAAGGTAATTACCAAGGCAACACACGCAATTACAACAAAGGGAATTATCAAAGTGGGAATGGACAAATCTCTAATCAAAACCAAAACCGTGATTTTCAAAACACTACACAAGGTTTTTAAAAATGCTCACACTAAAAATTTGCAAGGAGAATTTTTGGATTATGCTAAAGCAAATGATGCTAAATTTGATAATATGCAACGTGAGATGATTAGCTTAAGGTCCGAATTGAAAAATGAGCTTAAAAATGAACTTGCTAATGAACTAAAAACTCATGCAAACAAAATGGAAGGAAATGTCCAACGTCTTCAACAAAACCAACAAAAGATGGAATTAGGACAACATGAGATTAAGGAAGAGTTATTAAAAGCGGATGCTAGGCAATCAAAATTTGAAGACCGAATGGCTAAGATGTTTGAAGCAATCATGTGTAAGCCCTCTTCTTCGGGTGGTCTTCCTAGTGATACCATTAACAACCCGAGGGGAGAATTGAAGGTTGTTGCTACACGAAGTGGTAAAACTTTCAAGGAACCAATCTCTCGTACAAGTACTTCTAAGGAGAAGGAAATCGAGAAAGAACCCGAGGTGATGGTCGAAAAGGAGCATATTACAATCCCACGAAGTACCGCTCATACCACACCTACGGTTGAACCAATACCAATTGTGGAACCCGAGTTTCCAAAGCCGTTGCCTAATGACCAACCCATACCACCTTCACCTTTACCTTACCCTTCAAGACGTAACAAAGAGAAAGCACAAGAAAGGAACAATTATCAATTTGAGCTATTTATGAAAATGTTTCGTGATTTGCATTTTAACATAAGTTTTGCCGACGCTCTTATCATGATGCCTCGATTCGCCGCAAACTTCAAAAGTATGCTTAACAACAAAGAGAAGTTACAACAATCGTCTAGTTGTTCATCGGTTTTTCTTAGCCGCATACCATAAAAAGTCGGTGATCCCGGTAAATTTTTGATTCCGTGTGCAATTCAAGATATGGAGGAATGCTACGCCTTGGCCGATCTTGGCGCTAGTATTAATTTAATGCCTCTCGAGATCTTCAAATCGCTTTCGCTTCCGGCTCTTACTCCTTCGAACATGTCTATCGAGATGGCCGATTATTCTACGATTTTAGCATGTGGAGTAGCCGAGGACGTTTTTGTTAAAGTCGGAAAGTTTTACTATCCCGTTGACTTTATCGTTGTAGACATTCCTATCGATCGAAAAGTTCCTCTCATTTTGGGTCGTTCATTTTTGGATACATCAAGAGCACTTATCGATGTTCATGCTCGAAAAATCACCCTTCGTTTCAATAAGGAAGAACTTGTCATCAATGCAACACAAAACTCCAATCTTTCTCATGTCTATTCTATTGCAACTTTAAACCATGGTGATTCAACCAATGTCGTTTGCAAAGAATTTTCACCAAGAGTTTTAGGAAATGTCGCCAACAACAATTTACCATTTCCTCCGCCGGTGGAGGTTATGAGTGTAAAGCCTACAAAGAAGAAACCATCAATACTTGAATCGAAAAATCCTTCGCCTCACCTCGAACATTCATTCTTGAAAAGTGTTGATAAATTGCCGGTTTCTACGAAAGATCTTTCGGATGATGAATATGTAGACCCCGATGGGGAGGTTTTCTTCGTCGATAAACGTTTTGAGAACTTGCCACCACCAAAACAAAAACGGTTTCAAAATGTGAGAATTTTTAGTGTAACTAACATCGTCTTAGGAACACCAAATATTTTCGACATAATCAAAAAGGGTTTTCATAAGGAGAGTTTAAAAGACAAAGGAAAAGATCTTAAATGTGATTTAATTGATTTTTCTACAAATCTAACTCCGTCATCACCACGTGTTTTGAGTACTACAAGCTCGTCTACTCCTTTTGACGATGTTTTGTGTGGTTTTAGTATGGGGGAAGCCCCTTATGTTCCCTCATCCTTGTCCACCGAGGACGAGATATTCGATCCCGGAATTTCATGTAAAGGGAAATCTCGGTCTTCCATCGATGCAATAAATGGAAAATCTTTCTATTTGCTTGGTGCGAGTCTACCTCGAGTAGCTCGAAAGTTTGTCTTACCAATTGTCTCACCCTTCTACTTCTCATCTCTTTTCTTCAAACTCTTTGAGTTTATGGCACATGTTGAAGTGGCGTTAATTTGTTTTTCCAATGAAAATGAGAACGCCATTTTCGACCCCGGTATTTTGCATCATATAAGGACTTAGTCCTTTATACCGGTTGCTTTTTGGGCCTTGTTTATCATGTAAGCCCCATTGACCATACCATGATATCCCTAAATGTTCACATTTTGAGGGGATCGAGTCGAGCTCATGACTCGGTAATCAAAAACGAGGTGCCTCGTGGGGGAGATCCCATGCTTATCTTTTATGCTCACTAATTCACTAATAAGGGGACTTGTACCCTTTCAACTCATTGTCTCGTGGTTATTTGTGATTGTGTTATCTAGATCATCATCATCATCTACGATTGAAGACTCTCGTGTTCGTTTACGTGAGCCTCCATCGTTCGTTTGAGGAAGTTTTTCACGATTCCATGACATATCCTTTATTGTTCTAACAATTATCTTTTAGCATACTTAATAAACGGCTTTGGATATATTGTTGATCACCCTTTCCATGCTAGATCCTAAGCATTCGACTCTTCGTCTCTAGTATGGGGGTGCTCCACCTTTAGACTCGAAACATTGAGGACAATGTTTACTTTTAGTATGGGGGAGTGAATAGGTACTTGCTTTGCTACGCCCTCACGCTTTCCAATTTTCAATGTTTTGTTTTGCTAATAAGGCTAAATGGCCAAATTTCAAATTTTTCTTAGTTTTCATAAGTGTTTTTAAGGCACGAATGTATATTTTTCGTTGGGTAGAATAAGAGTTAATTTTTGACTTGATGGGCATTTGGAGCCATTTACATTCCTTAACCCGCTCAATTCAAGTTTTGCTAGACTTTTATATAGGGAGCTTTAAAACATGAAAGTCTTAATTCATACGAGTTAAGAACAAGAACTTTTCGCAAGTTCCTATAATTGATTCTAGAAAGTCACTTATCAAGGGAACTATAAAACGCATTCTCTAAACTTGAAAAAGTCCAAGAAAGTGCAAGATCCTATAGGTGGCTTGAAAACCCAAAACTTTGATTTGATATAATGAAAGCTAATCCAAATTTGGCTTAATTTTGACTTGCATGGCTAAGTATTCACGAGTCTCTTTAATTAGAGGTCTTTATATAGTGAAGAACGAGAAATGATAGAGTTAGACAAGTGATCATGCTAAACGTAGAACATGAAAGTGTTCTTTCAAAAACTCATATGTTTTTAATTGTGGCTTTTTCTTCCCATAAGATCAATGCATTAGGAATAAATCATAATTGCAATAAGTAAGGTCGTACGATTTGAAAGGTTACTTAGCCTCTAGCGCAAGATCGTTTAAAAGTTGCTCGGGGTTGAATAGAGTTCATAGCCAAGGCATAACTTATTGAAGCGGGATGCGAAGATTGGAGATTATCCAAAAAGGCCCTAACAAGGCATGAGGAGCTCTATTTTTGCTAAAGATCCAAGATGATGTGTAGTATCATTATTCCTAAATCAATATGAAGGATCGAGACACACGATGAGAAGCTATTACTCCCCTAAAGAATGGAGAAAGTCTATCCAAAAAGACCCTAACAAGGTATGAGGATAAATATATCCAAGTCCGAAAAGGAGGCGGATCGTTGTATATCAAAATCCAAAGTAAAGATTGAAGAAAAATGATGAAGTCGTGGTCCTATATGAAGAATCTCTCAAAAACGTCAAGTGAAGAAATTCCAAAATATGAAGAGAAGACCATAATTTCAAGAACGTCTTCCCAAGATTTGAAGTATGAAGTACATGCCAAATATCGGTCCGAGAAAGGTCTCAAATCGTGAAACGAGTTATGCCAAGATATGAACTTAAGGAGATACACGAGAAGCCGTTTTAAAAGATTTTGTCCTTCGGCTAACTATCAATCAAATCGTGCTACTTTGCTTTCGGACTAATAACTACTCAAATAAGTCAATATGAATCACTTGTGATCCATGACAAATAGATAAAAAAATGCTAGTAACCCATTTCCTTTTATAATAACTAGGATTGCGGGGAGAAAAAGTATTACACAATTTGGACGTATGAGTAGTGTTAGCATTATGACTTGTACCAACAATGATCTTGTTTTTGCACTTAGCATGGAATGTATGACAATCAAGGATGACGAAGTTTACTCTAAGGGACATTAGCTTGTTTCTATTCTTTGACCCTAAAAGTCACTTTTTGTGATGAAAATCATACATTATGTCTTTACACATCATCGTAGTATGTTGCAAGTCTTTTACTCTTCAATAAAGGTTAATAAAATTGAACTTTGGTGATGCTTAGATACTTTATTCTAGCATTGCGTGAGGGCACGACAATGGCTTAGTATGGGGGAGTGATGAGATGGCATTTATACATGATCTCATCGTTCTTTTCGGGCTTTTAAAGCATAAAATGTCATAAAAATACCATATATATGCTTGTGTTTGTGTACTTGTGTATTTTAGGTATGGATATCGTGAAAAAGACAAAAGATCACAAGTTACAAGGAAAAACGGACACGAGAAACGAAGCCGTACAAAGAACCGGGCCCTAATCATGGAATTCTCAACAAATACCCTTGAAGACTTGAAGACAAACAAGATTGATCCTCATTTATTGAAGAAATGACACTTAAAACCCTTGTATATTCATAATTACAAGTTTGGTCCCTTAAGTTTGTCAAAATTACACAAAAGGTCCTTCAACTTTGAAGAAATGGCAAGATTAGTCCCTCAACAAATCAAAATTGCCAATAATGGTCCCTCATGAAGTCAAAGTTACAATGAAGACCTTTGAAGATCAACAATGTCCAAGATCAGTCCTTGAAATATCTCAAAATGGCAAATATAACCCTTGAAACACTTTTTATAAAGTTTTGTGCCAAAATTGCCAAGTTGTGAAACGTTGATACATGTAAAATGGGCGCTGATAGAAGTTTGCATCCAAGTGACAAAAGAAAGGAAAGAGGAGGGCTAAACTTGTGCAAATGAAACTTTCAAACCCGTTTTTGCGCCAAACAACATAACACTCCTACAAAAACGGATCAAAAGGACAACTATTCACCTTTACAGCCCAGATTTTACACCAACTTAAACAAAGGGTAAAATGAAATTACCCAGGCACACGTTTGATTCACACATGCAGGAACCTATCTCACACACAAAACCCTCATCTCCACTCACTATGGACCCCACCCCAATACCCTTTCCACCAATCAACAAGCAACTTAGCCTCCAAGTCATGTGACGTGTCCAAATCAACAACCAAGGATCATTGCTTCATAACAAAGCAGAAATAAACGTCCAGGATCATTTTAAACAGCTCACATCAAGAAATCGTCTAGAAGACTTAGGGCAATTAGGGAATTTCACATCTAAGGTTTATGAACAGTGTAGCTTTGGCATTTGCCTATAAAAAGACTCCTCAACATGTGAGAGAGCTTTTGTTCCAGATTTTAGCTTTTAATCTTTGTAATTCCTTTTTATGAAATAAAGTTTAAATTTCTTAAAATTCTGAGTTTTTAATCTGTTATTTATAAAAGTTTGGTGTTTGAGAAGCTAAAATCTAAGTTCCATTTACATGTTTGAAGGTTTTTGAGGCAAGGTTTTAAGTGATAAAACTTGTGCATCATAAATCAGAAAGTCCTTGTTTATTTGATCTCACCCTTGTGTTTGTTCATCTTAGCAGCATTGGAAGCTGGTACTTGTTTTGCTAGTACCTCAGCTCAAACAATCCAGGGCCTGGATGTAGGTCTTGGAGGTTTGCACCTTCTTCCCTTTTCATTTTCTCTTTAAGTTTCTGAATATTTGTGATTTTTATGGATTTGTGATTGAATCTGTGTTATTATGGATGTTTATTGTTGATTTGGCTTGGTTTGATGTTTATGAGGTGTTATTGATCTGATTTGTGGGTTGAATCTTAATGATCCTTTGAAAATTTGTGAAAATAAGTTTTAAAAGGGTGTTTGGGATTACTGCATAAGTTGGATTTGTGGTTTGATAAGTGCTTGTGTGTTGTATGCAAGTATTGGTATCTGCTATTTGGGAGTATTTGTGCATCTGTTTGCAGGTTTTGTGGTATTAAACACATTGATTCATAGATTGGCTCTAAAATCTTCATAACTTGATAAAATTGGCTAGGATTTTGAGGACACCTAGATCTAAGCTTAGGTTAAGGGTAACAAGTGCTAAATCATAGCTAATCACACCAGGGTAGAAGGATTTGAGGCTTGAAATTGGATTAAGTGTCAAGTATATCAGCAACTTGTTTCTGCATATGTTCTTTGTTAATCAGTAACTTTTTGTGCTTTAATCTTGCTATTTACTTTGTTTCAGTGTTTGTTTCTTGTTGATTTGTGTTCATTGTTAGTTTATATAGTTTGTGAGGATATTTGGCTATTTGGATTGCTTTGTTCATAGCTTATAAGCCCACTGGCTTATTGGCTTATTTGTGCCAAAATACATCAAGTTTACCCAACTGGTAAGCCTTGATTCACAAGGTTTGCACTCAAACCTTGACCAGCAGGGCGAAAAACAAGTCCTTACATTTCATTAAGTCTGTCAACGCCTACTTTGTTCCTGTCAGCGTTTGATTATAACTTATCAGCGTTTGACTTTTGGTCAAACTTGGTTTTCAGCTTATTTGAATCTGTTTTGCTTATTGGTACATGCAACAACTTAGTTTTTGTAATAGAACTCATTTTTCTCAGCTTAATATCAAGTCTGGAAGTTTACAAATCTTTTGGTTAAGCTTTTGCTAGGAAACTAGCTTATTTGGCTTTTTCAGCCATCTTATTTGCTCCTACAGCTTATTCTACTTGGGTTTTTGTGATTTTCTTGATTGATTATTCTTAGTTAAGCTATTTGTGAGCTTTTGCAACAAACTAGAGCTTCTCAGGTGTCCTAAATCTCAAACCCGACTATTTTGTCGTTTTGTGGACTTTTGTTTTTCTATTTTCTGGCTTGTTGAGTGAGCTTATTGAAAATTTCTTTTGATAGATCTCTTAAGCATCCAAAAAGAGGGTTGTGTGTCAAATTAGAGCTTATGGAATTAGCTTATGGCTTAATGGGCTGAAAAGCCCAATAAGAATAAGCTTTGTGTTCAATAAGCTGTGATAAGCACATTTTCAGCTTTTGGGCCTTTAGAGTTTTGTTCTTAGAATTGATTTTTAAGTCAGATAGGGCTTTTCCAAGTCAATTGGGCCAAGTTTGACTTTTTGGGCCCAAAAACCCATTTGTGTTGACTGTTTTTGGATTTGGCCCATTTGAGGGCCCATTAGGGGTATTCTGATAATTTCACTTTCATTTTCTGATTATTTAGGTTAAAATAAACTAGTTTGCAAGTTTTTAGAATTTTTTATAATTTTTGGATTTTTAATATTATTTTATTATTATTTTAATATTATTTTTCAAATTTCACTTTTTCCAACTTTTTACATTTTTCTTAGGTTAAATACATTAAAATAGGAATTTAGCAACTTTTAGAATAATTTTATCACTTACAGATTAATTTTTATAATTATTTTAAGTTTTAATAGTTTTTAATTCATTTTAAATAGTTTTATTTAGTTTTAAAATTTCTAAATATAGTTTTTAATCATTTTAGGTCATTTTAGAGGTTTATCAATTGAAAAACCTTTATTTGGGCTTTTTGATAATTTATTTGATTTTTAGGGCTTTAATTAGCATTTAAAAATTGAATATTTAATTATTTAAAAGGTTTGAAAAAGTTTTGATGATTGGTAAACTCTTAGTTTATTATTTTTGATTTTTGGTGAATTTTTGGTAATTTTTAGAATTTATTTTATTTTTGGTGATTTTTTAGGTTCTACGTCTTAACTTTCTAATAGTGTTTTTGCTTATTTTTTTTATTTTTTTCGACTTCGTCATTTTCTCTTCTAATCCCCTTCTAAACCAAATATTAATCACAAATCTTGTACATCTTAGTCACACACATATACCTCCTTGGAGAACGATACCCACTTAGGGTCATTTACACACGGTTTTCCTAAATCGTCGTGCTTTCCACTATATTTTTAGTTGCTTACTTTTTCCTAAAGGCAAGTTGACTAAATTTACAACTATCACTTGTGTATGGAAAGAATTGTCATTTGCCTATCGAGTTAGAACACAAGGCTTATTGGGCCCTAAAGCATTGTAATGATGACATGGAGACCGCGGGAAAACACCGGAAAATGCAATTAAATGAATTGGATGAATTGAGAGACATTGCTTATGAAAATTCATTTATTTATAAAGAAAAGACTAAAAAGTTGCATGATTCTAAAATTAAAAACCGGGTTTTTAACATTGGGGATCAAGTTTTTCTTTTTAATTCAAGATTAAAAATCTTTTCCGGTAAGTTGAAATCCCGTTGGTCCGGTCCATTCACCGTGACTCAAGTGTTTCCATATGGGACCATCGAGCTAGCTCAAGATGATGGTCCTAACTTCAAGGTGAATGGACATAGGTTGAAGCACTACTTTCGCGGGGAAGTTCCATCCTTGAACTACCTCGAGCAAGTCACCTTCCCCAATGATAATTAGTATTGAGGGGATCGAGTCGAGCTCATGACTCGGTAATCAAAAACGAGGTGCCTCGTGGGGGAGTCCCATGCTTATTCTATGTACATATCATCGCTTTCTAATGTAGTTAACGTATGGGGATTTGTGCCCTTCCAACCTTTGTTCCGTGGTTGTTTGTGAATTGTGAACTTTAGATGATCATGATCTTCACGATTGGAGCCTCTCGTGTTCGTTTTATGGGAGCACTCGATCGTTTGCTTTGAAGACTTTCTCAATATCCATGATATATCCTTGATTGTTCTAACCTTAGGTTTTTAGCACACTTCATAAACGGCTATTAATTTATTGGTTACACCCTTTCCATGCTAGATTAGGCATTCGACTACGTCTCTAGTATGGGGGTGTTTGCACCCCTAGACTCAAAACATTGAGGACAATGTTTAACTTTAGTATGGGGGGGTGAATAGATACTTGCCTTGCCAAACCTTCACGCTTTCCAAAGTTTATCTTTTTGTTTATCATTTTGTTGCAAAATAAGGCTAAAAATGGCCAAATTTTAAAAATTTTCTCATGTTTTATAAGTGTTTGAAGACACGAATGTAGGTTTTCCGATGGCGAGAATAAGAGTAATTTTTGACTCGACCGTGCGTGTTGAGCACTTAGCTTTGATTCCTTAACTACACATTAGGCTAAGTCTCTTAAATGAGGACGAGAAATGATAGATTTAATTATAAGTTACTATGCTAAACGTAGAGTACTCGTATTCTTTCAAAAACTCATGTGTTCTCGTTGTTTGCTTATTCTCCCTTCGCATGTAAATATTTTTTGCTTAATAAATATTGACTTAGCGGTTTAGTTGGGATTGTTGGGTTTCTAGTCTTTTCTAGTAGCTTCCGTGTAATTAAATTGGGAAGACATTAAGGTATCGCCAGCGTCACGGTTTTGAAGTATTGGCACCCGAATAATCAAAAGCTTCACCCAATAATAAGATTTCAAGTGCTCACCTAAATCAAGCAAACAATTTGAAGCCCCACAAGGCCGAAAAATCTATGCAAAATTGAAAGTGAATCAAGCCTTAATCTTCGAAGCTTTAAAGATCCAAAATTCGCTTAGCGTGAGGATATACGTCTTTGGCTAATAAAACCACCGATGAGGCGGATAATAAAAGGCAAGGCAAGACCGAAGTCATAATAAAAGCTTCATGGCGAAGTTGAATAAAAGATGGATGTAAACCAAAGATAATAAGGCCCTTCCGTTAGGGGGCGTATAAAAGTCTTGGTAATAAGTCTCATGTTCAAAACCGTTATACAACCGTGTTTATCGATCCTTCTTGTTGACTTAATTTTTTAACATCGTTGTCTATTAGGAGGGGTTATTGATTTGATGGTCTTAGTTACACCGTTAGGACTCTATTTTTAGACCTAAATCTCTATTATCGCATAAGTCAAACAATGTATCCTCGTGAAACATTCAAGACAAAATAAAATATAAGAGATACAACTTAGGAATAATGGGAGGATAAGTACGTGATTAGGGCATATGAGTAGTGTTAGCATTACTAACTTATAATGACAATGATCTCGTTGCACGCTTAGCATGGAATTGGGGTGAAAATCGAGGACGATGAAATTATTTCTAACGAAGCATTCACGTGTTCTTATTCTATGAACCAAAACGTCCCATTTTGCGATGAAAATCATACATTATGTCTAAAACACAAGTAGTAGCAATAGTAGTAGTGTAGCTAGTTTATCGTTCAATAAAGTGAATAAAAATGAATTTTGGAGGTGCTATGATACTTTATTCTAGCATTGCGTGAGGGCACGACAATGGTTTAGTGTGGGGGAGTGATGAGACTGCTTTTATACATAGTCTCATCTTCCAAATCGGGCTTAAAATGCATTAAATATCATCAAAATACCCAAATATATGCTTGTGTTTGTTGCTTGTGTATTTTAGGTACGGATATTGAGAAAATGACAAAAGATCACAAGAATTAAGTAAAAACGGACACGGGAAACGAAGCCGCACAATGAACCAAGCCCTAATGAAGAATTTTCCAAGAAAACCCTTGAAGAATTGAAGAATTATGAAGAAGGGTCCTCCAATATGGAAGAACTGACACTTTATACCCTTGTATCTTCATAATTACAAGTTTGGTCCCTAAAGTTTGTCAAAATTACAAAAAGGACCCTTAACTTTGAAGAATTGGCAAATTTAGTCCCTCAACAAAACTAAATTGCCAATATTGGTCCTCCAAGAAGTCAACAAACAAGTCAAACCTTGAAGAATGAAGAAAATGCCAAAATCAGTCCTTCAAATATCATAAATTCGCATGTTTAGTCCTTTGAACAAGTTTAAAAACTTGTTGTGCCAAAAATGACAAGTTTACAAAGATGTTTATAAAGGGAA
Source organism: Glebionis coronaria (assembly GCA_025667525.1). Taxonomy (NCBI): domain Eukaryota; kingdom Viridiplantae; phylum Streptophyta; class Magnoliopsida; order Asterales; family Asteraceae; genus Glebionis; species Glebionis coronaria. The sequence continues at coordinate 460,689,264 of CM046876.1, read as the reverse complement.
ATGGAATTGTGAGCTGTTTATTACAAGTTAAACAAAGGAAGAAACCTTGGGGGCCAAAACTGCCAAGACAATACAACCTTTCCCCACCAATCAACCTTCCACATCACCTTTCTCCACCAATCACACATCACCACATCACCTCCCACGCCATGTCACCAATCCACCACCAGGTTTATTTAAATAAACCTGGGTCAACCCCAGTCAAACCCTCCCACTTCCCTCCAAACACCTTATTTAAATATTAATCCCCCAAATCAGATTAAAACCCACCCTTAATTACCCAAGAACCCTAGAACTCCCCAGGTCGGATTAAACACAAATCAAAGGGGTTTTTGATAAGCTGCTCCAGATTAATGATTAACCTAAGCCTAAACACAAAACCACTCTCACTTTTGTCCCCACTCAACCCATGTGACACCCCCAAGATTCCCCACCAACGTCCCTATCCCACAAAACCCCATGAGGGGACAGGATCAACGCCCCAAATGTTTTACTTGTCCTCCACACCAAATGAAGGGTCCAAGATTGAAGATTGCAGCTGGCATGTCAACATCCTTCACAAGATACCACTTTGACTGAAAATTCAAAATTCGTCCAAGGGCGTGATAGGAAATTCAATGTTAGGGTTTCAGCATTCTAGTATCTTCTTGTAGCCATTATATAAGGCACTTATCATTTCATATTTTTCCTGTTTCCTGATTTTTTTTCCTTAGTCACAAACTTGTAAAGCCCGTTTTATTTATGAATGAAACTTGGTTGAGTGTTGTTGATGAAAAGAATCCAGGATCCATTTTACTTTATGTTGTTTGATTGTGTGATTGAAAGCTAAGTTCTGAGTTCCAAGTTTGTTATCTAAGTTCAAAAAAATTTCATAATTCATTCCTTTTCAAAGTTTCTGAAAAATAGGGTATTTTGATGTAGCTTGTTCCAAAAGTGGTTTTCTATGTTTTTAAGTAATTGTTTAAGTGTCTTAAAAGAAGATTATTTGAGAAGTTTTTGAAAAGGTTTAAAAAGTTTCAAAAATCAGATTATTGGTACTTGTTGTTTCTATTTTGTTCTTAGCAGGAATTTGGTGAAGCTTTTGATTGTTGTCCAAGGATCTGCACAGACCCGGGTCTGTTTGGAGATGGCATAGCAGCCTTGGTGGGACCTGGATGTGGGTCGCACAAGGTAACCACCTTGTTCCTATTTCAGTTTTCAGTTTATTGTGATTTTGCATGAAAGTGAATGAAAGTTGTTTAAAGTGTAAGTTTGTAGTTTGTTTATGCTGATTTGTGATTGATATGCATGTTAGAGTGTGTTTAAAATCAGATTTGTGTAGTTAGAATAGGTTTACTTGGTTAAAATTTGATTTCTGTGTTTTAAAGGGTGTTTGGATTAGGATTCAAGTAGGGTTTAATAACATTAATCTTGCTTTAATACCTGTTGAACACACTTCTTTGGTGATTATTATGTGATATATGCCTTTTGTTTTCAGTTTGGTAAAGTCTACAACACATTTGCATGATAAAAAAATGGAAAATAGCACAAAAATCCAGTAACTGCTTTTGTGCATAATTTTGTGTGAATTTGACCACCAAATTTGTCAAGCTGCTAGTTATTAGGAGATTTAAGGATTGTGTATTGGTTATATGTTGTTTGGTTGATTATTGTGCAAGTTTTGAGCCTTTGAAATCCATTTTTGTGCAAGTAAACTAGGCCTACTGTTCATCAGACCCATAAGGGCTTAATCAGTAACTTTGTGTGCCCTTTTGTGTGAAATTTTGCTAAGTGACTTGCTTGTTTTTGTGTTTACATTGACTCCTTATACTCAACTGAGTATAAGGGTGCCTTATTGTCCAAAATAAGCACTCAATATAAGCTTTCCTAAGCTTATAGCTTAATTGATCAAAAAAATACACTAGCAGTGGGAACATCATTCCCCCTGTTTGTGCAAAACTTAGCACTACTAAGCAAAAAGTCAAAGTCTGTCACATGTCACTATCAGAAACATTGAATTTTTGTCTTTAGTGGGCAAATTTGTGAATTAGACTTTCAAACTAGTTCCATTATTTTTCTAATTTAATTTCTGATTTTTCTGTTTAATTAGATTTTTATTTACTGTTCATTAGCTATTTTTTAGGTTTAATTGCTATTTTAAATACTTTTAATTAATCTGTTTTTGGCATTTAGTGCCAAAAATACTTATTTTTCAGTTTTAACATTTTTCCTAGACTTAGAAAAAGATTCTAAGATTTTTAGTATAAAAAGTTTTTACTGTTCATCCTTTAATTATTTTTTAGAATTTAATTAGTTTAATTAGGGTTTTAATTTAAACTTTTTTTGTCTTTTAGTGAAAAATTTAATATTTTTCAAACTTTTTCATTTTTCTTCTGTTCATTAGAGTAAAATAGGATTTTTAAAAGTGTCAACTTATTTTTGGCATTATTTTATTATTTTTTTATAATTATTTTAGTTTAAAATTAGATTTAGTGATTTAAAAATAGAAAAATAGTTTTTAAAAATTAGGAAAAATACTTTTTAGTCTTTAGATAATATAAGTAAGTTATTTGTTCAATAAAATAATATTTTGGACATTTTGATTAATTATATTTAATTTTAGGGCTTTAATTAGCATTTAAAATTGAATATTTAATTAATAAAATGTTTTAAAATATTTTTATTGGATTTTTCTTCTTATTTATATTATTTTAGACTTGTTTTAGCTTTCAATTAATTTTTAGGTTTAAAATTTTTTAATTTTATAGTTTTTACGGTTTTACGTGAACACCTTTTCGTCTTAGTTTACTCCGTCTTCGTAACTGTCTTCCTTTTCTAATCTCATTTCTTTCTTTCTTTCTCAATCATATAATCACAAATCATTTATCATCTCTTAACACAACGCACTAGCCTCCTCGAGAACGAACTCACTTTTAGGGTCATTCACACACGGTTTTCCTAAATCGTCGTGCATACTTGCCCTAATTACCTTCCTTTTCCTAAAGGGGTAATTTTACTAACATCATTCATCTTCTTCAGATCCTCCATTTCTTCCTTCCATCAACAATGGCGTCTTCATCAACAAACACCTCGTTCATCGTTTTGGCCGCCTCGAATGTAGATTTTGGGATAAACGATGGAAAGATCGCCTGAACAACTGTGTATCACTCTTGGAACATAACAATCCTCTCTACCATCCTTTGTTTTCCTTCCTCAAGAACTCCACCATTTTTGAAGCCAACACTAGGGAACCTTCCACATGCTACCACCAATACTTGAGGGAGTTCTGGTACAGCGCTGAAGTTGATCAAACCTCATCACACATCACCTTCAACCTTTCTACACATCCACAACCTCTCACCTTTGATTTCCACACTTTTGCGAAAGTCATTGGACTTCCAGTCAATGAAGGCATGTCCGCTGTGCCTGCCAGCGCCATAGTGAAGAAGGCTCTGGCTACCCTTCGTCCTCATGATGACGATGACAAACCCTTTACCACCCAAGGCTTCCAAAACAAATCACTGATCAAAGTGAATTACTTTTCATCCACTTGGAGGACGCTAAAGCTGTACATTATGAAATGTCTGGGAGGAAACCAGGGGTCACATGATCAGCTTAATGGTGCTCAACAAGCAATTGCTTACAGCTTGATCTGAGGGCAAGATATAGGGATCGCCCACATACTCTACAATGACCTCATTGCAAAGCTGGAAAACAAAGGGAAGAAGCATCGACTAGCCACTATTTGCTATACAAGATATGTAACACCCCATTTTGATAATGGAATGTCACGTGTAATTATGGCGTGTCATCAAAGCATACAAGGATAAATGTCTAAACATTACATGACCATAAAAGGAAAATACCGGAATCAAACATCGGTAGTCCAAAAGTAAAGCTCATCACACACAAACATAAGTACTGTAAATGAAAGGACTAAACAATGTCCATGGAAAGAGTATCAAAGTAAAGATAATGCATAAGGTAAAGAAAGGCTAGAAAGCTTCCAGTCCATATACACGTACGCTTAAAGTCTACGAGCGTCCCTGAGTACCTGCCGTTTTGAGAACATAGAAAAGGAAAACGGCTGAGCAATACGCTCAGTGCACGGATGTACAATAAAGCATGAATAGTATAAGCATATAAGCATATAACCGCGGAAGAAACTAAGTCCCGAATAACCCGGTTAAAGTCTTGGTAAAACTTGTTTTATAGTTTGAAAAGCCTTATGTTTATCTTATAAAAACTGTTTAACATATTCTACCATTAGCCAATATAGGTCATGAAAATCCACCGTGCATGAATACTTGGAGGGGTGACCTCATCATGCAAATTAGAGGGGCTGCCTCTAATTTAATGTTCTGGTTTTGGGTATGAGGGATCAGCTCCTTGTGAAGGATGCAGGGCACACACCACATTCACACTGAGTAATCTGCTGAAAACATGTAACTAGGATGCACCCATACGCCCCACATGATAAATATAATAATATGGCCAAAAGCTGAAGGGACGCCACGAGCAATCACTCTGCCGTGGGGAAGTCATAACACCAGTGCCTCTAATGTTATGGTTATGGTACCTCTATAACTAGGTGAAACTGGTCATGCATGTATATGGATATAGGTATTCTAAATTAAACATAAGCAAATCAAACATATAAACTTATACTACGGGAAAATAGTTGGCTGCATACGGGGAATCATAATAAGGAAAGAATGTCCATACTGAAAGGACGGGAATCCGTACCTTATGTCCAGTGAACGAGAAGACGAACTGAAGAGAGTCCTACTTCGGTATCACTAATGCTACATAAATACATACGTGTATAAGTATCTGATTACTAAATACGTAACTGGTTTTATGTCATGTCTTAGCTTATTTTATAGGTTCATGCCATGTTTTATTGTTTTAAGCTTTAATCTGTGTTTATCTTATATTCTGTCTATACTGATTAAGTATTACTTGTATTTCATGTATTATTATACTTACTGTGTAATAATAAGTAATTTTCTAAAAATAGCAGGTTTCCTAAAATAGAAAGTTTCCAAAAATAGAAAGTTACCAAAAATAGAAAGTTTCCAAAAATAGAAAGTTTCCAAAAATAGAAAGTTTCCAAAAATAAAAAGTTTCCAAAAATAGAAAGTTTCCAAAAATAGAATTACTACTTAAAATAGATAAGTTTCTAAAAATAGAAAGTTTCCATAAATAGATTAGCTGCCTTAATTAAATAAGTTTCTAAAAATAGAAAGTTTCCATAATTAGATATAAGCTGGTTAAACAAGCTCATTATATAAGCTTAAGTGTTTTCTGATTATTTTTCTAAGTCATATTGATATAAGGTATAGTTTATTAATTATTACATATAATTTAAATAAACTATAGGTTAAAAGTATTTAATTAAATATATCATGTTTTTAATTAAATAAAGTTAAATACTTAGGTTAAAACATGTATTATTAGTTATTAATAATATAACCTAAGTCATGTTAATTAATTAATTATAGCCATGGTTTTTATTAATTAATTAATTATAAAGTCTAGAAAAATATAAATACTTAGGTTAAAATTTCATGATCTAATAATTAAATTATAACCTAAGTCATGTTTATTAAATTAATTATGTCATGCTTTATTAATTTAATTGTTAACATATTATTATTAAAATCATAAACCTTAACATAAACCATGAACCGGATCGTGACTAGAAATCATGAACCGGACCCGTAATCAACACCATACCCCGAACCACTTCGGGGTTTCCCCTGTTTGTTGTTGCCGTGGGACCCACACCACCAAACCGAGACCATGAGGTCTCGGTGGTGGTTCACAAGCCAAACTGAGACCCCTTGGGGGTTCGGTTTAGGCGCCGGCCACAACAAACACCCCTAAATCCTTTGTTTTGATTTACCCCATAACCATTTACATGTTTAATTTATGTTTTTAATTAGCTTTTTAAAAACATCATGATCTTATTTAATTTATTAAATCAAAACATAAAAGAAAAAGGATTAAAAAGGTATACCGAATGCGTGGATCAAACGAGGATGAACACACACGAATACTTGCACAAAATTCAAGATCAAAATCAAACGAACACCCCCCTTGTGTGTTGTATATGTGGCGGCCAAAGAGAGAGCAAGGAGAAGGAGAAAAATCTTTTTAGGGTTTTTGTTAATTTACTGTAAAGTGAAAAATGACCAAAAGATTTACCTTAACCCCCTTGTTAGTAAAATTTGATGGGCTTGGCCCATCCCTTTTTGGTGTAGCCGCGGGTAGGGGGGCCCACATGGGGTACCCGTACCTTTTCCCGAGTCTATTTATTTTAGTGTTCGTTCGTGCTTAGTCGTGTTCGTGTTTTAGGTGTTCTCCTTAAATATTAACCGTGACCTAATATATTTATGCGTGTTCGTAATAAATATATGTACGTAATTAATATTAGCTCGTGATTAATCTACGTTTATGATTTCATGATCGCATGTTCGTGATTAATTATTGTTTAAAATAATTATTGTATGTTCATACGTAATAAATACTTATCATGTTCTAACACGTACGTAATACTTACAATCCTAACACGTGAACGTAATCATACTATAAAAGGAAAGTTTTAATCTGGTACGTACGATCTTAAGGGTACTATTCATGGTAAAAGCATGCGGGTTTTACAACTCTTCCCCCCTAAAAAGAATAATTCGTCCCCGAATTATAGATAAAGTAAACTGAAGAAGAAGAACATACCCGAATTCAAAATATGAAATGAGGGTAAGAAGCCCGGATAGACTCCTCTGTTTCCCAAGTGGCTTCCGCTCGGTATGATCCCTCCAAAGGATTTTGACGAATGGAATCGTCTTCCTTCTCATGACTCGTTCTTTTCTGTCAAGAACTCGTTCGGGTTCTTCTATGAAGGTGAGATCCTCACGTATCTGTTCCAGTGGACACTGAACCATGTGAAGGGGATGATACTGGTACCCTCTGAGTAAAGACACATGAAACACATTGTGTACATGCGCAAGCTGCGGAGGTAATGCTAACCGGTAAGATACTTCACCGACTCGTTCAATGATATCAACCGGTCTGATGAAACGAGGACTGAGCTTCCCTTTAATCCCGAAGCGTCTAACACCACGTGCCGGCGAAACCTTAAGGAATACGTGACCTCCTACGTTAAAATGTATGTCCCTACGATGCTTATCGGCGTAACTCTTCTGACGTGACCGTGCTTCCTGAAGTTTCTGCTTAGCTACTGCGATCCTTTCGTTGGTCATCTATATGATTTCTGGTCCTTCAAGTGTTCGCTCGCCAACCTGATCCCAGCAGATTGGGGCGCGACACTTTCTGCCATACAACATCTCGAAAGGAGCACACTTGATACTTGTGTGCCAACTGTTGTTGTATGCAAACTCCACCAAACAGATATAATCGTCCCAATCACCCGTCCATTCCAACGCACATGACCTCAGCATGTCTTCCAATGTTTGAATCGTTCGTTCCGAGTGTTCGTCTGTTTGAGGATGAAAAGTCGTGCTAAGCTTAAGTTGTGTACCCCAAGCTTTCTGCAGACTCTTCCAAAATCGCGAAGTGAAACGAGGATCTCTGTCTGAGACGATGCTGGATGGAGCATCGTGGAGTCTCATGATCTCTCTTCTATACGTATCAGCGAGTTTACTTACCGGATCTTCCTTGCGGGTCGGTAAGAAATGAGCTGATTTGGTAAGTCGATATACGAAAACCCAAATTGCATCGTGCTTCCTCTTGGTAGGCGGAAGACCAGTAACAAAATCCATGGTGATTTTGTCCCACTTCCACTCTGGAATATTTAACGGTTGAAGGAGACCGCCAGATCGTTGATGCTCGATCTTAACCTGCTGGCAGGTAAGACATTTGGAGACGTAAGTGGCCACATCTTGTTTCATACCACTCCACCAAAAGTATTGCTTGATGTCATGGTACATCTTAGTCGAACCAGGATGTATAGAGAATGGGGAGCTATGAGCTTCAGCTAACAAGGCTTCCTGGAGTGCTTGGTCATCAGGAACACAAAGTCTCGTGCCCTGCCATATGATACCATCTGCATCTACTCTGAATTCCGTCTGTTTCTCCAAATTCTGTACTATCGCCCAGATTTCTCCATCATCTTTCTGAGCTTCCTTGATCTTAGAGAGTAACTCGGGTTCTACTCTAAGATTAGCCCAGTAACCGTGCTGTCCACGTACCATGATCTCGATGTCTAGTCGCTCCAAGTCTCTTATGATTTCCTCCCCAATCTTAATGTCGTTGATCATTCCGGACTTCCTGCTAAGAGCATCTGCTACTACATTTGCCTTTCCGGGATGATACTGTAGATTAATGTCATAATTCTTTAACAGCTCTAACCATCTTCTCTGCCTCATGTTCAATTCACGTTGAGTGAAGATATACTTCAAGCTCTTGTGGTCCGTGAAAATGTCACATGATTCTCCATATAAGTAGTGCATCCATATCTTCAATGCGAACACGACTGCAACAAGTTCCAAGTCATGCGTAGGGTAATTTTCTTCATAAGGCTTAATCTGTCATGAAGCGTACGCGATCACTTTCCCATGTTGCATGAGAACACAGCCAATTCCCTTCCCCGATGCATCACTGTAGATTTGAAATCCACCTGTACCAGATGGGAGAGTAAGAATAGGTGCAGATACTAGCTTCTACTTCAGGTCTTCAAAGCTCTTCTCTCGTTCTTCAGTCCAGACGAATTTCTCCCCTTTCCGCATCAGTTTGGTCAATGCTAGTGCTAAGCGGGAAAAGTTCTCCACGAACCTACGGTAATAGCCAGCTAAGCCTAAGAAACTGCGGACTTCCGTTGCTGATGTCGGCCTCGGCCACTTAGTAATGGCCTCAACCTTCGCTGGATCCATAGTGATTCCTTCTGCTGATACAATGTGACCTAAGAATGCCACCTTGTCTAACCAGAACTCACACTTGGAGAATTTAGCATACAGCTGCTTCTGGCGAAGAATCTGTAGTACTGTACGAAGATGGTCTTTGTGTTCCTCCTTGGACTTTGAGAAAATCAGGATGTCATCGATGAAGACAATGACGAACTTGTCCAGAAATTTATGGAAGATTCTGTTCATCAAGTCCATGAATACTGTTGGAGCATTGGTCAGGACGAATGGCATAACTACAAATTCGTAATGGCCATAATGAGTACGAAAAGCAGTCTTGGCGATGTCCTGCTCCTTAACCCATAGCTGATGATAGCCTGACCTAAGATCAATCTTGGAGAAGTGTGTGGCCCCTTGGAGTTGGTCAAACAGATCATATATACGCGGCAGTGGATACCTATTCCAGATAGTAATCTTGTTGAGCTCGCGATAGTCTATGCAAAGACGCATACTGTCGTCCTTCTTCTTAACAAATAAGACTGGTGCGCCCCATGGAGATGCGCTCGGTCGAATGAAACCTCGTTCTAGAAGTTCTTGCAGTTGATCCTTCAGCTCCTTTAGCTCTATGGGAGCCATGCGATAAGGAGCCTTGGAGATTGGTTCAGCTCCTAGAATAAGCTCGATATTGAATTCCACTTCTCGTGCAGGTGGTATGCCCAGAAGTTCTACTGGAAATACATCTTGGAATTCCGACACTATTGGTTGATCCTGAATTGATGGAGATTCAGCATCCATGTCGTGAACCGTAGCTAGAAAACCCTCGCAGCCATGTGATAGTAGTGCACGCGCTTGCAGGGTAGATATGATTTGTACAGACCGTCCGGGTACGAACCCGTTATGAATGTACTCTGGTGCATTAACATCACCGAAGATAACTCGATATGAATAGCAGTCTATGGTAGCATGATGCTTGGATAGCCAATCCATGCCCAAAATCATGTCGAAGTCATTCATGTCCAGCGGAAGTGCGTCAACAGGACGAACCTTATCGTCAAATTCTAGGGGAAGACTCTTGTATACATGGGTGATTAATACAGAGCCCCTCAAAGGTGTGGAAATAGTAAGTCTATTCTCTAGTGGCATGGAGAGCATCCTAATGTTCTTAGCATAAGCAGTATAAATGACCGAGTGAGTAGCACCCGTATCGAAAAGGACACACGCAGCTTGACCATACATATACAAGATTCCAGTGATGGTACATGTAGACTTGTTGACCTGGTCTCGAGATGTCGTGTAGACACGCCCAGTGGTAGGAGGCGGCTTGGTATCAGCATGTCCTGATGTGCCCTCCATCTCGCCCTTACGGCAATCCTTCATGATATGGCCAGGAAGACCACACTTGAAGCATGCGTCAGTGTTACGACGACATGGCCCTGGGTGCCTACGGTGGCAAGTAGAGCAAAGAGGATGAGTATATCCTCCAACAGATGCTCTGGCTGGCTGAGGACCTGATAAAACATTTTACATAAGACATGATAATAGGGTATAAAGGACAATGCGGATAATCGTAAGATTGAATACCAGTGATAGCTGGACGGTTAAGCTGTGAACCTCTCTGGTTTTGGTCCCTATCGTTTCCATGGTTCCTGGTAGAAGTTTTGCTAAAGTGTCAGAATATGAGTTATAACATGAAATCATAAGAAAATGCGTACGTATTAGGACCTGCTGTCGTTGGAGTGTCTAGCGTTGTTACGGTAATTATCATTACCGCCACGCCTATCCGTAGCAGAACGGTCGTTAGTCTGACTGTTTCCCTTGGGCTGATGAGGCTGCTGTTGAGTAGCCGGCTGAGACCGGTCCCCAATTTTCTGCCTGGAAGATACAGTTTAAAGAGATGAATAATTGACATATACTGAAAGAATACAGATTGGTCACCGCTTGAATATGAATGTTTACCTCTTGTCGTGTCTCTCAGCTTCCCCGAACTCATCTCTCTCCTGCAGCATCTTCATCTACGTGTTGCATCGGCCACTTGTGCTACCGTATCCAACGGAGCACCTGCTAAGTTATTGGCGATCATTGGATTAAGAGCCCAACGAAAATGTAGTGTCTGCTCTTCAGTGGTGCCCGCAGCTGCTCTCAGGACACCGGCATAACGAAGAAAACGCTGCATGAAGTCATTGTTGTCTTCGTCAGGTTGCTGTCTAATGGTATAGTATTCCCTCATGAGCCAATTCCTTCCTTCCATGGGGAAAATGTTAGGCGGGGGAGGATAGTTGTCGTTCTGATGAAGGATGTCTTGCATATCTGCATCAGCAGCTGCAAACATCTCCCAGAGATTGTTTGTGTTTTCCATCTGATATGAGCTTAAACTCATATCCTTTTAATGACAAATAACCCTAAAACATGAAGCAAAATACCAATTTATTTGGCAAAAACAGTGTTATGTGGTATGTTTGTGTTTGTGTGCACTTGTGTAGGTAAAAAGATACATTTTCAAGCAAACAAGGAAAAATCAAGCTCAAATGGATGAAAAAGACAAAAGAGGATCAAAAGTGACAAGACTTTGGAGTACAAGGACCTATCTTGACAAGTTATGAAAGTTGAAGGACTAAAAGTGCAAATAATGAAAAGTCAAGATTCAAGTCAAACTTGGTCAACTCTCAAGTCAACTCAGTCAAAGGACCATTTTGCACAAGTTATGGAAGTTGAAGGACCAATTATGTCAAAAGAATGAAGATTGTAGTTTAAAACAACATTCTGCCAAGTCAAGGGGCTTGTTCTGCCAAGATTGGAAAGTTATTGAGCTTAATCCATGTAACAAGGGATTCAACCAATGAGAAGAAAGAAAATGGGTCACACAGATCAAGCATTAAATGTCCACTACCGCCGCCTCACATTTATTACAAAATCTAAACAGTTTGATCCGTGTAACACATTTTAAACCAATCAGAATTCAACACGTGTCATCTTCAAGAATAAGAAATTTTCCAGGATCACGTTTGAGATAGAAGCAATTTCATGGAAAGATATAAACACCAAAGTTGATCGATTTGAAGAGACGAATTCAATGGTGCAACTCAATTAACATATCATCCATCCAATCAAGAACCCCCAAATCATTGTTCATACCTTCAAAGTGCTAAATGCAGAATTCTCCACGTGGCAAGCTATGATTGGTTCTGACACGTCACCAACTCCAACAAACTCTCCCTTCTTGCCTATAAATAGCTAGATTGTACTTCATTTTCAGTGGTAGCTTAATTTTGTAAAAACACCTAGTTAAACTTTTCCTTTCCTTTTTCCCTCATTCTTACCCTAACTACTCAAGAGTCTGACAAACTCTTGAGTCAGTTAGTTAGTTACTACCTTTGTAACAGCTTTGTAAGCGTTTTTTAGCAATAAAATTCAAATTCACTTTTTCCCGCCAATTCTGTTCTTATCATTCCAGTCAAATTCTTGCTGCATTTGGATATTGTTGTTGCTGTTGAGTGTTTGTTATGATCAATCATTGATCATAACTGACATTGGTGAAGATTGTTAGCTGCTTGATCACAATTCAGCCATTTCCTAGTTCCAATAGAGTTTTCAAGCAGTTTGATGGTTTCCAGTTGATTAGTTGATTGATTCTTGTTGATTTCTAGTGATAGGTGGTGGTTATCACTAGGGCAAGAGAGCTCAGCGCTCCTCTTCTTCTCAAAGGCTATCTTCAATAGGTTTTAAGCTTCTTGTTTTTGTTCCACTCAACAAGTCAATTGCATGTTCTCTTTTCCTAGTTTAAATCTGATGGCTGCATGATATACTTGTTAGTAGTTGATGTTTGATTGATCTTTGTGTGTTTGTAGCCTAATCCTGCCTACTTGTGCTTTGATTTGGATTTAGTTCTAGTTAACTGCATCATTTCAGTCATTTTTAGCCTTGCACCTTAATTGAAGTTCTTGTTGTGTTAATTGACTGCATTTAGTTCTAATACCTTTCATTTTGTCCATTGAAGTTAGACTGCTATAGCATTTGAATCAGATTAAGTCAATACTTAATAAGTCTTTGAAAAAGTTTGTAAGAAATCAATAAAGGAGTGTTTGGGAATAGATCAAAATTAGTTTTCAAGCATTGAGAATTGGAAATTTAGAGTTCATTTACAGTCCTTAAGTGTTGACAAGTTGTTTTAAGCCTTTTACAAGTCAAGTTCAAAGTCAAACAGGCAAATGGCTTCAAAATTGTTTGGGTCAGCTTTCATTTAGCTTTGTTCTTAAAAACTTGCCATTTTCATTTGCTTAGTTCTCATTCATTTCTAGATGAAATTTCCTCAAATTTGCTTTCAGTCTTAGCTTATATCATAAAGATTTAGATTCCAAAAGGAATTTCTACAGTATTAGTTAATAAGCTGGGAATTAGCTTTTTGGTCCAAGACTGAGCAAAGCTCATTCTCTGAGATAAAATTGTTACTGTTTTCCTAGATCTCCATATCTACTTCACAAATCTTGTGATTTTCTTTCATAAAAACAGTTAGTAAGTGTTCCTAGTTAATTTCTGAAAGTTTGAGCTTTTTGCAAATTTTGGTCAACGCTTGGTCAACATAAGCTCTTTTTAGCTTATTTCAGATTTAGAGCTTATTACTGGATGAAATTTGTTCTGGTTTGATTTCCCAATCTTTAAATAAGTTGCTTAATCAGTTTCAAGAGAAAAATCAAGTTGTGGTTGACTAAATTTGGCTAGAGCTTATTTTGTGCTTATCAATAAGCACTCATTTGCTTATTTTTGATCTTTAGCTTAATTCCTTGAACACATGTAGTTTAATTTGGATTTGAAACGTTTTGCAAGTTGTTTCATCCAATTTGGTTGAGTAATAAGCTCAAACGAGCTTATTTTCTCTTGTGTCTCGTTTTTGCTTAAATACTTTCCAAAATTGCACTTTGGTCCTTTCATTTCTATCAGTGTTGAAACTTGGCTAATCTTCCAAGAATTTAGGGTTTGCATAATTTTGGTCCCTGGAATTTGAAAGTTGTTAGATTTCAGTTAGTAGTTTGTTAATTTGTTAAATTTTTGGCAAGTTGGTTATAGTTGTTACATTGTTGATCCTTTTAGTTTACTGTTTTGCACTTTTAGTCCCTATAGTTGTTAGAACTTACATTTCAAGCATTTACATTTCATAGAATTTACAATTTCAGTCCCTTTAGTTTCAAGTTTTGCATTTTAAATTTTACTTGAATAAAAACGTGGTATTTGCAATTTGTTTTACATATACGTAGGTAATATTTTTCCGTTTTGCAAGCATTTGTTGAATTAGCAATAGATTACCAAGCAAGCTTAACAACCAAGAACAATTAAAAACCCGATATTGGTTGGACTTTCTATTGGTTAAGAATCGAGAGAAAACGAACTGCATTATACTCAATTTCAAATGGCGCCGCTGCCGGTTCTTTGACTACACGAGAGACTATCGATTGACGGTTTTCATTGGCTTTTGGGATCCGTTCACTTTGTGAACGTTATTTTTACGTATCATAAATCAAAAACAAATAAAAAAATCAAAAATATAAAAATATATAAAAACTAAAAATTAACAAAACAATTCTTTTCCTAAAGAATTGACCAAAAAAATTCAAAAAAATCCAAAAAGCAATCTTTTTCCTAAGAGATTGCACCCAAAAATATATATTATTGGATTCTCTCGGTTTTTATGTACATATAGTATTTTCCTTTAAAAAACTCATAAATACAAAAATATTTTCCATATATTATTATAAGTAAATACGTATACGTATAAGAACAATCAATCTACATATCTTCCATAAGTATTGCCGAGGCAATACACCGTGTTGAGGGGCGCTCCGGTCCTTGACACGTGTATCGATCAAACAAAATAAAGCAAGAATAGATAAATACTCTCAATAAGCAACAATTCGAAGAATACGAACATTTAAGTGAATAGAAAGGCGATGTGCTATAAAATGCCATCTAAGGGTCAATAGGTACTTAAGTGCTTCGCGCCACCTAACCCCCCGTTCACTTGGGAGTATTCTAAGAAGGAAGGCTTCATTGAGGGTCTTGCACCCAAAGTAGTAAATACATATATTGTTATTTTCTTGTGGATATTTAATATTGAAACTCGAAGAGGATAATCCATTTCTCTTCAAAGTCACACGAGAGCTTCTCTCTCATTCCTCGTATTGAGTTGCATGCTCACTCGCGGGCGTGCACAAATACCGATTGGTGTACAACCTCTTCCTCCGAAAAGGAAGAAAAAGAGAAAGAGTAAGACCACCACCGTCCACCAAGCCGATCACGAGAATCGTGCTTTGTCACCACCACAAGGAGCCATGGCTATTGATAATCGTACTTTGTATGAACGTATGCAATCCAACATTCATGGATATTCTAGTGCCATTAAGATTCCCGACTTTCCCGCTAACACATTTGAGCTACATACATCTATGATCAATATGGTTTCTTTATCACCTTTCTTGGGAAAACAAAATGAGGATCCTCATGCTCACCTTAAGAGATTCCTTTCACTTTGCAATACCATTAAGCATAATGGGGTTCCACATGAGGTCATTAGATTGATGTTAGTGTCATTTTCCTTAGATAGGAGTGCTAAGCATTGGTTAGACACCCAACCACCCGATAGTATCACCACATGGGACGGTTTTACCACTAAGTTTTTGAACAAATTCTTTCCTCCCCAAAAGACTATGGCTTTGAGGAATTTAATTATGGGCTTTCAACAAAAACCTAGTCAATCCTTTAGTGATGCTTGGGAAGAGTATAGTGAGTTGTTGAGGCGATGCCCTAACCATGGATTGGATGAAGTTCACCAAATAAGTTCCTTTTATGATGGCCTTAAACCTCACCACCAAGATTCATTAAATGCTTCCGCGGGAGGGATTATTCTTCTTAAGACCTACCAAGAGGCTTTGGACATCATTGAGACTAAGGCAATGGTTCAAACAAACAATCCATTTGAAGAAAGGGTTCATGTTATCCAAAACACTTCTCAAACTTCTTGTGACATCCAACTTCTTAAAGAGATCCTTCAACAAGTCAAACAAGGACAAGAAATGACTCATGAAATGGTTCAAAATTTTAAGAGCATGACATTGAACAATTCCTCAAATAATGTGAATGCCATCACCATTTCTTGTGTTACTTGTGGAGGTCCCCACTCTTATGAACAATGTGATAAGGTGCAAGGGTATCAAGGGGAATGCTATGCTTACCAAGAGGAACATCGTGAACACTTCAAGCCTAACATCAATCCAAATAACCTTTCTTACAAATCCAAAAATTACCTTACTCCACCCGGCTTCCCACCCCAACCACCCACCCAAATTCCACAAAATCCTCCTCAAATTTTAGCAAGGAATCAAGGGCAAAAACCACCATATCAAGGAAATAACTACAAGGCACCCAATCAATTTCAACCTCAAGCAAATACCTTTTATCCACCACAACAAGGATTTAATCAACCACTTCCATTTATTCCCAATCAAGCATATGCTCCAATACCAAATCAAGCTTACCCTCAAAATCCAACTCAAGGATATGGGATGCAAGAGACTCAAGAGTATGTTGACAAGAAAATGCGTGAAATTGAGAAGAGAATGAATGACCAATTGAAACGTACAATGGAGGAACAAATCAATAGGGTTTTAGTGGCGGTAACTCAAAGACCACAAGGGGCTTTACCTTCTAACACACAAACAAACCCTAGGGCCAATGTCAATGCTATTACAACAAGGAGTGGTACAACAACAAAGGATCCTTCACCTTCTAAACCTACTCTTGTTCAACCTACTTGTGCTCCTACTTGTGACAAGCCTTCTACTTCTACTCCACCTCCTCAAAATGCTCCTATTCACTCAAACTCACCTTCTCAACCACCTCATACTTCTCCTCTACCTTCCACACTTCCCAATGAAGAAGCTAACAAAGACAAATCTTCCACCACAACACCTATTCCACCTACACCAAAACCTACTCTTCCATACCCTTCAAGGTTGAAAAAGGACAAGTTAAAGAATAAAGATGACATCCAAGTCTCCAATTTCTTAAGGATGTTCAAGCAACTCAATATCAACATATCCTTTGCGAAAGCTCTTGCTTATATGCCAAAGTTTGCTAAGATGTTCAAGGATTTGCTCTCAAACAAAGAAAAATTGGTTGATTTGCCCAACACATCACTTAATGAAAATTGTTCCGCGGTGTTACTTAAAACCTTACCAACAAAACTTGGAGATCCGGGGCGCTTCTTGATACCTTGTAATTTTCCCGGTGTTGAAAATTGCATGGCTTTGGCGGATCTAGGGGCAAGCATAAATCTCATGCCTTTATCGGTTTGGAAACAACTATCTCTTCCCGATCTCACTCCCACTAGGATGACTCTTGAACTAGCCAACCGAACCATAGCTCACCCCGTAGGTATAGCGGAAGATGTGTTTGTAGGTGTGGATAAGTTTACCTTTCCGGCCGATTTTGTAGTGGTCGATTATGACATGGATCCTAGAGTGCCTTTGATTGTTGGTAGACCGTTTTTGAGAACGGGTCGTACCTTGATAGATGTGGCGGAAGGAGAATTAATTATGAGAGTAGAAGATGAGAGAGTGGTGTTTAAGTTAGGCAAAGTTTGTGATAGAAAAGAGGTTAAGGAGTCTAGACTTTGTGAGACTATTAACATTGTGGATGTGTTAGATGAAGTGTGTAATGAACACTTTCATGATGCTTGTAAGAATGCTAGTGATGAGATTCCACATGTTGAAACCGTGGCCTCAATTGCTCCCTCTTTAACACCTTTTGGAGAGAGTGATTTCCTCTTGGAGGAATTTGAGTCCAACTTTCTTGGTGATGATGATTCTCCCATTAATTGGGAAGAAGATATTCTTACAATCCAAAAGTTGCTCAATGAGGACCCCATTCCTTCTCCTATTCCACAAGAGATTACCATTGAGGAACCTTCCATAGTTAAACCTTCCATAGAGAGTCCACCTCCCATTGAACTTAAGGAACTTCCATCCCACTTAGAATATGCTTTCTTAGAAGGAAACGACCAATTACCGGTGATTATTGCTAAAGAGTTGAAAGAGGATGAGAAAGAGAAACTTATTGAAGTCCTTAAGAAACACAAGAAAGCCTTAGCATGGAAAATATCCGACATAAGGGGAATTGATCCACATTTTTGTACTCACAAAATCCTTATGGAGGATGACTATAAACCCGCCATTCAAAACCAAAGGAGAGTTAACCCAAAAATTCATGAGGTTATTAAGAAGGAAGTGATTAAACTCTTAGATGCGGGTATGATTTACCCCATTTCCGACTCTCCATGGGTTAGCCCGGTTCATTGTGTTCCAAAGAAGGGTGGAATCACCGTGGTGCCTAATGAGAACAATGAGCTTATTCCCACGAGACTTGTGACCGGTTGGAGAGTTTGCATTGATTATAGAAAACTCAATGAGGCAACTAGGAAAGACCATTTCCCGCTTCCCTTTATGGATCAAATGCTTGAACGCTTAGCGGGAAATGAGTACTATTGTTTTCTTGATGGCTTTTCGGGTTATTTTCAAATACCCATTGACCCTAAGGATCAAGAAAAGACCACATTCACTTGTCCCTACGGTACATTTTCTTACAAGAGGATGCCTTTTGGCCTATGTAATGCACCGGGGACGTTTCAAAGGTGCATGATGGCGATTTTCCATGACATGATAGAGCAAACCATGGAGGTTTTTATGGATGACTTTTCCGTATTTGGGAACTCCTTTAGCTCATGTCTCACCAATCTTGAGAGAATGCTTAAGCGTTGTGAGGAAACACGTTTGGTGCTTAATTGGGAGAAATGTCACTTTATGGTGAAAGAGGGGATTGTTTTAGGACACAAGATATCCAATAAGGGATTAGAAGTTGATCGAGCTAAAATTGATGTGATTGCTAAGCTTCCCCCACCCACCTCGGTTAAAGGTGTGAGGAGTTTCTTAGGTCATGCGGGATTTTATAGGCGCTTTATACAAGATTTTTCTAAGATAGCTAGACCGATGACTCATCTCTTGGAGAAAGAGGCTCCTTTCATTTTTGACCAAGCTTGTTTAGACTCTTTTGAGACCCTTAAGGAAAAATTGACTAAGGCTCCCGTTTTGGTTTCTCCAAATTGGGAATTACCTTTTGAGCTTATGTGTGACGCTAGTGATTATGCGGTGGGGGCCGTCTTAGGACAAAGAGTTAATAAGCATTTTCAACCTATACACTATGCGAGTAAAACCATGACCGGTGCACAACTTCATTACACTACCACGGAAAAAGAGTTGCTTGCTATAGTATATGCTTTTGAGAAGTTTAGACCATATCTTGTGCTTTCCAAGACCATAGTGTATACGGATCACTCCGCTCTCAAGTATCTTATGACAAAACAAGATGCTAAGCTAGGCTTTTGAGATGGGTTTTGTTGCTTCAAGAGTTTAAGATAGAGATTCGTGATAAGAAAGGGGCCGAGAATTTAGCGGCGGATCATTTGAGTAGACTTGAGCATCCTTTTCAAGGAGATTTCCCACATCAAGAAATCAATGAATCCTTTCCACTAGAGGAGCTCATGTCTATCTCTTCCCAAGAGGATGCCACACCTTGGTTTGCGGATATTGCAAACTATCTTGTGGGCAATGTGCTTATTGAGGGTCTTACTTATCAACAAAAGAAAAAGTTTCTTAAGGAAGTTAAGTATTACTTTTGGGATGATCCATATCTTTTTAGGCAATGTGCGGACCAAATCATTAGACGGTGTATAGATGGGCCCGAGGCATTTAAGATCTTAGAGGCATGTCATAAAGGACCTACGGGTGGACATTTTGGGCCTAACTACACCGCCAAGAAAGTCTTTGATTCGGGTTACTATTGGCCTTCCATTTACAAGGATGCCCAAGAGATGGTGAAATTTTGTGATGTTTGTCAAAGACAAGGAAAAATTACACAACATGATGAGATGCCACAAAATTTTATCCAAGAGTGTGAGATATTTGATGTATGGGGAATAGATTTCATGGGACCTTTTCCATCCTCTAAGGGAAACAAGTATATACTTGTGGCGGTGGATTATGTGTCCAAGTGGGTGGAGGCTAAAGCCTTACCTACTAATGATGCTAGAGTGGTTGTAAAGTTCTTGAAACAATTGTTTGCTAGATTTGGTGTACCTCGGGCCATCATAAGTGATCGTGGTACGCACTTTTGTAATGATCAATTCACGAGAGTTATGAAGAAATATGGAGTGAATCATAGACTTTCTACCGCGTATCACCCTCAAACAAATGGTCAAACCGAGGTCACAAATCGTGGTTTAAAGAGGATTTTAGAGAGAACGGTGGGAGAGCATAGAGCTTCTTGGTCGGATAAGCTGGATGATGCTTTGTGGGCGTTTAGGACGGCTTTTAAAACACCAATTGGTTGTACGCCTTATAGGCTTGTCTATGGAAAAGCGTGCCACCTCCCATTTGAGTTAGAACATAAGGCATCTTGGGCTCTCAAGTGGGCTAACTTTGATTTAAACCAAGCCGGTTCACATAGGAAAGATCAAATCAATGAGATGGATGAGTTGAGAGCCAATGCCTATGAGAATTCTTTGCTTTACAAGGAAAAGACTAAGAAATTGCATGATGCTAAGCTCAAGAATCGTGAGTTCAAAGTTGGAGAGCCGGTTCTCCTCTTTAACTCAAGATTGAAGCTTTTTGCGGGCAAGCTTAAGTCGAGATGGTCCGGTCCATTCACTATTGCTCAAGTGTTTCCATATGGAACTCTTGAGTTGTCCCAACCCGATGGTCCAAATTTTAAAGTGAATGGTCACCGTGTTAAACATTACTTTGGGGAGGACATTTCCGTTGAAATGGTCCAAGAGGTCCCCATTTTCCCCATGAATTAATTCATTGAGGGACGAGTCGAGCTAGAGACTCATTAACTCAAGCATCGTATAACTAGGTTTCGAGTGTTGTAGGTTAGAAATAAAGGCATAGACTTGGAGATAAGTGTAGGGGAGACTTTTTTTTTTTTGTCTTCATGCTTGTTTGTAGGGTTGCTCACTCATCTCATGCTTTGGAGCTTATGGAGGAGGCCCTTGTATCCGGTTCACTTCGTTACTTTAGTGAATTTTCATTGACACCTTGTGCTTAAACATGCTTTCACTAATAGTTGTCCTTTCCTTAACTTGGGTTAAGCAAAGTCTATTCATTGTCATAAGTGTAGGGGAAGTTTTTATACTTCCATGCTCTTAAACATTGAGGACAATGTTTAGCTAAAGTGTAGGGGGGTCTTCTATCGAAGTGACCTTACCTAGAACTTGTCATTGTCTTGCATGATAACATGGAAAAATAGAATTTTCAACATTTTTCAAATTTTTTATCTACTTTGGCCAACAAAAATATGCATTCATAATTTTTGCATCAATCATTTTTCATTTGCATAACACATTTGCATTGTATATATTTCTTCTTTATTTTTCATCAAAATATATAAAAAGGAAAAAAAATATAATAAAACATGGTTTTAACAAATTTAGATTTCTTTGACATATTAGGCCCGCCATGGATATTTTGACTCAACCCGAGTTTGCTTATTTTAGCACTCTCTAGCTAGTATCCTTAACCATGTAGTCCTTCATTGGTCTATTAGGCTAAGCATCCACCAATTTCATTATTTGAAATTTTAAATTTGTGGAGAATGGGAAATGATAGAGCTGAAGCAAGTGTAAAAGGGCTAGATAGACTTCATGGCAATTACTTGTGGCTAAACCCTTCTCTTCTTGACCTCTATTTTCTTCGCTTGTATATAATTGTTAATAAATAATCAAGTACGGTTTTAATTGGTTTGTAATCTCTTATGCATTTTTGGCTAATCATTTATGGTTGATATGAGTACGTCTTAAGATTCTAAGTTAGCACGTTTTATGTGTACTAGACTTATGTCATGCTCCATATTTAGCGGGTGTTTTTCCTTTTCTTCTTTGCAAATTTCTTAGTGAGGAATAAAGAAAAATAAGAGCGGCTTATGAAAAAAAATGAGTGGCTAGAAAAAAAAAGAAAAAGAAAAGAAAAAAAAAATATGCAAGACTCCCAAGAGGGGCAGTGTGGTGTTAATTATAGTGACTATTGAGTTCCAATATTACCTTGACGGGTTGCGGGGATTCAATAGATTGCTCCAATCCAATATTACCTTGACGGGTTGCGGGGTTGAAGATCCAAAATCTCAAAAAGAATGTGGATGTAAATTATTGCGTGAGTTTTATTTTTCTTTCCTTAGCGAGTGTGTAGTTACTTATGAAAGCATGACATGAGGATTTTACACATAAGGTGAATGACTTATTACTCTTAATACGGACTTGTATTAATTGTGAGCGGTTTTTCAAGTAATGGATGAGAAGATTACTTAGGATTAAAACCGTGCTTCCTTATTTTTGGATTTTACACTTCTTATATTTCACACTTGAATAATGACAAATTTGCCCACAAGCAATTTGCTCAATTAATAACCGGTTCCACATTTAATTGTCATGAATAAGTTGATGCACTTTTTACTTGTGAATGCAATGATTCCATTTATAAGCTTGGTATGGGGAAAGTGAAACTTGAGGGTGATAAATGTCCATGGTACCCAAGCCCTAATCTAAGTCATTGAGTTCTTTATGAGTTATTTCCATCAAAACCATTTCAAGAAAAATCAAAAAGATATAGATAGAATTGTATTTTGATTCATTGCATTATTAAAAGTCAAAATCATGCATCATTTAGTTTAGAGTAGCATAGATGCATCTCATATGGCCAAGGTGGATTAATTATGAGGGAAATGTAAATTTTTAAGCCTTGAAATATAATATTGCATGAGGACATGACAATGCTCAAGTGTAGGGGAATTTGATATGAGCTTAAACTCATATCCTTTTAATGACAAATAACCCTAAAACATGAAGCAAAATACCAATTTATTTGGCAAAAACAGTGTTATGTGGTATGTTTGTGTTTGTGTGCACTTGTGTAGGTAAAAAGATACAGTTTCAAGCAAACAAGGAAAAATCAAGCTCAAATGGATGAAAAAGACAAAAGAGGATCAAAAGTGACAAGACTTTGGAGTACAAGGACCTATCTTGACAAGTTATGAAAGTTGAAGGACTAAAAGTGCAAATAATGAAAAGTCAAGATTCAAGTCAAACTTGGTCAACTCTCAAGTCAACTCAGTCAAAGGACCATTTTGCACAAGTTATGGAAGTTGAAGGACCAATTATGTCAAAAGAATGAAGATTGTAGTTTAAAACAACATTCTGCCAAGTCAAGGGGCTTGTTCTGCCAAGATTGGAAAGTTATTGAGCTTAATCCATGTAACAAGGGATTCAACCAATGAGAAGAAAGAAAATGGGTCACACGGATCAAGCATTAAATGTCCACTACCGCCGCCTCACATTTATTACAAAATCTAAACAGTTTGATCCGTGTAACACATTTTAAACCAATCAGAATTCAACACGTGTCATCTTCAAGAATAAGAAATTTTCCAGGATCGCGTTTGAGATAGAAGCAATTTCATGGAAAGATATAAACACCAAAGTTGATCGATTTGAAGAGACGAATTCAATGGTGCAACTCAATTAACATATCATCCATCCAATCAAGAACCCCCAAATCATTGTTCATACCTTCAAAGTGCTAAATGCAGAATTCTCCACGTGGCAAGCTATGATTGGTTCTGACACGTCACCAACTCCAACAAACTCTCCCTTCTTGCCTATAAATAGCTAGATTGTACTTCATTTTCAGTGGTAGCTTAATTTTGTAAAAACACCTAGTTAAACTTTTCCTTTCCTTTTTCCCTCATTCTTACCCTAACTACTCAAGAGTCTGACAAACTCTTGAGTCAGTTAGTTAGTTACTACCTTTGTAACAGCTTTGTAAGCGTTTTTTAGCAATAAAATTCAAATTCACTTTTTCCCGCCAATTCTGTTCTTATCATTCCAGTCAAATTCTTGCTGCATTTGGATATTGTTGTTGCTGTTGAGTGTTTGTTATGATCAATCATTGATCATAACTGACATTGGTGAAGATTGTTAGCTGCTTGATCACAATTCAGCCATTTCCTAGTTCCAATGGAGTTTTCAAGCAGTTTGATGGTTTCCAGTTGATTAGTTGATTGATTCTTGTTGATTTCTAGTGATAGGTGGTGGTTATCACTAGGGCAAGAGAGCTCAGCGCTCCTCTTCTTCTCAAAGGCTATCTTCAATAGGTTTTAAGCTTCTTGTTTTTGTTCCACTCAACAAGTCAATTGCATGTTCTCTTTTCCTAGTTTAAATCTGATGGCTGCATGATATACTTGTTAGTAGTTGATGTTTGATTGATCTTTGTGTGTTTGTAGCCTAATCATGCCTACTTGTGCTTTGATTTGGATTTAGTTCTAGTTAACTGCATCATTTCAGTCATTTTTAGCCTTGCACCTTAATTGAAGTTCTTGTTGTGTTAATTGACTGCATTTAGTTCTAATACCTTTCATTTTGTCCATTGAAGTTAGACTGCTATAGCATTTGAATCAGATTAAGTCAATACTTAATAAGTCTTTGAAAAAGTTTGTAAGAAATCAATAAAGGAGTGTTTGGGAATAGATCAAAATTAGTTTTCAAGCATTGAGAATTGGAAATTTAGAGTTCATTTACAGTCCTTAAGTGTTGACAAGTTGTTTTAAGCCTTTTACAAGTCAAGTTCAAAGTCAAACAGGCAAATGGCTTCAAAATTGTTTGGGTCAGCTTTCATTTAGCTTTGTTCTTAAAAACTTGCCATTTTCATTTGCTTAGTTCTCATTCATTTCTAGATGAAATTTCCTCAAATTTGCTTTCAGTCTTAGCTTATATCATAAAGATTTAGATTCCAAAAGGAATTTCTACAGTATTAGTTAATAAGCTGGGAATTAGCTTTTTGGTCCAAGACTGAGCAAAACTCATTCTCTGAGATAAAATTGTTACTGTTTTCCTAGATCTCCATATCTACTTCACAAATCTTGTGATTTTCTTTCATAAAAACAGTTAGTAAGTGTTCCTAGTTAATTTCTGAAAGTTTGAGCTTTTTGCAAATTTTGGTCAACGCTTGGTCAACATAAGCTCTTTTTAGCTTATTTCAGATTTAGAGCTTATTACTGGATGAAATTTGTTCTGGTTTGATTTCCCAATCTTTAAATAAGTTGCTTAATCAGTTTCAAGAGAAAAATCAAGTTATGGTTGACTAAATTTGGCTAGAGCTTATTTTGTGCTTATCAATAAGCACTCATTTGCTTATTTTTGATCTTTAGCTTAATTCCTTGAACACATGTAGTTTAATTTGGATTTGAAACGTTTTGCAAGTTGTTTCATCCAATTTGGTTGAGTAATAAGCTCAAACGAGCTTATTTTCTCTTGTGTCCCGTTTTTGCTTAAATACTTTCCAAAATTGCACTTTGGTCCTTTCATTTCTATCAGTGTTGAAACTTGGCTAATCTTCCAAGAATTTAGGGTTTGCATAATTTTGGTCCCTGGAATTTGAAAGTTGTTAGATTTCAGTTAGTAGTTTGTTAATTTGTTAAATTTTTGGCAAGTTGGTTATAGTTGTTACATTGTTGATCCTTTTAGTTTACTGTTTTGCACTTTTAGTCCCTATAGTTGTTAGAACTTACATTTCAAGCATTTACATTTCATAGAATTTACAATTTCAGTCCCTTTAGTTTCAAGTTTTGCCTTTTAAATTTTACTTGAATAAAAACGTGGTATTTGCAATTTGTTTTACATATACGTAGGTAATATTTTTCCGTTTTGCAAGCATTTGTTGAATTAGCAATAGATTACCAAGCAAGCTTAACAACCAAGAACAATTAAAAACCCGATATTGGTTGGACTTTCTATTGGTTAAGAATCGAGAGAAAACGAACTGCATTATACTCAATTTCACCATCTGACAGTATAACATAAAACATATGATTAACAGATCAAAACATAAAATATATATACATGAAAAAAATTTATACCAATAAATCCAGAGAAACATTTTATGCAAGAAAATTTGTGTATGAATGTATGATGCAGTTTTATGAAACTTTTCTATGCTCGAGAGTGAACGCCTATGGTCAGTTCACCCAAAATAAAAGACATGGCAAGGGGACGCCTATGGGTCGGTCCCAAATTTAAAAGTTTCCATAAAGCACATGCGAATAAATAGGGCCAGTCCTGTACCAACCATTACTTAGTCATAAACCTGCGACAATGACATATATATGTATGCATAAAAATGATGAATGCATGAAAAACGACTGTCAGTTCTAGGAAGACCATAGTGACTACCCACTAATCACAAGTCATATTTTGAGAGCCTACAGGTCGAAGCCTTGGCTCTAATACCATAATTGTAACACCCTATTTTGATAATGGAATGTCACGCGTAATTATGGCGTGTCATCAAAGCATAGAAGGATAAATGTGTAAACATTACATGACCATAAAATGAAAATACCGGAATCAAACATCGGTAGTCCAAAAGTAAAGCTCATCACACACAAACATAAGTACTGTAAATGATAGGACTAAACAATGTCCTTGGCAAGAGTATCAAAGTAAAGATAATGCATAAGGTAAAGAAAGGCTAGAAAGCTTCCAGTCCATATGCACGTACGCTTAAAGTCTACGAGCGTCCCTGAGTACCTGCCGTTTTGGGAACATAGAAAAGGAAAACGGCTGAGTAATACGCTCAGTGCACGGATGTACAATAAAGCATGAATAGTAGAAGCATATAAGCATATAACAGCGAAAGAAACTAAGTCCCGAATAACCCGGTTAAAGTCTTGGTAAAACTGGTTTTATAGTTTGAAAAGCCTTATGTTTATCTTATAAAAACTGTTTAACATATTCTACCACTAGCCAATATAGGTCATGAAAATCCACCGTGCATGAATACTTGGAGGGGTGACCTCATCATGCAAATTAGAGGGGCTGCCTCTAATTTAATATTCTGGTTTTAGGTAGGAGGGATCAGCTCCTTGTGAAGGATGCAAGGCACACACCACATTCACACTAAGTAATCTGTTGAAAACATATAACTAGGATGCGCCCATACGCCCCACATGATAAATATAATAATATTGCCAAAAGCTGAAGGGACGCCACGAGCAATCACTCTGCCGTGGGGAAGTCATAACACCAGTGCCTCTAATGTTATGGTTATGGTACCTCCATAACTAGGTGAAACTGGTCATGCATGTATATGGCTATAGGTATTCTAAATTAAACATAAGCAAATCAAACATATAAACTTATACTACGGGAAAACAGTTGGCTGCATACGGGGAATCCTAATAAGGAAAGAATATCCATACTGAAAGGAAGGGAATCCGTACCTTATGTCCAGTGAACGAGAAAACGAACTAAAGAGAGTCCTACTTCGGTATCAGTAATGCTACATAAATACATACGTGTATAAGTATCTGATTACTAAATACGTAACTGGTTTTATGTCATGTATTAGCTTATTTTATACGTTCATGCCATGTTTTACTGTTTTAAGCTTTAATCTGTGTTTATCTTATATTCTGTCTATCCTTATTAAGTATTACTTGTATTTCATGTATTATTATACTTACTGTGTAATAATAAGTAACTTTCTAAAAATAGCAGGTTTCCTAAAATAGAAAGTTTCCAAAAATAGAAAGTTACCAAAAATAGAAAGTTTCCAAAAATAGAAAGTTTCCAAAAATAGAAAGTTTCCAAAAATAGAAAGTTTCCAAAAGTACAAAGTTTCCAAAAATAGAAATTTTCCAAAAATAGAATTACTGCTTAAAATAGATAAGTTTCTAAAAATAGAAAGTTTCCATAAATAGATTAGCTGCCTTAATTAAATAAGTTTCTATAAATAGAAAGTTTCCATAATTAGATATAAGTTGGTTAAATAAGCTAATTATATAAGCTTAAGTGTTTTCTGATTATTTTTCTAAGTCATATTGATATAAGGTATAGTTTATTAATTATTACATGTAATTTAAATAAACTATAGGTTAAAAGTATTCAATTAAATATATCATGTTTTTAATTAAATAAAGTTAAATACTTAGGTTAAAACATGTATTATTAATTATTAATAATATAACCTAAGTCATGTTAATTAATTAATTATAGCCATAGTTTTTAATAATTAATTAATTATAAAGTCTAGAAAAATATAAATACTTAGGTTAAAATTTCATGATCTAATAATTAAATTATAACCTAAGTCATATTTATTAAATTAATTATGTCATGCTTTATTAATTTAATTGTTAAAATTTGATTATTAAAATCATAAACCTTAACATAAACCATGAATCGGATCGTGACTAGAAACCATGAACCGGACCCGTAATCAACACCATACCCCGAACCACTTTGGGGTTTCCCCCTGTTTGCTGCTGCCGTGGGACCCACACCACTAAACCGAGACCATGAGGTCTCGGTGGTGGTTCACAAGCCAAACTAAGACCCCTTGGGGGTTCGGTTTAGGCGCCGACCACAACAAACACCCCTAAATCCTTTGTTTTGATTTACTCCATAACCATTTACATGTTTAATTTATGTTTTTAATTAGCTTTTTAAAAACATCATGATCTTATTTAATTTATTAAATCAAAACATAAAAGAAAAAGGATTAAAAAGGTATACCAAATGCGTGGATCAAACGAGGATGAACACACACGAATACTTGCACAAAATTCAAGATCAAAATCAAACGAACACCTCCCTTGTGTGTTGTATATGCGGCGGCCAAAGAGAGAGCAAGGAGAAGGAGAAAAATCTTTTTAGGGCTTTTGTTAATTTACTGTAAAGTGAAAAATGACCAAAAGATTTACCTTAACCCCCTTGTTAGTAAAATTTGATGGGCTTGGCCCATCCCTTTTTGGTGTAGCCGTGGGTAGGGGGCCCCACATGGGGTACCCGTACCTTTTCCCGGGTCTATTTATTTTAGTGTTCGTTCGTGTTTAGTCGTGTTCGTGTTTTATGTGTTCTCGTTAAATATTAACCGTGACCTAATATATTTATTCGTGTTCGTAATAAATATATGTACGTAATTAATATTAGCTCGTGATTAATCTACGTTCATGATTTCATTGTCGCATGTTCGTGATTAATTATTGTTTAAAATAATTATTGTGTGTTCATACGTAATAAATACTTATCATGTTCTAACACGTACGTAATACTTACAATCCTAACACGTGAACGTAATCATACTATAAAAGGAAAGTTTTAATCTGGTACGTACGATCTTAAGGGTACTATTCATGGTAAAATCATGCAGGTTTTACAAGATATCTCTCTCTCCTCATGGAGGATATGCTTGGTGAAACCTACACAAATGATGAACTTCACTCCTTCTCTCCCTATCGCATTACTCCCGCCTCTCTGATGACTCCCTTGGGGGATGAAGTGCCTCTCAACAGGCATATGATGCAGGTTGTTGGGTTACTCGCTGATGATGGAGATCCCTCACAATGAGGTGAATGCTAAAAGACAAACTAACAAGTCTTTGTCCAATACCTCTATGCAGTCCACTTCTCAGCCCAAGGTGCCCAAGGAAAAGAAGAAGAAGAGGAAAGACATCCCCCTTTCCTCTGAAACCCCTTATGTTAATCCTTCCAAGACGAAGAAGACCAAAAAGAACCCATCCCCTTCTCTGGATGATGTGGTTAAAGAGCCTACCGCTGACAAACAACCAGAGTCTAGCGTCTCCTTGTCAGCAGAGACGACTAAGAACCTTCTCACGCTGATATTTCTCAGGTATTAGTTCGCCTTTTTTCTCTTGGAGGATCACATACAATCACTCTCAAAATTCTGTAGGAGAGAGTGATGAAGTCTTAGGGTTTGCCTCAACCCATAGAGTGTCTGTGTCAACACCTAGAACTTTTAGGATTATCTGTACACTCTGTCTTAACACTAGGATATGATTCACTTGTGCTCATAACGCACCCTGATGATCCTTCACCCTCTGGACTGTGCTCTTGTCCATAACAACTTGAGCATGCTATAGGTCCCGACCCAAAGTCTCTGCATCTTACTGGTCTCTGGGTCCCCTCATATGAAAAGAGTCCCAAGGAATTTATTCTTTTGGGGGGGACTGAATAATCACCCTCAGTCTTCCTAGGGGCAGCGATAAAAGGCGACCATTACCTTCAAATATGTCATAACTAAAAGAGTCCCAAAGAATTTATTCTTTTGGGGGGACTGAATAATCACCCTCAGTCTTCCTAGGGGAAGCGACAAAAGGCGACCTTTAACTTCCATTAACTCACAAATTAAAAGAGTCCCAATGAGCAATCCTTCAGGGGGAGCTGGATAATCACACCCAGCTATCCTAGGGGCAGCGAACGGCGACCATTCACCACATAGTTTTCACAAATCAAAAGAGTCCCAAGGAGTAATCCTTATGGGGGAGCTGGATAATCACACCCAGCTATCCTAGGGACAGCGAATGGCGACCCTTCAACATATCTGTTTCACACTAAAAGAGTCCCAAGGAGAAATCTTTAGGGGGGCTGGATAATCACACCCAGCTTTCCTAGGGGCAGCGAATGGTGATCTATAACTTTATATTTATTTCACACTGGTTACTAACAAATATCATAACAGGCTCATAATCTTCATGAAGAACAGCAAAATGATGATGCCTATTCTGTTGCTGGTGATGATAATGTTGAAGCCCCCCACATTGATCTGGATGCCATGTCTGACATTGACTCCATGCCAGAAGATGAGGTCTTTATCATTGAAGATGACCTGACCATTTCAAACTATGCTGATATGGATGCTGATGATGACCAAGTCACATTAGAATTAAAGCCCATTTCCTTCACATCAATGGCAAATGTTCAAGAATTAGTTGCCAGACAACTATGGGACCAGAGGCTCTGTACGCCAACCCCAGTTCCCTTCCCCACTTTGCCAAATGTCATGGAACTGGGGGCAATGAAACACTTATAACATTTGCAACACCTCAAGCCTGTCCATGTTCCTAGAATGAAAGATGTTCAGGAACTAGCTGCTGAGAAACTCTGGGTCAAGAGGGGAGACATCAGTATCACCAAGCCTAAAGTCATAAATGATGTCATCCTATCTGAATTAAAAACACTCACTCATGCTGCTGAGGAACTTACCACCACCCTAGAGACTTCACTAACTTCATCTGTGGAATCCTCTATGACTGCACTGCTTCCACAACTGCTGGGAAATGCCTTGCAAACTCAACTCCCAGCAGTTCTAAACCAAAGTCTTCAGCAATACATGCCATCAGTCCTCACCGCAGCTGTCAAAGCCAATGTTGCTGCTATTGCCAAGACATCTGAGCCTTCCAGACAACTTCTTCAGGAGCTCTTACAGGAGGAACTTAAAGAAATATGCTTATTTGTCCATCAAGAATTTGTTAAGTTCCTCAAACCTGGATCAGGCACAACTTCTGTCGGTGCTATGCCTGAGGGGGAGAATTCAGCAACCTCTACCTCTGAAGAAGAAGCAGATACTGCTCCACCTAAGGGGGAGCAATCACTTAAACAACCAGCACCCTCAAAAGTGATCCCAACACCAAAACCCATCAGATCCTTCAACCCCATCACTAAGGTGGTACAAGACAAGGGAAAAGGTATTGCCACTGAGGTACCTAAAACAACCCTGCACTCCCTCCAAGATGTAGGTGGATCCACAGCCAGGCACTCTGACTTGAACAAATTTAAAAGTGCTGATGAACCACCACTAACCCCAGAGCAGGCAAAGGCTCAAATCTGGGAACAAAAGAGGTTAGCAAACATTAGAGCTGCTGAAATCAAGAGCAAAGAAGCTCTGAACAAACTACTCTCTCCAACTGTAAAGGAAGCTCAGCTGAATAAGATCAAAGAACTTGAAGTTAAAAGGAGCAACCTTCAAAAGAAATATGAGAGAATAGTGGACCAAAGAGCAAAGCCCGGTCAAATCACCAAATACGCATGTGACAATGACAAAGACAAAACAGTAGTGATGACCTTATACAGAGAAAACCAACTAACCAACTACAAAGTCTTCAGTGACTTTAAACTCAGAGATCTGGGCCTCTCTGAATGGTTAGAAATGTTGTCTCTTGCCTAAAAGAAGATTGGGCCTGGTGCTTCCCAAATGATGAAAATCATTCAAGCTAATATGAATTGGGTAAGAGAGACTGTAAAGAAGCCGAAGGTACCTCTGCCTCCTCAACTATCACAACAACAATCTTCTCAAGGACAAAGAAAAAGGAAAACCCAAATGGGGCCTCTAATAGAGAAGCTGGTCATTGAGAATGTTGTGGTAGATGGAATGTATAGAAACCTTGTACTTCCCAAGGAGATCACTAAACCAGTGGGAGGCCAAGTATACTCGAAACCAGAGACAAGAATGGTCTTCATGAATGGAAATTGTGAGTATTGCTTTCAGAGGATGAATGAACTACATCTGGCCTCAACTATCCAACTCATCAGACTCAAACAGGGCATCCTAAGGAACTACAAATTAGCTGATGATTTTGAGTTTGAAGTTGAGGTGATCATTAACTCTAGGAGTGACAAAGTTGAAGCTCAGAGAATTTGTGACCAAGGCCTCGATCGCTGAAGAACCTTTTATTTTGTTTTATGTTTACACCACTAGGTGTTCTTGTAATAGACTAGGTTCTTTATGTTTAATAAAACTCTGAGGTATATTTGTTAAATTATGTGTAAGAAGAAGTTGTGTACTCACTTACAATAATTTTAGACTTAGTATAATTTATAAACAAATAGGGGGAGATTGTTGGGGCAATGAAAGTTTTAACTATGGCCCAGTCTAGATTTGTTTAAATTAGACTAAGTGTTACTGATCGCTGAGAGGACCAGCGACAGAGACCAGACCAGTGGAAGGCAAAGCCTCAGCTGGCACGCAAGGAACATTCAAGTCAAAGACAACGTTAGAGAAGTCGAAGACAATCTGAAGTCATACTCACCAGCGATTATGGATAGCTGGGATGTAGAAGGAATGTGTTGGTGTTCAAGGATCTCTGATTTGACAATACTCAGAGATCACTTAAGAACCCTAGAAGTCTGATACAAGCAAAGCTTGTCTAATCCTTTATAGTTTAGGCGGGAGAATCTACTAAGTTTTTGAGCGGGACAAAACAATAGATTCAAGATAAATCCTAGTACTACCTAGTGGGACAAAAGGTGAACAGTTGGCATAATTGTTCACCTAAAGTTGTTTAAAGGTATGTCTCGATTTAGACATGCATTTAATACGTTGTACTCTTCCATTCAGAAGATGACACGTATCAACTACTCCCACTAAGGAAGCAACCTCGTACCACTATAAATAGGAGTGAGAAAGAAGAGTTAAGGCAACCCTTATGCTTGGATAAATTATCCAAGTTCTCTCTCACTTTGGAACCACTGAGCCCTCAGCTGTCTACCAGCGTCTCATTGGTTCCCTTGTAAGCTTGAGTCTCGAATCAAGTTTTCTTATTCTAGGGTTCATTTCTTATTGTCATTCAACGGGTGTATTCATAGCACTTTGTAATACTTTGTTTATAACAGTTAATAAAGCATTATGCATTTGAAAAGTATTTCCTTGTGTTTTGTGTTTATACGAGTTATAGTTTCGACAATTTTCATATTAAGGGACTTTCAGAATACTTTTTTCATAATAGTTAGGCCAATTTCCAATGTATCAAAACATTTGTTATATCTATTTATTATGATGATGGAATGCTTAAATGTAAAGACATGTAAATAAAGAGTAAGGAAAGAAACAACCTAAGGAAAGACACCAAAGATTTATAGTGGTTCGGCAACAAACGTCTTTCTTCGTTCCTACTCCACTCCTCGAGTACACCTTATTCGAGATTTCCACAATAACCATAAGGTCCCTTCTTGGCGGAGAAAATCTTACAACGTTGCTTACAGTGTTTTCTGATACTAAGCTAAATGTCGAGTCTAATTTTAAACTAGAACCAATATTCGTCACCCATCTTCTTTTCCGACACAAGGCTAGATGTCGAGTTCTAATCCTAAGCTAGAACCAATCTTCGTCGCCCATCTTCTTTTCTGACACAAGGCTAGATGTCGAGTTCTAATCCTAAGCTAAAACCAATCTTCACTCACATTACTTTCTAGTTAAGTGAGAACTCAAACACACATACAAATACATCACTTTGTAGTTTAGTGAGAACTAACACACAAGACACACATCCAAGTATACACATATACCTTGGATTAACACATGACTCAAATAAAAAAATTGATTAACATGACTAGATCTAAGAAAGGATGATCTTCATCAAGGCTTCATCTTTTATCACATTACAAATGTGTGAGTGATATTTTTTTGGACATATAAAGAAAGGAATCAAAGAGATAATCATAAGTAAACATACTTAACATATTAAGTGATCATTTAGTAATGATTGGAATATAGAAAAGAGATTAGAAGTAGAAATCTGTCCAAAAAGGTTCCTTGGAAAAAGGAGAATTGATCCACTATTTATAGGATACAAGTTCCAATGGCTAGTCTGAGCGCGACTCATTAAATAGGCATGCGGCTCATTATCACCCATGTTTCGCAAACATTTATATTGATCTGCAAACTCTAGACTATGCTCCTTTTTTGTCTTCTAGTGGGGAAATACCATCTGGTGAAGATTATACCTTAATAGGATATTCTTAGACAATTTGAAATATGCCAAATTCAAATTTATATTTTCCATTTTAATAAAACATTTTCCTAAAAAAAGTTTATTAAAATATTTTTTCACATTTCTGTAAATGTGAATTTTAAGGTTAATCACTTTTAATGATCACTAAACATGTATAAGATATGTTTTTTTTGTGTAAGACTTTAAATGATTATTACCTTACTGATAGTGTTCGTTAAATAGTTCATCTTATGGTTATCTTTGGCGATAAATGTTTTTACACTTTGTCATGATCAAAACTAAGATAGATAAGTTACTTCAAATAATTTTTTAGATATCGGTTGCATTAACAATCTCTGTTTTTTTATTACGATAAACTATAAACTCATTTATTTAAAAACAAAGGTTTTCGAATGATTAACGAGTTTGTCACTACCATTTCTTTAAATTTTTTTTGAAGCAAAAAGTTAGCATAAGTCTTTGAAGAAGAGAAGAATCGACTTTGCTTGTAGCTCCCCCTTGGTGCTTACTCCCCTAGCTTAGGGCACTAAGTGATTGAGCCATGGTGACAAGCTACATACAAGGGTTAGTAGAAAAAAAGAAGAAACACCTATGTATAGGCAATAGTCACTACTTACTAAATAGCTTTAGAAGGAGGAAGAAAAGAAGTCTCAAATTAGAATGTAAGTGTTTGCTAAGTATGTCTAAGGATAGTAATTTGACAAGCTCAATTCACATTTGTTGGAATAAAAATAAAAAAGAAACATTCAAAAAATTGAAGATAATGTCAAAGGGTTAAAAACTAAGAATTTTTAGAATCACCCAAGAAAATTCAAGGTTTAACCAAAATCAACTTTCAACAATATGTGTGATAAAAGAATAATCAAAACACACAATAAACACATATAACAATCATATTTAAGAAACATGAAAGTACACACAACACAGTATTCATATATTAAAATATGAATACCAAAACAAGAAATAAGAAAATAAACAACATAAGCATAACAACTATTCTAGTAGAAGTAGTCTTCCAAGATTGCTTAGGAGATTTTCTCAAGAGAACAAATACTCGAAGAGGAGGTCGAGTGAGGAGAAATTTAAGAAAATTTTACTAGTCAAAGATATGAGCAAGTTCAACTTGTTAAAATCTACAACAAGTACACGAGCTTCCATGATCCAAACAAAATCATTTGATGGGGGAGGTCCATAATTATAGAAAGAAGGTGGAGGTGGAGAAGGAGAATGTGGAGAAGAAATAGAGAGGTTTCCATCACAATACTTAGTGAGGTTAGGGTAAGAAGAAAGGTCATTTAATTTAGGTGTGTTAAAAGGTTTAGATGGTGGCGCAAGAGCTTCCCTTTCTCCGGTAATTGGATTGGTTGAGTAAGACTCATTCCAATACTAAATGGAGAGAAGTTGGAAGTCTTGAAAGGTTTGGGAGAAGAAGGCTCATAGAGATCCTTATTCTTTTTGATCCAAACGGGTTTCACCAAAAATTTTGGTTTCTTAGAAAGCATAGAAGATAAAGCTTTGGGTTTAGAAGGTTGTGGCAAACAGATGTCAAGGTAAGTTTAAAAGAAGAAGACATGGTGAGGGGTGAGAAGAGAGATCCCAAAAGAAGAGAATATAAAGAAAGTAGAGAAGACAAAGAATAGAAAGAAAACAAAAGATTTCAAAGAATGTTTAGCTCAAAGAGGCAAACAAAGAATCTTGAAGAAAACTGGTCAAAGGATAAGGACCAAAAACGAACAAAAAAACACGGTCACTGCTTGCGGTTCGTTAAATGGGTCTACGGCTCATTATTTATAATAATCCGCTTGGCTATTTATTGAGCCACCCACAGTGAACGCCAAAGCCTAATTTTCTGAAAGTTTGATAAAAGACAAGACTTTTTCAAATTTTAGCAAATCTTGGATTTATACCTCTATTAGTACTAGGTTATGCTATGGTTGCATAAAGAGCAACTTATTTAGATAAAATTTTGATCTAATTTTTAGTCTAGTTTTAGAGGTGACAATAGATTTAGGTTCAATTTTAGATTTAAATTAAAGTTGATTAATGTGAGAACAAAGAAGTTGTAACAAATAAAACTAAATCCATAAAATAACTACATGAAAAACTCATGTAGAAAAAGATACAAGAAATGAAAAACAACTAAGTAAACAACGCTTGCTATTTAACCAACTGGCTTAGCTCAGTTGGCTACCAAGGTTCCACTAAGTGGTTTCCTTGGGTAGGATTTCTAGAGGTCTTGGGTTCAAGACCTGTCAACGGCCTTTTAGGCGAAGCGAAAGAAGCCTAACATAACTAGGCGAGGGTTCGAAGAAGACATTCTTCCGCTTGAATGTCATTGCACGGCTCGACCCACTAACCACTAACATTTGCCGTTCTAAAAAAACAAAGCTAGCTATTCTAATTTTGATTAATTAGTCTTGTTGTCTTAAGTCTTGAAAGATATTTTAGAAAAATATCATCATTTAATCCCCTCGGTTGAGGAGGAGGATTGCTAAACAAAGTTAGCAAGAACTCTTGTAACCTTGTATGAAGTCCAAAAATTTCCATCCTAAGATATTAGACTATGTAGTTGTTGTAAAGACAACATGGACAATTAGTACCATGCGCCTCAAGAAAACAAAAGAAATATGGATCACCCATGGGATTGAAAAGAGGAACACCCAAAATTAGAGTGTTAGGAGGAGGAGAAGGAGGCATGGTGTCCAAAGGTAAAATGGGTGAAAGCTCAACAAAGTCATCCTCAAAGGGAATGATTTGGAGGGGTATAAGGTTCTCATCCAAGAGAGGACTTGGAGAGAAAAGTGATGAGAAATCATTCATTCTTGATTTGAATGAAGATAAGGTAGAACCATGTGAATGGTTAGTACCATGAGTTGAGCAAGTCTTGCATGGTGCAAGAGGTGGTGAAGGTGATGAGGAAATAAGAATTGGTATGGGTGTAGTCTCATTCCTTGGTGTAAGAAAAGAAGAAGAACCTTGTTTAGGTATCTTGATCTTGATCTTAAGGCTCTTTTTAGTTGAGGAATTTTTGGAGGAAGATGATCTTATGGACATCATGGTTGAGTGTTTAAGGCTTAGAAAGGCTTATAAATTGTGAGGAAGAAGAATAACAAGAGGTTTTAAGAAGATAATAGGATGATCCAAAGTGGTAATGTGATAAAAATGTTTTTGGTAAAAAATTAAAATTGTCAAGCTTAATTGGTAAAAAGTTGATTGTTTAGCAAAAGTTCTATCCATCTTTACAAAGATTTAGAAGAAACAGTGTAAAGAAAAGATTTTGTTCGAAATTATAATATGCGGCTCAATAACTATGCATGCGGCTCAATATCAATATTGATCCGCCAGGTTTATTGATTCGCGGACAGAAGGTCCAAAAAAGTGGTACTTTCATCATTTTTCAAAAGCCCAGATTTTAAGCACTTATTATTCAAGCCAAGATAGATAATCAACCAAAATCTAATTAGCTAAATAACATGTAATTAGAAAGTTCTAACACATGTTTTACAAAGTTAAGATTAGAACCTAGCAATCCAAACAATTAAGTATTATTACAAACAAAAGAAATATAAGTCTAACCAAGAACTAGTTCAACATAAGAAATAAGACAACCATCCAAGTCTTCCATGTAGCTTCACTTCTTTTTCTTGCCAAACTTCCATAGCATCTTTCCCATAGCTTTGAATGCTCCCCTCGTTTCAACACGATGCTCGTTCAATTCCTCTCGGGTTTCAAGGTTAGAATAGTTAGCATGCTGAAGGTTAAACCCATGAGGAAGATTGTTGGAAATACATTTTTACGTATTTATGAAGGATCGGTCGCTCCAACGATATTTATGTAATGGGCTCGTGATCTACTTAGTAAACGTATAGTCCATATAGCCCACATGTAGGGTGGGCTATATATATACCCCCTCCTAGCATGTTAGGAGGGGTTGGTGATTACAATTTTAATTAATCATATTTCTACTTTCTCTCTCTTTCTCTCTCTTCCTCTCTTTTCTCTCTTTTCTCTCTCTACACCCTCATCTCCTTCTCATCCTTTTCATCTCATCTTTAAATTATTTTATCAATCCTTCCATCTAATCAATACAATCCATCATGTAGAATAAGCCAAGATTTCCGTAGACCTTCAATTGGTATCAAGAGCCAAGTTTAGATTGGTTTATTCTTGCTTTTATTTTTATTGATTTTGGTGGGTTTTGATTTTTTCAAGCTTATATCTTAAAAAAGTTAGTGTTTTTATGCTTTAAATCATAATCAAATCTTTGATTTACTTATTTTAAATTAAAATCACCAAACTTTTTATATAAAAATCTTTTCTTTTCTTTTGATTAGGTGAAAGTTTTTTTTTATTAGGATTTTTTTTATTTATCAAGTTTATCATCGTTTTATAAAGTTTTATAAGTTTTTTATCAATTTTTATAATCAGTTTTTATAATCTATTTTTTTAATCAGTTTTTATAATCTATTTTTTTATCCAATCAGTTTTCTGTTATCCAATCAGTTTTTATAATCTTTTTTTTTTCTGTTATCCAATCAGTTTTTATAATCAATTTTTTTAATCAGTTTTTATAATCTATTTTTTTATAATCAGTTTATCAATCTATTTTTTTATCAGTTTTATCAATTTTAATTTTTTTGGTCAAAACTGTCATTCATCATCGACACACAATCCAACAGTCATTCATCGACACACAGACTCATCGGGTTTTCCAAACGAAGGTTTTTCTGTGCGAACAGATTATTCCGAACGAACGGATTATTCATCCGGAATAGCTTCATCCGGAATAGCTTCATCCGGAATAGCTTCATCCGGAATAGCTTCATCCGGAATAGCTTCATCCGGAAAATCATTCACTCGAATTTTTCGAAACAAACCTGTTTTCAAAACTGATTCAAACACTCCCAAGACTCGACTCACAGACTCGACCAAAACAACTCAACACACAACCACATCACTCAAACAAGACTCGAACAATTTCTTAGCAAACTCCCTCACCCTGACCCTCGCACATCACTCACACTCGAAGACCTGACTCACCAACTGTGACTCAACTAAAAACAAACCCTCACTCGACGACCCACATCATCTAGACCCAACAGACTCTCGAAACCACCTTATCACAAGCTCACTCACCCGAATCCACCAATTGACCCCCATCTCTCACTCGAACTATCAAACGACACCACTCAAACCCTCGAACAATCCCACAACTAAACCCAACAAAGACTCATCAAACCCTCATCTCATCAAACAAAACATAAACACAGAGGACCTACCCGAGACCTCAAATTAGAGATCTTGAAGAAAAGCAATCAATTGTGTCTTGGTCAACGATGAAGAACATTTGGTTCTTTTATTCTCTTTTGAGATTCATGGAGTTATAAGAATAGATTTATAATCGTTTGAGATTCCTGGAGTTATAAGGATGAGAGTTATAAAACGAGATTTTCAGTTTTGATATTGGGAGAAAAAGAGAGTGAGATTAGTTGACGAGATGGAGGAGTTGAGAGAGAGTGAGATTGAATCAGTGTTTTTGGGTTTTTTTTGGGCTATGCATAATAAAGTCAAAGAGGGAGTATATATATTCAGGCGGAGGTTTCTATGCTATGTGTGGGTATCTGTGGTGAAGCCACGTGTGTGGTGAAGCCACTTTGTGTTGTTTTTTTATCAACAGCCACATCTCACTTTGTGTTGTTTTCTATGCTACCAAATTAGAAAGATTTTCTTTTCCTTTTTTATAGTACAATTTTATCAACAGATTAGCTCTACACGTTTTCTAGTTAATTTCCTTTTTTATAGTACCATTTTATAGACACTATTTTAGAAAGATTTTATTTTTATTTTTTTATTTTATTATTTTTTTTATTTTTTTATTTTTTTATTTTTTATTTTTATTTTTATTTTTTTATTTTTTTTATTTTTCTATATTTTTTACTTATTGCTATTTTCGTATTATTTTAGATTTGGTTGTGAGAGGTATTATTGAGTTGAGGCGGGTATTTCGAAAGAAGCAAAGTCGTAAAATATTTGACGGGTTACAAGTTTGTGTAGCCGAATTTGAAAACAAAAGTGACGAGTCAAAGTGACGGGCTTTATTTTTAGTGGCTACAGATTTTTTTTAATAGGATATTCTTATTTGTACGTGAAGAAGGTTTTTATCATCAATCGAGGACTTTTCAGATTTATTTACGAATCGTTTCGTTGGTTTTGTCATATTCCGTGACTTTCTGTTTCTAAGTCTCTTCACGTATTATAAAATCCCGAAACCAACCACACTCACATCATTTTTCATCAATATTCAATGGATTCGTCGATTCGCCATGTCAAAAGGGAGAAGCGCATAATTTTCAAGCCAAAGTTAGTGATAATGGCATCACTTCATTTCAAATGCTTCAATATCATTTAGTTAATCTTTCACGGATTCAAGGAGGGAGCGAATTTGTGACAATCTTTGGTCAAGATCGTCATATATTCATGGAATCGATGTTCCTCAATTTGACCCAACTCGCCGACCAACTCAACCATGCAAACTTTAATCACTCTGCATCGGCACTTGCATATAAGACTCTTGTGACACAACTCACGCCTTTCCTCCAATTCAATATCATCAAGTCTGAAAGTTCAGTGATTTGCCAATCATTTCTTCGAGATACACATACCGAGCTTCGAGTTTTCCGTGATACAATATTGAAACTCATGACATCGGTCTCGTCTTCGATTTATGAAAGATCTCGACTTCAGCAAATGTATGATAATGGAGTGCAAGAATCTATGATGCAGATGCAAGAGGATAATGGCAAGCCTAACGATGGCAAGAGCACGGAATCAGAAGGACAACATGATACCAGTGGCACGTCAGGGAATGTTCACGAGATCCTTCTTGATGACACCTTACCCGTTTATGACGAAGAGCCTGCAAACATGGTACAATGTAATGTTGTTTATGATGTATATGCTGATGATATGCCGCATATTGAGCATTCTGAACCTAATTATGACAAACATGGGATGGAAAAGAGTGATAGCAATACCACTTCTGATTCATCCGATGTAAGTCATAATGGGAGAGATTGTTCAGAATGCTATAGTACATCATGATAAATGCTTTATAATTGCTTCGTTAACTGATTCTGATTCCAAGATTAAAGAGCTCGAAACGATCGTACCTCAGCAATCAAAAGATCTTGAGGATGCCAAACTTGAATTTTCTAAGAAAACGGACAAATTTGAAGCATACTTTGAAAAACTTGAAAAGTCTAACGTTGTTCTTGAAAGAAAATTGGATCAAAAAGTTTTAGATTCTAAAGCTAAAAAGGATAATCTTTTGAAACAAATTCAGTTACTAGAGTCTAAATTGGCATCTCAAGATGAATTTCTCAAAGGAAATGAGACCTTAAAAGCTCAAGTTCAGGAAAAGGTTTTTGCTATAGCTGCGTTGAAAAACGAATTAAGGAAAAATAGAGGACCTAGTGTGGACACTAAGCTTGAAAAACCATCAATCTTGGGGAAACCGCCTACAAATCAGTTCGTCAGAAAACCGACTGTCAGACAACCTACTGCATTTAGATCCGAGCGACCACAATCCTCGAGACCGCGGTTTGCCTCCCAAGTTGATTTGGTTCATCTTTCTAGATCAGTCACTCCAACAACTAGGCCCTATGTGACCAAAACAGCTTTAGCAAGACCTAATAATATGATTGCCTCTAGTTTCTCTAAGAATAGTTCAAAGAACACGTCTAGAACGAGTTCAAATGATGTGTGCCATGATTTTGGTCAAAGGGAAGCTATTCAAAAGACACATGTAAGAGATAGCAATGTCCAACCTATTCAGATGCCTTCTAGATTACCCAACACTGCTAACCGTAGCATGACGTCTCCTAGGAGCATTGATCAATCATCTAGGAATTACTCGGACATCAAATATGCTACTTGTAAAACATGTAGAAAATGTGTCTTTACAGCAAATCATGATTCTTGTGTCAAGAAATTACTTGATGAGGTGAACTCCCGTGCTAGACTTAAATCCCAGTGGATAGCTAAAATCAAACCCATGGGTAAAGTTTGGCGCCCCACTGG
The DNA here is from genome assembly GCA_025667525.1 of Glebionis coronaria. Classification (NCBI taxonomy): domain Eukaryota; kingdom Viridiplantae; phylum Streptophyta; class Magnoliopsida; order Asterales; family Asteraceae; genus Glebionis; species Glebionis coronaria. The sequence continues at coordinate 460,646,669 of CM046876.1, read as the reverse complement.
TAGAACTTTCACTCTTGTAGGAAACGAGTGCCCTTTAACTAGGATAGTCTCCGATTCTACTAAGTCTACTAGGGAGGAAACTGATAAAGATGATACTTCACTTAAGCCTAAACTTAAGGTTTTCTATAAAAGGAAACGTTTGCCAGCCAAGACTAGTGAATCATCTACTCAGGTCGCCTCTGACACAAGTAAAGCCAACCGTGAACCCCCACGTGCTTCTAAAATAAATATCGCTAACCCATGCATAAGTATACAAACTCCTAATGAGAATGCAGGTACCAAAGTTGATGTTCCAAAAGAACGAAGCGGTCCAATCGTTGTATACCGTTCAACTAAGGATACTCTTAGAGTTTGGTTGCTGAAGAAGCAGATATCGGAGAAACAAGTGTCTCAGTGGATTCATGGTTAAGTTTATCATATGGCTTACAGTCAGATCACAGTCTATAACCCGAACTTCAAAGAAAGGGAAGTTATCTACGCAACGATAACTTACCCTCAAAACGAGAAATTAAAATTTCTCGGACACGAGCTTATGTTAAAACCATTCAAAGGTTTTAAGCTCGTGTAAATGGTTTATCATTAAATATCAGATGATGACCCGATCTTCAAAGAAAGGAAAGTTTATCACCGATGATAAACTTATCCTCAAAACGAGAAATTAAATTTTCTCGGACACGAGCTTCCGTTAAAACTATTCAAAGGTTTTAAGCTCGTGTACATGGCGTATAATCACATCACAGTTTATGCCCCGGACTTCAAAGAAAGGAAAGTTTATCGCCGATGATAAACTTATAGTAACAACGAGAAATTAAGTTTTCTCGGGCATGAGCTAATATTAAAAACATTCGAAGTTTTTAAGCTCATGCACAAAGACTTACAGTTAAATATCAGACTGTAACTCGGACCTTAATTTTAGGAAAGCTTATCTTTAAAGATAGCTTATCCTCGTAACGGGAAATTAAATTTTCTCGGTCATGAGCTTGTATTAAAACATTCCAAGTTTTAAGCTCATAAAGGAAAGTGTATCTTTTAATTAAGAGAACTTTTCTTCATAACGAGAAATTTACCTTTATCGGTCATGAGCTTTAAGTTAAAACATTCAAAGTTTTTCAAGCTCATGAAAACGACTTCTAAGTAAATGTCAACTTAGGACTCGCTCTTCAGCTAATAGGAAAGTTTATCGCCGATGATAAACTTATCCTCACAACGGGAAGCTTACAACTTCTCGGACTTGAGCTCGTTTTATAAGATATTCAACATCTTAAGCTCAAGTAATTGGTTTTCAAAACTTTGAACACAATTTTTCGAGAATTTCTCAAAAGGTTTTTCTAAATCTTTCAAAATTGTGTGTTCAAAAATGTTTTGATAAAAAGAGCATGTCTTCTGGAATCGATACTATTTACGATACTAGAAATGTCATTCAATAATGACACGGGGTTGTAAATAAAGTTCGAGCAGAAGTTTAAATGTTTTAAAACATGCTCAAAATGGCTTGCTATTATTTCAGATAGTAACCCGCTTTTCATATTAAAGTCAAGCATTTCACCGGAAAGCTTTGACTCAACTACGGGAATTAATTTTCTCGGGCATGGTTTATTTTACAACCATGTAAGGGATTGTGTTTACTTTATAACACAATCTAACACGAATATATGTACGTTTCAGTGCATTTATTTGTTAAAACAAGAGAAATCTTGTTTTTATGAAGTTATCATCTCCACCAACCGTAGCAACTTTCAATTGATATCTACATACTCGACGATGCGACTACTCAAACGGTGACTACATCTCTTTCAATAGAACACGGGTCAACAATTGAGGGGGAGAAATTGTCCAGCATTTAGAATCCTTGATGCCGAGAGTGCCAAGTTCACATATTGGTGTCAAGACAACGATATCAATCGTACACATGGAGTCAAGAGATAACTTCAGACATGATGAGGCGACCAACATTCGTGAACAAGAAGCATGTGCTTCTTTCATATGATGTTCTCCATAATTCGGGTCCAACCTCATAAATCGCTAATCTTGTGAATACATTATCATATATGATCTTTGCACGTGATAAATACCTTACACTTGTGTTTAAAAGGTATTTAATTTACGTTTCAGCACACCCTCATTAATTTGAGGGGGAGCTTGTGTAATTCATGAAGATAATTGGATGTTCACTTTTCTTCCCAAATTTTCTTAAAATGCTATTAAATCAATTGATATTAAAAACATCGATTGGGTTAATATTTTTAATATGGGGGAGAAAATGTGATTTAATATGGGATATGATTAATCATAAATGGTTTGACTTAACGTAATAGCTCATCCCGACATGTGCAAAATGTTTTCGGATATCGTGGCATATGTTAAGGGGGAGAAAAATGGATTTGCACTTCAAAATGGATTTCATGGTGACATATACTTACCCAAAACATCTCTATTCACGACGGTGAAGATTGTGGTGAAATAAGGATGTTAGGATAGGTTAAAGTCCAATGATTCCTCTAGAACCGGAGGAATCTTCCCAAGGACATTCCATAGCTAGAAATAGTAGTCCTTAGGAAAGATTGTGAACGTAGCTGAATGCCGACCAAGTACTTAAGTTAGCACTAGAACAATCATAACAAGGTGCTAGTGATGACGTATTGGTAAGCGTTGAAGGGGTTGAAGAATGAAAAAGAAGTGTAAAGATAAAGGGTGTAAAGAAAGAAGCCCTCCTTACAACTTAGGCAGAAACCGGGTCAATACATATGCTATTAAGATCATTGTTTAATGATTCTTGATATTGAAGACAGACATCATGGACCCAGTGATGCAAGGCACAACCCATCCCAGCTAACTCATATATCTCTTAAAAGATATTTGTTTTAATCACACGGAGACAACACATTATCTATTGATTTATTCACTCCGAATAAATTGGTATTGAAATGGTGACACTCCTCTCCAGCCTCCGATCACTAAAAATCCAAAATGCACGATTGAGTCTAGAGCCATTTGAGATCATCAAATATTTCATTAGGACACACTTTCATATTTCCTTGCTTCTTCACACACTGTGAAAAGTAAGAAAGATCTTAAGAGTCCTACGCAAAATCTTCATGATCTTGCCTGAACATCCGAGTAATACGAAAGTATTTACAATGAAGATGGAAATCCTTCTTGAGCGAATATCAAAAAGCTCATGGTAGGTGACTTGTGCGATTCTTTATGAATCAAACTTGTGATAACTGGAAAGCAACAGTGGTTTAATTCTTAAATGAATTTAAACACGTTCCAGGCCTCTACGCAATATCTTAGTGATCTTGCCAGAACACTCAGAGTGATACCTTAGTGTTCACAGTGATGAGTGGAAATCCTTCTAGTGTTAACCTCAAACAGCACTTGGTAGGTAACTTGCAAGATTCTATACGAATCAAGTTCGTGACAACTGGAAAGCAACGATGGTGCGGTTCTTAATTGAATTTCACTTGTTCCAGGAACATGAATTGACGGCTTCAAATCATGCAGATATTATTATCCAAATGATTCACTCTTTACGTTCGCAGTCAGCTTGGGATGGTCGAGTAAAGAGAACGGGTTTACCCGCGAAATCTTGTCAAGGAGGTCCTTTATTGAAACTACCTGCCACAAGTACGATATTTCATATCGTCCAACGGTCTTCACCGACCGGAGGTAAAATGCTACCGAATTAGAATGAAATGTTCAAGGCCATTTCATCCGTGTATATGGTTTGTTGCTAACTGTCTTATGCAGCATAACAAGAAGGTGGCATTGCGGTGTACAATCCAGAAGAAGTCGTCACCACATGCTTATACTGTATGCACTTAATACTTCAACAAATTCAAGAAAGTCTAAAAGTCGAGTCTTCCGCTGTATCAAACTTTGAAGCTCTCAAGAATTATAAAGGTATAAGTATGTGGAACATGAAGTCACGAAGAGGCGAATATCATAAGTGATGAATGCACAAGGTCAAGGCAAGGAAACATGCTCAAGACTTAAGTCAAAGATCACATCAAGCTTATTCACAAGAACAAGATCGAAGACTAAAGCATAGATGCTAGGTTTAAGATTTGTAAAAATATGTGACCTCCCTTAGGGGGAGATTATTGGAAATACGTTTTTCCCAATAAAGTCTCGGTCACATCTTAGTTAGCATAGATCACGAGATATAGAATATTTAAAACTTTGTCTCTTGGAGCGACCTCCCTTAGGGGGAGATTGTTGGAAATACGTTTTTACGTATTTATGAAGGATCGGTCGCTCCAACGATATTTATGTAATGGGCTCGTGATCTACTTAGTAAACGTATAGTCCATATAGCCCACATGTAGGGTGGGCTATATATATACCCCCTCCTAGCATGTTAGGAGGGGTTGGTGATTACAATTTTAATTAATCGTGATCACTAGATGAGGAGGAAGGAGGACGAGGTATTTGTTTAAACCATGCATGAAAGTGTTTAAAGATGGTGAGAAGTCACTCGGGGAACCTATGCCTGCACTAGTTCCAACTTCATCATTATCACTAGATGAAGAAGAATCTTGCCTAACATCATAGGATGATTCCTGATGATGACTTCTATGCCTACCACGGTCACTCCTAATCTTTATGGACGGTTCCCTTGAATGGGATACATCACACGATTGACATGCAAAAAGTGGAGAGACGGATGTGAGGGAAGTCATTATCAACCCTTTTGAAAAGGCGAGTGAGAAGCATGACATAAGGAAGGTTTGATCTTGGCTAACGGGGACATAATGGATCCGTCGAGCGATAAAGTATGAAAGATTGTACGGAATGGAATGACACACACATCATATCATACGTTTCATACAAACGGGAACATGATCCTGGTTTTCGCTGTGCCAAAAAGCATTCTCCCTAATAATGTCAGCCCAAGAGACCATACAAGGATTAAGGTCGCTTACAGGTATTTCATAAGGAGATAATTCACGTACATCCTTATGAGTAGTACGTACAACGGGTCCATTATGAGGTTGCGTAATGGTGCAAATAATGAAGTCTGGGTCTTCCACCGGAGTATCATATGGAGCCACATCAATGCACTTGTACAAAGAGTCAACCCTCCATGCATCCGTAAATCGACATTGCCCAACATATGGCACTCAAATTATTTGACCAAACTGGAAAAGGGAGTAACTAACGGCTTGACCTCGAATGGCAAAATTAACAAAAACTCCATTTTCATTAGTGTGAATGGAATATGTGTTAAAGAACTCTAGAAGGAATTGATGGTAGATTACCTCATTGATGTTGAGTAGGCAGTCAAGACCATTATTCCCAAACATCGTTTGAGTGGTATTCCATTACCTCAATGTCAGTATAAACAACCTGACCCTCATGAAAACAATGAGACTCTAGGGTACGAAGAGTGTTTGAAAGATGAGAGGATTCACAAGACTCGGAAAGGTTAGGCATATAACACTTAGTCTTTTGGTGGTCATTTTGATATTCCGAAGGCATTGTTAAGTACCTATAGTAAACAAAAAATAATTCCACGATCACTCTATGTTACATATGAATTAGTAAAAATTAAAATCGTAAGAATTTACTAATCATTTATTAAAATAAATGATTGGGGTCATTTATTTTAATGTAGAGATTTTACTAGTTGAAAAAGTTCGTTTTCTCGGTATCTTCTCGAATTGATTTCCGGTTAAATGTGCGAGATTAGTTGTTCTTGGTGAAGCAAATATTTTTGGTTTTGGTAAAAATAAATGTGCAAGACTTTAAAATAAAGGACGAGTAATTGAAACAAAAACTAGTTGAAACGTAAAACGATGCAATATTTAAAACTTTAAAAGTAAATGACGAGAACTGAAATGACGTAAAATTAAAACTTAGCGAAAAGTAATTGACAATTAAATAAAAATGCAAGACGAAAGCTGGTCGGAATGTGCAAACAGGGACATGATCGGAATGTTAATTGGAATGTTGATTGGAATGCTGATTGGAATGTTGATTGGAATGCTGATTGGAATGTTGATTGGAATGCTGATTGGAATGTTGATTGGAATGCTGATTGGAATGTTGATTGGAATGCTGATTGGAATGTTGATTGGAATGCTGATTGGAATGCTGATTGGAATGTTGATTGGAATGCTGATTGGAATGTTGATTGGAATGCTGATTGGAATGCTGATTGGAATGTTGATTGGAATGCTGATTGGAATGTTGATTGGAATGCTGATTGGAATGTTGATTGGAATGCTGATTGGAATGTTGATTGGAATGCTGATTAGAATGTTGATTGGAATGCTGATTGGAATGCTGATTGGAATGCTGATTGGAATGCTGATTGGAATGTTGATTGGAATGTTGATTGGAATGTTGATTGGAATGCTGATTGGAATGTTGATTGGAATGCTGATTGAAATGTTGATTGGAATGCTGATTGGAATGTTGATTGGAATGCTGATTGGAATGCTGATTGGAATGCTGATTGGAATGCTGATTGGAATGCTGATTGGAATGTTGATTGGAATGCTGATTAGAATGTTGACTGGAATGCTGATTGGAATGTTGATTGGAATGCTGATTGGAATGTTGATTGGAATGTAAAACCCTTTTCCAATCAAGGTGATTGGAATACGTGATTGGAAAGGGGTTTACCCTTTTCGATCTAACTTTTTGATCCGAAAATTAAGCAAAAGCAATAAGCTATGGTTAATAAGCTCAAACTAAAACTTGCACGAATCTAAATCGAAATTGACTTAATAAGCATGAATAACAACTTATCAAACTTAAAAATAAGCAAACTTTCAAATCAAACTTTTAAAAAGATGAACTTTTTAAGAAAACTTTTAAGGAAAATAAATAAGCTAAACACAAATTAAGCCAATAAGCATGTCAAGCTCAAAGCTTCATCCATGTAAAAACTTGAATCAAAGATAAGCAAAATAAGAAAGGTAGAAGAAGATGATTAAAAATAAGAACTTGATTAAAAGAAAAGATTCCAAATTTAAAAGACTTACTTGAATTGAAGAAATTAAAAGTGCATAACAAGAAATTAAAGTGCAAGAAATAAAAATAACAAGAAATGAAAATGGTAGAAGAGTGGTTTGTCAAGCCACCAACAACTTGAAAATGAAACTAGCCTAAACTATATATATGGGTGATTAGGGAGGAGCTTAGGAAGCTTCCTCCCTCTTTCCTCTTTTCCTTATTTGCACACTTGAGTCCTTTTCTTCTTAATTGTTTGTTAATCTTGGACTTAATGTCTTTGTCTCGGGATTTCTTTGAACTCGTCTTGAATTTTCTTCATAAATAAAACTCGAGTTCTTCGGCTTTTAGTAAACTTCCGTCTTTTGACCTTTTCTTCGATAAATATTCAGAATTGGTCTTGGACTTCCGTTCTTTTTTTCCACTCTTGATCTTTCGACTTCATCTTTCGTCTTTTTCTTCGATAAAAGCCCTTGAATGCCGTGTTTTCTCCACTTTTCACTTTTTCGTCCTAAATCACAACAAAAACACAAACCACGCATAATTCCGACATAAATGACATAAAATACACGTTTTGGCTCGGTTATTATTGTAATTAAGTGGTAAAAAGGATGGGTGTTTTCACACCTATCAAATCCCCTACACTTAACCATTGCAATGTCCTCATGCAATGCATTAGTTACAAAGCACGTTTTACATTTTCCATCATAATCAACCTACCTTGGTCTTTTTTAAAAAACTAAGGAAAATCAAAAAGATAGAAAATAACAAGATGCAACAAGGAAGAAACTTGTAAAGAAATCTAAGACTTACATTAGGGCTTGTGTGTCATGAATGTTCATCACCCTCAAGTTTCACGTTCCCCATGCCAAGCTTAAAAACAAGATCATTGTTAGTACAAGTTAGCATAACAAACATTTACTCATGTGGTTCAATTAATCACTTAAACTCCCTTATTCCTACGAGTATCTCTTATATTTTATTGATGTCTTTAATGATCACGAGGATGCATTGTTGACTTATTTCGATAATTTATTTAGGCTGAAAGCAAAGTAGGACGATTTGATCAATAGTTAGCTAAAGGACAAAATCTCTTAAAACTGCTTCTCGGGATATCAAAAGGTTCATATCTTGGCATAACTTGGTTCACGATTTGAGACCTTTCTCGGGCCGATATTTGGCATGTACTTCATACTTCATATCTTCGAGAGACATTTTTGAGATAATGGTCTTCTCCTCGTTATAGAGTTTCTTCACTTGGAGACTTTTGAGGGGTACTCCAGCTTTGTTGACCACGACTTCATGATTACTTCTTCAATCTCTAATTGGGATTTTGAGATACAACGATCCGCCTCCTTTTCGGACTTGGATCTATTTATCCTCATACCTTGTTAGGGTCTTTTCGGATAGACTTCTCCACGATCTTTATGGGAGTTGATTGCTTTTCGTCGTGAGTCTTGATCTTTCATATTGATTTTGGGAATAATGCTTTTCACATCACTTTGGATCTTCAGCCATAAAATTGAATCCTCATGCCTTGTTAGGGCCTTTTCGGACTCGCCAATCTTCGCGCCCCGCTTCATAAGTTATGCCTTGGCTATGAACTCTTATCATTACCGAGCAACTTTTAAACGATCTTGGGCTAGAAGCTAAGTAACTTTTCAAATCGTACGACCTTACTTATTGCATTTATTTATTTACAAGCGAGGGGAGAAAAAGATCATAATTAACTCACATAAGTTAATGAAAGAATACCAAACTTGTAACCAACTCTATCATTTCTCTCGTTCTCCACAATTTAAAATCTCAAGGAATGAGACTCGTGGATGCTTAGCCCAATAAACCAATTAAGGTCTACACGGTTAAGGATACTAGCTAGAGTGAACTTGGATAAGTAAACTCGGGTTGAGTCAAAAAATTCACAACGGGCCTAATATATCTAAGATAACTAAACTTGTTAAATCCATTTTATTAAAATAAGAGAAAAATAGCAAAAATAAAGGGAACTACAACTAGGCCAAAATAGATTAAAAATTTTGAAAAATGTCGAAAAATCGATTTTCCGGTTAAAATGAGGACAAATACAAGGAAAAGGCCACTTAACTTCGATAGAAGTCCCCCCTACACTTAATATAAACATTGTCCTCAATGTTTAAGCATGTGGGAGTAAACTCCCCTACACTTAGGACATTGTGCACTTTGTTTAAATCTTGCTAAGGAAGAGACAACTAAAGAGATTCCTATTTTAATATTGAGAAATATAAAATAGTGAATCGAAAAGAGTTTAGGATAGAACCGGGAAGAAGGGAACACGGAATCACGGTTCGTCAAAAGTCATCAAGAGTGTGTCTTTGAAGCTCTAATCCCTGCACATGATAAGAAAGAGAACAAGAAACACCAACGGGGCTCCCCCCTACACTTATGGTGAAAACAGGAAAGATAGATAGATAATTGGGTTGCCTCCCAAAAAGCGCTTGTTTATATTAACCGAGTCACGAGCCTGACTCGTCCCCGAATTAAATGGTCCATGGGGAAGCCTCGAATGTGATACCGGGATCAAAGACCTTGTCCTCGTTCCCGGTTGACATTAACAACGGAGAGGCGGGGGAATAAGTCTTGTATGGGAGAAAAGTCCTTTCAACGCATTTAATAACTGGATTTTTACTCTGGTTAAAAAGTTATGTTCGTTGATGTTGGTCTAATCGAATTGATCTAGGTTCTCTATGTGACTCAGTTTTATTTTGGTGGAAACAAATATTTTTGGTTGGTTTTTAATTTAAATGCGCAAGACTTAAAAGTAAATGTCGTTAAAGTAAAGGGCAAGTATAAAAAGTGCGTGAAATTAAATCTAAATCTAATTAAAAGAAAGGTGCGATATTTAAAAGCTTTTTGAAAAGTAAATTAATTAAAATGACTAAAAATAAAAGCGTGACGAGAATTAAAAATGAACAAGTATTAAAAACGAAAACTAAAAATTTAAACAAGACAAAACATGGCAAATAACTCCCCCAATCGGAAAATATTCCGATCAACCCGATCGGAATATCACTAAACCTGTCGGAATGTTGCTCGAAAGATTCAGATCGGAATACCTGTCACTTACACTAATCGGAATATCTCAAGACACCCAGATCGGAATGTTGAAAACCTACCTGGTCGGAATAATGATCCCGTCGGAATATGGGGTGAGACTTGATCGGAATGGTGATCGGAACCCTACGATCGGAATATTAAAACCCTTTTCAGATTGGTACCAATCGGAATGTATAACCCCCTTCCGATTGTCACGGTCGGAAAACGGGGAAAAGTACACAAAATAAGCTACACAAATAAGCTAAGATTCTAATAAGCACTAGACGAAAAACTTAGTTAAAACCGTGTAAAAATAAGCTATACAACTGAAAGTTAAAAACTTTTAAGACACGAAATTAATAAACTTTTTAGAAAAACAACTTTTTAAATAAAAATAACTTTTGTAAAAAACTATATAAACTTGAAAATAAACAAAATAAGCTATGAAAACAAATGGTTTAAGACTATCAAAAGCATAAAAATCAAACCTTTAAACGAATCAACAAGATAAAAACGCGTGTAAATCAAAGATCAAGGAAAGGTAGAAGAAGATTAACAAGATAAAGTAAAGGTGCAATTAATTAAAAGAAACACTTACTTGAAATTAAAGGTAATTAAAGGTGCAAAACATGTATTTAAATGACAAGTAATTAAAGGTGCATAAAATAAAAGTGGAAGAGCTAATTTGTCAAGTTAGCCAACAAAAACGAAATGATTAACAATCTAAACTATTTATAGGGGAGGATTAGGAAGCTTCCTCCCCTTCTTCCTTTTCTCTTAATTGCGTCATTAGGTCCTTAAGCATATAGTCTTCATTAATTGCACCATTAGTCCTTTTTCCTTCTAATCTTCTTTACTTGGACTCTAATGACTTGTGGCTCGGGATTTCTTTTAAACTCGTCTTTAATTTCTTCAATAAAATAGACTTGAGTTTTTTTCGACTTTTGATAAACTTCCGTCTTTTGACTTTTTCTTCGATAAATCTTCAGAATTGGTCTTGGACTTCCGTTCTTTTTCCACTTTTGACTTCTCGACTCCGTCTTTCATCTTTTTCTTCAATAAAAGCCGTGTATGCCCGTGAATTCTGTGTTTTCTCCACTTTTCACAATTTCATCCTAAATCACAACAAAAACACAAACCACGCATAATTCCGACATAAAAGACATAAAATACACGTTTTGGTCCGGTTATTATTGTAATTAAATGGTAGAAAAGATGGGTGTTTACACACCTATCAAATCCCCTACACTTGACCATTGCAATGTCCTCATGCAATGCATTAGTTACAAAGCATGTTTACACTTTTCATCATAATCAATCCACGTTGGCCTTTGTTAAAGAGATAGAAAATTATAAAAATGCAAAGCAAAGAAATTAAAAGCATACCTTGGGTTTTGAAAATGTCATGAATAATCATCATCCTCAACTTTTCACTTTCTCCAAACCAAGCTTAAAAACGAGATCATTGTTATTATAAGTTAGTAAACTAACACGAACTCATGTGGGCCAATTATTTACTTAGACTCCCTTATTCCTATGGGTATCTCTTATATTTTATTATTTATCTTGAATGATCACGAAGATGCATTGTTTGACTTATTTCGATAATTATTTAGTCTGAAAATAAAGTGCACGATTTAATCAATAGTTAGCTAAAGGACCAAATCCTTTAAAACTGCTTCTCGGGATATCAAAAAGTTCATATCTTGGCATAACTTGGTTCGTGATTTGAGACCTTTCTCGGGCCGATATTTGGCAGCGACTTCATACTTCAAATCTTGAGAGACGTTCATGAAATAATGGTCTTCTCTTCACAAATGGAATTTCTTCACTTGGAATTTTTGAGAGATTCTTCATATATGGACCACGACTTCTTCATTTTTCTCCAATCTTTATTTTGGATTTTGATATACAACGATCGGCCTCCTTTATTGACTTGGATCTATTTATCCTCATACCTTGTTAGGGTCTTTTCGGATACACTTCTCCATGACTTTTTGGGAGTTATTGCTTTTCGTCGTGTGTCTCGATCCTTCATATTGATTTTCGATAAATGATTCTTCACATCACTTTTGGATCTTTAGCAACAAAACATAGCCCTCATGCCTTGTTAGGGCCTTTTCGGACTCGCCAATCTTCGCGCCCCGCTTCATAAGTTATGCCTTGGCTATGAACTTTCGTCATTACCGAGCAACTTTTAAACGATCTGGGGCTAGAAGCTAAGTAACTTTTCAAATCGTACAACCTTATTTATTAGCAGATAAATTTATTAGCAAGCGATGGGAGAATAGGCTTATAATTAACTCACATAAATTCACGAAAGAATACCGAACTTATAATTGGCTCTATCATCTCTCGTTCTCCACAATTTAAAATCTCAAGTAATGAGACTCGTGGATACTTAGCCTATTAAATCAAAGTTTTGGGTTTTCGAGTTGCCTATAGGATCTTGCAAATTCTTAGACTCTTTCAAGTTTAGAAATCGCATCTTAAAGTTCCCTTGATAAACAACTCTCTAGGATCAATTATAGGAACTTGCGAAAAGTTCTTGTTCTTAACCCGTGAGAGTTAAGACTTTCGCGTTTTATAGCTCCCTATATAAAAGCCTAGCAAAACTTGACTTAAACATGTTAAGGATACTAGCTAGAGTAACTTAGATAAGTAAACTCAGATTGAGTCAAAAGATTCACAACGTTTGAAAATTAAAACCACTTATTCAAAGATTTATTCTAGCAAAGGAAGAAAATAACTATACAAAGATAACAACAAATAGGCCAAAATAGATCAAAAATTTTGAAAAATGTCGAAAAATTGATTTTCCGGTTAAAATGAGGACAAATACAAGGAAAAGACCACTTAACTTCGATAGAAGCCCCCCCTACACTTAAGATAAACATTATCCTCAATGTTTAAGCATGTGGGAGTAAACTCCCCTACACTTAGGACATTGTGCACGTTGTTTAAATCTTGCTAAGGAAAAGACAACTAAAGAGATTCCTATTTTAATATTGAGAAAATATAAAATAGTGAATCGAAAAGAGTTTAGGATAGAACCGGGAAGAAGTACAACATGGAATCACGGGTCGTCAAGAATCATCAAGAGTGGATCATTGAAGCTCGAATCCCTGATTAAGAAGTGAGGAGAGGAAAACAAACCAAAGGGTCTCCCCTACACTTATGAGAAAGAAAGCGAAAAGATAGATGCATGGGTTGCCTCCCAAGAAGCGCTGAATTTTTGTTAACCGAGTCATTAGCCTGACTCGACCTTGATTATCAACGGAAGAAGCGTGAAACATATCCACCAGGATCAAAGACATAGTTTTCATCCATCAATAAGCACAAGCTTAAGGCGAACAAGGCAAGCCAAAAGAAAAGTGGCAGGGTTCCCTTAAGCAGCGATGGAGCACAGTGGAAGCAAGTAGGAAGCGGTGTAAGCATGTCTTCAAAATTTCCAAAGATTTTTCCTTTTATTTCATCAGGTGGATACTGAGATGGCTTAAAGACTTCAATACCGGGATCGAACACCTTTTCCTTTAAGGGAAAATAGCACTCAGGCTCAGCCGAGTGTAAAGAAGATCCGCAAAGAAGCACAACCTCGTCCTCAGAAGGGGGACAAAGAGGTGTCAAATCATACGTGCAACGGATTTCGGTGTCGACCGGTTTCTTCTCCTTGGACAAAATTTTCTTCAAATCCAAAGTAGGATCAAGACGATAAGATTCAAAGTCCAGAGGAGGTGCATCACTCTCATGAGGGAAGTATGTATTGAGAAACATAGAGAAGTCTTCCTCGAATGAGTAATCGTCCAAAGTAGGATCGAGTGATGGCGGAGGATCTTCATCGTGTGAAGAATCGCTCGAGAGAGTATCAGCTTCATCGAAATCATCGAAAGTGGGCAGCTCGGGATACTCAGAAATACAATCAAAATCATCCGAGTCTGAGCTAGAATTATCATCATCATAAGCATCAAAGACCGGTGGTGAATCATAAATGGAAGAAGCTTCCAAATTGGGGCAAGAATCATCCACATCATCTTTAAAAAGTGGATTATCGATGCAAGAGTCGAATAGAGGATTGTCGTAGACGGTAAAGTCATCGAGCACATTAATCATATTCACTGATTCTCGACCTCCAAAAGTTGTACTAGTAAGCTTCCCCATTTTGAAAACTTGTGCATCATCCCCGACTCTTAAGATTAACTCACCTTCGGCAACATCCACTAAAGCTCGTCCGGTTCTCAAGAATGGCCGACCAAGTATTAAAGGAATACGAGGGTCCATTTCATAATCAACTACGACAAAATCGACCGGGAAAGTAAATGCGCCAACTTTAATGAACACGTCTTCGGCTATACCAACGGGGTAAGCGAGAGTGCGATTTGCAAGTTCCAGAGTCATCTTTGTTGGAGTGAGGTCGGGCAATGATAGTGTTTTCCAAACACTCAAAGGCATCAAATTAATACTAGCCCCGAGATCAGCAAGGGCAGTAAATTCTTCAGTTTTGTTGAACACGCAAGGCAACACGAAACGACCGGGATCTCCAAGCTTTTCCGGAAGTTCTTTAAGAATAACTGTAGAGCAGTTTTCGTTTAATCGAGTGTTGGCGAGTTCAATCAGCTTCTCCTTCTTGTTAAGCAATTCCCTAAACGCTTTAACAAATTTGGGCATGTGGACGAGTGCTTCAAGAAAGCTAATGTTGAAGTTCATTTGAGAAATCATCTTCACATAGCGTGACACTTCGGAGTCCTCCTTGGTTAGCATTTTGGACTTGCCTAAACGAGAGGGATAAGGGATATTGGGTTTGGGTGGTGAAGGTGCAGGTGTAGGTAAAGGTTGAGATGTTGAAGGGTCATTTGTGGGAACTTTATCACGTCGAGGCGGAGACGGTAATGGGGCACTAATACTAGGTGTAGGAGGAGTAGGGATAAATGGTGGTGGAGGAGGTGTAGATGATGGTGGTGGGATTGGTGGTCCTACGATGGTGACTCCACTACGAGTAGTAATAGCACTCACATTGGCTCGCGGATTAGTGACGGTGTTTGAAGGTAGAGAACTTGAAGTAGAAGGTTGAGCGGCTGGCAAGAAACTAGCAAGCATATTCTTCAATTCAGTTGTTTGAGTGATGAAAGAGGATTGAAGATTATCACGAACCTCGGTTCTGATGTCATTACCTTGCTTCAAGATATCTCCTTTCAAATTGATTATTTGGCTCTGTAGATTCTTGATTTGCTCACCTTGAGTTCTCATGATTGTGTCAACATCGGAATTAATGGGTGGGTGTTGTTGGGTGGGTGGTTGATAAGGGTTAGAAGCACGAGGTGGGATTTGGTTGCTTCTATTGTAGTTGTTGGCGGGATTTTGGTTTTGAGGAGAAAAACCGGGTGAAAGGTAGTTGTTAGAACGGTAACTCAGCAGATTTCTATCCCCTTGTTGTCTAGCTTGGTAATTTTCCGGTGAATAATTACCGTAAGCTGCATACACATTTTCCAGATTTCCTTGTGTCGAAGGACAATCGGTGTATGAGTGAGGACCGCCACATGTTTCACAAGAATTAGCAACTGCTTTAACTTGTTGTTGTTGTTGGTTTGAAGCGAGAAGCGTAATACTTTTGCTCATTTCGGCCATCATGCGGGTGAGTTCGGTCATCTCAGGGTTTGCTGAGGTAGAAGAAACATTGACTCTCGTGTTGTTTCTAGAAGAAGCAGAGGAATCCCAGTTCTTATGATGAGTAGTCATGTTTTCAATTAACTCTCTACACTCCTCGGGTCTCCTTTTCATGAATGTGCCACCGGCGGCTGCATTGATCGTATCACGATCTCGAAAAGTCAATCCGTTGTAGAAAGTATCGATCAAGGTGACCGGAAGCATCTTGTGGTTTGGACAACGGTCGATCAAGACATTATATCTCTCCCATGCATCAAAAAGAGATTCATCGGGATCTTGCATGAAACCGCTGATCTGATTGCGAAGGCTTGTGACCATGGATGGTGGAAAGTAGCGCGACAAAAAGCGTTGAGTCATGTCATCCCAAGTGTGAATAGAATTCTTCGGGAGACGATCAAACCATTTCTCGGCATGATGTAATAGAGTGTGTGGAAAGAGTTGTAGGCGAAGCTCATCCATAGTGGCACCAGCCAACTTCATGCTCTGGGTGATTGTAATGAACTTGTCGAGGTGTTTGTTGGCATCATCATCAGGCAATCCTCTAAATGGGTTTTTTTGTACTTGCTGAATCATGTGGTGCTTCAACGAAAACTCAGGAGCGTTGATTTGCATCGGCGCAATCGGTCCTCCTCGTCCAAACATTGTTGGTTGACAAAGTTCCTCCATGGTCCGAAGATCGGGCTGTGGAAGAGTTATTATTATTATTGAGGTGCGGTGGCATGTTGTTGTTAACACCTGCCATATCTAAATCTTCTTGAGGCTCGGGCTCTTAATAATTAGAAGATCTAGTACGCATACACCTGAAAATGCAAAAGAAAACAAAACCAAACAAAAAGACAATATATATACACAAGAAAGATCAAATCTTTTTGGATTTTTGAAATTTTTAATTTTTATGATTTTTTGAATTTTTTAGGCAAGAAAAATAACGTTCACAAGCGAACGGATCCCAAAAAGCAACGCGTCTCTCACAGAAAACTGTTGATCTTTACGAAAAGAGCCGGCAGCGGCGCCATTTAATAACTGGATTTTTACTCTGGTTAAAAAGTTATGTTCGTTGATGTTGGTCTAATCGAATTGATCTAGGTTCTCTATGTGACTCAGTTTTATTTTGGTGGAAACAAATATTTTTGGTTGGTTTTTAATTTAAATGCGCAAGACTTAAAAGTAAATGTCGTTAAAGTAAAGGGCAAGTATAAAAAGTGCGTGAAATTAAATCTAAATCTAATTAAAAGAAAGGTGCGATATTTAAAAGCTTTTTGAAAAGTAAATTAATTAAAATGACTAAAAATAAAAGCGTGATGAGAATTAAAAATGAACAAGTATTAAAAACGAAAACTAAAAATTTAAACAAGACAAAACATGGCAAATAACTCCCCCAATCGGAAAATATTCCGATCAACCCGATCGGAATATCACTAAACCTGTCGGAATGTTGCTCGAAAGATTCAGATCGGAATACCTGTCACTTACACTGATCGGAATATCTCAAGACACCCAGATCGGAATGTTGAAAACCTACCTGGTCGGAATAATGATCACGTCGGAATATGGGGTGAGACTTGATCGGAATGGTGATCGGAACCCTACGATCGGAATATTAAAACCCTTTTCAGATTGGTACCAATCGGAATGTATAACCCCCTTCCGATTGTCACGGTCGGAAAACGGGGAAAAGTACACAAAATAAGCTACACAAATAAGCTAAGATTCTAATAAGCACTAGACGAAAAACTTAGTTAAAACCGTGTAAAAATAAGCTATACAACTGAAAGTTAAAAACTTTTAAGACACGAAATTAATAAACTTTTTAGAAAAACAACTTTTTAAATAAAAATAACTTTTGTAAAAAACTATATAAACTTGAAAATAAACAAAATAAGCTATGAAAACAAATGGTTTAAGACTATCAAAAGCATAAAAATCAAACCTTTAAACGAATCAACAAGATAAAAACGCGTGTAAATCAAAGATCAAGAAAAGGTAGAAGAAGATTAACAAGATAAAGTAAAGGTGCAATTAATTAAAAGAAACACTTACTTGAAATTAAAGGTAATTAAAGGTGCAAAACATGTATTTAAATGACAAGTAATTAAAGGTGCATAAAATAAAAGTGGAAGAGCTAATTTGTCAAGTTAGCCAACAAAAACGAAATGATTAACAATCTAAACTATTTATAGGGGAGGATTAGGAAGCTTCCTCCCCTTCTTCCTTTTCTCTTAATTGCGTCATTAGGTCCTTAAGCATATAGTCTTCATTAATTGCACCATTAGTCCTTTTTCCTTCTAATCTTCTTTACTTGGACTCTAATGACTTGTGGCTCGGGATTTCTTTTAAACTCGTCTTTAATTTCTTCAATAAAATAGACTTGAGTTTCTCGACTTTTGATAAACTTCCGTCTTTTGACTTTTTCTTCGATAAATCTTCAGAATTGGTCTTGGACTTCCGTTCTTTTTCCACTTTTGACTTCTCGACTCCGTCTTTCATCTTTTTCTTCAATAAAAGCCGTGAATGCCCGTGAATTCTCGTGTTTTCTCCACTTTTCACAATTTCGTCCTAAATCACAACAAAAACACAAACCACGCATAATTCCGACATAAAAGACATAAAATACACGTTTTGGTCCGGTTATTATTGTAATTAAATGGTAGAAAAGATGGGTGTTTACACACCTATCAAATGTGTTTAATAAATTTCTTGACTAATCAAAGGATGATTCCTTAGCATTCTCATGTTCATAATGTAACAATTTCATCTTTAATGAAAGAATATGAACTGTGCACATTAACCATAAATTTGAACATTAGTTTTCAAAATTCGTTTTTAGATAAGCATTAACAATGTAATTACCAATTCATTCAAGGAATGTGAACCTAAAGTGGGTTTTATGACATCGCAAGGAATATGAACCTAAAGGAATCATAGCCTAAAACTATGTATACCCACATTCCTAATTTGGTTATAATTCAATTTAATTTCAAAAATCCCCAATTATGAATAAGAACCCTAGAACAAATTAGTTGAAACTAAATGGAAATACTTACAATTAATTGATGATATATGAAGGATAGGTGAAACCCTTTTCTTGAAACCAATTAATTTGAGTGATTTTGGAGGTTTTGAAAAGTGTTAATTGGGGTTTTGGAGGATATCTTGTCGCACCAGTGAAAAGGAAGGAGAGAGGGTATTTTGAAAAAGTGTAAACTAATAAAAACTAGAATATTTTATGTTTGGTGGGCCTGCGGTTGAATATCGATACCGAACCGCAGAAAGCATCACGACAATTAATGAACCGCATGCAGAGCCCATATCAAGTTCGTGAAAATGAAAGAAAATTTTCAAACCAAGTTTTCTAAAATACTTAAGATGTATTTTAAGCCTTTTGAGAATCATTGGACCACTTCAATACTAGGTTATAATGCCTTAGTGAAGGATTACGAGTGGAATCGAGACCGAAACAAAAAATGACTACTCGTAGACAAAGACAGGAAGGACAGGAACAAAGAGGAGTGAATCAAAGCCAAGTATCAATGCTCAATAGATTAATGACAATCTCCAAGTTTTGAGACGAAGAGCTTGTGTGATATATAGTGGTTCATGACGTGCCTTTCCGGCGTAAGACGAAACGGCTTTGGTAATGAACAATATCAAGCTCTTTTTGATATATAGATTAAGAGCACTTATAACCAAATGTATTAAAATTTTACAAAACTTGAGCAAGGATATAGATTCACTTTCTCTCCCTCGTGATGGGATTAATATCATTGGTAAGGATCAAAATGACAATATCCTTGGAATATTTCAATTCCAAATGTGTAGTATCCTAACTACAACATATGATGTAGCTTGGTATCTCAAAGGATTAATAAATTAACTTAGAGACGAGCTCAATTGCACATACTACACATGATATAGGGCCTACTTATCGTATTAGTTTGGAAACCATGAAAATCATGTTTGATACTTTAAGCTACTACTAACTCACATTACACCACCCATGTGAGTCAAGTATCCAAGACCATGAAGGTTTGAGAGGGTGAAAGAATAGAATCACATAATTACAAACAAGTGTAAGGCAAGGATGCCAAGAACAATCACATAGTCAAGTAATGATCAAAAGAATGATAAAGGGCGTGTGGAAGAACGAAAACGTACCTTAGCCGCAAAGTGCATCCCAAGTCATCTAGGACTAATGCAACTATAAAACTTGACCAAGATTGATGGGTGTGTAAACACCCATCCTTTTACCACTTAATTCTGGCTAAAACGAGACCAAAACACGTATTTAATATCATTTGTTTGGAATTATGCGTGGTTTTTGTGTTTATTGTGTTTTCAGAGCCAACCGGATGAATATTGAAGAAAACATGGGAATTGCACGGGTTTTACCGAAGAAAAGGACTCAAGATAAAGTCTATTGTCCAAGAGATGCAAAAGATTTGAAGTCACTGGGCCTATTCGAAGATTTATCGAAGAAAAGGACCAAAGATGGAAGATTTTCATAAGTCGAAGAAACTCAAGTCTATTAAACGAAGAAATTAAAAGACGAGTTGAATTTAATCGACAACAAATCCCGAATCAGAATCGAAAACGTCAACTTTTCTGAAAAGACGAGAAGACAAGAAGAACGGGAGAAAGCCCACTCACCAACCAAAAGACAAGCCTATATAAAGCTCACCCCTCACACATTTTAGTCAGTTAGTTTTTAGTTTTCTTCTTCCCCACTTTTTCTCCTTCCTGTTTCGTAGCATCACCATCACCACTAGGGTGATTGGTGATTTTGATCTTTGTTTTTCCAAACTTGTTATTTTAATCCTTGTTTAATTTTGTTAAAACATTAATCATCAATACAAAGTCTTGTTTAATCTTTCCATTTCATCTTGTTCATCATCATCTTTATCTTCAAGTTCTTAAGTTTTTATTTTCTTGATTTGATCTTCAAAAGTTGTTGGGATTTATGTTTTTGTTGATGGGATTTGTAGTTTATGGTTAGTAGATGCTTTGTGATTGATTTATTTAAGTTTTTGGTGAAAAACTTGGTGATTTTTGGATTAAAACTAGTTTCCTTGTTCTTCGGGTATTGTTTCTTTATCTGGGTTTCCCAGACTTCCGAACGAAGCAAAACTTCCAAACGAAGCAAAACTTCCGAACGAAGCAAAAGTTCCGAACGAATAAAATAGTTCCGAATGAATTTTTATTTGAAAAGTTCCGAATGAGTTTGTCTTTAAAAAGTTCCGAATCAGAAGAAACTTCTGAATGAACAGTAACTTCCGAATGAAACTTCCGAATGAACAGTAACTTCCGAATGAACAGTAAGTTCCGAATGAACAGTAACTTCCGAATGAACCTAAGTTCCGAATCAAAGACTTCCGAGTGAAAAGTTCTGGATGAACCAAAAACTTCCGAATCAGTAGAAAGTTCCGAATGAAGGCTAAGTTCCGGATGAGTACTTAAGTTCTGAATCAACCTCTTTGTCAAAAGTTCCGAATGAGTTTCCAAACTTCCGGATGAACCAAAGTTCCGAATGAAGGTTAAAACTTCCGAATCAATTTTCTGTTAGTATTACTGTTTTATTGTCTAACTGTTTCTTTACTTTTATTTCACAATTTATATTTTATATTTCAACTTTAATTTTGATTTTAATTTTAATCTTAATTTCAATTTTAATTCAAGTCTTTATTAATTGTCATTAAAGTAATTGTCTTTCATTTTAATTTTCATTTACACTTTTTATTAGATTAGA
This sequence comes from Glebionis coronaria, assembly GCA_025667525.1. NCBI lineage: Eukaryota > Viridiplantae > Streptophyta > Magnoliopsida > Asterales > Asteraceae > Glebionis > Glebionis coronaria. Next base: position 460,625,233 of record CM046876.1, on the reverse strand, counting down.
AAACCAAACCCTTTTATTTAGTAACCAAGAACAATCATTCCACTTAAGACCGAGACCAATTCGAGAGGATTCCGAGATTAATCTGAACCCATACAAAATAAATGTATCAAATGGCGCCGCTGCCGGCTCTTCTCGTTAAGATCAAAAGTTTTTTGTGAGAACTTGGATTTTGGGATCCGTTCCCCGTGAACGTTACTTTTTCATCAAAAAAAAAAAAATCCTAAAAAATATAAAATTTTCAAAAATATAAAAAAAAATTTTAAAAACATAAAAACCAAAAATATTTTTGCTTTGTTTTTCTTTGTTCGTTCTTTTGCAGGTGTATGCGCACTCGATCCACGTCATATCAAGAGCCCGAGCCTCTCGATCACTTAGACATGCCCGGTGTACCACCTCAAAACAATAATAACAACAACAACCCGCCTTTCAACAACATGAACAATAACAACAACAATGAGCCCCTTCCGGATAATCACCCGATGATTGAACTGCTGCAAGCTCATGTCGATGGCAACACGGATCCAATTGTCATACCTCCAATTGCCGCCAACAACTTTGAGCTAAAATCAGGCTTTATCCAGATGGTCTCCGCTCAACCATTCTTGGGACGTACCATTGATGATCCTCACGACCATATCAAGAGATTCTTGCAACTTACTAACACGGTCAAATTCAATGGCGTTCCACAAGAGGTTATAAGGTTACAACTTTTTCCCTTTTCTTTAGAGGGACAAGCCCGGCATTGGCTTGCTAAGGAACCGCCACAGAGTATTCTCTCGTGGACGGATTTGGAAACAAAGTTTATCAATTACTTTTTTCCACCCTCTCGTACTACCACATTGCGGAATGAAATCATAAATTTTGAACAAAAGTATGATGAGTCGTTCAGTGAATCTTGGGATCGTTTCAAAGATCTTTTAAGAAAATGCCCACAACATGGTTTTACCAAAGTACATCAAATTAATACTTTTTACAATGGTTTAAGCATGAGTGACCAAGATTCACTGAATAGTGCCTCGGGGGGTAATCTTTTGGCTAAGACTTCCAATGCTGCTTGGGACATCAGTGAGAATAAATCTCGTGTGCAAACCAAGAGTGTTCGGAACAATGTCGCTAGTGCTAGCACTAATGACAGCGACAAGCGACTGGACAAAATCACTACGCTTCTTGAATCGCTTGTCACCCACACCGTTAACAACAACAACAGCAGCAATGCTAAAAACGCTCAAGTTAACGCTGTCAGCCAACCTTGTGAGATATGCGGTGGTCCTCACTCTTACACCACTTGTACCGCTACCTAAGATTACCCTGCATAGAATGTGAATGCGGCATATGGCACCTATCCTCAACCTTCTTATCAAGCTAGACCTCAAGGTGACCGTAATTTGCTTAGCTACCGCTCCAACAACTATCTTTCTCCACCTGGTTTCCCCCCAAACAACCTACACCAACAACAAAACATCAACCGCTCTCCTCAACAACAACAACAACCTCGTACACCATACATCCCTCCTCACAAGCAGCAACAACCGCCTCAACGTAACAACCAAGTTTACCAACAACCTGCTTATCAACCACCCGCATACAATGCTCCTCCTAACCAAACCACCACTGCATTACACCAAGAGGTTGCAACCTACATGAGGACCAATGATGTGATTGTGGAAAATCTCCAACAGGAAGTGCGAAACTTGAAAGCAGACTTGGTCAAGCAAGGAAACGATTTGAGAGCCGACATGAGAAACACGTTGGATAGCCAAACTAATGATCTGAGGAACATGATGGCTGGTTTCTTCCAAGGTAATCAACCCTCTTCTTCGGGTACTCTTCCGAGTAACACCGTTGCGAATCCAAGAGGGGAGATGAAAGCAATCACCACTCGAAGTGGTAAAGGTACCAAGGAACCCGAGCTTCCTATACCTCCACCGGTGGTTGTGACTAAGGAGAACGAGTCACCTGCTACTATTCCTCATCCTTCTCCTTCCCCAATTTCTCCACCTCTTCCTTCTACCCCTCCTCCACCCGTGGTTGTGAGTGATCCTATTCTCCCAAAGCCTTCCTCTTCTTCCAATATACCTTATCCATCTAGGATGAGGAAAGAGAAGCAAAAGAGCAAGGATGATATTCAGGTTTCGAACTTCCTTAAAATGTTCAAACAATTGAATTTCAACATCTCCTTCGCTGAGGCTCTCGCTCACATGCCTAAATATGCAAAAATGTTTAAAGATCTTCTGAGCGACAAGGAAAAGCTCCTCGATATTGCCAACACCCAACTTAATGAGAATTGCTCTGTAGTGCTCTTAAGGAAATTGCCAACCAAGCTTGGTGATCCGGGTCGTTTTCTTATCCCTTGCAATTTCTCGGGAGTAGAGAATTGCATGGCCCTAGCCGATCTAGGCGCCAGTATTAATCTCATGCCTCTAAGCGTTTGGAAGCAATTATCTCTCCCAGAGCTAGTCCCCACCAAAATGACTTTGGAATTGGCCAACCGTACGGTTGCTTATCCAGTGGGGATAGCCGAAGACGTCATTGTAGGAGTCGACAAATTCACCTTCCCTGCTGATTTTGTTGTTGTCGACTACGAGATGGCCCCCGTGTGCCACTAATTATTGGTCGTCCATTCTTGAGGACCGGTCACACTCTCATCGATGTTGAAGCCGGTGAGCTTATCATGAGAGTGGGTGACGATAAAGTAGTCTTCAACATGGGAAAGCTTTCTAAACAGCCTTATTCTTACGAGAGTGTTAATTGTATTGACGTTCTTGATGAGGCTTGTGAAGAACACTTCAAAGATGCTTGTAAAAGTATTCCTACCTCTCTTCCCAATGTTGAGACCGTTTCCTCTATCGACTCATCACTATCCTATTTGGAGAAAGTGATTTCCTTTGGAAAGATTTGGAAGCCACCATGGGAGATGTGCATTTAGACAATAACGATTCTACTACCAATTGGGATGAAGATCTCAGCTTCATTGCAAACCTTCTCAACGAAGACAATCCTTCTCCTCCATCTCCCACGGTCATTGCTATCGATACTCCGACTTCGAATACGCCTCCCGTCGAAAATCCTCCGGATTTGGAACTTAAGGAATTGCCGCCCCATCTCGAGTATGTATTCCTTGAAGAAGAGAAGAAGTCGCCAGTCATCATTGCTAAGGATTTGAAGGATGACGAGAAAGCCCGACTTGTCACCGTGTTGAAAGATCATAAGAAGGCTATTGCTTGGAAGATTTCTGATATTCGTGGAATTGATCCTCACTTCTGCACACACAAAATTCTCATGGAGGACGACTTTAAGCCCACAATTCAAAGCCAACGAAGGGTGAATCCAAAAATCCATGAAGTCATCAAAACAGAGGTTATCAAACTTCTTGATGCGGGTATGATTTACCCTATTTCGGATTCCCCATGGGTTAGTCCAATCCATTGTGTGCCCAAGAAGGGCGGAATAACCGTTGTACCCAATGAACACAACGAGTTAATTTCCACTCGTCTCGTTACTGGGTGGAGAGTTTGTATAGACTACCGCAAACTCAATGATGCCACGAGAAAGGATCATTTTCCTCTACCTTTTATGGACCAAATGCTTGAACGTTTAGCGGGTAATGAATATTACTGCTTTCTTGATGGTTTCTCGGGTTATTTCCAAATACCCATCGATCCCCAAGATCAAGAGAAGACTACATTCACTTGTCCCTATGGCACTTTGCTTACAAAAGAATGCCTTTTGGCTTATGTAATGCGCCTGGGACTTTCCAAAGGTGCAGGTTAGCTATCTTCCATGACATGGTTGAACAAACCATGGAAGTCTTCATGGATGATTTCTCGGTCTTCGGGGATTCCTTCTCTTCTTGCCTTGCCAATTTGGAACGTATGCTCCAGCGGTGCGAAGACACTCGCCTAGTTCTGAATTGGGAAAAATGCCATTTTATGGTAAAAGAAGGCATCGTGCTTGGACATAAGATCTCGAAAGCCGGTCTTGAAGTAGACCGTGCTAAAGTCGATGTTATCGCAAAGTTGCCTCCACCTTAAACCGTGAAGGGTGTGAGAAGTTTCCTGGGTCATGCGGGCTTCTACCGTCGATTCATCAAAGATTTTTCTCAAATCGCTCGCCCGATGACCCACCTCTTGGAAAACGATACTCCTTTTATCTTTTCCGAAGAATGCCTTGAAGCCTTCAACTCGCTTAAGGATAAGCTAACTAAGGCACCCGTCTTGGTCACCCCTAATTGGGAGCTGCCTTTCGAGTTGATGTGCGATGCTAGCGATTTTGCTATTGGAGCGGTTCTAGGACAAAGAGTGAACAAACACTTCCAACCGATCCATTACGCTAGCAAGACAATGACGGGGGCACAATTGATTTATACGACAACCGAAAAAGAGCTTTTAGCTGTTGTCTATGCTTTTGAAAAATTTCGCCCCTATCTTGTCCTTTCTACTACAATCGTGTATACCGATCATTCTGCGCTGAAGTACTTGTTGACAAAGCAAGATTCCAAACCAAGACTTCTTCGCTGGGTTTTGCTGCTCCAGGAATTTAAAATCGAAATTCGCGATAAAAAAGGAGCTGAAAACCTAGCCGCGGATCATCTTAGCCGACTTGAGGATCCTTACCAAGGGGATCATCCGACCAAAGAAATCAATGATTCTTTTCCCTTGGAGACCTTAATGTCTATAAACTCGAAGTCGAATGAAACCCCGTGGTTTGCGGACTTTGCAAACTACTTGGCGGGTGGAATTCTCAAGGAAGGGTTGACGTCTCAACAAAAGAAAAAGTTCTTCACCGACATCAAGACTTACTTTTGGGACGACCCTTACCTATTCAAACAATGTGCCGACCTGATTATCCGCCGATGTGTTGACGGACCGGCAGCGTCTGAAATCCTTGATGCTTGCCATAAAGGACCCACCGGTGGTCACTTTGGTCCCAACTACACCGCCAAAAAAGTGTTTGATTCGGGATTTTATTGGCCCTCCATATATCGTGACGCTCACGATATGGTTAAAAGATGTGATGTTTGCCAAAAACAAGGCACGATCACACATAAAGACGAGATGCCTCAGAATTTCATTCAAGAGTGTGAAATCTTTGATGTTTGGGGTATCGACTTTATGGGGCCATTCCCTTCTTCTAAAGGAAACAAATACATCCTTGTAGCCGTTGACTACGTCTCCAAATGGGTTGAAGCCAAAGCTTTACCTACTAATGACGCAAGGGTGGTTTGTAACTTTTTGAAAGCTCTATTCGCTAGATTCGGTGTGCCTCGTGCCATTATCAGTGATCGTGGGACTCATTTTTGCAATGACCAATTCGCAAGAGTCATGGCTAAGTACGGTGTAAACCACCGTCTTTCCACAGCCTACCACCCACAAACTAATGGCCAGGCTGAAATATCCAACCGAGGTCTTAAGCGAATTCTAGAAAGAACCGTGGGAGAGCATCGTGCCTCATGGGCTGATAAACTTGATGATGCTTTGTGGGCTTTCCGTACTGCTTACAAGACCCCGATCGGCTGTACGCCTTATCGTCTTGTGTACGGGAAAGCGTGCCACCTCCCCATTGAGTTGGAGCACAAGGCTTACTGGGCCTTGAAGTGGGCTAATTTTGATATTAACAAAGCCGGTGACCTACGCAAGATCCAACTCAATGAGCTCAATGAACTTCGGAATGAGGCTTATGAAAATTCTTTGATCTATAAGGAAAGAACTAAGCTCATTCACGACTCCAAGATCAAAAACCGAGAGTTCCATGTTGGAGACAAAGTCTTACTTTTTAACTCTCGGTTGAAACTCTTTTCCGGAAAGCTCAAATCTCGTTGGTCCGGCCCATTCACCATTGCCCAAATTTTTCCATATGGTACTCTCGAGCTCGCTCAACCTAATGGACCTAATTTTAAGGTGAATGGCCAACGAGTGAAGTTGTACTTTGGTTAGGACACCTCTCATGAGGTGATTCCAACCCTCACCACGTTCCCCATGAACTAATTTTGGGCCGAGTCAGGCTCGTGACTCGGTTATCAAAAACAAGCGCTCCTCGGGAGGCAGCCGAGTATCTATCCTTTTATGTTTTAACCCCCTAAGTGTAGGGGAGCCTCTATAGAGTCTTTGTTTTTGTATGGTGATGTGATTACAGGGATAAGTGCACTCTTGGAAACTTTGAAGAACCGTGCTCCCGTGTTATCCGAAATCCGATTCTATCTCTCAACTATCGTGATTCAATTTTCTTCATACTCACATTTGAAATTGATCACTTTAGTCGTCCCATCCTTAACTTGAGTTAACCAACGTGCACAATGTCATAAGTGTAGGGGAAACTTTTCCCACATGCTTAAACATTGAGGACAATGTTTATCTTAAGTGTAGGGGGGACTTCTATCGAAGTTTTAAGTGGACTTTTCCATGAAAATGCCTTCTATTAACCGGAAAATCATCTTTTTCAACATTTTTCAAATTTTTTATTAACTTTGGCCATTTAGTCGTAATTTTTAAATTTTTATCGTTGCTTTCATATGTATATATCCCGCAATAAAGTCAGAAATATTAATAAAGTGGTGTAGCTAGTTTAGATGTCTTTGACATATTAGGCCCGTTGCGTTTATTTTGACTCAACCCGAATAGACTTATCCAAGTTTATTCTAGCTAGTATCCTTAACCATGTAGACCTTAATTGGTTTATTAGGCTAAGTGTCCACGAGTCTCATTACTTGAGATTTTAAATTGTGGAGGACGAGAAATGATAGAGTCAATTATAAGGCGGTATTCTTGCACAAGCTCACTTGGTGTAATTATTTGCCTATTCTCCCATCACTTGCTAATAATTTATCTGCAATAAGTAAGGTCGTACGATTTGAAAAGTTACTTAGCTTCTAGCCCAAGATCGTTTAAAAGTTGCTCGGTAATGATAAGAGTTCATAGCCAAGGCATAACTTATGAAGCGGGGCGCGAAGATTGGCGAGTCCGAAAAGGCCCTAACAAGGCATGAGGATTTAATTTTATTGCTGAAGATCCAAAGTGATGTGAAAAGCATTATTCCTAAAATCAATATGAAGGATCAAGACTCACGACGAAAAGCAATCAACTCCCATAAAGATCATGGAGAAGTCTATCCGAAAAGACCCTAACAAGGTATGAGGATAAATAGATCCAAATCCGAAAAGGAGGCGGGTCGTTGTATCTCAAAATCCCAATTAGAGAATGAAGAAATAATCATGAAGTCGTGGTCAACAAAGTTGGAGTACCCCTCAAAAGTCTCCAAGTGAAGAAACTCTATTATGATGAGAAGACCATTATCTCAAGAACGTCTCTCGAAGATATGAAGTATGAAGTACATGCCAAATATCGGCCCGAGAAAGGTCTCAAATCGTGAACCAAGTTATGCCAAGATATGAACTTTTTGATATCCCGAGAAGCAGTTTTAAGAGATTTTGTCCTTTAGCTAACTATTGATCAAATCGTCCTACTTTGCTTTCAGCCTAAATAAACTATCGAAATAAGTCCAAAAATGCATCTTCATGATCATTCTAAGACAAAAATAAAATATAAGAGATACACCTAGGAATAAGGGAGTTTAAGCATTTAATTAAGCCATGTGTGTAAGTGTTTGAATTGCTAACTTATAATAACAATGATCTCGTTTTTAATCTTAGTTTGGGGAACGTGAAACTTGAGGGTGATAAATCTTCGCAGCACAAAAGCCCTAATGTAAGTCATTGATCTCTTTGCAAGTTATTTCCATGTAGCTATTTTCAAGTGAAAATGGTTTTCTATCCTTTTAAGTTTTAATTTCTTTTAGTACTTTAATTATTGTTTATTAGTATTTTAATAAGGCCAAGGTTGATTAATTATGAGAAAAGTGTAAAATTGCTTTATCACTAAGCATTGCATGAGGGCATGGCAATGGTTAAGTGTAGGGGATTTGATGGGTGTGTAAACACCCATCCTTTTACCACTTAATTCTGGCTAAAACGAGACCAAAACACGTATTTAATATCATTTGTTTGGAATTATGCGTGGTTTTTGTGTTTATTGTGTTTTCAGAGCCAACCGGATGAATATTGAAGAAAACATGGGAATTGCACGGGTTTTACCGAAGAAAAGGACTCAAGATAAAGTCTATTGTCCAAGAGATGCAAAAGATTTGAAGTCACTGGGCCTATTCGAAGATTTATCGAAGAAAAGGACCAAAGATGGAAGATTTTCATAAGTCGAAGAAACTCAAGTCTATTAACGAAGAAATTAAAAGACGAGTTGAATTTAATCGACAACAAATCCCGAATCAGAATCGAAAACGTCAACTTTTCTGAAAAGACGAGAAGACAAGAAGAACGGGAGAAAGCCCACTCACCAACCAAAAGACAAGCCTATATAAAGCTCACCCCTCACACATTTTAGTCAGTTAGTTTTTAGTTTTCTTCTTCCCCACTTTTTCTCCTTCCTGTTTCGTAGCATCACCATCACCACTAGGGTGATTGGTGATTTTGATCTTTGTTTTTCCAAACTTGTTATTTTAATCCTTGTTTAATTTTGTTAAAACATTAATCATCAATACAAAGTCTTGTTTAATCTTTCCATTTCATCTTGTTCATCATCATCTTTATCTTCAAGTTCTTAAGTTTTTTTTTTCTTGATTTGATCTTCAAAAGTTGTTGGGATTTATGTTTTTGTTGATGGGATTTGTAGTTTATGGTTAGTAGATGCTTTGTGATTGATTTATTTAAGTTTTTGGTGAAAAACTTGGTGATTTTTGGATTAAAACTAGTTTCCTTGTTCTTCGGGTATTGTTTCTGTATCTGGGTTTCCCAGACTTCCGAACGAAGCAAAACTTCCGAACGAAGCAAAACTTCCGAACGAAGCAAAAGTTCCGAACGAATAAAATAGTTCCGAATGAATTTTTATTTGAAAAGTTCCGAATGAGTTTGTCTTTAAAAAGTTCCGAATCAGAAGGAACTTCCGAATGAACAGTAACTTCCGAATGAAACTTCCGAATGAACAGTAACTTCCGAATGAACAGTAAGTTCCGAATGAACAGTAACTTCCGAATGAACCTAAGTTCCGAATCAAAGACTTCCGAGTGAAAAGTTCCGGATGAACCAAAAACTTTCGAATCAGTAGAAAGTTCCGAATGAAGGCTAAGTTCCGGATGAGTACTTAAGTTCCGAATCAACCTCTTTGTCAAAAGTTCCGAATGAGTTTCCAAACTTCCGGATGAACCAAAGTTCCGAATGAAGGTTAAAACTTCCGAATCAATTTTCTGTTAGTATTACTGTTTTACTGTCTAACTGTTTCTTTACTTTTATTTCACAATTTATATTTTATATTTCAACTTTAATTTTGATTTTAATTTTAATCTTAATTTAAATTTTAATTCAAGTCTTTATTAATTGTCATTAAATTAATTATCTTTGATTTAAATTTTCATTTACACTTTTTATTAGATTAGAAAACCAAACCCTTTTATTTAGTAACCAAGAACAATCATTCCACTTAAGACCGAGATCAATTCGAGAGGATTCCGAGATTAATCTGAACCCATACAAAATAAATGTATCAAAGATCCATACTTAGTCTTCTAGGAATAGTATCACATCCATCATTCGTGATATCATCATCTTATGATGTTGGAGATCAAAGAGAGATGAGTCTTCAGGAAGTGTAAGTAACTCAATCCATAATCAAATTAATGATTAGCCTTCATGAGTACCTATGCAAAAGAGAGATATAAACTAGTAGATACATTTCAAGAGCAAATCTAAAATACATAGAAGCTACTAATAAGATCATAATCAAGAGGAGTAGATATAGCTTCAATTTTAAGATCAACTTTTATATACAAATTGTTTTGATCAAAACGAAAACTTTAGAGCAACCAACCCATCTAATTAGTAGAGACAATGGATTGATCCAAGCTTTAAAGAACAATATACTTCAAAGATCTTGTGTAACCATCGCTCTGATACCAATTGTAGAAAATATAAAGGGTGGGGGTTGAATAGTTTCCCTAATTAAAATTATTTTCGTCACTATAAATGACTTTTACTTAAAAACTTGTTTCATAATAGTTAGACGAATTTCCAATGTTTCAAAACATTTGCTATATCTAGTGATTATAATAATGGAACGCGTAAATTTAAAGACAAGTAAGAAAAGAGTAAGAAAAGAAACAACCTAATGAAAGACACCAAATATTTATATTGGTTCGGTAACGAAGCTCTCTCTTCGTTCCTACTCCACTCCTCGAGTACAACTTACTCGGGATCTCCACTATATCCACAAGATCCTTTCTTGGCTGAGAAAACCTTAAACGTTGCTTAAAATGTTTTCTGACATTAAACTATGTCGAGTTCTAATCCAAAGCTAGAACCAATCTTCGCCGCCCATCTTCTTTTCCGACACAAGGCTAGATGTCGAGTTCTAATCCTAAGCTAGAACCAATCTTTGTCGCCCATCTTGTTTTCTGACACAAGGCTAGATGTCGAGTTCTAATCCTAATCTAGAACCAATCTTCGTCGCCCATCTTCTTTCCAACACAATGCTAGATGTCGAGTTATAATCCTATGCTTGAACCAATCTTCACTCACAACACTTTCTAGTTAATTGAGAACTCAAACACAAATATAAATACATCACTTTATAATTTAGTGAGAACTAACACACAAGACACATCCAAGTATACACATATACATCGTATCTACACAATACTTAAATAAACAAAATGATGAACATGACTAGATCTAAGAAAGTATGATCTTCATCAAGGCTTCATCTTTTATCACATCACAAATGTGTGAGTGATCTTCTCTTTAGACATATAAAGAAGGAATCAAAGGGATAATCATAAGTAAACATATTTAACATATTAAGTGATCATTTACTAATGATTAGAATATATAAAAGAGATTAGAAGCAGAAACCTGTCCAAAAAGGTTCCTTGGAAAATGGAGAAATGATCCACTATTTATAAGAGACAAGTTACAACGACTAGTCTGAGCGCGGCTCATTAAATAGGCCTACGGCTCATTATCACTAATGATCCTCAGACACCTATTTTGATTCGTAGGCTCTAGACTACGTTCCTTTTTGTCTTCTAGTGGGGAAATACCATCTGGAGAAGATTATACCTTAATAGGATATTCTTAGACAATTTGGAATATGCCAAATTCAAATTTCTATTTTCCATTTTAATAAAACATTATTTTAAGGGTAAAAGCTATAAAATACCATCTTACTTATTAATTTGTGCCGACTTTAAACACTTACTATTTTATCTCTTGACTTTACTATTGTACTTTCATATTTGTTCCGAAGTCACCAATATAGTAACTTGTTACCGACACGCTGGCACGGTAATATCCACGTCATTATTTAATTTCTTTTTAATAAGCCCACGTGTGATATCCAGTATGTATACATTTCTTTCAAAAGCTGACATTTTTTTAACTTCATGTTTATTTTTTTACTACTTTGTCTCTCACCTATTCATCCTTACCCAACTACATCTCTCTCTTCATCTTCTCAAATAAGATTCAACCACTGAATCAAGATCCAGCCACCAAATCGATATCTGACTATACATAATCAAGATTCGACTGCTTAATTAAGATCTGACCACTATCATAATCAAGATTCGACCATTAATTAAGATCCGGTCATTACATTAAAATCCAATCGTCTAATTAAAGCGACGCCCATCCACCACAGTTTCACATCATCTTCTCAAAACTAACAATCACCAAAAACCACCGCCAATAAATTAGGTTCTTTCAGTAGCTCAAGATTCATTTTTTATATGTAAGTGAAACCTTAAGCCATTAAACAACCATCACTGATTCTACCGGATCTGCAACTGAAAACCTAATGCCATCGACCCATCGGATCTGCAACTGGAATGGAAATAACGTGTTACAGAGTATTGTTTTGGATGAGTTGGTCAAGGAACTATGAAATGGTCATTATGATAAAATGAAAGAGAGAGAGAAGTAGGGGAAAATTATCATAAATGCAAAATAAAGAAACGTAAAAAAGTCAATTTATTGACAATCAAACAAATCCACATAATGTAAACATTACAGATGTATTATTTTCTTAAATTACACGATAGAAAGAATGACATGGAAATATAACCGGTCATCTTGGTAACATTAGTACAAAACAAACAAGTTCGTTGGTAAAGTCACGAGATAAAAAAGTAAGTGTTTAAAGTCGGTACAAATCAATAAGTAAGATGGTATTTTATGGCTTTTACCCTTATTTTAACAAGAAAGTTGATCAAAAAAATTTGTTACATTTGTGTAAAATTTAATTTTAAGGTTAATCACTTTTAATGATCACTAAACATGTATAAGATATGTTTATGTAAGATTTTAAATGATTATTACCTTAATGACAGTGTTCGTTAAATAACTCATCTTACAGTTACCTTTGGCGATGAATGTTTTTACACTTTGTCGTGATCAAAACTAAGATAGACTAGTTGTTACAAGTTTTTAGGCATCGGTTGCATTAACATATCTCATCTAGAAAACTAGAAGGGATTTTCAATATGATATGATTAAAACTCAAGTTTCAGTCAGTGAAATATGAATTAAGCAACACAAAAGGATCAAGATTTCATTAGCTAAGAAACAAAATCAGGATACAATTTGGTTAAAAGATTTGTTATTCAATTAATAACTTTTAGAGAGAGTTTGTTACAAAGAACAATACAAAACAATAGTGAAATGAAAATGATTACAAAGTGGGTATATATACAATGAAAATGTGTTGCGAATAACGATTTTTCTGCCAAAAGTGTCGTTGACTTTCTTGTTTGACTTTTTCTCATTTAAGCTCATATCATTCTAGCTCCCTTGAAAAAAAATTGTCCTCGATAATCATCTTGAAATTTTGGATACTTAGCTTGCAACTCTTGAGCATCCTCCCAAGTGGCATCAGTTGTGTCCTCATTTGACCATTAAACTAACCAACAGACGACTCCAACATTCCTTACTTTTGTAATCTTCATATCCAATACAACAACTAGTACAACAGTACTAAGACCTTCCTTAGTTCAATTTGGCAGTGGTATTGGAACTGTAGGTTGACCTTTATAAGGTTTGAGTTGAGAAACATTAAATAGATTATGGACAATGTTGGTGTTTGAGAATGAGAGTTTATAGTCTACCTCGCCAACCTTAGCTTGAATATAGAAAGGACTATAGAATTTCTAAGAAAACTTGTTTTGTGCATCCTAAGAGTGACTTGCCTATGTGGTTGCAATTTAAGTAACACACAATCTCCTACCACAAAAGAACTATCAATTCTATGCTTGTCTGCAAATATTTTCATCATGGGTTGTACTCTTTCAAAGTGAAACTGAAGTAAAGCAATTACAGCCTCTCTTGCCACCAGGGACCTATCAACTGCCTCCACATGAGAGACTCCAACCATATAAGAAACATGAGTAGGAGGTAGTTGACCATATACCACTTCAAATGGAGTTGTATTAATAGCTGTATGAAAATTGTGTTGTACCAAAATTCAGTCAGTGACAACCAATGGACTCAATTATTTTGTTGCTCACTAGTCATGCACCTCAAGTAACACTCCAAATATTTGTTGGCCACTTTTGTTTTGTAATCTGTTTGATGATGGTAAAAAGTAGACAATTGTAGAGTAACTCCCAATTTCTTATACAACTCCTTCCAAAAAGTACTTATGCATACTGTATCTATAGCAATTGTAATTGTCTTAGGCAATCCATGAAGTTTGTACATAGAATCAAGGAATACGTAAGCAATTTGAGCATCATTAAAAGGATGAGACAAAGGAATGAAATGTCCATACTTTCTCAATTTGTAAATAATCACTAAGATGACTGTTTTCCTATGTGAAGAGGGAACACCTTCAATAAAATCCATGTAAATGTCAAACCCTATCTTGGTAGGAATAGGTAGAGGTTGAAATATCTCGGATATGATGCTAAAATAGGCTTGTGACGCTAGAGGACATTGCACACTCTCACATACTCCTTAACTGTTCTTTTCATTCCTTTCCAATAAAATGCAGCTTTCAACCTTTTATAAGTAGTTTCCACATCAAAATAACCACATAAAGGTTCATCATGATGTAATTTGAGAGTTCTTGCCTCAAACTAGGATCTGCCCCAATAACTAACCTGTGATTTCTTCTTATCTTTCCATCAAGACATTAAACTTTGATCCTGCCACTGAACCATCTTTAACTTTGTTGATGATTTGTTGCACATTGGGACTAGTCTCCCAACTAGCTTTAACTTTTAGCAAAAATCATTTGAAATATCACTAAGCACCATAGTTTGTAAAGAAAGAATAGGAGACCTTGACAATGCATCAACAACAATTTTTCCAATTCCATTCTTGTACACTATATAATAGTCATAACCTAGTAGCTTGAGTAACCACTTGATTCAGAAAGGTGTTATCAATATTTGCTCAATTAAGCACGTAAAACTAAAGTGATTGGTTTTTATTTTGAAGTCCCTATCAAGCAAATACTCTTAGCCTCAAAATATTGAGTCAAACAAGAATGTTCGGTCATAGGTTTATATTGTAATATTTATTAGAACGTTGTAATAGTTAGTTAAAATAGTCGTGACATTACGGGCTTGATGGCTAGCTTAAAATGCCTCTTTTAAGGTACTAAGCATTTTATTCAAGCCCGGTCCATTAAACAATATAGTCCATTAAGGCTACATGTATAAGCCCGACTATATATACCTCTCCTAGCATGTTAGGAGAGGTTGGATTTTTCATTTTTCTTAATCTAATTTCATATAGTAATCACCATTCTCTCTTTACTTTCTCTCTGTAGAACTCATCTATCTTTCTTCTTTATTTCAATTAATCAACCATGGTGAAGTGATAAAATATGGAAAAACATTTGGTATCAATCACCACGGGGTAGATTAGTGATTGGTTGTTGTTATTGATTTGATTCGATTGATTTAATCTATAAATCATCTCGGATTAATTTTTTTAGTGTTTTTCGGGCTCTAAATCTTGATATAAATCTCCTACATAGTTGTGGTAGGGATTTGGTTTAGTTATTGTGGTTAAAATTGCAAGTTTTGGGGGCGTTTGGATTGATTTTGGGATTTGATTGAAGATCAGTGGGTTCGTATAAGATTTAAGATTGGCAGTTTTCACTTTCGGGAAAGGGTTTTCAGCATATTGCGAAAGTGGGAAAGAGGTAATTATCCGAAACTGAAAATTAATATTATCCGAAACTGAAACTTCACATTATCCAAAACTAAATTTAGAACATTTTTTTTTCGAAACTCACTCCTTTTATCCTGAACATTTATCCGAAACTCATAATATCCCGAAACTCAAAAATACTCCGAAACCCAAATTTATCTGAAACTCATTTATCCGAAACTCACTTTTTTTCCTAAAGTCACATTTTTTCCGGAACTGAATTTTATTCCGAAACTCAACTTCTCATTTCCCCGAAACTGAAACTTATTCCGAAACTCAAACTTCTCATTTTCTCGAAACTGGAATTTATTCCGAAACTGGAAATATTCTGAAACTAGAAATCTATCTGAAACTGTGATTTATTCCAAAAGTGGTTCTTGGGTATTATTGCAAAAGTGACATAATCAGGTATTGCGAAAGTGGTTTAAGGGGAATTTCGAAGGTAAGTGTTTGTTTGTTCACTTTATCCGAAAGTGAGAATTTTCAATTTATCCGAAAGTGATAATTCCTCTTTTTTTTCCGAAAGTGAAATTTTTTAGTGTGTTTTTGGCCTTAGAATTTTTGGTTTCTTGCAAAGACAATTTTTAGGGGATTTTAACATTTATCTTCGACAACAACAATCACAACACATCTACTTAAGATCCTTTTTCACTTTAACAATTTCAAGTTTTTTAACATGGATTCTACTCAAGAGTATTGTGTCACAAACAACAACATCATGGCAGCGGGCAATAAAGAGAGACCATCAATGCTTGTGTACGGTCGATATGCACAATGGCAATCACGATTTCTTCGATATCTTGACACTAAACCCAATGGTGATGTTCTTCGCCGTTGCATCACAGACGGA
Source organism: Glebionis coronaria (assembly GCA_025667525.1). NCBI lineage: Eukaryota > Viridiplantae > Streptophyta > Magnoliopsida > Asterales > Asteraceae > Glebionis > Glebionis coronaria. The sequence continues at coordinate 460,609,172 of CM046876.1, read as the reverse complement.
CCCTATACTCCCACTACCATCACCATTCCTGCAACTCCAGCAACCGACACGACGCCAGATGCCGCTGAGTAGACGATTAAGGAAACATATGAGAATACTTTGAAAGAGAATCGAGCTTAGATTGATGTAGAGAAGGAATCAATCTATTTGATTCTAAGTGGGAGTGGGGATGATATTTACTCAACGGTTGATGCATGCTCTACTGCTAAAGAGATGTGGTTTGCCATTGAACGTCTACAACAAAGAGAATCACTAAATAAACAAGATGTCAAAACAAACTTGTTTTCGAACTTTGGCAAGTTACGTCATTGGATAGGGAATCAATTGATTCATATTACTCTAGATTTTACAAGATGATGAACGATATGACAAGAAACAACTTGGAAGTCTCCACCATGCAAGTCAATGTGCAATTTCTACAACAACTTCAACCAGAGTGGACACGATTTGTAACTTTGGTGAAACAACAAAATAAGTTGGACGAGGTCAACTATCACACGCTCTTTGACATTTTGAAACAATTTCAGAATGAGGGAAATGAACTTTGAGCTGAACGGGTAGCAAAGACTGCTATCCACTTGCTTTGGTGTCTACCACTCACCATGTCCAAGATCATCGCTCTCGTGCTCCAAAGTCATACTCCACTACATCCTCCTCACCAAGATACTCCACTACATCCTCCTCACGAAGATACTCCACTTCATCCAAGTCTTCAGCTCCCACAAGATCACGAGGCAAAGAACCCAGAGCACCATCACCATCACTTGAGCCATCATCTGAAGAGGACAGTGATGAAGAACAAGCTCAGAAGGATAGGGAGATAAACCAACAAATTGCTTTCATTATGAAGACCTACAAGAAAATCTTCAAACCCACCAACAACAATCTTCGAACATCATCTAACACAAGGAACCAATATGTTGAGAGTCCTCGAAGGTATGACACACGTCAACGTGATGAAAGTCCTCCTAGGTATGATCGACGTAATCCAACTCATGTTGAGGGTTCCGCAAGGTATGATCGACAAACTGCTAAGTATGATACTCAGAGGATTGCTACTGTTGCTGGGAATAGGGAAACTGTTGGCACTCAAGTGGTTCAGCAAAGTGGGATTCAGTGCTTTAATTGTCAAGGTTATGGGCATATGTCAAAGGAATGCAGAAAGCCGAAACGAGTTAGGGACTCTGGTTATCATAAGGAAAAGTTTGCAAGAAGATGGAAGTTAGGGTTAAATTGTCGGCTGAGGAAGGATCAATGCTTGATGATACTGATGATGAAGCCTCCAACCAAGAACTTTAAGCACATTACTCATACATGGAAAAGGTTGAAGAAGTTCTCAACGTCACTGAAGATGACAATGGTCCTATATTTGATACTGAGCCAATCGATAAGGTACACACTAAAGAGGAATATAATGTGTTTGTTAATATTCATGAGCATTTTGAGCTACCCAAAGCCATTACTGACACAAGTATGATGGAAACGGTTGATAGCAATACCACACCCGTTTCATCAGACATGTGCAATAATGAGTCTGAGGATGATCAACATGCAAATGAGTATGATGATGATGAGGAGCGTATTGTGCTTGCTAAATTAATTGCTTCTTTACAAAAAGATGTCAAAGAAACTAGAAAGAGTCAAAAGCAATTAAAGAAGGAAAACGCTACGCTCACTCAAAATTTTGAAGAAAGCATAGCTACAGTTATAAAATCTAGTGAGCTTCTTGCAAGTTGCAGAGCTGAGCTTATTCAAAAAGACAAAGAGCTTGCAACATACAAAGGGGGTGTCATTACTACTGTAAAGGATATTTTTGAAACTAAATACAACGAAACTCTTAAGCTTTTAGAACAAGAGAAACGTAATTATAACACCTCTTTAAGTACGGAACGACACAAAACGTATCTTGCTACCACCAAAGTGAATGAGTTAAGTCAAAAGATTGATTTTCTTCAAGAGGATAAAACTAAAATAGTCACTGCAAAATTGGAAGAGGTTGCAAACTTGCAAAAAGATTTCAAAATTAAACAAGCTAAAGACATTGACAAATTTGTGGAACTTGAAGTGAAAATTGATTTTTATAAGAAAATTGTTTATAAAACAAATCAATCTATTCAAACCATGTGAGTGTTGGCACCTCGTTTGTTTTTTAAGGGTAAAGCTAGTTTTGCTAGTCCTAAGTACCTCGAGCAAGCTCAATTTGAGAACCCGCTCCTATATCTTGAGGAGTCCCAATGGACCGACGTTGATTGTCTAATTGTTAGGCCAGATAGTGATGAGTCACTAATTTTTTATGAGGGGAGTAGATCACCAGTGAATAAAGACTTTGTGAAACCATATAATTATGCTTATGAAAATAGTCTTTATGAAATTTTCAAACCACAACAACAGAAGTCTCGTGAGCAAATAATTTTCGAATGTGAACAAATAAGAATTAAATGGAGACAACTTTTTGCCACTAAGAAAACTAATGTTTCAAAATTTATCGAGTACTTGCCATATAAAGCTTATGTAAGCAAGAGTAAGCAAGCACTTAGTGTTCTTAAACAAAACTTTGAAAATTTCAAAAAGGTTGTAGATGACGACTGGAAAGAACGTGAACATTTGAAAGGCAACAAAGAGATTCCTCAAGATATAACTGTGCTTGTGAAAAGTATTTTGATTCTGCTTGCGGAAAGAACGCAAAAACATATTTTGGAATTTGAAACATTAATTAAGCAAGAAATGTTTGATGATTTGAAATATGTAGAATCTCTTGAACAAGAATTGAACGACCATCAACCTGAAAGAGACGATTTTTCTATAGAATATGATCTACTCTTGCAAGAATGCCTCTCAAAAGATATTATGTGTGTTTATGTTACATCTTGTGCTGATATTGATGAATATTCTGATGTTGCATGCAAATATCTTAATCAAGTCAAAGAGTGTGAACGTCTTGCAACTGAGCTTTCGAATAAGTTGATCAAAAAGAGTTTTCGTTAATTCAACAAAGATATGATTATCTTCAAAAACATTGTCATTCACTTGAACTTGCTTTACAAAACAAAGTTGGCAACTTTTCAAATGATACACCTTTGGAAGAAAAATTATCTGAGTCATGTCGATTACTAAATGAGAAAAGTCTCGATATTGCGGATTTGAAAGCTCAGTTACAAGAAAAAGACATAGCAATAGCAGAGTTGAAGAAACTCGTTCCTAAGATGGGTGGGAAAGTTGTGGAACCTAGCGTTAAGAAACCTGTTGTTAGACAACCCAATGCCTATAAAGTGAATAGACCCTCTATCTTGGGAAAACCATCCGCTTTCTCAAATTCCTCATTTGCAAAACCTGTGTTTACCCCCAAGATGGATGGAAAGGAGAGATTACCACATACTCAACCCATAAGGAATACTCTAGCACCAAGTGTTAAGCACAATAATGTGATTAAACTAGGAATGCATAGAATGACCACTAAACCCACAAACAAAGTTAGTCAATCGCCTCAGACTTCTAGAAACACTAATACTCGTGTGTCTTCTACTACATGAGTAGTCTCCACTGCTAGTGTTAGCCGGCCTCAGCTTAAGCGCACTCAAGTGAATGAAAAGGTTTGGAAACACAAGAGTCAAGGGAAGATGAAGGAAGTATAAAAACACCCTATGAATTTGAATGTTTTTAAGAATAAAATGTTTGTAATCGCGTGTAATGACGATTTGAATGCTTTGAATGATTTGAAAGCTTTGAGTGTTAAACTTGCTTGTGTCAAATGTGGAAAATGTGCTAATGCTAATCATTCTATGTGTGCTATGAAAAATATCAAAGACGTAGATAATAGAACTAAGAAGCACCTTGCGATGCCTATTAGTGCTAGTAAACCCAAACGCAAAGTAAACCATTCTGGTGCAACCCCCCCCAAGAAAAGTATTGCATCAGACTCCACCACTAAGAACCCTAGAAGCAGAATTAGGAAATTATATGAATCTGCTAGCAAGTCTTGGAAATGGTGGTTTGCTAATCAATGTCCTCCAGGATATAAATGGATGCCTAAGGTTAGGAACGAAAACGTGACAACGAGTGTTGGTGTGCCTTTAAGTGTTGCAACTAGGGAAACTAATGAATCGGAAAGCACAACTAACTTGAAATCCAATTTAGCAAATGCTCCATCGTGTTCTAATTCTTCTGCATGTGATTGAAATAATTCTCTTCATACTGTACTCCGGATGCACGAAGCATATGACGGGGAATCTCAAGCTTCTAATTAACTTCGTGGAGAAGTTCCTGGGTACGGTCCGATTCAGAAATGATCAATTTGCATTGATCCTAGGATATGGAGATTTGGTTCAGGGTAATATCATGATCAAACGGGTATACTACGTCGAAGGGCTCAATCATAATCTTTTCTCGGTTGGTCAATTCTATGATGCGGATTTGGAGGTTGTTTTCAGAAAGAAGACATGTTTTGTTCGTGATTATGATGGGAATGATTTACTTACCGGTTTATGGGGTACCGATCTTTACACAATTTCACTTCAAGACACAACTTCCTCAACTCCAATTTGCTTCATGGCTAAAGCTTCAACGACTCAGGCATGGTTATGGCATCAACGTCTATCTCATCTAAATTTTGATACCATCAACTTACTTTCTAAGAAAGATATTGTGAGAGGCCTTCCAAGCTTGAAATTCATCAAAGATCATCTTTGTTCTTCTTGTGAGCTTTGTAAAGCAAAACGAAGTAGTTTCAAGACAAAGACTACACCAAGCTCTAAAGGGCGGCTAGATCTTCTTCATATGGACTTGTGTGGTCCCATGCGTGTTCAAAGTATCAATGGGAAGAAATATATCCTGGTAATTGTTGATGACTACTCAAGGTACACATGGACTCACTTCTTACGGTCCAAGGATGAAAGACCAGAAGTTCTCATCAACTTCCTTAAGCAAATACAACATGGTCTTCAAGCTCAAGTAAAAGTGGTACGTACTGACAAAGGCACGGAATTTTTTAATTCAACTCTGAAGAACTTTTTTGAAGCCGAAGGGATTGAACATGAAACATCTATTGCTCGAACACCCAAACAAAACGGCGTTGTTGAACGACGAACCCGTACTTTAGTTGAGGATGCTCAAACATTATTATCCGCTTCAAAACTCCCACTATTCTTTTGTGCCAAAGCCGTCTCAACCGCATGCTGTACACAAAACCGATCCTTAATAATCCCAAGACACTAAAAGACACCATATCACATAATTCATGATTGAAAACCTTCACTCAAACACCTTCACATTTTTGGATGTACTTGTTACATAATACGAGATGGTGAAAACTTAGATAAGATGAAAGAGAAAGGTGATGCATGTATTCTAGTGGGATATGCAACTCAGTCTAAAGGATATAGAGTTTACAACAAGAGAACAAAATTGATAGTTGAGACTATTCATATCCGATTTGATGAATTACAAGAAATGGCACTTGAACAAAACAGTTTAAGTCCCGATCCACAACGACAAAAGACTTTTGTGCACTACCGCGCGGAACTTAGAACTCAAGACCACAACAATGAACCGTCAAGTTCAAAGCTGGTTCAAGGAAATGTTCCAAGATCAGATATGACACTCAACACAACAATTGAAGAGTTTGAAATGTTATATGGACCAATGTATGATGAATATTACACGGGGGAGAAACATGTTGTATCGAAGACTTCCGCAGTCACTAATGATAAGATTGATGATACCGCTCATCGTCAACAAAAGGATACAACTTCATCTACTTCAACACGGATTGATGCAGATTTACCTCCTCAGAATATCACATCAACAACCGCTCCTACAACATCCACAACTACTGTCATTGCTCCAGAAAACACAAATCAAGCAGATCATGCATTAAATGACGAAGACGAATTTATCAACCCATTCGGTACACCGGTACACGAAACTGGAGAGTCCTCTACTCGCCATATTGATACGTCAAATATGCATACATTTTATCAATGACATCCTTCAACACATCATTGGACCCGAGATCATCCTTTGGTTCAAGTAATTGGAAACTCTTCACAGTCCGTTCGTACAAGACGACAACTTGAAACCGATGGTGATGTTTGTATGTTTGCACTCGCTGTAAGTACAGCTGAACCAACAAATATCAAAGAAGCCTTGGCAGATCACGCTTGGATTGAATCGATGATGGATGAACTTAAACAATTTGAAAGACTTAAAGTGTGAGAACTTGTTGACAGACCATACGATCTAATACCATTAAGTCTTCGATGGATCTCGAAAAACAAGATGGATGAAGAAAACATGATCATCAAGAATAAATCTAGGCTAGTGGCTAAAGGGTATGGCCAGAAAGAGGGTATTTATTTTGAAGAATCATTTGCACCAGTAGCTCGTATGGAAGCGGTAAGGATTTTTCTTGCTTATGCTGCACATAAGGGATTCATCGTTTATAAAATAGACGTAAAGACGGTGTTTCTTAACGGTCCTTTAAAGGAAGAAATCTATGTCACACAGCCGAAAGGATTCGTCAATCCTCATTATCCTGACAAGGTGTATCGTCTCCACAAAGCACTTTATGGACTCAAGCAAGCTCCAAGGGCGTGGTACGACGAGCTCTCGAAATTTCTGGTATCCAGATGTTTCTCAAAAGGTTCCATTGATCGAACTTCGTTCACTTATAAACATGGGGATGACATTTTGCTTGTGCAGATTTATGTTGATAACATTATTTTTGGGTCTACAAACCCAAAACTTTCAAATGGTTTGAAAAAGTAATGCACAGCAAATTTGAAATGTCAATGATGGGCAAACTAAAATTCTTTCTAGGAATTCAAGTTCACCAACCCCCAAGTGGTATCTTTATCAACAAAGCTAAGTACTGTCAAGAGATAATCAAAAAGCATGGTATGACCTCATGTGACCCCGTTGGGATACCATTATCAACCACATCCCTAGATGCTGATTTGGAAGGAGATGTCATAGATCAAACGAGATATCGTTCCATGATCGGATCCATCATGTACTTAACAGCAAGCCGACCAGATTTATCACATGCTACGTGTTATTGTGCACGATATCAAGCAAGACCCACTAAAAAACACATCAAGGAGGTTAAACAGATCTTTCGGTACCTTAAGAATACCATTCACATGGGACTCTGGTATCCGAGGGAAACCGGTTTCTTTCTAACGGCCTATTCAAATTATGATCATGCATGGTGTCTTGATACACGAAAAGTACTTCTAGTGGTGAACAATTTCTAGGTCAAGATAAGCTCGTGGGATGGTCTTCCAAGAAGCAGGATTGCATGTCACTATCATCAGCCGAAGCAGAGTATGTGTCTCTATCTGCGTGTTGTGCTCAAGTTCTTTGGATGAGAACACAACTCACGGATTATGGCTTCCACTTTGATAAAGTACCTATGTACTGTGACTCAAAGTCCGCCATAGCCATCTCATGCAATCTTGTACAGCATTCTCGCACGAAGCACATTGATGTCAGATATCACTTCATTAAGGAACAAGTTGAAAGGGGTATCGTTGAATTATACTTTGTTGGAACTGATTACCAGTTAGCTGACTTGTTTACAAAATCTCTTTCGAAAGAGAGGTTTGCGTATCTAGTTAGGAAAATTGGTATGAGATGTTTGACTCCAGCAGAACTGGAGATTCTGGCAAAGAAGCCTGCGTGATTCATTTATCAAACATCTACTTGTAAATATCTTTGAAAAAGCAAAATACAAAAATATAAAACAAATAAAAGCAAAAGACAAAATTAAAAATTTTTGAAAATTCAAAAAATTTCTTCTCGACATGTCTTTCAGTATCGATAATATGGACGTGCCTAGAAATGTCGCTGAATAACGACACGGGTGTGTACATAAAGCTCGAATGAAAGTTGTAAATATTTTTCAAAACATGTCATTTCCTCTTTTAATAAAGGAAAATGTCTATTTTGGTCATTGTTTCCAACAACATGTAGAGAAATCTATCTTGGGTTGAGCTTGTCACAAAACATTCAACGTTTTGAGCTCAACACAATGGCTTGTAATCACTTTCAGATTGCAACCCGGTTCTATATTCACGGGGGAGTGTACGATTTAGTTCCTTTACCCTCAGCAAAAGAAGAGAAATCTTCTTACACTTGAGTGGATTCGTCAAGACATTCAAAGTCTATGAACTCAAGTTTATGCTTTAGAAAACCCACTTCGCCAAAAAGCATGGATTTTTCAGAAAGCGTTGAACACAATTTATTCAAGAATTTTTAAATGATTATTCAAAATCTTTCAAAAATTGTGTGTTCAACAACTCCTATCCTCAAAAGTTTAATGTGGATCATATCCTCGTAATGACAATTCAATTGGATTAATTTTTGAGGGGGAGCATTCCAAATTCATGCTAAGTTTGACACATTTTTTCTCCCGAAAGTTTTTCAAGATTATTTTTCAGAATATATTTTAATCAATTTGGTATCTCTAATATCAAACGATTTTATATATTAGAGATAGGGGAGAAAATATGATTAAAATGTGATCTAAAGACTCAAGCACTTATGGTTACGATCAAATACCCACAACATCTTTAATTCACGACGTTATTGGTGTCAAAAGGGTGGTTAGGTTTAAGTCCTATGATCCAACCAGAATCGGAGGGATCTTTCCAGGGAGAATACAATAGATTATTAGAAGTCCTTAGGAAAGATGGAGTAGAACGTGAACGAAGCTGAATGCCGACTAAGTACTGATGCTAGCACTAGAACAATCACAACAAGGTGCTAGTAATGATGTCTTGGTAAGCAATGAAGGGGTTGAAGAATGAAAAAGAAATGTAAGGATAAAGGTGTAAAGAATTATCCCTTCATACAACTTAGGCAGAAACCGGGTCAACACATCATGAAGACAACGCATCAGGGACCCGGTGATGTAATGCACAACCCCTCCTCAGCTGACTCATACTTCTCTCAAAAGAAGTTAATTTTATTGTCACGGAGATCAACACAACTTCTATTGACTTTATCACTCCGAGATAGTTGATATTGAAAACGTGGCATCTGCTCCAGCCTCCGACCACTAAAAGTGCATAAATCGAGTCTAGAGCCAAGAGATCAATCAAATCTCGTTAGGACACACGGAATGGCAAAGAAGAGAGTCCTACGCTATGTCCTTGTGATATTCCTATAACACTCAGGGTGATACTACTTAGTATTCACAATGATGAGTGGAAATCCTTCCAGTGTTAACATCAAACAGCACTTCGGTAGGTCATGTGTAAGATCATTTATGAGTTTAACATATGTAAAACTGAAAAGCAACAATGGTTTGTTTCTTTATCGATTCAAACTCGTTTCAGGTTTCTACGCAATATATTTATGGTCTTGTTAGAACATTCAGAGTGATGTTTATTAATATTCACAGTGATGAATGGAAATCCTTCTAGCGTCAACATTAAACAGCGATACGGTAGGTAACGTGCGAGATTCTTTATGAATCAAGCTTGTGTCAACTAGAAAGAAACAATGGTAAGATTCTTCAAGAATCAAACTTGTTCTAGGAATTTGAATTGACGACTTTAATCAAGCGGATATTTATCCACGTGATTCACTCTTTATGTTCGCAGTCTTGCTTTGAGACAGTCGAGTAAAGAGAACGGCTAGTACAGACGTGAAACCCTGTCAAAGAGGTTCTTAATTGAATCTACCTGATCACAAGTACGATATTTAATATCGTGTAACGGTCTTCACCGACCGAAGGTAAAATGCTACCGATTTAGGACAAATGTCAAAGCCATTCAGTCTGTGTCTATGTTTTGTCTCAAAAAGGTGGCGTTACGGTGTACTCAGCAAAGTCAAAGATTCAAAACCACATACTCATGCCTAAAGATATATTCAACAATCAAGAAAGCTAAAAACTTCCGCAACTCTAATGATCAAAATCTTCCTTATCAATTAATGTAGAGGAATGACCTCTTTTCAAAGGAGATTGTTAGCAAGCTTTCAAGATGGTGAAAAGTAATGGCATCTGGATAAAGACACAAGATCGCAAAATGGCAAAGACAAGTCAAGAATGATTTGAAGATCTCAAGTTTAAAGACAAAGTCGAAAGACAGCGACAAAGGCTCAAAGATCACAACATGAAGGAACAAGACTACTATTACACGTTCAAGACTCATTTATGACGAGATTCGTAATCTTCATTGATCTCCAAGTATCGAAGAGGAATGACCTCACATTGGGGGAGATTGTTAGCCTCAAAATATTGAGTCACACAAGAATGTTCGGTCATAGGTTTATATTATAATATTTATTAGAACATTGTATTAGTTAGTTAAAATAGTCCTGACATTACAGGCTTGATGGCTAGCTTAAAAGGCCTCTTTTAAGGTACTAAGCATTTTATTCAAGCCCGGCCCATTAAACAATATAGTCCATTAAGGCTACATGTATAATCCTGACTATATATACCTCTCCTAGCATGTTAGGAGAGGTTGAATTTTTCATTTTTCTTAATTTAATTTCACATAGTAATCACCATTCTCTCTTTTTTTCTCTCTCTACTTTCTCTCTCTAGAAATCATCTAGCTTTCTTCTTTATTTCAATTAATCAACCATGGTAAAGTGATAAAATATGGGAACAACAAATACCTTCTCCATTTCTCCAAAGAATGCACTACTGTCCATAATTCCTTCTCATAAGTAGACAAAGCCTTATGTTTTTGTGCCAAATATCCACTTAAGAAAACAATTGGGTACCAATGTTGCTTCAAAAATGCTCTAATTCCCTCATTCGGAGCATTAGTCTCCACCATAAATTCTTCTTGTAAATTTGGAAGAGCCAAAACTAGAGCATTAATCATTGCCAATTTCAACTCCTCAAAAGCTTTTTGAGCTGAATTTGACCACACAAAATAATTCTTCTTGACTAGTTATTTCAAAGGCTTGTTGATAGCTACATAATTCTAACAACCCTCTTATTAACCAGAGAACCCCACGAACCCCCTTAACTTCTTAATGTTAGCAGGAATTGGCTAATCCTGCATTGTCTTGATCTTAGAAGAGTCAGTATCCACTCCTTTACCATAAATCACATGCCCTAAGTATTGTACTTATGTTGTCCCAAACACATACTTACTCAATTTTGCATACAACTTATGTGTCTACATAGTACCTAAAAATTGAGCCAAGTGCTGAGCATGTTATGTCAAATTCCTATTGTACACAAGTATATGATCAAAGAAAACTAACACAAATTTTCTAAAGTATGGAGCAAAAACCTCATTCGTAAGACCTTGAAAAAAAGATGGTGCATTTGTTAACCAAAAGGCGTCACCAAAAACTCATAGTGACCTTGATGAGTTCTAAAAACAGTCTTATGAACGTCATCTTCACACATCCTCATTTGGTGATAACCAGACCTTAGATCCATCTTAGTAAACACTTGAGCACCAAACAATTCATCTATCAATTCCTCAATCACATGGATGTGGAACTTGTCTTTCATAGTTTTGTTATTTAGAGCTCTGTAGTCGACACATATTATTCATGACCCATCCTTTTTCTTAACCATGACTACTGGAGAAGAATAAGGACTATGGTTAGGTCTAATAACACCACTATCTAGTACTCAGTGACCATAGCCTCTATAACATCCTTTTGTGTTGGACGATGTCTATAAGGCCTAATGTTAATAGGTGTAGTATTATCTAACAAAATAATTATGTTATCATGTTTCCTATGTGGTGGTAATCACCTTTAAACATCAAACATTTCTTCATAAGCATGCAACAATTAAACTTAGGAAGGATGAACATTAGTAGTTGTAGTATCCATACATGTAGCTATCAATTCATCTTGAAATCCATAAGTAGGTTACACATAAACTACCATAGAGCATAATTTGGTACCTATCAGCTTACCCTCCATCTATTGTAAAGCAGGTTGCGGTGCTCCTCTAATAGTCACCTTCTTCCCAACATACGAGAACTTCATCCTTAGCTTCAAAAAGTTACAAACTATGTCTCCCAAAGTAGCCAACCACTGCATTCCTAATACCATTTCACACCCTGCTAAAGGTATTAAGAACATATCAGCTTTATACACCTCTCCTTGCAATTTCCAAGAAAATCCCTTACACTCCTGAGAACTAGTAATGAAATTTCCCTTTGCCACATTTACTTGCAAAGGGTACGTTTGCTTAATGTGACTGTCAATTTTTTAGGCAAAGGCTAAATCCAAAAAAATGTGAGTACTACCACACTCAATTATAATATTAACTAGTTGATTATTGATTTGACCTTTTACCCTCATAATTTGAAATGTATTGACCCCTGTGATAGCAAGAGTGATATTTGAGGTTGTGCAGCCAATTCAACCTCATTATGACAATCAGTTTGTTCTCCTTCTTCCAAATCAATTGTGTTATCCTCATTTCCAAACACTCCTTTCACAAACCGTAAATTTTTGTCTTCATCTGCCACATCATTTTTGTACACAATTTCCAATGAAAAAAACTTTCCATGACACTTATGACTAGGCACATACCTCTGATCACAATAGAAACATTTTTTTGCTCTATTTTCATCCAACTCCTTTATGGTCAACCATTTCTTATATGGAGTAACTCTAGTATCGTTCAATGGCAAGATTTGAGGCTTTGGTGCATTGTAGGTATAGGAGGTATTGGAATTGAAAGGTTTTCGTGTTGGTTTCACTGTCATATTCTGTTTTTGTTTCATCACTCCTAACTTAGTCTCCTCTAACTTACATAACACATGCAAATCAGCTAAAGACCTAGGGTTAAGCATACTATCAATTAACCACATCTCTTGTTGCAATCCAGCCAAAGATAAACACATGGCTTGATCATCATGCAACATCACCCCACACAAAAACTTATCATAAGCATCTATTTACTCCTGCACATATCTAGTTTGCTTCAACTTCATGATTACCTTCAATGGGTCATCATATGAAGTACCAAATCTCTTTATATTTTCCTCCCTATATGTTGGCCAAGTCGTATTTTCTCCATAGATTTAAACAAAATGTCGATGCTACATCAATGGAAGGTTATAAAGATGAAAGGATATGAGATTGATCTTGTTAGTATCTGCCACTTGATCAACCTTAAAGAATTACTCACACTTGAACACCCATCAGAATTTGGGAGCTTTATGATACTGTTGTATTCCCCTATGATTCTCCTAGATTCTCCTTAATAAGTGTGAAAATACTTATCCTTTTACCGCTTATTTCCAATAATAACAAGACCAAAACGTGTAATTTATGTCGTAAAAGTCGGAATTATGCGTGGTTTGTGTTTTTATTGTGTTTTAGGACCAAAAGATGAAAAAGGAAGAAAACACGGGCTTTCACGGGCTTTTATCGAAGAAAACGAGAAAAGAAGAAGTCAAAAGATCAAGAGTGCTAAAAGAACGGATGTCCAAGACCTATTCTGAAGATTTATCGAAGAAAAAGTCTAAAAGACGGAAGTTTAATGAAGTCGAAGAACTCAAGTCTAAATTATAGAAGAAAATTATTAAGACAAGTTCAAATCCCGAGACGACGTCGAGAAAAGACAAATATTTAAATCGAGTCGAGAAGAAAAGAAAGAAGGAAGCACACCACACATGCACTCCCCATTTTCCCTATAAATACCCTCCTAATCACATTAGGAGGGGGTTAGCTAGTTTTAATTTTGTCATTTTTTTCCTTTCTAGTTTTTAGAGAGAGAAAGTTTCCAACTTTCTCTCACTAAGTTTTCATCTTTTCTTTCAAGATTAAGTTCTTTTTAATCTTTGTATTTGGATTTCATTTAATTACAAGTTCAAGTTAAGCTTTTTGTTATTTAATCCCTTTCTACCTTTCTTGATTTATTTTGGTCTTTGATCCAAAAATCATATTCCACACGAATTGATTTTGTTTGATGTTCAAGTGATAAAAAGATAATCTTTTTATTCCTACATAAGCTTTCATACGGTTTAGGCTATAAGCTCTTTATGCTTATTGGCTTATTTCATGTTTTAGCTTATTGCTTTTCGGTTTACTAAAAAGGTTTAGTCTTTTTAAAGCTTCTTTTATAAAGTCTATGATTTTTATGTTTTGAAGGTTGTCAAATTCAAGCTTATTGAGTTGTTTAAAGTTCGGTTAAAGTAGCTTATTGTATGTGCTTATTGAGTTTTCAGCTTACCACCATTTTCGGATTAAGTTTGTGTTCATCGCAATATCGAGGGTTTCAGCATTCCGACGAGAAGCTTGTTTACATCGCAATAACCATTAAGGGTTCTACTTTGCGATAATTTGGTTTTTAAACCCTTATTCCGATCTGGGATTGCGGTCGCTCATTGCGATCGCATATTCCGACGGAACTTATGGTTTCTATTAAGTCAAAACGTTGCCCAATTTTCGTTTGATACATTCCGATAGAAATCACTGGATTCCGATCTTAAACATTCCGATCTGGACTTTGCGATCTAGGACATTCCGACAGACATGATTGCGACAGATTTATTTTGGTGTTCCGATGGCTATTAAGATGAATTATTCTGATGGTTTGATTTTAATCACATTCCGATAGATTTAGTTTACTTGCATTCCGATATCTCAAGCTTTTAAGTTTTTAAGTTTTAAAGTTTTACAAAGTTTTATGTTTTAAGTGTTTTTCTAAATAACTTTTAGTTTAATCTTTTAAAAGTTTCTACTTTACTCAACGACAATTATTTGCTTTTAGTTTAAAATTAGATAATCAAACTAAACCCTTTAATTTTCCACCAAGAATAATTGAGTTGCACTTTCTACCAATAATCAATTCGAAAAGACTTGGAACAACGAAATTATTTTATACTTGGCTAAAAGCTATGTATTAAATGGCGCCGCTGCCGGCTCTTTTCGTTAAGATTAAAGGTTTTAAGTGAGAGACGCGTTGGATTTTGGGATCCGTTCAATTTTGAACGTTATTTTCCTTTTCCTTGTCTATTTTTGCTTTTCCTTTTGTAGGTGTATGCGTACTCGTGCTCGTAAGAAGAAAGCAGCTCAATCCGAAGTCATTACTCCACCTATTGTCACCATGGACAATCAACCAATGATCGAGCTTTTGCAATCGCACTTAGAGGGCAACACTGATGCTATTGTCATACCCGAGATTGGAGCCAACAAATTTGAGCTTAAATCCGGCTTCATTCAAATGGTCTCTGCTCAACCCTTCTTGGGGCGTTCAATTGATGATCCTCATGACCATATTAAACGGTTTCTTCAACTCACTAATACGGTTAAGTATAATGGGGTTTCACAAGAGGTAATTCGCTTGCAACTTTTTCCTTTCTCCTTAGAGGGACAAGCCCGGCATTGGATTGATAAGGAACCGCCACAAAGTATTCTTACGTGGACGGATTTAGAGACCAAATTCATCAACTACTTTTTCCCACCCTCACGTACTACCGCTTTGCGGAATGAAATCATTACTTTTGAACAAAAGTACGGTGAGACATTTAGTGAATCTTGGGACCGTTTTAAGGAACTTTTAAGAAAGTGTCCACAACATGGTTTAACAAAAGTACATCAAATCAATACTTTTTACAATGGTTTAAGCATGAATGACCAAGATTCACTAAATAGTGCCTCGGGGGGTAACATTTTGGTTAAGTCTGTTAATGCCGCTTGGGATATTATTGAGAACAAGTCTAGAGTGCAAACCAAGAGTGTTCGGACCAATGTGGCTAGTGCTAGCACTAATGAGAGCGACAAGAGAATTGATAAGCTTACTTCGCTTGTTGAATCACTTGCTCTCCAAGCCGCCAATAATACCAAAGCTATCCCTTCCCAAGCTAGTGCTTTGACTCAATCATGTGAAATATGCGGGGGATCTCACTCATACACCGATTGTCCTTCGACTCACGACAATCCGGAAAATGTGTATGCCGCCAACGGTAACTAGTCCACGGGAGGCTATCAAGCACGTCCTCAAGGTGACCGCAATTTGCTCAGCTATCGCTCAAACAACTTTCTTTCACCACCCGGTTTTCCCCCACAAAACCCAAACAAACTCAATCGCAACAATCAAAATCAACCTCGAGCTCCAAATCAATATCAAAACCAAAGAAACCCATATCCACCTCAAAGAAACAACCAAGTTTACCAACAACCCGCTTATCAACCACCTGCCTACCATGCTCCCCCTCCCAACCAACCCACCGCATTACATCAAGACGTTGAAACTTACATGTGGACTAATGATGTGATAGTGCAAAATCTTCAGCGGGAAATGGCCAACATGAAAGCAGATATGGTGAAACAAGGAAATGATCTTCGAGCTGATATGCGAAACACTTTGGCAAGTCAAACGGATGACTTAAGGAACATGATGGCTTGTTTCTTCCCAAGTAATGAACCCTCTGGTTCGGGTTCTCTTCCGAGTAACACCGTTGCTAATCCAAGAGGGGAGATGAAAACAATCACCACTCGCAGTGGAAAAGGTTTAAAGGAACCCGAGCTTCCTACACCTACACCGGTGATTGTGACAAAGGAAAACGAGTCTCCTTCTCCGGTTCCTCCACCTACTATTTCTCTAACACCTCCAACTTCTACTTCTCCAATTCCACCACCTTCTACTTCTTCCCTTCCAACACCTAAGGATATGAGTGAGAATTCCATCCCAAAGCCTTCATCTTAACCCAATATACATTATCCCTCAAGGTTGAGGAAAGAAAAGTTGAAGAACAAGGATGATATTCAGGTTTCTAACTTTCTCAGAATGTTTAAACAACTGAATTTCAATATCTCCTTCGCTAAGGCTCTCGCTCATATGCTGAAGTATGCTAAAATGTTTAAAGATCTTCTCAGTGATAAGGAGAAACTCCTCGATATCGCTCAGACCCAACTTAATGAGAATTGCTCCGCAGTGCTCTTAAGGAAATTACCAACCAAACTTGGTGATCCGGGTCTTTTCTTGATTCCTTGCAACTTCCCTGGGGTAGAGAATTGTATGGCCCTAGCCGATCTAGGTGCTAGTATAAACTTAATGCCATTAAGTGTTTGGAAACAATTATCTCTACCCGAGCTAGTCCCCACGCGAATGACTTTGGAATTAGCTAACCGTACGGTTGCTTATCCAGTTGGGATAGCCGAAGACGTCTTTGTTGGTGTCGACAAATTCACCTTTCCGGCGGATTTTGTTGTTGTTGACTACGAGATGGACCCCCGTGTTCCATTAATCGTTGGACGTCCATTCCTGAGGACCGGTCGCACTCTCATTGATGTAGCCGCTGGCGAATTAATCATGAGAGTTGGTGACGATAAAATCGTTTTCAACATGGGTAAACTTTCTAAGAAGCCTTCTGAAAACGAGAGTGTTAATTTCATTGACGTTCTTGATGAGGCTTGTGAAGAACATTTCAAAGACGCTTGTAAAAGTGGTTCTTCTTCTCTTCCCATTATTGAGACCGTTGCCTCTATTGCTCCATCACTAACTCCATTTGGAGAAAGTGATTTCATCTTGAAATATTTTGAAGCTACTTTGGGAGATGTGGACTTGCAATATGACGATTCTCTCTCCAATTGGGATGAAGACATTCGTACCATTGAGAAACTTCTCAATGAGGACCACATTTCGCCACCATCTCCTAAGGATATCTCTATCGATGATCCGACTTTGACTCCGTCGTCCATCGAAAATCCTAAGGATTTAGAGCTTAAGGATCTGTCGTCCCATCTCGAGTACGTCTTCCTTGAAGACAATAGGAAATCACCGGTCATTATCGCAAAGGAATTGAAAGAGGAAGAAAAATCTCGACTTATCGTCGTGCTGAAGAATCACACGAAAGCGATTGCTTGGAAAATCTTTGATATTCGTGGAATTGATCCTCACTTTTGCACACATAAAATTCTCATGGAGGACGACTTTAAACCCACTATTCAAAGCCAAAGAAGGGTGAATCCTAAGATCCATGACGTTATCAAAAAAGAGGTTATCAAACTTCTTGATGCGGGAATGATCTACCCTATTTCGGATTCACCATGGGTTAGTCCCGTCCATTGTGTGTCTAAGAAAGGCGGAATCACCGTTGTGCCCAATGAAAACAACGAGTTGATTCCTACTCGTCTCGTTACAGGGTGGAGAGTTTGCATAGACTATCGCAAACTCAATGATGCTACGAGAAAGGATCATTTTACCCTTCCTTTCATGGACCAAATGCTTGAACGTCTAGCGGGTAATGACTATTACTGCTTTTTAGACGGTTTCTCCAGGTATTTTTAAATTCCCATCGATCCCAAAGACCAATAAAAAACCACATTCACTTGTCCTTATGGAACATTTGCTTATAAAAGAATGCCTTTCGGCTTATGCAATGCTCCTGGGACTTTCCAAAGGTGTATGATGGCTATCTTCCATGACATGGTTGAAGAAACTATGGAAGTCTTCATGGATGATTTCTCGGTTTATGGTGATTCTTTCTCTCATTGCCTTGCCAATTTGGAACGCATGCTTAAGCGGTGTGAAGACACTCGCCTTGTTCTAAATTGGGAAAAATGCCATTTCATGGTAAAATAAGGAATTGTGCTTGGACATAAAATCTCAAAAGCTGGTCTTGAAGTGGACCGTGCTAAAGTGGATGTCATAGCCAAATTACCTCCACCTTCAACCGTGAAGGGTGTGAGAAGTTTTCTTGGTCATGCGGGCTTCTATCGTTGATTCATCCAAGATTTTTCTAAAATCGCTCGCCCGATGACCCACCTCTTGGAAAAAGGTACTCCTTTTATCTTTTCCAAAGAGTGTCTTGAATCCATCAATCTTCTTAAGGATAAGCTAACTAAGGCACCGGTCTTGGTTACCCCTAATTGGGAGCTACCTTTTGAGTTGATGTGTGATGCTAGCGACTTTGCTATTGGAGCGGTTTTGGACCAAAGAGTGAACAAACACTTCCAACCAATACATTATGCTAGCAAGACAATGACAGGGGCTCAATTGCATTATACCACTACCGAAAAAGAGCTTTTAGCTGTAGTGTATGCTTTTGAAAAGTTCTGCCCCTATCTTTTCCTCTCTACCACCATCGTGTACACTGATCATTCCGCGTTGAAGTACTTGTTGACTAATCAAGATTCTAAGCCAAGACTTCTTCGTTGGGTTTTGCTCCTTCAAGAATTCAACATTGAAATTCGTGACAAGAAGGGAGCCGAAAACCTAGCCGCGGATCATCTAAGTAGACTTGAGTATCCTTATCAAGGGGATCATCCGAATCAAGAGATCAATGATCTTTTCCCCTTGAGGCCTTAATGTCTATCGACTCCAATCTTGATGACACCCCGTGGTTTACGGACATTGCAAACTACTTAGCGAGTGGAATTCTCAAGGAAGGGTTAACGTCCCAACAAAAGAAAAAGTTCTTTAAAGATATTGAACATTATTTCTCGGACGACCCTTACCTCTTCAAACAATGTGCGGATCTTGTCATTCGTCGATGTGTTGATGGGCCGGCAGCGGTACAAATCCTTGATGCTTGCCATAAAGGACCCACTGGTGGTCACTTTGGTCCCAATTACACCGCGAAGAAATTATTCGACTCTGGATTCTATTGGCCTACCATTTATCGTGACGATCACGAAATGGTTAAACATTGTGATGCTTGCCAAAGACAAGGCAAGATCACATATAAAGATGAGATGCCTCAAAATTTCATACAAGAATGTGAAATCTTTGATGTATGGGGCATCGACTTTATTGGGCCATTTCCATCATCTAAAGGGAACAAGTACATCCTCGTAGCCGTTGACTACGTTTCTAAATGGGTTGAAGCTGCTCTCCCTACGAACGATGCGAGGGTGGTTGTGAACTTTTTGAAGCAACTTTTTGCTCGATTCGGTGTTCCTCGTGCTATAATCAATGACCGCGGGACTCATTTTTACAATGATCAATTCGCAAGAGTCATGGCTAAGTACGGTGTTAATCATTGTCTTTCCACCGCCTATCATCCCCAAACCAATGGGCAAGCCGAGATTTCCAACCGTGGATTGAAGCGAATTCTGGAACGTACTGTGGGAGAGCATCGTGCCGCGTGGGCCGATAAGTTAGACGATGCTTTGTGGGCTTTCCGTACCGCTTATAAGACCCCGATTGGTTGTACACCTTATCGTCTTGTGTACGGGAAAGCATGCCACCTCCCTATCGAGCTAGAACATAAGGCATATTGGGCCTTGAAGTGGGCTAACTTCGACATCAACAAAGCCGGTGATCTTCGGAAGATTCAACTCAACGAGCTAAATGAATTGAGGAATGAAGCTTATGAGAACTCATTGATCTACAAAGAGAAGACCAAGATCATCCATGATGCAAGGATTAAGAACCGAGAGTTCCACGTTGGTGATCAAGTCTTACTTTTTAACTCTCGATTGAAGATCTTCTCGGGCAAGTTGAAGAGCCGCTGGTCTGGTCCATTCACCATCGCCAAAGTCTTTCCCAATGGCACCATTGAGCTTTCTCAGCCGAATGGGCCAAATTTTAAGGTGAATGGCCAGCGTGTGAAGTTGTACTTTGGTGAGGACATCCCTCATGAGATGATTCCATCCCTCACCACGTTTCCCATGAACTAGTTTTGGGTCGAGTCAGGCTCGTGACTCGGTTAACAAAAACAAGCGCTTCTCGGGAGGCAACCCGTGATCTATCCTTTATCGCTTTCATAATAAGTGTAGGGGGAGCCCCGTATGTGTTTGTTGTCTTGTTTCTTCTTATGTGCAGGGATTCAAGCTTCAAAGAGCACACCGATGACTTTTGACGAACCGTGATCCCGTGTACCCGTCTTCTGGTTCTATCCTAAACTCTCGTGATTCAATATTTCATATCTTATATGTTCACATTGAAATCACTATAGCTGTCCTTTCCTTAGCAAGATTTAAACAAAGTGCACAATGTCATAAGTGTAGGGGAGTTTACTCCCACATGCTTAAACATTGAGGACAATGTTTATATCAAGTGTAGGGGGACTTCTATCGAAGTAAGTGGTCTTTTCCATGAATTTGTCCTCATTTTAACCGGAAAATTTGATTTTTCGACATTTTTCAAAAATTTTAATCTATTTTGGCCTAGTTGTGTAGTAGTATTTTCCTTTGTTATAGTTATTTTCTTTCTTTTCTAGAATAAATTTTAATAAAGTGGTTTTAAATTTTTCAAAGTCGTGAATATTTTGACTCAACCCGAGTTTACTTATCTAAGTTTACTCTAGCTAGTATCCTTAACGTGTTTAAGTCAAGTTTTTCGAGGCTTTTATATAGGGAACTTTAAAACGCGAAAGTCTTAACTCTCACGGGTTAAGAACAAGAAATTTTCGCAAGTTCCTATAATTGATCCTAGAGAGTTGTTTATCAAGGGAACTTTAAAACGCAAATTCTAAACTTGAAAGAGTCTAAGAGTTTGCAAGATCCTATAGATGACTCGAAAACCCAAAACTTTGATTTAATTGGCTAAGCATCCACGAGTCTCATTCTTTGAGATTTTAAATTGTGGAGAACGAGAGATGATAGAGTCAATTATAAGTTTGGTATTCTTTCGTGAATTTATGTGAGTGAATTATGAGCTTCTTCTCCCATCGCTTGCTAATAAATTTATATGCAATAAATAAGGTTGTACGATTTGAAATGTTACTTAGCTTCTAGCCCAAGATCGTTTAAAAGTTGCTCGGTATTAATTAGAGTTCATAGCCAAGGCATAACTTATTGAAGCGGTATGCGAAGATTGGCGAGTCCGAAAAGGCCCTAACAAGGCATGAGGGCTACATTTTGTTGCTAAAGATCCAAAAGTGATGTGAAGAATCATTTATCGAAAATCAATATGAAGGATCGAGACACACGACGAAAAGCAAAAACTCCCCAAAAGATCATGGAGAAGTCTATCCAAAAAGGCCCTAACAAGGTATGAGGATAAATAGATCCAAGTCCTAAAAGGAGGCGGATCGTTGTATATCAAAGTCCAAAATAAAGATTGGAGAAAAATGAAGAAGTCGTGGTCCAAAGATGAATAATCTCTCAAAACTTCAAGTGAAGAAATTCCTATTATGAAGAGAAGACCATAATTTCAAGAACATCTCTCAAAGATTCGAAGTATAAAGTCGCTGCCAAACATCGGTCCGAGAAAGATCTCAAATCGTGAAGCGAGTTATGCCAAGATATGAACTTTATGAGGTCCCGAGAAGCAGTTTTAAAAGATTTTGTCCTGTAGCTAACTATTGATTAAATCGTCCCACTTTATTTTCGGCCTAAATAACTATCAAAATAAGTCAAACAATGCATCCTCGTGATCATTCAAGACAAAAATAAAATATAAGAGATACACCTAGGAATAAGGGAGTCTAAGTAATTAATTGGCCCACATGAATTCGTGTTAGTTTGCTAACTTATAATAACAATGATCTCATTTTTAAGCTTGGTATGGGGAACGTGAAACTTGAGGATGATCAACATTCATGGCAGCCAAAACCCAATGTAAGTCTTTGATTTCTTTACTTGTTTTTATCTTTTTATTTTCCTTAAATGTTTAGTATTTAATAAAGGCCAGGGTGGGTTATTTATAATGGAAAATGTAAACCGTGCTTTAAAATTAATGCATTGCATGAGGGCATTGCAATGGTCAAGTGTAGGGAATTTAATAAGTGTGAAAACACTTATCCTTTTATCGCTTATTTCCAATAATAACAAGACCAAAACGTGTAATTTATGTCGTAAAAGTCGGAATTATGTGTGGTTTGTGTTTTTATTGTGTTTTAGGACCAAAAGATGAAAAAGGAAGAAAACACGGGCTTTCACGGGCTTTTATCGAAGAAAACGAGAAAAGACGAAGTCAAAAGATCAAGAGTGCTAAAAGAACGGATGTCTAAGACCTATTCTGAAGATTTATCGAAGAAAAAGTCTAAAAGACGGAAGTTTAATGAAGTCGAAGAACTCAAGTCTAAATTATAGAAGAAAATTATTAAGACAAGTTCAAATCCCGAGACGACGTCGAGAAAAGACAAAGATTTAAATCGAGTCGAGAAGAAAAGAAAGAAGGAAGCACACCACACATGCACTCCCCATTTTCTCTATAAATACCCTCCTAATCACATTAGGAGGGGGGTTAGCTAGTTTTAATTTTGTCATTTTTTTTCTTTCTAGTTTTTAGAGAGGGAAAGTTCCCAACTTTCTCTCACTAAGTTTTCATCTTTTCTTTCAAGATTAAGTTCTTATTAATCTTTGTATTTGGATTTCATTTAATTACAAGTTCAAGTTAAGCATTTTGTTATTTAATCCCTTTCTACCTTTCTTGATTTATTTTGGTTTTTGATCCGAAAATCATATTCCACACGAATTGATTTTGTTTGATGTTCAAGTGATAAAAAGTTAATCTTTTTATTCCTACATAAGCTTTCATACGGTTTAGGCTACAAGCTCTTTATGCTTATTGGCTTATTTCATGTTTTAGCTTATTGCTTTTCGGTTTACTAAAAAGGTTTAGTCTTTTTAAAGCTCCTTTTATAAAGTCTATGATTTTTATGTTTTGAAGGTTGTCAAATTCAAGCTTATTGAGTTGTTTAAATTTCGGTTAAAGTAGCTTATTGTATGTGCTTATTGAGTTTTCAGCTTACCACCATTTTTGGATTAAGTTTGTGTTCATCGCAATATCGGGGGTTTCAGCATTCCGATGAGAAGCTTGTTTACATCGCAATAACCCTTAAGGGTTCTACTTTGCGATAATTTGGTTTTTAAACCCTTATTCCGATCTGGGATTGCGATCGCTCATTGCGATCGCATATTCCGACGGAACTTAAGGTTTCTATTAAGTCAAAACGCTGCCCAATTTTCGTTTGATACATTCCGATAGAAATCACTGGATTCCGATCTTAAACATTCCGATCTGGACTTTGCGATCTAGGACATTCCGACAGACATCATTGCGACAGATTTAATTTTGGTGTTCCGATGGCTATTAAGATGAGTTATTCCGATGGTTTGATTTTAATCACATTCCGATAGATTTAGTTTACTTGCATTCCGATATCTCAAGCTTTTAAGTTTTTAAGTTTTAAAGTTTTACAAAGTTTTATGTTTTAAGTGTTTTTCTAAATAACTTTTAGTTTAATCTTTTAAAAGTTTCTACTTTACTCAATGACAATTATTTGCTTTTAGTTTAAAATTAGATAATCAAACCAAACCCTTTAATTTTCCATCAAGAACAATTGAGTTGCACTTTCTACCAATAATCAATTCGAAAAGACTTGGAACAACGAAATTATTTTATACTTGGCTAAAAGCTATGTATTAATCCTCATAATCACACCACCTCTACTAGAACTAGCAAGATTCCTCATCTATTCCCTTATTCTTTCAAACTCATCTTTCAAGAGTGATGCAACAATATCTTTCAAAAACCCCTATCATGCCCTTTTTTATCCTCGCCAGTTCTTGTTTGTGAAGCCATTAACAAGATCAAGAACTGACAACTAACATAATCAAGAATTTCTAACTAACTGATCAAGAAGCCAAAATTAAGTAACTAACAAATCAAGAAACCATAATTAACTAACTAAATGATCAAGAAACCACATCTAACTTTTACACAACACAAGAACATGTATTTGTTATATGGAAATGGATTTTGGAAACTAATAAACGTGTTTGTGAAATGGTTCGAAAATGTAAAATATGAATTGGATAACATCATGAATGTTGGTTAAACAGAACGAGCCTAATCTGGGAGGAATGGCTATGATACCACTTGATATGATCAAAACTCAAGTTTCAATATGTGAAATGAGAATTAAGCAACATAAAAAGATCAAGATTTCATAAGCTAAGAAACAGAATTTGAGATACAGTTTGATTAATGAATTTGTTATTAGATTAATGAATTTCAAGGAGAGTTTGTTACAAAGAACAATACAACACAATAGCTAAATGAAAATGCTTAAAAATGGGTATTTATATGATGAAAATGTAAGTTGCGGTGAATAACGGATCCCGCCAAATGTGTCGTTTACCTTTTTTGATTGACTTTTTCACATTTAACCTCATATCATAATGCTAAGATAATAGTATATGGTTTAGAGAGAAAAGTTTTTTGAAAATCATTCATTCTTTGAAGATCAAATCCTCGTTGTTAAATCTATTTAACCCACTAGTGTAGGTTAAAACCGTGTTTAGGTTCAAGGTTAGAAAAGAAGAATCCTTTGTATAAAGGTTTTCGTTTAAACCCTAGTTCCATAAACCGTAGTTTTTAGTTACTTGTTTTCGTCCTTGCTAAATCGACTAGTATACATTTGTGTATTAGTACTCCCTAGTGACGAAAGATCAAGTCTAGATTCGTGAAGTTATGCCACTAGCGCCTCGACGTGTTCGATTGATGTGGTGTGTGAGCAAACGATAGAGACGACACTTTAGTCGTTTGTTTCAAGATCCAAGTTCAAGTATTCCGTTTTGTTGTTTTTATCATCTAAACCTAAAGGTCAATATTACTTATCTTTTATGTTTTAATCATATGTGTCGAACTAAATCCATTTTATTGCATACTCATAATTTAGTGGTTTAACTAGTTTAGAAATCCCACAATACACACATACACAAGTGTATAACATAAATCAACGTTAACCAAAGGATGTGTATCCAATAACTTTGTAAACAACCGAAGTCATCGGTATATATCCGATGTTGTTATGGCATCACGATTAAATCATTTCATATAACTAGTTTAACTTGGATTTGCAAAATAATGCAATTTATTAATATATATATATATTATTTAGTGAAGAAAGCGATGTCGTACCCCTTTTGTCAATGCCGTTTGTTCTTTGGTTTGTGTCATTTTAAACACCCATCTAATTAACAGCCCAAATTATTTACTTATAAGATCAAATTTACATACCATCCCTTTACGCTATGTTACATATTCCAAAAAATGACCTCAAACTTTTAACTACTTATGACTTTTTTATATAACAAATTTTACTTATCAAATATGAAACGTATATTACCAATTTATTCGGAAAAAAGTTACCATAAAAATCGAACTGTGAATCCAATGAGCCCAATGTTGCAATGCTTCTGAAATACGTATTATTTTATCAAAAATGTTAGAACTTAATACATGTTTCCGAAAATTCTTATGAAAATAGTCATCACGATTTTTTGTTCTTTGCAAGGCAAGTTACACGAACATTCATTTGCATTATCGTTTAACTGTAATGTTAACTTTTACATATTTATGTCTTTTTAATATAACAAATTTCATTTATCAAATATGCGGCAGAAATCTATCGATTCATAAAAAAATTATATCAGCAAAAAAGATCTTCGATTTACGAACAAAACAACACGTATACATATTTATGTCTTTTTAATATAACAAATTTCATTTATCATATATGCGACAAAAATCTAACGATTCATAAAAAGAAGTATATCGACAAAAAGATATTCGAATTACGAACAAAACAACCCCATCTTGCCATACTTTTGACATATATATATTTAAAAAATTCAAAACGCACCAATAAACTATCTAATAACTTAAAAATAAATCACTAGGATAAAAAACACATTAAAAGCCTTTTGCATTATCGGTTAAATGCAAGGTTAACTTTACATATTTATGTCTTTTGAATATAACAAATTTCATTTATCAAATATGTGACCGAAATCTAACAATTCATAAAAAAAAGGTATACCGACAAAAAAAATCTTTGAATTCCGAACAAAACAACCCATCTTGCCATACTTTTGAAATACATATATTTAAAAATTCAAAACTCACCAATAAATTATCTAGTAATTTTAAAATAAACCACTATCATAAAAAAAAGTTATATTTTTTTTATCTATTGCGATTTTATATAGCAAACTCTCTTTGACAAACATTTGACAAATATCAACAATTTCTTCGATAAAAAGTATACCGACGACTACATCTGTGGATTACGAACAAAACGAGACCAATATTGACATGCTTTAGACATACGTATGAGTTTTTCAAAAATTTCACTATTTAACAGATATTTAATATAATATATATTCACAAACACATCCTTAATCTATTTATGAGATTTAAAAATTACCCTACAATACAACTTAAAAAATAAATAAAGATAGCGACGACAAAAACATGACATTATTACAAAAACAGTCCTTGAGATTATTTTCTTCTTTCAAGGTCAATCATTGACGCAAACTGATGGAGGCCCAAGTATTGAAGAACGGGCTGACTTGTTTCTGGAAGCCCAAGATCGTGTGAAGAAGAGGACTTTCTTAAAACAGTCATAACTTATAAGTTCGTTTTCAGCCCATGACCTGTCAAAACAACCGTAAAAGTGAGAGGAACGACGTGATAACCACCTTTAGGCTGGCTACGGATTCTTCAAGGCCCAAAAAATCGTTTTACTATCATTTATTTGCATTTTTGTGTTATTTTTAGTTTCTGTTGAACTTTGTCTTTGGGTCACAGTTCAGCTCATTGATGTTTTTTTATTTTTCTTTATTTTCTGTCTTTATTAAACAATATGTTGTAACCATTATCATTTTATATAGGTGTAACATAAATAGCCTAGATTGTTCGGTTTCGAACATCCCTTGATGATATGATAAGCTAAAAATAGAAATGCAGGTTATTTTCCAACTACTAGTTTTTAATGTAAAGAAATTTATCAATACATGCACACAACGATAACCAAGAATTAAATGAAGTTTCCAATCTTTCAACAACATTCCTATAATTTAATTCTAGTTTGTTGCTAGCTAGGCTCTTCATTAACTCCTTCCTAACATTTTAAATACATGCACATTCACGCATACATGCCATATTCACATTCATGGCACGTACAGGAGAACAACATCTTCTATCCACGGAAATAGTTAACCATGGAATCGAACAGTCTGGTCCCGAAGCCGGATCCCTGAATTTTTCTGTCAGTGTCCGACGTCGGTTACCAGACTTTGTTCAGTCCGTAAAGCTAAAGTATGTCAGACTTGGTTATCATTACTTGATCAACCATGGTATCTACTTAGCCATTGTGCCTGTGGTTGTCCTTGTGTTTGGAGCTGAGGTCGGGAGGTTTAGCAAGGAGGAGCTGTGGCGGACGCTATGGAACAACGCGAGTGGCTATGATCTTGTTTCAGTTCTTGCGTTTTTGTGTGTGTTAATTTTCACTCTTACAGTTTATTTCTTGTCACGCCCTAGATCGATTTATCTTATCGATTTCACATGCTTCAAACCTCATGATGATCTCAAGGTTAACTTTTTTTCTAAAGACAAACTATGATCCAATATTATTTCACTATATATACGCTGCAAATATATGGCACATGTTTTTAACGAGACTTAAACCTATAACCATGCGTTCATGAACATCTCATATGACACGAATAGTCAATTAGTCATTATAGTCATTTTTTACCCTACGTTATTTTAGCAACATATGAGTACTTACACGAAAGTTTTTTTTTCTGTATCCATTACTAATTAACTACAGGCGACTAAGGAGGAATTTATCGAGATGGCAAGAAAATCGGGGAAATTCGACGAAGCAAGCCTCGAGTTCCAAAACAAAATACTTGAATCATCTGGGATAGGAGACGAAACATACGTCCCAAAATCAATTATGTCACCAGAAAAAACCGCTACCATGAAAGAAGGCCGTGCAGAGGCATCCGTGGTGATATTTGGAGCACTAGACGAACTTTTTGCCAAGACTTGTATCCGTCCTAAGGATGTTGGAATACTAGTCGTAAACTGCAGCATATTTAACCCGACTCCGTCTCTATCAGCAATGATCATTAACCATTACAAAATGAGGGGAAACATTTTGAGTTTTAACTTGGGTGGTATGGGATGCAGTGCTGGAATTATAGCGGTTGATTTAGCTCGTGACATGCTTCAAGCGAACCCGAATAGTGTAGCGGTCGTAGTAAGTACGGAGATGGTTGCGTATAATTGGTACCCTGGTCGTGATAGGTCTATGCTCATTCCTAACTGTTTCTTTAGAATGGGTTGCTCTGCTGTAATGTTGTCTAATCGTAGTCGTGACAATAGTCGAGCCAAGTACAAGCTTGAGCACCTTGTTCGAACACATAAAGGTGCTCATGATGCTAGCTTTAGAAGCGTGTATCAAGAAGAAGACGAACAACGTTTTAAAGGGTTAAGAGTTACTAAAGATCTAGTCGAGATTGGTGGTGAGGCCATTAAAACAAATATTACTACGATGAGTCCATTAGTCCTGCCGTTGTCCGAACAAATCCTCTTTTTTTCGACCCTCGTCAAGAGGTACATTTCCAGGTACTCCAAATCCGAAACGAGCATTAGCACTTTGGAAAAATCATCGAACAAGTAAGTACTTAGCCGGGGAAATGTTGCATTCTTGTAGTGTGCTATTATCTTTTTAGAATGACAAATTATTTACAAACTTTAAATCACTTGATTTCATCAATGAGACTTAAACTCAAACTTTATGTTTATTGTAGTGCACCATCTTCGTCCAGCACGAAGCCATACATTCCGGACTACAAGCTAGCATTTGAACACTTCTGCATCCACGCGGCCAGCAAGACAGTAGTGAACGAGCTACAACGCAATCTCGGGCTCAGCAACAAGAACATGGAGGCCTCAATCGCCACACTCCATCGATTTGGAAACACCTCCTCCAGTAGCATTTGGTACGAGCTCGCATACCTAGAGGCTAAGGGTCAAGTAAAAAAGGGCGACCGCGTTTGGCAGTTGACATTGGGGTCAGGTTTTAAATGTAACAGTGCTGTTTGGAAGGCCGTTAGGCGCATAGAAACGCCTTCGGACCACAACCCTTGGCTAGATTGTGTCGACAGATACCCTATGGCGGCTCTTTCGTGATCTAACCAAACTAATCCTTAATTAGCTCGAGTTTAATCACACGTTCGAATATTATGAAATAAGACGTTTTTAATTGGGAGACTATAGAGTGTTGCGTCAGGCATACGAAGGAGGCTGTTATATTAAATACTTGGCCTAACACATAAGGATGATAGTGAATAGTTGCTAAATATATATGATAGAAAGAACTATGGTATAGATATTTGGTTAGGTGGAACACATTATTTTTCTGTTTGATTTGGTTTTTTAAAATGTACTATCTTGTTAGTTCTTGTATAATGTTATGTTTGTACTTAAAATTTAAGAAATCATATAGCAAGTTGTTTTAGATTGAAGTGACATAATTTTTATCGGTTATTATTTCAACTGAACTTTTGTTAATGCTACACAATTAGTCGTGTATAATGACAAGATTTTATAGTGATAAGTAGGGTTGTTATTGGGTCGAGTTGTGGGGCATTGGGTTTATCATGTCGGTTTGACTCGGATTTTTTATTAAAGTAACCCGCAATCCGACTCGATAAATAATCAGGTTAGCGGGTTAGAGTTGTCATCGGTCGGGTTATGGCAATTATTTAGGTTAATTGGGTTCCATTGTTTTTTTTTTTACTAAAACAAGTTACGGTTTAAAAATATATCATGAGTTAATTAAGATTTTAACTTTTGATATTAGGAATCTTTAAGATTTTAACTTTTGATATTAGGAATCTCAGCACGAGAAAAATAGGCTAAATGTATCAGTTTATACAAGATTTACGGAGTATATAATAAGAGAGAAAGAATACATAGATAACTATAGATGACAATATAATTTATACCGAAATTGTGTAAGTGGAAGTGCTTTTTATATTATTCAATAAGATATACAGTTAGTAAAAAAAATAAGATATACAGTACATATCTACACTTTTGTACAGTTGGAACGAGAACTAAACACTTAAAGTGGAACCGAACTCCTCAAACAACGTCGTAGGCAACCCTTTAGTGAATATATCCGCATATTGATAACGCAAAATGGAACATGTAGAACTCGAACCTATCCAGCAGCAACTATATCATAAAAAAGTGAATATCAATCTCTATATGCTTCGTACGTTGATGGTGAACCGGATTACCATATAAATGTGGGTCATGATTAGTGGGAGGTTAGGTTGTGCTAAGAGTATGTGGGCTAAAAGTATCGGTAGGTATAGGATCATCAAGAATTGTATGGTTAGTTGCGTGGAATGGGTCGATTAGATTATTAGAAGGAATTGAGTCTTTGTGGACATTCATAATAGGTGTGTCGGTTGTATTTGGACTAGAAGGCTTGATATTTGTAATGGTATTTGAGGTTGGTGATGATTATATGTGTTGAGAAATGATACTAGGTGAGTAGTCTAAAAAGTCATATGATGGACTTGAGGTGGGTGTCATATGACCAAATAGAAAATCTGTTTCATCAAATGTAACATGGCGGGAAATTATGATTGTATTTTGTATTAAGGTCAAGGCACCGATACCTACGGTGATTATCAGCATGTCCAAAATATATAGAAGGTGTAGCATGGGGTGCAAGTTTGTGATTTGTATCTATGTGGGGGTAGCAAAGACATCCAAAAGTGCATAACATACTATAGTTGTGTGGTTTCAAACAGGCTGGTAAAAGATATTTCATTGCCAATGGCACGCGAAGGTAAAATATGTAATACGTAAATGGCCATATTAAGTGCTTCAACCCAATAATTTGGAGGTTAATGAGCGTGAAAAAGTAATGTGCGTGTAAGGTTATAGTATGATCCTTAAAACATGTCTTTCCTAATGAAACCTTAATTTACCACGATATCATTCCAAACTAACAAATCAATATAACTTAACAAATTAACAAGCCCAATAACGAGCAGATACCAATCAAGCAAATACCAAAATACATCAAAATTCCATAATTCAAGTAGCAACACTACAATACATAAATAAGTGTATAATGATCCTCAACTACGCACGGATGACTGGTTATCAACGAGAACCAACGACCAACAACAAAAAAAAGAAAACGATGATGACTAGTTATCACTACAACCAACGACTGACACAGACTTAAAATAAAACCGATTGGTTATTTTAGAAACCAATAATCAGTGGTAAATTAAAGTTTTATGAGGGAAGACGTGTTTTTAGGATCGTACTATGCTCTCGTACCATGTAAGTAAAAGTGTTTCGATGATATTATTCAATGAGATCCACAATACATATAGTGTGTTTGATTATTAGGTTGAGCCCAATACAACTCATACACGATTATAACATACACGTTTACAGCTATTGACACAACCAACAAGTCCTATCCAACTAATATTGCTAAGAGGCTCTTCCATGAGATCATTTGATGATAGTATGCTAAACCAGGGGTGGACCGAGGGGGGTTCCCGGGGGTTCACGGGAACCTGATGGTAGTTTGTCACGTAAAGGAAATTTTCTTTAAAAACATCGATTTATTTAAAATGAACCCGATGCCAAATATGTATGTTAGGTAATAAAAATTGTGCACCTGATGAGTTAATGTTCTAGGTCCGCCCCTGTGCTAAACTAACCAGTGTATGGTGTATAATTAAAATTTAATGAAATAACTCAGGCGCGTAAAAAACCTCAAAAACAAGTTCGAATAAATAAAAACACACAACAACCTTGTGTAAACAAAAAATATCAGTTTTATGAGAAATAAGTAACATGCAATTAACTAACGGACTATTTTACATGTTTACGATTAAAGGAAATTTGAAATGTAATTATAAAAAGTAGTTGCCTTATAAAACTTTTGCGAAATAATATATAGAAAATCAATTATGAGTCTTATCGGGTTGACCTGATAGCTCGATAATAAATAATTCAACTGTAACCCATCCCGATAACTATGCCGGGTCATTAAACTCTTAATTCTAAAACTCCATATCACTATTCGATCGTAGATTCTTTAGCTATCTTCATGTCTTGATTTTCAACCAATTGCTTCTACTCCCTATACTTGTTGAATGCCTCATTCTTGTGTTTAAAAAGATAAGCCCAAACCCTCTTCGAATAACCAGAAACAATAAATAACTACCGACAATCACTCACCGATTTCACCCGATAAGAACCCCAAAAATCCGCATGGACATAGTCTACAACTACCAATGTCTTGTGTTAACCTCTAATAAAACTAAATGTGTAGCTTTTCTTAAAACATGAGTTCCATATAACTCGAGTTTACCTTGATGTTTCCTCCTCAACACCTATCTTCAACCTCTAGCTCCTTGATTGTTGCTCCAAGAAATGATTCGAAACCCGAAAACCCGTTTTTTTTCTAGCCCCTAACTAAATATTCAACTTTAGAGAGAAAAATACCCATGGCTCTAATACTACCATTTGAACGATTACAATGACAATTGACAAACCTAAAGTTCGATTACAAATTGTATCGAAAAGTAGTTAAAACAATATCCTACAAAGAACTAAACGAGTAAGCTTATTAACACATCAATCTATAAGGAACAAGTATGAATTATACACATCACCCACTCACCTCTATTTATAGCGCGAGGGTGTCAAAAATCCTATGACCTAGACATAGGACTCTTGGCTTGTAGCCATCTCAAACATGCCTAAAACAAAGCATGTACATGACGAAACTTACTTAATCGGATAAAACTAATCCTAAGTAAACTTGGATACTAATAAAATACTAACATCATGTAATCGTTGATTATAGCATTAGTTTTATTAGATAGAAAAAACTTGCTTATACTAATGTAAAATATTGAAAGAAAATTGTAGCCAAAAATTGGTTACCAAAAAACACACATAAAATTTTCCGTGTCTTGACAACGTAATTAGCAAAGAAATCTTGTCAACTTATTTTTAACAATTTTCCAACAATATGTAATGATTTTGAATTGTCTATAGAGAATATTTTGAGTAACGTTGTTTTAATAGTTGCTAATTTGCAATGGATAAGAAAACGCCAATGCTAGATGAGATTATAGCTTGTGTGCAACACCGATGAATATTAAAATTATAGTAGCTTGTTTGGCAACGAATTTAAATCCTTGCTCAATGTCGGATTTCTAGCCGTGACAATAAAAGCCAGACTTCACGCTAGCCACTCCCCATCATCCATCCCTTCGATTTCACCTATGTCCATGCTGCATTTTGGAAAACAACATTATCTTAGTAACATAATAACCAACTAGTTGGAGAAATTGTAAAATATGCAATATTTTCCAGAATTGAAATGACTAGTAAAACTTTTTTTTACATACAGAACCGTTAGGACTCAAAAGACAAAGCTAACAGTGAAGCTTGGTAATACTTTACATGGGATCTAACTAGCAGCTCCTTGAAGTCTTTGGTATCTTGTAATACATGGTAAACAGCTAAATGCCAACCAAGGCCCTCTATATCTATCTACCTTTAGCCAACATGGGAGGTAATTAATCACTTTTGTTATCCCAGAGAGACGGAAGTAAAATGGTAATGGTTTAAACCTATGACTTCCGTGTTATTTTTGCATGCCTTGCCCTTTTACATCTGAGGTACTCGTGGGAAAGTAAAAATAAATGGTAAATTTTTAGTGTATAGTAATAGGCAAATAAAGATTTTAAAATTTTTAACCAACAATTGAAAGGCCAAATTAATAGCGGCCACTGCACCTGTCACAGAATCTGAAAATGACACCAAGTGCAATAGCACAAACTGAGAAAACATGGTTGTGGGGACCTATGTGGTCTCACTGCCATGGAATTTGAAGACCCACACTTCAAGTATGGCTAGTTTTTTTTCTTTTTCTTTTCCTTTTTTTCCCTATATTCTGCTTAAAGGGTAAGAAAATAGTAAACATGCATATGAATAACTGAATAAGTAAATTATAGTGAGGCTTATTGACCTTGGGTTATATAAGGCAATAATAATAACCAACAATTTAAGGAAAGGCCTAATGTCATAGATTATCACTATTATTTCCGTCTCAATGTTTCATAATGATCATTCTACATCTTACAAACTAGTTCTTAAATTTGAAAAAATGTTCTGAGTTTGTTACTTTTCTATGAATCCGTTGTATGGCTAGTTTGGAACTTTTGAGAAAGTACGTCACTACTTAAAGACATAAACACAAATATTAACACATTTGCAAACTTAAGCGACTAAATTAGCATAACTGGAGTTGTTTTCCTAAGGGCTGATGTCATGGAATAATCATGCAGGAAATTGGAGTTCTTTTCTAAAGCACAATACAATTTGTACAATGAACTACATTGTTATTCTCTGACATTATCCTTAAGCAAATCAGTTAATAGATATAAACTCATAATATAAATCTTACCAAGGCAAGGCAGGATCTGGCGAGTATTCATCCGAAAAATGTTGACATGTCTCATTTGAATTTATCAACCATGGTGGGAATTCCATAACTTGCTCATAAGGATGATGATACCCATCGTCTTCATCAGAATTAACAGCTTTCCTATCCTCTTGATGGAACTCATCATCCATGTCATTATGGAATCCTCCATGTGTTACTCGTGGAAAGTTGGACATTGCCACTTGCTTGGAAGGGGAAGAGGAAGTTGTCGTGGAGCAGGAAGCAGATGCTGAACAGTAGACCGGTATTGGAGTGTGGTAAATTCTGGTATTCAAGTTGTTAAAATCTTTAAAACTGAGGTTCAACCCCAAGGTCTGATTAGGAAGTACTAAATTTAGATTTTCGTAATTCTGTGGTGGTGGAGGAGGAAGAACAGGTGTTGACATGGACCAATAGTTGTTGTCGGTTTGGGCGGTGGGCGTGGAATGATAGTGAACGAAATTTGACCGTTGTTCCAGCGGTGGTGATTGAATATAATAGTTACCAGCAGCTGCAGCTGCCTCATGCTGTTTCATAGATGCTCTATGAAACTTAAGTGCCGTGGCAATCTCTCTTCTAGCCTCAGCCATGTTCATAAGCCTTTCTTGATAAGGTTTGCTGCTATGAAGTCTTCGCCTAGTTTGTTTTTTGGGTTGTTGATCAACTTTTTCTATTTCCATTGATCTTAATCTATTTGTGTACACTTTAAACAAACTTTGCTGAAGTATAGGTATAATTCAAAGAGTATATATGGTTTCCCTTTCTGGATGCACAATGGTGGAGGCAGTCCACAGGTTTACACTGGTATAAATATATCTGCCTTCAATCATGCTTCTTTTTATATTTATTATTCACATTTGTTACTGTACTGAATAATTCTTAATTTTACCCTTTTGGAATCTTTCTTTCTCCTATATAGCCAACTATTTCAATTTTTGCCCTTCCTTTCCAATTGTATCTACAAGTATTGATATACTCTTTTTTATGGTATCTCATATGACACTGGGAATGGCACATCCAAAGTTTTTAACCTGGATATGCACTACTATATACGAGAAGATACATTGCATGTAATTTTTGTTACCCAAGATACATATATTGGTATAGACATGCATTTGATTTAAGTCGATCTAGGTGAAATAATCTTTACTAACATGCTACATGCCACTCTTAGAGTTTCGGAGATGGTAACTGGTAAGTGAAGTAAACAGGGCATTTTGGTCATTAACTTGTTTTCTTAACCATTAAAGGGATATTATAATTACTTCGCCATCAATCTAGTGTGTAAGATTCAGAAGAAGGCAACAGGCACTGACAGTAGAAATTTCATTATTGTTGTGACCTTAGTTTTTAATACATATGCGTGTATGTCTGTAAGCGTGCACATGCAGACTACGGAGTATATAACAATACATATGAATATGTAAATATGCATTAATGTTTATGCATAATTATGGAAATGGATAAACTGAATATTATGATGCAGACCAATAAGATCAACTCCAAGTGCTAGAACAGAGAACCTGGACCTTTTTTCTGAAGATGCGTGATCTAAAATAGTAGTAGCCTGCTAGAATCAGAATTTTCCCATACCATTCTACTCACTTTCACCACTTTATTATTCATGGATGTTTTCTTTTTGGTATAATAGTAATTTTATTTTATTTTTAAGCTGTTATGTTATATCATACCAAATGGAGCATGACAGAAGCCATGCATCTGACCTGTGTCACAGTGAACAGTTTGGTAACAACGAAAAAAGATTCACTAGGAATATCCCATCAGCTATTCCCACATTTAGGCAAAACAGTAAGTGTTTAATTACTAGTTTATACCGCATATGATAAGTGATAAATTTGTACAGCCAAGCTAACCAATTGGTGACTGTGAATGCTTTCAAGGGCTAATGCTCTACCAATTTTAACACTCAGTGCTTTCTCTATCTATGCAAGAAAAGGTGCTAAAAAACTATTTCTCAAACTTAAATCAACGTGAGACTTTGTTACAGTTACCTAGTAACGTTTAGCATTCGTCACATCTCTAGATCATGTTGTGGTATACTGTAAGGGTAAAATTGGGTTATTTGTGATTTTGTAGAATTACAGATGAATTGAAGCAGCTCCATGAGTGTTAGGAACACGGATATGTACTAAGAACTCGACAAATAAAAATTAAGGGTAAAAGCACAAGGAGTTAAGCAAACTAGCCAAAAAGAACCTGGTGTACATCATATTCATTAGGAAGACATAGAACAAAATTTCATGAATGCCTAAATGTATTAAATAGTTGATGTGTGATTATATCAAGTTCACCTAGACCCACAGATATTTAAATAACAACAAAAAGTATTCAAACTAAACATAAACGATTAAAGGCAGATCTTTGGTGCACCGAAATTGAGGCTATATGTGAGATAAGAATATCATACATACACGTAGTCATATATAAGTACAGCTTCTTCTTTTTTTAATGGGGAATTTAAGAGGCAAGGACCATATTCCTGTCGACGCGTTTATTCTACTAGAAAGTTTAAATTTCTGGAATACCAGCTAATAATGCCATAGAGTAAAGATGAACAAATGAAATCATATGCACATGTGAGTGAACAGAAATTGAGAAAATAAAATCAATATATCAGAATCTAAAATGCTATAAACAAATAAGTTGAAAAAAATAATTTAAACATACATGTCCAAGTTGCACAAAACAAACATGGGGGAACTGAAGAAACCATCTCGGCAGCTGAGTAATTGAGAACCTGCAACTTTCTGTTTTGTCTATGTTCTAATAAGACACTAATTAAAAAAACATAATTACATAAAACGTTTAAAAAAACTTCGGTTAGGCTTGTGATTAGGCTAACTAACCTTTTATAGACCACCATGATCATCAATTTTTAAAAATCACATCAGCATAACAAAATAAGAATGCATCATGCTCAAAACTTAAAAGTTACCCCGATCACATCAATTAAGATGAAAGTTAAAACCATTTGGTAATGGTTTGAAAAGTTGTGATAGTGGGTGAAGTTTGATGTGACAAGTCACAATGAAAAGAGGTCCAATAGGAGTCCATAACCCATATGACATGCATTAAAACTATACTATAAATAGCTCATGTACAGAATTTATCATTTATCTCCAAAAGTTTATTTCAATATCTAAAAACTTAAAAATTTATACTAACTGAAAATTTGAGATACTCTACTAAATCAATGTATTTTCAAGACTTCAACTTTCATGTCAAATACAATCAACTAGAGTCTATTACCTACTCACATAAGGTAAATAAGTAGGAGATCTTGTAGTCTAAAGTCTAAACTTCCACTTAATGTAAAAGTGTTACTTACATATAGTCCAGGTTTTATAAAATTTTGATACTCTTTGGGTCTTCCATGTGCTCCCTGTGCATAAAACTTATTTTATTCTAGCAATAAAACTATCTTGGTGGGTAGGTGGAGAGACGAGACAAACATTCACATTTGTATCATGTAAGAGAAACAGCAAAATATGGTTGAAATGAGACTGCCCTGTCTTAGAAGTTTGATTAACATGAGACTGTAGCAAAATGAATTTGGTATTGATACTTCATAGTTTACACTTTACACTATTGGTATGAAGGAATATATTACTACTTACATAGGAGTATCGGCATTATTTTACCCTACAAGCTTCGGGACTGTGATTAATGCGTATGAACGAGCAGGACTTTGATCAGGCACTTACATCCGGGGTTAGTAATAAGATTATGGAAGAATAGCTGAGCATAGGGTATAAATTGGCATCAAGAAAATGTGCAAATTGTTTGATCGCTATCTCTCTATCGGGAACATCATGACTTAGGAAATCATAAGGTGCAGGCTTGCTAGTGTCCACCAACGGTTCCCACCTGTAGCCCGGTCTTTCTGGCAATGTAATGGTAACTGGTAAATGACTAGTGTTGAAGGCGATATATAATTCTCCTTTTATCGAGTCGGTCTGCATTACATAATTAACCACATGATTATCAGATTCTTGATGATGAAATAGAACTAACGTGTGTCTAATGAAGACAGTTCTCTGCACAATTACACATTTAGACCTTACATCCAGATTAGTGGAAATATGTGACTGTCAAATGTTAAATATGCCCTCTTGACGATTGCCAAGTAGGACAGGCATCAATAAGATGTAATGATCGTGTTGGGAAATTCCAGATATGCAAATCTAGCTTGAAGGTTTATGACGATTGTTTAGGGCGGGTTATGCAAAGGGTCATTCTGGTCTGGGTCTTTGTTTTTTGGGTAAAAGGGACTAACCCCGGTAAAATAATTCTGGTACGGGTGTCATCTTTCGTCTACATTTCCTTATAACAAATATGTATCAGGTATGTTTACGTTTGCTAAACTACTTATGTGATAATCAACGTATAATATGATTTAAGATTGCTAATGCTACACTTACTACTCAACACAACTTTTGACCATTATTTTTTTTTAACCTGTTTGGCCCGCTGAAATTGATCCATTCAATAGCATACATACTACTTCCTAGAAATTTTCAATAGACATGCATACCATTTATAGTATGCAAATAATATCCTCTTATGGGCAAATGATTAAGAGCAAGGTTGTAAATATCTAAAAATAAAAATCATTGACTGAAGCATAGTTAAGGTCAGATTTTATGACATACCAAGGTGAAGGCCACAAATCTACTTGTTTCAGACCAATCTGGTGTTTCAGGGACATATCCATGCCACCGCAACCTTTCTGCTGTTGGGAAGTCATTTAAGCCAAGTGCCTCACATTCACTGTTAATCATGAGTAGTTTTACTGCTTTAGAAACATCACATCTACCAATAAGAATGTGAAAAGAAAAGCTGATCATATTTAGATGATGCCTTACTGGCGGAAATTGGTTAGTAGACGGCAAAATCTGAAAAAGTCTGATGAAGACTCTTCTTTCTTATCCCACTGGAAGTAGTTCATCTATGGAAAAAGCTGTAGTTAGCTCAGGAAAACATATGCTCTTTCGTACAAAACTCAGATGATTAGGAAGCAAAAAATTACATGGTTATCATGGCAATATGTGTTATTGTTTCCTCCTTTTGTGTGGCCATATTCATCACCCATATGTATCATTGGTACACCCTGGAAAAAAAAGTGTCATAAGTCAAAAAATCGTATGCCTTCAAAGTATACACATTTATGGCATGAACAGTGACCACAAAAGTTCACACGTGTACTATAAAAGAAAATATTACCCTGGTTCAGAAACTTACTTGTGAAACCATCAAACAAAGGAAAAAGTTTTTCATTTGCCGTTTCCTCAACCTCTTTACTGAGATGCTCGCGAACTCTCCCTCCTAGAAGGTCAGGTGTTTATATCAGAAAGAACGAGAAATAGATTGATGTTACAGTCTTGAAGTAACTAATGAAACACTAAACGACATTAGAGGGACAAATTACCTGTCCACAATTCCAGCTATTGTTGTGACTATCCCCATCTTTATTGTCTTCTCCATTTGCGATGTTATGTTTGTCATTGTATGTAACCAAGTCAGCCAGTGTAAATCCATCATGAGCACAGATGAAGTTTATACTATTCCATGGCTTCCTACCACCTTCCTGGTGCATACCATGAAGAGTTGAAATGAATCAAAATTCAGCAAGAATAGTAGACAACGTGCAACAAAATGGTGAAAGAAAGTTTGAAAGGGACCTGGAGAGGTTCTATACTCTAAAAAAGGGATAAATACTTTATTCAGAAGTAATACCTGGTATAGATTAGGACTCCCACAGAGGCATTCAGCAAAAGCCCCAGAAAACCCATCTGTCCCCTTGATGAACTGCCTTACTGTATCGCGATACTGAAATAATCATAAGAATGAATCTGGGGATTCAGGTCTATTGGAATTTGTGCGTTGCAGCATGCATTGTGCATTTCTGCATCTTGCAGCATGCATTGTGCATTTCTGCATCTATTTCAGATGACAAAGGAAATACAGCTGATTACAAATATGAGAAAATGGAGAATATGATTAGACCTTTCCATTCCATTCTGACCAAACGCCCCAGTGAGGAAACGCGCCAACTAGGTAAAG
Organism: Glebionis coronaria; assembly: GCA_025667525.1. NCBI lineage: Eukaryota > Viridiplantae > Streptophyta > Magnoliopsida > Asterales > Asteraceae > Glebionis > Glebionis coronaria. Next base: position 460,567,908 of record CM046876.1, on the reverse strand, counting down.
TCCTCCACAGTCCCAAGCTTCAGCAATAAGCTGTAAATTTCATGAGATTCAGTTTAGAAAATATCATAAGTTGTCAAATGTCAAGTCTCTGTAAGAGAAGCATGATCATTAATAAATATTTGAACACGAGATGGATAGTTTAACTAGTACGTAGTGTGAGATAATTGTATTATAGCACAAAGTTTATAACTGATTATGGACCCCTACATATTACCTTCACTCCTCGCAGTATCGGATCATTGCTGATCATGTCAATCAATGGTGGGCTGTTGAGAGGTGAGCCAGTTGTCAGCAAATCGTCTTCCATTTGATTCCCATATACATTTACTGCATCCCAGGCACTAGACAAAAGGCACAAAAGTTCAAATGAATAAATAGTTCTTTCTAATGTCAGAAAGGCAAAAATCGGATAGAGGGTAGACCAGATAAGATAACCTGCTGCCTCGTGTCATGATAGAAGCAAGATCAAAGCGAAATCCATCCACATGCATTTCTGTTACCCAATATCTGTAGGAAAGTTCCATAATAAAAATACTACATTATTCCAGTATCAGAATGCATGTATCCAAGTCAACAAACAAACAAAATCAAGGGTTGCATCTTATCTACCTCAAAGAATCTACTATGAACTGGCGAACGACTGGATGGTTACAATTAAAGGTGTTTCCACAACCTGAATAGTTGTAAAACTCTCCCTGCAAAACCATTTAAAATATCTGTTTTCAGATATGATTTATATTCAATAGAGTAAACTACATATTTGTTTCTGGATATATCAAAAGCTTAACATTAATTCAGTTATCAAAAGCTTGGTCTCTATAATTCTATATTCCCAAAATTGACAGAAAGACCACTTATATTCCTTCAACTTTATGAGTAACAAGGTCGGGTAACACTAATATACCTTAGGTGCGAGCATATAAAAAACACTGTTATCAACACCTCGAAAAGACAAAATGGGTCCGTGCTCATTCCCTTCAGCAGTATGATTAAAAACAACATCCATGAGCACCTGCAGAATTCAGCATTAGAACAGAACATGCCAATCTTAAAAGAAACAATCCAAATCCCAGTTGAGACAATTAATCACCTCGATTCCACGTTTGTGCGCCTCTTTAACAAGCTGTTTGAATTCATTTATCGCATCAAGGCCACAATTACGAGCACCAGCAGATGCATATCTCAACATTGGTGAGAAGTAATTTATAGTCGAATACCCCCAATAATTTAACCTGACATAAAAATTGGTATATCCATAAGATGAGCCAGTACATTAAAACAAGGATTCGACTGGCAACTCGCAACAAAAAAATGACCCACTAAATTCACCAATGGAAGGTTCAATAATCGCGAGCCAATGCAAAAAGTTTTTATGTCTGCCTGTCCGAAAACAGAGCCAGTTTTCTCACAAAGACATAAGTTATATACCTATAGTCACCCAATACAGGATTGTAGCTGTAGTACTCAAGCTCGTTGAACTCGTGGCATGGCATTAACTCTATGCAGTTTACACCAAGCTCCTGCACCATAAATAATGGCGTTAACAACCCTACGCGAAGATACACTATCAAGACTTTATGCTGCTCAATCAGCAACAACAATACCCAAACCCGCCAGAGCGGGGTATGGGAGAGGTAAAATGTAGTCAGTAACACCCCTACCCAAGGGTAGAGGGACTGCTTCTAGAAAGACCTCTGGCATAGGGGTTTGTAAGTATATATGTGACCAAAAATTTCATGCTGAATCTCGATGTGAGGTGAAATCAACACTGTATTCTTGATTTTGATTTAGCATGAAAAGGTGAAGAGAAACGACAGAAAATCAAAAAGGGTTTGTGTTTTGAGATTTTTAAGAGTGGGGACGAAAACAAAGTGGAGGGAGGGTTTGGGTTTTTGGGTCTCAAAATGTTCACCCCAAAAGTGGACAGAAAATGAAGTAAAAAGCAATGTTGGTTGTTAAAATTACCAACTATACCCTATTATTTTATTAACTTGTCTCGTTTACCAATTCATTTGACTGTTTGTTCTTTCATTTTCCATAATATCACTATTAATCTTTTCACGAGTATATTTCTTCCTATTAAATGATTTCATCTTTTAAAAATAACTATTATATCCATTTGACTCATCAACATGCATTAATTTTTTTCAGTAACATGCGTGAGTGCCACTGACATTTCAAGTTCTAAAATATGGTCATATAACTGAAATTTCAAGTCCTCTGTCTTTCTGTACTTTTCATTACTTTACTTTTCCCCTAATAGAAAACTTGAGAACAAAGTGTAAACAATAATACAATGCTTAAAGCCTAGGACAATAACAGGTAATATCATATAAGATACAAACACGTTAGCTTTTATAGCATTGAAAGTGTGTCGCAACTAGGGATGAGCATTTCGACCCGAATCCCGAAACCGAACCGGAATCGTACCGATTCCCGGTACGCGAATCCTGTTCGGGACGGTACCGGGACTACAAAATAAGGTGAAAAAAAAATTCGGGACCACTAATTCGGGACGGGACCGGTACCAAATCGGGAAATTCCCGAAAAAAACGGAAAAACCCCGATTTCCCGGTACTGGTACCCGTCCCGGTACCAATACCCAAATCCCGTTCGGTACGGTACCGGTACCACTAATTTATGCTCGGGAAATATTCGGTACCACTAATTCGGGACGGGTTCGGGACAGGACCGGTACCGTGCTCATCCCTAGTCGCAACTGTTTAAAGGGAAAATAAACAAGGATAAGAAAGGAAGAAAGAAAAAGAAATAAGAACGAGGAGTAATAAAACTATTAACCTGGTCTAGTGTCAAAGTATTAGCTTTCGCGATCTATTCGTAAATTAGAACAAGTCTATCATTTCTATCTGACTGGGGTAGGCCAAAAATGAACCAAAGAAACTAAAAGCAGATAAGGAAAACAATGAACATTGAACAGACACGACCCTAGGCTCCAGGACATGGATGATGTCCTTCCACACCCTCACGTCTTTCTAGGAATAAAGAATTGAATAATAAAAGTGTCATGGTCAAGTTACAAGAAGCTGATTTTGGTGTTAACCTTAAGAGATTAGTCTGGACCGACAAAATTGCAATCAAAGTTTCAAAACATGACTGCGCCTGGAGACAGTTTGTGGCATGATCCACAAAAGTGAGCTATAGCCATACAGATAAGTTGCTTCCATTTTCTGATCATATTTAACTAAAAAGATTTGGGAGCAAAGAGGGAAAAGAGAGGAGGGAGAGATCTAGATTTCGGCTTCTAAGTATAATGACAATATTACTTCATAAATTTATGTATGGAGCTTGTTCAGATGTAGGAATAAGCTTTTACATGTTATTACTGATCATCCACCCAATTGTTCATGATCAAACACATGGAAGTAACGGGGGAAGAGTGATACTGTGATAGTGTTTCACTAGCCGAGTCCTGATAGGTAACCTTTGTGTGCAGCAAGGCGGGTTACAATGTTACTATATGTGTTGATTAATACATTGTGAGATCTACTTTGGAATTCCTTTATTGTAATATTATATGTTTATTATGCCAAGGAAATGGGTAGAAGCTAGGCCAGATATGGGACGAGTTGATCCAGGGCAGGACATACTAGGAAGAAGAGAACTTGGTGTGAGACATATATGTGTGGTGGAGAAGTATGCAGGACATAACTAGAAGAGCACGTGCCGGACAATGACAAATACTTTTATCCAATTTCATATCAAATTATTTAACCTAGGTGTGCATCAGCAAAAATGGACATTAAAAATAACGAAATCATTGCTAGACAAAGAAATTTAAGCCATGAGTCAAAGAAGCGTGTTCTGTGCATCACCAGTCATCAAAATGGACTTAAAACATTAGTATTGGTGGAGTATATGGTTTTATCTGAATAATAAATTGTACCGTCTTAAATTCCAGGTGGGGAAAATGCTGAAGACATGTAATTATGTAAACTGGGACTTAGGAGTTACTAATCCCCATATATCACACATGGAACCTTACACAAAGATCCCAACACTAAATTCAGAAGGGAACCATCAAGAAGTAAAGTATAGTTAGAAAGTACCTTCAAGTGATCAAGTTTGTCCACTACACCAAGGTATGTGCCGCCAGATTCTGTCTTGCTGGATTCATGTCTGGTAAATCCACGAACATGCATTTCGTAAATGACGAGATCTCGTTGTGCAAATGACAGAGGTAGATCTCCTTCCCAGTCAAACTACAAAAAAAGAAAACAAGATGAATATAATGATTAAATATCATTGTGCAGTGAGATGCAGCAAGAAAAACAGAATCAATAAATCTATTAAGTGTGCCAATACGGTAAATATGCTGGTTTTAGTATATTTAGTAATCAATATAGTTTTTTATGTTATATTTTCCAAAAGAATGTCATAAAATGCACTCCCCGTCCAAAATTTAATTTCTCAGCTTCCTTTTTAGAGCTATACTGTCCCACATATGTGAAATGCCCCAACATAATGACCAGTATTAACATTAGTGTAAAGGTATCTTCATGGAGTATTGACATTAATATAGTGGTAAAGTACGTTGAAATTGCCTTTCCGGGGAGATAGGTAATCAGTTTTCTCAGTTACCTTTTCATAGTTTTCAGAAAGCATTAATAATGTTTCATCATTTATGCAATTTGTTTTCATAATACACTTACGTAAGTGATGAGAATACAAACCACATGATATTAGGCTATCTTTAATTATGCTTGCGACTAGAGGTGGCAAATTATGTCCATATGCTTAAATTTGGGCTATTTGGACCCTTTTTTTTGAACTAATGGACTAAATGGGTATTACTTTTTTTTTAATTGGACTATTTGGACAAGCATGTGGTTAAATAAATGGGTATTATGGACTATTTGGACAACATAACAGTATTTGGTTAAATTAATCTTGAGTCTATTTGTTTCTCCTTTAATAGTGTCCATTTGACCCAAGTCCATTTGGTCCAATGTCCATTTGGTCCAAGTCCATTTAGTCCAAATATTAAAAACTGTCCATTTAGTCCATGTCCATGGACCAATGTCCATTTAACCTATTGCCCATACCCGTCCAGTCCACCCATTTAGCCACCCTTACTTGCGACTAATAAATCAGTAATGAGAAAGAAGGAAACTTGTAGGTATCCTTTATGGATGTTGGTGATAACCAATAGACAACATTGAGTAACGTCCATAGCTTATATGAATTTTATCAATTACCAATTATTGTCCAAGAATGAAATGTCAACAGCTACAATTTCCTATATCTTTCCATATCCATACCTCGTCAATAGAAGGAATCCTGCAGGCCATTTGGCTCCAGCAATCATCATCAGGTCCTAAAACACCAAACGTCCCCCTGCTTATAACAGCCTGAATAAGCACCAAGTATCAGGAAAAAAAGTACATAGTATCTTGAAAACTTTGATTAATATAAAAATTAAAACCTAATAGATAAAACCGGTTACCAACTTTAGCATACGGATCTAACAAGATCTGTGAAGAATCGTAGTAGTGCCCTTCCTCGGGACAAAACTCTCCTGAGAGTTTGTATCCGTAGAGCATATCTGTAAAATCTCCCTTGAGAAATACATGCCACACATCTCCAGTCTTATTAGTATACTGATCCAGAGATATCTCCTCAGTAACTCTTTTCTGCATTGGAAGAGAATTCTTAGAGATAACTATGCCAATGAATTAATAACTTGCTATGGATCTTCGCGCACTATGCAACAAGAGTGAAGCACGGATATTTACCTGTAGATTCGATAATTGTTCACAGAAACCTATGGGATAACTACGTTAATCTATGAAATAATTGCATTGCTCCAGGGAGCAAGATATTTCCTCCATAATTATCACTAAAATAACGCATACATCCAAAATCTATCTACTTATATAAAAAGTAAAAAGTATTTCAATAATTACTATGACAATACTATTAATATGATGTACTAATACTAAAGAATAATCAGACTACCCGACTGTGTGACTATTTATTTATTGTCAAATCTCAAACTGCCCACAAAGAAGAAACTTGCATCACTCAGCCCCCCATTTATATAGATGTACCGTAACATACAACTAGTCTGAGCATGTCCAATATAGCAAAAATGTCGGTTATGCGCAATGTAGCATGCTAATTGAAAAGTTTATTTGATATGCCATCACAATGTTTTAAAATTGAGCACATGCTATATTAGGTATTTAAGGATTCAGGTTTGAGGATCACCATCTTCTTCCCGTAAAAAAATGCAAGTGCAAAGTTTCCGCATCACAAATACGTATAAAGCATTAAAACACTTAATATTAAGTGACACCTCCAAATGTCACCTTATAACTCTTTTTCCAAAAAAAGGGAGTGTTAGAATGTAGTTTCATTATGAACATGAAGATCAAGAGAAGACGCCATTTTTAGCTTTAGCGTAGTCGCCAAAATATCCGACCCATTAGAAAATGGTGAACAACTGAGTTGTAAAGCTTCATAATTTACTAACATTAAGAGTCAAATCTTAAACAAAATGAATTTACAATGCAATGACTATAGACCCCACATAGAGTCAGCTCTTCCTGAGAGGCTTTCTAGTCCCAGGTAAGAACCAGACTATAAATTCTTCAGATATTAAATATTTCCACCCACGCAGTTTACATTCCCATGGTCTTCCAAATTATTTTGTGAAACCAATGCGAACTATGTAAAGAAAGTCATACCTTTTGTGGCTACTAACCAAAAAAAAAGGATGACCATTTCTATCCTGAGTTCTCTTAGATTCAATCTTACACTAATAACAATTAATCAGATGTTTTAGATACACAGTAATCATTTCGTGTTTTTCGCTTATTATTACTCTGCAACTGCTTCTATAGACCACATTCATACACATGAATGATTTAATGCGTCCAACGTCATCAATATTTTGCCAACCTCGTTTGACAGGTTTCTCACCTACAATGCGCCATCTACTGCAAATCTATACAGGATATGATTGGCGCGCAGTGTTTTGGAGCAACTGGCGTGTGCCGTTTGATGTATAAAGCTTCAAGAAACATGTGGCGTATCTTACTTTTGTTTATATCCTAGTATTAGAAATGCTACTTGAAGAAGCATTGAAATATAAATGATACTGCTTCCTGCTGCCGCTACATTTCAAATGCTAAACACTAGTTGCTAGTTGCTCCAAAAAGCTCCAGAATGTTGCGTCAAAACATACCCACGGCTTAAAGTACAAAAAAGGCAATTTCTTTCTAAGTTCTAAATGTATTTACATCATTATTTTAAATCTAGTCACAGTGACAAAGATAACCATCTTCCCGTGTTATGAAATACGCAAAAAGCAACTCAATCTTATACTAAATGTATATGGATGTAAAATGCAAGTTCAAGGTAACACTTTCATGGGAATAAGCTGCGCAATGCTAGTTACACTATCTTTCTTTGAAGATTGGACAAACGAAGGTTTAAGCCATCTCTGCTCAGCTCGAGCAGGTTCATGTGACATTATTGATCCAGGTGTGTGCCAGTTTACAGACACTTCACATATAATATTTTACCCCTGCAATTCAGGATTCCAAAATATTTCTATTTAATTTGCATAACAGTGTGAATATAGTCATGCCTTCAGCCAGTTTGTGCCTAGTAAGTAGTAAGTAGCTAAAGAAGAGGAATTAAACCACAATTAAACATCTCAATTTTTCTGTTCTGAGTAGTCATGGAATTAATTTTACATGCCACAATTTAATGGCGATTTTACAAAATCTGTAATGCTAATAATTGACCTTGTAATGTCTAAATTGGAGGAAGATAATCGCATTGATACACATGTTTGACTAAGACGTTGTTACGATCCCACATCGGCCATGTATGGGAATGGTTGATGGTTTATAATGTCCAGGTGTCCCCTCCTCAAACAAGCTAGCTTTTTGAGTGAGTTCTACACTTGGGACTTATGAACCGATTACGAGCCTAGTATGGGATAGGTTCGTATCAATTGGTATCAGAGCTAGCCCTACCTTACGAGGTTCCAACACTCGGAGTGGTGGCCTATGGAGTGGTGGCTTGGACCCAAAGGGGGTGCCAACCGTGACCAACATAGCCGTGACCAACGAGCTCGGAGTGGTGGCCTATGGAGTGGTGGCTTGGACCCAAAGGGGGTGCCAACCGTGACCAACATAGCCGTGACCAACGAGGACGTTGGTTCTTCAAAGGGTGGGGTAATGTTACGATCCCACATCGGCCATGTATGGGAATGGTTGATGGTTTATAATGTCCAGGTGTCCCCTCCTCAAACAAGCTAGCTTTTTGAGTGAGTTCTACACTTGGGACTTATGAACCGATTACGAGCCTAGTATGGGATAGGTTCGTATCAGACGTTCAACTTCCTTAACATTTCCCAACACGAATGACATGCTGAGCAGAACGGCAGAACCGAGATTACAGTGACCCTTCACTGGCTCAATAAGCAGGTCCATTAACAAGTTTCAAAAACATGATAAACCATACGAATATACGATGCAAATCTTAAGTGGAATAATGTGGTCATACACCAAAGGTTTTTCTGCCCTAATACACAAAACATCTTAAAAAATCTAAACTGAAAGGTCTTAAGAAATTCAATCAAAGAGTAACGACAAAATTATGATCAGATACCATAAACAATCATCTTTTATTTTATTTTTTTTATGGCTAAACGACTTAGACTATTCTTTCGTATCTAGTCAGCATTACAACATCTCACTACAACTAAACTAAATCTTGAATTAGCACATAAACAAATACTAGTTACTTCGTAGTTACAAATTTTATACGAGCAATTAAAGCTAGCGAAAGAAACTATACATGTACAAAAAATATAAACGATTATTATACCTAAAGCAAATCTTCAGGAGACATCAAACACAAATTTACATGGCTAGATTTCTATCCATATTACTTAATCAGCTGTTTCAGCTAAACAATTAGCTTTTCGTGGTTTTAACTATCGCTGGATTTTACACAAACCACATCCATACACATGAACAATTCAATGTGTCCAATGCCAATAACAATTTACCAGCACCGTTGGACAAGTTTCTAACCTACAATGCACAATCTAATGCAATTCTATACCCGATATGTTTGGCGCGCAACATTTTGGAGCGGCTTGGAGCAACTGGCGTTTAGACTTTAGAATGTAAACCGTGTCCAGCAAGTAGCGTGTAGCCTTTTGAATTATGTTTAAATAAAGAACAGTTGAAAAATATAAATGCTACTCCTTCGTGCTATCGCTAGTTTTACTACACACCGGATGTTTCGCAAGGAGCATTTAATAGCATTTAGCGGTAAGCAGGGGCGGAGTCAAAAGTCATGGTTGAGGAGGCAAACTTTGATAATTTGTAGAAACTACACTACAAATTGGTTTGGTAGGCGGCAAATTACAAAAATAGCCACATATTTTCGAAATTTTACTCTAGGGGCACGTCTCTCCGCCACTAGCGGTTAGCACGGCCACGGAATTAAAAGCTCGTTAGGCAACTAGTGAATATCGTTTCCAAATGCTACTTGAAGAAGCATTTAGCATTAGACTTTAGCTTTTTCGTCATTTTACACATTGTAATTACATACGGAGCTACATTATCAAACACTCGCTACTGCTAACTGATATCGCTAAATTTGCCAAAGCCTAAAGTCCAAAAAACGTAATCTCCGCTCTAAACACATTCACAACATTTCATTACAACTAACAAATTAACTTATAACTTAATCAAATCACATTCTATATCTATTCCTATCACTTAATCAACAGTTCTAGATAAACAATAAGCATTTCGTGTATCAAAAACCAGATTCATACACATGAACGAATTAAATGCATCTAACGTCATCAATAATTTACCATCACCATTTGACAAGTTTCTAACTTAAAATGCGCCAGATAACGCAAACCTATACGGCTATACCCGATATGTTTGCCGCACATTTTGGAGTGGTTTGGAGCAACTAGCATTTAGCGTTTCAAATATATAAAGCTTGTTTGTCAAGGGGCGTGTAATGTTCTGGCTTTTGTTTGAACGCTAGTATTAGATATGCTACTCATAGAAGCTTCAAAATGTACCTTCTACAGTAGCGTTTGTATTTTGACGCTTCTTTGAGCAGCATTTCTAAAACTAGCATTCAAACGAAATCCAAAACGCTACAAGCTACACGCTCCTTGCTAAAAAAAGCTTTATATTCCAAACGCTAAACGCTCCAAAATGTTGCGCGCTTAATCACATTCACAACATTTCATTACACCTAACAGATTAACTCATAACTAATCCTATTCTACAATAATTAATCACATTCAAACTAATACTACCTGAGGCAAATCATCCAGTACTGCTTTTTCGTCATTTTACACATAGCTTTTTTAGCTACATTTTCAAACACTCGCTACCGCTAATTGCTACCGCTAAATTTGCCGAAGCCTAAAGTCCAATAAACGTAATCTCCACTCTAAACACATTCACAACATTTCATTACACTCTGCAATGACTACAGACTCCACATACAGTCAGCTCGAGCAGGTTCATGTGACATTATTGATCCAGGTGTGTGCCAGTTTACAGACACTTCACATATAATATTTTACCCCTGCAATTCAGGATTCCAAAATATTTCTATTTAATTTGCATAACAGTGTGAATATAGTCATGCCTTCAGCCAGTTTGTGCCTAGTAAGTAGTAAGTAGCTAAAGAAGAGGAATTAAACCACAATTAAACATTTCAATTTTTCTGTTCTGAGTAGTCATGGAATTAATTTTACATGCCACAATTTAATGGCGATTTTACAATATCTGTAATGCTAATAATTGACCTTGTAATGTCTAAATTGGAGGAAGATAATCGCATTGATACACATGTTTGACTAAGACGTTCAACTTCCTTAACATTTCCCAACACGAATGACATGCTGAGCAGAACGGCAGAAACGAGATTACAGTGACCCTTCACTGGCTCAATAAGCAGGTCCATTAACAAGTTTCTAAAACATGATAAACCATACGATGCAAATCTTAAGTGGAATAATGTGGTCATACACCAAAGATTTTTCTGCCCTAATACACAAAACATCTTAAAAAATCTAAACTGAAAGGTCTTAAGAAATTCAATCAAAGAGTAACGACAAAATTATGATCAGATACCATAAACAATCATCTTTTATTTTATTTTTTTTATGGCTAAACGACTTAGACTATTCTTTCGTATCTAGTCAGCATTACAACATCTCACTACAACTAAACTAAATCTTGAATTAGCACATAAACAAATACTAGTTACTTCGTAGTTACAAATTTTATACGAGCAATTAAAGCTAGCGAAAGAAACTATACATGTACAAAAAATATAAACGATTATTATACCTAAAGCAAATCTTCAGAAGACATCAAACACAAATTTACATGGCTAGATTTCTATCCACTGAGGTTTAGGAGACATCAGTATCCACTCATATTACTTAATCAGCTGTTTCAGCTAAACAATTAGCTTTTCGTGGTTTTAACTATCGCTGGATTTTACACAAACCACATCCATACACATGAACAATTCAATGTGTCCAATGCCAATAACAATTTACCAGCACCGTTTGACAAGTTTCTAACCTACAATGCACAATCTAATGCAATTCTATACCCGATATGTTTGGCGCGCAACATTTTGGAGCGGCTTGGAGCAACTAGCGTTTAGACTTTAGAATGTAAACCGTGTCCAGCAAGTAGCGTGTAGCCTTTTGAATTATGTTTAAATAAAGAACAGTTGAAAAATATAAATGCTACTCCTTTGTGCTATCGCTAGTTTTACTACACACCGCATGTTTCGCAAGGAGCATTTAATAGCATTTAGCGGTAAGCAGGGGCGGAGTCAAAAGTCATGGTTGAGGAGGCAAACTTTGATAATTTGTAGAAACTACACTACAAATTGGTTTGGTAGGCGGAAAATTACAAAAATAGCCACATATTTTCGAAATTTTACTCTAGGGGCACGTCTCTCCGCCACTAGCGGTTAGCACGGCCACGGAATTAAAAGCTCGTTAGGCAACTAGTGAATATCGTTTCCAAATGCTACTTGAAGAAGCATTTAGCATTAGACTTTAGCTTTTTCGTCATTTTACACATTGTAATTACATACGGAGCTACATTATCAAACACTCGCTACTGCTAACTGATATCGCTAAATTTGCCAAAGCCTAAAGTCCAAAAAACGTAATCTCCGCTCTAAACACATTCACAACATTTCATTACAACTAACAAATTAACTTATAACTTAATCAAATCACATTCTATATCTATTCCTATCACTTAATCAACAGTTCTAGATAAACAATAAGCATTTCGTGTATCAAAAACCAGATTCATACACATGAACGAATTAAATGCATCTAACGTCATCAATAATTTACCATCACCATTTGACAAGTTTCTAACTTAAAATGCGCCAGATAACGCAAACCTATACGGCTATACCCGATATGTTTGCCGCACATTTTGGAGTGGTTTGGAGCAACTAGCATTTAGCGTTTCAAATATATAAAGCTTGTTTGTCAAGGGGCGTGTAATGTTCTGGCTTTTGTTTGAACGCTAGTATTAGATATGCTACTCATAGAAGCTTCAAAATGTACCTTCTACAGTAGCGTTTGTATTTTGACGCTTCTTTGAGCAGCATTTCTAAAACTAGCATTCAAACGAAATCCAAAACGCTACACGCTACACGCTCCTTGCTAAAAAAAGCTTTATATTCCAAACGCTAAACGCTCCAAAATGTTGCGTGCTTAATCACATTCACAACATTTCATTACACCTAACAAATTAACTCATAACTAATCCTATTCTACAATAATTAATCACATTCAAACTAATACTACCTGAGGCAAATCATCCAGTACTGCTTTTTCGTCATTTTACACATAGCTTTTTTAGCTACATTTTCAAACACTCGCTACCGCTAATTGCTACCGCTAAATTTGCCGAAGCCTAAAGTCCAATAAACGTAATCTCCACTCTAAACACATTCACAACATTTCATTACACCTAAAAAATTAACTCACAACTAATCATATTCTAAAGTAATCAAGTCATATAACAAACTAATACTACCTGAGGCAAATCATCGGGAGTCATCAAACACAACCTCGCCTCAACCGCATTCCGCGAAAAAATGGCGAAATTAACTCCATCGTCTCTCACAGTCGCACCAAACGGCGTGGGATAACCGTCCAAAACCTCAAAACGGCGCCGTTTCACCTTCTCCTTTGTATCCTTCTCCACGACCGCCGTGTCCACGTCACCACCTCCGCCATCAACGGCGTTGAAAACTAACAGGTTGTGGTTTTTGTTGTTTCTACTACAACGGTGTTTGATTTGAAGAATGTTAGGGTTTGAAGAGTGGGGAAATGATGTGTGTGAAAGTGAGTGTGTGAGGGTTTGGATTATGGATGTGTGTGAAATTGTGTTCATAACTGCTTTGGGATTCGAGTTAGTTACGCTCAGTCAGAGTCGGTTGGGAGTGAAGAGTGAGGAGTGAAGAGTGATCAGTGGCTTTTTATTTCTTTTCCCTTTTTCCTTTTTTAGTATTCATTCATATTTTATCCCACCTATTTTCAGATGGGTAGCTGGGGCCCGAATAAGGCTAAGAGCGCAAGTAGTGGTAAGATCGTGGGTGTTTTTTCCCGGCGTTACCTCGCGTGACGCTATCCTTGGCGTGGAAGACGCCGTCCCCCACTAACGCGTGTAGAAAGATTTTTTTTTTTTAAAAAAAATCATTTTACCTCCTTTTGACAATTATACTTAAAACTCCTAACTATTTTTTGACCAAATTAAACCCCAAAAGCTATATAACCGTTTGATTCAAATTTTTAAAAAAAAATTGTTTCTTGTGTCCAACGGCTATATCGCCGTTTGAATTAATAAATATATTTTTTTTTCAAAACACCTCTATATATTCAAAGTTTCATTTATCTTTCATTTTAACAAACAAAAATTTTACAAACTCACAAAAATAATGGCGTACCAATCTTCCGCGTTTGACATTGATGATGAAACCGACATTGAAATGTTGGTTAGCGCGTATAATTACTTGCAAGAACAAGAAATCAAACCCCGGCTCACCCGAAATGTTATTGAACGTGATCGTGAGAATGCCGAAACTCGATTGATGGCGGATTACTTTATCGATGATTGTAAGTATCCGTTATATATTTTTCGTAAAAGATATCGTATGAGTCGCACATTATTTTTAAAAATTGTCCATGATACTGAAATTATACGACGGATCCTCTTCCAAAACACTTTGATTACTTTAGAGTTCGGCCTGATGCTACCGGTCGAATGAGTGCAAGTGTTATTCTCAAATGCACTGCTGCCATACGCCAACTGGCATACGGCAGCGTGCCCGACCAGTCTGATAAATATTTACAGTTGGCCGAACGTACAGTTAATGAAAGTTTGTTTTTCTTTAATATGTGTATCATGGATTTGTACATGAACCACTATTTGAGAAAACCAACTCTTGAAGACGTTCATAAGATTTATACTAGGCATAATAATGTTCATGGTTTCCCGAGAATGCTTGGTAGCATTGATTGTATGCACTGGGAATTGAGAAATTGTCCAGTATCATGACAGGGACAATACGTGAGGGGTGATAAGAAATACCCAACAATAATGCTTGAAGCAGTTGCTTCTTACGATTTGTGGATTTGGCATGCGTTTTTTGGTGTAGCAGGTGCAAATAATGATATAAATGTTTTAGACGTTTCTCCGTTATTTGACGACCTTCTTAATGACGTGGCACCTGTAGATCCGTTTAGAGTAAATAGGGTTACTTATCAGAACGGGTATTACTTAGCCGACGGGATTTACCCACAGTGGTCTAGTTTTGTGAAATCGTTCACGGTTGCAAGTCAACCAAAAAACATACATTTTAAAAGGAAACAAGAAGGAGCACGAAAAGATGTCGAACGTGCTTTTGGTGTTCTTCAAGGACGTTGGGAATATTACGTCAACCGGCTCGATCATACAGAGTGACCACCATTAGTAGAGTCATGTATAGTTGCATCTTACTGCATAACATGATTTTAGAAGATCAAAAAATGGCGATCGGTCAAGAACATGAAGCCGAATTTCGTGTTGATGATACTAATGATTTGTTTGTTAATCCTTCGACAAGAATGCAACGTCAATGGATAGATAGGCATGACACAAACCGTACCAAAACAAAAGAGTTACGGGATAAAAATTCGCATCTTTTACTTCTACGAAACCTTATGGAACACCTTTGGGCACGACATAATCAAGATGAAGATGAAGACGAAGAAATGGAGGATTAGCCTTTCTATTTTATGTCATTTATATTTTTTTTATTTGATATGTTATATTTTTATTTATGTTGTAATGTTTTTAATTTGAATGAATAAAGTAAATTAGGATTTGAATAAATTTAATTGTTGAGGGTAGTTTTTGGAAAAAAAGTGAAAAAATGGTTAAATTGGTGTGGAAATGGTGTGATGATAACATGGTTGTTTTTTGTGTGGATGTGGAAGTGCAAAAGCTGGCGTGGCGGGGTGTTTTTTGGTGTGGTGGTGTGACCACTCCTTATGCTCTAACAAGGTGGGTTACCTGGTTTAAAGTGGAAGGTGGTGTTCTATGTTAAAAAGGTATGAATCTGAATTGGTTTTTACATTTGAATATGAAGCGTAGTGAATTTTTATAAAATATTATTATTTGATTTTCATTTTTAAAACGTCTCTTCCTCCGTCCTTAAAGAAATGTCCACGTTTGATTTTCAGAATCATTATTTCAACTTTAACCTCAAATTATTTTGTTTGTGTGTTTGTGATACTTGTTAAAAATTATACTATTGAAAATATATTTAAATCTCAGTCCATTCATATAATTTTCATCAAATATTATATAAGACAATAAAAAGAAAAAGAATTTAAACTTAAAGTTGAAAACGATTGACTTTAAAAGTCAATAGTGGGCATTTATTTAAAGACGGAGGGGGTATATATATATACCGAATACATATACCGAGTAGACAAAAGTTCAACAAGGAACACACATCCAAGAGGGAACAAAGGAACAAATCTTGGCCCTTGATTTCTTTTATTCAATGGTGGAGATCTTGTTGGGAATTATTTGTTAAGTGTCAAGTACCGTTAGTGTATTCGAAGTACTGTTAGTGTTATGTAAGTACCGTTAGTGTTAACGCAGTACATAGTAAGTACTGCTATGATGATTATGACGAATATATTTTTGTATAAGATATGTCATAGTTATAGTTAGAGTATATCTTATGTGATATACCTAAATAATTAGAATATTGATAATATATCGTCTGTGATATAGTTCTTTATAGAATATTCTAAGGTTTCTAGGGTTCCTTACTCTATAAAAGGAACATAGGTACAATGTCTTTCATATACCTCATACAAGTCGATTAATAAGAGAATCGAATAGTTAAAAGTAATTATGTTCTTCTGTGCTTTATAAGTTAGATTCCGCATAACTTATTTAGTGTTTAGTAAGAGTGCTCAAAGTGTTTTAGTTTGATTACAAACTATTATACTAATTCTTAACAGAATATAGATCCAACCAAAGGGATCAACAAGTGGTATCAGAGCTTGTTGAGAAACTCTGAAAAAGAATAACACGAACCTATACACTCCACACATACCAAATCTCAATGTCTCAACCAGATGGTGTTAATGCTCACTTGGATGATGTTCAGAACACTGATCCTGTTCTACAACAAGGACAACCACAAGTTGTGCATCCTGCACCAACACAAGGTGCTCAAGTCGTGAATGATGTAGCTACCTCTACACCAACACCTTCTCATACTCTGTCTGCTGTTAAACTCCCAGTTCTCAAAGGTGACAATTATGAGACTTGGGCTATGCAGATGGAACATTACTTGAATCACACAGATCATACTGTGTGGCAAGTTATCAAGAATGGGAACACACCAAAAAAGTCACACTGGTTGCCAGACGGTACATGCTATGCTCTACCTGCTGTGACTGCTGACCAGATACAAGCAGAGATCAGAGAAAGAAAAGCCAGAACTGCTTTGGCTATGGCTCTTTCTGAAGACATTCTACCAAGCTTTCATCATTATAAAGATGCCAAAGCTATGTGGGATGTTATAAAACTTAGATTTGGAGGCAATGACAAATCTAAGAAAATCAAGAAGATTGTTCTTAAGCAAGAATTTGATAACTTCTCAATTACCAGTATGGAGGGAATCCATGGTGGATATGGAAGATTCAGCAAGTTGCTTATTCAGTTAGCAGTTTATGGACAAGCAATCCCTAATGAAGAAGCTAATCTAAAATTCTTAAGAAGTGTTTCACCAGAGTGGAAAGCAATGGCTATGCACTTCATCACAAGAGATGATTTGGAAACAATTCCGTTTGATCATCTCTACAATAATCTTAGAACATATGAGATGGATGTGAAAGGCACTGAAGTAAAGACAACAACTGCTTCAAAGTCTAATTTGGATTTTGTGTCAGATGGGAACAGCGGTACTTACTTTCAAAATACCGCTAGTGGATCTAGCAGCGGTACTTACTTCACAAATACCGCTGGAGGACTTACAAGCAGTACTTACCCACAAAGTATTGAAAGCAGTCCTATGATCTCTCAAAATCCACATGGAAGGTCTTCACCATTGTTTAGTGACAATGATGCCTTCTCATTCTTTGCTGGACAAGACAACAGGCCAAGATTAACTCTCAATGACTTGTTCCAAATGGATGATGCTGATGTTGAAGAGATGGATCTTAAATGGTAAGCTGCTATGGTGTCAGTAAGATCTAATAGGTTCTTCAAGAAGACTGAAAGAAAAATGACTGTTGATCCTCATGAGCCATTAGGATATGACAAGTCTAAAGTTGAATGCTATAACTATGGAAGGAATTGACACTTTGCAAGAGAATGCAATAGAGATAAAGCTGAGACAAGCAATCTGAAGTCCAAGAACAACTATAGAACCAGTCCAAGAATAACTGAAAGCTTTCCAAGAGGAAACAGCATGAGTCCTAAAGGAACCAAAGCATTGGTTACTGTAGATGGAGTGGTGAATTGGGCAGAAGAAGAAGAAGAAGAGCTTGGATTAATGGCTCTCTCTCATGAAGATACTGAGGTACACCCTTGTTCTAAAGATTGTATTCTTAAATTTAATAGTCTAAAAGTAGAACTAGAGGAACAATATCAAAAGGTTAACACATGCACTGTAGAAGTATAGGCTTTCAAACAGGGTGTTGTTAAACTAGAAGATAATATAGTTTTGTACAAAAAGGCTCAACAAAACTATGAAGAGAAAATTAGGATTTTGACTCTTCAAATGAGGGAAAAAGATGTGGAAATAAAAGCTTTTGAAAGACAACTTTTAAAAATAAATACAGAAAATGAAGCTTTAAAAACCAGTCTTTGTAAAGAGAGGGAAGTGATTAGTATATGGCAACAATCCTCTAAGGGATTAGGAAAATTGATTAATTCACAAATGGGGTATTATGATAAAACAGGCCTAGGATATATTGAGGATCAACCTGGGATAACCTTAACTAACAAGGACTTATCAAAAGGGATTTTTGATAGTTTTGGTGAGGTAGATGATACACCTGAAAATGATAGATATGCTGAAGGAATGAAGGCAGTTCCTCCACCAGTATCTGGAATTTTCATGCCCCCTTGTAATGATACTAGTATAGAGTTAGAAGATTGATATACTGATTTTGCTTTGGGGTTCAATTATGTTCTCGGAATCCTCTCGAATTGATCTCGTCTCTAAATGGAATGATTTGTTCTTGGTTAATAAAAAGATGTTGGTTTGTTTATCTATTTTAAACTAATAACAATTAATTAAGTGTCGAAGAGTAAACTTAAAGCTTTAAAAGATTAAAGTAAAGAAACGAGTTTAAAAATAAATGTTTGAAAACTTAAAGATTTTATTATATAAATAAATGAACACTCAATAAAAACTAACTCTTGGAAAACTTTGTGCAAAATAAGAACTTAGTTGGAAAATACTAAAAGAAAGTAAGATCGGAACAAAACACCTCAAATCGGAATAGTGGAAAAATGCCCTCAATCGGAATATATTCCGATCACTTTGATCGGAATGTTGAAAAGTATGGTGATCAAAATAACACAAATCATGCAATCGGAATACAGGGAACTTACCAATCGGAATGTTCAAAAGAAGTGCAGTCGGAATATTCAACTTAGTACTAATCGGAATATAGGAAATTTACCAATCGGAATATCTAAAAATGGACAAATCGGAATATGGTAAAAAGGCATCAATCGGAATATGGAAAAAGGCAGCAATCGGAAAACACTAAACCCTTTTCCGATCTATGGATCGGAATAGGGGGTGCCTTGGTCGGAATATCCGATCGGAAAAGGGAATTACCCTTTCCGAAAACTATGCTGAACCGAAACTTATGCTAGGGAAATAAGCTTATGGAATAAGCTAACTCCAAAACTAGCTCGAATCCAACAATAAGCTGATCAAATAAGCACTAAGAACACGTTATCTAAGCTTAAAATAAACAACTTTTAAATCGAATCAATAAAAAAGATGAACTTTTCATAAAAACTTTAAAAAAAAGTAAATAAGCTAAATCAACAAATAAGCCAATAACAACAAGGATCTTAAAGCTTATTCATGTATAAACTTAAGGAAACATAAAAAGTAATCAACTTTTTAAGCACAAATCATTGATGAACAACACGGATCATACGAGATTTGTACCAAAATCAATCAAAATCAAAGAAAGGAAGGATGAGATTAAAGATTAAAAGCTTGAAAACTAAACTTGATTAATCAAAAATAATACAAAGTTTTGATCTTGAAATAGAAAAAGATGAAACTAGTGAGAGAAAGTTTAGAACTTTCTCTCTCTAAAACTAGAGAGAATGAAAACTAAAAACTACCTAAAAATAACTAAGTGTAAAAACTAAGTGCAAATTTTGTGAAGTAAAGTCCTATTTATAGGCAAGTCTTGTGAGCTTTGTGAATGGGCTTGGTTTTGGGCTTCTTTTCTTCTTCCTTCTTTAGTCTTCTCGTCTCTTTAAATAAACGTTTCCGACTTTGAATTTTGAGAAGTGTCGGTGAATAATTCCAACTCGTCTTATAATCTTTTATTTAATAGACTCGAGTTCTTCGACATATATGAATCTTCCATCTTTGGCTCTATTCTTCGATAAATCTTCAAATAGGCACAATGACTTCAAATCTTTTGCATCTCTTGGACAATAGACTTCGTCTTGAGTCTTTTTCTTTGATAAAACCCATGCAATCCCATGTTTTCTTCAATATTCATCCGGTTGACTCTGAAAACACAATAAACACAAAAACCACGCATAATTCCAAACAAATGATATTAAATACGTGTTTTGGTCTCGTTTTAGCTAAATTTAAGTGGTAAAAGGATGGGTGTTTTTACACCCATCAAATCCCCTACACTTGACCATTGCCATGCCCTCATGCAATGCTTAGTGGCAAAGCATATTTACACTTTTCTTATAATCAATCAACCTTGGCCTTATTAATATACTACTAAACAAAAATGAAAGTTCTAAGAGAAATTAAAACTTTAAAGTAAACAAAAGGAAGGAAATAACTTGCGAAGAGATCAAGGACTTACATTAGGGCTTGGGTGCTGCGACGATTCATCACCCTCAAGTTTCACGTTCCCCAAACTAAGCTTAAAAACGAGATCATTGTTATTATAAGTTAGCAATTCAAACACTTACACACATGGCTTAATTATATGCTTAAACTCCCTTATTCCTAGGTGTATCTCTTATATTTTATTTTTGTCTTAGAATGATCATAAAGATGCATTTTTGGACTTATTTTGATAGTTATTTAGGCTGAAAGCAAAGTAGGACGATTTGATCAATAGTTAGCTAAAGAACAAAATCTCTTAAAACTGCTTCTCGGGATATCAAAAAGTTCATATCTTGGCATAACTTGGTTCGCGATTTGAGACCTTTCTCGGGCCGATATTTGGCATGTAGTTCATACTTCATATCTTGAGAGACGTTCTTGAGATAATGGTCTTCTCATCGTAATAGAGTTTCTTCACTTGGAGACTTTTGAGGGGTACTCCAACTTTGTTGACCACGACTTCATGATTATTTCTTCAATCTCTAATTGGGATTTCGAGATACAACGATCCGCCTCCTTTTCGGACTTGGATCTATTTATCCTCATACCTTGTTAGGGTCTTTTCGGATAGACTTCTCCATGATCTTTATGGGAGTTGATTGCTTTTCGTCGTGAGTCTTGATCCTTCATATTGATTTTAGGAATAATGCTTTTCACATCACTTTGGATCTTCAGCAATAAAATTGAATCCTCATGCCTTGTTAGGGCCTTTTCGGACTCGCCAATCTTCGCGCCCCGCTTCATAAGTTATGCCTTGGCTATGAACTCTTATCATTACCGAGCAACTTTTAAACGATCTTGGGCTAGAAGCTAAGAAACTTTTCAAATCGTACGACCTTACTTATTGCAGATAAATTGTTAGCAAGTGATGGGGGGATAGGCAAATAATTACACCAAGTGAGCTTACGCAAGAATACCGACTTATAATTGACTCTATCATTTCTCGTCCTCCACAATTTAAAATCTCAAATAATGAGACTCGTGGATGCTTAGCCTAATAAACCAATTAAGGTCTACATGGTTAAGGATACTGGCTAGAATAAACTTGGATAAGTCTATTCGGGTTGAGTCAAAATAATCGCAACGGGCCTAATATGTCAAAGACTTCAAAACTAGCTACACCACTTTATTAATATTTATAACTTTATTTCGGGATATATACATATGAAAGCAACGATAAAAGTTTAAAAATTACGACTATATGGCCAACGTTAATTAAAAATTTGAAAAATGTTGAAAAAGATGATTTTCCGGTTAAATGAAGGCATTTTCATGGAAAAGTCCACTTAAAACTTCGATAGAAGTCCCCCTACACTTAAGATAAACATTGTCCTTAATGTTTAAGCATGTGGGAAAAGTTTCTCCTACACTTAGGACATTGTGCACGTTGGTTAACTCGAGTTAAGGAAGAGAAGACTTAAGTGATCAATTTCAAATGTGAGTATGAAGAAAATTGAATCACGATAGTTGAGAGATAGAACCGGATTTCGGATAACACGGGAGCACGGTTCTTCAAAGGTTCCAAGAGTGCATTCATCCCTGTGATCACATCACCACACAAAAACAAACACCTATACAGGTCCCCCTACACTTAGGATGTTAAAACATAAAAGGATAGATACTCGGGCTGCCTCCAGAGGAGCGCTTGTTTTTTATAACCGAGTCACGAGCCTGACTCGACCCAAAGTTAGTTCATGGGGAACGTGGTGAGGGATGGAATCATCTCCTGAGAGATGTCCTCACCAAAGTACAACTTCAGACGCTGGCCATTCACCTTGAAATTGGGCCCATTTGGCTGAGAAAGCTCAATGGTCCCATATGGAAAGACTTTGGCTACGGTGAATGAACCAGACCAGCGGCTCTTCAACTTGCCAGAGAAGATCTTCAATCGAGAGTTAAAAAGTAAGACTTGATCACCACCGTGGAACTCTCGGTTCTTGATTTTTGCGTCATGAAGGATCTTCGTCTTCTCTTTGTAGATCAGCGAGTTCTCATAAGCTTCATTCCTCAGTTTGTTGAGCTTGTTGAGTTGAGTCTTGCGATGATCATCAGCTTTGTTGATGTCGAAGTTAGCCCACTTCAAGGCCCAGTGCGCCTTATGTTCCAACTCGATGGGAAGGTGGCATGATTTCCCGTACACAAGACGATAAGGTGTACAACCGATCGGGGTCTTATAAGCAGTACAGAAAGCCCACAAAGCATCATCTAACTTATCGGCCCATGCGGCACGATGCTCTCCCACAGTACGCTCCAAGATTCGCTTCAATCCACGGTTGGATATCTCGGCTTGCCCATTGGTTTGGGGATGATAGGCGGTGGAAAGACGGTGATTGACACCATACTTAGACATGACTCTTGCAAATTGATCGTTGCAAAAATGAGTCCCGCGGTCACTGATAATAGCACGAGGAACGCCGAATCTAGCGAACAGCGATTTCAAAAAGTTACAAACCACCCTTGCATCATTAGTAGGTAAAGCTTTGGCTTCAACCCACTTTGAAACGTAGTCAACGGCTACAAGGATGTATTTGTTTCCTTTAGAAGAAGGGAATGGCCCCATAAAGTCGATACCCCAAACATCAAATATTTCACACTCTTGAATGAAATTCTGAGGCATCTCGTCTTTATGTGTGATCGTGCCTTGTTTTTGGCAAGCATCACATCGTTTAACCATCTCGTTAGCATCACGATAGATGGTGGGCCAATAAAATCCCGAATCAAACACTTTTTTGGCGGTGTAGTTGGGACCAAAGTGACCACCGGTGGGTCCTTTGTGGCAAGCATCTAGGATTTCTAAAGCTGCCGGTCCATCAACACAACGACAAATAATCAAGTCAGCACATTGTTTGAATAGATACGGGTCATCCCAAAAGTAAGTCTTAATGTCGTTAAAGAACTTCTTCTTTTTCTGGGATGTTAACCAGTCAACGAGAATTCCACCCGCCAAGTAGTTTGCAATGTCCGCAAACCACGGGGTTTCATCAGCAGTCGAGTTGATAGACATTAAGGTCTCCAAGGGAAAAGAATCATTGATTTCTTTGTTCGGATGATCCCCCTGGTAAGGATCCTCAAGTCTACTGAGATGATCCGCGGCTAGGTTTTCAGCTCCTTTTTTATCACGAATTTCGATTTTAAATTCTTGGAGAAGCAAAACCCAGCGGAGAAGTCTTGGTTTGGAATCATGCTTTGTCAACAAGTACTTCAGCGCGGAATGATCGGTGTAAACGATTGTGGTGGAAAGGACAAGATAGGGGCGGAATTTTTCAAAGGCATAGACAACAGCTAAAAGCTCTTTTTCGGTTGTCGTGTAATGCAATTGAGCCCCAGTCATTGTCTTGCTAGCGTAATGGATTGGTTGGAAGTGTTTATTCACTCTTTGTCCAAGAACCGCACCAATAGCAAAGTCGCTAGCATCGCACATCAACTCGAAAGGCAGCTCCCAATTAGGGGTGACCAAGACGGGCGCCTTAGTTAGCTTGTCCTTAAGCGAGTTGAAGGCTTCAAGACACTCTTTGGAAAAGATAAAAGGAGTATCTTTTTCCAAGAGGTGAGTCATCGGGCGAGCGATTTGAGAAAAATCTTTGATGAATCGACGGTAGAAGCCCGCATGACCCAGAAAACTTCTCACACCTTTTACGGTAGAAGGTGGAGGCAACTTAGCGATAACATCGACTTTAGCACGGTCTACTTCGAGACCGGCTTTAGAAATCTTGTGTCCTAGCACGATGCCCTCTTTTACCATGAAATGGCATTTTTCCCAATTCAGAACAAGGCGAGTGTCTTCACACCGCTTCAGCATACGTTCTAATTTGGCAAGGCAAGAAGATAAGGAATCCCCGAAGACCGAGAAATCATCCATGAAGACTTCCATGGTTTGTTCAACCATGTCATGGAAGATAGCTAACATGCACCTTTGGAAAGTCCCGGGGGCATTGCATAAGCCAAAAGGCATTCTTTTGTAAGCAAATGTACCATAGGGACAAGTGAATGTTGTCTTCTCTTGATCTTGGGGATCGATGGGTATTTGGAAATAACCCGAGAAACCATCAAGAAAGCAGTAATATTCATTACCCGCTAAACGTTCAAGCATTTGGTCCATAAAAGGTAGAGGGAAATGATCCTTTCTCGTGGCATCATTGAGTTTGCGGTAGTCTATACAAACTCTCCACCCAGTAACGAGACGGGTAGGAATCAACTCGTTGTTTGCATTGGGCACAACGGTGATGCTGCCTTTCTTAGGCACACAATGGACTGGACTAACCCATGGTGAATCCGAAATAGGGTAAATCATACCCGCATCAAGAAGTTTGATAACCTCTGTTTTGATGACTTCATGGATTTTTGGATTCACCCTTCGTTGGCTTTGAATTGTGGGCTTAAAGTCGTCCTCCAAGAGAATTTTGTGTGTGCAGAAGTGAGGATCAATTCCGCGAATATCAGAGATTTTCCAAGCAATAGCCTTCTTATGTTCTTTAAGCACGGCGATGAGGCGAGTTTTCTCTTCATCTTTCAAGTCCTTTGCGATAATGACGGGCGACTTCTTCTCTTCTTCAAGGAACACATACTCGAGATGGGGCGGCAACTCCTTAAGTTCTAAATCCGGAGGATTTTCGACGGGAGGCGTATTCGAAGTCGGAGTATCGATAGCAATAACCGTGGGAGATGGTGGAGAAAGATTGTCTTCGTTGAGAAGGTTTTCAAAGAAATGCATGTCTTCATCCCCATCGGTGGGAGAATCATCATTAGCTAAGTTCACATCTCCTATGGTGGCTTCAAGATCGTTCCAAAACAAATCACTTTCTCCAAATAGAGACGGTGATGAATCAATAGAGGCAACGGTTTCAACATTGGGAAGGGAGGTAGGAATATTTTTACAAGCATCATTAAAGTGTTCTTCACAAGCCTCATCAAGAATGTCAATACAATTAACACTCTCGTTGGAATAAGGTTGTTTAGACAACTTTCCCATGTTGAAGACGATTTTATCGTCACCCACTCTCATGATAAGCTCACCGGCTTCAACATCGATGAGAGTGCGACCGGTCCTCAGGAATGGACGACCAACAATTAATGGCACACGAGGGTCCATCTCATAGTTGACGACGAGGAAATCGGCAGGAAAAGTGAATTTGTCGACTCCTACAAAGACGTCTTCAGCTATCCCCAATGGATAAGCAACCGTACGGTTAGCTAATTCCAAAGTCATTTTGGTGGGGACTAGCTCAGGGAGAGATAATTGCTTCCAAACGCTTAGAGGCATGAGATTAATACTAGCACCTAGATCGGCTAGGGCCATGCAATTCTCTACTCCCGGGAAATTGCAAGGGATTAAGAAACGACCCGGATCACTAAGCTTGGTTGGCAATTTCCTCAAGAGCACTGCAGAGCAATTCTCATTAAGTTGGGTGTTGGCAATATCGAGAAGCTTTTCCTTGTCACTGAGAAGATCTTTAAACATTTTCGCATACTTGGGCATGTGAGCGAGAGCCTCAGCGAAGGAGATGTTAAAATTCAATTGTTTAAACATTTTGAGAAAGTTCGAAACCTGAATATCATCCTTGCTTTTGAGCTTCTCTTTCCTCAACCTAGATGGATAAGGTATATTGGAAGAAGAGGAAGGCTTTGGGAGAATAGGATCACTCACATCCTTGGGTGGAGGAGGGGTAGAAGTAAGAGGTGGAGAAATTGGGGAAGGAGACGGATGAGGAATAGGAGCAGGTGACTCGTTCTCCTTAGTCACAATCACCGGTAGAGGTATAGGAAGCTCGGGTTCCTTGGTACCTTTGCCACTGCGAGTGGTGATTGCTTTCATCTCCCCTCTTGGATTAGCAACGGTGTTACTCGGAAGAGTACCCGAAGAAGAGGGTTGATTACCGTGGAAGAAACTAGCCATCATGTTTCTTAAGTCATTCGTTCGACTATCCATAGTGTTTCTCATATCAGCTCTCAGATCGTTCCCTTGTTTCATCAGGTCTGCTTTCAAGTTGCGCACTTCCTGTTGAAGATTTTCCACGATCACATCGTTGGTCCTCATGTAGGTTTCCACTTCTTGGTGTAAAGCGGTAGGTTGGTTTGGAGGAGCATTGTATGTGGGTGGTTGATAAGCAGGTTGCTGGTAAACTTGCTTGTTGCGTTGAGGTGGATGTTATTGTTTGTGAGGTGGTATGTATGGTACACGAGATTGTTGTTGTTGTTGAGGAGGGCGGTTGAGGTTTTGTTGTTGGTTTGGGTTGTTAGGAGTAGAACCAGGTGGTGAGAGATAGTTGTTGGAGCGATAGCTAAGCAGGTTGCGGTCACCTTGAGGTCGAGCTTGATAAGCAGGTTGAGAATAGGTACCGTATGCTGCATTCACATTCTCAGAAGGGTGGTCTTGGGTGGCAGTGCAAGTGGTGTAAGAGTGAGGACCCCCGCATATTTCACATGGTTGGCTAACAGCATTGACTTGAGCGTCTTTAGCGTTTTTAGCGTTGATGCTGTTAGTGTTGCTAGCGGTTTGGGTAGCAAGCGTTTCAAGAAGCGCTGTGATTTTGTCAATTCGCTTGTCGCTGTCACTAGTACTAGCACTAGCGACATTGGTCCTCACACTCTTGGTTTGCACACGAGACTTATTCTCAATGATATCCCAAGCAGCATTGGAAGTCTTAGCCAAAAGATTACCCCCTGAGGCACTGTTTAGTGAATCTTGGTCATTCATGCTTAAACCATTATAAAAAGTGTTAATTTGGTGCACTTTGGTAAAACCATATTGTGGGCATTTTCTTAAAAGATATTTGAAACGATCCCAAGATTCACTAAACGACTCATCGTACTTTTGTTCAAAATTTATGATTTCATTCCGCAAAGCGGTAGTACGAGAGGGTGGGAAAAAGTAGTTGATAAACTTGGTCTCCAAATCCATCCATGAAAGAATACTCTGTGGCGGTTCCTTAGCAAGCCAATGTCGGGCTTGTCCCTCTAAAGAAAAGGGAAAAAGTTGTAAACGGATTACCTCTTGTGGAACACCATTGAATTTGACCGTATTGGTGAGTTGCAAGAATCTCTTGATGTGGTCATGTGGATCATCAATGGTACGCCCCAAGAATGGTTGAGCAGAGACCATTTGGATAAAGCCTGATTTGAGCTCAAAGTTGTTGGCTGCAAATGCGGGTATAACAATTGGATCAGTGTTGCCATCTACATGGGCTTGCAGCAGTTCAATCATCGGGCGATTATCCGGTAGAGGCTCATTGTTGTTGTTATTATTCATGTTGTGGAAAGGTGAGTTGTTATTGTTATTATTGTTTTGAGGTGGTATGTTGTTGTTGTTTTGTACACCGGCCATGTCTAAGTTATCGAGAGGCTCGGGCTCTGGATAAGACGTTGATCGAGTGCGCATACACCTGCAAAAGAACTAACAAGGCAAAAACAAAGCAAAAATATTTTTGGTTTTTATGTTTTTTAATTATTAGGATTTTTTGAAAATTTTATATTTTTTGTGCTTTTGAAAGTTTTTATGAAAAAGTAACGTTCACGGGGAACGGATCCCAAAATACAAGTTCTCATAAAAAACTGTTGATCTTAACGAGAAGAGCCGGCAGCGGCGCCATTTGACATACTGATTTTGCTTTGGGGTTCAATTATGTTCTCGGAATCCTCTCGAATTGATCTCGGCTCTAAGTGGAATGATTTGTTCTTGGTTAATAAAAAGATGTTGGTTTGTTTATCTATTTTAAACTAATAACAATTAATTAAGTGTCGAAGAG
Source organism: Glebionis coronaria (assembly GCA_025667525.1). NCBI lineage: Eukaryota > Viridiplantae > Streptophyta > Magnoliopsida > Asterales > Asteraceae > Glebionis > Glebionis coronaria. The sequence continues at coordinate 460,539,472 of CM046876.1, read as the reverse complement.
TAAACTTAAAGCTTTAAAAGATTAAAGTAAAAAAACGAGTTTAAAAATAAATGTTTGAAAACTTAAAGATTTTATTATAAAAATAAATGAACACTCAATAAAAACTAACTCTTGGAAAACTTTGTGAAAAATAAGAACTTAGTTGTAAAATACTAAAAGAAAGTAAGATCGGAACAAAACACCTCAAATCGGAATAGTGGAAAAATGCCCTCAATCGGAATATATTCCGATCACTTTGATCGGAATGTTGAAAAGTATGGTGATCGGAATAACACAAATCATGCAATCGGAATACAGGGAACTTACCAATCGGAATGTTCAAAAGAAGTGCAGTCGGAATATTCAACTTAGTACTAATCGGAATACAGGAAATTTACCAATCGGAATATATCTAAAAATGGACAAATCGGAATATGGTAAAAAGGCATCAATCGGAATATGGAAAAAGGCAGCAATCGGAAAACACTAAACCCTTTTCCGATCTATGGATCGGAATAGGGGGTGCCTTGGTCAGAATATCCGATCGGAAAAGGGAATTACCCTTTCCGAAAACTATGTTGAACCGAAACTTATGCTAGGGAAATAAGCTTATGGAATAAGCTAACTCCAAAACTAGCTCGAATCCAACAATAAGCTGATCAAATAAGCACTAAGAACACGTTATCTAAGCTTAAAATAAACAACTTTTAAATCGAATCAATAAAAAAGATGAACTTTTCATAAAAACTTTAAAAAAAGTAAATAAGCTAAATCAACAAATAAGCCAATAAGAACAAGGATCTTAAAGCTTATTCATGTATAAACTTAAGGAAACATAAAAAGTAATCAACTTTTTAAGCACAAATCATTGATGAACAACACGGATCATACGAGATTTGTACCAAAATCAATCAAAATCAAAGAAAGGAAGGATGAGATTAAAGATTAAAAGCTTGAAAACTAAACTTGATTAATCAAAAATAATACAAAGTTTTGATCTTGAAATAGAAAAAGATGAAACTAGTGAGAGAAAGTTTAGAACTTTCTCTCTTTAAAACTAGAGAGAATGAAAACTAAAAACTACCTAAAAATAACTAAGTGTAAAAACTAAGTGCAAATTTTGTGAAGTAAAGTCCTATTTATAGGCAAGTCTTGTGGGCTTTGTGAATGGGCTTGGTTTTGGGCTTCTTTTCTTCTTCCTTCTTTAGTCTTCTCGTCTCTTTAAATAAACGTTTCCGACTTTGAATTTTGAGAAGTGTCGGTGAATAATTCCAACTCGTCTTATAATCTTTTATTTAATAGACTCGAGTTCTTCGACATATATGAATCTTCCATCTTTGGCTCTATTCTTCGATAAATCTTCAAATAGGCACAATGACTTCAAATCTTTTGCATCTCTTGGACAATAGACTTCGTCTTGAGTCTTTTTCTTTGATAAAACCCATGCAATCCCATGTTTTCTTCAATATTCATCCGGTTGACTCTGAAAACACAATAAACACAAAAACCACGCATAATTCCAAACAAATGATATTAAATACGTGTTTTGGTCTCGTTTTAGCTAAATTTAAGTGGTAAAAGGATGGGTGTTTTCACACCCATCAAAGATCCTAAGATTAATAATGTCTTTAACTCTAGTACTGTGTCTCAAGAAAATACTGATGTGACCAAGAATATTGTTTATCCACCTCTAATGAGTAAGTTTGTTTCTAAGGAATCTAAGACTAGTTCTGCTCCCAAGCAGGTAAAAACCTCTAGCAAGATATTGGAAAACAATAAACAACATACTAAAAACAAAAGGGTTGGGCTAGGTTTTGAAAAAGTAAAGTCAAAACAACCTTTTGGGTCTTCTTTAAGAAGAAAAGGATGTTATGTTTGTAGTAGTCTAAGTCATTTTATCAAAGACTGTACATTACATGATGATAAAATTGTGAAACAGAAGGCTACACAAAGGGTCATGAAAAACAGTAATGGGAAAAATGCACAGGGTAATAGGAAACAGAAACTTAAAGATGACAAACCTAAGTTTGATCACACAAGGGTAGTTAAACATGTTATAGATAATCCTACCAAAAGTTTTGTTCCTAGGGCAGTACTTATGAAGCAAGAACTTGTATCCTTAAAGTCTGGTAAACCAAGTACCGGCAAGCCTAAATCTACAATTACTGCTAGACCAAACTCAAGTACTGTTGGTTTAAAGTCTGTAAAACCAATGTTCTCCAAGACTTCTAAGAAGGTTTTTGAAAAAGTTAAAGCACCTAGAAGTAAGGACAAGAACAAACCAGTACGAATGTGGGTTCTTAAAAGAGATATACCATGTGTTAAAGCAAGTACCGCTAAAGCAGTACTTAAGTCAAAGAAGTCAAAGCACATAGAGTCACCCTATGAATTTGACTACATAAATGAAACCATGAAGTATAAGAGTAAAAGTAGCATTACTGGGAATGCTTCAGTACAAACTCTGAAATGTGTAGGTCCCACAAGATCCGAGCCAAATGTGGCTTGGGTCCCTGTTAAAAACTAACAAGTTTTATTTGTGTGTAGGGGCATCTCATTGATTAATTAAAAGATAAAGGAATTGTAGATAGTGGATGCTCAAGACACATGACAGGGAACAAAGATTTTCTTGCTGAGTTTGAAGAATTCAGAGGAGGTCCAGTAGCCTTTGGGGGTAGCAAAGGTAGAATCACTGGCAAAGGGAAAATCAACACAGGAAAGTTGGAATTTGAAGGTGTCTTCTTTGTGAAAGAATTGAATGAGTTCAATCTCTTTTCAGTATCACAAATGTGTGATAAGAAGAACAAGGTGCTATTCACAGACAAAGACTGCTTGGTGTTGTCCAAAGACTTTGAGATGCCCAAGGAATCTCAAATACTGCTTAAAGTACCCAGGCAAGAAAATATGTACATCTTTAATCTTCATACTATTACTCCAACAGGTGGTATTACATGTTTGCTAGCTAAGGCTTCTTTAGATGAGTCAAATTTATGGCATAGAAGGTTAGGTCATGTGAATTTTAAGAATCTTAATAGATTGGTAAAAAGGAATTTGGTTAGAGGTCTACCTTTTCAAAATGATTTCACATGGGCTGCTTGTCAAAAAGGAAAACAACATAGAGCCTCTTGTAAGACCAAGACTGTAAATTCTGTGACAAAACCTTTGCATCTCTTGCATATGGATTTATTTGGTCCAGTTTCTATAAGAAGCATTAGCCATAAGACCTTTTGTCTAGTCATAACTGATGATTATAGTAGATTCAGTTGGGTTTTCTTTTTAGCCCTTAAAAGTGAAACAAGTGAATTACTAAAGGATTTTATCACTTTAGTTGAAAAGCAGTTCACTAAACATGTTTTAATCATTAGGACTGATAATGGAACAGAATTTAAGAATGCTGATTTTGATGAATTCTGTAGGTCTAAAGGAATTAAGAGGCAATTTAGTAATCCTCGAACTCCTCAAGAGAATGGAGTAGCTGAAAGGAAGAATAGGACATTAATTGAGGTTGCTAGAACTATGATGGCTGATTCACTTTTGCCAAATACCTTTTGGGTTGAAGCAATCAATACTGCATGTTATGTGTTAAATAGAGTCCTAGCAACTAAGCCTCAAAATAAAACACCTTATGAACTTTTGACTAATGTAAAGCCTAACATAAGTCATTTAAAACCTTTTGGGTGTCATGTGTCCATACTAAATACTATTGATTATTTGGGAAAGTTTGATGGAAAGTCTGATCCAGGATATCTTGTAGGATATTCATTACAAAGTAAAGCATATAGGGTTTACAATTTGGCAACTAAGAAAGTTGAAGAAAATGCTCATGTAAATTTCTTAGAAAATAAACCCAATGTTCCAGGAATAGGTTATGCTTGGATGTTTGATTTAGATTATCTAACTAACTCCATGGATTACTACTCTTTGCAAAAAGATTGTCAAACTAACAATGCAGGTGAGGAGTCAAGTAAAACTAATGCAGGTACTTAAGAAGATGTTTCTTCTTCAGATGAAGATGTTCACATCTATGTGCCAAATATGCCTACTGTTACTCCCATGTCTGCAACTCCCAAGAAGCAAACCATGCCATCAAATGATGATCAAGCCTCCCAGGAGCTTCAAAGACTTCAAGATCAAGAAAAGAATGCTACATCTGCTAATAAGCATTCAGGAGAATAATCTTTTGAGTCACAACACTCAGCAGTACATACTATACCTAGCGGTACTTCATCTGTAAGTACTGCTAAGTCAAAATCTGCTAGATCTGCATACTCACTAGAAGAGATTTTGCAAGCATTGGACGATGAAGACTTATATGCCAGTCCAGCTGAAGGAATCTTCTCCAAAGCTTCCTATGATGAGCAGGGTGCAGTAACTTATTTCAACAATTTGGAAACTGAAATTCCAGTCAGTTCTATTCCCACTCATAAAGTCAACAACAACCATCCTGCTACTCAGATTATTGGTGATCCAAAATCTGTTGTACAAACCAGAAGACAACTGCAAACCAATATTGAAACTCATGCACTAGTGAGTTATGTCAAACAACAGCAGAGAACAAATCATAAAGATACTCAGCATTGTTTGTTTGCTTGTTTCTTATCTCAAGTATAGCCAAAAAATATCTCTCATGCTCTTGATGAAGAAAGTTGTATGGATGCCATGCAAGAAGAATTAACACAATTTGAGCTACAAAAGGTTTGGTATCTTGTGGATCTTCCCTCAGGTAAAAGAGTAATTGGTACAAGATGGGTCTTCAGGAACAAGAAGGAAGAAAGAGGGGTTGTTGTGAGGAAAAAGGCAAGACTTGTTGCTCAAAGCTACAGACAGGAAGAAGGGATAGACTATGATGAGGTTTTTGCACCAATGGCAAGGATAGAAGCCATTAGGTTATTTTTGGCCTTTGCATCATATATAGGATTTATAGTCTATCAAATGGATGTGAAAAGTGCCTTTCTATATGGTACTATTTCAGAGGAGGTATATGTCTCACAACCTCCAGGTTTTTTAGATTCTAAATTCCCCAATAGAGTCTACAAAGTTATCAAAGCACTTTATGGTCTACATCAAGCTCCAAGAGCCTGGTATGCAACTTTATCCAACTTTCTGCTAGAACATGGATATAGGAGAGGAACCATTGACAAAACTCTGTTCATCAAGAAAAATGCCAAAGACATTATTCTAGTTCAAGTCTATGTTGATGACATCATTTTTGGTTCTACCAAGAAGACATGGTGTGAAGAGTTTGAAGCTTTGATGAAAGGAAGATTTCAAATGAGTTCTATGGGAGAACTAACTTTCTTTTTGGAACTACAAGTCAAACAAAGGAAAGATGGAATATTTATCAGCCAAGATAAATATGTTGCAATCTTAAAGAAATTTTCATGTATGGATACAAGGAGTACAAGCACACCTTTTAAAGCCAAGAAATATTTATCAAAAGATGAACATGGAGAGGATGTTGACATTCATCTCTATAGGTCAATGATTGGTTCATTGATGTATCTTACTGCTTCAAGACCAGATATAATGTTTGATGTGTGTGCATGTTCAAGATTCCAAGTTCATCCAAAGGTGTCACATCTATATGCTGTGAAGAAGATTTTTAAATATCTTAAAAGTCAACCTAATTTAGGTTTATGGTATCCTAGAGACTCCACCTTTGAATTAGAAGCTTACTCAGATAGTGACTATGCTGGAGCAAATCATGATAGGAAATCTACAACATGAGGTTGTCAATTCCTAGGCAGAAGACTCATATCATGGCAGTGTAAGAAGCAAACCATTGTTGCTACTTCTACAACTGAAGCTGAATATGTAGCTGCTGCTCATTGCTGTGGACAAGTACTTTGGATTCAAAATCAATTGTTGGACTATGGGTTCAATTTCATGAACACCAAGATTTACATTGATAATGAAAGTACTATATGCATTGTCAAGAATCCAGTATTTCACTCCAAGACTAAGCATAATGAAATAAGACATCACTTTATAAGATATGCTTATGACAAAAAGCTTATTCAAGTCTTGAAGATTCATACAGACAACAATGTAGTTGATTTGTTGACCAAGGCATTTGATGCAAAGAGATTCGAATTCCTGGTGACACACATTGGTATGCTCAACCAATAACATGCTGCATATCTTGAGGGGAGGTAATAGCTGTACAAGTTTTATATAAATTTTATTGTATAGTCTATGCTTTATGTTTTTGATGTTATTGTAGGTTTATAGAAAAAGATAAAAGAGGTTACATGTCTAGTGGAAAGCATGAACTGGTCAAAATTGTGAGGTACCGTTGTCACTCCAAGTACCGCTAGCACAAAACCAAGTACCGCTTATGTTCCATGTACCACTACATGTCCGTTGTACCGTTAAGGGTATCTTTTGTAAATTTGGCGGTTTCTTCGCGCTTGGGTTTGTTATTTACTTAAATACTTACCCCAATTACACAATTGATTCACCTAATCTTTTATTTTTCTCTCTTTATTCTATAACCCTCTCTCTAATCTTTCGATCATCAAAAATACTAATGGTTGCCTTACAAGTAATCTCTAAGCATAATTTAGTTGCGAATCTTGCTACGAATGATGAATCACTTGGTTTCCATGAGATGCTTGGTTTCCTTTCTCGAAGTCATATTCGCTTCGCACTCACTGTAAGTCCAGTTGTCTCTATACCCATTGTTGAACAATTTTGGGATACTACTGTTTTAGGTACTCGTTTTGATCAACCTTGCATTAAGGCTAAGGTAAATCATAGGAATATATATGTCACTGAGGTACTGCTAAGAGCAAGTTTGAGACTTAATGATGAAAATGGACTTAGTATGCTTAATAATACAGAGATTCATGATGGCCTTGCAGCCATGGGCTATGGGGTGGTAGGGAAAGTCTTACTTTCTTTAAAGCATTATTTTCACCTCAATGGAAATTGCTTTTTCATGCTATTATTCACTGTTTAAGTTCAAAAAGTACATCTTTTGATCAAATACCTGCTGCATTAGCATCTGCTGGTATTTGTCTAGCAAATAACAGGGTTTTTAATTTTTCAAAATTAATTTTTGAAGGCATGACTAGGAATTTGGAAGGGACTAAGAAGTTTTTAATGTATCTTAGATTCATTCAGGCTTTAGTTAGTGACCAAATACCTAACCTACCAGCATTAACTGATACATGGGATGTTCCTTCATTCACAAAGAGAACTTTCTCTTTCTTGAACAAACAAGGCAATGCCTTTTCAAGAACACTAACACCATTGTTTGCTCATATGTTAGCCCAACCTGCCAATCAAGAAGGTGAGGAACCTAGCAATGCTAGTGCTTCTCAGCAAAATCCTTCTCACCAGAGCTCCCACTCTCTAGAATATTTACAATCTTCTTCTCACAATGTTGGTATTCCACCAAACACTGATGAGATGATCCACACACCTGCTGCTTCTATTGCTGCTAGTGGTTCACCACAAGCACTAGTGATATGAGTGATTTTACTCATATCAATTGTATCTAAAAACAATCAATAAATGCATGAATATCAATGAAAAGGCCTTGTATTTGTGTATTTCTTGTTTCGTGTGTGTAGGTACCAAAGATTGCGAAAACCGGCAAAACCGATACGGGATTGGAAGATTTTATCAAGAGCCAAAAGACAAGTCGTTTTTAAGTCAGATTCAAGTTATACAGTTATTGGGCCTTGGTGGGTCCCATATTTGCCTAGTGGGCCTTTAAGCCCATTTATGAAGTTTCTACTTCAAATAAACCATTTCAAAGGCCCATTATAAAGCCCAAGTTAATTGACGGAAGGAATGTATCAAAGATTGGGCTAAAAGAAAACCCAACACCAAAATAAGGCAACAATGGAGTTATTTTATTCGTCCAAATTATGAAACAATGGGTCCAGTCCAAGCCCAAACAAGAGAAGAGACGGTTGGTAAAGTTTATTTAACTTTTGGGTCAACTAGGTTGGTCAAAAGAAACAAACGAAGAAAAATAAAGAAAATAAAAAGAAGTCGAAGAGCAAAGAAAAAATGGGGAAGAACAGACCACCATATCAAGAACCCTAGAAATTAGGGGTTTCCATCCTGTCAGCAATTGAAGGTCACGCGCCTGATAAACAGTTTATTCAGGGAAGATTATGCGCGTGCACTACACAAAGATGCCAAGAACGAGGCTCCACGTGGACAATTAAAACGTCACAACCCCTTTCCTATTGGCTGATGGACTGACAATCTGACAAGGGACGAATTAGGGCTTGCCACCTCACCAAGAAACTAGCACAAAAATGCCAGACTGGCAATCCAAGTGAAGGTGAGTTTATTTCAGCCCTTGGATCTTAACAAACAGGAGAGAGATGGAGAAAAGTTGATCTAAGGGCCACAATCATTTCTTCACCAACAAACACCTCACCCCACACCCTCTACTTCGCCTATAAAAACCCTCCCATTTACTGTAATTTGCATCCCTTTTCTTCTTATTGTTATAATGTCAGTTTTTAGTTAGATTTGTATTTTACTTTAAAAATATTGTAATGTGTGTTTTGATTTAATAAAATTCGATTTTCAGCTTTATTATCTTTTATTCTCTCGTTTTATAATTTTAGCAAATTGCTTGCAATCTAAATCTATTAACTGCTTATAACTGTGAATTACTCATATTAGCTTATTTAATAGCTAATGTGATTAATTGAAGAGGAAATAGGGAAAACATGTTTAGCTACTGTTAAACATTTGAAAAGAAATAAATGAAATTAGTTCGTGAAGTTATGTACATGATCCGAGATGATATTTGGTGGTTTGTTTGATGTTTTATGGTGGTGTTGATTCGGTTTAATTAGCCAGCTTAGTGCTGCGCTACGTCTCAACGGATTTCGTTAAAAGGTTTTACTACATTTTATTTTCTAAGTTTTTAGGATAATCTTTCTTAAATGCTTGATGATTTAATTTAATTGTCTTAAGTATTGGTGAATCTGCTCGTTTTGATTTAATCTGAAATTTGGTAGCTTAGCATTTGTCATTTATTTGATCTTTGTTTGATTTAGTTAATTTGCTTGCTATTCTGCGAATGCTTATTTGTGTGAAGAGGAGTTTGGATCTTCATTTTTATGATTGTTGCTAGAATTTATTTAAACGAGTTGTTTGGTTGTGCAAGAGTTTTTATAGAAGTCTATTATTATAGCAGTTAGTGTCATCATTAGTATTATTGATCGTTGGATTTTGAAAGTTAGGATTCGTAAAACAAAAGGTAACTGATATGTTGTTTAGACTTGCTTAAGTGTGTTTGGGTTTTCTGCTCGACTGAATGTTTAGCTTGATTTTGGATTTTCTGAATATTTTGACTGCTGTATGGGTGTTTGTCTTTGATTTAATCTGATCTTAAATTGTATTTATGGAAGTTTACTTGTGTACTTTGTTTTAATTTGGTATTGTACGATTGATATATCGCTATAACTCTGCTTTTCTATGTTGCTGATACTTGGTGATATGTGCTACTGTGACTGCGATTAAATGGACTATTGTTGATCGATGTTCTATGCGCTGATATTTGTTAGTCACTATAGCGATTATAGCATTCTTTTGCCGACATTGTTGTCTGTTCTCTCTGAGAGCGATTCTAGTTGCATTTTGATTCACGTTGTTATAACATAGCACTTTGAGTAGACGTTGGTAATTCTGTTATGTTTGATGTGCAATTCGACTGATATTGTAGCTAGTACTGGGGGTGTTTGGGTCTTTTTACTGCTGTTGTTAACTGTATCGTAGTTGATTTTCATTTTCTTTGTTGCTGTTGATTAGTAATTCGTCAATTATGTTTGTGGTACTTTCATAACTGAATGAATGTTATTGACTGTTAAATTTGCTGCCACTTATATTACTGTTGGTTTTTTTTACTTTGGATTTTTTACTGTATAATTGGCTGTTATTTTTTTTATACATGCATTTGTATTATTATTACTTTAATTTGTTACTTGTGATTGACTTTGTGGATATCTCACGCATATCTGAACTCCATATAATATCAATTTCAAAAATAAATACCAAACAAAAAGACCATTCCTGTGGTTCGAACCCGAGACCTCTCGGTTATAGGCCCAGTGACCTAACCAACTGGGCTAGACCCTTGTTTTTGTAAACTTCTGCTTAAAATATTTAATATACGTTACAAATTTTGGACTGTCTAATTTACTAATAAACGTGTACTACAATTTTTAAGTTCAAAAGTTTTTAATAAAATTTAATAACTTTTTATAAGAATTGTTTAGTTTTGTTGGTACAAATAATTAGTTTTAAATATAAAAATAAATATATATATATATATATATATATATATATATATATTAAATAAAAACAAAATAAAAAAATGTTTTATTAATTTTAGGAATTTAATTAGTTTTGAAATTAATTAGAATTTAATTAAATTAGTGTTTAAAAAAATAGATTTGGTTTTGTAATAGGTAAAAATTAATTTTTAATAGAATTAATTAAATATTATTTTTTTAAATAGGATTTTAAATTAGTTTAAATTGTTTTTTTTAAATAGTGCAAAAGTAAATTTAATTAAATAGTTAAGTTTTTATTATTTTAAATTCTAAAATAGCTTTAATGTTTAAATAGTAATTTTTAGATTTATTAATTTTGGGTTTACGATTCATGCACTTTAGGATAAAATTAATTTTAAAATTGGTAGACTTAATTTAGTTAAAAACCGAAATCAATTCAAATCGATTGTCTAAATCAAAGCAAAACGTCTCAAATTCATAAGATTTTCGTGTACAACGAACTTGGTTCACCCACGTGTTTAATTGATTTCGTCTTTGGTAATTTTAGATTATTACTTTTTCTTAAAGGTAATTTTCTAATTTACCCTATAACATATCTAATTATCACTATACTATCACGATCACATCAAAAATTTTGGCGCCGCTGCCGGGGATCTTGTGTACGATTCGTTTTTGTTTGAGATTTGTTGATCGTTGATTTGAAGACCCTTTCCGTCCTCGGAAAGTTTTGTTATTTTCTATTATAGTATGTATCGTTTTTCTCGTTTTTTGTGATTAATATATTGTATTACGTAGAACAATAAATTTACATATTTTTCAAATAAGGCCTTAGTTGGGATTTCATCACCTAGCTATTGTATTCGAATCCAAAACAAAAATAAAAGGCAAAATAGATAAATACTAATAAGAAGTTTGAACTCGATTATACAAACTATAAGGTGGGTATAAGGCGACGTGCTATAAGAGGCCGTCTAAGGAAAAAGGTTTTTAAGTGCTTTGTGCCACCTTGTTTCCCCGCTTGCTTGTGCGTATATTGAGAGGGACGACCTATTATTGGTTTGCCGACTCAAGTAGTATTAAATCTTATTTTTTGTAGTTTACTTATTGAACCTCGAGACGTTTAGGTTTTCACCTATCGTTTCAAAGTCGACCGAGGGTAATTTACTTCCATAGTAGTTATCCTTATTCCTTGTTTTTATCGATCATTTTTGATTGAGCAATACCAAATAAAAAAATACCAAAAATAATCTTCTTCTTGTCTAATTTCTTTTCTTCAATCCTCTAAATTCTCGTCTTTGTAGTGTATGCAATTACGTTCTTCTAGACTTGTGATTGATTTCAATAGGCTTGAAAATATTCCTCGTAGAAATAGAAATCGTCAACAACGAATAGTGGAACCCGAGCTTCCACCTATTGTTGTAGAGATGGCCGATAACCGAACAATGGAGGAATTGCTCCGTGCACCCACTGAAGGGTATGGGGAAGCAATCGTTGTGCCGGATATTTTGGCGGATCATTATGAGATTAAGACGGGTCTTTTATCACTCTTTCATGCCGACCAATTTCGTGGCAATGAGACCGATAACCCGTATTCTCACATTCGGAATTTTCTTCGAATTACCTCGACTCTAAAGTTTAGAGATGTGCCGAATGACGCGATTAAGCTCATGCTTTTTCCGTACTCTCTCTAGGGTAATGCTAAGATTTTGTATGAGAAAGAACCACCGGGTTCGATTTTGACATCAGACGATTTAGTATCTAAGTTCATGAATTATTTCTTTCCACCATCCAAAACAACACACTTTAAGAACGAGATCACTAGATTTGAACAAAAAGTGCATGAATCGTTTGGGGTTGCTTGAGAAAGATTTAAAGATTTGTTGAGACAATGTCCATACCACGGTTTCTCGGAATTGCATCAAATAAATACTTTTTATAATGGGCTTAATATGATTGAACAAGATTCGTTAAATGCCGCCACGGGTGGTAATCTTTTAAGAAAAACTCCGAGAGACGCGTGGTGTATAATTGAGAATAAGTCTAGAGCACAATATTCACGAAACACACCGAGTGTTTCCAATGTGAATTCGTCTAATATCGAGATTGCTAGATTGGACTCTAAGATTGATAATGGATTCGCGACTTTGTTGAATGAGATTAGGAAGAATCCTCATGGATCGATTAATATGGTTGATAATGTTTGTGTATCATGTGGTGGAGCACATCCTAATTATGCTTGTTCAACCACGGGGTTTGATCAAGCTAGTGCTTTTGCCGCGACGGGAACTTATGGCTCCAACGGTCAAGTTCCTCGTCAAAATCATGTTGCTCCACCGGGTTTTCCACCGGTTCAAAATAGGTACAACAATGGAAACAATGGGAATAATTTTAACCGTGGTAACCAAGGGAATTTTAATCAAGGAAATGGGTTTAATGCTAATCAAAATAATCAAGGTTTTCAAAGCAATAACCAAAATGATTTGTCAAGCTACATTACAACGAATGAGGCAAATTTGAAGGCTTTTCAAAATAACATTCAAGGACAAATGGCAACTTTGAAAAATGAGTTTCAAAACACGATTAAAGGGCAAAACAATAAGATTGAGCTTAATCAACAAAGACTTGAACAAAACCAAAACCGTTTTGAGCAAAGATTAGAGCAAAGTCACAATCGTATGCAACAAAGTTTGGAACAAGGTCAAAATAAATTGCTTTCAATGTTTGAGGGATTTATGTCTAAACCATCATCTTCTTCGGGTTTCTTACCTAGTAATACCATTCCAAACCCGAAGGGAGAGCTTAAGGCCATAACCGTTTATGATGATTGTGATAATTTAGAAGAAGTTGAAGTGATTGAGTTTAACCCTCCACCTAAAGAGACTTTTCTAGATGTCACCAAGGCTACTTTAAATGTGATTAGTACCTCGGTTTTCTTTGATTTCTTTCTCGAGAAGTATAAAGATCCGGGTCAATTCTTGATACCTTGTGTTTTTAATGAGCTTGGGGTGTGCAAAGCTCTAGCCGATCTAGGAGCTAGCATTAACTTGATGCCCCTAGCCATTTGGAAAACTATTGACTATGCACCACTTAGCACCACTCGAATGATCATTGAGCTTTGCTAATGGTACCACCACTCATCCGGTTGGTATAGCGGAAAATGTCATTGTTAAAGTGGGAAAGTTTTTATACTTAGCCGATTTTGCTATAGTTGATTATGAGACGAATCCTCGTGTGCCAATTATTTTAGGACGTCCATTTTTGTGCACGGCTCATGTTCAAGTTGATATGAGGAAAGAGGAGATTAAATTGTTTTATGGGGATAAAAGCATTGTTTTCAAACCGAAAAAGATTCCAAGATTTGTTTCTAAGAAAGTGGAAAGTGTGAAACTTGTTGAAACTACTGAAAGTAATAAGAAAGCTCTTTTTGATAAAGGTGTTTTTCCAATTTAGGAAACCTTATTTTGTGATGAAGAAAATTTTAAGTTAAAGGAAGATGCTTGCTTTGTTGAATCATGTTGTAATCTTTCCTCATCTCCACTCACTCCACACGAGGATGATAGTTCTAAGATTGAAAAAGAAATTGATGAATACCTTAGTGCGCCATTTGATGCTAGTGAGTTTGATAGTGAGAATTTTGATCCCGAGAGTGATATTGCTTTAATTGAACAATCTTTGAAAATGGACTCATTTTCACTCTTTTCGAAGGATCAAATTGATGTTCCTAAGGCACAATCTTCCATTGAAGATCCTTTGATTCCTAACTTCACACCGAGTGAGGTTAGTGACTATTCATTCGATAAGTTCGCCGATGAACTTTTTGCCATCATTGATCCACTTCCACGGGGAAGTGAAGACGTTTCCGATCTCGAGATCGAGCGTGATTCTCATGTTTTACCTACCATTCTCGAGGAATTCACCGATGAATTTCCTTCTAATGAGAATGATGATCTTGTATCCGAGTGTGACACACTTGATACTTTGTCGGAAATTTCTTGTGATGACAAGATTGATGACACTGTTGTGACCTACTCAAATCCTCTCTTTGAAGTTTCAATGACCAATAATCCATTGTTTCAAGAGGATTTTGAGAGCATCGTACTTCCTACATCTCACAACCTTTGTGATGATGAGCTTCTCTTGAAGGAGGTTGAAGAGTTTCTTTATATAGACATTCCTTCGGAATTTGAGGAAGAGTCTAATGACGGTGATGAAGATTCTTGGTTTGATCACCCGATTTATGATGATGATAATGTTGACCCGGAGGGAGAAATTACTTTTGCTCCAATTATCCTTCCCACTCGCTTTGATCTTAATGTGCGGGTTTTTCATGCGACTCATTTTGAGTATCATGACCCCTTTATTCACATTCCTAAGAGTGATAAGGTCAACAAAGTCATGCAAGTTGAAACCAATATGGTTGAGATTTTTACCACACCATTACCATGTGCTTCATATGATTTAGGATTAGCATGGGGGACGACACCGTGTTGTCTATTCCTTTCTCCACCGAGGACGAGGTATTCGACCCCGGAATCGTTGATTTAGGGAAATCTCGGCCTTTCACTGATGCAATAATTGAAAGACTTTTCGATCATCTTGGTGCGAGTTTATCTCATGGAGCATGCTATATCCATATTGTGATTTGTGACTACCATCTCTTTTTGGAGATTTATGTTGGATTTTTATCCTTTCGATTGTCATCCGACAACGAGGATGAGATCTTTGACCCCGGCATCGTGCTTTATTATGGATTCTATTCCAATATGACGGTTTTCACCAATTTCCCTAAGGACCAATGAATGCGGGGATCGAGTCGAGCTCATGACTCGGTTAACAAAAATGAGGTGCCTTGTGGGGGAGTCCCATACATTATATCTTCTTTCTATTTTCTAACTCTAATAAGGCTTGATCTTTCAAGCTCATGCTCGTGTTTTGTTGTGTTGTGAATCTTAGGTATGACCCTAATCATTGAAGACTCTCGTGTTCGGTTTTTGCCGGTCCACTTGATCTTCCATTCTTTGAATGCCAAAAAGGAGCACACTCTATCCTTTGATTTTTATCGACTAACGTTTTATCTTGAGGCATAATTAATAAACGGCTTATAGATTTGTGTGCTCTTTCCATGTTAGGATTTTGCATTAGACTCTTCGTGTTTTAGCAAGGGGGTGTTACTCTTGAGCTAAGAAACATTGAGGACAATGTTTGGTTTTAGCATGGGGGAGTCAATCGATATAATCGCTTGCTATTGCTTTTGTCGTGTCTAAACGTAATTGTTTTTTTTTTCATTTTTTCATAAAAAATTTAAATTTTTAGTGTTATTTTTAAGTTTTAATAAAAGAAAATAAGTGCTTTTGACACAAATGTAGGCTTTCCGTTGGTGAAAATAAAAATAGTTTTTGACTCGACTCGGTTTTTACCTTAGCTTTTCCTTAACGTATTTGAATTAAGTTTTGCTAGGCTTTTATATAGGGAGCTTTAAAACGCGAAAGTCGTAATTCATACGGGTTAAGAACAAGAACTTTTCGCAAGTTCCTATAATTGATCCTAGAAAGTCGTTTATCAAGGGAACTTTAAAACGCAAATTCTAAAACTTGAAAAAGTATAAGAAGATGCAAGATCCTATAGATGACTTGAAAACCCAAAACTTTGATTTAATAGGCTAAGTATCCATTGATTTCACATTTTTGAAATTTTACAATATGGAGAACAAGAGATGATAGAGTTTAATCATAAGTTTCTAAAATTAACTCTTCTTTGTGCAAGTATTTTTTGTATTTGATTTAATCTCCTCGTATTTACTTTCCACACTTGAATAATAATTGCTTAATAAATGAAGTTTTTAGCGGTTTAGGCTTAATATCTTAACTCGTAACTCCTTTTTTTTCTTCCCTTGTAATTAAAGTGAGAACACATTAAGGGTGTCAGCGTCATGGACTTTTGATCATGGGATTGCGGAAATTTGGCTTACTATAAATATCATATTAATAAGAAGAATAAATAAAAACATGTTCTCTAGGATCCTTCGGGTGGGAGTCATGTAGCACTAACTTTGTCATTAGAGCCTTAGGGTGTATGGCAAGGGGACGTGTTGAATAAAAATTGCTTCATCATCTGATCCATAAGGTGGAATGGTGAATGTCAATTCCCTTATTTTTGTCCAAGGAGCCTTCGGGTGTGGATTTTAAATAAGGAGCAAAATTGCATCTTAAAGAGCCACAAGGTGATTGATGTAATTGTTGCTAACTCCATTAATAAGGTCATAATTGACTTTGGAGGTTTTATTTTTGCTTTTAACTAGTCCTATTAGCCAAATTTCGGGTCCGGGGATTTATCCCTCAAATCGTGTTAAGTTATCCTTGATGTGGGCTTTCTTTAGTGACAACGGTTTTTGAAGTCGAGGTTAGGTTTTGAGTGTTGAGTTTACACCGTTTTTGCCTTCATTTTTGGACTAATAAATATCAAATAAGTCAAATGAGCCTTTGGGTGAATGACAAATAAAATCTAGAGATACAATTAGGAATAATAGGAGATTGAGTTTAACACAAATTACTTGTATGAGTTGGTTTAATTTTGGGACTTATGATTGACAATGATCTTGTTTTTACACTTGGCATGGAAAAGTGAAAAGTCGGGGACGATGAATCTATTTGAGTTTTATGATCCTAAAAGTTATTTTTCAAATAATGAAAGCAATACATTATGTCTTTGCAAAATAAAATAACATGAATAAAAGTGTAGTTAATGTTTAAATTTATCATTGCGTGAGGACACGGCAATTGCTTAGCAAGGGGGAGTTTGATATGAGTGATTTTACTCATATCAATTGTATCTAAAAACAATCAATAAATGCATGAATATTAATGAAAAGGCCTTGTATTTGTGTATTTCTTGTTTCGTGTCTGTAGGTACTAAAGATTGCGAAAACCGGCAAAACCGATACGGGATTGGAAGATTTTATCAAGAGCCAAAAGACAATTCGTTTTTAAGTCGGATTCAAGTTATAAAGTTATTGGGCCTTGGTGGGTCCCACATTTGCCTAATGGGCCTTTAAGCCCATTTATGAAGTTTCTACTTCAAATAAACCATTTGAAAGGCCCATTATAAAGCCCAAGTTAATGGACGGAGGGAATGTATCAAAGATTGGGCTAAAAGAAAACCCAACACCAAAATAAGGAAACAATGGAGTTATTTTATTCGTCCAAATTATGAAACAGTGGGTCCAGTCCAAGCCCAAACAAGAGAAGAGACGTTGTAAAGTTTAATTAACTTTTGGGTCAACTAGGTTGGTCAAAAGAAACAAACGAAGAAAAATAAAGAAAATAAAAAGAACTCGAAGAGCAAAGAAAAAATGGGGAAGAACAGACCACCATATCAAGAACCCTAGAAATTAGGGGTTTCCATCTTGTCAGCAATTGAAGGTCACGCGCTTGATAAACAGTTTATTCAGGGAAGATTATGCGCGTGCACTACACAAAGATGCCAAGAACGAGGCTCCACGTGGACAATTAAAACGTCACAACCCCTTTCCTATTGGCTGATGGACTGCCAATCTGACAAGAGACGAATCAGGGCTTGCCACCTCACCAAGAAACTAGCACAAAAATGCCAGGCTGGCAATCCAAGTGAAGGTGAGTTTATTTCAACCCTTGGATCTTAACAAACTGGAGAGAGATGGAGAAAAGTTTATCTAAGGGCCACAATCGCTTCTTCACCAACAAACACCTCACCCCACACCCTCTACTTCGCCTATAAAAACCCTCCCATTTACTGTAATTTGCATCCCTTTTCTTCTTATTGTTATAATGTCAGTTTTTAGTTAGATTTGTATTTTACTTTAAAAATATTGTAATGTCTGTTTTGATTTGATAAAATTCGAGTTTCAGCTTTATTATCTTTTATTCTCTCGTTTTATAATTTTAGCAAACTGCTTGCAATATAAATCTATTAACTGCTTATAACTGTGTATTACTCATATTAGCTTATTTAATAGCTAATGTGATTAATTGAAGAGGAAATAGGGAAAACATGTTTAGCTACTGTTAAACATTTGAAAAGAAATAAATAAAATTAGTTTGTGAAGTTATGTACATGATCCGAGATGATATTTGGTGGTTTGTTTGATGTTTTATGGTGGTGTTGATTCAGTTTAATTAGCCAGTTCAGCGCTGCGCTACGTCTCAACGGATTTCGTCAAAAGGTTTTACTACATTTTATTTTCTAAGTTTTTAGGATAATCTTTCTTAAATGCTTGATGATTTGATTTAATTGTCTTAAGTATTGGTGAATCTGCTCGTTTTGATTTAATCTGAAATTTGGTAGCTTAGCATTTGTCATATATTTGATCTTTGTTTGATTTAGTTAATTTGCTTGCTATTCTGCGAATGCTTATTTGTGTGAAGAGGAGTTTGGATCTTCATTTTTCTGATTGTTGCTAGAATTTATTTAAACGAGTTGTTTGGTTGTGCAAGAGTTTTTATAGAAGTCTATTATTATAGCAGTTAGTGTCATCATTAGTATTATTGATCGTTGGATTTTGAAAGTTAGGATTCGTAAAACAAAAGGTAACTGATATGTTGTTCAGACTTGCTTAAGTGTGTTTGGGTTTTCTGCTCGACTGAATGTTTAGCTTGATTTTGGTTTTTCTGAATATTTTGATTGATCTGCTGTATGGGTGTTTGTCTTTGATTTAATAAGATCTTAAATTGTATTTATGGAAGTTTACTTGTGTACTTTGTTTTAATTTGGTATTGTACGATTGATATATCGCTATAACTCTGCTTTTCTATGTTGTTGATACTTGGTGATATGTGCTACTGTGACTGCGATTAAATGGACTATTGTTGATCGATGTTCTATGCGCTAATATTTGTTAGTCACTATAGCGATTATTGTATTCTTTTGCCGACATTGTTGTCTGTTCTCTCTGAGAGCGATTCTAGTTGCATTTTGATTCACGTTGTTATAACATAGCACTTTGAGTAGACGTTGGTAATTCTGTTATGTTTGATGTGCAATTCAACTGATATTGTAGCTAGTACTGGGGGTGTTTGGGTCTTTTTACTGCTGTTATTAACTGTATCGTAGTTGATTTTCATTTTCTTTGTTGTTGTTGATTAGTAATTCGTCAAGTATGTTTGTGGTACTTTCATAACTGAATGAATGTTATTGACTCTTAAATTTGCTGCCACTTATATTACTGTTGGTTTTTTTTACTTTGGATTTTTTACTGTATAATTGGATGTTATTTTTTTTATACTTGCATTTCTATTATTATTACTTTTATCTGTTACTTGTGATTGACTTTGTGGATATCTCTCGCATATCTGAACTCCATATAATATCAATTGCAAAAATAAATACCAAAAAAAATGACCATTCATGTGGTTCGAACCCGAGACCTCTCGATTATAGGCCCAGTGACCTAACCAACTGGGCTAGACCCTTTTTTTGTAAACTTCTGCTTAAAATATTTAATATACGTTACAAATTTTGGACTGTCTAATTTACTAATAAACGTGTACTACAATTTTTAAGTTCAAAAGTTTTTAATAAAATTTAATAACTTTTTATAAGAATTGTTTAGTTTTGTTGGTACAAATAATTAGTTTTAAATATATATATATATATATATATATATATATATATATATATATATATATATATATATATATATATATATATATATATATATATATATATATATATATATATATATATATATATATATATATATATATATATATATATATATATATATATATATATATATATATATATATATATATATATATATATATATATATATATATATATATATATATATATATATATATATATATATATATATATATATATATATTAAATAAAAAAAAATGTTTTATTAATTTTAGGTTTTTAATTAGTTTTGAAATTAATTATAATTTAATTAAATTAGTGTTTAAAAAATAGATTTGGTTTTGTAATAGGTAAAAGTTAATTTTTAATAGAATTAATTAAATAATATTTTTTTAAAAAAAATAGGATTTTAAATTAGTTTAAATTGTTTTTTTAAATAGTGCAAAAGTAAATTTAATTAAATAGTTAAGTTTTTAATAGTTTAAATTCTAAAATAGATTTAATGTTTAAATAGTAATTTTTAGATTTATTAATTTTGGGTTTACGATTCATGCACTTTAGGATAAAATTAAGTTTAAAATTGGTAGAATTAATTTAGTTAAAAACCGAAATCAATTCAAATCGATTGTCCAAATCAAAGCAAAACGTCTCAAATTCATAAGATCTTCGTGTACAACGAACTTGGTTCACCCACGTGTTTAATTTATTTCGTCTTTGGTAATTTTAGATTATTACTTTTTCCTAAAGGTAATTTTCTAATTTACCCTATAACGTATCTAATTATCACTATACTATCACGATCACATCAACAAGCACCAGAGGTGGTAGATGTTGCAAATTTAATTTCTTTGTGTACAAGTTTGTCCCAACAGGTACAGGTATTGCAGAAAGATAAGCTTGTTCAAGACAAGAAAATTGCTGAATTGGAAGCTAGCCTACTCAAGTTAAGGAACAAAGTGTCATCTTGGATAAGGCAATATAGATCTGTTCAGACATCTGCAATCAGGAAGCAAAGGTTTAGGAAACTCAAGAAAAGGCAACTTAATGCAACCAAACAGGGGAGGAATATTGAAGAACAAGGAAGGAGTAATGAAGAACAACCACCTTCTTTTGATAATCAAACAAGGATCTCTGGAAATGACATCAATTTTGAATTGGATGAAGATGTCATGGGACCTTTTAAAGATGGAACTGGTTTAGAGACTGGTGTGGGTGAACCTTCAGACATGGAGATTCAACAGCAAGACCCACAACCTACTCCAGAGGAACCACAAGTTCAAGAACAAGTTCAAGAAAAATTGGTAAATCAACCAGAGGAGCCACAAGTTGCAGAAACATTGGCAACTCAGCCAGAACCATCAGTTCAATCACCACCTCAAGCTAATTGGAGTGCTTTCTATGAGAAGTTGGAGGAAATTTCTAATCAGTTTCCTGATCCATCACCACAAAGCAATAAGTCAGAAAAGACTGAAGAAGTGCAAGTTGATATTGTAAAACTCGCATGCTTTTACCATGCATAGTACCCTTAGGATCGTACGTACTAGATTAAAACTTTCCTAATATAGCATGATTACGATTACGTGTTAGGAGTTTACGTATTACGTACGTGTTAGAACACGATAAGTATTTACTATGCACGATCACGTAATAATTATTTAACGATAATGAATCACGAACATGCGATCATGAAATCATGAACGTAATTAAAACACGAACTATTATTAATTACGTATATATATATTTATTACGAGCGTAATTAAATATATTAGATCACGGTATATACGTAACGAGAACATTTAAAACACGAACATAAATAATCACAAACGTGTAACTAAATAACGAGACACGGAAAAAGGTACGGGTACCCCAAGTGGGGTCCCTACCCGCGGCCAACAAGGACAAATGGGCCAAGCCCATTTGTCAAATTTACTAAAAGGGAATTAGGAGGTTTTCACTACTCAAATAAACTTACAGAAGATTTTTAAGAAAACCTAAAAACCCTCCTTCCTCCTTCTCCTTTGTGCCGCCACCCTACAACCACCATAAGGAGTGGTTTTTGATCTTGGATCTCGGAATTCTAGTGATTTATCGTGTTTGTTCTTCGTCCTCTTGATCCACGAATTCGGTAAAACCTTTTTAAACCTTTTCTTTTGATTTAATCTTTTTATAAATTATGAACATGTAATGTTTTTACAAAAACATAATGATTAAGCATAGATCTAACATGTTTTGGTGTTAAATAAAATCAAAAGGTTGTTTTTAAGGGGTGTTGTTTGGCCGCAGGCTGCAACCGAACCCGAATGGGTTTCGACTTGCCAAGCCGACCACCACCAAGACCATATGGTCTTGGTTGGTGCGTGTGGGTCCCACGGCAGCAAGGGAACAAGGGGTACCCCGAGTTGGTTCGGGGTACGGTGTCGATTTCATGTCCGGTTCATGCTTTTTAGTCTAGATCCGGTTCATGGTTTATGTTTAGTTTTTTTATGTTTATGATCTTAGGTTAAAATTAAATTAATAAAATGATGTGATTAATTTAATAACATGACTTAGGTTATTTAATTATTAATGATCATAAAATTATTTTAACCTAAGTATTTATATATTTAAGACTTATAATTAATTAATTATTTTAAAACCATGGATATAATTAATTAATTAACATGACTTAGGTTATATTATTAATATATAATAATACATATTTTAACCTAAGTATTTAACTTATTTAATTAAAAACATGTTATACTTTAATTAAATATTATAACCTATAGTTTAATTTAATTACATGAAATAATTATTAAACTATACATTATATCATATGACTTAGAAAATAATCATGAAAAACACTTAGGCTTATATACTTAGCTTATTTAACCAGCTTATTTCTAATTATGGAAACTTTCTATTTTTAGAAACTTAATTAAATAAGGCAGCTAATCTATTTATGGAAACCAGCTATTTTTAGAAACTTATTTATTTCAGGCAGCTAATCTATTTATGGAAACTTATTTAATTAAGGCAGCTAATCTATTTATGGAAACTTTCTATTTTTAGAAACTTATCTATTTTAAGCAGTAAATCTATTTTGGAAACTTTCTATTTTTGGAAACTTTCTATTTTTTGAAACTTTCTATTTTTGGAAACTTTCTATTTTTAGTAACTTTCTATTTTTGGAAACTTTCTATTTTTGGAAACTTTCTATTTTTTGAAACTTTCTATTTTTGGAAACTTTCTATTTTAGGAAACCTGCTATTTTTGTAAAGTTACTTATTATTACACAGTAAGTATAATAACACATGAAATACCAGAAATACTTAATCAGATTAAGCAGACTATAAGATAAAACACAGTTTAAGGCTTAGAAATAGTAAAACATGTAAGAACACATAAAATAAGCTAAGACATGACATAAAACCAACTATGTATTTAGTAAGCAGATACTTATTCATGTACGTATTTATGTAGCACTAGTAATTCGAAAGTAGGATTCTCGCAGTTCGTCTTTCTCGTTCACTGGACATAAGGTACAGATTCCCGTCCTTTCAGTATGGACATTCTTTCCTTATTAGGATTCCCCGTATGTAGACAACTGTTTTCCCGTAGTATAAGTTATGAGTTTGATTGCTTATGTTTAATTAAGATTACATATAGCCATATACATGCATGACCAGTTTCACCTAGTTATGGAGGTACCATAACCATAACATTAGAGGCACTGATGTTATGACTTCACCACGGCGGAGTGATTGCTCGTGGCGTCCCTTCAGCTTTTGGCCATTTATTTATATTTATCATGTGGGGCGTATGGGTGCATCCTAGTTACATGTTTTTATTCAGGATTACATGGTGAATGTGGTGTGTGCCTTGCATCCTTCACAAGGAGCTGATCCCTCCTACCCAAAAACCAGTATATTAAATTAGAGGCAGCCCCTCTAATTTGCATGATGAGGTCACCCCTCCAATTATTCATGCACGGTGGATTTTCATGACCTATATTGGCTAATGGTAAAATATGACAAACAGTTTTTATAAGATAAACATAAGACTTTCAAACTATAAAACCAGTTTTATTAAGACTTAACCAGGTTACTCGGGACTTAGTTTCTTCCGCTGTTGTTATGTTATATGCTTATCCTATTCATGCTTTATTGTACATCCTGCACTGAGCGTATTTGCTCAGCCGTTTTCCTTTTCTATGTTCCCAAAACGGCAGGTACTCAGGGACGCTCGTAGACACTAAGAGTACGTGCATATGGACTGGAAGCTGTCTAGCCTTCTTTACATTATGCATTTCCTTTCTTTTGATACTTATGCTTTGGACATTGTTTAGTCCTTTCCTTTATTATACTATGTTTGTGTGTGATGAGCTTTACTTTTGGACTACCGATGTTTGATTTCGGTATTTTCCTTTTTATGGTCAAGTAATGTTTAAACATTTTACCTTGTATGCTTTGATGACACGACATAATTACTGTGATATTTCTATTTCCAAAATGGGGTGTTACAGATATGATGGCTTCTATGGAAGATAAAGCATCTGAGGATACACAAGTGATTGAATAAAAAAGTGTGTCAAATACTGGTGAAGTCAACTTTGTTGAAGATTCAAGTACTGCTAAGCCAACTGCAAGTACTGCTGACATTGTTGAAGACCCAAGTACTGCTAAGCCAATTGCAAGTACTACTAAGCCAATTGTAAGTACCGCTGGTGATCATCCTTCACTGGAAAGTCAAAGTTCATTTGGAGAAAATGAGACTTTAGCCAAATTGCTGCTTGATCTAAAGAAGAATTTAGTTGAGAAGACTAAGCAAGCAGAAATGGAGAAAAAGACACAACAAGAAGTTCTTGCCTCAAAGGATCAAATTCAAGGTAAGAAAGTACAAGCTTCACACCCTACAAAAGGTATAGTCATTCAACAGTTAGCTAATGAAGATGTAGCTTCCAAACTGAAGAAGAAGCTACCTAAGATAAATCCAAAGGATAAGGGGAAGAAGCAATTATTTTCAGAATCTGAAGATGAAAGTGATTCAGATGATGATATAAACAAAGTCATGTACAGATTTAATCAAATTGACCATGATGAGGAATTTGCTTATAGAATGCAAGCACAAATTCGTGAAGATGAATTGCAGGAAGAACTTACAGCAAAGCAAAATTTGTTAGAAGCTAAAAGGATACAACAAGAATGTAACATACAAGAGTATGACAGGATTCAAGATGAGATACATGCAAGTGAGCTTCTTGCAGACTCATTGATAGCTGAAGAAAAAGATGCATATTATGAAGAAGAAAAATCAAGATTGATTGATGATCTAGTAAGGGAGCAACAAAGATTCTTTGCTGAAAAGAGAAGGAAAGAAAAGATTAAGCCTCCAACTACTATGCAGATTAGAAATCAAATGATGAAATTTCTAAAGAAAGTAAAAGGAATTACTCATATTCAGCTGGTCAAGAAAACTTTTGAAGAAATCAAGACTTTGTATGAGCAAAGTAAGAGGACGGAATTGAATTTTGTTGAGATTGGATCTGAAGCAGACAAGAAAGCTGTTGAAGAATTCAAGAAACGTCTACAACAACAAAGACAATTTGGTAGTACTCCTAGAATTGAGCCACGTACTGTTGAACCTACAAGTACATCCCCACCTATCAAGACTATTTATGTGAGGAAGAATAGAAAGGAGAAAGTAAGTTCAAGAGAGGAAGAGACT
This sequence comes from Glebionis coronaria, assembly GCA_025667525.1. NCBI lineage: Eukaryota > Viridiplantae > Streptophyta > Magnoliopsida > Asterales > Asteraceae > Glebionis > Glebionis coronaria. Next base: position 460,513,904 of record CM046876.1, on the reverse strand, counting down.
CCTCAAAGGATGAATACAGGAGTTGAAACTCAAGGAATTGCTCAGACTGAAAATGTACAAGCAGTAGATACACAGTCAACAGTACATACAACAGTACATACTGAGGAAACGGTACATACAAGCTTGGAGGAGGGTTCAACAGAACTTGAAGGAATTTCCAAGAGTGTTAAAAGGAAAAGATCAACAAAGCTAAAGAAGAAAGCTAAGAGAGCTAAAACTACAACAAAAGATAGTGATGATGATGAGAGCTTAAGGAAGTACTTGAAGATTGTGAACTTTGAAGATCAATGTTTTGATACAGAGATTTTTGGAAAAAGAGCATCCATTGTTAAGTGGATTTACTCTACAGATCAAGGACTTGAAGCTCATGGAATTCAGAGATCTGATGGCACATATTCAGACTTTTGGAAGATATTCTTCACATTCTGGATAGACAAGATATTCAAGATCTTGTAAGGTTAGTTGAAGATGCCAGTGCAGGTAAAACTGAAGTGTCACTATTATATAGGGAATTTCTTTTTATGTATGAGCCACACAAATGTGATCAAGAAATGTTGAAGGAATTAGAGAATCAGGTTTCTAGTTACTAGAGATATTACAGGTCATGTGGATTACATATTTTGGATGTAGATGATGTTACATATTATATGCTGCAAGAGAAGACTTATCCCTTCAAAAGGAAATTGTTGGAAAGGATGTTAGAACAACAATTGGAGGTTACAGAAGAGTCTGCTGATGCTTTGGAGTTGATCAGAATGGTTAAACAACAAATCAAGGATTTGAAAGATGAGGAAGAAGCTGAGAAAGAATCTTAAGTGTTTGACTTTCAGTCACACTTCATAAATGGTTCTCAGTTCACAATGTCTAACACACACAAGAACTGGCTAGTCCATAAGCAATCGGTTTGTGGTAAAGACTTATCAAATCCGTTGAAAGCTGATAGTTTGCTAAAAACTATATGGTTCTAACTCACCTTGTTTCGAGACAAAGAGTTAGCTAGTCCTAGACAAACGGTACTAGGTAAAGACTTCATCAAATCCGTTGATGGTTGACAATTTACCAAAAATTGTAAGGTTTTCATTACACTTTATTCTTTGTGAATAAAGTATTGGCTATTCTAGAGTGTACGGCTAACTGGTAAAGAATTTATCAAATCCGTTGATAGCTGGTGATTTACTAAAAATCATGAAGCCAATACAGATTGGTGTTTTGTTGTTAACTGTTTTATTTCAGGCATGAAGATTGCAGACAAAGAAGTATTAAAAGATATAATACTTGGAAGGTTTTGTTATCATCAAATTAAGTGGAAGATTTATGATCAAGAGTTCAAGGACTAAACTCAAGAAGACAAATACCGATGCTGCAAAGATGAATGAATGTTTAGAAGACACAAGAAGATCATAGTTTGAAGACAAAGATGATGCTCATAATGTTTGAAGATTATCTTATCAGAAGAAGATCTACATATGAAGTGTTTGGCTACATTCAGTTGGATGCAAATACAAATTACCAAGTTCAATCCAAGGATGAAGGAAAGACTGAAGACATGTATTTCTAATATATCCAGTACAAAAGAAACTAGAAGACAACAAGTTATCATTTCTTGTTTAGGGGAGGATTGTTGGGAAATTATTTGTTAAGTGTCAAGTACCGTTAGTGTATTCGAAGTACTGTTAGTGTTATGTAAGTACCGTTAGTGTTAACGCGGTACATAGTAAGTACTGCTACTTATAAAGTAAGTACTGCTATGATGATTAGGACGAATATATCTTTGTATAAGATATGTCATAGTTATAGTTAGAGTATATCTTATGTGATATACCTAAATAATTAGAATATTGATAATACATCGTCTGTGATATAGTTATCTTTATAGAATATTCTAAGGTTTCTAGGGTTCCTTACTCTATAAAAGGAACATAAATACAATGTCTTTCATGTACCTCATACAAGTCGATTAATAAGAGAATCGAATAGTTAAAAGTAATTCTATTCTTCTGTGCTTTATAAGTTAGATTTCGCATAACTTATTTAGTTTTAGTAAGAGTGCTCAAAGTGTTTTAGTTTGATTACAAACTATTATACTAATTCTTAACAGAACATAGATCCAACCAAAGGGATCAACAGATCTTATCCATCATCTTCATCTTCTACAACACACAAACTCAAAATCATTAGATCCACCACCACAGTCACACCCCACCATCGTCATAACCCACCCACTACTGCCAGAACAACGCCGTCGGCGCAACCACCGTCGAAAAACCGTCGAAACGTCACCGGAATTCGTCTCGTGGAGACGACGCTATATCTACAACCACCACCATCATTATAGATTAGATCTGCGATTGGTTGTTGATTTTCCGGTGATGGTGTTGACTTTCCGATGCTTGGTTGTTGATTTTCAGAAGAGGCAGAATCGCAGGTGTTTCGACCTAAAACACATGTGTTTCGGGCTTAAACACATGTGTTTCCGGTTTAAACACACGTGTTTAAGGCGAAACACATGTATTTACAAGAAACACGTGTGGCGAAACACACATTATCTACTAATGCCACTAATTGGTAGGTGATTATCGGAATCGATGAATCACAATGATAGTCATTACACATGTTTGGTTACTAAGTGAGGGAATCAAACTATGAAAGGATACCTATATACTCATAGTAGGGGGAGGGACACCTTTGCAGGTCCATTCCTCATCTATGAGGCATTTTGAATCTTGATTAAAAAAATCACTCTCTATTTCTTCATTTTTATCTACTCATGGTGGTCTATCTTTTTTTTTTCTTTTTTTTTCATTTTGATATTTGTTATTGCCTTTTATGGCTCTCATATATTTCTAACTGAAGATAACGATGGAACATTTGATGTGATATTTTTTTGCAAATAAGCATACTAGTTTTTTTTTAAAAATAAGCTTCGCTTTTTATATAGAAGTTAATAAACATGAATTTTAAGGTGTATGTTCTTGGAAAAAAGAAGTTCGTCTATTTTTTTATTTTGGTATCCTTTTAAAACATACTAAACAACATGAATGATATCTTTCTATCATTCCTATACCCTTCATTTATCAAATGTATAGTGATTGTGATTCCCGCTTGCAAACCAAAAGCACCCTAAAAATTTAATGGAATGCAATAAAAAATTTAAGTCTCAATAAGCTTGCTTGGTTAAGACCACATATAAAGTATATGGATATTTGCCTTTGCATAGTTCCCTAATAGCATAGAGCTTGGAAGCTCGAACCCGATCAAGATCCGAACAACAAGAAGCACTCAACTACTAGTCTAGTTTAGTAGTCGTTTTTTCTATTAGTTGTGATGCAATCATGCCTTTACTTAATTTATGAGATTAGTTGAGTAGGCTTGCCTTAGTTATGTGTTATAACACTGATAATTAATTATATAAATGTAAACAATAAAACTTAACATAAAAAAATAAAATTTGGTTCTTTACTATTGGCAGTTGTCAATTTTTTAAATAAATTTATATGTCAACAACAATTTAGAAATTATCGACTATTGAGTAACGTCTATTCTCAAGATAGTTGGGTACTTTCGTCTAGATATTAAAAAATCTATTTAAATTGATATATTTACTCTATAGATCTCTAATATTCAACTCTATAAAATAATAAAATTTTAAATTATTATAAGTTAAAAATACATATCAATATTACAAATGAACACATAAAATACCTTGAAAGCCCAGGTGAAGCTAATTAGCGAATAGCTATGTCTTTTCCCATTTGGTATTTAATTTTCAAAGTGATGATCATGTTCACCTACCGCATTCCTAAGCTCCTAATACAGCGTGGGCCATATGTAAAAATCCAAGGATACATGTTCCACGCTCTTTATGATCTGCTAGCCTAAAGTACTATTTTGTGACATGATGCACTATCTCATGTCCTAAAAGTACCAACTTCAAAATCGCTAACAAGCATACGGCGACATCGTCGTAACCATCTAACTCATAAATAAATCGCTATTAATCGTACTTTGCAGGTCTCCGGAGGGTATCATAACATCATCATAATTAGATCCAAACACTAGTCTCCTATTGGCATAAGGCCTGATGAATATAGGTAACTAAATTCCACACCAAATTTCAAAGACGTGACGAGACAAAATTCCTTCCTCCTAAAATGTATTTCATGACCATTTACATAGTAAGTGAATGGATCATTTGAGGTGTCCCCTTCTTCACTGGATACTTGACAACATCCTAAATAATGTATCAATACACCATTTTCTTCATACGCGTCTAAATCCCAAAGCCAACCGAAACACGATGCCCTAAATATACCTTCTTTAGGGGAGTTTGCTAACTTATTCTTAATCTCGGTAATCAAAGATATCTTACTTCTACATATAATTTTCACAAAATAATCCTAAAATAATAAAACAATAATGTCAATATTATACATATTTAAAAATTAAAACTAAACAAAAATATAAATCATACCTCAATAGGACCAAATCTTGTCATAGCCGCTAAATACAAAACTAGTTAATTCAGGACAAATTTAACGATCATATAAACACCACAACTTCACCAAGTAATACTACTAGCAAAATTCCACAGAAAGAGAATTTGTAAATGAAAGATACGGAAGCTTTGCATAGGTTGCTATATTTTCATGGTGCATAAAAATACAAATAATAGTAAAGATAAATTGTGTCATACTAAGAGGGGGAACGCGAGGTTGTTAGCCTTAGATGTTAATAACAACTCGACTTTTTGAACAGTGCACTAAACCTCGTCTGGTGCCAAATAGGTTAGCGCCAAAACCACCAGCCGAGCTGGTAGTATTTTCTTTTTGTAATAAAGTGGGGTATTTATGAGCAAATAATACCAATCTTTTTACCTTTTGGCGCCTCTTTTTCTTTGGCTCACCACACCACCACAAAATATGGTGCCAAAAGATTCTCGTGTCAAACCTACGTGGCACTCACTTTTTTCTTTGACACCGACTTTGAGACCCAACCGCTCCTAGTAGGCTAAAAGAGTAAAGATGTGTTGTGAAATGGATATTTCATTCCCAAGAGTTAAGTTTCTGGATTATATAGTTGTCCACTATCACTCATAAGCGATCAACACATTTTACAGTACACGTGGACAATTCGTATAAGAATCTTTAAAATGATGTTAGGCTAGGAGAGTGGTGTTCAAAACTCACGTGTGGGGTTGATGTGGCAAAAAGCCACACGTGGGTTACCAAGAACCTCACCATCTCACCTCAAAATCCCACGCGTGGGTTGAGGTTCCTAATCCAAAAAAACTCGCTACAGGTGAAGAACTCATCACTCGGTTAACGCAAATATGTGGGCCCATCTTATTTTATTAACGAAACAAAAGAAAAGAAAAGGAAAAAATCTGCAAGTATTTGCTTTTTTTTTTCTTCTGCGTTTTTGAAGAAGACGGCTGGAAAAGATGGTGAGCAAATGATGGGCTAATGGGCTGTATTTTTTTATTTAATTTTATGTTAGGGGGTTTACAAGTTTTTAAAATGTTTTTAAATGGGCTGTGTTAAAAAAATAAACTAAGTTTATAATAAAAATGGGTTGTGTTTTTTAATGGGTTGAGTTAAAAAGGGGTTAATTATTTTTGTATAAATAGTTGTTTTATACGAGGTTTGGATTTAAATTCTGTAAGATGCCCGGTGTGTAATGATGGTCTTGAAACTGCACAACATGTGTTTGTTGACTGCTCGGTTGCTAATCACCTATGGAATATGATCGTAGCTTGGTGGGGTTTGAACAATTTCCCGTCTACTTTGGCTGATTTAATCTTTTGGAGCGATACAACAAACTTAAGTCCCACCATGAAGACTTGTTTTGATGCTGTTGTTCAAGCTACTTTTTGGGTGATTTGGAGATTTCGGAATCGTGTTTGCTTTGACTTGAAACCTCCGAGAAAGGATACGTTAAGCGAGGAAATCAAAGTTTTATCCCATTCATGGATTAGTAATAGGATAAAGACTCCGGTTCCTGGTTGGCTATGTTGGATTGTTAATCCTTATTTCCTTGTAAATTAACTGTTTTTTTTCTTTCGTTTCCTTTCTTTCTTCTAGCTTTTTGCTAGAGTGTTAATAAAATCGTCGTTCAAAAAAAAAGAATGTATTAAGTTTTTATAAATAGTTTATTTTTAATTTAAAAATAATATATAAAAAGATATTGTTGGCTAATGTAGTACGGAACAAACAATACTATACTAAAGAAGTATAATATTAATTTTCAATTTGTGGAGTGGAGAGAAGAATGATCGGATGTTTGTAGATAATAGTAGAAAGTGAATTAAGAGTGGTTTGTTGAGAGAAAAAAGAAATGACAGATTTGAGTAAAGAAGGCTCTGATTATCATGAAAGATTGAGTAATGTGTTTTTCATGTTATTCCACAAAACAGACATACAATATATATATATATATATATATATATATTGTGTGGTTTAGAGCTTAGAACAATGAGTACAGCTCATATCCAATCATACAGCTTATATGCAATCATACAACTAATACATTGCTAATGATTGACTAATGGATAACTATTACAACTAATATCCAATACATATCCTTTAATAGAAATATCAGGTGGAGGTGAGATGGTGGTGGATTTTTTTTCTTAAAAACTTTGAAAGGTGAGTTTTAAGTGGGTTAGTGAGAGGATAGAGAAAGCTAAGGTGGAGCTTATGTGGCGGTGAGATTTTGTTACACCACTCCCCTAGCCTTAATGGCCCTATTTTTTGTTTGTTCGCGCCTAGGTAAGCGCAATCAACCATTCAATGATTTTTTTTCGAATTAATTTGGAAACGACGCTTATTGATATATTTGTTCACTTAATATTGGACACGAACAATAGGTTCATTTTGAAGATTCCAAGAACAATAGTTTCGTGTTTTTTTTCTCGTTGTTAAAATTTACGTGAAATATCATATATGATAAGTTATATCATATATGATACTGGGGTTACATCATATATGATAATTTTCGACAACGGAAAAAAACGTGAAAAAACGAATATTTTTTTTGTCGAAAGTGTATTCATATAGCATATCTATAGAATGATAATTAAATGTTGCTCGTAACTGTATATTTTTTTTCGCATAACGATTAACGGTTTAAAATATATTAATGTTTGGAAAAAAAATGAAAATAGATTTTGTGTTTAATCACATTCATTGAATTAAAATGAATATATAATGTATGGATTAATCATTTGATATTCAAATAAAGTTTAGTATCTCAATGAACTTAAATATTATTTTAATGTAAAAGAAAAGAAAAGAGAATAGAGATAAAGGTGTAAAAAATTTATAGAAGCTCTGATGTATTTGTAAACCTTATTTTTATAATGTGCTTAATATTTTATGATGGTAACAAATACAAAGTGGGTTATGCTAAAATCGAGTTAAAACATAATAAAAAGCACATATAATATAAATTTTATAAGATATATAACTAAAACTAAAAAAATATGAATAAAACTATAAAAAATATATACATTTTTCAGATTTATATTAGATAAATATTAAAAAGATATAAAATAATGATACATACATATAAATAATAATAAAAATACATAATTTAGAATGTACGTTGAAAAATCAATATATTATCGTTAAAAACGATATATCGTTTGACGGTGATTGACCATCAACATACCACCGAGCGATACTTACAACCCTTAGATTAGTATCCCTTGATATTTCAGTTTCAAAGTGTCGCCCTTCTACTACTCAATGGGATGATACTTATATACGCAAGCCTTTTATGACCCAAGATTAGGGGTGGGAATCAAGTTGGGTTAGTCAGTTTCGAGTTATTTGGGTCGGGTTGAATTCGGGTTGAGGGTAAAAATGATTTACCCGAATCCGATCCAAGTTGAATTCAGGTTAGTCGGGTTCGGGTCTATTCGGGTTGAGTTTACTCGGGATCGGGTCTATTTGGGTTCGGATCAACCCGAGAATGGGTAAAATATAAAAAAAAAACTTTTTTTTATAGAAATTATATTTACTTTAAATTTAAAAAAAAAATAAAATTCGTATTCGGGTCAATTGATTGACCCAAACCCGAATTAGACATAAATATTTTATCCGATGTCCGAACCCAAATTAGACATAAATATTTGACCCGACTAACCTGAATTGAAATTTCAACCCAAGTAACCTGACCCGAATATGCTCATGTCGAGTTCAGATCGGATCGAGTTCGGGTTGGGTCGGACCCTACCCAAGATTATAATAAAACTTTGTTATAGCCCATATATTGGGCCACACTAAAATTGAAGTGTAGAATTGAAACCGATGGGTGCCATTGGTTTGGTTATCAGTTAGTAGTTCAGTACTTCACTTTATTCAAGTTCGGCTAATGCGGTTAAATTTTTCATTTGAGTAAAACTGAGAGGGTGTTTGTTTTAGTTTATATAGTGGGCTTATAAGCTTATTAGTTTATATAAACTTATGAGTCAAAATTAAGTGTTTGGTTAAGGTTATATAAGTGGGCTTATAAACTTATATAAGGAGGTTTTGATAAGTCAAGAATTTGTGGCTTATGTAAGGTTAATTAAGCTTATATAAAAATATTATCTAAAACGACTTTTATACCCTTATTTAATAATTATTATCCTTTTTATTATTATGTATTTTTTTGTCATTTTACCATATTAGTTATATAAGCTAAACCAAACACTTAACAAAGGCTTATAAGCTTATTATATAAAAATCACAATTTACTTATATAATATAAGCCTAAGCCCACTTATAAGCTTAACAAAACACCCTCTGAATCACATTTAAATTAGTACAGTATTAAACTGGATAAGTTAATTGAAAACCAAACCGCATGGTTAAATAATTTTGTTTATTTAATTATACATATTTTTAGTATCAAAAAATAATTCCAAGCTTAAAAAATATTACATTTATACTATTAAAGAGTTTTGATGTTAACTTAAAGGACATTTTTATCAAAATATCATATTTTTTTATTGTATAAAAAACATCAAACTTGATTTTTTGCCAATTTAAATATTTATATTAAATAATAAATATTTAAAAGTCGCTCATTAAATTTTTTACATTCAACTACATCGCTACAACTATCAACGTCAATCATCATTCTCACCATCAAAACTGCCTACTACCATCACTATCAAACACTACCTCTATCTTTTAATGATTCCTTAATAGTTACAACTCATGAATCTCAAAGAAAATATAACATATCTCTGATTTGATAAATTCTTAATTTTTTCTGAACGACTGAAGATATATAAACAAAGAGACTTCTAGCAAAGAGCTAGAAGATCAAACAAAAACACGAAATGAATAAACAAACCACATGCAAAAAGAACACACTTGAGCGCTTTAACTGCGAGGATAACAAAATGAATGAAAAACTCTTGTGAAGAATAAGAGAAAAACCCTCACCCACAAAGACCGAGCCACCGGTTTTTACTCCGAAAATGTTTTTGATGTCATCCTAAACAAGCTTCGATACATTATTATTTTTAAATAAATAAGAAATAATCTACTAAATACAATTTGCTTATGCAACCATTACAACATTAATAAACAAAATGCAAACTTAGTCAAAAAAAAAAAAAAACAAAAAAAAAATGCAAACGCTAGCCGATTTGGGTTCATAAAGTCCTATCATGTTGCTAAAGATATTTTAAAATTTGAATACCAAACCATTAAAATTTTAAGGAGCTGTTTGGTTTACCAGTAGGTATTACAATAAAAATGAATCCAATAACAACCTAGAATGAATATGAGTTTTATTTATTGATAATAAATGTTTGGTTGGAATTTTTCAAATGAATCCTTTAATTACCATTAGACGAGTACCCGCGCATAGCGGCGGAAATTGTCTAGCAACAGATAATTAACACGATGCGATATTGTGGTAAGTGTTTCGGTGACGTTCAAAATATAACGTCAAAAGATTAAACTTTTATTGCAAAGCGTTGTAACATGTTATAATTCAAAATATCTTATAAGTATGTTTCAATTGGATGAAAGGGTGCCATTTGTTTAATTAACCAAAGTTTATATCTTTTTTAATGAATAAGATTTGCATGTAGTAGTTTTTAGTGGGACCCACATTTTTCAAGCATTCAACATTTTCAACTTTCAACCAAAAGGATACACCCTTTATAATGTAGTATAGATATAGATTAGTAGGACCCACATTTTTCAACCATTCAACATTTTCAACTTTCAACCAAATGGATACACCCTTTATAATGTAGTATAGATATAGATTAGTGGGACCTACATTTTTCAACCATTCAACATTTTCAACTTTCAACCAAAGGGATACACCCTTTATAATGTAGTATAGATATAGATTAGTGGGACCCACATTTTTCAACCATTCAATATTTTCAACTTTCAACCAAAGGGATACACCCTTTATAATGAAGTATAGATATAGATTAGTGGGACCCACATTTTTCAACCATTCAACATTTTCAACTTTCAACCAAAGGGATACACCCTTCATAATGTAGTATAGATATAAATTAGTGGGACCCACATTTTTCAACCATTCAATATTTTCAACTTTCAACCAAAGGGATACACCTTTTATAATGTAGTATAGATATAGATATAGATTAGTGGGACCCACATTTTTCAACCATTCAATATTTTCAACTTTCAACCAAAGGGATACACCCTTTATAATGTAGTATAGATATTGATTAGTGGGACCCACATTTTCTAACCATTCAACATTTTCAACTTTCAACCAAAGGGATACACCCTTTATAATGTAGTATTGATATAGATTACTGGGACCCATATTTTTCAACCATTCAACATTTTCAACTTTCAACCAAAGGGATACACCCTTTATAATGTAGTATAGATAATAAATGTTAAAGCAATAAGACAAAATAAAAGTAAAATTTGTTCCGAGCCTAAAGCAAAATGACAAAGAAAACTGTGGGACCCTCAATTTTATGGAATGATAGAACCATAACAGCCTACATGATAGTGATTCAAATTGATTTCCTTAAGATGACGTGGAAGTCTTTTTTTATTCCTTTCCTATAAAACAAATGTCTTTTATCACTTTCATTTCCGTTCTTTGATTCTACAACCGGAGACCAAATGGCTCCTAAGTTAATTTTAAGGTATGTATTAGTAATAAATTTCTCGAAATTTGAACACCATCGTACTTTTCGTTAAGAATTTTATTTTTAAACTAAGTAAATTGGTATATCTCATCAACAAAAGACTTTTATATCACACACCTAGAAAGTGAAAAATGACTTCACAAATGAAAATTGGTTTACAGCGGTTATGGGTAGAGTTGGTGAGGGCAGGTTCGATGGTGGCGATAATGATTTATGATGGTGATAACAGTGGTGGAAGAGGATTTAAAATGTAAAAAATTAACAGATTATAGTTTATTATTTAACGAAATTACTCAAATTGACCAAAGAGGTAAGTTGAGCGTCTTTTTACGCACGAAAAAAATATGATACATTGATTAGAAATGATCATCAATTATCTTTTTGTGCCGTTTGTCATTTAGGGTTTTCTTGTTCATTTTTTTTCTCCTGCATCATGCATAATCGTAGATCTAAAGAGGATCATGTCATTCACATCTCCAAATCCGTTTTCGTTACAAATTTTCCTAACCGTTTCGGCTCTCAAGATCTATGAGATCTTTGTCAAGCATATGGTAAAGTGGTGGACATGTTCATCCCTCATCGGGTCTCCAGATCTGGTAAGCGTTATGCCTTTGTCCGGTTTATTCACGTAAAAGAAATGAATCGCCTTATAAGTAACCTGTGTACTCTTTGGGTGGGACGGTTCCACTTACAAGCTAATGTGGTTCGTTACGAAAGGACTGTTAAAGGTAATCCTGGCATGAAGAAGTCTTCTGCAAGTCAGTCGCATATGAAAAAACCTTCTTACGCTTCAACAGTTAATAATTCTGAGCCCAGCAAATGTGTGCCTAATAATCGATTTTCTACTTTTGATTCCTCCTCAGTGGTATTGGACGATAGTTGTAGTCATGTCATTGACTTATCTAGACATGCTTTAGGTAGGGTTAAGGACATCAATTCTCTTCCCAATCTGAAGATGATTCTTCATAAAGAGGGTTTTGGGGAGATTAAGCTGGCTTATATGGGAGGTCCTTGGGTGATGATTGAATGTCTTGATGAAGTAACCCTAAACGATCTCCTACAACACTCAGGCGCTAAATCTTGGTTCGAGGATTTAGGTACTGCTCCTAGTGACTTCATCAGTAAAGATCGTGTCGTGTGGCTTGACATTGAAGGCATTCCCATGTGTTTGTGGACTCATGCTACTTTTTCCAAAATTTGTAAAAAGTGGGGTGAACTCATGAATATTGAAGAATCCACTGGTTCTAATTTCGCACGTAAAAGAGTGTGTATCTTAACTAGCTTGCCTCATAACATCTTGGAGTCCTTCAAAACTATCTTCAAAGGTACTACGTTTTTGTTCGTGCTAAAGAATTGTTTACCTGGACCCCTAGTTTTGTGGATCATATTGATACTGATTCCACTTCCGATGTGGAATCTTCTGATGCTGGTATTAACTCTCCGGGTGTGGGCGATAAAAAATTGGTGGTGGATAGTGAAGATGAAGTAGTCTCCGGAACTATCTTTGAAGATACCTCTACACCTGCTAAAGATAATGATGCTCGCCAAACTTCAGAGGACCCGTTCGGTTTTTACGATATTTTAAATAAACCTGAGAAGGTTGTTGCACCATCAACTGAAACATCTTTACCAAACCCGCCAGGTTTCACTCCAGAAATCCCTCACCAAGAGGATAACAAGTCACATTCAGATCTTAAGGGTGACGAATTTGTCGCCTCTCCTAATCAGAACATGTCAAATTCAGCTCCATCACATGATTTTGTTTCTAGCACTCAATCACGTAAACCTATTACAGGCGGATCAATCTTAAATATGATGGATGATATCATCAAGGTTGGTCAATCCATGGGGTACGAAATGGAGGGTTGTTCGAAGGACATAGAACGCATCATTGGTGCACAAGGAGTAGAGTTTGGTGTTAAATGAAGATCCTTTCACTCAATATTCAAGGTCTCGGCCACAAGACCAAAAAAGAGTGGATTAAGGAGCTTAATTTCAAACATAAAATCAACTTTCTGGCGTTACAAGAGACGAAAATGGATAGCATTTCTTGCTCAGACGTTAAGTTTTTGTGGGGTAACTGTAATTTTCAATTCGTTTCCAGTGATTCGGCAGGCAATTCGGGTGGCATTTTATGTGTATGGGAACGTACTATTTTCAGGAAAGACGATGTTACTGTTTCAGATAATTTCATAGCTATTTTTGGTACTTGGCTTCCTACTAGCACCACAATTCTTATCATTGCGGTTTATGCTCCGCAATCTGTCACCCTTAAACGTACACTTTGGGAGTATTTGTCTATTCTGATTGAACGGTGGGATGGTGATTACATTGTTTTGGGTGATTTTAATGAAGTGAGATTTTCTGAAGAACGTTTTGGCTCTATTTTTCATCCTTCTAGAGCACGTACATTTAATCATTTTATCTCCTCCTTAGGATTAACAAAGGTAAAATTAGAGGGTTATTCGTTCACTTGGTCTCTTCCATCTGCGACTAAAATGAGCAAACTGGATCGTTTTTAGTCTCTAATGGAATCTTATCTAAGTTTCCATCTATCACTGCGACGTGTCTTGATAGACACCTCTCTGACCATAGACCCATCTTATTGCAAGAGGTCAAATCTGATTTTGGTCCTATCCCATTTCGTGTTTTTCATTCTTGGTTTTCGCGAGTGGGGTTTGATGACATGATTAAACTAGCATGGATCTCTTTTTCCCACAACGACGCTAATTGTCTCATTCGATTCAAGAAAAAGTTGCAAGATCTTAAAAAGATCATAAGATTATGGATAAGGGAACAAAATTCATTGAAGGAGACTACTAAAAAAGACTTAGTAGGAAATCTGGTCCGCATCGACAAAAATATTGATAATGGTGTCATCTCCGATGATTCTCTTCTTGAGCGTCTTGATATTTCTCGCAAATTATTTGAAATCAGACAGGCCGAGAATAAAGATGCAGCCCAAAGAGCCAAAGTTAAATGGGCGGTGGAGGGGGACGAGAATTCAAGTTTCTTTCACGGTATTATCAACAAACAACGATCCCAATTAGCCATTCGGGGCTTATTTGATAATGGGGTCTGGATAACTGATCCTCCATCGGTAAAGAATCTGTTTTTGAATCACTTTGCTGGCAGATTTGAACATCCTCCTTGCTCCCCGTTCAAGCTCCATGGCTCTTTCCCTTCGCGTCTCAAGCATGATCAGGTGGAAGAGTTGGATCGTCCTGTTTCGCATGAGGAAATAAAAGCTGCCGTGTGGGAATGTAGTGAAAATAAAGCTCCAGGGCCTGACGGGTATACATTTGAGTTCTTTAGACATTTTTGGGACCTTATTGGATCTGATTTTTGTTCGGCTGTTAGTTACTTCTTCGATCATGGTACCTTCCCAAGAGGATGTAACGCTTCCTTTTTGGCTCTCATCCCGAAAGTGGTTGATGCTAAGTTCGTCACTGATTTCCGCCCCATCAGTTTGATTGGCAGTGTTTATAAGGTGATCACGAAGATTCTTGCTTCGCGTCTCTCCTCGGTTATACAGGACCTTATCTCTAACACCCAATCCGCGTTTATCAAAGGTAGACAAATTCTCGATGGACCATTTATTCTTAATGAAACCCTCGCTTAGTGTAAAAGGATGAAGAAACAAGCGCTTGTTTTTAAGGTCGATTTCGCCAAGGCCTATCACTTGGTCAGATGGGACTTTCTTCTTGAGGCGCTTCACGCATTCGGTTTTGGGCCTCGTTGGTGTTCGTGGATTCGTGGTATTTTTTTATCTAATTATGCTTCAGTTATCGTCAACGGTAGCCCCACTAATGAGTTCCCCAATCATTGCGGGTTAAAACAAGGGGATCCGCTTGCGCCGCTTCTATTTATACTAGTTATGGGGACTTTTCACATTTCCATCACTAGAGCTATATTTGAGGGTATTTACAAAGGTCTTACTATCCATAATTCCACTGTTCTTTCGCACCTCTTTTATGCGGATAATGTGATATTCTTGGGAGAATGGTCTGACGACAACTTAGTTAATCTCATCAGAATGCTCAAAAGTTTTCATCTTGCTTCTCGTCTTAGTATTAATCTCCAAAAAAGTCATATCATGGGAGTTGGTGTGCC
The DNA here is from genome assembly GCA_025667525.1 of Glebionis coronaria. Lineage (NCBI taxonomy): Eukaryota > Viridiplantae > Streptophyta > Magnoliopsida > Asterales > Asteraceae > Glebionis > Glebionis coronaria. The sequence continues at coordinate 460,498,642 of CM046876.1, read as the reverse complement.
TTCGGAGGTTGTTAATCAAGTCGCTTCTCTCATCGGATGCGCGGTTATTGGTTTATATGTGATTTGCATATGTGTACTCAATCGTTCTCGGTATCTAATCGAATTGATCACGGTTTAAGGTAGAATTATTGGTGTTGGTCACTAAAAGGGGGAACTTTTGATTATCTATTTTAAATTAAATGACAAGTTAACAAAACTAAGATTAAATGAAATAACAAGGTAATAAAAGTAATTAAAAGCTAAATTAAAAGTAGTTTTGAAAAATGAAATGAGAAAAGACAATTTAAAATTAAACTCGACAAAAAGTTAAAACTCGAATAAAAGTAAATTTGAAGACTCTAATATTAAACTAAGACAAAACTAGTTTAAAAATAACACTAACTAAAAATGCGGGAAAAGTTAAATTTGAATTTAAAATAAAAACAAGAAATAAAGTCCAAAACTTGAGATTGGATCGCAGTCAATGCGATCGTGGTGTTTGATCGTGGCCTGGACCGTACTCGGTGATCGTACCCACGATCGTAAGTTTGGATCGTACTCCAGATCTCTACCAAGTGATCGTAAGATTGGATCGTACTCCACTACGATCGTAACAAGTGGATCGCAGTGGAAGATCGTTGATAGGTGTGAAAACACCCATCCTTTTACCACTTATTTCTTGCTAAAACAAGACCAAAACGCGTATTTAATATCATTTGTTTGGAATTATGCGTGGTTTGTGTGCTTGTTGTGGTTTTAGAGCTAACCGGATAAATATTGAAGAAAACATGGGATTGCACGGGTTTTATCGAAGAAAAAGACTCAAGACGAAGTCTATTGTCCAAGAGATGCAAAAGATTTGAAGTCATTGTGCCTATTTGAAGATTTATCGAAGAAAAGGGCCAAAGATGGAAGATTCATATATGTCGAAGAACTCGAGTCTATTAAACAAAGGATTATAAGACGAGTTGGAATTATTCACCGACACTTCTCAAAATCCAAAGTCGGAAACGTTTATTTAGAGAAACGTAAAGACTAAAGAAGAAAGAAGAAGAGAAGCCCATTTACAAGCCCATTTACAAGCCCACAAGCAACACCTATAAATAGGCCTTCTCCTTACAATTTTGGGAGTTAGTTTTTAGTTGAGTTTCATTTTTCATTGTGTAGTTTTTCTAGAGAGAGAAAGTTCCCAACTTTCTCTCACTAAATTTTTCTTCTTTTCTTTCTTTTAACTTTGCAAGTTTAAACTTTGTGTATTTGAATTTCCTTTAATCAAGTTAAAGTTTAAGCTTTGTGTTTTTAAATCTCCTTCTACATTTCTTAATCTTGCTTAATTTTTGATCCGAACCCTTAATCTTGATCTGAATCCTTCATGATTCGTGATTGAATTTGAGGTTGTGTGTTAAGAAAGTTCATTTCTTTCATTCCCACATAAGCTTTAAGACGTTCAAGCCTATAAGCTCTCGATGCTTATTGGTTTATTCGTTTATTTTGGCTTATTTACCTTTTAAGTTTTCCTAAAAGATTTATAGTTCTTAAATCTGTTTTATTGAAGTTCGATTGTTTCAGATTTTAAAGGTTTTGGAATTTGTGCTTATTTACTCTTTTAAAGGTTTGAAAAGGCTTATTGGCTACTGCTTATTTGCTTGAGGTTATTTCCCTTTTGGACGCCTTTATCATCTTAGGAGGGTTTACTTGGTACGGTCATCTGGCTATGATCGCTTAGAGTGCGATCGGTTGTTCTTTCCCTGGTACGATCCACGCCCACGATCACTTATTGCGATCTGGGGTGCGATCGGGTCTCTCTTCCCTGCTTTGATCGCATTGATTGCGATCGGTTTGTTACGATCCGGAACCACGATAAAAGACCACGATCCCTAGTTGCGATCGTGGTTGCGATCTGGTAGTACGATCGCCCCTCCCATCGTACTAGTGAGTACGATCAGATCCCTTTTGTTGTAATCGCATTGAGTGCGATTGGTTGGTACGATCCACATTGCGATCAGGTTACGATGGAGCATTGCGATGGTAAGTTGCGATGGAAGGTTACGATGGAGCATTGCGATGGAGTGGTTACGATGGAGTGCGATTGCAGTGCACATTTATTTTAGTCTTTGTTTTATTAAGTGTTCAAATTTACTCTTTCCCGCCTTTTGTCTTAGTATATTTTAAACATCTTTCCTAATTTTTAATCACTTACATTTTAGTTTCCAAGGTTGCAAGCTTTTATTTGTAGTTTAAATTTAAGATTTCGATTTTACTCAACGACAATTTTAATTACTTGCATTTAGTTTAAAAAATTAGATAACCAAACAAACCAACCCCTTTTTAGTAACCAAGAACAACTATTCCACTTTGAACCGTGATCAATTCGAGAAGATTACGAGAATATAAAATTGAACCCAATGAAAATCATAATATCAAATGGCGCCGCTGCCGGCTCTTCTCGTTAAGATTAACAGTTTTTTTGTGAGAACTTGGATTTTGGGATCCGTTCACCGTGAACGTTACTCTTTCATAAAAAATTTCAAAAATCCTAAAAAATATAAAATCTTCAAAAATACAAAAAAATTAAAAAAAAACCATAAAAACCAAAAATATTTCTTGTTTGCTTTGTTAGTTCTTTTGCAGGTGCATGCGTACACGATCAACGTCTTATCAAGAGCCCGAGCCTCTCGAAGACTTAGACATGGCCGGTGTACACAACAACAACAATAACCCACCTCAAAACAACAATAATAACAACAACAATAACAATCCACCTCTAAACAACAATAACAACAACAATGAGCCTCTACCGGACAATCGCCCTATGATTGAACTTTTGCAAGCACATGTAGACGGCAACAATGATCCAATTGTCATACCCGCAATTGCAGCCAACAACTTTGAGCTCAAATCCGGCTTTATTCAGATGGTCTCTGCTCAACCATTCTTGGGGCGTACCATTGATGATCCTCATTACCACATCAAAAGGTTCCTGCAACTCACGAATACGGTCAAATTCAATGGTGTTCCACAAGAGGTAATTCATTTACAACTTTTTCCTTTCTCTTTAGAGGGAAAAGCCCGGCATTGGCTTGCAAAGGAACCGCCACAAAGTATTCTGACGTGGACGGATTTGGAGACCAAGTTTATAAACTACTTTTTCCCACCCTATCGTACTACCGCTTTGCGGAATGAAATCATTAATTTTGAACAAAAGTACGATGAGTCTTTTAGTGAATCTTGGGACCGTTTTAAAGATCTTTTAAGAAAGTGCCCACAACATGGTTTTACCAAAGTGCACCAAATTAATACTTTTTATAATGGTTTAAGCATGAATGACCAAGATTCACTAAATAGTGCCTCGGGGGGTAATATTTTGGTTAAGACTTCTAATGCCGCTTGGGATATTATTGAAAATAAGTCTCGTGTGCAAACCAAGAGTGTTCGGACCAATGCCGCTAGTGCTAGTACTAGTGACAACGACAAGAGACTTGACAAAATTACGTCGCTTCTTGAATCGCTTGTTACCCACACCGCTAACAATACCAACAACATCAACGCTAAAAACGCTCAAGACGCTCAAGTCAATGCTGTTAGCCAACCATGTGAAATATGCGGGGGTCCTCACTCTTACACCACTTGTACCACCACCCAAGACTATCCTTCTGAGAATGTTAATGCAACATACGGTACTTATCCTCCGGCCGCTTATCAAGCTCGCCCTCAAGGTGACCGCAACTTGCTTAGCTACCGCTCAAACAACTTTCTTCCCCCGCCCGGTTTTCCTCCTAACAACCCAAACCAACAACAAAACCTCAATCACCCTCCTCAACAACAACCTCTTGCACCATACCAACCACCTCACAAACAACCATATCCACCTCAAAGAAACAACCAAGTTTACCAACAACCTTCTTATCAACCACCCGCCTACAATGCTCCTCCCAACCAACCCACCGCATTACCCTAAGATATTGGAACCTACATGAGGACTAATGATGTGATCATGGACAATCTCCAGCGGGAAGTGCTCAAATTGAAAGCAGACATGGTGAAACAAGGGAACGATCTTCGAGCTGATATGAGAAACACTTTGGCTAGTCAAACGAATGACTTAAGGAACATGATGGCTGGTTTCTTCCAAGGTAATCAATCCTCTTCTTCGGGTACTCTTCCGAGTAACACCGTTGCGAATCTAAGAGGTGAGATGAAAGCAATCACCACTCGCGGTGGCATAGGTACCAAGGAACCCGAGCTTCCTATGCCTCCACCGGTGATTGTGACTAAGGAAAACGAGTCACCTGCTCCTATTCCTCAACCTTCTACTTCCCTAATTTCTCCACCTCTTACTTCTACCCCTCCTCCACCCAAGGATGTGAGTGATCCTTCGATCCCAAAGCCTTCCTCTTCTTTCGATATACCTTATCCCTCAAGGTTGAGGAAAGAGAAGCTCAAAAGCAAGGACGATATTCAAGTTTCGAACTTTCTCAAAATGTTTAAACAATTGAATTTCAACATCTCCTTCGCTGAGGCTCTCGCTCACATGCCTAAATACGCGAAGATGTTCAAAGATCTTCTTAGTGACAAGGAGAAGCTTCTTGATATCGCTAACACCCAACTTAATGAGAATTGCTCTGCAGTGCTCTTAAGGAAATTGCCAACCAAGCTTGGTGATCCAGGTCGCTTCTTAATCCCTTGCAACTTCCCGGGAGTAGAGAATTGCATGGCCCTAGCCGATCTAGGTGCCAGTATTAACTTAATGCCTTTAAGTGTTTGGAAGCAATTATCTCTCCCTGAGCTAGTCCCCACCAAAATGACTTTGGAATTGGCTAACCGTACGGTTGCTTATCCAGTGGGGATAGCCGAAGACGTTTTTGTATGAGTCGACAAATTCACTTTTCCTGCCGATTTTGTTGTCGTTGAATACGACATGGACCCTCGTGTGCCATTGATCGTTGGTCGTCCATTCCTGAGGACCGGTCGCACTCTCATCGATGTAGAAGCGGGTGAGCTTATCATGAGAGTGGGTGACGATAAAATCGTCTTCAACATGGGAAAGCTTTCTAAACAGCCTTATTCATGCGAGAGTGTTAATTGTATTGACGTTCTTGATGAGGCTTGTGAAGAACACTTCAAATATGCTTGTAAAAGTATTCCTACCTCTCCTCCCAATGTTGAGACCATTTCCTCTATTGATTCATCACTATCTCTATTTGGAGAAAGTGATTTCCTTTGGAAAGATCTTGAAGCCACCATGGGAGATGTGAACTTAGAAAATGACGATTCTCCCACCGATTGGGATGAAGACATTCGTCTCATTGAAAACCTTCTCAAAGAGGACCTTATTTCTCCACCGTCTCCCAAGGCTATTGCTATCGATGCTCCGACTTTGAATACGCCTCCCATCGAAAATCCTCCGGATTTAGAACTTAAGGAGTTGCCGCCCCATCTCGAGTACGTGTTCCTTGAAGATAAGAAGAAGTCGCCCGTCATCATCGCGAAGGACTTGAAAGAAGAAGAGAAATCTCGCCTCATCGCCGTGCTTAAAGATCATAAGAAGGCAATTGCTTGGAAAATTTCCGATATCCGCGGAATTGATCCAAACTTTTGTACTCACAATATTCTCATGGAAGATGACTTTAAACCCGCAATCCAGAGCCAAAGAAGGGTTAATCCTCGCATTCATGACGTCATCAAACAAGAGGTTATCAAACTTCTAGATGCCGGCTTGATTTACCCTATTTCGGATTCGCCATGGGTAAGTCCCGTCCATTGTGTGCCCAAGAAGGGCGGAATAACCGTTGTTCCCAATGAACACAACGAGTTGATTCCCACTCGTCTCGTTACTGGGTGGAGAGTTTGTATTGACTATCGCAAGCTTAATGATGCCACGAGAAAAGATCACTTTCCTCTTCCTTTCATGGATCAAATGCTCGAGCGTCTAGCTGGTAATGACTATTACTGTTTTTTAGACGGTTTCTCCGGGTATTTTTGTAAAACCCGCATGCTTTTACCATGCATAGTACCCTTAGGATCGTACGTACTAGATTAAAACTTTCCTAATATAGCATGATTACGATTACGTGTTAGGAGTTTACGTATTACGTACGTGTTAGAACACGATAAGTATTTACTATGCACGATCACGTAATAATTATTTAACGATAATTTATCACGAACATGCGATCATGAAATCATGAACGTAATTAAAACACGAACTATTATTAATTACGTATATATATATTTATTACGAGCGTAATTAAATATATTAGGTCACGGTAATTATTTAACGAGAACACACAAAACGCGAACACAAATAAACACGAACAAACACGTAAAACACGAACACGAGAACACACTTATTAATTAGACACGGAAAATGATCGGGTTACCCCTTGTGGGCCCCATTCCCACGAAATCTAGGAGTGAGGATGGGCTTGGCCCATCAATTTTTACTAAAAAGGGGTTAAATATTTTTACACTACTCATTTTTTAGTTTTACAGAAGATTTAGAAAAAAAACCCTAAAACCCTCCTCCTTCTCCTCTTTGTGCCGCCACCTTAAGAACACCACAAGGAGGTGGTTTGTGATCTTAGATCTTGGAAATTAAGTTGGTGATCGTGTTTGTTCTTCATCCTTTTGATCCACGAATTCGGTAAATCCTTTTTAAACCTTTTCTTTTGATTTAATCTTTTTATAAATTATGAACATGAGATGTTTTTACAAAAACATAATAATTAAGCATAGATCTAACATGTTTTGGTGTTAAATAAAATCAAAAGGTTGTTTTTAAGGGGTGTTTGTTTTGGCCGCAGGCTGCAACCGAACCCGAAGGGGTTTCGGTTTGCCAAGCCGACCACCACCAAGACCATATGGTCTTGGTTGGTGCGTGTGGGTCCCATGGCAGCAGTGAAACACGGGGTACCCCGATTTGGTTCGGGGTACGGTGTCGATTTCATGTCCGGTTCATGCTTTTTAGTCTAGATCCGGTTCATGGTTTATGTTTAGTTTTTGTATGATTATGATCTTAGGTTAAAATTAAATTAATAAAATGATGTGATTAATTTAATAACATGACTTAGGTTATTTAATTATTAATGATCATGAATTTATTTTAACCTAAGTATTTATATATTTAAGACTAATAATTAATTAATTATTTTAAAACCATGGATATAATTAATTAATTAACATGACTTAGGTTATATTATTAATATATAATAATACATATTTTAACCTAAGTATTTAACTTATTTAATTAAAAACATGTTATACTTTAATTAAATATTATAACCCATAGTTTAATTGAATTACATGAAATAATTATTAAATTATACACAATGCTTAGAAAATAATCATGAAAAACACTTAGGCTTATATACTTAGCTTATTTAACCAGCTTATTTCTAATTATGGAAACTTTCTATTTTTAGAAACTCAATTAAATAAGGCAGCTAATCTATTTATGGAAACCAGCTATTTTTAGAAACTTATTTATTTCAGGCAGCTAATCTATTTATGGAAACTTATTTAATTAAGGCAGCTAATCTATTAATGGAAACTTTCTATTTTTAGAAACTTATTTATTTTAAGCAGTAAATCTATTTTTGGAAACTTTCTATTTTTGGAAACTTTCTATTTTGGAAACTTTCTATTATTGGAAACTTTCTATTTTTGGAAACTTTCTATTTTAGGAAACCTGCTATTTTTGGAAAGTTACTTATTATTACACAGTAAGTATAATAACACATGAAATACCAGAAATACTTAATCAGATTAAACAGAATATAAGATAAACACGGTTTAAGGCTTAAAAACAGTAAAATATGGTAAGAACACATAAAATAAGCTAAGACATGACATAAAACCAGCTACGTATTTAGTAAGCAGATACTTATTCATGTATATATTTATGTAGCACTAGTGATTCGGAAGTAGGATTCCTCACAGTTCATCTTCTTCGTTCACTGGACATAAGGTACGGATTCCCGTCCTTTCAGTATGGACATTCTTTCCTTATTAGGATTCCCCGTATGCAGCCAACTGTTTTCCCGTAGTATAAGTTATGAGTTTGATTGCTTATGTTTAATTAAGATTACCTATAGCCATATACATGCATGACCAGTTTCACCTAGTTATGGAGGTACCATAACCATAACATTAGAGGCACTAATGTTATGACTTCACCACGGCGGAGTGATTGCTCGTGGCGTCCCTTCAGCTTTTGGCCATTTATTTATATTTATCATGTGGGGCGTATGGGTGCATCCTAGTTACATGTTTTCAGTCAGGATTTCATGGTGAATGTGGTGTGTGCCTTGCATCCTTCACAAGGAGCTGATCCCTCCTACCCAAAGCCAGTATATTAAATTAGAGGCAGCCCCTCTAATTTGCATGATGAGGTCACCCCTCCAAGTATTCATGCACGGTGGATTTTCATGACCTATATTGGCTAATGGTAAAATATGTTAAACAGTTTTCATAAGATAAACATAAGGCTTTTCAAACTATAAAACCAGTTTTATGAACATGTTCCAGGTTTTCCAGGACTTATACATTTCCGCTACTATTAAGTCTCTCTTATGTTTTAGTCACTTATAATATGTCTATATCCGTGCACTGAGCGTTTTGCTCAGCCGTTACTTTCCTTTCCATGTCCCAAAACGGCAGGTACCCTAGGAAAGACTCGAGCATTTGGAGGACGTGCATAGGATGGAAGCTGCTAGATACTTCTTTTCCTTTTGCCTTCATATATTTACGCTTGTGTAGTCTTTCATTCTTTTTCTTTTGCTTTAATATGTTTGGGCTTATGTTTGGGAACCGATGTTTGATTCTGGTTATCCCTATGGTCATGTAATGTTTTATACATTTATCCTTGTATGCTTTGATGACACACCATAGTTACGCGTGACATTCCATTTATCAAAATGGGGTGTTACAATTATGGTATCAGAGCCAAGGCTTCGACCTGTAGGCTCTAAAACTCGACCTGTGACTAGTGGGTAGTCACCAGGAGCTTCCTAAGCCAACGTTTGTCATTCTACGTATTGATGTTTTCAGCGCATTGTTGTTTTAACCATGATGTTTTCAGCACCTTGAGGTTTTAACCTTGATGTTTTCATCGATATTGTTTTGCTAATATGGATGGACAACCGTCATTCATATTTAGTTATGTGTCATTGTGTCGTGCATAATGTTCCTCGTGAACTGTGGCTATGTGGACTGAACCCTAGTAGTTCATAATTAGTCACATAAAAATTTTTTCTGATAAGTTTTGACAAATGAGTTTCATTTATTTATGTTTCATGTATCATTGTTGCAGGGATTATGACTAAGTAATGGTTGGTACAGGACTGGCCCTATTTAGTCGCATGTGATTTTATCGAAACTTTTAACTTTGGGACCGACCCATAGGCGTCCCCTCGCCATGTCTTTTGTTTTGGAACCTACCCATACGCGTTCCCTCGCACATATAAAGGTTTTATAAACTACATTATGCATTCATGCACTGTTTTTCATGCATAAAATTTTTCTCATGATTTAAATTGGCATAAAAAAAATTTCATGTCCCCTCATAAGTTATTATGTTTTTATGTCAAGTATGTTTTCATACTGTCATGGTTAACTTCAGTTTCATGCTGATTATGTTATACACTTCTTCGTAATAGATGGTTTCATGTTTCTTCATGATAATTCCGTCTTCATGTTGATTATGTTTTACGCCTCTTTTGTTATTTACGTTGTCCTGCAAGAGATTGTTGGATTTCATTGAATTCTGCTTTCATGATAGTCATGGTTGGTTTTCATTGATCATGCTGTCAGGCAAATCATCGTTGAATTTGGTGTAACCACACTTTAGCGTTTCTCTATGCAACCAGAATGAGGTATATACTGGCATTGCCAGGTTATCATGATGGTTTTCCTAACCGTTTAACTGATATACTTTCTTTAGATCATGATAAATGATCGACTCCATACCGATCATTTCATGTGCATTCCACGTGTACTCCACGTACCGTATTTCATGTGTATCACATGTACCTTAATCCATGTGTATTCCACTTGCAATACTTCACGAGTATTCGCTAGTCGATTCTGAATCACCTCAGGCGTATTTTCAATTGCTGATGTTCTACAAGATTGCTGATGCCGCTCATAACTTGGAGATGTTACTAAAGGTTGATGCTGCTGACGTTCGGAGACGCTACGAGATGCGGATGCTGTTCACAACTTGGAGATCCTACAAGACGAAGACAAAGGCGTCGGAGCAAAGCAATTGGACGAGAAGATGCTTCACCATCAGACGATTCCCATCAATCATTGTCCCTAATTCTTAGTTACATGTCACACGTCATTCGGCTGTCATTTCAGCCATATGAGTGCCAACCGGTACCAGCCGGCCACTCAGCTGAATAGTTACATGAATCAAGGTCATGAGAATGACCATCATGGAACTGACAGACAGGACGGTAGTAATCACTACTATGACAGCAACTAACCTAGAAATCGCAACCGAAACTCTGGCCACGGACGTGATCAAAAATACAAGGATTAGTAGTCCAACCGATCCGCCAATTCTGGCATAATAACCTTATATTGTAGTTATATTTGTTTCATATCTCGAGACACATGTCAAGACATCAGTCAAGACACATGTCTCACGTATACTTCCTGAAGACACATGTCAAGACATCAGTCAAGACACATGTCTCACGTATACCTCCTGAAGACACATGTCAAGACACCAGTCAAGACATTTGTCATGCTTATAGTTCCAAGAAACGAGTCAAGACACATGAATCACGTCCAACTATGGAACATTTCTAAGAAATTCAGGGTACCCTCCAAGGGTATATCCATTTTGTTGTGCCATGTATTAATCAGGCCACAAGAATTTCACTACCATTACCGGCGCATCAGTGAGAACTGTCACGTTGCCGATGTCACTTTTATTCTTGTAACCATAAATCATTGATTCATGACCATGAAGGACGCCTTTCGTATTCCCACGTATACGAAGGTTGTCCTTCAGCTGAGTGATGAGATCCAAGCTGCTAACACATTTCCTCGGACAGACACGAGATGAATTTTATCCTAATTATGTACTATGCACACACCATGCTACGATTCATAATTATGTACAGTAATGTTCAGGCTCCTGAATACATTCAGCTTGATTTTCCATCGGGAAAATTGGTACAAATTATCTATGCTTACAAGCATGTGCGTTGTTAGCCATGGTCGCTAAAGTTTACTAGCTGTCAGTAAGACACGACCACTTAAGTCTTCTACGCATAGCCAGTTGATTATTCCAAAATCTTCCCATACATTCCAGGAGAACCTACAAGGAGAAGAATGGTACCATGAGATTATGTGTCGACTACCGTCGACTTAAACAAATCACCATTCATGACCGTTATTCTCCTCCACGTATTGACGACATGTCCAATCAACCGTATAGTGTTAATCACTTTCCCAAGATCGAACTCATGATCATGCTGCCAACAGTGACGAGTGAAAAAGCAGGACATGTCCGTGACTGCTATTCGTGCACGACTCGGTCATGCTAGATTTATGATTTTGATTTAGTCTCATCAATGCTCCAACAGCATTATGGACTTAATAAATTGAGTTTCCATGAACTCCTAAACAAATTCATCAACGTTTTCATTGAGGATAACCTGATTTCCTCTAAGCCTAACTCTATGACAAGAGAAATTCTACCCTGGAAATTTTTCCAATATCAATTCTGTTTGATTACAATAACACACCGAATCACATGGGTTTTATGGTTAATCTTACCATGACTCAGCTTATGCGTAAAGGAGAGAACCCTACACTACATTAGGTGTTCTAGGAAATCCTACGCTGGGAGAAGTCTAGATTTAGAGACTCAGGGTTTCGCAAACTCCTATGTATCAAGTTCGATGAAGCAAGATACAGTTATGTTCATATCTTTATACCTGTCATACAAACAGGCTAAGATAGGACACCAACAGACTGGGATGTTTTCATCATCTGAAATTGTGAATTGAAATGGGACAAGATCTCCACGGATTTTGGTTACCAGATTAAAGCAAGCTCAGAAAAAGCAAGATGCTATCTGTGTTATTGCCAACAGTTTGATCAAGTCTGCAAAATCCTTACATCCGTACGGATTTCAGAATCAACGGATTGATCAGACACATTCCACACCAAGGCTCATCCGATCACTTGGTAATCCCTCAGCTATCGGGTCAGACAAAGAATCGCAATTGTACTCCTAAAATTACTTCACATCTTCATACTGATTCCACGACTTGCTTTCGCACTCGCGTTCATGACGCTATTCACGTTCATGATGGCATCTCGGCTTACGATTTTACGTTCATTTCGTTCTGGGAAGTTTTGCAAGAACTTGAGAGACCGGACCCAAGTTTAGTATAACTCTCCATCATCAGATAGACGTTTCATGTCATATTCCACGTCTCACCTTGTAGCGTTTGGCGATACCGCCATTATATTCTATGTTCACGATATGTTTCACATATCATGTTCATTCTACGTTCCTCATATCATGATCAAGATAGGTTACACGTATCATGGATCACGATATGTTTACTCTCACTACACTCGCCATATCTCCACGTAGCACGTTCAAAAATTTTCACGTATCACGTTCAAAAAATTTCACGTACTACGTTTCTTTATGTCTCGCGCATCGTTTCTAGTTAACAGTTAAGTCGGATTGTTTTGCACCATAATGTTTCAGTTACTCTTACACGTTAAATCTTATTCCCTCGATCGAATTTAGGGGATCTACCTTACGTTGATAACCAGGAACTTCTTCGTATTCCAAGTCAAGGTCAGGAGGACCAAGACTTATCATTCGTGTCAAGATCTTATAAAGGAACCGTTCCAAGAGGGAAGCCACTTGGAAACGGACAAGTTCATCCGGACTTCTTATCCGTTTTCTCTTATCAATTAGATATGTCCTTTCAGCCACGTCACGTTCCATGTCCTTTTAAGACATGTCACGTTCCGCGTTCTTTCTTCCAGATCACCTGCACGTTAACTTATCTTACATACCCTCTCAGTTTGATTCGGGCATGTTTCTCTTTCAGTTACGTTATCTATAATTCGGGGACGAATTATTCTTTTTAGGGGGGAAGAGTTGTAAAACCCGCATGCTTTTACCATGCATAGTACCCTTAGGATCGTACGTACTAGATTAAAACTTTCCTAATATAGCATGATTACGATTACGTGTTAGGAGTTTACGTATTACGTACGTGTTAGAACACGATAAGTATTTACTATGCACGATCACGTAATAATTATTTAACGATAATTAATCACGAACATGCGATCATGAAATCATGAACGTAATTAAAACACAAACTATTATTAATTACGTATATATATTTATTACGAGCGTAATTAAATATATTAGGTCACGGTAATTATTTAACGAGAACACACAAAACGCGAACACAAATAAACACGAACAAACACGTAAAACACGAACACGAGAACACACTTATTAATTAGACACGGAAAATGATCGGGTTACCCCTTGTGGGCCCCATTCCCACGAAATCTAGGAGGGAGGATGGGCTTGGCCCATCAATTTTTACTAAAAAGGGGTTAAATATTTTTACACTACTCATTTTTTAGTTTTACAGAAGATTTAGAAAAAAAACCCTAAAACCCTCCTCCTTCTCCTCTTTGTGCCGCCACCTTAAGAACACCACAAGGAGGTGGTTTGTGATCTTGGATCTTGGAAATTAAGTTGGTGATCGTGTTTGTTCTTCATCCTTTTGATCCACGAATTCGGTAAATCCTTTTTAAACCTTTTCTTTTGATTTAATCTTTTTATAAATTATGAACATGAGATGTTTTTACAAAAACATAATAATTAAACATAGATCTAACATGTTTTGGTGTTAAATAAAATCAAAAGGTTGTTTTTAAGGGGTGTTTGTTTTGGCCGCAGGCTGCAACCGAACCCGAAGGGGTTTCGGTTTGCCAAGCCGACCACCACCAAGACCATATGGTCTTGGTTGGTGCGTGTGGGTCCCACGGCAGCAGTGAAACACGGGGTACCCCGATTTGGTTCGGGGTACGGTGTCGATTTCATGTCCGGTTCATGCTTTTTAGTCTAGATGGTTCATGGTTTATGTTTAGTTTTTGTATGATTATGATCTTAGGTTAAAATTAAATTAATAAAATGATCTGATTAATTTAATAACATGACTTAGGTTATTTAATTATTAATGATCATGAAATTATTTTAACCTAAGTATTTATATATTTAAGACTAATAATTAATTAATTATTTTAAAACCATGGATATAATTAATTAATTAACATGACTTAGGTTATATTATTAATATATAATAATATATATTTTAACCTAAGTATTTAACTTATTTAATTAAAAACATGTTATACTTTAATTAAATATTATAACCTATAGTTTAATTGAATTACATGAAATAATTATTAAATTATACACTATGCTTAGAAAATAATCATGAAAAACAGTTAGGATTATATACTTAGCTTATTTAACCAGCTTATTTCTAATTATGGAAACTTTCTATTTTTAGAAACTTAATTAAATAAGGCAGCTAATCTATTTATGGAAACCAGCTATTTTTAGAAACTTATTTATTTCAGGCAGCTAATCTATTTATGAAAACTTATTTAATTAAGGCAGCTAATCTATTTATGAAAACTTTCTATTTTTAGAAACTTATCTATTTTAAGCAGTAAATCTATTTTTGGAAACTTTCTATTTTTGGAAACTTTCTATTTTTGGAAACTTTCTTTTTTAGGAAACCTGCTATTTTTGAAAAGTTACTTATTATTACACAGTAAGTATAATAACACATGAAATACCAGAAATACTTAATCAGATTAAACAGAATATAAGATAAACACGGTTTAAGGCTTAAAAACAGTAAAATATGGTAAGAACACATAAAATAAGCTAAGACATGACATAAAACCAGCTACGTATTTAGTAAGCAGATACTTATTCATGTATATATTTATGTAGCACTAGTGATTCGGAAGTAGGATTCCTCTCAGTTCATCTTCTTCGTTCACTGGACATAAGGTACGGATTCCCGTCCTTTCAGTATGGACATTCTTTCCTTATTAGGATTCCCCGTATGCAGCCAACTGTTTTCCCGTAGTATAAGTTATGAGTTTGATTGCTTATGTTTAATTAAGATTACCTATAGCCATATACATGCATGACCAGTTTCACCTAGTTATGGAGGTACCATAACCATAACATTAGAGGCACTGATGTTATGACTTCACCACGGCGGAGTGATTGCTCGTGGCGTCCCTTCAGCTTTTGGCCATTTATTTATATTTATCATGTGGGGCGTATGGGTGCATCCTAGTTACATGTTTTCAGTCAGGATTTCATGGTGAATGTGGTGTGTGCCTTGCATCCTTCACAAGGAGCTGATCCTCCTACCCAAAGCCAGTATATTAAATTAGAGGCAGCCCCTCTAATTTGCATGATGAGGTCACCCCTCCAAGTATTCATGCACGGTGGATTTTCATGACCTAGATTGGCTAATGGTAAAATATGTTAAACAGTTTTCATAAGATAAACATAAGGCTTTTCAAACTATAAAACCAGTTTTATGAACATGTTCCAGGTTTTCCAGGACTTATACATTTCCGCTGCTATTAAGTCTCTCTTATGTTTTAGTCACTTATACTATGTCTATATCCGTGCACTGAGCGTTTTGCTCAGCCGTTACTTTCCTTTTCATGTACCAATACGGCAGGTACCCTAGGAAAGACTCAAGCATTTGGAGGACGTGCATAGGATGGAAGCTGCTAGATACTTCTTTTCCTTTTGCCTTCATATATTTACGCTTGTGTAGTCTTTCATTCTTTTTCTTTTGCTTTAATATGTTTGTGCTTATGTTTGGGAACCGATGTTTGATTCCGGTTATCCCTATGGTCATGTAATGTTTTATACATTTATCCTTGTATGCTTTGATGACACGCCATAGTTACGTGTGACATTCCATTTATCAAAATGGGGTGTTACAATTTTCAAATCCCCATCGATCCCAAAGACCAAGAAAAGACCACATTCACTTGTCCCTACGGAACATTTGCTTACAAACGCATGCCTTTCGGTTTATGCAATGCCCCTGGGACGTTCCAAAGGTGTATGATGGCTATCTTCCATGACATGGTTGAAGAAACTATGGAGTATTCATGGATGATTTCTCGGTTTATGGCGATTCTTTCTCTGCTTGCCTTGCCAATTTAGAACGTATGCTTAAGCGGTGTGAAGACACTCGCCTTGTTCTTAACTGGGAAAAATGCCATTTCATGGTAAAAGAGGGCATCGTGCTAGGACACAAAATCTCCAAAGCCAGTCTTGAAGTGGACCGTGCTAAAGTCGATGTTATTTCTAAACTGCCTCCACCTTCAACCGCGAAGGGGGTGAGAAGTTTCCTTAGTCATGCGGGCTTATACCGTCGCTTTATCAAAGATTTTTCTAAAATCGCTCGCCCGATGACCCACCTCTTGGAAAAAGATACTCCTTTTATATTTTCCAACGAGTGTATTGAAGCCTTCAACCTTCTTAAGGATAAGCTAACTAAGGCACCGGTCTTGGTTACCCCTAATTGGGAGCTGCCTTTCGAGTTGATGTGCGATGCTAGCGACTTTGCTATTGGAGCGGTTTTGGGCCAAAGAGTGAACAAACACTTCCAACCGATCCATTACGCTAGCAAGACAATGACGGGGGCTCAATTGCATTACACGACAACCAAAAAGAGCTTTTAGCTGTTGTCTATGCTTTTGAAAAATTTCGCCCCTATCTTGTCCTTTCTACCACCATCGTGTATACCGATCATTCCGCGTTGAAGTACTTGTTAACTAAACAAGATTCCAAACCAAGACTTCTTCGCTGGGTTTTGCTACTTCAAGAATTTAAAATCGAAATTCGTGATAAGAAGGGAGCTGAAAACCTAGCCGCGGATCATCTCAGCAGACTTGAGGATCCTTATCAAGGGGAACATCCGAACAAAGAGATCAGTGACTCTTTTCCCCTGGAGACCTTAATGTCTATCACCTCGAATTCTGATGAAACCCCGTGGTTTGCGGACATCGCAAACTACTTGGCGGGTGGAATTCTCATCGACGGGTTAACATCCCAGCAAAAGAAAAAGTTCTTCAAAGACATTAAGACTTACTTTTGGGATGACCCGTATCTATTCAAACAATGTGCTGATTTGATTATTCGCCGATGTGTTGATGGACCGGCCGCTTTAGACATTCTCGAAGCTTGCCACAAAGGACCCACCGGTGGTCACTTTGGTCCCAACTACACCGCCAAAAAAGTGTTTGACTCGGGATTTTATTGGCCCACCATCTACCGTGATGCTCACGAGATGGTTACATTGTGATGCTTGCCAAAAACAAGACAAGATCACACATAAAGATGAGATGCCTCAAAATTTCATACAAGAATGTGAAATCCTTGATGTTTGGGGTATCGACTTTATGGGGCCATTCCCTTCCTCTAAAGGAAACAAATACATCCTTGTAGCCGTTGACTACGTTTCTAAATGGGTTGAAGCCAAAGCTTTACCCACTAATGACGCAAGGGTGGTTTGTAACTTTTTGAAGTCGCTGTTCGCTAGATTCGGTGTGCCTCGTGCCATTATTAGTGATCGCGAGACTCATTTTTGCAATGATCAATTCGCAAGAGTCATGGCTAAGTATGGTGTAAATCATCGTCTTTCCACCGCTTACCACCCACAAACTAATGGCCAGGCTGAAATCTCTAACCGAGGACTAAAGCGAATTCTTGAAAGAACCGTGGGATAGCATCGTGCCTCATGGGCCGATAAACTTGATGATGCTCTGTGGGCTTTTCGTACCGCTTACAAGACTTCGATTGGTTGTACACCATATCGTCTCGTGTACGGGAAAGTATGTCACCTCCCCATTGAGTTGGAGCACAAGGCTTATTGGGCCTTGAAGTGGGCTAATTTCGATATCAACAAAGCCGGTGACCTACGCAAGATCCAACTCAATGAGCTGAATGAACTCCAGAATGAGGCTTATGAAATTTTTTTGATCTATAAGGAAAGGACTAAGCTCATTCACGACTCTAAGATTAAAACCGAGATTTCCAAGTTGGAGACAAAGTGTTACTCTTTAACTCTCGGTTGAAAATCTTTTCGGGCAAGCTGAAATCTCGTTGGTCCGACCCATTCACCATTGCCCAAATTTTTCCATATGGTACTCTCGAGCTCGCTCAACCTAATGGACCTAATTTTAAGGTGAATGGCCAACGAGTGAAGTTGTACTTTGGTGAGGACATCTCTCATGAGATGATTCCATCCCTCACCACGTTTCCCATGAACTAATTTTGGGTCGAGTCAGGCTCGTGACTCGGTTATCAAAAACAAGCGCTCCTCGGGAGGCAGCCCGAGTATCTATCCTTTTCCGTTTTAACCTCCTAAGTGTAGGGGGCCTCTATAGGTTGTTGGTGTTTGTGTGGTGATGTGATTACAGGGATGAATGCACTTTTGGAACCTTTGAAGAACCGTGCTCTCGTGTTATCCGCAAATCCAGTTCTATCTCTCAACTATCGTGATTCAATTCTCTTCATACTCACATTTGAAATTGATCACTTTAGTCGTCTCTTCCTTAACTTGATTTAACCAACGTGCACAATGTCATAAGTGTAGGGGAGACTTTTTCCACATGCTTAAACATTGAGGACAATGTTTATCTTAAGTGTAGGGGGGACTTCTATCGAAGTTTTAAGTGGACTTTTCCATGAAAATGCCTTCATTTAACCGGAAAATCATCTTTTTCAACATTTTTCAAATTTTTAATTAACTTTGGCCATTTAGTCGTAATTTTTAAATTTTTATCGTTGCTTTCATATGTATATATCCCGCAATAAAATCAAAAATATTAATAAAGTGGTGTAGCTAGTTTTGAAATCTTTGACATATTAGGCCCGTTGCGATTATTTTGACTCAACCCGAATAGACTTATCCAAGTTTATTCTAGCTAGTATCCTTAACCATGTAGACCTTAATTGGTTTATTAGGCTAAGCATCTACGAGTCTCATTACTTGAGATTTTAAATTGTGGAGAACGAGAAATGATAGAGTCAATTATAAGTCGATATTCTTACACAAGCTCACTAGGTGTAACTATTTGCCTATTCTCCCATCACTTGCTAATAATTTATCTGCAATAAGTAAGGTCGTACGATTTGAAAAGTTACTTAGCTTCTAGCTCAAGATCGTTTAAAAGTTGCTCGGTAATGATAAGAGTTCATAGCCAAGGCATAACTTATGAAGCGGGGCGCGAAGATTGGCGAATCCGAAAAGGCCCTAACAAGGCATGAGGATTCAATCTTATTGCTAAAGATCCAAGGTGATGTGAAAAGCATTATTCCCAAAATCAATATGAAGGATCAAGACTCACGACAAAAAGCAATCAACTCCCATAAAGATCATGGAGAAGTCTATCCGAAAAGACCCTAACAAGGTATGAGGATAAATAGATCCAAGTCCGAAAAGGAGGCAGATCGTTGTATCTCAAAATCCCAATTAGAGATTGAAGAAATAATCATGAAGTCGTGGTCAACAAAGTTGGAGTACCCCTCAAAAGTCTCCAAGTGAAGAAACTCTATTAACGAAGAGAAGACCATTATCTCAAGAACGTCTCTCGAAGATATGAAGTATGAAGTACATGCTAAATATCGTCCCGAGAAAGGTCTCAAATCGTGAAGCGAGTTATGCCAAGATATGAACTTTTTGATATCCCGAGAAGCAGTTTTAAGAGATTTTGTCCTTTAGCTAACTATTGATCAAATCGTCCTACTTTGCTTTCAGCCTAAATAAACTATCGCAATAAGTCCAAAAATGCATCTTCATGATCATTCTAAGACAAAAATAAAATATAAGAGATACAACTAGGAATAAGGGAGTTTAAGCATATAACTAAGCCATGTTTGTAAGTGTTTGATTTGCTAACTTATAATAACAATGATCTCGTTTTTAAGCTTAGTTTGGGGAACGTGAAACTTGAGGGTGATAAATCTTCGCAGCACCAAAGCCCTAATGTAAGTCCTTGATCTCTTTGTAAGTTATTTCCATATAGCTATTTTCAAGTGAAAATGGTTTTCTATCATTTTGTTTACTTGGAAGTTATAATTTCTCTTAGTACTTTAAATTTTGTTTAGTAGTATGTTAATAAGGCCAAGGTTGATTGATTATGAGAAAAGTGTAAATTTGCTTTATCACTAAGCATTGCATGAGGGCATGGCAATGGTTAAGTGTAGGGGATTTGATAGGTGTGAAAACACCCATCATTTTACCACTTATTTCTTACTAAAACAAGACCAAAACGCGTATTTAATATCATTTGTTTGGAATTATGCGTGGTTTGTGTGCTTGTTGTGGTTTCAAAGCTAACCGGATAAATATTGAAAAAAACATGGGATTGTACGGGTTTTATCGAAGAAAAAGACTCAAGACGAAGTCTATTGTCCAAGAGATGCAAAAGATTTGAAGTCATTGTGCCTATTTGAAGATTTATCGAAGAAAAGGGCCAAAGATGGAAGATTCATATATGTCGAAGAACTCGAGTCTATTAAACAAAGGATTATAAGACGAGTTGGAATTATTCACCGACACTTCTCAAAATCCAAAGTCGGAAACGTTTATTTAGAGAAACGTAAAGACTAAAGAAGAAAGAAGAAGAGAAGCCCATTTACAAGCCCACAAGCAACACCTATAAATAGGCCTTCTCCTTACAATTTTGGGAGTTAGTTTTTAGTTGAGTTTCATTTTTCATTGTGTAGTTTTTTAGAGAGAGAAAGTTCCAAACTTTCTCTCACTAAATTTTTCTTCTTTTCTTTCTTTTAACTTTGCAAGTTTAAACTTTGTGTATTTTAATTTCCTTTAATCAAGTTAAAGTTTATGCTTTGTGTTTTTAAATCTCCTTCTACATTTCTTAATCTTGCTTAATTTTTGATCCGAACCCTTAATGTTGATCCGAATCCTTCATGATTCGTGATTGAATTTGAGGTTGTGTGTTAAGAAAGTTCATTTCTTTCGTTCCCACATAAGCTTTAAGACGTTCAAGCCTATAAGCTCTCGATGCTTATTGGCTTATTCGTTTATTTTGGCTTATTTACCTTTTAAGTTTTCCTAAAAGATTTATAGTTCTTAAATCCGTTTTATTGAAGTTCGATTGTTTCAGATTTTAAAGTTTTTGGAATTTGTGCTTATTTACTCTTTTAAAAGTTTGAAAATGCTTATTGGCTACTGCTTATTTGCTTGAGGTTATTTCCCTTTTGGACACCTTTATCATCTTAGGAGGGTTTACTTGGTACGATCATCTGGCTACGATCGCTTAGAGTGCGATCGGTTGTTCTTTCCCTAGTACGATCCACGCCCACGATCACTTATTGCGATCTGGGGTGCGATCGGGTCTCTCTTCCCTGCTTTGATCGCATTGATTGCGATCGGTTTGTTACGATCCGGAACCACGATCACTAGTTGCGATCGTGGTTGCGATCTGGTAGTACGATCGCCCCTCCCATCGTACTAGTGAGTAAGATCGGATCCCTTTTGTTGTAATCGCATTGAGTGCGATTGGTTGGTACGATCCACATTGCGATCAGGTTACGATGGAGCATTGCGATGGTAAGTTGCGATGGAAGGTTACGATGGAGCATTGCGATGGAGTGGTTACGATGGAGTGCGATTGCAGTGCACATTTATGTTAGTCTTTGTTTTATTAAGTGTTCAAATTTACTCTTTCCCGCCTTTTGTCTTAGTATATTTTAAACATCTTTCCTAATTTTTAATCACTTACATTTTAGTTTCCAAGGTTGCAAGCTTTTATTTGTAGTTTAATTTTAAGATTTCGATTTTACTCAACGACAATTTTAATTACTTGCATTTAGTTTAAAAAATTAGATAACCAAACAAACCAACCCCTTTTTAGTAACCAAGAACAACTATTCCACTTTGAACCGTGATCAATTCGAGAAGATTCCGAGAATATAAAATTGAACCCAATGAAAATCATAATATCAATCGTGACTACTGATCGTAACCACGGATCGTAACCAAGAGATCGTAGTCACAGATCGCAACAGGGCGATCGTGACCTGGATCGTGATGGACGATCGTAGTAAAGATCGTAGTCTTTGATCGCAGTAATGGATCGCAAGTAGAAACCCTAAGGCTTATGCGATCACACTTACTCGATCGAAATAAATAAAACCCTTAAACATGTTACGATAGGATTCAAAAGGCAAATAAGCAAAATCAAATAAGCACTTTCTCAAATAAGCATTTACCGAAACTTAACCAGATCTAAATAAGCACAAATTTAAAAACTTTTAAAACACTAAATAAGCAAAATTTATAAAACAAACTTTAAAAAGATTAAACTTTGGAGAACACTTAAAAAGAAATAAGCTAAACAAGAAATAAGCTAAACAAGAAATAAGCTATAAGCCGCAATAATCTAAGATCTTGAATCGTTTAAAAACATTTATGAGAACAAAAAGATAAACTTTTTAATAAAATAAGCATTAAGATTAAACAAGATGCATACTTAATCCGAATCAAGATCAAAATCAAAAACAAGAAAGGTAGAATAAGATAGATGATGAAAAGCTTGAACTTGAACTTGTAGATTAAGGATTCCAAATACAAGATTAAATGAAAAGCTTAAAACTTGAAAGAAAAGATGGAAGAAATCTAGAGAGAGAAAGTAGAATCACGTACTTCTCTCCAAAGATATGAAAACTAATAAAATAAAAATGACAATCTAACTAACTAACACCCTCCTAATGAAGCATTAGGAGGGTAGAAGGGAGTTGGTAGGATGCTTCCTTCTTTCTTCCTTTTGTCTTCTCGTCTTTTTAAATGACTCATCTTTCTCGAATTTGTCTCGGGATTAGTCGAATGATAATATGAACTCTTCTTCTAATTTCTTCATTTAGTTGACTTGGTTCTTCCACTTTGTCAAACTTCCGTCTTTTGACTTTTTCTTCGATAAATCTTCAGAATAGGCCTTTGACTTCCGTTCTTCTTGCACTTTTGATCTTTTGACTTCGTTTTTTGTCTTCTTCTTCGATAAAAACCCGTGAAAGCTCGTGTTTTCTTCCTTTTTCATATTTTTGTCCTAAAACAGAATAAAAACACAAACCACGCATAATTCTGACTTTTACGACATAAAATATACGTTTTGGTCTTGTTTTTATTATAACTAAGTGGTAAAAGGATAAGTGTTTTCACACTTATTAGTTATGCATATGCCTTTTAAATACCTTGGGGTTAACATTGGTGATAATATGGCTCGTCACTCTTCTTGGATCAGTGTTATTCATAAGGTCCGATCTAGACTTTCGAGGTGGAAGGCTCGTACTCTTTCCATTGGCGGTCGGCTGACCCTCATCAAATTCGTGCTGGGTTCTGTTCCATTGTATACGATGACGTTATTTAAAACCCCTAAAGGTATTCTTCACAAACTTGAGATGATTCGTAATAAAATTTTTTTTGGAGCGGACACAAATGATAAAAATATCACGTGGGTGGCATGGGATAGAGTGTTAGCAGCCAAAGAGCACGGTGGGCTTGGCGTATCAAGTTTTTTCTCTCTTAATAGAGCCTTGCTGTTTAATGTATAGATTTTACTAGTTGAAAGTTCGTTTCTCGATATCTTCTCGAATTGATCACGGTTTAAAGTGCGACTCAGTTGTTCTTGGTGGCAAATAAAATGGTTTGGTTATCTATTTTACTTAAAAGGTAAATGCACAAAATAAAAACAATAAACTAAAAGCGATTAATTAATAAAAACAAAACAATTTAAATAATAAAACGTAATTTAAAGCGAAACAATTAATAAATAAAACTAAAAGACGAAATTAACTATCGACTCGAAAATAAAGTTTACTAAATGAAAAAGGAGAGAATAAAATTAAAATGGTACTTTAAAGCTAAACGAGGGAAAACCTAAAGCGGATACTAAATAAAAGATAAAACTTGAACTTACGAAAAAATATTAATTTTAAAAATAGAAGAAAAAATCAACTAAAAATACGTAACTTTCAGAAATAAAATCGGAACAACTTTCAGATAAAACTAGACAATTACGGAACAATACTAGTAAATAAGCAAGCAGGCAGGCTAGCTGCTGGAAGCAGCCAGCCTGGCTGCTCATTTTGGCGCCAACATTGGTTAAGCAGCCAAGCAAGCTGGACATTTCATCGGAATGTAATATAGGATCCATCGCAATGTGGTAATGTTTGTATCGGAATGTTGTTTTCTTTTTTTTTTTTTTTTTTTTTTTTTTGCTTTTAAACTATCGAAATATTAAAAAAAATCTATCGGAATGTTTTTAAATAATCTATCGGAATACTAATAATAAGAAAAGTATCGAAATATGAAAGCAAAATCTATCTGAATGTGGTTGTCAAAATTTGGGCAGCACTTCGTCGCAATATACCTTAAACTCCGTCGGAATATGCGATCGCAATGAGCAATCGCAATCCCGATCGGAATAAGGGGGATTTACCAACCTATCGCAAAGTAGAACCCACACTTGGGTTATTGCGATACAAATCAAGAAACCGTCGGAATGTGATAAAACCCTTATATTGCGATGAACACCAACAAATCCGAAAATGGAGATAAGCAAAAATCTCAATAAGCACTTTCAATAAGCACACTAAACCAAAACTTGAACAACTTAATAAGCATAAATTTGAAAGCTTTTAAAAGACGAAATTCATAAACTTTATAAAAACACAAAATAAGAAAACAAAATAAGCAAACTTTAAAGGTATACAAACTTTTTAGAAAACTTTAAAATCAAATAAGCTAAACACAAAATAAGCCAATAAGATTGTCAAACTTATAGCTTAATTCGTATGAAAACTTAAATAGAAATAAAAAGGTGAACTTTTTAATCAAATAAGCAAAGAGATTAAGCAATATCTTGCTTAATCCGAAATTGAGATAGACCAAAAACAAGAAAAGTAGGATGAGAAAGTTAAAGAAAAGCTTAATTAAAAGTGAAGATTCAACAACAAAATTAAAGACACTTACTTGAATTAAAGGAATTAAAGTGCAAGACAATTAATTAAAATGACATGAAAAATAAAGTTGCAAGAAAATGAAAATGGTGGAAGAGCTAATTTGTCAAGTTAGCCAACAAGAATGAAATGTACATCCTAATGACTATTTATAGGGGAGGATTAAGGAAGCTTCCTCCCCTCTTTCCTTTTCTCTTTAATTGCGTCATTAAGTCCCTCCTTCTTTTAATCTTCATTAATTGCATACTTAGTCCTTTTCTTCTAATCTTCTTTAAACTTGGACTTAAGGGACTTTTGGCTTCGGGATTTCTTTGAACTCGTCTTTAAATTCTTCAATAAAATAGACTTGAATTCTTCGGCTTTTGATAAACTTCCGTCTTTTGACTTTTTCTTCGATAAATCTTCAGAATTGGTCTTGGACTTCCGTTCTTTTTGCACTCTTGACTTCTTGACTTCGTCTTTCATCTTTTTCTTCAATAAAAGTCCGTAAATGCCCGTGAATATCCGTGTTTTCTCCACTTCTCACCTTTTCGTCCTAAATCACAACAAAAACACAAACCACGCATAATTCTGACATAAAATACATAAAATACACGTTTTGGCTCGGTTATTATTGTAATTAAGTGGTAAAAAGGATCGGTGTTTTCACACCTATCAAATCCCCTACACTTAACCATTGCAATGTCCTCATGCAATGCATTAGTTACAAAGCACGTTTTACACTTTCCATCATAATCAACCTACCTTGACCTTTATTAAACAACTAAGGAAAATCAAAAAGTTAGAAAATAACAAGATGCAACAAGGAAGAAACTTGTAAAGAAATCTAAGACTTACATTAGGGCTTGTGTGTCATGAATGTTCATCACCCTCAAGTTTCACGTTCCCCATGCCAAGCTTAAAAACAAGATCATTGTTAGTACAAGTTAGCATAACAAACATTTACTCATGTGGTTCAATTAATCACTTAAACTCCCTTATTCCTACGAGTATCTCTTATATTTTATTGATGTCTTGAAAGATCACGAGGATGCATTGTTGACTTATTTCGATAATTTATTTAGGCTGAAAGCAAAGTAGGACGATTTGATCAATAGTTAGCTAAAGGACAAAATCTCTTAAAACTGCTTCTCGGGATATCAAAAAGTTCATATCTTGGCATAACTTGGTTCACGATTTGAGACCTTTCTCGGGACGATATTTGGCATGTACTTCATACTTCATATCTTCTAGAGACGTTTTTGAGATAATGGTCTTCTCTTCGTTATAGAGTTTCTTCACTTGGAGACTTTTGAGGAGTACTCCAGCTTTGTTGACCACGACTTCATGATTATTCTTCAATCTCTAATTGGGATTTTGAGATACAACGATCCGCCTCCTTTTCGGACTTGGATCTATTTATCCTCATACCTTGTTAGGGTCTTTTCGGATAGACTTCTCCATGATCTTTATGGGAGTTGATTGCTTTTCGTCGTGAGTCTTGATCCTTCATATTGATTTTGGGAATAATGCTTTTCACATCACGGATCTTCAGCAATAAACTGGAATCCTCATGCCTTGTTAGGGCCTTTTCGGACTCGCCAATCTTCGCGCCCCGCTTCATAAGTTATGCCTTGGCTATGAACTCTTATCATTACCGAGCAACTTTTAACCGATCTTGGGCTAGAAGCTAAGTAACTTTTCAAATCGTACGACCTTACTTATTGCAGATAATTTATTAGCAAGTGATGGGAGAAAAAGATCATAATTAACTCACATAAGTTAATGAGAGAATACCAAACTTGTAACCAACTCTATCATTTCTCGTTCTCCACAATTTAAAATCTCAAGGAATGAGACACGTGGATGCTTAGCCTAATAAACCAATTAAGGTCTACATGGTTAAGGATACTAGCTAGAGTGAACTTGGATAAGTAAACTCGGGTTGAGTCAAAATATTCACAACGGGCCTAATATATCTAAGATATCTAAACTTGCTAAAACCATTTTATTAAAATGCTAGAAAGTAACAAAAACAAAAATAAAGGAGACTACAACTAGGCCAAAATAGATAAAAAGATTTTGAAAAATGTCGAAAAATTGATTTTCCGGTTAAAATGAGGGCAAATATAAGGAAAAGACCACTTAACTTCGATAGAAATCCCCCCTACACTTAATATAAACATTGTCCTTAATGTTTAAGCATGTGGGAGTAAACTCCCCTACACTTAGGACATTGTGCACTTTGTTTAAATCTCGTTAAGGAAAAGACAACTAAAGAGATTCCTATTTTAATATTGAGAAATATAAAATAGTGAATCGAAAAGAGTTTAGGATAGAACCAGGAAGAAGGGAACACGGAATCACGGTTCGTCAAAAGTCATCAAGAGTGTGTCTTTGAAGCTCTAATCCCTGTACATGATAAGAAAGAGAACAAGAAACACCAACGGGGCTCCCCCTACACTTATGGTGAAAACAGGAAAGATAGATAGATAATTGGGTTGCCTCCCAAAAAGCGCTTGTTTTTGTTAACTGAGTCACGAGCCTGACTCGTCCCCGAATTAAATGGTCCATGGGGAAGCCTCGTATGTAATACCGGGATCAAAGACCTTGTCCTCGTTCCCGGAGGACATCAATAAAGGAGAGGCAGGAGGATAAGTCTTGAATGGTGAAAAGGTCCTCTCAATACCAGAAAAGCAAATGAAGTCCAGATTGACGGGAGGTGGGGTGGGTAAGGGAATCACATTGTCATCCTCCAAAGACAATGGAGGCAGACCAATTGGCAAAGTCGTAGAAGTATCAATCATAGAATGGTCCATGTCACCTCCCGGGTCAAAGCATTTATCCTCGTGATCGTAGAGAAGGAGTGTAGAAACTCGTTTGAGAAGACCACGATCAAGTACGAAACCATCATTCATTTGTGGGGATTGTTGATAAGTTAAATCCTCACGAATGTGGTAAACGTAATTCTCATAAGAGGAGTGTTGATTAGGTAACTCCTCGAGAATAGGATGTTTGGGCATGTGAGTTGGTTCGTCATTATTATGAAAAATAAGACGTTCCAACTCATCAAGTTCGGCATCGATTTTGGAAAAGTCGACCTCGCTTGTATGTGGAAGCGGAGGCAAAAGAGCTAGCTCTCGGTCGATAATTTCCGCAATCTCAGGCTCGAAGACGAAATCATCATACTCACCACATGTTGAACTCTCGCTGGGAGGATCAAATATCGGATGTGGAGTTGTGAGTATGTGATCATTGACTAGCAAAGCAAACTTGTCCGTAAGCTCCACAAAAGTCGGCACATCACACAAATTTTCCGGAACACCTGCGGGCTCACTTGGGATGACGACAAGTTCCTCGACACTAGACTTTAGGGATTTTTCCGATTCCATAGCCGAGATAATGTCAAGATGCTGATCCTCCATTATGAGAGAGCCAGCGGGCTCCTCGGGTGTGATAGCAATAGACGAAGGAGGAAGGGGAGAAGTTTTGCTTTGCTTTAGAAATTCCTCCTCGTCGAAAATAACCTCAATATCGTCATCGCTCTCCTCATTACCTAAAGGGCCAATAATAAGCTCAGGGATATGAGTACTCGTCCGATCTCGCTGCTGTAATAATGACTCCATATAAGTTTGCAGCGTGTGTAAAAGCTCTTTGCTTTGTTCTTGAAAAGCTGCATCAAGATCGTTTCTTTGTTCTTGCAAGGCTGTAGCAAGATCGTCAATTGGTTCTTGGTAACTCATCCCGTGACGAGGCTGATGATCAATTGGGTATTGCAGGGGTTGGTCAAAACTGGAAGGGGTATAATTATAGTAATTTTGATCCCCCGTTGGACAGTGAAAACTTTCGTGAGGACCCCCACACTTATAACACCACGGGGATGGAGAAAAATCCGGTGCATTTTGAGGATAAGGATCGTCATAGACGGGAGAGGGTGAGAAAGTATTGTAAGAGGAGAAGTACGAATTTGTTGAATTGCAAAATGGACAAAATCCAAATTGTGTATCGTCGATATCAGAACCACACCGCTCACAAGTACACCATTGACATGTTTGAAAACCATGCCATGGTCTCCCACACCGTACACAAGACGAATCCATGAAGAAAAATAGACAAGCAAGAAGAATATTTTTGGTGCAAAACTTTGAAAAAGAAATGCTATTTATGATTTTTCAAATGTTTATGGGATTTTTTTTGAAAATTTTTGATTCGAAAAATAACGTTCACAAGTGAACGGATCCCAAAAGCCAACGCGTCTCTCACAAAAAACCGTTAATCTTCACGAAAAGAGCCGGCAGCGGCGCCATTTTAATGTATAGATTTTACTAGTTGAAAGTTCGTTTCTCGATATCTTCTCGAATTGATCACGGTTCAAAGTGCGACTCAGTTGTTCTTGGTGGCAAATAAAATGGTTTGGTTATCTATTTTACTTAAAAGGTAAATGCACAAAATAAAAACAATAAACTAAAAGCGATTAATTAATAAAAACAAAACAATTTAAATAATAAAACGTAATTTAAAGCGAAACAATTAATAAAAATAAAACTAAAAGACGAAATTAACTATCGACTCGAAAATAAAGTTTACTAGGCAGCACTTCGTCGCAATATACCTTAAACTCCGTCGGAATATGCGATCGCAATGAGCGATCACAATCCCGATCGGAATAAGGGGGATTTACCAACCTATCGCAAAGTAGAACCCACACTTGGGTTATTGCGATACAAATCAAGAAACCGTCGGAATGTGATAAAACCCTTATATTGCGATGAACACCAACAAATCCGAAAATGGAGATAAGCAAAAATCTCAATAAGCACTTTCAATAAGCACACTAAACCAAAACTTGAACAACTTAATAAGCATAAATTTGAAAGCTTTTAGAAGACGAAATTCATAAACTTTATAAAAACACAAAATAAGAAAACAAAATAAGCAAACTTTAAAGGTATACAAACTTTTTAGAAAACTTTAAAATCAAATAAGCTAAACACAAAATAAGCCAATAAGATTGTCAAACTTATAGCTTAATTCGTATGAAAACTTAAATAGAAATAAAAAGGTGAACTTTTTAATCAAATAAGCAAAGAGATTAAGCAATATCTTGCTTAATCCGAAATTGAGATAGACCAAAAACAAGAAAAGTAGGATGAGAAAGTTAAAGAAAAGCTTAATTAAAAGTGAAGATTCAACAACAAAATTAAAGACACTTACTTGAATTAAAGGAATTAAAGTGCAAGACAATTAATTAAAATGACATGAAAAATAAAGTTGCAAGAAAATGAAAATGGTGGAAGAGCTAATTTGTCAAGTTAGCCAACAAGAATGAAATGTACATCCTAATGACTATTTATAGGGGAGGATTAAGGAAGCTTCCTCCCCTCTTTCCTTTTCTCTTTAATTGCGTCATTAAGTCCCTCCTTCTTTTAATCTTCATTAATTGCATACTTAGTCCTTTTCTTCTAATATTCTTTAAACTTGGACTTAAGGGACTTTTGGCTTCGGGATTTTTTTGAACTCGTCTTTAAATTCTTCAATAAAATAGACTTGAATTCTTCGACTTTTGATAAACTTCCGTCTTTTGACTTTTTCTTCGATAAATCTTCAGAATTGGTCTTGGACTTCCGTTCTTTTTGCACTCTTGACTTCTTGACTTCGTCTTTCATCTTTTTCTTCAATAAAAGTCCGTAAATGCCCGTGAATATCCGTGTTTTCTCCACTTCTCACCTTTTCGTCCTAAATCACAACAAAAACACAAACCACGCATAATTCTGACATAAAATACATAAAATACACGTTTTGGCTCGGTTATTATTGTAATTAAGTGGTAAAAAGGATGGGTATTTTCACACCTATCACTGTTTAAATAGATCTGGAGGTTCTTATCTTGTGACGGTTCGTTATGGTTCATAGTTATCAGTGCGCTATATGGATCATCCTTAGACGGTCATTCCCCTAAATCGTCATCTTGCTGGAGTGCCATCCTTCGAGAGCTTAAGACTTTGGCCGAGAAAGGTTTTAACTTGAGATCTCACCTCAAGATCAAGGTTGGTAACGGGGTTCTTACAAAGTTCTGGAGAGACCCATGGTTGTCAGATGTCCCGCTACAATTTCGGTTCCCTCGTATCTTCGCCCTTGAGAGACTTAAAGATGCAACAGTGGTTGATAAGAGGAATGATGTCACCTACAGTGCCTCTTTTAGAAGAAATGTTCGAGACGGAATCGAGTTTACTCAATGGAACGACCTCGTCTCTCTTCTTAATAACGTGTGTTTTTCTTCGATGGAGGATCGTTGGGTTTGTGACTTAAATGGGGAAGGTACCTATCGTGTTAAAGATGTGCGCTCGGTGTTGGATGTACAGTTCCTCTGTTCTAACGAGGCTACTCGTTGGATTAAATTGGTTCCGATTATAGTCAATGTTTTCGGGTGGCGTGCCAGACTTAATCGCCTTCCAACAAGGGATAACCTAGCTAATAGAGGTGTGGCTTTAGATTCTATTCTATGTCCGATATGTGGTGCTACGTCGGAATCTGTTCCTCATATCTTCTTTGGATGCGACTTGGCGATAAGTATATCAAAAAGAATATGTCGGTGGTGGAATATCTCTTGGCCCGATATCTCTTCTTTTTCGGATTGGAACGAGTGGTTTCTATCTATCAGGTTATCCCGCAAGCTCAAGAACGTCCTGGAAGGTTTTTTCCTCACTGCTTGGTGGGCCATTTGGTTGTTTCGGAATAAGATAGTTTTTGAGCCTCAGCCTCCGCTTCGCTCGACCTTGTTCGATGATATTGTTCCTGTTTCTTTTAATTGGTGTAACAGTCGTAGTGTTTTTTCTTTTTCTCATAACATGTGGCTTAAAAAGCCATATTTGTTTTCTTTGTAATGTTTCCTAGTGCCTTGCTAGGCTTCTTTTTATAAAATTTGCCGTTCAAAAAAAAACTTGTTGGAATCGACACCACCAACAACCCGAAGATCGATATGCGGAACCTAGATTGCTGTAAAGAAGATCGCAGAGATGCAACGAATGAAACCCAGAAGAACGACACAAAGGTAACCAAACGATTTACTTTATTATACCAATCGATTGATTACAGTAGAAAGAATAGAAGCTACGGTGTAACGAGTCCTTCACCCCTCATCTCTATTTATAGAGATGAGGGGTAATCCTAACCGACCTAGGATTGGGCTGCAACCCACATCCGACTCAAAACATACTACATTAAGAAAAGTGCACTTAAGTACCTCCTACTTATCGCATACGTTATCTAGACTTGACACTAATACTAACAATTTCCACCTTAGTCACAAGACTAGTTAGCCCCGACTCCAAGTATCTCCATGCAATACTTGAACTTCGGACCTGGAACAACCTTTGTGAAAGCGTCAGCTGCATTATCTTCCGTGCCTATCTTTGCCACTTCAATCTCTTTAGATTCCACGATCTCCCTGATGAAGTGATACCTCACGTTGATATGCTTCGTCCTCTCATGAAACATAGCATTTCTTGAGAGATGAATTGCCCCTTGATTATCACAATTCACAACCACTGACCTTAGGTTTATTCCCAGCTCGATTAGTAGACCTTTAAGCCAAATGCTTTCCTTAACAGCTTCCGTAAGCGCCATATACTCCGCCTCTGTAGTAGACAATGCAACAACATGCTGCAGAGTTGCTTTCCAACTCACAACACAGCCATGTACCATAAACACGTACCCGGTTATCGACCTACCCTTGTCAGGGTGTTTAGCATAATCGCTATCCACGAAACCGTCAACATCTACGTGCTTCCCTTGATCTCTACCATACACTAGACCTACATCAGTAGTGCCCTTCAAGTACTTCAAAATCCACTTCACCGCTTCACAGTGATTTTTACCTGGATTCGCCAAATACCTGCTCACAATGCTAACAGCATACGCAATATCTGGTCTAGTGCAAACTATCAAGTACATTAAAACTACCTACAGCATTCGCATATGGGACCTTACTCATTCTTTCCACATCCCAGTCATGTTGATCCCAAACTTAGATCGATTAGCTTTGTGTATACGAGATTAGATCAAGTATAACACGTAGAGAAACCTTTGTTATATGCTTTGTGAATCTAAGTATTATGCGGAATTTAATACTTAAACAAGAACACAAGATGTAAACGAAACTTTCACTTTGATTATGAATGTCGAACTTGCTTACAATGAAAGATGTTTACGAATGAAAAACTTAATGAAAACTTGATATTAAACATTAACCTAAAGGCCTTCTTTTATAGACTAAGAAGCCTTGTACAATAAGCTACGTATCAACTATTCTAGGTAAAGATAAACATAGAAAATACATTGTCGTTTCTATCCTTACTAGAAGTATTCTAGAACATAATAAACGTGTAGCTGACATCTTCCATCAGTGCTTGTCTTCAATCTATCAACGCTTGACTTTAACTTGTCAACGCTTATGCTGTCAGCGCTCACTTTGCTCTTGTCAACGCTTGAGTTGTTCTTGTCAGCGTTCAAGTGATCTGGCCTTAATTTATTCCCAACAATCCTCCCCTAAACTTGATATCCACTCTTATGATCAAGTTTCTGAATAAACATTAAGAACTTGGAGGAGTCTGACAAACCTTATCATATTGGTAATAAATAAATCTGATCAAATTCTTTGCCACGTCACTTGTGTAATCTATCTCCAACCGGGTGTCCTTCATCTTTTCCAAAACAGCCTTGGATATGAAATACTGAGCATCTACAAGTAAATACTCAGCAAACTTTGTAGAACACAAATGGTATACACCAGCAGCTGAATATAACCTCCATTGAAGACCACTGAGATCATCTTCAAGATCCTTCCATATTTCAGGATCTTCTTCTTTTGTCCCACACATTCTTTTGAATGTGGTCCAAAGTTTTATTCCATTAGCTGAAGTTGGTGCTTCAGCCTCATACTTGGTCTCTAGCAACCTCCAAAGGTCCACCAAGTCTTCTCTATCACAACTTGCAAATAAAGATATGAGAGTGGTAAAAGTGTGTACCTCCTTGCCATATCTTCCAATCTTCCAGAATCCACATTCATCTTCATCATAACTCACAATTGGATTCCTGGAATCTAGTGGTAACACATGCACCATATCTGAAGCTTCTAATGGGGAGAGCTTGAGGCTCTTTCTAATAACTGCTTCACTTGGATATAGTTGATTCATATCTTTTGGAAACTCAAGTGTAAATCCCTTCTTCACTGGTCTGGGAACTATCATAGCTTTCTTGATTTCCATCTCTTCTGCAAGTTGCTCCTTTCTTTCATCTGAAAGAAGTCTGAAAGTGTTTTCTTCCTGCACTTTCACCCAAATGGGATAAGCCCTATGTTCCAACTCATCAAATGTCAAAGCCTTCATCTTCTGATGTGTCCATCCAACTCCATGACATTTGAGCAACATAAAGTAGAGCTTCCTTCTATCCCTTTTCAACTCAGAGAGAATGTTGCTTGCCTTGTGCTTCAAAATCACCTTACAATCCTTCTGAACTCTAAGAAGAATTTCCAAACCCCATATCTGATCTGAAATGGTCAAGTCTGGATTATCCATACAGCTTTCTTCCCAAGAATTGTACATCTGAACCACCTCTGGCATATCAAAATCAATCTGCAACTTTAAATCTCTCAGCTTTTCCCTAGCAAGCTCATCACCATACTCAAGCCTTTCTGGTTCAACAATCATCACACTTGATTCTGAGCTAGCTCCATCACTTTCTTCTTCAGAAGTCACAACAAATGGTGACTTTTCCTTTTCACCTTGTTCCATCATTTGCTCAGCCAATCTTCTATCAAATTCAACCTGAGCTGCATTCTTTGGAACAATTTCTTCTACCAACTTACCCTTACCCTTATCTGATGGTGCAATTGTTGGTAAGGTAGATGGTAATACCTGAGTAGGAACATCCTTAATGATAGATGATGACTGGAATACATCACCTCTATATGCAGATCTGTCAACGCCCAAATTTCCTCTATCAGCGCCCAAAATACTTCTATCAGCGTCCAAACTTGTCTTGTCAACGCTCAAATATTTTCCCTCAGCGCCTTGTGTAACCTCTCTCAACATATCTGTAAATGATAAATTTAAATTGGTTGGAGAGATCAAGGACGTATCAAAACCTGTTTGTTCCTTCAAAGTAGTAAGAGCTTCAGCAACATCCAATGATTGACCATCTTGACTGCTCTTATCACTCAGATTTCTTTGATCTTCCTCCCCTTTGGAAGACTCCTCCATACCTCCCTTTGCATGAGCACTCTCCAAAACAACAATCCTCTCCCTCAATTCTTTGAGTTCAAGGCCTTGGTTGCTGACAATTTGTACTAAGTCTGCATTCTGCTTTTGCAAGCTAATGCAGACAGCCGTCAATTCCAAAAGAGTCATTGGTTCCAGTCTGCCCTCTTCTGAAATGGGGATTTGACCTCCCAAGTCAGGTTCATTGGGCATGGATGAGGACTTAATTATGGTGGGACTGCCTTGGCCAGCTTCTAAGCCAGAACCAATAGTCCCAGCCTCATCCAGGTCACCAGCCACACTAGTGGTGGTGGTTCTCTCTGCTTCATGGCTAGGACCACCAGAGGAGAACACTCCAGCAGTCCTTTGGCGTTTAATCAACCTATAGTCAGGTGGTGTGGAAGATGGTGTGGAAGAATGGGTAGATGTGGGTTGGTTAAGGGGTGTTTGGGATTGTGATGGTTGGGTGTCAGCGTTGGAAATAGGCACATCAACTCCCACATTAGATGTGTCAGCGTCAAAGGGTTCTTGGTCTATTTGCATTTGGTCAGGTGAGGGTAAAGGTTCAGGAATAGGTTCAAGTTGTGGGTGAGGGTCAATATGAGGTTGGGGGTCTGGTTGGGGTTGTGCTGCTGCAATAACAGCAAGCATGGCTGGGGTTAAAGGTAGGTCTCTATGAGGTGGTGAATTCATCTTGGTAAAAATAGCTTTCTTTTGTTCAGGGATTTTATAAAAGTCATTGTGATCCCTTGAACAATATGGTCACAACAACGCTTGGAAAAATCTTGTCAGCGTCCAAAAATAAAATTGTTTTAAAAAGTGAAAAATGACCTTAACAAGTAATTTATCCTATAGAAAATAACCAAAAGCTGATAATTATTATAGGGCGGCAAGCACTGTCCAGTTATGCACACTTGCATAAGCAAGATAGACATAACAGTCCTCTAGTGTCCCTTGCTAACCAAAATTCTTAACAACCAAGTTACCTTGTAAAATCCTTGTTACTCCCAGGTAAATCCCATATCAAAATGACTCCCAAGTCTCCCAACAGACCACAACCAATTCTAGGCCAAAAATGTCTTGGCAGCATGCAAAGTTGATATACTATACATGCTACAGTGCCTCATGGTTTAGTAAAACTAACCCATACTCACCTGTGGACACAATCTAGAATTGTGATAAGAGTATCATATGGATACCCAAAAATCCTAAAGGTTCCTAAAACCTCCCCTTAAACAAAGATACAAAGAGTTTGCTAAAAATATGCATGAACATAAAAAATTTATGTCAAGATAGGAATGAAACATTCCAACCATCATCCATAAACAAAAACATGTCCAAATGCTTCTCCTTTGATCCATAAGCAACTCTGTATCCAATGGTATACTGCTAACACCATCTGCACATTTAGATTGAAAACCACAAAACTAACATTGTTGCTGACAACGCCCCGATAACACATAACAGCGTTGAAGGAAGCTTTGTCAGCGTTAGACAACTATAATGTTGACAACGTTGCAAAAACACTTATCAGTGTTCAAACAACCTTTGTCAGTGTTAGAAAAATATAGTGGAAAATCTAAATTATCAATAAGACCAATAATAATAATAATGCATCATCCTGTACATACTTTTACAAAAATAATCCAAAACACATACTTAAGTGAGATTAACCATTCCAATACTTGTTACCAAGTACTGAAATCTTCCAGTATCAAAAGGTTTAGTTAATAAATCTGACACATTTTCCTCAGTGTGAACCCTATCTGGTTGTATTAAACCTTTCTCAAAGCAATCTCTTATAAAATGGTGTCTAATTTCTATGTGTTTAGTTTTAGAATGATGCACAGGATTCTTAATGATGCATAAAGTACTATTATTGTCAACAAATATCTTAGTATGCATGAAGTTATACCCATAATCCAACAGCCGGTTCTGAATCCACAACACTTGACCACAACATGCTGCTGCAGCCACATATTCTGCTTCAGTTGTAGAGTTAGCCACCACTGTTTGTTTCTTGCATTGCCAAGATATTAATCTGCTCCCAAGAAATTGACATCCACCAGTTGTGGATTTCCTATCAAACTTGTCACCACCATAATCACTATCTGAATATGCAATCAGCTCCAATGGTGAATCTTTTGGGTACCACAAACCAAGATCTGGATAACATCTTAGATACCTAAAGATTCTCTTCACAGCATAAAGGTGACATTCTTTGGGAGTCACTTGATGGCGTGCACATGCACACACAGCAAACATGATGTCAGGTCTGGAAGCAGTAAGATACATCAAGGATCCAATCATGGATCTATAATGCCTGACATCAACATCTTTCCCATCTCCAATCTTTCCCCAAGGGTGTTCTCTATCCATAGGAGTAGAAGCCCTCTTTTCATGTGGAGAAAAGCCAAACTTCTTCAAGATTTCAGCAACATATTTGTCTTGGGAGATGAAGATACCATCTTCTTTCTGCTGAACTTGTAAACCAAGAAAGAAGTTCATCTCCCCCATAGCACTCATCTTGAATTTGTCTGTCATGAGCTTGGAGAAATCCTCACTCATCTTTGGATCAGTAGACCCAAAAATGATATCATCAACATAGACCTGCACAAGCAACACATCTTTGCCTTTCTTCTTTGTAAATAGTGTCTGATCTATGGTGCCCCTCTTGAATCCATTGTCCACCAAATAGGTAGACAAAGTACCATACCATGCTCTAGGGGCTTGATGAAGGCCATACATAGCCTTTTTGACTCTATACACTTTGTCTGGATGCTCAGGATCCTCAAAACCAGGAGGTTGCATGACATAAACTTCTTCAACAATGGTGCCATACAAGAATGCACTCTTTACATCCATTTGATAGACTGTAAAGCCCATGCAAGATGCATAGGCTAGAAAAATCCTAATAGCTTCAATCCTTGCAACTGGTGCAAAGACTTCTTCATAGTCTATCCCCTCCTCTTGTGTATAACCTTGAGCCACTAACCTTGCCTTGTTTCTGACCACAATACCTCTTTCATCTCTTTTGTTCCTGAGAACCCATCTTGTCCCAATTGGTCTGACATATCTAGGACAATCAACCAGCTCCTAAACATCCTGAATAGCAAATTGGTGAAGCTCATCCTGCATTGCTTCCACCCAACTTGGTTCTTTGAGAGCATCAAATATCTTCTTGGGTTCTTCTTGTGACAGAAAACATGCAAACAAACATGCTTGTACAAGAGGGGTATCAACCTTCTTGTGTATATTGGCAATAAATCCACCAAGACTTTGATGGGATCTTCTTGTCTGAACTGGAGTCATAACATCACCAATGATCTGAGATGGGGGGTGATTCTTCATTGTGGAAGTGAGAACTCCTCCCTCAAAAAGTCTGGTGTCCTCAACTTCACGCTCCATGTTGCCAATATCTTCTTCATCAGACTCTCTTTGATCAACAAGGATCTCTTCATTAACTCTGGAAGGTCCTCCTTGTTCAAAAGTGGAAGAGAAAAGATGTGCAAAGGTGTTGTCAACGTCTGAACCTTGTTTGTCAGCGCTTGGGCAAACAACGCTTGAACTGTTGTTGTCAACGTCTGAGCCATCAACGTCGGAATTGGTCTTGTCAGCGCTTGATTTTCCTTTGTCAGCGCCTGAAGAACCATGCATGTTTGTATCTGGTGGTATTTGGAAACCACCATTATCTTGTCCAGCAGCAGCAGCAACAGCAAAAGCATCAGTCCAAATGGGAATTGTGACATATTCAAATGTAGGAGATGCCTTTTCTGCTTGTGATCCAACCCTTTCATCAACCTGTGTTCCTGAAACATGAACAACTTGTTCCTCCACAACATTTGAAGTTACCTTCACAATGTCTGGATTAGTGACAGGCATATAATTTAAAGTTCTAGATAAGGGTTCCAAATCAAACAACCAATTAGGACCAC
Source organism: Glebionis coronaria (assembly GCA_025667525.1). Classification (NCBI taxonomy): domain Eukaryota; kingdom Viridiplantae; phylum Streptophyta; class Magnoliopsida; order Asterales; family Asteraceae; genus Glebionis; species Glebionis coronaria. The sequence goes on along the minus strand of CM046876.1, from coordinate 460,459,388 downwards.
TTTCAGGATCACTAGGTTTATTCTCTAAGAACCTAACATGTACTCTTTCAACAATACGTTTGTCCTCCTTAAGATAAACCCTATAACCCTTGCTCTGCACTGAATACCCCATGAAGTAACCTTCATCACCTTTTGCACTAAATTTCCCTAAGGCATCACTAGTGTCTAAGACTACTACATGACATCCAAAAGGTCTGAGAAAACCAATATTAGGTTTTCTTCCCCAAAGTAACTCATAAGGTGTCTTGTTCTGAATTTTGTTAACCAATGCTCTATTTTGCACATAGCATGCTGTGTTAACAGCTTCAGCCCAAAAGGCTATGGGAAAGTGAGCATCAGCCAACATTGTTCTGGCTGCTTCAATTAGGGTTCTATTCTTCCTTTCAGCAACCCCATTTTGTTGTGGGGTTCTAGCAATACTGAACTGCCTAGTAATTCCCTTCCTGGCACAAAAATCATCTAGCTTCTTGTTCCTAAATTCTCCACCATTATCACTCCTAAGCATCTTAACCTCATTGCCAGACCTTTTCTCAATTTGAGTGATAAATTCAATAAGAACATCAGCTGTGTCACTCTTCATAGCTAGAAAGAATGTCCAAGTAAACCTAGAAAAGTCATCAGTGACAACAAAACAATATGACTTGCCATTCAAACTTTCTATATTAGTTGGACCAAAGAGGTCCATGTGAAGCATATGAAGAGGTCTGGAACTAGTATGCACCTGCTTGGACTTGAATGAGACCTTGTGCTGCTTGCCTTTAAGACATGCAACACAAGAGTGGTCATTGTGGAAGGCCTTTTCAGGCAAACCATCAACTAAACCAAGCCTCACAAGTCTATTTATATTTTTAAAGTTTATGTGCCCTAGTCTCCTGTGCCACAAATTACTTTCATCTACTGAGGCCTTAGCATAAAAACAAGACATATTTGTATTCACTTTAATCCCATTTAAATTCACATTGTATATGTCCTTATGCCTAGGTGTTCTATACTCAATATACTTCTCATCAGGGATCTTAAAATCCTTGCTTAACACCAAACACTCAGTATCAGTGAAAAGAACCTTATTTTTGTTATCACACACTTGTGATACACTAAACAGATTATAGTCCAGTTCTTTTACCAGGAAGACATTCTCAAAACATAGATTATTGGTGATAAGGGTTCCTTTTCCTGTGATGGTTCCATAGCCCCCTCCAAAGTATACCTTATCACCATCTTTAATAGGAGAGAAGTTCGTCAGATAGTCTTCCTTTCCTGTCATGTGCCTTGAGCATCCACTATCCCAATATCCATAATCATTGATCTGCTTTTGAATGCCCTGCACATAAAGAAAACAATTTAGTTTTCTTTGGGAACCCAAGTCTCAGAAGACTTGGATTCATCTGGTTGTTCAATAAGAACAGACTTAGTTCTCACAACAACCCCATTCTCATCCTTTTTAGGATGAAATACCCAGTTAACCCCAATTGGTTTTGTAATGACTTTTGAAATATAATTAAACCTGTTGCAAGTCATTGAAATTCCATTATTATTAGGGTTTTGATCTTTCTTAGGTCTCCATGTTAAGCTTGAAGAAGCTTTAGACCCCTTACCTTGTGGCTGCAAATACTTAGGCCTGGTCACGTTTCTGTCAGCGTTGGATTTTGTCCTGTCAACGCTGAATTTACCCTTATCAGCGTTGAACCTAGGGTTTGCTACAGGAACCCATTGTCTATTTGACCAGGTATTTGTCTTTTGAAAAGGTCTTTGTCCATGAGTGTTAGACCTTCTAGTAAAGAATAGGGCTGGTCTAATCACTTGTGGACTTTGCTGCACACAAGGTCTGGGTCTGACAACGTTTGACTTCCTAACAACGTTGACTTTCTTCCTATCAGCGCTGAAATTGTTCCTATCAGCGCTGGCTTTGGGAGCGTTGACACATTTGTATGCCAAATGTGAAAAGCTACCACAAGTATAACAGGCTTTCTTAGACACATACTTAGGTCTAGAAGCAAAGAAACCTGTTCCATGATTGTTAACTTGGCTCTTGGGTGACCTATTATTTCTATACAAATCTGCATATTTAATGGTAGGTCTTCTAACAGTGTTGGAGCCTAGGTCAACAGCTTCACCAGTAGTTGGATGAGTAACCTTAATGGGTGGGGATTCAATGGGACTTTCACACAGCAACCCTCCCTTAACAAATAAAGTAGGGTTAGCTTTCTTCCACTCATTCAGGTCAGTCAGTTTTTGTTGATACTCTTCTACTGGGGTGACAACTCTTGGTGGAGGAATGAATTCCTCTTCTTGGCATTCTGGTATACCAGTCCAAGATAAATCCTTTCTAAGGACACCATAGAAGTCACCAGCTGGTGGTGGAACCAGAGAGTAATCATTCTCATTCATCCCAAGCCCAATCATGTCCTTAGGATCCCTTTGTTTAGCTACACAGTCTCCTAAGGCTTGGGTGGCTCTATCAAATCTTTGAATCTTGAGGTCAACATTATCTTTATTCTTAATGGCCTCATCTAACTTAGCTTGTAGGTCTTTATTGACTTTTGACATGATATTTCTAATATCCATACTACCCTCTAGCTCATGTTTTAAGATGTTTATCTTATCTTTTAAATCAAATTCCATTTTCTTGTATTCAGAAACGGTTTTCTCAGTTTCAGTAAGAGCTAGTTGGTAATTGGATAATTTACACCTTTCAGTGCTCATATCCTCTTTTAGTTTTAACACCTCTTTGTTAAGTCTGTCAGTGTTTAACCTACAACCTTTGCTACAAAAAGCATCATCATATACCTCATTATCATATGAAGAGGAGGAGTGTGCCATGAGAGCATATTCAACATGCTCTTCTTCTTCAATATCAGCAATCAAAGCTTTGTCCTCTTCAACATCCTTAGCCAGATAGCTCCAATCCCATCCAGTACCATCAATTCCTTGAACTGCAACCATGGCTTTGGAGTCTTGAGCTTTAACAACCTGGCTTGAGGGTTTACCAGCATCAGATCTTCTAGGAGATCTGCATTCCCTCATGAAGTGCCCCATGCGATGGCAGTTGTAGCACTCAACTTTGGATTTATCAAATCCAGCAGTGTCTTTAGCATTGAAGGTCATCTTCTTCTTGAACCTTCTATTCCATCTATTTGCTCTTATACTAGCAAGAGCCATGTTCCACTTGATGTCCATCTCTTCCAAGTGTTCATCACTTATCTGCTCAAGGTCCTCATATGTAATCACTGAACCATTGGGCAAAGAAGCAATGTAAGCACAAACAGTATCCAAATCCAAACCAGCAGGTTTAACTCTTGGGGAGTCATTTATGAATGTGTCAGCGTCTGAAAAGGAGACGTTGACAGGACTTGTCCCAGCGCTGACAAATGATGATCCAGTAACTGGATGCATGAAAGAGTCCTGCTGATTGAATTGACCTTCACTATGAGAGAAGAAGGCCATGTTGCTGGTGCTAGCTTTGCTTGAAAGATTTTCATCTTCCAACAGTCTTAGTTTGTTGTAGATGTCATCAAACGAAGAGCTCTTGTGAGTATTATTGGCAAGAATAGATCTTGCCTCAATCTTCCATGTCTCACCAAGACTTTTCAGAAAAGTAGCATTGATGTCAATATCACCAACTTGTGTCCCCATGAAGGACAATTTGCTTGTGATGTCAAGCAATCTGCTTCTCACACTGCTCAGTTTCTCATTGGGCTGAGCTTTGAAGATAGCATAATCATGCAGAAGTTGCTTTTTCTTTTCTTCCTTAGTTTTTGCATTACCACCATATGCAACTTCAATTGCTTCCCAAAGATCCTTTGCAGATTCATAGCTCCTATATTTGTGCTGATTTTCTTGTCCCAAAGATACTTTCAGAATATTTAGGGCTTTCATGTCAGCCCTTTTCTTTGCAATATCTTCAGCACTTACAGCTCTACCATCCCCAGGTTTTTCTTTCTTATCTTCATCAGGACATCCTTCAACAGCTGTTCTTGTTGCAATGGCATTCAGAATCTTTTGAGCTTTATTGAATGAGTTTCCATATTCAATGATGTCCCAGAGTGTGTAGTCAAAGATCCCAAGATATTGTTCAAAGTTGAACCTCCATAGGTCAAAGTTGGTTGCATCAAGCATAGGAATCTTGATGTTTGGTAAGGATGAGGAGGAGGAGGTTATTGCTTCAGACATGATGTTTTTAGGGTTTTGAGAAAAATTAGGGTTTTGGTGTTCGTATATCTTTCTGGTGTTCTTTAAAGATCAAGAGTTCCTCAACAAGCTCTGATACCACTTGTTGATCCCAAACTTAGATCGATTAGCTTTGTGTATACGAGATTAGATCAAGTATAACACGTAGAGAAACCTTTGTTATATGCTTTGTGAATCTAAGTATTATGCGGAATTTAATACTTAAACAAGAACACAAGATGTAAACGAAACTTTCACTTTGATTATGAATGTCGAACTTGCTTACAATGAAAGATGTTTACGAATGAAAAACTTAATGAAAACTTGATATTAAACATTAACCTAAAGGCCTTCTTTTATAGACTAAGAAGCCTTGTACAATAAGCTACGTATCAACTATTCTAGGTAAAGATAAACATAGAAAATACATTGTCGTTTCTATCCTTACTAGAAGTATTCTAGAACATAATAAACGTGTAGCTCACATCTTCCATCAGTGCTTGTCTTCAATCTATCAACGCTTGACTTTAACTTGTCAACGCTTATGCTGTCAGCGCTCACTTTGCTCTTGTCAACGCTTGAGTTGTTCTTGTCAACGTTCAAGTGATCTGGCCTTAATTTATTCCCAACAAGTCACTCGACGGACAATCCTTCAAAGATACCTTGAAGTGTGCTCCCAATGGCACAGAGACCGACTTGCAATTATCCACTCTGTAGTTATTCAGAATTTTCCGCACATATCCCGACTGAGACACCTTCAGGGTTCGGTTACCCCTATCCCTGACAATCTCCATACCAAGTATCTTCCTAGCTGGACCAAGTTCCTTCATATCAAACTCTTTCCGCAGCATTCCCTTGGTATATTCGATCTCAGACTTGCTTTTACAAGCAATCAACATATCATCTACATACAACAGTAGATATATGTACATACCTGGTGCAAACTCCTTGAAGTAAACACAACTATCATAGTTGCTACGGCTAAACCCATTGCTGACCATATACACATCAAACCGTTTGTACCACTGCCTTGGAGACTGCTTAAGACCATAAAGGGATTTCTTCAACAAACATACCTTGTTGCCCGTTCCTTCTTCAAAACCAAGCGGCTGCCTCATATAAATGGTTTCTTCAAGATTACCATGCAAAAACGCCGTCTTCACATCAAGTTGTTCCAACTCGTAATCTTCACAAGCAGTTAATGAGAGAATCACCCTAATAGATGTATGTCGAACCACGGGTGAGAATACCTCATTATAGTCAATCCCTGCTCGTTGTGTGAAACCCCGAGCTACCAGCCTTGCTTTATACTTTGGTTTCTGAATGCCTTCAATCCCTTCTTTAATCTTATACAACCACTTGCAGCTTACCAGCTTCTGACCACGTGGTTGATCGACCAGCTCCCAAGTATGATTCTTCTTTAAAGAACTCATCTCTTCCTCCATAGCACGAACCCACTCATCCCTTTCAGATGAATTAATCGCCTCCTGGAATGTGATTGGTTCATGTGTATCTTCTTCCTCAGCAATAGCAAACGCATAAGCCGTAATATCATCTTCTTCCCTAGACCCTGATGATCTAGACAATGATACATTACCTTCATTCCTATACCTTGCAGGTTTAGTAGTTGTTCTCTTAGCTCTATCACGCACAAGAACATAGTTGTCCAGATTCTGTTGTTGAGGCATTGCATCTACTGCATCTTCAACTTGATCCTCATATTCATTCCCTGGATTTACCCCAGTATGAGGATCCACAGTTGGTTCGACCCGACTGCCTTGAAGTTCCACCTCAAACTTAATTTCCTTCCCAGAATCTGCAGTACCAGCACCCTTGAGAGTATCCTTATACATAAGGCTCTCATTAAAGACCACATCCCTGCTTATGATTATCTTCGGTTTAACATCATCCAACCTCCATAATCTGTATCCCTTCACACCCTCAGGATACCCCAGGAATATGCATTTTATAACTCTGGGCTTGAGCTTCCCCTGATTCACGTGTGAATAAGCAACGCAACCAAATATCCTCAACATCTCGTAATTCGCCGGATGTCCTGACCATAAATCCATAGGTGTCTTCTTCTCCAATGCTTTAGATGGAGACCTATTGATCAAATATGCTGCCGTCACCGTTGCTTCAGCCCAGAATGATTCTGGCAAACCAGACTGAATCAGTAAACACCTAACCTTGTCCAAGAGCGTCCTGTTCATTCGTTCAGCTAGACCATTCTGTTGCGGAGTTCCAGCAACCGTCAAATGTCTTGCTACCCCGCTCTCCTTGCAAAAGTTATTAAACTCCTGATTACAAAACTCCAAACCATTATCCGTTCGAAGTTTCATCAGTCTTCTACCTGTCTGGTTTTCTACCAACTGCTTCCACTCCTTGAACTTGCTGAACGCCTCACTCTTGTGTCTAAGAAAATAAACCCAAACCCTCCTCGAATAATCATCAACAATCGATAAGAAGTAACTACAACCACTCATCGATTCCACCCGAGAAGGACCCCAAAGATCCGCATGGACATAGTCTATAAATCCCTCTGTTGTGTGCTGACCTCGACCAAAACTCACCCTGGTCGATTTTCGAAGAACACAATTTTCACAGAATTCGAGCTTACCTAGACCTTCCTTCCCCAGCACCTCTCTTCTTTTGAGTTCATTCAAGCCTGCTTCACTAATGTGACCCAGGCGTTTATGCCACACCTGCGCAAGACTTTCCTTTTCTTGTATACCGACACTAGCTTCACTTGATTCAGCCCAACCATCCAAGGAGTACACACAATTTTCCTTCAAAGTTCCTGACAAAACCATCAAAGAACCCTTGATCACCTTTACTCTTCCATTATGCAACTTCACGGTATAGCCCTCTCGATCCAGAGTGCCCAAAGATAACAAATTTCTTTTCAACTCGGGAATGTAACGCACATTCTCAAGCACAAAACTTGAACCATCTTTCATTTGTACTCTCACCTTCCCTATCCCCTTGATGGCACATGCTCTATTATCACCGAGCAAAACCATACCACCATCAAGCTCCTTAAAATCAAACAAGAAGTCCCTCCTAGGCGTCATGTGATAGGAACCACCAGAGTCCATGATCCACTCTAAGAACCTTTCCTCACTCACCGCCATCAACAAATCACCATTGTCATAACCCTTAGAATACGTCCCAGCGTCCTGTTTTGCATTCTTGTTGACAAAGCCAGTTGATTTCTTCTTGTTCCATTTTGGACAGTCTTTCTTAAGGTGATCCTCAGAATAGCATATGTAACACTTCTGTTTATAAGTTCCTTTACCTTTTGACTTTGATCGCGAACTACCACGTCCTTGATTACCCCGATGCTCCGGCCTTCCCCTTACAAATAACCCATCACCATCATCCTTTGAATCTGTCCTCTTCTTCAACTCCCGTGAATTGAGGGTAGACAAGACATCTTCCAAAGAGAGCGAACCCCTTCCATAAAGCAATGTCTCCACAAAGTTATCATACGAGGACGGTAATGATGTAAGTAACATGAGTGCTTGATCTTCGTCATCAATTTCAACGTCTATGATCGCCAAGTCATCGATCAACTTATTAAACTCATCTATATGTTCAGATAATTTCTTACCTGAATGCATGTAGAAAGTGAACAGCTTCTTCTTCAAGTACAACTTGTTGGCTAAAGACTTTGTCATATACAAAGTTTCTAACTTTAACCAAACACCCGCAGCAGAATTTTATTTGTTGACTTCCCTCAACACCTTGTTATCCAAGCATAAGAGTAAGGCACTGTGTGCTTTTTTATAGACATCCGTCTTCAACGCCGCAGTCTTGTCAGCGTCCATCATGGTATCCGGGAATGGATCTAACGCAGCCTCCCAACCATGTTGAATTAATAGACACCGCATCTTCACACGCCACAACCCGAAGTCATTAGACCCGTCGAATTTTTCGACGTCAAACTTCGCTATCGACGACATATTCTTTCTCCCTTGTTGCGTAAAAAATCCTTCTTGCAGATCGATTTAATTAGAATATCCCTAAACCTCGATCACGTACAAGCAAAACTTGATCATACACTTGAAAATCCAAGCAAACCACGATCAAACTTGAACCACAAGAAACCCGCAACAAGAACCTTTGCTATATTGAATTAACTCAATCTAACAAAGAAAGTATAATACTTTCTAAACCAAAACTAATAAGATATTACTTTATTCGTTTATAAAAAAACAAATTGTGACAAATTGTAGATAACCAATTATTCACGTGATGTAATATGAACCAACCAATTAACAATAAGCCTTTTAACAAAGTACTTGCCCCACGTGAAATTAATATCTATCTATACTTCGTCTTCTCCGTGAGTTCTCAACCTGCAACTCAAGAAAAACTTTCCGAGGAACCTCGAAACTCTTTTTCTTCCACGAATCTCCTCCGATCTAGCAACGATCTTCAAGAGCAACGACTAACCGTAGCTCTGATACCACTTGTTGGAATCGACACCACCAACAACCCGAAGATCGATATGCGGAACCTAGATCGCTGTAAAGAAGATCGCAGAGATGCAACGAATGAAACCCAGAAGAACGACACAAAGGTAACCAAACGATTTATTTTATTATACCGATCGATTGATTACAGTAGAAAGAATAGAAGCTACGGTGTAACGAGTCCTTCACCCCTCATCTCTACTTATAGAGATGAGGGGTAATCCTAACCGACCTAGGATTGGGCTGCAACCCACATCCGACTCAAAACATACTACATTAAGAAAAGTGCACTTAGGTACCTCCTACTTATCGCATACGTTATCTATACTTGACACTAATACTAATAAAACTATATATAAGTTTTAGTTTCGATTTTGATTAAAAATTCGGTTTATTTTTTGGTTGGTTCAGTTTTGATTTTCGACTTTTGCGAGTGAAATCCGAATTTTGCACACGCGATTTTCGTTTACACCTTTGGTTATTTGGTGGCTTTTTGTTGTTTCTATTGTTATTTCGTGTGGCACTTCTGCCGTTCAATGTAATCTTTTTTGGGCCGTACTGATCCGTGAATTCGCCACTATCTTGATACCTGTAGTATTTGTCCGTTTGGTTATGTGTAGAAAATTTAATACTAACAAATTACTACTATAATTAATAATCAAATCATTAATTTTGAATAGCAAAACACGTAGAGGAAGAGACAAACTCGTGGAGTCGTGGACAAGTTGTAAAGGTGACTTATGATTAAGACCCAATAATTATCTACATGTTCAAAATAAGCCTGTGTTACCACAATAAGAATAGCATATCGAATTTTGTTTACCTATTGGCAAATACCGAGACTTTGTTCAACTAGATCATCTCCGACTATAAAACCGGTTTTAATAAGCGAATTAGGATGCCTCATGTGATGACATGGAGGCGTCATGGACGTCTGCACCTTATCACGTTGACGCTATTTCGACACATCTTGGAGGCGAAAATGGAGGACTTGGTCGTTTGTGTAAAATACTGAAAGTGTTTATTTATTGAATCCTTGAATACATCACATATCTTATGTATTTATATTAAATACATAACTTTGATATTAAGCAATCTAACCTTAATGGACCTAAGCCCACAGTCGGGTTTGGGCCCTATCTAACCGTCTAATACTCCCTGCAGTTTGAACGGCATCCTTTCGGACGGACAAACTGGAATGAACCTTGAAAGCAGGTTCTTTTCCTCCTCTTTTTTTTTTGTTGTAGTTGAAGCATAATTGTTTTGGCGGCATAATTGTTTATTGCTTGCAGCATCCTCCTTTGCGTGGCTTGCTTTGCCTTTAGAAGGGAGCGGCAATTTGATAATCAACTTTTTTGTCAACGACAATGATCTTCTATAACGAACACAAAAGATGATGAAGAAAAAAAAAATAACTAAACATAAATTTTTTTCTTTTGACGGCTAGGGTTTAGGGTTATAAATTGGAAACAAGAAACAAAATTTCAAAAACAAATAAAAACGGAAAATAACGAGGATCCTTCTGGATCACCGACATGTAAGCCGATGACTGGAGGATGAGAAATTTTATAAATGGATCTTACCTAGATCTGTGATACCGTGTAAAATACTGAAAGTGTTTATTGATTGAATCCTTGAATACATCACATAGCATATGTATTTATATTAAATACATAGCTTTTATACTAAGCAACCTAACCCTAATAGACCCAAGCCCACAGTCGGGTTTGGGCCCTATCTAACCGTCTAATAGTTTGGAATGGCGGATCTTTTGTAGAGACTGGAGGATTACGTTCCACTTAAAAATTGTGATGAGTAGTATAAATATTAATCATTTTATTTCAAAGTTATTATTTATTTTTTTCTTTTGATAGATCTTCATCTAATAGTAAAAAGTCGTATCTATTAAAATTGATGTAACCTGAATCTACTCTATTTATTTTCGACCAGAATCAACCCAGCCTTGTAAAATATTTTCAAATTCGGATCAACACATTTGATGCCCCTAATCAATTCTACATCAGTAATGGCCATGGAGCTACCTTTCAGTAGGAGCTTTATTTGAAAAAGGAAAAGTACATCGATGAGGAAGTGAATGGCGCTATATGAAGCCACTACATAAATAATTAAATATTGTCGGTGTTACAGGAATGCATGTTCAAGAGTCGTGTAATAAAGATTACTGAAATTATTTGAGGCCAATTTGAATGTTGGGACCAAATTAGACTTGAGTGGGTCAAAAGTCTATGTACGGTTGTGTACCTGCTATTCACATTAGAGAAAGGCTCATGTTATAAAGACCCCCCTAAAATACAATTGCTATCCCCTTGTTTTTTTTATTTTTTTTATTTTTTCTTATTTTTTTTTATTTTTATAATTTTATTTATGTTATAAAACTGGGATCCTGGAAATACGGAATGAAAATTATAAAGTTTAATAGGCTTAAAGTAACAAACAGACAAAAATACGGAACCGAAACTGATAAAAAAACTGTGCAGAACTGTAAACTTGGGGGACAAGGAGACAAAAAGTACAAATTTTTGTACTTTTTTTATAATAGGGGGGTATTAATAATAGTACCCTTAGAGAAACCATAATTAAAAAGTACCACATTATTGGAAACTGACTCACTATTTATTTAATTATAGACATTATGTTGCCGGCTTTTATTTTCTTTCTTCTTCTGCTTATATAAAAATTAAGGGTTTTGTTAACCAATGCCCACTGAACAAATGTTAGTCAGCAATAAATAAACACAAACTTTCTAAATTGACAACAAAATGTAGTAAATACACATTAAATAAACTAATAAATTACTATATATAAACATCATTTTTATTAGAATTAATATGTATTTAATGCATTTTAATGTTAATTTGGAAATTTTGTGTTACTTATTACCCACTAACATTAGTAAAAAAAACTAAAAAAAAACCTGTGATTTGTACTATAAAAAGTTCGCTATTTCGACCGATAGAAGATACGTCTCGTTATAGTAGATGGCTTAGCCACTTTATAATATTCAATCTTATGTAACTTATTGATCAAATTTGCATGCACCAAATTTGTACAAAAAGATTGAATAAAAGTATAAAACTATTGGCCATGAACCTAAAATCAGACAAATTCTATCATCCAAACGGTCAACTTTAATGTACGGTTAGGTACAATTCATTTTCTCCAAAGGCTAACTATAAATAAGACAAACAACCAATATGCATGTACGGTTGGGTACAATTACAAGGAATTGCACATCTAGAAGGCTTTCAAATATTAAACCACCATTATTACTAGCATATATAGTGAGGCTATTTCTTGATTAAAGAATTTAAACACTAGACATAAAATATATATACCGAGTCCATCAGATTCAAAGACATTTGTCTACATTATACTAAAGGTTATAGTGGTAATTTATACACTCTCTTAATTAATTGAAATATTAAAAAAATATTATGTATTGATAATTATGCCAAAAGTTCAATAGAGTTTTCAATTTTAGCAAAGACCCAATGAATCCATCATCACCCTCCATTTATCTATGATCCAAGTAATTAATAATCTTTTTAATTATTAAAAATAAACCTTTAACACAAAATACACACATACATCGGGATTTTATATCTAGCACCATTGCACAATCAACCAGCACTGCTGCCCACCATCTTCTTCCACCACCGCCACCACCAACCCCAACACCAGCAGCCACGACCATATCCACACTATTCCTATAAAATCCACATCACCAAAACCTAATTTTTTAGCACTAAGTTTCATTATTTATGGATATAAGAGACGAAATAGATGTCGATGATGGTAAGTTGTTTTAATTATGCTTATTTCTATGTTTTTTTTTTCATTATGATTATGCTTAGAAATTTTCATAGCTACTCTAGGGAAAACACATGTTATGATTCTTGATGCACACCATGTGTTTGATGAAATGACACAATGATAATCACATGTGATTTAGCAAGTTCTAATTTATAAATGAGCATTTTATTGAAGTTTGGTCCATTTTTGTAGTTGATAAGCTGATTACAGAAGTGAGATTTATGATTGCACAACTGGAACTGTGACTCATATATGAGTCGCTGTGACTATGTATGAGTCGCTGTATACTTATTTCTATGCTTATTCCCATTTAATTATGCATATATAAGTTAAATCATTCGATTTATTTATGAATTTATTAAATAGTACCGTTTGATTATTGTTATGCTTGTTTGTATAAATTTACGAGTTATATTCTGTATTCTTAGCAATGGAAAGTGTAGTAATAAGCTCACCCAATAAATGTCGTATTTGCGTTCAAAGGCTGTTTAAATCGAGACGGGTTAATTAGTTGCAGGTTTTGGATGCTACTCGTTTGATGCCCAAAACACCCCTCGTTTCCGGGGTGAACTCACCTATCATCCTTACTCTGTAGTCTATTCATAACTTTTAATCAAATTACATTGTGTCGAGAATTACAAATTTGGGTAGTCTTTATATAAATTAAGACAACAATTGCCTATATCTGATTCAGGTTCTTGCTGTGAATGTTGCAAAGGATGCAACAAATTTAGTAGCCAAGTTACGTGCATATCACCATACTGCACAAACTACCAAGAGCAGGATATCAAAGAGTATAAACAACAACCATATGCCAAGAAGAAACAAGTAGAGCCTGCAGAAGGAAATTGTTATATTGTAATAGAACTAATAGTAGTACTTAATTATGTTGATAGTTTTTCAGTGTTTGAGAATCATACTTATGATTTTAAGTAGTATGTTTTAAAAATCATAGTAGTATGTTTTTGGGTGTCTGAGAATCATAAGTGCCTTTGACTCATACTTGAGTCATGTGACTCATACATGAGTCAGGTGACTCATACATGAGTCATGTAACTCATGTATGAGTCAGTATGACTCATACATGAGTCCTAATGACAAAATATGTATTATAATAACTCAGAATATGTATTAACTGTAAAAAACACTTTTACGTATTAAGTGCAGAAATGAAAACAATCAAATGTACAAGTGTTCATAAACACTTGCAAAATTATATGACTCATGCATGAGTCATAATGACTCATAATATGTTTTAACTGTTAAAAACACTTTTACATATTTATAAAACTGTATTAAGTGTAGAAATGACAACAATCAAATGTACAAGTGTTAAGGCGAGTCATGCATGAGTCAGGCGACTCATGCATGAGTAAGGCGACTCATGCATGAGTAAGGCGAGTCATGCATGAGTCAGCGACTCATGCATGAGTCAGGCGACTCATGCATGAGTCAGGTGACTCATGATATTTAATATATAGTATTCAAATCACATATTCAAGACATATTTTCAACACTTCAATAAAAAAAATCATAAATTTAAATCAAATATTCAAGACATGTTTTCACTTTTACATATTTTTAAAAGAAAAACACTTGAAGTAGTTGTTGTATCTGATTCTCAACCAAAACAAACACTCGTCTATGTGGAAGTTAGCCTCATTTGTTAGTCTCTGAATTGTTTCATTATTCTCTCCGTATCTGCTTGTGTTTCTTCTTAATGAAAGCGGTATCAAATCCCATCTCCAATGCCTTAAAATGTACTTCTCTGGAATCTCTTCAATATCACGGTTCTTCAAAACACAAAATATGTGGCGACAAAGAAAACCATAACGCATAAAATGCCTACACGTACACTCAACTGATCCATCTCCAGGATTACGGAGAACCTTGAACATAAACATAAAACAAGTTAATACGTGAGCATAAATCATGTATGAGTCACACTGACTCATGCATGAGTCACACTAACTCATACATGAGTTATAGTGACTCATACATGAGTCACTCTGACTCATGTATGAGTCACAGCGACTCATATATGAGTCACAACAACTTATCAACTATAAAAATCTCACTTCTGTAATCAGCTTATCAACTACAAAAATCGACTAAAATTCAATAAAAATGCTCATTCATAACTTAGAACTTGCTAAATTACATGTGATTATCATTGGGTCATTTCATCAAACACATGGTGTGCATCAAATATCATAGCATGTACTTTACCTATATTACAAACAACAACTACATATGCATCTTCAATAACATCAGCATCAAATTCATATATGTATGGAAAAGGTGGGTTTGAGTGGAGATCGCCGGAAAAGAGTGGTTTGGTGTGGAGGTCGCCCGAAAAACGTGGTTTTATTGTGGTGGTTGTGGAAAGAAGGTGGGTTTGTTGTGGTGGTCGCGGGATGAAGGTGGGTTTGTTGTGGTGGTCGCCATAAAAAGGTGAGATGAGGTTGTTGTGGTGGTCGGCGGTTAGGTGGAGGCTGTTGTGGTGGAGGTGGGGGATGAGGTCGATGATCCGTTGTTTTTAAAAAAAAATAAAGGTAGGTTATAAGAAAGGTGGGTTTAATGACAGCCCTTAAATCATTTTATGATGGATGGTGTGGATTGATACATGAAGACTATGGTAAATATGAGTGTGTGAGGGATCTTCTCCCTGATAATTATACTTTTGTAAAATAGACATGATTTAAGGATATATATGTCAAGAAACACTCATTTTTAAATGTATCAATCAATTAAGAAATTGTACAAATCACTTCTCATAGGTTATGTTATTTCAACCTTTAAGGCTGTTTAGATGGAAAGATTTTTTTAATGTTTTTTTTCAACTTCTTATAAATGAGAATGATTTTTTTAAGGAAGAGTTGAAAATTTTAAAAAACTTACTTGTAAAATATTTTATTTATTATTTTTTAAAAAAAGAAAGTATGTTTAAGTGAAAAGGGAAAAATAGAAAAGAATAAAATGTTGTTTTTCAATATTCTATATAAAAGTGGAGAATGAAGAATAAAAATTTCTATTTCTTAAAAATTATTAAAAAACGTGCGACTAAACAAGTTTTCTGTTTTTCTATTCTTATTTAATTTTTTATTTGAAAAAATGAAATATTTTTCTCCAACTAAACACACTCTTAATGTTTTATAGTCTCATTTTTACATGCTATATTGATTGAACAAGACCGCTTTTAATGTTTTTCATATTTTACAAGTTTTAATTTGTAAAAATTAATGGTTTATTTTATACATTTTTCTAATAGGCTCAAATACTTTATTAACAAGAAAAAACAATTAATTTTCATGTTTTACTATTTTTAATTTATCAAATTTATATTTCTTGCAAAAGTTTTAAACATGCTTGAGGATATCAGGAGGCATTTTTTTGGTTATAAAGATGAAGAAAGAGGCATGGCATGGATTGGATGGAACAAAGTCCTTATCTCCATTCGAAAAAGGAGGTATGGGTATCGGCAACATCCGAACAAATAATCTTGCTCTCCTTGGCAAGTGATGGTGGCAGTTCAATTATGAGTCTAATGTATTATGGTGCAAGTTTATTAAATGTTTTTATGGAGAAGATGGAGGTTTACTTTCGGTCACGGGGAAAGGAATCAAATAAAGTGTTTGGAGTAGTATCATCAACATTGGTAATGCAATTGATCAGTTAGGTGTGCCTTTCTCAAAAGCAATAATTTGGGGAGTATGTAGCGGTGTTTCAATTAAATTCTAGCTTGACTATTGGTATGAATCAGGCTCTCGCTTGCGTGATACTTTCCGTCGATTATTTACTTTGGAGGTTAAGAAACATTGCAACATTAATGATAGATGTATTTGGAGAGGTAATCGGTGGCAAACAGCTTGGTGTTGGAGAAACGAACCCGATGGTCGATCTTATGATGAATTAATTATGATTTCCTCTAGAATTGAATCCATGTGTCTGGTAACCAATTCTGTTGACGGCTGGAAATGGACCTTGGATGCAACCAATGGATTTTTCGTTAAACGTTCATCTTCCATAATTAATGACCATGTTCTCTCTACGAAAAACTTAGGCAAAAAGTTTAAATGGAATAAATGGATTCCCCGAAGAGTGAACATCTTTATTTGGGTTGCTTCCCATGATCGGCTTCCTCTCCTTGTAAATCTTGATAAATGTGGTATAGATGTTGATTCTATCATGTGCCAATTGTGTCAAGAAGAAACTGAAACTTCAAATCATGTTCTTTTTAATTGTCATCGAGTGAGGCTTATTTGGATAAACATTTTCAGCTAGTGGGGTATAAACCTGTCTTCAACCATCATAATGTCAGAGATACTTTCTACCCTTTTGTTACTGGTATGAATAAGCCATTATTAAAAGTATTCAAAGGTGTTTGTTTCGTTGCAATGTGGAGCATTTGAAATTGAAGAAATCACTATGTCCATGAGACAATTGAGAAAAGAAACGTTATTTACATGAAGTTATGTTTGCAAAGATTCAATCATTAATCTTGATTTGAATATCAAATCCGTGCTCCAATCGATCCTTTATTTGAGCTTCGTGGATCACTGTAAAACCCAAAAATCATAATTAAATTTTATATTAGCTATTTACTACTAATAATTATGCATTATACAAATAAAAAAAACAATAGTTTATATCATTAGATAAAAGTGATTAACCAACTGATAAGAATGAATCGTCGCATAATTCTTTCCAACATTATAAAAGTTATATTAAGAATGTGTCATTCAAGAAATAAGAAACGTTGACTGAATTGAAAGACTTTAACTGCTTTTTTCTCTTTCACGCGTTTCTTACGAAAAATTCGTATTATATTCTTACTTATATTCAACAACACATTGACAACCATTCTCAACCAAATCATAACAGACGCTGCATATAAACATGGACATTCAAGTGCAATATTTGATTTCGGACGACGTCGAGGGTATAGTTTGTGATTGGGCAGAGCCTCGAGTTACATTTATAGGTTCGGTTACGGCCCGATTTTGAGTTCAATCATGCCTTATTTATTTGTGACGTTCGTTTTCTTGTTTCGGTTTCGATCTCTTGCATTCAGGCTATGGGTCTCGTCGACTCGCAAAGTAAGATCGACAGTGTCACGTGGGTTTGGTTGCTGGAGGTTTGAGCCCGCGCTTGGGACTAAGTTCGATCATGTCATGTTTGTGAAAACAGTTCGTCCTTGTGACTCGACAGAAGTTTTTGTTCCATCTGATTCGCATACACGTGGCTTCTTGGGTTTAATGGTGATGAAGTTCATGTCCGTACTGGTTCGAGTTGATCTAGTGATGTTACTCGTTTTCACTTTGTTCGCGAATTGTGTCTCGTTTGATCAAAGGTAATTCTATTTCACATGAGTATCCATGGTTTAGTTAGCACCGAGACATACTACATTTTACAAACATAGAGGCCATGACTTAGTAACATGGTGGTTAACCCTACCTTCTAAACAACAAATGAAATGATATGAAACAAGGTTCTAATTAAGTTAGTATTATAATGAGATGGTGGTTTTAAATAATAGAACCAAGTGTAGTGCATGATTTAGAAAAGTAAGACAATGGTTAAATCATTTATACGTAAGCATTTAGTTAATATAGTAGCAAACTGCGTTTTAAGAAATCAGAGATATATCCTTGACAACATCACGATGGTGAGTTATAAATGTACTACAAACTTAAATATATAATTGTAAGTTATGACATCTTAAGACATTAAAGTGTAGACCTTAGAATAATAGAATTGGTTTCATGCAAGTAAACTCATGCAAATTATGTACATGATATAATCTGTAAATACGTGGCCTAAGGAAAATACTAGTAATAGATTACATGTAATATAATGAGAAGCATTTAACTTAATATCATAAGAAGTAACATTAAAGTAAACTATTAAAGATGGAAAAACATATTAATCACGACAAGTAAACCAAATTATGAACAAGTAATTTATACTAGGAATAAGCAACTCATACACGTCTCTTATTATGTAGCACTCGTGAAGTCGGAGTAGCTACTTCAGCTTTCATTCTTATTTAATTACTGGAAACGAGGTACGGATTTTCCGTCCTTTCAGTAAGGACTTCCTCTCTATGCATGATTAGGATTCCCCGTCTTCAGCCAAATGTTTTCCCCAGTATATGTTTAAGCTTATCAATAATCATGTTAATAACTAAATAAATTGCATGAGCATTATATACACGCATGACCAGTTTATGTACTAGTTACGGAGGTACCGTAACCACGACACTAGAGGCACCGGTGTCATGACTCACATGCAAGAGAGTGATATCCTGCATCGTCCCTTCACGTTTTGGCCATTATTATTATCATGTCATTGGGGCGTATGGATGCATCCTAGGCTTATCAGTTTATATGTTATCATGGTGAATGTGGTGTGTGCTCTACATCCTTCACATTGGAGCTAATCCCTCCACCCAGCACAGTATTTAGAGGTCACCCCTCTACAGTTATTTAGAGGTCACCCCTCTACAGCATGACGAGGACACCCCTCCTGTTATTCATGCACCGTTGTTACAACACATGACCTATATAAGCTCTGGCAATTAAAATACAGTAAATGCATGTTTTCAGATTTAACAGATAACAGTTCAGCTTTATTATTTATAAATCAGACTTTACAGATTATACACAGATTTTCCGCTGCAACTTTACTTATCAGTCTTACAGCTCCAGTAGTTTATCATCTGTTTCATTTCAGTAATTCCTTATCATGCTTTATATCCGTTCACTGAGCGTTATGCTCAGCCGTAGTTCTTTCATGTTCTAACGACAGGTACACCAGGACGCTCTTAGGATTCTGATAGCATGTGCATTGAAGGAAGTTATCCGGACTTCTTACTTTATGCACTTCTTACATTATTCTGCTTATTTGGACATTGTTTAGTCCTTTCCTACAGTATTTTACTTTTCATGTTTTGAGCTTATGTTGGATTACCGATGTTTGATTCCGGTATTTCCTTTATGGTCAGTTAATGTTTTAGGACATTTACCTTATGCTTTGATGACACGCCATAAATACACGTAACGGTCCACTTATCCTAGTGGGGTGTTACAATTATGGTATCAGAGCGCAAGGTTCGACCTGTAGGCTCTACAACTTGACCTGTGAATAGTGGGTAGTCACCAGGAGCTTTCGAGATTTTGGCGTTGTTATCTTTCATGTTTCTCATGCAATTATCAGTCAGTTTTCTTAAAATTTTGACTAAGTAAAAGGTTGGTACAGGACTCGCCATATTTAGTCGCATGTGCTTTTCTGCGAATTTTGTTTTGGTGAACCGACCCATATGCATTCACCCTTGCCCGTTCAGATTTTGTTTTGTTAAAGCGACCCATAGGCGTTTACCCTTACTCATGTCAGATTTGTGTTTTCAGTCAAATATTACTGGGTGAACCAGCAAAAAACGTTCACCATTTTTCAGGTTTTCATGCTATTCAGTCGAATGATGTTTTGTGAGCCGATCCACAGTTGTTCACCCTTGTCATATCAGGACATTTCATAAACCTTGACAAGTATGGATTAGACTACAATCAACAATATTTAGTCCCAAATTATAAATTTCTATACATGACAGTCTCAGAAAATTTTGACAAGTATGGATCGAACTAGAATCGCCCATACTTAGTCACATGTTTTGTTTCTTGAATTTTGTGGATTGAACCATAGTCATCCACATCAGTTGATGTTAAACCTCAGTCGATTATCTTTCCATGTTCTTTGTATCGGTCATGTTTTGTACTCACACGTGGACATCGTTTTCATACTGATTAAGTCTCATGTCTCTTGACGTTGATTATGTTTTCAGCAAGGTGACGATGCTTTCAGGCTAAAATACAGAAGGGTTACAGTAAAAATCCTATTTCATGATAAATCATATTCTGGTCTTCATCAATCATGTCTTCATACTGAACATTGATGAAACTCCATTAAATCATACGTTTCAGCCTCTATACAACCAGCAGTAAGTCAACGCAGGAATCTTCAGCCTATCATGTTACTTATTTTCAGTTCAGTTTACTACCGTTTAAAATCAATTTATTTCTTTGATCACGTCAGCCAAGTGACACCAGTATTGATCATTCTATAAAGTTTCCACCAGTGCCACATACAATATTCCATATGTACCCTATGTACAGTATCTCAGTTATACTTCATGTACAATATTTCATGTGTACTCCACGTACAATGTCTCAGATATGCTCCAGGTGCAGTATTCATTTTGTACTTCATGTACAGTAGACCAGGTGTACTCCATGTACCCTACTCCATGGATATCGCTAATCAGACCTCAGTCATTCCATGCGTTTTCCACTTGTCGATATTCTACCAGATGCTGATACTGCTCGTGAGTTGAAGATTTTACCAGATACTGATGCTGCTAACACTTTGAAGACCTCACAAATACTGATGCTGCTGATACTTTGGAGATTTCTCAAGATGCTGATGTTGGTTATACTATGAAGACTCTACAGAAAAAGGACGAAAACTATAAATTTGAAATTTCTGACAAGAATAAATTCCAACCGTCAGACACTACCATTCCATTCCATGTTTTTACCTTCTCAACTAGATGTCACACTTCACTCAACTAACCTTTCATTTAGAAGAGGGAACCGGAACCCAGCCGGCGACTCAGCAGAATAGTTACATGAATCACGATCATGATAATGACCGCCATAAATTGACAAACAAAGCAGTAGTGACAACCACCGTGCTTATTACTAATCAGTCAGTAACCATCAGAACTCCAGAACGGACGTGACCAGAAATACAGAGGTCAGTAGTCTAACCGGTCCGCCAATCCTAGCAGTTACCAAAAATTTTCAGCCTTGTCCAGATTCGTCCACTAAAACACATGTCAAGACAGCAGTCAAGACATAGGTCTCAGGTATCATTTCAGAAGACACATATCAGGACACCAGTCATGATACACGTCATACGAATCTTTTCTCAAAATACGAGTCAGAACTCATAACTCCGTATGTTTCTAAACCAGGCCCTCAATGATTCAGGGCACCCTCTAAGGGGGATACACTCGTTCTATTATGCCACACGTGAATCAAATCATTTAAAAAATTCAGTCATCACCACTAGAGTATGATTCAAGTTAAACACGCAGTTTTCACTCTGTGAGGTTACAAACGAACACATTCAGTGAAAGGTCGCCATGTTTACTTCACGTATACCTATGTCAGCTTTATCTTAAATTAGGTAACCCCCTGCATCGCAGCCAGAAAAGACTCCACAGTACCAACCATGTTTATTAAAGTTTTCCTTCCGGTTGAAGATAAGATCCGTCTTACTAACTCCTAAAGATAGCAATTTTATTTTTGCCATAAAATTAGTACAAGTTGTTATGCTTTACAGCAAGTGAATTATCATTCCAAAGCTACTAAGACCTTTATAGCTATGAATATATAAATCCACTTCTGAAGTTCCTTAAATTCATGATCAGCAGATTATTCTAGAGTTATCAGATAAACATTTTAGAAGGTTTTCCAGAAATTCCTTCCTAACCACGATACAGAATTTATCATCGAGATTGTCTCAAGGACGGAACCTGTTCTCAAAACTCCTTGTTGCAGGGCTGCAGCTAAATTAAAAGAGTCACAACATTAGCTGCCAGAGTTACCGGAATGAGGCTTAATCGCCCTAACACATCACCAAAAGGTGCACCGTTTTCTGTCCATCAGGAAGAAGGCCAGTAACATGAGATCATGTATCAACCATCGGAAAACTTTACAAGATCACCATTCATAATCGATGTCATGTCATGTATAGAAGGTTTACCTGACCTGCTACGACGTCATAAACATTTTCTGGAACGATTAACGATTATGCCACCAGTAGTGGTGAGAGAAAGAACATGAGATTCTTTTCCAGACTGCTGTTGCACACGTTATAGTCTCCCTAATACTCCAGCTATAGTATGAAATTTATGAAAAAAAAATTCCATGGCCTCTCAGACAAAATCGTCAGTGTATTCATTGATAACATTCTGATCTGCTAAATTCTAAGAGAAGTACACAAGAATCATCTTTTCACAGTTGAACAGAATCTCCGATAGGAGAAATCTATATAAGCAGCTTTCCAGATGTGAATCCCAGTTGAACGAAGTGGCATTTCTAAACCACCCTATTTCAGCTGAAAGAAATTTCAGACAATCCTGCGAAGGTGAAGGCCATCACCTGATGGTCCCGACCGACGCCTGTGAACGAAGTACAAAATTTCTAGAACTCAGGAAACTACTACCACATAAATTCCTGACAGTTCTCACGATCAGCCTTCCAAGACTAAGCTTACGCATAAAGAAGGGTACCTACACTAAATTATGTATTCAACCAGATTTCCACCAGAATGTCCCATAATCCCAGGAAAAATTGTGATAGAAGCAGTATCACACATTGATGCAACTATGATCATATCTCGATGCCTGACATACCGCAGGTTCAAGATAGAAAGCCGTCATGCTAGTGGGTTACTACAATCCTTAGAAATTTCTGAGCAGAAATGAGACAAAATTCAATGAAATTGCTATCAGTTTACCACAGACTCAGAAAAAGTATAATACTATCTAAGTCATTCTCGGCCATGTAATCAACCTACACGTTTTCTTTTATCCGGAAGGATTACGCAGTAGCGGACCTGCAGAAAAATTCAGCGGAAAATCGTACGATTTCAAGGCATTCCACCGACCATCATATCAGAAAGAATTCATGTTCACGATCACGTGTATGTTTACGTTCACTTTCCCTTCATGTTTATTTTCACTTTCACGTTTACGTCTCATTCACAGTATGATGTTGTTTCAATTCATGTTTATGATGTCTCATGATTTAAATTCACGATTCGCATTCATAACATTGTTCACGTTCAAGCTCGTGTGCCATTTCGCGATACACTTTCTCAGTTTATTACCGAATCCAGTTACAGCAAGCTTAAGAAACCAGACTCAAGTTAGAAGACCTTCTCCATACCCATGCAGACGTTTCACGTCTCAGGTCGTATCGTTTGGCATTCTTTCCTCAGTCAGCATATGTTCATGATATGTCCTAGCATCATGTTCATAGTATGTTCATGTATTATCGTGCACAATATATTTCATGCCCATCATTCCTCATATCATCGTGAACCACGTTCACAATTGCTCACGTAGCATGTTCAAAATTGTTTATGTAGTTCGTCCCTATATATTTTCAGCAGCTTGCTTAGATATATAAATGTTATCTTTCAGGATATTTATACTTACGCTTCATGTATCCTACATGCTATAGCTTATTCATTCTATCAGATTCAGAAATCCATCTTAAGTATGGAACCAGAAACTATTCAGCAAACCAGAAACTATTTAGCATCATCAGGATAGGGTCATCAGGACCAAGATTGTCATTATGCTTAAATCTTTTAAAGGAATCGTTTCGAGTGGGAAGCTACTCGAAATGGAGGAGTCCACCCGGACCTCTCATTCCTTTTCCTTTAATAAATCCAGTTAAGTCCTTTCAGTCATGTCACGTTCCATGTTCTCTTTAGCCATGTCACGTTTCATGATCATTTCAGTCATGTCAGGTTTATACCTACCAGCAGCGTAATGTCTTAATTAGAAGGCAAATTATCCTTCAGCTTATTTGTCTTTTCAGTTTACGTGTTCTTTCAGTTCTTATAACTTCATCAGCTTATTACCTTTAATTCGAGGACGAATTTCTCCTTTTTAGAGGGGAAGAATTATAAAACCCGCAACATTATCAAATTTCTAATTCGAGGACGAATTATTCTTTTAGAAGAGAAGAGTTGTAAAACCCAAAAATCATAATTAAATTTTATATTAGCTATTTACTACTAATAATTATGCATTATACAAATAAAAAAAACAATAGTTTATATCATTAGATAAAAGTGATTAACCAACTGATAAGAATGAATCGTCGCATAATTCTTTCCAACATTATAAAAGTTATATTAAGAATGTGTCATTCAAGAAATAAGAAACGTTGACTGAATTGATAGATTTAACTGCTTTCTTCTCTTTCACGCGTTTCTTACGGAAAATTCGTATTATATTCTTACTTATATTCAACAACACATTGACAACCATTCTAAACCAAATCATAACAAACGCTGCATATAAACATGGACATTCAAGTGCAATATCTGATTTCGGACGACGTCAAGGGTATAGTTTGTGATTGGGCAGAGCCTCGAGTTACGTTTATAGGTTCGGTTATGGCCCGATTTTGGGTTCGATCATGCCTTATTTATTTGTGACGTTCGTTTTCTTGTTTCGGTTTCGATCTCTTGCATTCAGGCTATGGGTCTCGTCGACTCGCAAAGTAAGATCGACAGTGTCACGTGGGTTAGGTTGCGGGAGGTTTGAGCCCGCGCTTGGGACTAAGTTCGATCATGTCATGTTTGTGAAAACAGTTCGTCCTTGTGACTCGACAGAAGTTTTGGTTCCATCTGATTCGCATACACGTGGCTTCTTGGGTTCAATGGTGATGAAGTTCATGTCCGTACTGGTTCGAGTTGATCTAGTGATGTTACTCGTTTTCACTTTGTTCGCGAATTGTGTCTCGTTTGATCAACGGTAATTCTATTTCACATGAGTATTCATGGTTTAGTTAGCACCGAGACATACTACATTTTACAAACATAGAGGCCATGACTTAGTAGCATGGTGGTTAACCCTACCTTCTAAACAACAAATGAAATGATATAAAACAAGGTTCTAATTAAGTTAGTATTATAATGAGATGGTGGTTTTAAATAATAGAACCAAGTGTACTGCATGAATTTAGAAAAGTAAGACAATGGTTAAAGCATGATTTATATGTAAGCATTTAGTTAATATAATAGCAAGCTGCGTTTTATGAAATCAGAGATATATCCTTGACAACATCACGATGGTGTGTTATAAATGTACTACAGTCTTAAACATATAATTGTAAATTATGACATCTTAAGACATTAAAGTGTAGACCTCAGAATAATAGAATTGGTTTCATGCAACTAAACTCATGCAAATTATGTACATGATATAATCTGTAAGTACGTGGCCTAAGAAAAATACTAGTAATAGATTACATGTAATATAATGAGAAGCATTTAACTTAATATCATAAGAAGTAACATTAAAGTAAACTATTAAAGATGGAAAAACATGTTAATCACGACAAGTAAACCAAATTATGAACAAGTAATTTATACCAGGAACAAGCAACTCATACACGTCTCTTATTATGTAGCACTCGTGAAGTCGGAGTAGCTACTTCAGCTTTCATTCTTATTTCATTACTGGACACGAGGTACGAATTTTTCGTTCTTTCAGTAAGGATTTTCTCTCTATGCATGATTAGGATTCCCCGTCTTCAACCAAATGTTTTACCCAGTATATGTTTAAGCTTATCAATAATCATGTTAATAAATAAATAAATTGCCTGAGCATTATATACAAGCATGGCCAGTTTATGCACTAGTTACGGAGGTACTGTAACCATGGCACTAGAGGCACCGGTGTCGTGACTCACATGCAGGAGAGTGATATCATGCATCGTCCCTTCACGTTTTGGCCATTATTATTATCATGTCATGTGGGGCGTATGGATGCATCCTAGGCTTATCAGTTTACAAGTTATCAGGGTGAATGTGGTGTGTGCTCTACATCCTTCACATTGGAGCTGATCCCTCCACCCAGCACAGTATTTAGAGGTCACCCCTCTACAGTTATTTAGAGGTCACCCCTCTACAGCATGACGAGGACACCCCTCCAGTTATTCATGCACCGTTGTTACAACACATGACCTATATAAGCTCTGGAAATTAAAATACAGTAAATGCATGTTTTCACATTTAACAGATAACAGTTCAGCTTTATTATTTATAAATCAGACTTTACAGATTATACACAGATTTTCCGCTGCAACTTTACTTATCAGTCTTACAGCTCCAGTATTTTATCATCTGTTTTATTTCAGTAATTCCTTATCATGCTTTATATCCGTTCGCTGAGTGTTATGCTCAGCCGTAGTTCTTTCATGTTCTAACAGCAGGTACACCAGGACGCTCTTAGGATTCTGATAGCATGTGCCTTGTAGGAAGTTATCCTGACTTCTTACTTTATGCACTTCTTACATTATTCTGCTTATTTAGACATTGTTTAGTCCTTTCCTACAGTATTTTACTTTTCATGTTTTGAGCTTATGTTTGGATTACCGATGTTTGATTCCGGTATTTCCTTTATGGTCAGTTAATGTTTTAGGACATTTACCTTATGTTTTGATGACACGCCTTAAATACACGTAACAGTCCACTTATCCTAGTGGGGGGTGTTACAATCACACACCCAACTGGCATCGGCTGATTGTTTTTGTGTCTTTTTGTTCGGGTTTTTTATTCCTTTACTATTTGTAGTGGTTTTAGTAGTGTTTTTTTTGTTTTTATGGGTTCTCTCTCTTTGAGACCTATTTTGTGTGTGTTGTATTTATTTATTATTTTTTTTGAACGACAATTTTATATAAAAACTAGTAAGGAGCTATAAAATTACAAAGAAATTAAAAAAGGGTGTTGTAACCAACTATCACAACTAAGTTTAACACTGCCTCTAGCATTAGACCAAAAAAAGACCATAAAGTGATGTCGTCGAAGATGGAGTCCCTTTACGAGGCTTCTTACTCTCGAAGAGAATATGATTTCGAAAGTTCCACAAACTCCACCACATAACATAAAAAATCCCCTCCAACATAATCTTCAGTTTAGAATTAAGCCGAATTGTATCGAACCAAGCAAGCCATTCAGCATAGGATGAAAAGACAGACACTACCAAATCCCACCAATGACAAACAAGTCTCGTTACATCTCTTGCCAAGGGGCATGTGAAGAATAAGTGGGCAGAGTCCTCAACTTGCAACTCAAATACAGGACATGAAATCGAATCGGGCATAACTCCTCTACGAAGCAGATTTACACGAGTAGGAAGGCGATCTAAAGCAAGTTTCCAAGCAAAAACATTTACTTTAATCGGGACTAGCTTAACCCACCTCGTAGGAACATATGCTCTTGGCAGGAAGAACTCGTCCAACAAATTCCTCACATCTTTAACACGAAAAGACCCGTCTCCACTCAAATCACAAATCCATCTGTCTTTGGAGTTGGACAATAAAACCGGAGCAAGCGAAGAACCAAGCTGTTGGAACTGATGTTCTTCAACACCACCTCGAACAGGACGACGGAACGAAGCCATAAGAGAATGCATTTTTTCAGTCACTTAAATATCAATAAAAGTTTCTAACGTGAATAAGCGTGGAAACAAATTAGCTAAAGAAATTTCACCAATCCAAATATCTTTCCAAAATCGAGTGAGTAACCCATTACCAAACTTAATTTTGCAATGAGAAAAAATATCAACTCCTTGATCCTTGATAGAATGAAACTCTTTGAGAATCGTCTTCCAAATCGATGGGTAAGAAACCGCAGATGACGAAGTACAGGAACCATGAATGGCCGAAATAAGTTTACACCATAAGGAGTTATCAGAAGAAAGAAAACGCCATACCCATTTAGCAAGCAGGCCTCTATTAAGAGAAAAAAACTTGATACCCCAAGACCACCAAACTTCTTATCCGCAAGAACTTTTTGCCACTTGATCCAAACAATCTTACGATCACCTTCATGAATCCCATTAAAGAAATTACTTCGCAGATTTTCCATCTTATTGAGCACAGACTTTGGGACCTTAAACAAGGACATATTATAGATCGGAACAGAGCCAAGAACGGACCGCATGAGAGAAAGGCGGCCCCCAATTGAGAGTTTTAAGTTTCCACATAGAGAGCCGCTTCTTGTGTTGTATTTATTTTTAGTTGTATTTATATAAAAATTTACGATCTTTTCAAATATATATATATATATATATATATATATATATATATATATATATATATATATATATATATATATATATATATATATATATATATATATATATATATATATATATATATATATATTTTCGTCTTATATTAAATGTCTAATATAAATTTCTTTTATCTTTATTTTTAAAATATGAAAAAAATTGGAGTAACAACACGTACTCTTTTTTTTAACTTCACCATCTTATTTTCTTACTTTATACTATAGTGCTTCTAGACAAATAAAATTTATTCAAATAACTAAGGGTATGTATTTTTAGGAGCTGGAGCGGATCGCTGGAACTGAATGCTGGAGCATGTAACTTGAGCTTATTTTTACATGCTACTTTAACTAGCATGCCATTTAAGAGCTTATTTTTTTAACAAGCCCATTCAAACTCTATCAACCAAATGAGCTTATTTTTAATAGTAGCTTATTTTTATAAAACAATAAGCTCATGCTACGATAAGCTCTAATAAACTTACGCGTCAAACATAGCCTAAATATGTGTGAACTTAACCAACATCACTTTAGATATTTTTTACTTGTTACACATATTATGAAATGGTAAAGTTTTGTTGATAGTCAAAAAATTGAAATTGCTTGCAATATAGACATATAATAGAGGTGATAAATCTTATCTATTTTAATAAATATGGTCATTTTTTGTCATTTTCAAAAAAGGATAAGATACTTTTTTCTCATTATTTATTATGAATGAGCTAAACAGGCGTATATGTAAGAAATTTATGGGCTTAATTAGTGTACATGTAAAACACTAATTAGGTTACTCGATGGATATTTTATATTTAGTTTTTATCTTCGACTTTTAAACAAGTATTTTATTTTTTAATTCTAC
This sequence comes from Glebionis coronaria, assembly GCA_025667525.1. NCBI lineage: Eukaryota > Viridiplantae > Streptophyta > Magnoliopsida > Asterales > Asteraceae > Glebionis > Glebionis coronaria. The sequence continues at coordinate 460,430,114 of CM046876.1, read as the reverse complement.
ATTTTAATATGTCTTTTTTCTGATTTTAGCTTACGCCCATTTAGTCCACTTGTTTTACCCGCCCGTTTTGCCCTCATCAATTTAGCCCGCCCATTTTAACACCTCTAAATATAGTAAGCAAAAGCAAAATAGTCCCAACTTGTGTAAGCAATTGTATGAAAATTGAACAACAAAAGAAACAATAACAAGGCGATTTTTATTTTTTTTATACCTTTTGAAGAAGGCGATTTAATATTGTCTCAGGTAACCGTACAGATCACCATTTCCGTGGTGCTATATTGGTACGTGTACAAACATATAATGAGAATAATATAAATGAAAAAGGCAGAGATAATGTAAATAAATGAATACATAGGTAAAGACCAAAACAATTGTGGACAAGTAATGTGTAAAGGAGACTCGTGATTCAACCTCAACAATATTCTAATATTAACAAACGGAAAAGTTAGGCTGTCTAAAATATACTACTACCTATATTTAATATAACAAGGCACTGCAAAGAACAACATATATAAATTCATACTTGATTGACATGTACAGTTATTTATTTGGAGATTTAAAGTAAATGCTGGATTTGTGTACATCAGTGCATGAGATATTGAGATGTATTTGATTTTAAAAACATACCTCAACTTGAGTAATTAAAAGCTTTTTATAAGCCAATTAAAGATATTTGTAGCTACTTATTTTTTAAGCAGTACAAATGAACTTTCATGGCAAACATTATACAAGGTTGGTTTCTAAGAGGGCGACCCATCTAGGTGTGGGAATCGGGTCGGGTCATCGAATTCAGGTCAAGTCGGGTCGAGTTAAGTCGGGTCAAGACTTAAAAAATCATACTCGAACTCGAGCCTATTTAAAACTCGGGTCACTCGGGTTCGGGTCAATTCGGGTCAGGTCAATTCGGGTAGGGTCAACTCGGGTTCGAGTCAACCCGAGTATAAGAAAAAAGTATAAAAATTAACTTATTTAAGTAATAATACACTGTAAAATGTGTTGTTTGAGTGAGTTTGATCGGGTCGGGTCAAGTCGAGTCAAGACTAAAAAATATAAATTCAAACCCGAGCCTAATTAGAACTCGGGTCAATTCGGATCAATCCGAATTAAAACGAATACGTTTTCAGACCCGACCCGAATAGAAGTATTCAGATTCGGGTCGGGTCGGCTTTTTCGACACCCGTCACCATTATCAGCCTCTTCAGGCGCTATGCCTTATAAAACCTTCTTCTATCTGTCACGCGTGAGCTAGTAAAAGAAACGAGATTTTTTCTATATATATTCGGGTATTTTGGTGTACCTAAAGTACGTTATCAGTACAAGTAGTACAATTATAAGGTCGTGATAACATTCACTATTTACATCTACAGTAAAACGACTTATCATTTCGACTTGCGAAAAGTCATTTTCTCCGGCACTATAAAAATATTTAAGGTAAATTTGAATCTCTGGACCAAGTAAATGGAGGAGTATTACGTGTGCTGAAACAATTGGAGTCGTTATCTCTATTTGTGAGAGGTCATTTGACTGTACGATTGTGTACTCGAATATCAAAAACATATTCTAATATTATATTCTTGATGTTGGAAAAGTGACACTATATTAGAAAACTCTACGGACGTGGCATGCACGATAGATTTTGAACCTTTTTAGAAGAGTCTCCGAATCGCTACTACTAGTAATAATAAACGATCGATTTGGTTATTTTGAGCATTTAGTAACCAATCTCTAGATTAGTTTAAAGTTTTAACGGATTTAATCATTATCATTCAAAAGTTAAGAAATGTCTAACAATATGTATTTTTTAAATAATTAACCGACGATGTTCAACCATCAAATACTCAACTAGTCAATGTACTTTTTTAGAAATTGAAACATAATCTAGTTTAAAAATGTTTATTTTCTTTTTAATCTTCGAGAATTATTTTCATTTTACCCCCTTTTATTTTTAATTTACCTCCCATTTTACTTGTTTAAATACTAAATTTTACCTAATAATTTTTCCATTTTTTCATCCTCATCTTTTCATCCGTACTTCATGAATCGACTGGTACTTTTCTCGATTACTTTTGTGTTTTTGTTTTAGGTTTTTGGGTATGTATAACTCTCTCTTCCTTCTGCAAATTAACATGTAGGTTGAACTAATTGATAATATTAATTATGCATTTTTGTTGAATTGCAATTAGTCCTAAATGATGGCTGGTATTGTCACTTGTAGGCTGACCTAATTGGAATGTGTTGAATTGCAATTGTTTCTTTTGTTCATTTTATATATATATTATTTTATATTTTTAGAAATATGTTGCGAGGATTCATATGAAAAGCAAAGTCAGTTACTTTCCAATAATGAAAGATAGATTAGGTTTAATAAGGTGTAAGTTGTTTAAGTCCACATGCTTTGGTCGCTAGTTGGATTTAGATTATATTGATAATGACGATGGTCTCATACATTATATGCTTTAGAAGCAGAAGTTTTCAAATAGTGATCACTATGATTTGCCCTTAATTTATCACGATAATGGTAGTACATTTCACTTTGGTCGTCGTGAATTTTGTATCATTACTTTTTTTGAATTTGGCCATCAAAGCTTTAGTAAGTTTAGGGCTGGTGAAATAACATTTCGTGATAGAGTTTTACCTGAGAAGATAGATGAATATGTTAAAAACATAGATCTTTTATGTATCATCGAGGATGATGAGCGTTTTAGCAATTTGTTAGATGAAGACTTGGTAAGAGTTTGTCTCCTTTTATCTTTGGAAGTTGTTTTTGTGGGCCATGAGTTAGGAGCTGTTGTTGATGATGTATTTCTGCGAATGGTGGAGAATATTGATGCTTGGAATGAATTTGTTGGGGCGAATACATATGGCACGAGTTCTACTCTGCCATTAGGAACGTTACATCAAGGCATATGGATTTAAATCATTGCAAAGAAACCCCAATTTTGTTCCATCATATTCATTGTCTAGATTTGTCTTAGCTTTCAAAATGAGTATTTACTTTTACAAATTACGTTATCAACTAATCTTATTTCTACCATCCTTGTTTACATTTACCAATTGTAGATTTGGATTTTAGAGTTTTCAGGTGTGAGTGCTTGTTGGTAGACCCAAATGCCTGATATGATCCCAAGAGGAATCTCCTAGTCCAAGCATAAGAATATTCTGTAATATGACGAACTTTCCCCCTAGGTGATTGAAAGATTTTATTCAACATCGTTATTTTTTGTTGCTTCTATTAATAGTTACGCTAATTTGTGTATGCACTTACCTTTAGATAATAGTTCCAGACTCTAACATTTATCCAAACAAAGTTGAGTGGCAAAGTGGTTGGTATAAACGAAATTATGTATATTTCAAGTGGTATACACCTAGAGCTCCTCCTGTTGAATACGAAGTTTTTTTGGTGGTTATCTTAAAAAAATGATGAAAAATCGTAAAGCTCAGAAGGAAGATGCAAAGTCATTTAAAGGTATACGAAGTAAAGAGCCTTCCATCGTGAACCGCCTTCAGGCTTTAGATAAATTATCCAATAGTTTAATGATTCTACCAAAAGAGACCAAGAGTTTGAAAGCACGTGTTTACAAGCTCGAGACTATTATTAATGGACGTTTTAAAACTATTTGTATGCTTAATGTTCAGACATTTTCCGGTAATTTTACCGTTATCTAATGATTCTTAATTTTGCAGGTCTTAAATCGTAAAGATAAAGGCAGTGATGTTATGGCTAAGGTCAATACAATTTTTCAAAAGGAAATTCCCCTCTCATTCCTCGATTGGAAATTAACCAATATAAATAATTCCCCTTTTAAATACATCTACAAGATAAAATGAGTAGTCTTGATAAGGAGTGTGATCTTGGCGACAAGTATTTGAGTGACAATGAAATATCATATTTTTCATTTAATTGTTCTCTAATTAGAAAATCGAGCAAAGTCCTTGTTCATGATTTGATAAATGTTTTAGATGAGTTTGATAATTAGGTATCTGTTTTCTACAACTTTCATTTCTTCAAACTTGTCTTGAACGTGTATTCAAACATGTGTATATTACTTTAAACAGAATCGCAAATTTGAGAAGAAAGGTATTGAATTAAGTTGTCGCACCAAAGCTGAAAAGCTGGAGGCTGAAAAGAATAGGCTGGCCGAGGTGAAGAGAAAAGGAATGAAATCCTTGTCAGAAGAACAACGTCGCATAAAGACCATAGATGTATCTAAATCCAGTCACATGCAACTTGCTCAATAGAAAACTGGAAGTATAACCAAGATGAGGTATGTTAATGTGGCCAGACCACCAGTTCAAGTAAATCCAGTTACTATAATACCTCGCATGGATGCATTAAAAAATCAAAAGAACGTTCTTGATGCATTTATGATTCAAATGTGCCAGAATCTCGAACCATGGAAACATATATGTCCATTATGGTGAATTTTATTTTGGTTAATTTGCTTATTTCTAAGCGTTATTTTAATCTGTTTTGTTAGGATATCAGACGACCATCTAAAAGTATTAAAAATTTTATTGTGATTCCCCGTTGGATTTTTTTCGTCAATAACTTACCAATTCCTTGTTGCAAGTTCGCTTGGTGCAATGACATTTCAGTAGATCGTACTTTCTGGGGTCGTTTTGTTGGTTTGGATGATGAATGAGTTGGTTGGTATATGAATGAGGTAATTATACTAAATTTTTAATCACTAAGGATATCTAGCGTTATGGTAAGTTGTGTTTTATGATTTGATTTCTTTTTATCTTGTTACAACACAATGATCTTTGGGTATGGTACATGTGGAATTTTAGACAATCACCGCATGATTGGTCAATGATTATCTGTTACTTTTTTTACCTTTTAATCCAAGAATTGATGCCACTGTTTATGCAACGGATGAAATTTACCCATTTTCGTGGAGGGGTGTTGAACAGGTAATTATTTCATTTAGCTAAAATTGAATATCAAAACATATTTTATTTTTGAATTTAAGTGTATGGATTATAAAATTTGTAGGTCTTCATTCCAATCAATCAAAGCAAACGACATTGGTTCCTAGCACAATTTCACTTCACATCGGGAAATGGCACGTTTTATGACATTAAAGATACATATGGTGAATGTAGTGACTGGTATTTGAAAGTGATTGAGTGTTTAGAGAATAAACTTCCTGTTGTTTTAGAAAAAACTGATGTGTTAGAAAGCAAAGGAATCGATCAAAAATCCTACACTATTAACTTTAGTCGTGCAAATAATGTTCCATCCAAAGTGGTGTATTTGGGATTGTGGCATATTTCTTTGCCTTTTCCTTTACAAGTTCGTAATTTGATATACTTTGGTTTATATAACTCTTAAGCTTGTATGTCCTTCAGACACAAATAATATTTGTTATGTCTTTTATACAAAAAGGTCAGCTCAAGGGATCACCCTGGAGGTTGAAGATCCAGTTCAAACCGCCCTTGCATATCGAGAGAAAATGCTGGATTTCTTTTTCAAGCACAAGATATCATGTTAGCTCATGCATATGTCTTAGAGGCAATGTTTATGTTTGTAGTAAAGAACTTTATCAACTAGTATGTGTCAACGGCACGAATAATTCTTTATTTTTGTGACATATTCGTGTTATTATTTATTGAAGACTATTCAATTATGTTATTTGTGACAGTTGATCTATTATAGTTGTTGATCCCAAGTTCATCTTAAACCTAGGAAATGTTAGGTATATTAAAAAACAGGGGGAAAAGTTTCTAAAACGGGGGGAACTATGCTAGTGGTATTAATTGAGATAAACAACTATAAATCATAAAAAGTTTCTTGAATAATACTGTTGTACAAGCTTACAAACCAAAAGTTTCTTCAATAGAGAATCTGACTGTGTAAAACCCTGAATAATTGATAAGCTACATGATTGATACAATCAACTTGTGATCAAACTCAACCATCTTCTTTAAATTATCATGTGTGAGAGGATACATCCTATCCATTAGCAAGTACAAAATCATCTTTGACATAATTAACTCATATACCGCAGAAGAAGAAAACAACCTCCAAAATACCATACCTAAACCACTCCGAGTGCCCCAAATGACATATTTTTTTTATCATGCTCATACATTCTTCTCATTGTAGTCCATATGTCAATTTTTTTTTCATGTCTTATGTATGTGGCTTAGACCCAAATTTATCTTTCAAAACCCTCCAAAGATCATTGAGATCCTCTCTGTCTAAATCCTAAAACATTTCAGTAAAAGTTTGATAGGTTTCATAATTACCATTTCTCCTAAACAGCTTCCACCAGCTCATACCCTTATCAATCATAACTTTATGTTTAAAAACAGGGTATCTAGCCAACATGTAATCTGGCTTGAAGTCCTTTGGAATAACTAACTTTCATATCTTATTAATCTCTTCATCAGATTATCCTATATTATCAGCAGCAAACTTCCCTAGCTTGATATCCTCTTCATTCGTTTTGCTTTGCTATGTCAATCAAATTAGAAGAAGCTTGAGAACCTTTTGGAAGACTAGATGATACAACAACTACATTAGTCTCGACTTTTCTTTTCCTATTCTCCCTGCATTTCTTCATGAATGTATCATTTTCCTCCATATATTGCCTTTCTCTCTCTGAACCCATACTTATAAATTCCTTATTAAATTTAACAACATGAAGAGCTCTTCTCTCAATCTCTTCAAAAGACAACCCTACAAAATCACTTTGGTTGTATCCCGTGTGACCCTTTATCATAGCTTTGTAGTAAACTCTTCTCCCAACAACTAAAGACATATATTGGTCTTTTTTTCATGACTCTTTTTAAGCATAGTAACATTTTGTTGAAACTTCAGAGTCATTAAAATTGACTCATACCTAAATTTAATAGGCTCTTCAAATACCCATTCTCTATAATCTTCCAAGAACTTAGCAACAAGAGGCATACCCTAATCTAGTTGACTCAACATTCCTTGTATCAGTTCCTCTGTTATCTGTGATGGATCATTCGACTCTGGCTCAGCTCCTCTTGTTCTATCAGTGTTATCCCAAATATTACCACCATGGTAGAATCAATAGAAAATAGATAGAAAAGAGATGAAGGTTTAGAGAGAGAAAGCAAAGAGAGGTTAGAGAAAATGGTTGAATTTTTTTTGTAATATTAAATCGTAGATAGAGAAACAAATGAACCAACACCCTCCTAACATGCTAGGAGGGTCCTATTTATAGCCACGTCTACATGTGGCATTTGGGATTTTGATGTTCGGTTGGGCTTTCCTTTTGGGCTTTTAGTCCTTAAACATGAACTTTATAGCTTAAATTCAAGCCCGTGATTTTCGACTATCTTCTTACTTATTACAACGTTCCTATGACTGATACATAATAAACCAATGACCGATACATAATAAACCTATGACCGACTCATACTTGTTCGACTCAATATTTTGAGGCTAACAATCTCCCCTAATGAGAGGTCATTCCTCTACGACGTTTGTAGATTTATAGAGATTGCTAATCTCACCATATATGAGACTTGAGTATGTAATAGTAGGCTTGTTCCTTCATGTTGTGATCTTTGAGCCTTTGTCGTTGTCTTTCGACTTTGTCTTTAATCTTGAGATCTTTAAACTTGTGACCGAGTCATTCTTGAATGATACAATATTTTTAGACTAACATCTCCTTCACTGAGAGGTCATTCCTCTAGGACATGCGAGGATTTATAGAGATTAATAACCTTTAGTATTGACATCTTCAAATAAATGACTGATTCATTCTTGTTGGTTACCATCCTTGATTTGTCGTTGCCATCTTGTGTCTGCACCCACATGCTCACACTATGCACCATCTTGAAAGCTTGCTAACAATCTCCTTTGAAGAGAGGTCATTCCTCTATATTACCTTTAAAGGAAGATTTATAGCATCAGAGTTGCGGAAGTCTTTGTCTTTGTTTGATCTTTAGCTTTCTTGATTCTTCAATCTTGATGCATTAAGTATGTCTTTCGGCATGAGTATGTGGTTATGAATCTCCAACTTTGCTTAGTACACTGTGACGCCACCTTATCGATACAAAACATAGACACAAACTAAATGGCTTTGACATTTGTCCAAAATCGATACCGTTTTACCTCTAATCGGTGAAGACCGTTAAACGGTAGATTTAATTAAGAACCTCCTTGACAGGGTTTCGCGGTTGTACTAGCCGTTCTCCTTACTCGACCGTTTCAAAGCAGATTGCGAACATAAAGAGTGAATCAGTTGGATAAAATAACCTGTCTGATTAAATTCGTCAATTCATATTCTTGGAACAAGTTTGATTCATAAAGAATCGTACCAGTGTTGCTTTCCAGTTGACACAAGCTTGATTCATAAAGAATCTCGCAAGTCACCTACCGTAGCGTTGTTTTATGTTAATGCTAGAAGGGTTTCCATTCATCACTGTGAATACTGAAGAGTATCACTCTTAATGTTCTGGCAAGAGCATAAAGGTATTGCGTAAAAACCTAGAACGAGTTTGAATCAAACCATTGTTGCTTTCCAGTTTAGACATGTTCAATTCACAAAGAATCTTACACATGACCTACCGTAGTGTTGTTTTATGTTAATACTGGAAGGATTTACACCCATCATTGTGAATACTAAATAGTATCAATTTGAGTGTTCTGGAAATATCATAAGGATGTAGTGTAGGATTGTCTTCTTCGTCATGTGATGTGTCCTAACGAGATATGATTGATCTCTTGGCTCTAGAATCGATTTGTGCACTTTTGGTGATCGGAGGCTGGAGCAGATGCCACCAATTCAATATCAACTATCTCGGAGTGAGAAAGTCAATAGAAGTCATGTTGATCTCTGTGACAATAAAACAAACTTCTTTTGAGAGACGCCTGAGTTAGCTAGGGAATGGTTGTGCATTGTATCACTGGGTCTATGATGTCTTGTCTTCAATGATGTGTTGAACTGGTTTCTGCCTAGGTTATATGGAGGGCTATTTCTTTTCACCCTTTATCCTTACATTTTTTTTCAATGCTTACCAAGACGTCATTACTAGCACCTTGTTGTGTTTATTCTAGTGCTAGCTTAAGTCATTAGTCGGTATTTTCCCTTTTCACATTCTACTCCATCTTTCCTAAGGAATTTTAATAATCTATTGGATTTTCCCTGAGAAGATCCCTCTTGTTCTGGTTGGATCATACGACATATACCTAACCACCTTTTGACATCAATAACATCGTGAATTAAAGAGGTTGTGGGTATAAGATTGTAACCATAAAACCAATTGAAAGTCAATCAAAGTGTTTGAAAAGCTTTGAACACCTTGATAGTTTTGTCATTTCAGAAATACTCCCCCTTCACATGTGCATCGATAATTGAAAGTGCTTCACACATGTCGGTAAGAGTTAAAATGCTTGAGTCTTACATATATGTTTCATATATTAAATCATATTTCAATCACATTTTCTCCCCTATCTCTAATATATAAATTGTTTGATATTAGAGATACCAAATTTGATTAAAATATATCACAAAACATAGTCTTGAAAATTTTTCGAGAGAAAAATGTGCCTTACTTAGCATGAATTATAGGAACATTTTATGTAGTGTCCGTACACAATTATTGAAAGATTTTTAATAATCATTGAAAAATTCTTGAAAAAACTGTACTTGCACACTACATGTTTATGAACACAAAAAAGAATGTCGATGAAGAATGTGCTCACGAGCATCAAAGCTTTTTATGTGAATTGTACCAAATGATAAATACACACAATGTATTGGATACATAAAACTTTCTTGACATAATATATCTAACAACATTAAAACTTTGACTTTGGAAAGCTCCTCCTCAAAATTGATCCAATTGAATTGTCATTACGAGGATGTGATCCACATTTCGCTTTTTGAGGATGGGAGTTGTTGAACAGATAATTTTTGAAAGATTTTGAATAATCATTGAAAAATTCTTGAAAAAATTGCGTTCAACGCTTTTTGAAAACCATTTCTTTTTTGCGACATTGTGTTTCTAAAGCATACACTTGAGTGCATAGACTTTGGGTGTCATGACGTATCCACTCAAGTGTAAAAAGATTTCTCTTTTTTTGCTGAGGGTAAGCGTACTGATTCGTACACTCCCCCGTGAATATAGATCTGTGTTGCAATATGAAATTGATTACAAGCCATCTTGTTGAGCTCAAAACTTTAAAGGTTTTATGAAAAGCTCAACGCCACGATAGATTGCTCTACCCGTTGTTAGAAAAAATGTCCAAAAAAGAAATTTTCCTAAAAAAAATAGAAATGACATGTTTTGAAAATATTTACAACTTTCGTTCGAGCTTTATGTACACACTCGTATCGTTATGTGCGACATTTCTAGGTACATCGATATTATCGATACTGAAAGACATGCCGAGAAGAATCTTTTTTTATTTTCAAATATTTTAATTTTTGTATTTTGTTTTTATATGTTTTATATTTTTGTATTTTGCTTTTTCAAAGATACATACAAGTAGACGTGTGATAGATAGATCAATCAGGCACCTTTGCCAAAATCTCCAGTTCTGCTGGAGTCATACATATCATACCAATTTGCCTAACCAGGTACTCAAACCTATCTTTCTACAGAGCTTTCGTAAACAAGTCAGCTAATTGGTAATCTGTTCCAACAAAGTATAATTCAACGATACCGCGTTCAACTTGTTCCTTTATGAAGTAATATCTGGCGTCAATGTGCTTCATTTGGGAATGCTATACTAGATTGTAGGAGATGGCTATGGCCGACTTTGAGTCACAATACATAGGTACTTTATCAAAGTAGAAGCCATAATTTGTGAGTTGTGTTCTCATCCAAATAACTTGAACACAACACACGGATAAAGACACATACTCCGCTTCGGCGGATGATAGAGACGTGAAATCCTGCTTCTTAGAAGACAATTGCACAAGCTTATCTTGTCCTAGAAATTGTGCACCACCAAAAGTACTTTTTCGAGTATCAAGACACCGTTCGTGAACATAATCTGAATATCCTGTTAGAAAGAAACCAGTTTCCTTCGGATACCAGAGTCCCATGTGAATGTTATTCTTGAGGTACCGAAAGATCCGTTTAACCTCCTTGAGGTACTTTTCAGTAGGTATGGCTTGATATCGTGCACAATAGCATGTTACGTGTGCAATATCTGGTCTACTTGCTGTCAAGTACATGAGGGACCTGATCCTACTACGATACCGTGTTTGATCTATGGGCAATCCCTCCAAGTCAGAATCTAGGGATGTGGATGATAATGGTGTTCCAACAGGGTCACATGAGGTCATACCATGCTTTTTGATTATCTCTTGACAATACTTAGCTTGGTTAATAAAGATACCACTTGGTGATTGGTGAACTTGAATTCCCAGAAAGAATTTTTGTTCGCCCATCATTGACATTTCAAATTTGTTGTGCATTAGTTTTTCAAACCATTTGATAGTTTTGGGTTTGTAGACCCGAAAATGATGTCGTCAACATAAATCTGCACAAGCAAAATGTCATCCATATATATATATATATGAACAAAGTTAGATCAATGGAAACTTTTGAGAAACCTTTGGATACCAAAAATTTTGAGAGCTCATCGTACCATGCCCTTGGAGCTTGTTTTAGTCCATAAACTGCCTTCTTGTGACGATAGACCTTTTCAGGATGACATGGATTAACGAATGCTTCCGGCTGGTTGACATATACTTCTTCTTTCAAAGGACCGTTAAGAAATGTTTTTTCATCACGTCCATTTGATATACGATGAAACCTTTATGTGCAACATAAGCGAGGAAATTCCTGACTGCTTCCAAACGAGCCACTGGTGAAAATGATTCTTCAAAGTCAATTCCATCTTTCTGGCCATACCCCTTAGCCACTAGCTAAGATTTGTTCTTGATGATCGTGTTTTCTTCATCCATTTTTTTTCCAGATCCATCGAAGGTTTAACGGTGTTACATCGTATATTTTGTCAACAAGTTCCTAGACATCTAGTCTTTCAAATTGATGAAGTTCATCTTGCATCGATTCAATCCAAGCATGATCAGCCATGGCTTCTTTGATGTTTTTCAGTTCTGTTGTACTCACGGCGAGTGCAGACATACAAACATCACCATCAGTTTCTAATTGTCGTCTTGTACGAACAGGATATGAAGGGTTTCCAATTACTTGAACCAAAGGATGATCTCAGGTCTAATGATGTGTTGAAGGATGATGTTGGTCTTGGCGGATCAACATGGCTAGTAGAAGACTCTCTAATTTCTCGTACCGGTGTACATAATGGGTTGTGAAAATCGTCTCTGTCAAATGATGCATTGTCCGCTTGATTTATGTTCTCCGGATCAATGACAGTAGTTGTAGATGTTGTAGAATCAGTTGTTGATGTAATATTCTGAGGAGGTAAATATGCAACAACCGGTATTGAAGTATATGAAGTTGTATCCTTTTGTTGATGATGATTGATAGCATCATTCTTATCATGAGTTATAGCGGAAGACTTCGATACAACATGATTTTCTCCGGTGAAGTATTCATCATACATCAGTCCATATAGCATTTCTAACTCGTGAAATGTCGTGTACACTGTCGTATCTGTTGTGGGAACATTTTCTTTAACTAGCTTTGAACTTGAAGGTTCATTGTTGTGGTTGTGAGTTCCGAGTTCTGTACGGTTGTGCACAAAAGTCTTTGTCGATGTGGATTAGGACTTAAACTGCTTTATTCAAGTGCCATTTCTTGTAATTCATCAAATTTGATATGAATAGTTTCGACGATCAATTATCCCTTAGACAGAGTTGCATATCCTACTAGAACGCATGCATCACCTTTCTCATTGTAACACCCCATTTAGTAAAATGGAATATCAAAGTAATTTATGGCGTGTCATCAAAGCATGCAAGGTAAATGTCTAAACATTCATGACCATAAAAGGAAATACCGGAAACAAACATCGGTAGTCCCAGTAACTCAAACACAAGCAAATACAAGTACTGTAAAGGAAAGGACTAATCAATGTCCAACATGAAATAAAGTAAGATAAAGTATGATAAATGCATAAGATATGGAAGGCTGGATAGCTTTCATCCGAATGCACATACTCTTGAGATCCTACTTGTGACCTTGGGTACCTGCCGTTTGGGAACATGGAAATAGAAACGGCTGAGCATAACGTCCAGTGAACGGATATATAGCATAACATGAAGACATAAATAATGAAAGCATATAAAGAGCATATAAAGCATGTATGGCAGCGGAAATGAATAAGTCCTGGGAAAAGCTAGGCGTATAACATGTTTACTGGTTTTAGTTTTGAAAAATATAGCTTATGTTTACTTATGAAAATCAATATTAGTTTATTATACCAAAAGCCAATATAGGTCATGAGATCAACAACGTGCATGAATACTTGGAGGGGTGACCTCGTCATGCAATTAGAGGGGATGTATCTAATTAATATGGTCTGGGTAGGGGGATAAGCTCCTTGTGAAGGATGCAAGGCACACACCACATTCACCATGAAAATCCTGATTGAAAATGTAACTAGGATGCAACATACGCCCCACATGATAATAAATAAATGAAGGCCAAATAAACTGAAGGGACACAACGAGCTATCACTCCGCCGTGGTGAAGTCATAACACTGGTGCCTCCCGTGTTATGGTTATGGTACCTCCATAACTAGGTGAAACTGGCATGCATGTATATGGCTAAGGTAACTAATAAAACATAAGCATTTAAATTTGTAACTATTGGGAGAACAGTTCGCTACATACGGGAAACCTAATAAAGGAAGAGATTGTCCTTACTGAAGGACGGGAAATCCGTACCTTGTGTCAAGTAGAAGCTAACGGAAACGCTGAAGAACCTACTCTGCCTTGACGGATAATACTACATAAGATGAGGAACGTGTATGAGTTGTCTGATATACGTGTATTTCACTAGTTCTGTGTGTTCTTAGCTTATTATTCATGTTTTGTCATGTTTTAATTGTTTTAAGGGTTAACTGTAGTTATTCTTGTGTTCTGTTGTTTATTATTCTTATAATAAGGTATTATAATACTTGTATTTTAATACTAAGTAACTTTCTAAAAATAGCAGATTTCCTAAAATAGTAAGTTTCCAAAAATAGAAAGTTTCTAAAAATAGTAAGTTTCCATAATTATAAATAAGCTGGATTACTAGGCTAAAAATATAAGTTAAAGCTTATTAGTAAAAATACAAGTCATGGATTAAATGTTATAGCTTATTAAATAATTAACATGACTGATTTAATAAACTATAGATTATATGAATTTACTTAAAATAACATGTTTAACTAAATTAGGCCAATTAAATACTTAGGTTAAATCATGAAATATTAATTTTAATATTTAAAACCTAAGTCTTGTCAAATAAATAAAATAAATGATTTTATTAATTCCTGAGCCCGAACCGGTGTTCTAAAATAATCTCGAGCCCGAAAAGTGCCTAGCCGACACCACACAGCCGGTGGCTAGTGGTGTCAGTTGGCTGCTAACCCACGGCCAGTGGCTACCCGGCTTGTTGGTTGCCACTGCCTGGCAATCGTTCCCCCTGCTCGCTGTCGGCTACCCACTGCCGAGCCAAAGTACACCCCGGCTTAAGCCGGGGTTCCCACTGTCCGAACCTAAGTCCCACCGAGACCTTAGTGGTCTCGGTTGACACGCAAATCAAACCAAAACACGCTACGACTTCGAGTCGGGGTTCCCTTCGTGTGCGATTGACCAAAACCAACCAAGCCGAGACCTTGGTGGTCTCGGTGGTGGTGCGAACAAAGCAAGCCGAGAGCCTAGGGCTCTCGGTTGGATGTCGGCCGAACCAAAACCGAACCAAACCAAACCCTTTTTGATTTTCTTGGTTATCTAACATGTTTTAATACTTGTTTTTAAGATTCGATTATCATGTTCATCATAAATCAAATAAAATAATAAAAAGAAAAGATTTATGATGTTCCCGAATGCGTAGATGAAAAAGGTTGATGAACACGAACACGTACACACCAAAATTAAAGATCAAAACTACAAACACACCCTTGTGTGTGTTGATCGCCGGCGGCAAGAGAAAGGAAAGGAGCTAGGGTTTTGTGATGTTTTAATAAAACTGTATTATGTTTTATTTCCCTGGTGTTTTACTTAGTTTAAGATTAAAGTTGGGCTAATGGGCCAAAGGCCCTTTTCTTTCCTTTTTCCCTTGTCTAGCCGCGACCAACTAAGCACATAAGGCAAACCATATGTTTTTCCTAGCTAAGTTAAATATTCGTGTGTGTTCGTGTTTAACCGTCGTTAATTTAAATGTCGTGTTCATGTCACATTTATAATATACGTAGTTACTTGTTATTTAATGTCATGACACGTGTAATATATTATAAATGGAAAGTTTAATTTTATCGTATTTTCGTGTATTTACTGTTCATGTGAACTGTTCATGGTATTTTAATGTGGGTTTTATACTCTTTCATCTTTATCAGATTTTCACCATCTCGAATTATGTAACACGTACATAAAAAACGTGAAGGTGTTTAAGTGAAGGTTTTCGATCATGAATTATGTGGTACAATGTCTTTTTGTGTCTTGGAATAATTAAGGATCGGTTTTGTGTGTAGCATGCGGTTGACACGGCTTCGTCCTAAAATAATAGTAGAAGTTTTAAAGTAGATAATTCGAGCAGCCTCAACTAAAGTACGGTTTCGTCTTTCAACAAATCCGTTTTGTTCAAGTGTTCTAGCAATAGATGTCTCATGTTCAATCTCTTCGTCTTCAAAATATTTATTCAGAGTTGAATTCAAAAATTTTGTTCCTATGTCGGTACGAACTATTCTTACTTGAACTTGAAGACCACGTTGTATCTGCTTTAGGAAGTCAATGAGAAATTTAGGAGGTTCATCCTTGGACCACAAGAAATGAGTCCACGTGTACCTTAAGTAGTCATCGATAATTACCAAAATGTATTTCTTCCCATTGATACTTTGAACATGCATGGGACCACACCAATCCATATGAAGAAGATGTAACCGTCCTTTAGAGCTTGGTGTATTCTTGGTCTTGAAACTACTACGCTTAGCTTTATAAAGCTTAGCTTTACAAAGCTCACAAGAAGAACAAAGATGATCTTTGATGAATTTCATGTCTGGAAGGCCTCTTTCAATATTTTATTTGATATCAAGTTGATGGTATCAAAATTGAGATGAGAAAGATGTTGATGACATAACCATGCTTGGGTCGTTGAAGCTTTAGCCATGAAACAAATTCGAGTTGTGGAATTTGAGTCTTGAAGTGAAATTGTGTAAAGGTCTGTACCCCGTGTACCGGTGAGTAAATCATTCCCATCATAATCTCGAACAAAACATGTCTTCTTCCTAAAAGCAACCTCCAAATCCGCATCACATATTTGACCAACCGAGAAAAGATTGTGATTGAGCCCTTCGACGTAGTATACCATTTTAATTGTGATATTCCTCTTAACCAAATCTCCATATCCTAGGATCGGTGAAAATTGATCATTTACGAATCAGAACGTACCCAGGAACTTCTCAACGAAGTTAATTAGAAGCTTGAGATTCACCGTCATGTGCTTTGTGCACCCGGAGTCCAGTAGGAAGAGCATTATTTCTATTACCTGCAGAATATTTTAAACATGATGGAGCATTTGCTAAATTTGATTCCATGTTAGTTGTGATTTATGAAACATTAGTTAACCTAGTCTTAACACTTAAAGGCACGCTAACGCTCGTAGTCACGCTTTTTGTCCTAAATTTAGGCATCCATTTATATCTTGGTGGACATTGGTTATGTAGAAACTAGAAGGGTGGGTTGAATAGTTTCTCTTCGATTGGCAACCAAATTAAAATTACTTTCAATTTGGTTTGTATCAAAACTATCTTTTGTTTGAAGCTAAGTTTCATAATGATTAGGTTCAATTCAAAATGCACTAGCAAAGATAATAGGTAAGTATAATGATAATGACATAAGTAAAGAGTAAGGAAGGAAACAACCTAGTGGGGAGACACCAAGATTTATAGTGGTTCGACAACGAGGCTATATCCTCGTTTCTACTCCACTCCTCGAGTACACCTACTCGAGATTTCTACTATATCCACAAGCTCCCTTCTCGGCGGAGAAAACCTTACACCGTTGCTTACATTATTTTCCGACACTAAGCTAAATGTCGAGACCTAATCTTTAGCTAGGACAAATCTACACAACGTTGCCTACTTCACAATTTAACGACACAAGGCTAGATGTCGAGTTCTAATCTTAAGGTAGAACCAATCTTCACGACGTTACCTACTTCACCATTTTACGACACAAGGCTAGATGTCGAGTTCTAATCCAAAGCTAGAACCAATCTTCACGACTCTTCACTTTGAAGCTAAGTGAGAAATTCACACAACACAAATACTAATCACTTTCAAGTTTAGTGAGAACTCAAAAGACACAACCACATCACTTTATAGTTTAGTGAGAACTACTAATCAAATCTATTACAACTCAACTAGACGTATCCAAGTACACACATGTAGCTTGGATTTACACAACACAAATCCAAGCAAACACATATGCAATGGATGTACACAACAAATCCAAGTATTCACAAGTAACTTGGATGAACACAACTAGTCCAAGTATTCATAAATACAATGGATTAACCTAGAACAAAAAGGGTATCATGATGAATATGACTAGTTCATAGATTCATCTTTATCACAACACTAGTGAGTGAGTGATCTTCTCATTGGACAAGGTAAAGGAGGGGATCAAGAGGATAATCATATGTAAACATCCTTAGCACTTTAAGTGATCATTTACTAATGATTATGCTATAGAAAATAGAAAGGGGGCTGAGAAAAACGTCTAAGAGGCTTGTTGGAAAATGAGATTTGACCCACTATTTAAAGGAGACAAAGTATAACGGATATATAACGGCTATCTGGGCGCGGTACCTTATCTAGCCCGGCGGTTCCATATCGCTAAGGAACCGCGTAGCTACTTAAGGTACCGCCACTAGAGTACACTCCGTTTTTTGTCTTTTAGTGGGGTAGGAATATCTGAGGTATTTGAAGCCTTCAAAGGATATTCTAATAGCATATGGAATATGCCATTTTTAAATTTTCATTTTCTATTTTAATAAAACATTTTCTAAAAAAGAAAGTTTATTAAAAAGTCTTTTGTCATATTAAAAAAAGTGAGTTTTAAGGATAATCATTTTGATGATCACTAAGTATGATTAAGAAAGGTTAGTGATATGATTATTACCTTGATGAAAGTGTTAGTTAAATAATTCGTTTTGTGTTTTACACTAAATGTGTTGTATAGTTTGTTGTGATCAAAACTAAGAAAGATTAGTTAACACTAATAATGTTTTTAGGCATTACTTGCATTAACAATCTCCCCCTTTTTGATTACTACAAACGATACTCATTTACGTAGAAACACAAAATATCGAATTATTAACGAGTTTATCACTATCATTTCTCCCCCTTTGTCGTAGCAAAAGGTTAGCACAAGTCTTTGAAGAACATCGAACTTTGCTAGTAGCTCCCCCTTGGTGGTTGCTCCCCCTTGCTTGGGGCACCAAGTATATGAGCTAAGGTGACATGCTACACAAAGGTTAGTAGAAAGGAAAGAAACACCAATGTATATATGATCACTACATACTAAGTAACTTGAGAGGGAGAGAGAGAAGAAATCTCAAATTAGAAGCAAGTATTTTGCTAAGTTTGTCCAAAAAGGTAATTGACAAAATCAAACTTCAATCCAATAAAGATGATAAGCTTGTCAATGGGTTAAAGTTTAGAATTGATGGAATCACCCATAAGCAATTGTAAAAATTAACCATGATCAACTCAAAATAGAACTAAAGGGATAACACACAAAGGTTACATAATAGATAAGACACAACAAAGTAGATAGTCATACACACAATATGAGTATCTAAAGCAAAAGATATGGAAAAGAAACCACTAAGCATAAGCTACTCTAATAGTGATAACTTTCCAAGATTGCTTAAAAAATAAAAGACTCTAAAGCAACTAAAGTAATAAAGACTCCAAGAGTAGTTAATCCTTTAGTTGAAAAAAATAAGACGACGATGCATCATTCGAAGTTTTGTCCACCGGGACAAAAACTTGGATAGGAGGTCGAGTGAGGAAGAATTCAAGGAAATTTAACTTCTCATATACATGAGCAAGTTCAATTTGTTGAAATCGACAACAAGCACACGAGGATCCATGATGCAACACAAAATCGTTTGATGAGGGTATGGCATCAAACCTAGGGTTTGGTGGTGGAGGGGTAATGGGTTTGGAAATGTTTTCACAATGCCTTGTGAGGTTTGGGAAGGTTGAAAGATCATTGAGTTGAGGGGTATTGAAGGATTGTGGTGGTGAGGGAACATTTTCTTTAGCTCCGGTGATGGGGTTAATGGTATAAGTCTCATTCCAATACTTGATTGGAGAGAAGGTAGGGTTTTTGGGTGGTTTGGAGGAAGATGGTTCATTCTTCTTAACCCAAATAGGTCGAACCGAGATTTTCGGTTTCTTTGAAAGCTTGGATGAGGAAGCTTTGGGTGAGTGGGGTTGTGACAAAGAAATGTCAAGGTTAGGAATGGAGGAGTTAGGCATTGTGAGGGTGTGAGAATGAAATCTCAAGGTTGGGAAGGTGTGAGAATGAAATCTCAAGGTTGTGTGAGAATGAATTCTCAAGGTTAGGAAGGTGTGAGAATGAAATCTCAAGGTTGGGGTATAAGTAAAATGTAATCAAGGTAAGAATTTGAATACAAAATGTGAAGTGTCAAGGAATGTTTAGTCAATTTGAGTAAACAAGGAATCTTGACAGGGTATAGGGTTTTAAAAGTTTTGACAAAAAAAAAATTCGTCAAAAGTTGATTTCTGTCCGCGGTACCTTAAAGGGACCGGCGGTTCCTTATCACATAAGGAACCGCGCAACTTTTTGTGAGCCGCATCCAGTGGACATGAAACCATGTTTTTCCAGGGTTTTCGGAAAAACTAAGAATTTTTCAAAAAGTTGCAAATCTTGTAATTTTACCTCTATTAGCACCAAATTATGCTAGGGTTGCATAAAGCAACACATTCACAAAGAATGTCTTGACAAAGGGTGACAAAATATTTGAATATCATTTTGAACCAATTTTAGTCAAGTTTTTAGAGGTTGTGATAGATTTAGGTTCAATTTTAATTTCAAATTAAAGTTGATTAATGTGCACATAAGAGTAGAAACACATAAAGCTAAATCCATAGAACAACTTCATGAAACACTCATGAAGGAAGCAAGTACAATGACAAATAAAAAAAACTAACTAATACATAGCTAGCTTAACATTAAATCTAGATGAGTAGTCTTCTTTAGCTTGGTTTTGTTGAAAACTATTTATTTAGAAAACTCATCATTCATCTCCTAGGAGGAGGCATGGAGAACAAGGTAAGCAAGAACTCTTGCAACCTCCTATGTAGTCCAAACATCTCCATCCTAAGGTTATGGATGATGTAGTGGTTGTAAAGACAACATGGACAACTAGGACCATGTGTTTCTTGAAACCCATAGTATAGATCACCCAAAAGGAGGGAAAGTGGAACACCCAAAATTGGAATGTTTGAGTTGGGTGGAGGTGGAGGAGGCATGTTCTCCAAGGGTGACGTGGGTGATAGTGGAGGCATGTTCCCTAAAGGGGAAATGGGTGAGTGTGGAGGTATGTTCTCCAAGGTTGGTGAAATGGGTGAGTTAGGAGGGGTAAATGGTGAAGTCACCAAGGTGTCATCAAAGTCATTCACAAAAGGAATGCTTTGGATTGGTTGGTGTTGTGTGGTCACATCCAAGGGTGCACTTGGAGTGAAGGGTGAAGAGAGCTCATTCATTCTTGAGTTGAATGAAGAGGAGGTAGAACCAATGGAGTGGTTTGTACCATGGGTGGATGTTGTCTTGCATGGTGCAAGGGGTGGTGAAGGTGATGAGGAAATGAGGATTGGAACCATCTCATTTTTGGGTGTGTGAAAGGGTGATGAGTTAGGCTTGGGTACCTTAATCCTAATCTTAAGTGTTTTCCTTGGGGTGTTTGAGGTTTTTGTAGAAACCATGGTTGACAAGGATGGTTTAAGGGTTAGGGAAGGATGTTTTGATGTGTGAAGAACATGACTAACAAGGTGGGTTTAAATGGGTGAGGGGATGATCCAAACTAGTAATGGGTTAAAATTATTTTAGGTGAATAATGAATTTAGGTAAGCTAGTTTAGGAAATGTGCAGGTTTTTGCAAAAAATCATGCAAAGTTTACACAGATTTAAGAAAATAGTGTAAAGCAAAAGATTCTGTCGGACACAGTGACGACGGTTCCTTATCTAGGACCGACGGTTCCTTATCGATAAGGATCCGCGGGTCGATATGAAACCGCGACCAGAGGTCTTTCAAAAGTTTCACATCCCAAATTTTGGTTAACCCAGATTTTTATCAAAGGATTCACAAGTCAAAGTTAACTACTGACCAAAATCTAAGAAGCTAACTATCATAAGGCATGCACAAAGCTATGTAAATCACAAACATAAAGGCATAAGCAACATTTAGGATTAAAAATAACAATCCAAACATGTAGCATAAGTTAATACACATCCAAGATAATAAAAAAATTGTTCAACATTACATGTTTACCAACATGTATTCTTTGAAATACTTCAAAGCTTTCACCTTCTCTTCTTGCCCAATCCCTTGATCATATTCCCAAATACTTGAATCCCTTCCTTGACTCAACCCGATGTTCATGCAATTCACCTCTAGTCCTAAGATTTTCACGGTAGAGATGCTCCATGTTGAGATCTTCCGGTATTTCACTAGAGGAGTAATAAGGTGGGGGAGCTAAGTCTTCAAGTCCATCCATGAATGAGTTTGAGGATGGGTGGGAATTACTCGAAGAGTTGAAGTGAGAACTAGTACCTATGCCATCACCATCACTTGTTGGCATGTCCATGTCCTCATCATCCATCTCTTGATGATCGGATTTTCGCGATCCTCGATCACTTCTTGTATTTCTTGCATATGCCTCTTGAATAGGCAACATAACCCGATGAACCGGGTAGAAGCGAGAAAGATCGAGGTGGGGAAAATCATGAGCAACCCTTTTGAAAAGGCGAGTAAGAAGCATAGCATAGGGAAGGTTTGTTTTGGGCTTTGAAAGGGCATAATTGATTCGTCGAGCGATATAGAATGCCAAATTGTACTTGGTGGATGTAAAGATGCAACTCAACATATGCACCATACAAGCCGGGATATGATCTCGGTTTCCACCAAGACAAAAGACATTCTCCCTAAGGATATTTGCCCATTGGACCATAAAATCCTTAAGGTCGCTAGAGAGCACTTCATATCGATTCACATTTCGTACATTTGAATGAAGGCTTCTCACAACGTTTCCATCACGCTCTTTCGAAATGATGTCAAGGATGAACTCTAGATCAATTTCGGTGAGGTCATTTGGAGGTTTATCGTAGGATTCCAAGAGAGCATCAAGTCTCCATTTATCTGTAAAACGACAAGTGCATTCATATGGCACACCTAGAATTTCACCAAAGTTTTCGAGGGAGTATTGAATCAATTGATCATTCAACACGAAACGAATGAAAATTTCTCCATTTTATTCAAGCATGGAGTAGGTGCTAAAGAATTCAAGAAGGAATAAGGGGTAAATATCTTCTTCTATGTTGAGCAAGCAATCAAACCCCGAAAGCTCAAACATAGATTGGATATAGTCATAACCCGTTATTTCATTGTCAACGACTCTACCCTCATGGAAACAACGAGTAGAAAGGGATGGAAAAGTGTTTTGAAGTTGGGGGGAAGCATAGGTTTGGGAAAGGTTTGGCATGTATTGTCTAGTGAGTTGATGATCTTTTTGATATTGTGAAGGCATGATTAGTACCTAAATACAAACAAGAAAAACATATTTCCAATCACTCATATGAAAAATTAAAATCAAAAATCGAAAATATGAGAGTGTGTTATATCAATTTCTCGACAAACAAAGGATTGAATCCATATCATTCTCATGTTCACAATGCATCTATTCCATAATTAACCAAGAACACATGATCTATGTTAGATTAACAATGGATTAGAACATTGGTTTTTCAAAACAAGGTTTTTAGGTAAGCATTAACAATGTCATTACCTACTTGTTCATGGGTTCATCTCAAATCCATCTTTTAACCAAAATCATTAAGCCAAAATTCGGATTTATTCTATAAGTGGGTTTTAGTGAAATCTTAATGAATATGAACCTAAGGAATCATAGTAAAATAACCATGTCAACCCACATTCCTATTAAGGTTTTAATTCAATTTCAATTTTAAAAATACCCAATTATGAAAGGATGAACCCTAGAACAAAATAGATGAAATTGAAAGAAAATACTTACAATTAATTGATGTTAGATGAAGGATGAGTGAAACCCACAACTTGGAATCAATTAATTTGAGTGATTGAAGGTTTTTGAAGCTTCAACAATGGTGGAAAAGATGAAACCCGTCGGCTGTGTGTTTTTAGGAGAGAGAGATAGTGGTTTGAAAAGGAATAAAATAATAAAACTGGCGCTCTGACAAACTTTACTGCCCGCGGTACCTTATCGATAAGGAACCGCGGGTTTGAGCCGGCAAGATAAAGAACCGCCTACAGAGGCAGATTTGTATCAATGAAAAAAGCCAAAATTTAAAAACCAAGTTTTTCTAAGATACTTAAAAATATATTATGAACCTTTTAGAATAACATTGGATCATCATAAACACTAGGCAATATGTTTTAATAAAGGATTACGAGTTGAATCAAGATCGAAAAGAACCGAAACGGACAAACGACTACTCGTAGCAAAACGACAAAGTGGAGAGAAGTCAAGGGAAGTGAATCAAGACTAGGACCAATGCTCAAGGGATTAATGACAATCTTCAAATAGTGGTAACGAAGAGCTTGTGTCATATATAGTGGTTTAAGACGTGCCTTTCCAGCGAAACGTTAAACGGCTTTGGTAATGAATAAACACAAATCAATTATTCATGTATAGACTAAGATCACTTTCAATAATAGTCTTAGTCTAAACCAAAATATGAGCAAGGTATTAATTCACTTTCTCTCCCACAAAGGGCCTACTAACCGTATGGGTGCAAACCATGGAAATCATGCTTGATACTTTAAGCTACTACTAACTCACTCTACATCACCATAGTGAGTCAAGTATCCAAGCAATGAAGGTTTGAGAGGATAAAAGGAAAGAATCACAAACCACAAACAAATGTCAAGGCAAAGATTCCAAGAACAAGCACATAGTCAAGTAATGATCAACAGAATGATCAAAGGGCGTGTGGAAGAACAAAAGCGTACCTTGGCCACAAAGAGCAATCCATCAAGGAGTCAATGCTATGCCCAATCAATGACTATGATGAGTACTAAGTCTTCAAGGACTAGTATCATTCCCAATCATCTTGGTATTATCATTCAAAGATGTTAAAGATCAATGAAGATGAGTCTTCTATAAGTGCAAGTGACTCAATCCACAACCAATCAAGTGATTGATCTTCATGAGTACCTACACAAAGCAAGATGCAAACTAGTAGATACATTTCAAGAGTAGATCTAAAATGCATAAAGACTACTAATCTTAAGTGGGATGCAATATTATCAATTAAAAGACCTATTTTAAAAAACAAAATAGTTTTGACCAAAGAGAAACTTTAGTACAACTTGACCTTCTAATTTGATGAGACAATGGATCGATCCAAGTTTCAAAGTACAATATACTTCAAAGATCTTGAGTGACCATCGCTCTGATACCAATTGTAGAAACTAGAAGGGGGGGGGGGGTTGAATATTTTCTCTTCGATTGGCAACCAAATTAAAATTACTTTCAATTTGGTTTGTATCAAAACTATCTTTTGTTTGAAGCTAAGTTTCATAATGATTAGGTTCAATTCAAAATGCACTAGCAAAGATAATAGGTAAGTATAATGATAATGACATAAGTAAAGAGTAAGGAAGGAAACAACCTAGTGGGGAGACACCAAGATTTATAGTGGTTCGACAACGAGGCTCTATCCTCGTTTCTACTCCACTCCTCGAGTACACCTACTCGAGATTTCCACTATATCCACAAGCTCCCTTCTCGGCGGAGAAAACCTTACATCGTTGCTTACATTATTTTCCGACACTAAGATAAATGTCGAGACCTAATCTTTAGCTAGGACCAATCTACACAACGTTGCCTACTTCACAATTTAACGACACAAGGCTAGATGTCGAGTTCTAATCTTAAGGTAGAACCAATCTTCACGACGTTGCCTACTTCACCATTTTACGACACAAGGCTAGATGTCGAGTTCTAATCCAAAACTAGAAGCAATCTTCACGACTCTTCACTTTGAAGCTAAGTGAGAACTTCACACAACACAACTACTAATCACTTTCAAGTTTAGTGAGAACTCACAAGACACAACCACATCACTTTATAGTTTAGTGAGAACTACTAATCAAATCTATTACAACTCAACTAGACTAATCCAAGTACACACATGTAGCTTGGATTTACACAACACAAATCCAAGCAAACACATATGCAATGGATGTACACAACAAATCCAAGTATTCACAAGTAACTTGGATGAACACAACTAGTCCAAGTATTCATAAATACAATGGATTAACCTAGAACAAAAAGGGTATCATGATGAATATGACTAGTTCATAGGTTCATCTTTATCACAACACTAGTGAGTGAGTGATCTTCTCATTGGACAAGGTAAAGGAGGGGATCAAGAGGATAATCATATGTAAACATCCTTAACACTTTAAGTGATCATTTACTAATGATTATGCTATAGAAAATAGAAAGGGGGCTGAGAAAAACGTCCAAGAGGCTTGTTGGAAAATGAGATTTGACCCACTATTTAAAAGAGACAAAGTATAACGGATATATAACGGCTATCTGGACGCGGTACCTTATCTAGCCCGGCGGTTCCATATCGCTAAGGAACCGCGTAGCTACTTAAGGTACCGCCACTAGAGTACGCTCCGTTTTTTGTCTTTTAGTGGGGTAGGAATATCTGAGGTATTTGAAGCCTTCAAAGAATATTCTAATAGCATATGGAATATTCCATTTTCAAATTTTCATTTTCCATTTTAATAAAACATTTTCTAAAAAAGAAAGTTTATTAAAAAGTGTTTTGTCATATTAACAAAAGTGAGTTTTAAGGATAATCATTTTGATGATCACTAAGTATGATTAAGAAAGGTTAGTGATATGATTATTACCTTGATGATAGTGTTAGTTAAATAATTCGTTTTGTGTTTTAAACTAAATGTGTTGTATAGTTTGTTGTGATCAAAACTAAGAAAGATTAGTTAACACTATTAATGTTTTTAGGCATTACTTGCATTATCAGGTTAGAAAACCACCATTTCCAAGACTTGCTAGCAGACTCATATAATTCCCTAATTCTGCTTCTAGAGTTTTGAGTAGTAGAGTTTGAGGAAACATTTTTCTTAGGGGGGGGGGGGGGTGCAAAAGAATGGTTCTTTTTGCTTTTGGGTTAACTAGCACTAATAGGCACCACAATTTGTTTAACACCCCCAATTTACATTGCGCAACGGAAATACACAATTGGGTGCTAAACACAAGTATAATCACACAAGGTATATTGAATGGCCTAAAATGAGACATTTACACATAAAATATAAACAAGATTTCATACATTGTCTAAAACATAATTTTCATCCCCTAGTGTACCAAAACAACATAAGAGTAAAGCGTTTAGTCCCCCACGGATCTCGACCATCGAACCAACAAGTTTTAGTACAGTACACAACATTAGACAAATTGTTCAACAGTAAAAGGGAAAGAAAATGTTTTAGACCACCAGACTTCAAAAGCAAACCCACAACATCCACAACAATGCTCTGCCATCAATCACCTTCGATTACCTGAAACACATGCTTAAACGAGTCAACAATAATGTTGAGCGAGTCCATAGGTTTAACAAATCACATTTGAACACAAGAAGAAAATCAATCATAATCATTTTATAGAATTGTTATACATACAATATATATCAAGGCATCTCATCTTATAGCCGAAGCTATACAATTGTATTTAAGCTCATGACACCGACCCCTTAACCAATTAGTCACCCGCGCCAAATGCCAGCATGACTAGATAAGACCATTTCCTCTCTAGGGTATTAGTTGCTAGATATATACCCACATCTCATTCTCGTATATTATCCTTCCCAGAGGTTACTCAACGTAAAGATCTGGTCTCAGATAAGGTGGTTAACCCAGTAGTACCACCATTTGAATAAGCGGCTATTCCCAACTCACAACATCAAGTCAGAACATAGTTAACGGTTCATGAAATTAGGGTCTTTAGCAACAAGGTACTCAATACAATTCAAGGCAACAATAGGCAACATTCGGGTCCAAACAATCAATCATGACTTGTGTTCATTTATTTTCAAATAGCATGTATCCCCCTCGTGGGTATTAAAACATTTAGTAGGTAGCACGAAAGCGAGGCTATAGACTCACCTTAGTATAAGAGACCTAGCGCGATTATCGTCGATGATAAGTGATGCCCTTCAAACACGAGAACATCAACCTATCAAATAAGGCGCGTTCATTAATAATAGACTCGAGTAATAAACCATACATCATAACATCAAACTAAAAATCATAAACTCACGACAAACTCGAAAGAAAACGATACAAGTGATACTATTATATTCTCTTCTACACATTTATTTTATTACTCTATACTTTCGATAAAAATCTGTCGGCATATACCAAATGTACTAGCTCATTTACCCTACTTAGACACATCAAACGTTTATGAAACGACTTGAGGAACTCACTTACTATCTATAGAAAGTCCTCCAAAAATTTTGTCAAAATATTTTACTTCTAAGTCTCCCTGCCCGACACATCTTTGTATCACAAAAACCGGACAGTTTTACGTCATCGACTCATACAACCATTTTAACTTCTATAAACGACTCCATTTACAAAACCGACACTTAGGTTTGAAAATAGACTCACAACATAGGGTTTAAATCTTTAAAAAAGCCCTTGAATCATTTCAAAACTCATTCTATAGTCTCCGAGATTTGATCCAAATATCGACAACAACTACATATTGTGCCGATACTCGTCTTCCGGTACACGAATATCAAACTATCATAACTTCGCACTCGTTTGGAGTTAGAAGCTCTAAATTACGCCAAAACTAAGATAATAAAAATATCCATAACTCTATCTAATTAGTTTAACCATTTTCAAAACATAAGGCATCCAAAAATAGCCTTGAACCCACTGCCCTAATTTACCTCATAAAATCTTACATAAAATCATACTTTTGATCAAATTAATCATTTTTATCATCATATTAACTCCTAATAACAACATATCTTAATATTAACACTTGTATCAATAATAAAAACAAAAACCCAAAAATCAAAAACAAGTTTTTTAACAAAAACAACATGATCCATGCATGATTATCACTAGATAATCACATGCATGATCATCTAACAATCCTACCAACCCTAATTCTCAACCAAAAACAAACTTCATGCATGTTGCCAAATTTAACATCATTAGAGTCACCTTGAAAATCTAAGATGTGGTCTAGTCTTATTTTTGAATAGATCAAAGTAAAAACTGAACAAAAATTATGTTTATGGTGTGTGTAGGGTGACGGTAAGAAAAAGAAAGAAATGAGGTGAGAAATTTTTTTGGTTAACTTGTTTCTATGTGAAAGTTAGGTGTGAAATGAGTTTATATATGGTGGTGGAAGGGCCTCTTTTGCCAATTTTCTATAGTTGTGGTCCAAAATGAAAATAGTTAGCTAAAAAGCGGGAAATGACTATTAGTCAATTTTAAAAATATTCACGAGGCTCGGGTTTCATAAAAATACTTCTCAAAAGATAAAACGTATCTCAAATATAATAATATCGTCTCCCGACTCGACTTAACACGTCATTAAAAAAAAAACATCAAAAACGACAAACATCGAACACTCGACAATAAAACCTAAAATATTGGGCATTCGTCGACATCACGCTTGCTAATACTCCTCATACTAATTAAAGACAAAATATAAGTCTCCTAACATTGGTTTAAACTTAAATCATCAAAACAAAAATCATTCAAGCTCATCAAGAATTTCAAAAATAGTCGTAAAATAAGATTAGGCAATGACCTCGATTTCAGGTTATCACATCCCCTCCTTCTTAAAGAGAGAGACGTCCCGGCGCTTACCTCTCTCAAAACACATGAGGATACTTATCCTTAAAGAAGTCCTCACGTTCCCAGGTAAACTCAGGTCCACGTCTAGAATTCCATCGCACTTCCCTATCCATAATCTCTACAGGTTCCTCTATAAAATGTAACTTATCATCAGGTTGAATTTCCTCTAATGGAATCACCAAATCCCTTTCTGCTAAACACTTCTTCAGATTAGACACATGAAAAGTGTTATGAATAGTCCTAAGTTCATCCGACAATTCTAACTTATAGGCAACCAATCCAATCCTTTGAATAATCTTAAAAGGTCCAATATATCTCGGGCTCAACTTTCCTCTCTTTCCAAAACGAATCACTCCCTTCCATGGCGATACCTTCAGCATAACCATGTCTCCTACATCAAATTCTAATGATTTCCTCCTATTATCAGCATAACTCATTTGTCTACTTCTGGCAGATAACAAACGCTTCTTAATTTGCACAAGCTTTTCGGTTGTCTCAAAAATCATTTCAGGTCCAGTCAACTGACTCTCTCCTACATCACTCCAACAAACTGGAGATCTACACTTACGTCCATACAAAGCTTCAAATGGTGCGGCTTTAATACTAGCATGATAACTATTGTTATACGAAAACTCCACCAGTGGCAAATGTCTATCCCAACCATCTCTAAAGTCAATCACACACACTCAGAGCATATCCTCTAATGTTTGAATCGTCCTTTCAATTTGTCCATCATTTTCCGGATGATATGTTGTACTCAAAATTAACTCTGTTCCCATCGCTTTCTACAGAGATTTCCAAAACTCTGAGGTAAACCTACTATCACGATCTGAAATTATCGACAAAGGCACACCATGTCGACACACAATCTCCTTCACATACACTGTCATCAATCTTTCCATACTATCCGTCTTCTACATTGGTAAAAAGTGAGCAGACTTAGTCAATCTATCTACAATGACCCATATCATATCACAACCACTAGAAGTCCTTGGCAAACCTGTCACAAAATACATAGTAATTTTCTCCCATTTCCACTCAGGAATTTCAGGTTGCACCAATAATCCAGAAGGCTTCTTATGTTCAGCCTTTACCTTCGCACAAGTTAAACACTTATTAACATACATGGCTATATTTGCTTTCATATTCGGCCACCAATACACTTTCTTAAGTCTTGATACATCTTGTCCGATCCAGGATGTATTGAATACTTGGACTTATGAGATTCATTCATCACTAAATCTCGCACTCCTAAGCACCTTCCGTCACATTCCCTGATTCAAAGCATCAGTTTAACTTTCAGTATTATCCCGTCAAGTCAACACTTCTTGTTATCCATATGAGAAAGGTGTGTTACTCTAACCCTTAGAGGCTTTTCTCTTTCCTTTCTACTAAGTGCATCAGCTACCACATTCGCTTTACCAGGGTGGTAACGAATCTCTCAGTCATAGTGACTCAACAATTCTACCTATCTCCTTTGTCTCATATTAAATTCCTTTTGATCCAAAATATGTTGCAGACTCTTATGGTCAGTGAAAACCACACACTTGGTTCCATACAAGTAGTGTCTCCACAATTTAAAGCAAAAATCACAGCTCCAAGTTCTAAATCATGAGTAGTGTAATTCTCTTTATGCTTCCTCAATTGTCTGGACGCATAAGCTATCACTTTCTCTCTTTGCATCAACACAGCTCCAAATCCATTATGAGACGCGTCACAATACACTACAAAATCTTCAGATCCTTCTAGCAAAGAAAAAATTGGCGCATAACACAACTTATCCTTCAGCGTATTAAATGCAGCTTCCTCTTCTAATCCCCATTCAAACACTCGATTCTTTTCAGTAAGATTGGTCAATGGTTTAGCAATTAGTGAAAACTTCTCGATAAACCTTCTATAATACCCAGCTAGACCAAGAAATTGGCGAACTTCAGTCAGCGTCGTTGGTACCAACCAATCCTTGATATCCTCAATCTTAGCAAGATCTACACGAACACCTTCACTATCAATTACGTGCCCCAGAAATTGCACTGATTTCAACCAAAACTCACATTTAGAGAACTTCACATACAACTTCTCTTTCTTTAACAATTCTAAAATTATCCTTAAATGCTTCTCATGTTCTTCTTCACTCTTGGAATAAATAAGAATATCATCAAGGAATACGATAACAAACTCATCCAAATACGACTTGCACACACGATTCATCAAGTCCATAAATACGGCAGGCGCATTCGTTAATCAAAAGGCATCACTTGAAATTCAAAATGTCCATATCGAGTACGAAAAGCTGTTATAGGAATATCTTCTTCCCTAACTCTCAGTTGATGATACCCAGATCTCAAATTGATCTTCGAGTATACACTTTACCCTTGCAACTAATCAAACAAATCATCAATCCTCGGCAATGGATACCGATTCTTCACAGTCAACTTGTTAAGTTCCCGATAATCAATACACATTCGAAACGAACCATCTTTCTTCTTAACAAACAACACAGGAGCACCCCACGGCAATGAACTCGGTCTAATAAATCCCTTATCCATCAATTCCTTCAATTGATCATATAATTCCTTCATTTCAGAAGGCACTAAACGATACGGTGCACGAGCAACAGGCGCAGATCCCGGCACTAAGTCAATACGGAATTCAACTTCACGATGCGGCGGTAATCCCGAAAAATCTTTAGGAAAACTTCAGGATATTCTCTAATCACAGGCACATCCTCCAGTCTCCTCTCATTTACGTTATCACTAGTTATTTGAGCAAGAAGCACATCACAACCCTCTTCCATATACCTCATCATCTTCAAACAAGAAACAACCCTCAAACGAGAAATACACTCATCACCCTTCACAGTCAATACCCTATTCCTTAGTGGTATATGAACTAATTTCTCTCAACTGACAATTACTACATCATTCGTAACTAACCAATCCATATGAATAATCACGTCAAAAGATCCTAATTCTAGGCATCAAATCAATACTAAACACATAATCCCTAACTTCAAGGAATAACCTTTTAGTATAAAACTAGTGCTAACAATCTTACCATCAGCTAACTCCACATTATAACTAGTTGTCAATCTTACTAGTTCTCTATCCAATAGCTGACTGAATCTAACATCTACGAAACTTCTATCGGATCCAGAATCAAATAACACACTAGCATAACAAGCATCGAGTAAGAACGTACCCGTCACCACATTCGGTCCTTGAGGTTTATCAGCATCTCCCATGACATAGGCTGGAGTAGCAGTCACAACAGCAACAACAACAACATTGCCTCCTTGTCGAGCACCAACCCTCGGACAGTTCCCTTGCTTATGTCCGCGGCCTCCACATCCAAAACAACTAATCACCTTGACAACATTGGCTCAAGTGGCCACACCCTTGTTCCTACAGTCTGCCGCTTTATGTCCGGCCTTCCCACACTTGTTGCAAGCAGGTGGACGATTTACAATATGATACAGAATGCATCGACCACACTTCGGGTTCACTTTGTTACCTTGAGTCCCAGTAGCAGCACGAACACCATCGTTCCTTCTCAAGTTGTATTGCTGATTTCTGTTAGGTCCTTGGTTATTGTTGTTCCGATAACCTCCTCTATTTTGCTCTTGATTTGACTGTGCAACTTCCCACTTTCTTTTATTCCCTTCAGCAATACTATCTTTTCTATCTTGCAGCTTAACGTCTATCAAAGCATGAGCCATCTGAACAACTTCATCAAAAGTCTTGGGTTTTGGCGAAGTAGTCTCTCCCTTGATATTGTTGGATAAACCTCTGATATACTGCTTCATCTTCTTTCTATCATCAGCAAAAGCATCAGGACACAACAAACACAAATCAGAAAACCTCTTCGTATAAGCAACAACATCATTATTCCTCAACACCAAATGTCTCAATTCATCTTCCAACTGACCTAACTCTTCCTCAGGACAAAACTTAGCAGTTAACAGTCCCTTGGTCACAATCCATGTTCTTGCATCCGCCTCAACCAAACCTACAGTAGCTACCTGACTATTCCACTAGCTTAAAGCATCATCTTGAAATGTAGCTGCAGCAAACTTTACCTTACTAGCTTCTGAACATCCACTGATTTCAAAAGTACTTTCAACTTTCTCAATCCACCTTCTTAACTCCAAAGCACCACCAGTACCACGAAATTGGGTAGGTCCACATTTCATGAAACTAGCATACGAACACTCTTTCTGAACTTGCTGAACAACAACATTACCTCCAACTTGACCAATAGCATTTCCTCCAACTGGCTCATCAACATTACCTCCAACTAGATCAACAACATTCCTATTCTCAGTATCTTGATTCCTTGCAGCACATTCGGCTTCTAGTGCTCTAGCAATAGCTTGCTCAATCATATTGCTCACAGTAGCAGTTGTCAATTTTGGTGGCATGTTTCTGACATTACAAATAAAAGAAAACATGTAAGTATTCATATCAAGATAAGAAGAAGGATTTATCTATCAAGACGTATCATGGATACTACATGCACAAACAACACAATCCATAATGACTCATTAACCAAATCACAAAAGAACTAAAAGACAAATCATAGATCATGAAGGTAATTGGATTGCATTGTAAATTTTCCACAAAATCGTGACAAGTAATGTCACTACAACCCTTCATTACTTCAAACTTAAGAGTTATTAAGTTTCATCACAACACTACAGTATCAATCTAAATAAGTTCTATTACAACAAGGATAATAAAGATAACATAAAGAAACTAATCACGCGGTGATCCACGTGGCTTCTTATACATCGGCTCATCATCACTGCTGCTATCTTCATCATCAGACTCCTCTTCCACTTTCTCCTTTCCCTTACAACTTGTTCCTTCACATGGCTTCACCAACGAATGAGTTTCAGCACGACTTGGCACATCATGGATCCTCACACCCTGACTTGGATAAGATCTCACTGGCAAATCCCACACATTCACCCTTGCAATCCTTGCTTGATCCTCACAAAACCTTTCAAATTGAGCACTCAGATTCAACACCATCGCTCGAAGACTAGAAACTTCATCAATTTCTCTAGCTCTAACATACTCTGACCTTCTTACACTACAAATAAACCTATCAAACTGCTTCTCATTCTGCTCAAACCTTTTGATCACACGAGTCTCAACCACATACCTTTCAAACAAAGATCTATCAAACTTTTCATAAACCAATAAATATCTTCATAAGATCTAGGACCTGGACAGTACACCTTAGCTATATTCTCATGAATAGATCAGGCACTAGCAGCATTGCTTGACTCAGTAGGGAAATCATCTCTAGTACAGACAATCCTAGGCAAACTGCTCAAATAAGCATCACAAGTAGGCATAGAAGAACGTACAACAGGTTGCTGACAACTCTAAACAGTTGGTGGCACAACATTAGCTCTCGGCACATAACTACTTTGAATCACTTCAGGCTCAGTCTGTCCTACTGCATTAGGAACAGTCCTATCATCCAGATATTCATAAGGCTCCTCATCATCACTAGCACTAAAATTATCTACTTCCCCATCTCTACTATGTCATTCATCTCAATCGAATCATCATCACGTGGTATATCAACCATTTTCTACAATTGTAGGGATTTTAGGATACTTAAGGTCATTGTTTAAAAGTATAAATGCAATGCATGAGCATGTAAATGTTATACGTAACCCATGGTATGCAATGCAATGTAAATGATGTTTATGCAGTGCTCGCAAAAATATGACAATGACAAGCACTCAGCGCACTTTCAATAACAGCAATACAATATCATAGTATTTACTTAATAAATACTCGAGAATCCATTTCAGTTCTGAGGGATACATCTATAATAAAAAAACAAAACTAAAAGTGATCTTACCGGAGCGTTGCAGAGAAGTTGTGTGCTTTTGAAAAATAAATACATTCGACACCAAATATATAGTTTAGGACATTTTTCAAAATCGACCTAGTTTTCTATAACTTGTAGCTCTAACCACAATTTTTTTACTACCCCCAATTTACATTGCGCAGCGGAAATACACAATTGGGTGCTAAACACAAGTATCATCACACAAGGTATATTGAACGACCCAAAATGAGACGTTTACACATAAAATATAAACAAGATTTCATACATTGTCTAAAACATCATTTTTCATCCCCATAGTGTACCAAAACAACATCAGAGTAAAGCGTTTAGTCCCCCACGGATCTCGACCATCAAACCAACAAGTTTTAGTACAGTACACAACATTAGACAAATTGTTCAACAGTAAAAGGGAAAGAAAATGTTTTAGACCACCAGACTTCAAAAGCAAACCCACAACATACACAGCAATGCTCCGCCATCGATCACCTTCGATTACTTGAAACACATGCTTAAACGAGTCAACAATAATGTTGAGCGAGTCCATAGGTTTAACAAATCACATTTGAACACAAGAAGAAAATCAATCATAATTATTTTATAGAACTGTTGTACATACAATCTATATCAAGGCATCTCATCTTATAGCCGAAGCTATACGATTGTATTTAAGCTCATGACACCGACCCCTTAACCAATTAGTCATCCACGCCAAATGCCAGCATGACTAGATAAGACCATTACCCCTCTAGGGTATTAGTTGCTAGATATATACTCACATCTCATTCTCATAAATTATCCTTCCTATAGGTTACTCAACGTAAAGCCTTGGTCTCCGATAGGGTGGTTAACCCAGTAGTACTACCATTTGAATAAGCGGCTATTCCTAACTTACAACATTAAGTCAAAACATAGTTAACGGTTCATGAAATTAGGGTCTTTAGCAACAAGGTACTCAATACAATTCAAGGCAACAATAGGCAACATTCGGGTCCAAACAATCAATCATGAATTATGTTCATTTATTTTCAAATAGCATGTATCCCCCTCGCGGGTATTAAAACATTTAGTAGCTAGCATGAAAGCGAGGCTACAGACTCACCTTAGTATAAGAGACCTAGCGAGATGATCGTCGATGATAAGTGATGCCCTTCAAACATGAGAACCGCAACCTATCAAATAAGGCGCGTTCATTAATAATAGACTCGAGTAATAAACCATACATCATAACATCATAACATCAAACTCAAAATCATAAACCATACATCGAAAGAAAACGATACAAGTGATACTATTATTTTCTCTTCTACATATTTACTTTATTACTCTATACTTTCGATAAAAATCTGCCGGCACATACCAAATGTACTAGCTCATTTACCCCACTTAGACACATCAAACATTTATGAAACGACTCGACGAACTCACTTACTATCTATAGAAAGTCCTCCAAAAAGTTTGTCAAAATATTTTACTTCTAAGTCTCCCTGCCCGACACATCTTTGTATCACAAAAACCGGACAGTTTTACGTCATCGACTCATACAACCATTTTAACTTTTATAAACGACTCCATTTTCAAAACCGACACTTAGGTTTGAAAATTGACTCACAATATAGGGTTTACATATTTAAAACAGCCCTTGAATCATTTCAAAACTCATTCTATGGTCCCTGAGATTGGATCTAAATATCAACAACAACTACATATTGTGCCGATACTCGTCTGCGGGTACACGAATAATCAAACTATCATAACTTCGCACTCGTTTGGAGTTAGAAGCTCTAATTTACGCCAAAACGAAGATAATCAAAATCTCCATAACTCTATCTAATTAGTTTAACCATTTTCAAAACATAAGGCATCCAAAAATACCCTTGAACCCACTGCCCTAATTTACCTCATAAAATCTTACATTAAATCATACTTTTGATCAAATTTAATCACCTTTATCATCATCCTAAAATCATAATAACAACATATCTTAATGCTAACACTTGTATTAATCATAAAAACAAAAATCCAAAAATCAAAAATTAGTTTTTAACAAAAACAAGTTTTTAACAAAAACAACATGATCCATGCATGATTATCACTAGATAATCACATGCATGATCATCTAACAATCCTACCAACCCTAATTCTCAACCAAAAATCAAACTTCATGCATGTTGCCAAATTTAACATCATTAGAATCACCTTGAAAATCTAAGATGTGGTCTAGTCTTGTTTTTGAATAGATCAAAGTAAAAATTGAACAAAAATTGTGTTTATGATGTGTGTAGGTTGACGGTAAGAAAAAGAAAGAAAGGAGGT
Organism: Glebionis coronaria; assembly: GCA_025667525.1. Classification (NCBI taxonomy): domain Eukaryota; kingdom Viridiplantae; phylum Streptophyta; class Magnoliopsida; order Asterales; family Asteraceae; genus Glebionis; species Glebionis coronaria. The sequence goes on along the minus strand of CM046876.1, from coordinate 460,392,652 downwards.
GAGAAATTTTTTTAGTTAACTTGTTTCTATGTTAAAGTTAGGTGTGAAATGAGTTTATATATGGTGGTGGAAGGGCCTCTTTTGCCATTTTGCATAGTTGTGGTCCAAAATGAAAATAGTTAGCTAAAAAGCGAGAAATGACTATTAGTCAATTTTAAAAATATCCACGAGGCTCACTTTTCATAAAAATACTTCTCAAAAGTTATAACATATCTCAAATATAATAATATCATCTCCCGACTCGACTTAACACGTCATTAAAAAGAAAACATTGAAAACGACAAACATCGAACAATCGACAATAAAACGTAAAATATTGGGCATCTGTCGACATCACGCTTGCTAATACTCCTCATACTAATTAAAGACAAAATATAAGTCTCCTAACATTGGTTTAAACTTAAACCATCAAAACAAAAATCATTCAAGCTCATAAAAAATTTCAAAAATAGTCGTAAAATAAGATTAGGCAATGCCCTCTGTTTCAGATTATCAGAATTTGCTTCTTAGTTCTAGTGTCACGTCATTCTTATTATTCAAAGCACACTTAGTATGATTAGCATTAACAACACATTTTCCTCATGTCACACAAACATACTTAACATTCAAAGTATTCAAAGCATTCAAATCATTCAAATCATTATTACATGCGATTATAGACGTTGTATTCTTAGAAACACTAAAATTCCTACAGGGTTCTTCTACTTCCTTCATCTTCCCGTGAATCTTGTTTTCTACGACCTTTTCATTCGTTTGAGTGCTCTTAAGCTCTGGCCGGCTAACACTAGTAGTGGGGACTACTCCTGTAGTAAAACACACACGTCTATTAGTGTTTCTAGAAGTCTGAGGCAATTGACTGTTTTTGTTTTGTGTGGGTCTGGTGGCCAATCTATACATCCCTGGTTTAATCACCTTTGTGTGCTTAATGCCTTGTGCTCGATTATCCATTTGGGACAAATCTGTGGTAACCTTTCTTTCCTATCCGTTTTGGGGGCAAACCCGGATTTTGCAAATGAAGAGTTGGAGAAAGAAGATGGTTTTCCCAAGACAGAAGGTTTGTGAACCTTATACGCACTAGGTTGTCTAAAAACTGGTTTCACAACCTTGGGTTCCACAATTTTCCTACCTGTCTTAGCAATGAGTTTCTGCAACTCTGCTGTCGCTATGTCCTTTTCTTATAACTGAGCTCTCAAATCCATAATGTCAAGACTTTTTTTGTTTAATAATCGACATGATTAAGTTATTTTTACTTGCAAATTATTATCGTTTGGAAAGTTGCCGCTTTTATTTTTCAAAGCAAGTTCAAGAGAGTGACAATGGTTGTGAAGAAAATCATATCGGTGTTATAGTAACGTAAATGCTTTTTGATCAACATTATCTTTGTGTTTCGAACGCTCATTTTCAAGACGTTTACACTCTTTGATCTTATCATGCTATTTGCATGCAACATCTGAATATTCATATATATCAGCGCAAGATCTAAAAACAACACACATGAGGTCTTTGGAGAGACAGTCGTTAGAAAACTCTTCTTTTTCAGATTGAAGTTCATAAATTTCTTTTTCAAGAGACTCAACGTATTTCAAATCATCAAACATTTTTAACTGAATTAATCTTTCAAATTCAAGAGCATTTGCTTTCGTTTTCTCCGCAAGCGGTATCAAAAGTTCTTTCACCAACACAGTTATATCGTGAGGAATATAATTTTTCCATTTATCATCTTCATGTTTTTCTAGTCTCTTTCAACAGTTGATTGAAAATTGTCAATGTTATGTTTAACAATACCGAGTGCTTGCCTACTCTTGCTTAGAGAAGCTTGAAGAGGCAAGTCCTCAATATATCTCAAAATGTTAGATTTCTTAGTGGCAAAAGCTTTTCTCCATTTTATTCTTATTTGTTCACTTTCAAAAACAATTGCTCACGAGAGTTCTGTGTTTGTGGAGTGAAAAGACCACAAAAACTGTTTTGATAAGCATAATGACATGGTTTAAAAAAATCTTAATTAACTTTTGATCTACCCTCCTTTTCTAAAGTGATTGTCTCTTCACTATCGGGCCAATAGGGCAATCATGATCGGTCCATTCGGACTCATCAAGATATAGGCGCGAGTTTTCTGCTTGAGCTTGCTTGGAGTACTCGGGACTTGCAAAACTAGCTTTCCCTTAAAAAACTACCGAGGTGCCAACATTTTCGTGGGTTTAATAGATTGATTCGTTTTATAAACAATGTTTTTTAAAAACTCGAATTGTTCTTCCAGTTTCGTTACTTTTTCAGTATCTTTTTCTTGTCTACTTTTGAAATCTTGTTTTAACTTTTCTACCCGTTGTTTCTCTTTGTTAATAAGTTTAGCAAAATCGGTGTTATTTATAGAAAGCCTTCGTTCAAGTTCGTTTGCTTTAGTTGTTGCAAGATACGTTTTTTTATCGTTCATCAATTAAGAAAGCATTATATTGACGTTTCTCTTTAGCAAATAACTCAAGATTTGTGTTGTATTTATTTTCAAAATCATCCTTTTTAGTGTTAATTACACACCCTTTGTACCCCTCAAGCTCGTTGGTTTTCTAAAGAAACTCAACTCTATAACTATCAATAATCTGATCGAATTTTATTAGAGCATCTTTGCTTTCTTCAAAGTTTTGAGTGAGTGTTGCGCTTTCCTTATTTAATTGCTTTTGACTCTTTCTAGTTTCATTGACATCTTTTTGTAAAGTAGCAATTAAATTAGCAAGCGCGACACGCTCCTCATATTCATACTCATTTGCATGTTGATCTTCCTTAGACTCATTATTGCACATGTTTGATAAATTCGGTGTGATATTACTAGCAACCGATTCCTTCATACATGTATCAATAATGGGTGTAGCTGGATCACAATGCTCATGCGTATTGCCAAACACATTATAATCATCATCATGGTGTACCTTTTCAATTGGCTCAGCATCAAAGATAGAACATTGTCATCTTTAGTTACATTAAGGACCTCTTGAATCTTTGCCATGTACGAATAATGTGCTTCGTGTTCTTTGTCAAAGAGTTCATCATCGGTATCGTCAAGCATTTCTTCTTCCTCATCTGATAACTTAATCCTTGCATCCATCTTCTTGCATAACAACATATTTTCCATATGATAAGCATAATCCTTAACCCTTTTGGCTGCCTGCATTCCTTGGCCATGTGCCTAAATCCTTTAAAGTTAAAACATTGAATCTCATTCTATTGAACCACTTGAGTACCAACCCTTTCCCTATTCCCAGCAACAGCAGCAACCTTCTGATTATCATACTTTGCAGTTTGTCTATCATACCTGGCAAACACCTCCACATGCACTGGATTGCGTCGATCATACTTTGGAGGACTCTCAATATAGTTGTTCCTCGTGTTTGATGATGTTCTGAGGTTGTTGTTGGTGGGTTTGTAGATTAAGACTTCATAATGAAATCCATTTGTTACTTGAATTCTCTATCCTTCTGAACTTGTTCTTCGTCACTGTCTTCTTCAGAATGATTGCTCAGATGGTGGTGATGGTGTTCTAGGCTCTTTGACTCTTGATCATGTTGGAGCATATGACTTGGAGATATGGAAGATTGTTGTGATGATGATTGAGTAGAGTAGGACTTTGGAGTACGAGAGTGGTGATCTGGGTAATGTTGAATGGTAGACACCAAAGCAAGTGGATTAGAAACCTTTGCTACCCGTTCACTTGTAATTCGGTTTCCTCATTCTAAAATCATTTTAATATGTCAAAGAGCTTATGATATGAGACCTCGTCTAACTTTTGTTGTTTTTTTTTACCAAAGTGACAAATCGTGTCCACTCTTGTTGAAGTTGTTGTAGAAACTGAACATTAACTTGCATAATGGAGACTTCCAACTTGTTTCTTGTCATATTGTTTATCATTTTGTATTTACTTGAGTAGTATGTATCAATCGATTCCCATTCCAATGAAGTAAACTTTCCAAATGTCCAAAACATGTTTGTTTTCACATCTTGCTAATTTAGTGATTCTCCTTGTTGCAGTCGTTCAATAGCCGTCCACATCTCTTTTACAGTAGGACATGCATCAACCGTTGAGTAAATATCATATCCAATCCCACTTAGAATCATATAAATTTCTTCCTTCTCTGCATCAACCCAAGCACGCTTCTCAGGTGTTAGGTCGGATATAGTTTCATCTCGTTGATGCGTGGGTACTTCGTCAGTAGTTGTTGTGGCTGGTTCAGCAGGAACGGTGATTGTCGAGAGGACATATGGTCCATCAAAAATGCACTGCCTTAAAGCATCACCATCATGTCTTGTATCAAGATTTCAAAGAAAACGTGATTGCCATTAAGCATATCGACCAGGCACAAGCATTGGTGGTCGTTCTTTGTTACCTGCCACCATGATGTTGTTATTAGTTACACGATATTCCGCAGTAGAATCCATCTCGAAAACTTCTGAAATAATGAAGTGAATTCGGATCTTAAGTAGATCAGTCGTGATTAGGTTGTGGTTAAAAATACGAAAATTTTGATTTTTTCTCACTCCGACAATAAATTCAAATCTCGGGTCGTAAATTTTTTCAAATTGCCAAAATTTGAAATCGAAGCAGAAATAGCCTAAAACTAGTATGGAAAAATTTGACCTAAAATTTTTAACTCTTTTTTTTTTGAAACGATGCTTTGAAACTAGTTGTGAGGGTGGCTAAGTCTATAAATAGATCGGAAAAATATTTGGCATAGCCGTTATCCCAGTAGTCATGATCTCGGTAGTCACACCTTGTACACTATCTGCACCCTACAAAAACACCAACCCGATACTCTACAAAAACACCAACTAGGTAGTATATACTTGCGCTATCCCGGTAGTTTACAAACAGTGTTATTCCGGTACCTACTAAACTACTATTCTGGTAATTTTCAAACACTCACCATTTCGATAGTTTTATAAAAGTGTTATTCCGGTACCTTACAAAATCGCTATCCTGGTACTTTTTCACTATTCCGGTACCCAAAGAAAAAACTATTACCGGTAGATTAGGGTTTATGTTATTCCGGTACCAAGGAAAGAAAAATGAAACTTTTTGATCTTTCAAATAATGAGATTTTTGTTCTTTTCCAATAAAAGAGTTGTACTTCCGGACGATCTGAGCCATAATAAAACATAAAAATGAAAACTTTTAAATTTTTAAGCCGAAAACTTTTATAACCTTAAAAAATTACAAATAAGCAAATCCAATGAAAAAGTAGATCATATATGGATTTTTCTTGTTTTGAATCACACAACATCAAATATATGAAGATATTAGTGATGTTTATGTATTGAAAACAAAGAAAAAAACCAAAAAAATCGTGAGGTTTTATAGATGAAAACCTACGTAAATCACTATATAACCACAAACAAGTCACAAATTCACCCCATGGCGAATGATACCAATTGTTATCCCAAATATTACTCACTCACTTCACCATGGAGGTTTAGAGAGAGAAAGTAGAGAGGGGTTAGAGAGAATGGTTGGAAAACCTGTGTAATATTTGATTGTAGAGAGAGAAACAAATGAACCAGCAAAAAAACCCCTAATCTCTCCAATGACGGCTGGTGATCAATAACCCTAACTTTCTTCATTCCAAATCGTTTGTGATTGATTCAAAAGCCTTATAACATCTTGTTATTGCCTTCTTTTAACGTTGCTCTAACAATTTTTTTATACGACGGCTGATTAAGTCATATTATGGTTACAATTTTATTTTTCTTTTTTAAGGTTTTGATTTTAGTGCTGTTATAGGGTTTGTTTTGTGTTGATTCTGGTTTATCAATCATAATGAAGGTGGGTTAGAGCGATTGAGTGAGTGGCTTGGAACCCTAGCTTTTTAGGGTTTCTTTATTGCTGTTTGGTTGGACGGCTGGTGTATTGTGTGAATAGGAGAGATGTTAAAGGAGGGGTGGGGTATTCCTGTTGATGTGGAAGGTCTTGCTACTCGAATGAAACGATTACATGAAGGAGATCATGCGAGAACTGGTGGACATCAACCATCTACTAGTGGTCTTGCTTGTCTATCAATGGGTGATGGGAGTCTTGATCCAAATGTCTCGGTTGGGATGTTAGATCAGAGGTTGGATATAGACATGAACAAGGAAACACGTAACGAATCGATCCTCCATGTCTTGGTTGACGCTTCGAATGCTGATCATGAACGACCTGCTCATGGTATTGCGAGTTCTGGTTTGAAGAACTCTCCACCAAAGGCTACTACATTTCTTATTAAGGAAATTGGTGATGTTGCTAAGGTTTTTCGTGTTTCTCTTAATTCTTTTGTTGAGCTAAGTGCTTTTTTTTAGGAACTTGTTGCAGGCTCTAATCAGGTGTAGGAACGTTTGTCACAAGAGAATCGTGATGCAATCATTAAGATTATTGATCAACATTTGAGCTTTCTTGAGCAACAAGCTGTTGACGAGCCTATTATTGAGTCTGTGGATATCAATAATGAGACTTCTATTGTGGCTGATCCTGTTTTTGAAGGGGTTAATGTTTCTGTTTTTCGAAGAGTGGTCCAAAAGGTTGGTTCTCGCTTTGAATATACCTTGTATGGTTATTTTCTCGGTCAGAGATTGGCGTATCCGATTCTTGAGTACTTTGCTAAAAACAATTAGGGTAAACATGGGCTAAAACGAATTATGATGAATAATAAGGGTTATTTCTTCTTCAAGTTTGATTCACAAGCTGGTTTGGAGGCTGTTTTGGAAGGTGGCCCTTGGTTGATTTGCAAAACTCCTATCATTCTCAAGACATGATCATTGGGGACTCGCTTGTTTAAAGAACATCTGACTAGCATTCCTGTTTGGGTGAAACTACATGATGTTCTAATTCAGGTTTTTGAAGAGGATGGAATTAATTTAATTGTTTCTTTTCTTGGTAAGCCAATTATGTTTGACTCGTTTACTAGCTCTATGTGCAAAGATTCATGGGGTAAGAGTAGTTTTGCTAGGTGTCTCATTGAAATTAGTTCTAATGTTGATTTAGTTAAGGTTGTTACTATTGGTGTTCCGTCTCTTACTAGTGATGAGTATACCGAAGAAACAATCCGGGTTGAATATGAATGGAAGCCTCTAAGGTGTGATACATGCAAGATTTTTGGTCATGATACTGATGTGTGCCCATAGAAGGTTGTGCATATTTCTAGTGCTTCTACGGTTCATACTAGTGCGCCTGTTGAGACATCTAATGATGGCTAATGGTTGATGCAAAGCAATGCCTAAAAACATTGTTAGTATTAATTAATCTTTCTTAGTTTTGATCACGACAAATTATAAAGACATTTATTGTCAAACACAATCATAAAACGAATTATCTAACAAACACTATCATCAAGGTAATAATCATTATACTAACATATCTTAATCATGCTTAGTGATCATAAAAGTGATTAGCCTTAAAACTCACTTTTGTCAAATGTAAAAAAAGATTTTTAATAAACTTTATTTTTAAGAAAATGTTTTATTAAAATAAAAATGTAAATTTGAATATGGCATATTCCAAATGCCATAAGAATATCCTTTGAAGGTTTAAACAACCTCATATATTTCAATTTCACTAAAAGAAAAAAAGGATCGGAGTCTACACTCCGCGGTTCCTTAAGTGCCTACGCGGTTCCCTATCGATAAGGAACCGCCTGGGTAGTTAAGGAACCGCCCCTAGCTAGCCGTTGGCATTTATCTTCTACAAATAGTGGATCAAATTTGCATTTTCATCAACCTTTTTTGGACATCTCTTTCAGCCTTCTTTCTCCTATCTAATCCTAGTCATTTGTTAATGATCACTTAATGTGTTAAGTATGTTTACTTATGATTATCCTTTTGATCTCCTTCTTTACCTTGTCCAAAGAGAAGATCACTTACACACTTGTGATGTGATTAAAGATGAAGCATTGATGAAGATCATCCTCTCCTAAAGATCTAGTCATGTTCATCATTTGTTTATTTGTGTCTTGTGTAGATCCAATGTATTTGTGAATACTTGGACTAGTTGTGTTCATCCAAGCTATGTGTGAATACTTGGATTAGAGTTATGTAAATCCTTTGCATATGTGTGTGCTTGGATTTGTGTTGTGTAGATCCAAGCTACATGTGTGTACTTGGATATGTTTAGTTGAGTTGTAATAAGTTGTGTTAGTTCTCACTAAACTATAAAGTGATGTGGTTGTGTCTTGTGAGTTCTCACTAAACTATAAAGTGATGTGTAGTTGTGTTGTGTGAAGTTCTCACTTAGCTTCAAAGTGAAGAGTCGTGAAGATTGGTTCTAGCTTTAGATTAGAACTCGACATCTAGCCTTGTGTCAGAAAATGGTGAATTAGGAAACTTTGTGAAGATTGGTTCTAGCTTTGGATTAGAACTCGACATCTAGCCTTGAGTCGTAAAATGGTGAAGTGAGCGACGTTGTGTAGATTGGTCCTAGCTAAGATTAGGTCTCGACATTTAGCTTAGTGTCGTAAAATAATTTAAGCGACGTTGAAAGGTTTTCTCCGCCAAGAAGGGAGCTTGTGGAAATCTCGAGTAAGGTGTACTCGAGGAGTGGAGTAGGAACGAGGATAGAGCCTCGTTACCGAACCACTATTAATCTTGGTGTCTTCCTACTAGGTTGTTTCTTTCCTTACTCATTACATACATTCAACATCATTACACTTATTACTTATTGTTTGTTGGAAATACGTTTTTACGTATTTAGAAAGGATCAGTCACTCCAACGATATATACGTAGATCGGGCTCGTGATCTACTTATGTAAGTATAACCCATAAAGCCCACATGTAGGGTGGCTATATATACCCTTCCTAGCATGTTAGGAAGGGTAGTTGTTCATTTCTCATTTCACTTAATCATTCCATCTTTCTCTAATCCTCTCCTTTCTCTCTCTAACGTTCTCTCTCTAGTTCTTCATCCCTCCCTCTCTTTTATATCTTAACAACACATTAACAATCCTAAGAAATCATGGACCTACAAATGGCATCAGAGCTAAAATTAAAACTATTCAAAGGTTTTAAGCTCGTGTACATGGTTCATCGTTAAATATCAGACGATGACCCGTTCTTCAAATAAAGGAAAGTTTATCGCCGATGATAAACTTATCCTCATTAACGAGAAATTAAGTTTTCTCGGACACGAGCTTACATTAAAACTATTCAAAAGTTTTCAAGCTCGTGTATATGGCTCACAGTCATATTACAGATTGTGACCCGAACTTCAAAGAAAGGGAAGTTTATCTACGCAACGATAACTTACCCTCAAAATGAGAAATTAACTTTTCTCAGACACGAGCTTACACTAAAACTATTCAAAGGTTTTAAGCTCGTATATATGGCTCATAGTCAAATCACAGTCTGTGACCCGAACTTCAAAGAAAGGGAAGTTTATCTCGTCAACGATAACTTAACCTCAAAACGAGAAATTAAATTTTCTCGGACACGAGCTAAAATTAAAACAATTCAAAAGTTTTAAGCTCGTGTACATGGTTCATCGTTAAATATCAGACGATGACCCGTTCTTCAAATAAAGGAAAGTTTATCGCCGATGATAAACTTATCCTCATTAACAAGAAATTAAGTTTTATCGGACACGAACTTACATTAAAACTATTCAAAAGTTTTTAAGCTCGTGTATATGGCTCATAGTCAAATCACAGTCTGTGACCCGCTCTTCAAATAAAGGAAAGTTTATCGCTGATGATAAACTTATCCTCACTAACGAGAAATTAAATTTTCTCAGACACGAGCTTACATTAAAACTATTCAAAGGTTTTAAGCTCATGTATATGGCTCATCGTTAAATATCAGACGATGACCTGATCTTCAAAAAAGGAAAGTTTATCGCCGATGATAAACTTATCCTCACAAACGAGAAATTAAATTTCCTCGGACACGAGCTATCATTAAAGCTATTCAATGGTTTTAAGATCGTGTATATGGTTCATTGTTAAATGTCAGACAATGACCCGGACTTCAAATAAAGGGAAGTTTATCTTGTCAACGATAACTTACCCTCACAACGAGAAAATAATTTTTCTCGGGCATGAGCATATGTTAAAAACATTCAAAGTTTCTAAGCTCATGCACAACGGAAAGTTTATCGCCGATGATAAACTTATCCTCATTAACGAGAAATTAAATTTTCTCGGACACGAGCTTACATTAAAACTATTCAAAGGTTTTTAAGCTCGTGTAAATGGCGTATAATCACATTTCAGATTATGCCCCGGACTTCAAAGAAAGGAATGTTTATCGCCGATGATAAACTTATCCTTACAACGAGAAATTAATTTTTCTCGGGCATGAGCTAATTTTAAAAACATTCGAAATTTTTTAAGCTCATGCACGGTGATTTACAGTTAAATATCAGACTGTAACTCGGACTTCCATTTTAGGAAAGATTATTTTTAATGATAACTTATCCTCGTAACGGGAAATTATTTTTTCTCGGTCATGAGCTTGTATTAAATCATTCCAAGTTTTAAGCTCAGAAAGGAAAGTGTATCTTTTAAATAAGAGAACTTTTCCTCATAACAAGAAATTCATCTTTCTCGGTCATGAGCTTTACGTTAAAACATTCAAAAGTTTTTCAAGCTCATGAAAACGACTTCTAAGTAAATATCAACTTGGGACTCGTTCTTCAATTAAAAGGAAAGTTTATCGTCAATGGTAACTTATCCTTAACAACGGGAAGTTTACAACTTCTCGGACTTGAGCTCGTTTAGTAAGATATTCAAATTCTTAAGCTCAAGTAATTGGTTTTCAAAGCGTTGAACACAATTTTTCAAGAATTTTTCAAAAGATTTTTCTAAATCTTTCAAACTTGTGTGTTCAACAATGTTTTGATAAAAAGAGCATGTCTTCTGGAATCGATAATATTTATGATCCTAGAAATGTCATTCAATAATGACACGGGGTTATAAATAAAGTTCGAGCAGAAGTTCAAATGTTTTAAAACATGCTCAATTATGGCTTGCTATTATTTCAGATAGTAACCCGCCTTTCATATTCTAGTCAAGCATTTCACCGGAAAGCTTTGACTCAACAACGAGAATTAATTTTCTCGGGCATGGTTTACTTTATAACCATGTAAGGGATTGTGTTTATGTAATAACACAATCTAACACGAATATATGTACGTTTCAGTGCATTTATTTGCTAAAACAAGAGAAATCTTGTTTTTATGAAGTTATCATCTCCACCAACCGTAGCGATTTACAATTGATATCTACATACTCGACGATGCGACTACTCAAACGACGACTACAACTCTTTCAATAGAACATGGGTCAACAATTGAGGGGGGTGAATTGTCCAGCATTCAAAATCTTTGATGCCAAAAGTGCCAAGCTCACAAATTGGTGTCAAGACAACGATATCAATCGTACACATGTTGTTGTAAAACCCGCATGCTTTTACCATGAATAGTGCCCTTAAGATCGTACGTCCTAGATTAAAACTTACCTTATTCAGTATTGATCACATTCATGTGCTATTAATCAAGTAAGTACATACGTGTATAACATGATAAGTATCGTTTACGTACGAACTCATGATAAGCAGTTAATAAGTATTTCACGAGAACATAACTAAATCATGATCACCATTAAAACACGAACTAAAATAATCACGTAAATACATATAATATAATTACGAGCATAAATAAATATGTTAAGGTACGGTAAATATTTAACGAGAACACACTAAACATAAACACGAATAAACACGTAACAAATTAAACCACGTAAAACACGAACACGAGAGCACACTATAATATTTTAGACACGGAAAACATTTGGGATACCCCTTGTGGGCCCCATATCCACGAATTAAGGAAGAGAAATGGGCCTAGCCCATCATTTTTACTAAACAAGGGGGTTAAGGGGAAAAAGTCTTTCATTTATCACATTTATTAAAAACAACTAAAAACCCTAATTTTGTTCTTCCTCCTCCTACCTTGTTCTTGTGTGCCGCCACCTTCAAGACACCATAGGAGGGTGTTTGATGATCTTGGATAATAAAATCATTGCTAGAAATCGTGTTTGTTCATCCTCTATTGATCCACACATTCGGTATAACTTTTTAACCTTTCTTTTTAATCTTTTCTTTTGATTTGATTTAGTAAAATTAATTAAGAACATGATGTTTTTAAAACCTAATTAAAAACATAAAATAAACATGTATTTGATTAAGGGGTAAATTAAAAAGAGTGTTTATGGGTGTTTTAGTTTGGCCGCCGCCTAGCCCGTGCCCTAGGGGGTCACGGCTTGGTCATTAAGCCACCACCGAGACCATATGGTCCCGGTTTGGTGGTGTGGGTCCCACGGCAGCAAGGAACCAAGGGGAACCCCGATTTGGTTCGGGGTACGGTGTCGATTTCATGCCCGGTTCACGGTTCGTTGGTTAAATCATGATTTATGCTACATGTTAATATTATGAATTATGAACTTAGGATATCAATTAATTAATAACATGAGATATTAATTAAACCATGACTTAGGTTATTTTAATAATTAATTTAGCATGATATTAATTTAACCTAAGTATTTTTATGTTATAAGTTATAATTAATTAATTATTTAAAACATGCTTATAATTAATTAATTTAGACATGACTTAGGTTATATTATTAATACATATTAATATACATTTTTAACCTAAGTATTTTATTCCATCTTAATTAAAACATGTTATACTTTAATTAAAATGCTTAACCTATAGTTTAATTAAAATGCATGAAATAATAATTAAACTATACACTATATCATATGACTTAAGAAATAAGCTTATAAACACTTAGACTTATATTTTAGCTTATGCAACCAGCTTAATTCTATATATGGAAATCTATCTATTTCAGGCAGCTAATCTAATCATGGAAACCTTCTATATATGGAAACTTATTTAATTAAGGCAACTGATCTATTTTTTTTTGGAAACTTTCTATTTTTAGAAACTAATCTATTTTAAGCAGTGAATTCTATTTTTGGAAACTTTCTATTTTAGGAAACCTTCTATTTTTGGAAACTTTCTATTTTTGGAAACTTTCTATTTTTGGAAACTTTCTATTTTTGGAAACTTTCTATTTTTGGTAACTTTCTATTTTTGGAAACTTTCTATTTTTGGAAACTTTCTATTTTTGGAAACCTGCTATTTTTGGAAAGTTACTTATTATTGCACAGTAAGTATAATAATACATGAATTACCAGTAATACTTTATCAGATTAATCAGAGTACAAGGTAAACACACATAGGGCTTTAAACAATAAACCATGACTTAAAACATATAAAGTAAGCTAAGGTAAGACATAAAACTCAGTACGTAATCAGTGATTCGATACTTATACACGTGTGTATTCATGTAGCGTTAGTGATCCAGAAGTAGGAGTCTTTCTTCCGTTCATTCACTGGACTTGAGGTACGGATTCCTGTCCTTTCAGTATGGACATTCTTTCCTTATTAGGATTTCCCCGTATGCAGCCAACTGTTTTCCCCAGTACTTGTTTTATTGTTTTGAACTGCTTATGTTTAATTAGCATAATCTATAGCCATATACAAGCATGACCAGTTTCACCTAGTTATGGAGGTACCATAACCATAACATTGGAGGCACCAATGTTATGACTTCCCCACGGCGGAGTGATTGCTCGTGGCGTCCCTTTCAGTTTTGGCCATATTATTATATCATGTGGGGCGTATGGGTGCATCCTAGTTACATGTTTTATTCAGTATTTCATGGTGAATGTGGTGTGTGCCTTGCATCCTTCACAAGGAGTTGATCCCTCCTACCCAGACCAGTATATTAATTAGAGGCATCCCCTCTAATCAGCATGATGAGGTCACCCCTCCAAGTATTCATGCACGTGACCTTTTCATGACCTATATGGGCTATGGTATATATATGTTAAAACAGTTTTCATAAGATAAACATAAGGCTTTTCAAACTATAAAACCAGTTTTCTCAATACTTAACCAGTCTACTTAGAACTTAGTCTTCCGTTGTTATATGTTACATGCTTATCCTATTTCATGCTATATTGTATATCCGTGCACTGAGCGTTTTGCTCAGCCGTTACTTTCCTTTCCATGTCCCAAAACGGCAGGTACCCAAGACTCGAGCATTTGGAGGACATGCATAGGATGGAAGCTGCCATAGACTTCTTCTCCTGTTTCCTTCATATATTTATGCTTGTTTAGTCTTTCATTCAGTTCATTTACTTTGTTATGTTTTGGGCTTATGTTTGGGAACCGATGTTTGATTCCGGTTTTCCCTATGGTCATGTATGTTTTACTACATATTACCTTGCATGCTTTGATGACACGCCATAATTACGCGTGACATTCCATATATCAAAATGGGGTGTTACAATTATGGTATCAGAGCCAAGGCTTCGACCTGTAGGCTCTAAAACTTGACCTGTGACTAGTGGGTAGTCACCAGGAGCTTCCTAAGTCAACGCTTGTTATTCCACGTATTGACGTTTTTTCAGCACCTTTTTGTTTTAACCATTACGTTTTCAGCACATTGTTGTTTTAACCATGATGTTTTCAGCACCTTGAGGTTTTAACCTTGACGTTTTCATCGATATTGTTTTACTAATATGGATGGACAACCGTCATTCATATTTAGTTATGTGTCATTGTTCATGCATAATGTTCCTCGTGAACTGTGGCTATGTGGACTGAACCCCAGTAGTTCATAATTAGTCACATAAAAATTTTTCTTCTGATAAGTTTTGACAGATAAGTTTCATTTATTCATGTTTCATGTATCATTGTTGCAGGGATTATGACTAAGTAATGGTTGGTACAGGACTGGCCCTATTTAGTCGCATGTGCTTTTATCGAAACTTTTAACTTTGGGACCGACCCATAGGCGTCCCCTCGCCATGTCTTTTGTTTTGGGACCGACCCATATGCGTCCCCTCGCACATATAAAAGGTTTTTATAAACTACATTACGCATTCATGCATAAAAATTTTCTCATGATTTATTGGAATAAATTTTTTTTTCATGTCCCCTCATAAGTTACTATGTTTTTATGTCAAGTATGTTTTCATGCTGTCATGGTTAACTTCGGTTTCATGCTGAATATGTTATACACTCCTTTATGATAGACCGTTTTATGTTCCTTCATGATAATTCCATTTTCATGTTGATTACGTCTTACGCCTCTTTTGTTATTTATGCTTTCACACAAGACAATGTTGGATTTCATTGAATTCTGCTTTCACGATTGTCATGGTTGGTTTTCATTGATCATGCTGTCAGGCAAATCATCGTTGAATTTTGTGTAACCACACTTTAGCGTTTCTCTATGCAACTAGAATGATGTCTATGCTAATGATGCCAGGTTATCATGATGGTTTTCCTAACCGTTTAACCGGTATACTTTCCTTAAATCATGACAAATGATCGACCCCATACCGATCATTTCATGTGCATTCCACGTGTACTCCATGTGTATTACATGTACCTTAATCCATGTGTATTCCACTTGTAATACTTCGCGAGTATTCGCTAGTAGATTCTGAATCATCTCAGGCATATGTCCACTTGCTAATACTCTACAAATTACTGATGCTGCTCATAACTTGGAAATGTTACTAAAGGTTGATGTTGCTGACGTTCGGAGACGCTACGAGATGCGGATGCTGTTCACACCCTGGAGATCCTACAAGACGAAGACAAAGGCGTCGGAGCAAAGCAATTGGACGAGAAGATGCTTCACCATCAGACGATTTTATCAATCATTGTCCCTAATTCTTAGTTACATGTCACACGTCATTCGGCTGTCATTTCAGCCATATGAGTGCAAACCGGTACCAGCCGGCCACTCAGCTGAATAGTTACATGAATCACGGTCATGAGAATGACCATCATGGAACTGACAGACAGGACGATAGTAACCACTACTATGACATCAACTATCCTAGAAATCGCAACCGAGGCTCCGACCGCGGACGTGATCAGACATACAAAGGATCAGTAGTCCAACCGATCCGCCAAGTCTGGCATAATAGCCTAATATTGTAGTTCTATTGTTTTATGTCTCTAGACACATGTCAAGACATCAGTCAAGACACATGTCTTACGTATACTTTCTGAGGACACATATCAAGACACCAGTTAAGACATATTTCATGCATATAGTTCCAAGACACGAGTCAAGACACATGACTCACGTCCAACTATGGAACATTTCTAAGAAATTCAGGGTACCCTCCAAGGGTATATCCATTTTGTTGTGCCATGTATTAATCAGGCCACAAGAATTTCAATACCATTACCGGCGCATAAGTGAGAACTGTCACGTTGCCGATGTCACTTTCATTTCTTTCACCATATTTCATATATTCATGACCATGAAGGACGCCTTTCGTATTCCCACGTATACGAAGGTTTTCCTTCAGCTTAATGATGAGATCCAAGCTGCTAACGCATTTCCTCGGACAGACACGAGATGAATTTTATCCTAATTATGGACTATGAACATCACACCATGCTACGATTCATAATTATGTACAGTAATGTTCAGGCTCCTGAATACATTCAGCTTGATTTTCCATCAGGAAAATCTGTACAAATTATCTACGCTTACAAGCAGGTTAATTGTTAGCCATGGTCGCGAAAATTTTCTAGCTGTCAGTAAGACACGACTACTTAAGTCCTTTTACGCATAGCCAGTTGATTATTCCAAAATCTTCCTATACATTCCAGAAGAACCTACAAGGAGAAGAACGGTACCATGAGATTATGTGTCGACTACCGTCGACTTAAACAAATCACCATTCATGACCATTATTCTCCTCCACGTATTGACAACATGTCCAATCGACCTTATAGTGTTAATCACTTTTCCAAGATCGAATTCATGATCATGCTGCCAACAGTGACGAGAGAAAAAGCAGGACATGTCTGTGACTGCTATTCGTGCACGACTCGGTCATGCTAGATTTATGATTTTGATTCAGTCTCATCAATGCTCCAACAGCATTATGGAGTTAATAAATTGAGTTTCCATGAACTCCTAAACAAATTCATCAGCGTTTTCATTCAAGATAACCTGATTCCCTCTAAGCCTAGAGAAGAACAGGAAGACACTATCTGCACTATGTTGCAAATTCTATGACAAGAGAAATTCTACCCTGGAATTTTTTTTTCCAATATCATTTCTGTTTGATTACAGTAACACACTAAATAACATGGGTTTTTATGGTTAATCTTACCATGACTCAGCTTATGCGTAAAGGAGAGAACCCTACACTACATTAGCTGTTCTAGGAAATCCTACGCTAGGAGAAGTCTAGATTTAGAGACTCAGAGTTTCGCAAACTCCTATGTATCAAGTTCGATGAAGCAAGATACAGTTACGTTCATATCTTCATACCTGTCATACAAACAGGTTAAGATAGGACACCAACAGACTGGGATGTTTTTATCATATGAAATTGTGAACTAAAATGGGACAAGATCTACACGGATGTTGGTTACCAGATTAACGCAAACTCAGAAGAAGCATGATGCTATCTGGGTTATTGCAAACAGTTTGATCAAGTCTGCAGAATCCTTACATCCGCAAGGATTGCAGAACCAACAGAGTGATCGGACATGTTCTAGCCAAGGCTCATCCGACCACTGGGTAATCCCTCAGCTATCGGGTCAGACAAAGATTCGTAATTGTACTCCTAACTTACTTCACGTCTTCATTCTAATTCCACGACTTGCTTTCGCGCTCGCGTTCATGACACTATTCACGTTCATGATCGTATTTGGGCTTACGATTTTACGTTCATTTCGTTCTGGGAAGTTTTGCAAGAACTTGAGAGACCAGACCCAAGTTTAGTATAACTCTCCATCATCAGATAGACGTTTCACGTCATATTCCACGTCTCACCTTGTAGCGTTTGGCGTTACCGCCATTGTAATCTATGATCACGATATGTTTCACATGTCATGTTCATTCCACGTTCCTCATATCATGATCAAGATATGTTACACGTATCATGGATCACGATATGTTTACTCATACTACACTCGCCATATCTCCACGTAGCACGTTCAAAATTTTTCACGTATCACGATCAAAATTTTTCACGTACTACGTTTCTTTATGTCTCGCGCATCATTTCTAATTATCAGTTAAGTCAGAGTGTCTTGCATCGTAACGTTTCAGTTACCCTAGCACGTTAACTCTTATTTTCCTCGATCCAATTTAAGGGATCTACCTTCCATTGATAACCAAGAATTTCTTCGTATTCCAAGTCAAGGTCAGGAGGACCAAGATTTATCATTTGTGTCAAGATCTTCTGAAGGAACCGTTCCAAGAGGGAGGCCACTTGGAAACGGACAAGTTCATCCGGACTTTTATCCATTTTTCTCATCAATTAGATATGTCCTTTCAGTCACGTCACGTTCCATGTCTTTTCAAGACATGTCACATTCCACGTTCCCTTCTACCATGTCACCTTCATTTCCGTTATTTTGCATACCTTTCCAGTTTGATTCGGGTATGTTTCGCTTCCAGTTACGTTATCTATAATTCGGGGACGAATTATTCTTTTTAGGGGGGAAGAATTGTAAAACCCGCATGCTTTTACCATGAATAGTGCCCTTAAGATCGTACGTCCTAGATTAAAACTTACCTTATTCAGTATTGATCACATTCATGTGCTATTAATCAAGTAAGTACATACGTGTATAACATGATAAGTATCGTTTACGTACGAACTCATGATAAGCAGTTAATAAGTATTTCACGAGAACATAATTAAATCATGATCACCATTAAAACACGAACTAAAATAATCACGTAAATACATATAATATAATTACGAGCATAAATAAATATGTTAAGGTACGGTAAATATTTAACGAGAACACACTAAACATAAACACGAATAAACACGTAACAAATTAAACCACGTAAAACACGAACACGAGAGCACACTATAATATTTTAGACACGGAAAACATTTGGGATACCCCTTGTGGGCCCCATATCCACGAATTAAGGAAGAGAAATGGGCCTAGCCCATCATTTTTACTAAACAAGGGGGTTAAGGGGAAAAAGTCTTTCATTTATCACATTTATTAAAAACAACTAAAAACCCTAATTTTGTTCTTCCTCCTCCTACCTTGTTCTTGTGTGCCGCCACCTTCAAGACACCATAGGAGGGTGTTTGATGATCTTGGATAATAAAATCATTACTAGAAATCGTATTTGTTCATCCTCTATTGATCCACACATTCGGTATAACTTTTTAACCTTTCTTTTTAATCTTTTCTTTTGATTTGATTTAGTAAAATTAATTAAGAACATGATGTTTTTAAAACCTAATTAAAAACATAAAATAAACATGTATTTGATTAAGGGGTAAATTAAAAAGGGTGTTTATGGGTGTTTTAGTTTGGCCGCCGCCTAGCCCGTGCCCTAGGGGGTCACGGCTTGGTCATTAAGCCACCACCGAGACCATATGGTCCCGGTTTGGTGGTGTGGGTCCCACGGTAGCAAGGAACCAAGGGGAACCCCGATTTGGTTCGGGGTACGGTGTCGATTTCATGCCCGGTTCACGGTTCGTTGGTTAAATCATGATTTATGCTACATGTTAATATTATGAATTATGAACTTAGGATATAAATTAATTAATAACATGAGATATTAATTAAACCATGACTTAGGTTATTTTAATAATTAATTTAGCATGATATTAATTTAACCTAAGTATTTTTATGTTATAAGTTATAATTAATTAATTATTTAAAACATGCTTATAATTAATTAATTTAGACATGACTTAGGTTATATTATTAATACATATTAATATACATTTTTAACCTAAGTATTTTATTCCATCTTAATTAAAACATGTTATACTTTAATTAAAATGCTTAACCTATAGTTTAATTAAAATGCATGAAATAATAATTAAACTATACACTATATCATATGACTTAAGAAATAAGCTTATAAACACTTAGACTTATATTTTAGCTTATGCAACCAGCTTAATTCTATATATGGAAATCTATCTATTTCAGGCAGCTAATCTAATCATGGAAACCTTCTATATATGGAAACTTATTTAATTAAGGCAGCTGATCTATTTTTTTTGGAAACTTTCTATTTTTAGAAACTAATCTATTTTAA
Organism: Glebionis coronaria; assembly: GCA_025667525.1. Lineage (NCBI taxonomy): Eukaryota > Viridiplantae > Streptophyta > Magnoliopsida > Asterales > Asteraceae > Glebionis > Glebionis coronaria. Next base: position 460,372,505 of record CM046876.1, on the reverse strand, counting down.
GCAGTGAATTCTATTTTTGGAAACTTTCTATTTTAGGAAACCTTCTATTTTTGGAAACTTTCTATTTTTGGAAACTTTCTATTTTTGGAAACTTTCTATTTTTGGTAACTTTCTTTTTTGGAAACTTTCTATTTTTGGAAACTTTCTATTTTTGGAAACCTGCTATTTTTGGAAAGTTACTTGTTATTGCACGGTAAGTATAATAATACATGAATTACCAGTAATACTTTATCAGATTAATCAGAGTACAAGGTAAACACACATAGGGCTTTAAACAGTAAACCATGACTTAAAACATATAAAGTAAGCTAAGATAAGACATAAAACTCAGTACGTAATCAGTGATTCGATACTTATACACGTGTGTATTCATGTAGCGTTAGTGATCCAGAAGTAGGAGTCTTTCTTCCGTTCATTCACTGGACTTGAGGTACGGATTCCCGTCCTTTCAGTATGGACATTCTTTCCTTATTAGGATTTCCCCGTATGCAGCCAACTGTTTTCCCCAGTACTTGTTTTATTGTTTTGAACTGCTTATGTTTAATTAGCATAATCTATAGCCATATACAAGCATGACCAGTTTCACCTAGTTATGGAGGTACCATAACCATAACATTGGAGGCACCAATGTTATGACTTCCCCACGGCGGAGTGATTGCTCGTGGCGTCCCTTTCAGTTTTGGCCATATTATTATATCATATGGGGCGTATGGGTGCATCCTAGTTACATGTTTTATTCAGTATTTCATGGTGAATGTGGTGTGTGCCTTGCATCCTTCACAAGGAGTTGATCCCTCCTACCCAGACCAGTATATTAATTAGAGGCATCCCCTCTAATCAGCATGATGAGGTCACCCCTCCAAGTATTCATGCACGTGACCTTTTCATGACCTATATGGGCTATGGTATATATATGTTAAAACAGTTTTCATAAGATAAACATAAGGCTTTTCAAACTATAAAACCAGTTTTCTCAATACTTAACCAGTCTACTCAGAACTTAGTCTTCCACTGTTATATGTTACATGCTTATCCTATTTCATGCTATATTGTATATCCGTGCACTGAGCGTTTTGCTCAGCCGTTACTTTCCTTTCCATGTCCCAAAACGGCAGGTACCCAAGACTCGAGCATTTGGAGGACATGCATAGGATGGAAGCTGCCATAGACTTCTTCTCCTATTTCCTTCATATATTTATGCTTGTTTAGTCTTTCATTCAGTTCATTTACTTTGTTATGTTTTGGGCTTATGTTTGGGAACCGATGTTTGATTCCGGTTTTCCCTATGGTCATGTATGTTTTACTACATATTACCTTGCATGCTTTGATGACACGCCATAATTACGCGTGACATTCCATATATCAAAATGGGGTGTTACAGTTGTCAACAGATAACTTCTGACGTGACGAGGCGACCAACATTCGTGAACAAGAACCATGTGATTCTATCATATGATGTTCTCCATCATTCAGGTCCAACCTCGTAAATTGATAATCTTGTGAATACTTTTTCATATATGATCTTTGCACGTGATAAATACATTACACTTGTGTTTAAAAGGTACTTAATTTACGTTTCAAGTACACCCTCATTAATTTGAGGGGGAGCTTGTGTAAATCATGAAGATAATTGGATTTGCATTTTTCTTCCCAAAATTTTCTTACAACGCTATTAAATCAATTGATATTAAAAAACATCGATTGGGTTAATACTTTTAATATAGGGGAGAAAATGTGATTTAATATTGAGATCAATAATGGTTTGACTTAATGTAACACCCCTGTAGAAACTAGAAGGGGGGTTGAATAGTTTCTCTTCGATTAGTCACCTAATTAAAATTACTTTCAATTAGGTTAGTATCAAAACTATCTTTTACTTGAAGCTAAGTTGCATAATGATTAGGTTAAATTCAAATGCATTAGCAATGGTAATAGGTAAGTGTAATGATAATGAAATAAGTAAAGAGTAAGGAAAAAGACAACCTAATGAGAAGACACCAAGATTTATAGTGGTTCGACAACGAGGCTCTATCCTCGTTTCTATTCCACTCCTCGAGTACACCTGCTCGAGATTTCCACTATATCCACAAGCTCCCTTCTTGGCGGAGAAAACCTTACATCGTTGCTTACATTATTTTCCGACACTAAGCTAAATGTTGAGACCTAATCTTTAGCTAGGACCAATCTACACAGCGTTGCCCACTTCACAATTTAACGACACAAGGCTAGATGTCGAGTTCTAATCTCAAGGTAGAACCAATTGTCACGACGTTGCCTACTTCACCATTTTACGACACAAGGATAGATGTCGAGTTCTAATCCAAAGCTAGAACCAATCTTCACGACTCTTCACTTTGAAGCTAAGTGAGAACTTCACACAACACAACTACTAATCACTTTCAAGTTTAGTGAGAACTCACAAGACACAATCACATCACTTTATAGTTTAGTGAGAACTACTACAAAATCTATTACAACTCAACTAGACATATCCAAGTACACACATGTAGCTTGGATCTACACAACATAAATCCAAGCAAACACATATGCAATGGATGTACACAACAAATCCAAGTATTCACAAATAGCTTGGATAAACACAACTAGTCCAAGTATTCATAAATACAATGGATTAACATAAAACAAAAAGGCTAACATGATGAACATGACTAATTCATGGATTCATCTTTATCACAACACTAGTGAGTGAGTGATCTTCTCTTTGGACAAGGTAAAGGAGGGGATCAAGAGGATAATCATATGTAAACATACTTAACACATTAAGTGATCATTTACTAATGAATATGCTATAGAAAATAGAAAGGGGGCTGAGAAAAACGTCCAAAAAGGGTTATTGGAAAATGAGATTTGATCCACTATTTATAGGAGTCAAAGTGCAACGGCTAGCTGGGCGCGGTTCCTTATCTAGCCCGGCGGTTCCTTATCGCTAGAGAACCGCCTAGCTATTTAAAGGACCGCACAGTAGACTACGCTCCGATTTTGTCTTATAGTGGGGTAGGAATATCTAAGGTTTTTTAAACCTTCAAAGGATATTCTTATGGCATATAGAATATGCCATTTTCAAATTTACATTTTCCATTTTAATAAAACATTTTCTTAAAAAGAAAGGTTATTAAAAAATCTTTTGTCATATTAACAAAAGTTAGTTTTAAGGATAATCACTTTGATGATCACAAAGTATGATTAAGAAAAGTTAGTGATATGATTATTACCTGGATGATAGTGTTAGTTAAATAATTCGTTTTGTGTTTACACTAAATGTGTTGTATAGTTTGTTGTGATCAAAACTAAGAAAGATTAGTTAACACTAATAATGTTTTTAGGCATCACTTGCATTAACAATCTCCCCCTTTTTTATTACGACAAACTATAAACTCATTTACGTAGAAACACAAAATATCGAATTATTAACGAGTTTATCACTATCATTTCTCCCCCTTTGTCGTAGCAAAAAGGTTAGCACAAGTCTTTGAAGAAAACCGAACTTTGCTAGTAGCTCTCCCTTGGTGGTTGCTCCCCTTGCTTTAACACCAATGTATATATGATCACTACCTACTAAGTAACTTGAGAGGGAGAAGGAGAATAAATCTCAAATTAGAAGCAAGTATTGCTAAGTATGTCCAAAGAGGTAAATGACAAAATCAAAGTTCAATTGGTGGAATGGAGGTAGAAAAGAAACATCCAACCAATGAAGATGATAAATTTGTCAAGGGGTTAAAGTTTAGAATTGATGGAATCACCCATAATAAATTGTAAAGATTAACCATGATCAACTCAAAAGAAAAAGAGAGAATGATCAAAGAAAGAAAACAAAAACAACACAAAGGTTTCATATTACAAAAATATGAAAGAAACAAACAATGTAGATAGTCATACACATAATATGAGTATCTAAAGCAAAAAAATATGGAAAATAAACCACAAAGCATAAGCTATTCTAATAGTGATAATTTTCCAAGATTGCTTAAAATGTTATTGACTCCAAAACAACTAAAGTATTATTGACTCCAAGAGTGCTTAGTCCTTTAGTTGGAAAAATCAGACGACGAGGCATCATTCGAAGTTTTATCCACGGGAACGAAAACTTTGAGAGGAGGTCGAGTGAGGAGGAATTCAAGAAAATTTAACTTCTCATACACATGAGCAAGTTCAATTTGTTGAAATCGACAACAAGCACACGAGGATCCATGATGCAAAACAAATTCGGTTGATGGGGGAAGGTCATCAAACCTAGGGTTTGCTGGTGGTGAGGAGAGTGGGTAGGAAATGTTTTCACAATGCCTTATGAGGTTTGGGAAGGTTGAAAGGTCACTAAGTTGAGGGGTGTCGAAGAAGAGGGTTCCTTTTCTCCGGTGATGGGGTTAATAGAGTAGGTCTCATTCCAATACTTGATTGGAGAGAAGGTGGGGTTCTTGGGTGGTTTGGAAGAAGAGGGTTCATTTTTCTTGATCTAAATAGGTCGAACCGAGATCTTCGGTTTCTTGGAAAGCTTGGATGAGGAAGCTTTGGGTGAGGAGGTTTGTGACAATGAAATGTCAAGGTTATGAAAGGAGGAGTTAGGCATTGTTGAGGTGTGAGAATGAAATCTCAAGGTGGGGGTATAAGAAGAAAGTAGACAAGGCAAAGATTTGAAAATAAAATGAGAAGTGTCAAGGAATGTTTAGCCAAATTGAGTAAACATGGAATCTTGACAGGGGATAGGGTTATGAAGAAAGACCAAAAACGAGCCAAAAATTGGCTATCAGTCCGCGGTTCCTTATAGGGACCGGCGGTTCCTTAGCACTTAAGGGACCGCGCGACTTAATGAGCCGCGTACAGTGGACGTAGAACCATGATTTTTCAGGGTTTTGAGAAAAACTAAGAATTTTTCAAAAAAATTGCAAATCTTGGAATTTTACCTCTATTAGCACTAAATTACGCTAGGGTTGCATAAAAGCAACACATTCACAAAGAATGTCTTGACAAAGGGTGAAAAAATATTTAGATAACATTTTGAACCAATTTTAGTCAAGTTTTAGAGGTTGTGATAGATTTCGGTTCAATTTTAATTTAAAATTAAAGTTGATTAATGTGCACATAAAGATAGAAACACATAAACCTAAATCCATAAATCATCCTCATGAAAAACTCATGGAGGGAAGGAAATACAATAAGGAAATGAAAAACAACTAACTAAACAAAGTTAGCTTAAAACTAGTTCTTGATGAGTAGTCTTCCTTGGATTGGTTTTACTTGAAAAATACTTATTAAAGAAAATCATCATTCATCTCCTAGGAGGAGGCATGGTAAACAAGGTGAGCAATAAATCTTGCAACCTCCTATGAAGTCCAAACATCTCCATCCTAAGGTTGTGAATGATGTAGTTGTTATAGAGGCAACATGGACAATGAGAACCATGAGCTTCTAGGAACCCAAAGAAATAAGGATCACCCATAAAGAGGGGAAGTGAGACACCCAAAATGGGAATGTTTGAGGGAGGTGGAGGTGGAGGAGGTATGTTATCCAAGGGTGATGTGGGTGAGTGTGGAGGTATGTTCTCCAAGGGTGAAATGGGTGATGTGGGTGAGTTTGGAGGGGTAAAAGGTGAAGTCACCAAGGTATCAACAAAGTCATTCACAATGGGAATGCTTTGGATGGGTTGAGGTTGGGTAGTCACATCCAAGAGATTACTTGGAGTGAAGGGTGAGGTTAGCTCATTCACTCTAGATTGGAATGAAGAGGAGGTAGAACCATGAGAATGGTTGGTACCATAGGTTGAGGTAGTCTTGCATTGAGTAAGAGGTGGTGAGGGTGATGAAGAGATGAGAATTGGAACAATCTCATTCTTGGGTGTGTGAAAGGGTGAAGAGTTAAGTTTGGACAACTTAATCTTAATCTTAAGGTTTTTCTTTGAAGTGAAGGTTTTGGATGAGTTTGAGGTTCTTGTAGAAACCATGGTTGTAATGAGTGGTTTAAGGGTTAAGGATAAATGGCTTGATGTGTGAAGAACATGGCTAACAAAGTGGGTTTAAAAGGGTGAGGGGATGATCCAAACTAGTGATGGGTTAAAAACATTTTATGTGAATAATGAATTTAGGTAACCTAGTTTAGGAAATGTGCATGTTTTTGCAAAGAATCAAGCAAGGTTTACACAGATTAAGGAAAATAGTGTAAAGCAAAGATTCTGTCGGACACAGTAGCCGGCGGTTCCCTATCTAGGATGGGCGGTTTCTTATCGATAAGGAACCACTGGTCGATATGGAACCGCGACCAGAGGTGTTCAAAAATCGCACTTCCTCAAACTTTGGTTAGCCAGATTTTTACCAAAGGATTAACAAGCCAAGGTTAACTACTGACCAAAATCTAGGAAGATAACTAACACATAGGATGCACAAAGGTATGCAAATCGTAAACACGATGGCATAGACAACATTAGGATTAAAATAATAAGTAATCCAAACAAGTAGTACACAACCAAAATAAAGTAAAAATAAGCAAATGTTCAACATCACATTACATGTTTATCAACATGTATACTTTGAAACAATTCAATGTCTTCATCTTCTTTTCTATCCCAATCCCTTGATCATGTTTCCCAAGTACTTGAATCCCTTCCTTCACTCAACCCGATGTTCATGTAATTCACCTCGAGTCCTAAGATTTTCACGGTAGAGATGCTCCATATTGAGATCTTCTGATACTTCACTAGAGGAATAATGAGGTGGAGGAGCTAAGTCTTCAAGTCCATCCACGAATGAGTTTGAGGATGGGTGGGAATTACTCGAAGAGTTGAAATGAGAACTAGAACCTATGCCATCACCATCACTTGTTGGCATATAGGTGTCCTCATCATCCGGCTCTTGATGATCGGATTTCGTGAACCTCTATCACTTCTAGGCTTTCTTTCATATGCCTCTTGAATAGGCAACATAACCCGATGAACCGGGTGAAAGCGAGAAAGGTCGAGATGGGGAAAGTCACGAACAACCCTTTTGAAAAGGCGAGTAAGAAGCATAGCGTAGGGAAGGTTTGTTTTGGGCTTTGAAATAGCATAATTTATTTGTCCAGCGATATAGTATGCCAAATTGTACTTGGTTGATGTAAAGATGCAACATAACATATGCACCATACAAGCCGAGATATGATCTCGGTTTCCACCAAGACAAAATACATTCTCCCTAAGGATATTTTCCCATTGGACCATAAAATCCTTAAGATCGCTTGAGAGCACTTCATAGAGATTCATATACCGCACATTAGAATGAAGGCTTCTCACAACGTTTCCATCACGCTCTTTTGAAATGGTATCAAGGATAAATTCTGGATCAATTTCGACGTGGTCATTTGGAGGTTTGTCGTTGGATTCCAAGAGAGTATCAAGTCTCCATTTGTCCGTGAAACGACAAGTGCCTTCATATGGCACACCAAGAATTTCACCAACATCTTCGAGAGAATATTGAATGATTTGTTCGTTCAACAAGAATCGAATGAAGATTTCGCCATTGTATTTAAACATAGAGTAAGTGCTAAAGAATTCTAGAAGAAACAAGGGATATATATCTTCTTCTATGTAGAGCAAACAATCAAACCCCGTAGGCTCAAACATAGATTTGATATAGATATAACCCGTTATTCCCTCATCAACAACTCTACCCTCATGGAAATTTCGTGTTGAAAGTGATGAAAAGGAGTTTCGAAGTTGAGTGGATGCAAAGGTTTGAGAAATGTTTGGCATATATTGTTTAGTGAGTTGATGATCCTTTTGGTATTGTGAAGGCATGATTAGTACCTAAATAAACACAAGAAAATATATTTCCAATCACTCATATGAAAAATAAAATCAAAAAATCAAAATATGAGAATGTGTTATATCAATTTCTTGACAAACAAAGGATTGAATCCATATCATTCTCATGTTCACAATGTATCTATTCCATTATTAACCAAGAACATATGAACTATGTTGGATCAACAATGGACTAGAACATTGGTTTTTCAAAAGAAGGTTTTAGGTAAGCATTAACAATGCAATTACCTATTTGTTCATGGGTTCATCTCAATTCCATCTTTTAACCAAAATCATTTAGCCAAAATTCGGATTTGTTCTACAAGTGGGTTTTAGTGAAATCTCAATGAATATGAACCTAAGGAATCATAGTAAAATAACCATGTCAACCCATATTCCTATTAAGGTTCTAATTCAATTTCAATTTTAAAAATCCCCAATTATGAAAAGATGAACCCTAGAACAAAATAGATGAAATTGAAAGAAAATACTTACAATTAATTGATGTTTGATGAAGGATGAGTGAAACCCACAACTTGGAATCAATTAATTTGAGTGATTGAAGGTTTTTGAAGCTTCAACAATGGTGAAAAAAGGGGAACCCGACGGCTGTGTGATTTTGGGAGAGGGAGGGTTTTGTTTGAAAAAGATTAAATTAATAAAACTGGCGCTCTAACAAGTTTTACTGCTCGCCGTTCCTTATCGATAGAGAACCTCGGGTTTGAACCGCCAGAGATTAAGAACCGCCTATAGAGGCAGATTTGTATCAATGAAATACGCCAAATTTTTTGAAAACTAAGTTTTCTAAAATACTTAAAAATATATCTTAAACCTTTTAGAATATCATTGGATCATCATAACACTAAGCAATATGCCTTAATGAAGGACTACGAGTTGAATCGAGATCGAAAAGAACCGAAACGGACAAACGACTACTCGTAGCGAAAAAACAAAGTGGAGAGAAGTCAAGGGAAGTGAATCAAGACTAAGACCAATGCTCAAGGGATTAATGACAATCTTCAAATTGTGGAGACGAAGAGCTTGTGTCATATATAGTGGTTTAAGACGTGCCTTTCCGACGAAGTGTTAAACGGATTTGGTAATGAATAAACACAAAGCAAATATTGATGCATAGACTAAGATCACTTTCAATAATAGTCTTAGTCTAAACCAAAATATGAGCAAAGTATTAATTCACTTTTTCTCCCACAAAGGGCCTACTAACCGTATGGGTGCAAACCATGGATATCATGCTTGATACTTTAAGCTACTATTAACTCTCTCTACATCACCATAGTGAGTCAAGTATCCAAGCAATGAAGGTTTGAGAGGATAAAATAAAAGAATCACAAACCACAAACAAATGTCAAGGCAAGGATGCCAAGAACAAGCACATAGTCAAGTAATGATCAAAAGAATGATCAAAGGGCGTGTGGATGAACGAAAGTGTACCTTGGCCACAAAGAGCATTCCAATCCATCAAGGAATCAATGCAAAGCCCAACAATGACTATGATGAGTACTAAGTCTTCAAGGACTAGTATCATTCCCAGTCATCTTGATATCATCGTTCAAAGATGTTGAAGATCAATGAAGACGAGTCTTCTACAAGTGCAAGTAACTCAATCCACAACCAATTAAATGATTGATCTTCATGAGTACCTACACAAAGCAAGATGCAAACTAGTAGATACATTTCAAGAGTAGATCTAAAATGCATAAAAGCTACTAATCTAAGAGGGATGCAATATTACCAATTAAGAGACCTATTTTCCAAAAAAAATAGTTTTGACCAAAGAGAAACTTTAGTACAATTTGACCTTCTAATTTGAGGAGACAATGGATCGATCCAAGTTTTAAAGTACAATATACTTCAAAGATCTTGAGTGACCATCGCTCTGATACCAATTGTATAAACTAGAAGGGGGATGGGGGTTGAATAGTTTCTCTTCGATTAGTCACCTAATTAAAATTACTTTTAATTAGGTTTGTATCAAAACTATCTTTTATTTGAAGCTTAGTTTCATAATGATTAGGTTCAATTCAAATGCATTAGCAATGGTAATAGGTAAGTGTAATGATAATGAAATAAGTAAAGAGTAAAGAAAAAGACAACCTAATGAGAAGACACCAAGATTTATAGTGGTTCGACAACGAGGCTCTATCCTAGTTTCTATTCCACTCCTCGAGTACACCTACTCGAGATTTCCACTATATCCACAAGCTCCCTTCTTGGCGGAGAAAACCTTACATCGTCGCTTACATTATTTTCCGACACTAAGCTAAATGTCGAGACCTAATCTTTAGCTAGGACCAATCTACACAACGTTACCTACTTCACAATTTAACGACACAAGGCTAGATGTCGAGTTCTAATCTCAAGTTAGAACCAATCTTCACGACGTTGCCTACTTCACCATTTTACGACACAAGGCTAGATGTCGAGTTCTAATCCAAAGCTAGAACCAATCTTCACGACTCTTCACTTTGAAGCTAAGTGAGAACTTCACACAACACAACTACTAATCACTTTCAAGTGTAGTGAGAACACACAAGACACAACCATATCACTTTAATAGTTTAGTGAGAACTACTACACAATCTATTACAACTCAACTAGACATATACAAGTACACACATGTAGCTTGGATCTACACAACATAAATCCATGCAAACACATATGCAATGGATGTACACAACAAATCCAAGTATTCACAAATAGCTTGGATAAACACAACTAGTCCAAGTATTCATAAATACAATGGATTAACATAAAACAAAAAGGCTAACATGATGAACATGACTAATTCATGGATTCATCTTTATCACAACACTAGTGAGTGAGTGATCTTCTCTTTGGACAAGGTAAAGGAGGGGATCAAGAGGATAATCATATGTAAACATACTTAACACATTAAGTGATCATTTACTAATGATTATGCTATAGAAAAGAGAAATGGGGCTGAGAAAAACGTCCAAAAAGGGTTATTGGAAAATGAGATTTGATCCACTATTTATAGGAGACACTATTTATAAGAGACAAAGTGCAACGGCTAGCTGGGCGCGGTTCCTTATCTAGCCCGGCGGTTCCTTATCGCTAGAGAACCGCCTAGCTATTTAAAGGACCGCACAGTAGACTACGCTCCGATTTTGTCTTTTAGTGGGGTAGGAATATCTGAGGTTTTTAAACCTTCAAAGGATATTCTTATGGCATATGGTATATGCCATTTCCAAATTTATATTTTCCATTTTAATAAAACATTTTCTTAAAAAGAAAGTTTATTAAAGAATCTTTTGTCATATTAACAAAAGTGAGTTTTAAGGATAATCACTTTGATGATCACTAAGTATGATTAAGAAAAGTTAGTGATATGATTATTACCTTGATGATAGTGTTAATTAAATAATTCATTTTGTGTTTAACACTAAATGTGTTGTATAGTTTGTTGTGATCAAAACTAAGAAAGATTAGTTAACACTAATAATGTTTTTAGGCATCACTTGCATTAACAACCCCATTTTGAAAAATTGAATGTCACACGTAATTATGGCGTGTCATCAAAGCATGCAAGGTAATATGTAGTAAAACATACATGACCATAGGGAAAACCGGAATCAAACATCGGTTCCCAACATAAGCCCAAAACATAATAAAGTAAAGGAAATGAGAAATGACTAAACAAGCATAGGTATATGAAGGCAAAGGAAGAAGTCTATGGCAGCTTCCATCCTATGCACGTCCTCTAAATGCTCGAGTCCCGGGTACCTGCCGTTTTGGGAACATGAAAGGAAAACGGCTGAGCATAACGCTCAGTGCACGGATATACGACATAGTATAAATAGCTGAAACATAACTAAGACTAATAGCAGCAGAAATGTATAAGTCCTGGAAAATCTGGAACATGTTCATAAAACTGGTTTTATAGTTTGAAAAGCCTTATGTTTATCTTATGAAAACTGTTTAACATGTTAACAATTAGCCAATATAGGTCATGAAATATCAACGTGCATAAATACTTAGAGGGGTGAACTCGTCATGCAATTAGAGGGGCTGCCTCTAATTAATATAAGTCTGGGTAGGAGGGATCAGCTCCTTGTGAAGGATGCAAGGCACACACCACATTCACCTGAATAATATGCTGAAAACATGTAACCTCGGATGCACCCATACGGCCCACATGATAACATAATAATATGGCCAAAATCTGAAGGGACGCCACGAGCTATCACTCCGCCGTGGTGAAGTCATAACACAGGTGCCTCCAGTGTTATGGTTATGGTACCTCTATAACTAGGTGAAACTGGTCATGCATGTATATGGCTTAGGTATCTAATTAAACATATGCAATTCCAAACATATAAAACACATACTGGGAAAACAGTTGGCTGCATACGGGGAATCCTAATAAGGAAAGAATGTCCATACTGAAAGGACGGAGAATCCATACCTTAAGTCCAGTGAACGAGGAAAACGAACGGAAGAGAGTCCTACTTCGATGTCACTAATGCTACATAGATAATATACGTATATAAGTATTCTGATTACTGAATACGTAACTGGTTTTATATCATGTCTTAGCTTGTTTTATATGTTCGTGTCATGTTTTACTGATTTTATCGTTATGCTGTGTTTATCATGTATTCTGTCTATTCTGATTAAGTATTACTTGTATTTCTTATATTATTATACCTGTTGTTTAATAATAAGTAACTTTCAAAAATAGCAGGTTTCCTAAAATAGAAAGTTTCCAAAAATAGAAAGTTCCCAAAAATAGAAAGGTCCCAAAAATAGATAGTTTCCAAAAATAGAAAGTTTCCAAAAATAGAAAGTTTCCAAAAATAGAATGTTTCCAAAAATAGAGAGTTTCCAAAAATAGAAAGTTTCCAAAAATAGAATAGTTGCCTTAAATAAATAAGTTTCTAAAAATAGAATAGCTACCTTAAATAAATAAGTTTCTAAAAATAGAAATTTTTCATAAATATATTAGCTGCCTTAAATAAATAAGTTTCTAAAAATAGAAAGTTTCTATAATTAGAAATAAGCTGGATTATTAAGCTAATAATATAAGCTTAGTTTTACTGATTAAATCTACTAAGTCATGTGATTAATAGTATAGTTTATTAGTTAGTACATGTAAATTAAATAAACTATAGATTATAGGATTTAATTAAATATAGTCACGACTTAATTAAATTAAGTGGTTAAAATACTTTGGTTAAAACATGTATTAATATCTATATTAATATAACCTAAGTCATGGAAATTAATTAATTATAAGTCTTGTTAAAATAATTAATTAATACTATGATATAAACACATAAATACTTGGTTTTAAAACATGTATAATGAAATAATAATAATTAACCTAAGTCCATGATTAAATTAATTTAATTAATAGTCATGTTAAATTAATTTAGTTTTCCTTGAAAAAAATAAAAGAACTTGTAAAAATGTGAATCTTGTAAAGAAAATGTTTAACTTGTAAAATTCGACCCGTGCCCGTGTTAAAAATAAGCCAAGCCAAAACACACCCAAGCCGGCGGCTAGGATTGTGACCAGCCGTCGGCTGCCACTGTCTACGCAGGGCTTCCCCTGCTGTGATGTTAGTTCCCACCGGTCTAGACCGGTTCCCCCTGCTTCCTAATCAAAACCCACCGAGACCTTGTATGGTCTCGGTTTCCACTGCCTGCACCAAGGTTTCCCCCGTGGGTTTCTTGGTTGCTACTGTCCATACAAAAACCATACCGAGCCCTTTAAGGGTCTCGGCTGGTGGAAGACACGTGGCACCGAGATCTATGAAGCTCTCGGTTTAGATGTGGTCGAGCCAAAACAACCCCAAACCCGAACCCTCCTTGATTTATAACATGGTAAGATCATTTGTTTATAATGACAATTAAATAATGATAATTAAAACATGAATTAATTAGAAGAAAAAGGGTTTTATGAATTACCAAAACACGTGGAATGAATAAATCTCGATCTCACAGACACACTCCTAATCAATAATTATAAATCAAAACCCGTCCTCCTTTTGGGTGCTGCTGGCGGCATAACCAGAACATCACGTTCTCCTTTTGGGTGCTGCTGGCGGCATAAAGAGAACATCACGTTCTACTTTTGGGTGCTACTCACGGTATAAACAGAACTGGCGGCCACCATAGGGTTTGCAAGGGTTTTTTCTTTGTTTTGAAAATGTGATAAATGAAAATATAATGTTTAACCTTCCTGACATATTTTTGTGAAGTGGGTTGGGCCATAAGGCCCGTTTCTGTTCTTTGTGTATGCGGGTAGGTGGGGCCCACAAGGGAAACCCAAACCTTTTCATGCTTAATAATTACGTGTTCGTACGTTTGTATTTACGTTACGTTATTATAATTTATTCGTGGTATAATAAATACTTGTACATAATCGTAATAATAACATACGTAAATACATATTTATGTGTTCGTGATTCTTACGCTCATGAGTTCATGTTCGTGATTATAATTATTATTGATAATAATTATCTTGTATTAATACATACTTAATACTTATCGTGTAATAGCACGTACGTAATTCTTGTAATTAATATTCGTGACACGTGTTCATGTTATATAAGGAAAGTTGTAATCTTGTACGTACGATTATTAGTGTACTTTTCATGGTAAAAGCATGCGGGTTTTACAACTCTTCCCCCCTAAAAAGAATAATTTGTCCCCGAATTATAGATAACGCAACTGGAAGCGTAACATACCCGACTCAATCTGGAAGGGTATGCAAGATAAAAGGAAATGAAGTTGACGTGAAACGTGACATAGCTTAAAAGGACGTGGGACATGACGTGAATGAAGGAGTCTTACTTGATTATGGAAGGATGAGAGGATAAAATCCGGGTGGCACTCGTCCGTTTCCAGTGGCTTCCCTCTCGGAACGGTTCCTCCACAAGATCTTAACACAAATGATAAATCTTGGTCCTCCTGACCTTGATTTGAAAACACCAAGAGTTCATGGTTATCAACGTAAGGTAGATCCCCTGAATTTGATCAAGGGAATAAGAATTAACATGCAAGGGTAACTGAAACGTTATGGTGCAAAACAATCTAACTTAACTTATAATTAGCAACGATGCACGAGACATATAGAAACGTAGTACGTGAAAATTTTTGAACGTGATACGTGAAATTTTTTGAACGTGATACGTGGAGATATGGTGAGTGTAGTATGAGTAAACATATCGTGATCCATGATACGTGTAACATATCGTGAACGTGATATGAGGAACGTGGAATGAATATGACATGTGAAACATATCGTGAACATGTAATACAACTGCGGTAACGCCAAACGCTACAAGGTGAGACGTGGAATGTGACGTGAAACATCTATCTAAGGATAGGGAGTTATACTAAACTTGAGTCTGGTCTCTCCAGTTCCTGCAAAACTTCCCAGAACGAAGATGAACGTAAAATCGTAAGCAAGATACGATCATAAACGTAATATTTTCATGAACGTGAGCGTGAAAGCAAGTCGTGAAATTAGAACAAGGATGTGGATGTAAATAAGGAACACAAAATGCGAACCCTTGTCTTACCGGATAGATGACGGATTACCAAGTGATCGGGTGAGCCTTGGCTGGAACGTGTCCGATCAATCGGTTGGTTCTGAAATCCGTGCGGATGTAAGGATTTTGCAGACTTGATCAAACTGTTGGCAATAACCCAGATAGCATCTTGCTTATTCTGAGTTTGCGTTAATCTAGTAACCAAAATCCATGGAGATCTTGTCCCATTTCTGTTCACAATTTCTGATGATGGAAAGACATCCTAGTCTTTTGGTGTTCTATCTTAGCATGTTGGTATGTCCGGTACTTAGATATGAACGTAATTATATCTTGCTTCGTAGAAACTTGATACATAGAAATTTGCGGAACAATAAGTCTCCGAAATTAGACTTCTCTCAGCGTAGGATTTTCTGGAACACCTAATGTAGTGTAGGGTTCTCACCTTTAAGCATAAGCTGAGTCATGGTAAGATTAACCATGCGAATCCATGTGATTCAGCGTGTCACCGTAATCAACCAGAATTTATATTGGAAAATTTCAAGATGAAATTTCTCCTGTCGTAGAATTTGCAACATAGTGCAGATATGATCTTCCTGCTCTTCTCTAGACCTAGAGAAAATTCAGGTTGTTCTTGATGAAAATATTGATGAATTTGTTTATGAGTTCATGGCAACTCAATTTATTAAGTCTATAATGCTGCTTGGCATTTATGAGACTAATACAAAATCATGAATCTAGCATGACCGAGTCGTGAACGAATAGCAGTCATGAAAATGTCATGCTCTTTCACTCGTCACTGTTGGCAGTATGATCATGAGTCCAATCTTGGAAAAGGGTTTGACACCCTAAAGTCGATTAGACATGTTGTCAATACGTGGAGGAGAATAACCGTTATGGATGGTGATTTGTTTTAAATCGACGGTAGTCGAGACATAATCTCATGTTACCGTCCTTCTCCTTGAAGGTTCTTCTGGAATGTATGGTAAGATTTTGGTATAATCGGCTTGTTATGTGTAAAAGGAACCTCAGTGGTCGTGTCCTAACTGACAGTTAGAAAATTTTAGCAGTCATGGCTAACAAATCACGTGCTTGTAGAGCATAGATTATTTGTACAGATTTTCCTGATGGAAAACCATGCTAAATGTATTCAGCAGCCTGAACATTACTGTACAAAATCATGAATCATAGCAGGGTGTGATGTTTATAGTCCATGATTAGGATTAAATTCAACTCGCATCTGTCCGAGGTAATGCGTTAGCAGCTTGGATCTCATCCTTAGGCTGAAGGAAACCTTCGTATACATGGGGGATACGAATGGCATCCTTTATTTTCATGAATATATGAAATATGGGTGCAAAAGATGAAAGTGTCAACGAGCAAACGTGACAGATCTCACTGATACGCCGGTGATGGTACTGAAATCCTTGTGGCCTGATTAATACATGGCACAACAAAATGGATATACCCTTTGGAGGGTACCCTGGATTTCTTAGGGATGTTCCAGAATTGGACGTGAGTCATGTGTCTTGACTCTTGTCTTGGGAGTTATAAGCATGACATGTGTCTTGACTGGTGTCTTGACATGTGTCTCGAGATGTGAAACAATAGAACTACAAATATTAGGTTATTATGCCAGAATTGGCGGATCGGTTGGACTACTGACCCTTTGTATTTCTGATCACGTCCATGGCCGAAGCTTCGATTGCGATTGCTAGGATAGTTGCTTTCATAGTAGCGGTTACTATCGTCTTCTCTGTCAGTTCCATGACGGTCATTCTCATGACTGTGATTCATGTAACTATTCAGCTGAGTGACCGGCTGGTATCGGTTCGCACTCATATGACTGAAACGACAACTGAATGACGTGTGACATGTAACTAAGAATTAGGGACAATGATTGATGGAAATCGTCTGATGGTGAAGCATCTTCTCGTCCAATTGCTTTGCTCTAACGCCTTTGTCTTCGTCTTGTAGGATCTCCAGGTAGTGAACATCGTCAGCATCTCGTAGCGTCTCCAACTAATCAACAACATCAACCTTTAGTAACATCTCCAAGCTATGAGCGGCATCAACAACTTGTAGAGTATCAACAAGTGGAATACGCACATGGATACGGTACATGGAGTACACATGGAATGCACATGGAATGTACATGAAATGATCGGTATGGGGTCGATCATCTGACATGATTTTAAAGGAAAATAATTGATTAAACGGTTAGGGAGACCATCATGATAACCTGGCAATGCCAGTATATACCTCATTCTGGTTGCATAGAGAAACGCTAACGTGCGGTTAAACGAACTTCAACGATGATTGTCCTGAGAGCATGATTAATGAAAACCAACCCTGACTATCATGAAAGCAGGATTTAAATGAATTCCAACAGTGTCTTGCGTGAAAGCATAAATAACAAAAGAAACATAAGACGTAATCAACATGAAGACGAAATCATCATGAAGAAACATGGAGTATATAACATAGTCAACATGAAACTGAAGTTAACCTTGACAATATGAAAACATAATTGACATAAAAACATAGTAACTTATGAGGGGACATGAAAAAAAAATTATGCCAATAAATCATGAGAAAAATTTTATGCATGAATGCATGATGCAGTTTATAAAAACCTTTATATGCGCGAGGGTAAATGCCAATGGTCAGTCTACCCAAAACAAAATACATGGCGAGGGGACGCCTATGGGTCGGTCCCAAAGTTAAAAGTTTCGATAAAAGCACATGCGACTAAATAGGGCCAGTCCTGTACCAACCATTACTTAATTAGAATTCCTGCAACAATGATACATGAAACATAAATAAGTAAAAATCATCTGTCAAAACTTATCAGAAAAAAAATTTATGTGACCAATTGTGAACTACTGGGGTTCAGTCCACATAGCCACAGTTCACGAGGAACATCATGCATGAAATAATGACACATAACTAAATATGAATGACGGTTGTCCATCCATATTAGTAAAACAATAACGATGAAAACATCAAGGTTAAAACATCAAGGTGCTGAAAGCATCATGGTTAAAACAACAATGCGCTAGACACATCAATACGTGGAATAACAAGCGTTGGCTTAGGAAGCTCCTGGTGACTACCCACTAGTCACATGTCAAGTTTTAGAGCCTACAGGTCGAATCCTTGGCACTGATACCATAATTGTAACACCTCATTTTGATAAATGGAATGTCACGCGTAATTATGGCGTGTCATCAAAGCATGCAAAGTAAAACATACATGACCATAGGGAAAACTGGAATCAAACATTGGTTCCCAACATAAGCCCAAAACATAATAAAGTAAAAGAAATGAGAAATGACTAAACAAGCATAGGTATATGAAGGCAATGGAAGAAGTCTATGGCAGCTTCCATCCTATGCACGTCCTCCAAATGCTCGAGTCCCGGGTACCTGCCGTTTTGGGAACATGAAAGGAAAACGGCTGAGCATAACGCTCAGTGCACGGATATACGACATAGTATAAATAGCTGAAATATAACTAAGACTAATAGCAGCGGAAATGTATAAGTCTTGGAAAACCTGGAACATGTTCATAAAACTGGTTTTATAGTTTGAAAAGCCTTATGTTTATCTTATGAAAATTGTTTAACATGTTAACCATTAGCCAATATAGGTCATGAAATATCAACGTGCATGAATACTTGGAGGGGTGACCTCGTCATGCAATTAGAGGGGCTGCCTCTAATTAATATAAGTCTGGGTAGGAGGGATCAGCTCCTTGTGAAGGATGCAAGGCACACACCACATTCACCTGAATAATCTACTAAAAACATGTAACCTAGGATGCACCCATACGCCCCACATGATAACATAATAATATGGCCAAAAGCTGAAGGGACGCCACGAGCTATCACTCCGCCGTGGTGAAGTCATAACACATGTGCCTCCAGTGTTATGGTTATGGTACCTCCATAACTAGGTGAAACTGGTCATGCATATATATGGCTTAGGTATCTAATTAAACATAAGCAATTCCAAACATATAAAACACATACTGGGAAAACAGTTGGCTGCATACGGGGAATCCTAATAAGGAAAGAATGTCCATACTGAAAGGACGAAGAATCTGTACCTTAAGTCCAGTGAACGAGGAAAACGAACGGAAGAGATTCCTACTTCGATGTCACTAATGCTACATAGATAATATACGTATATAAGTATTCTGATTACTGAGTACGTAACTGGTTTTATATCATGTCTTAGCTTGTTTTATATGTTCATGTCATGTTTTACTGATTTTATCGTTATGATGTGTTTATCATGTATTCTGTCTATTCTAATTAAGTATACTTGTATTTCTTGTATTATTATACCTGTTGTTTAATAATAAGTAGCTTTCTAAAAATAGCAGGTTTCCTAAAATAGAAAGTTTCCAAAAATAGAAAGTTCCCAAAAATAGAAAGTTCCCAAAAATAGATAGTTTCCAAAAATAGAAAGTTTACAAAAATAGGAAGTTTCCAAAAATAGAAAGTCTCCTAAAATATAAAGTTTCCAAAAATAGAATAGCTGCCTTAAATAAATAAGTTTCTAAAAATAGAATAGCTGCCTTAAATAAATAAGTTTCTAAAAATAGAAATTTTCCATAAATAGATTAGTTGCCTTAATTAAATAAGTTTCTAAAAATAGAAAGTTTCCATAATTAGAAATAAGCTGGATTATTAAGCTAATAATATAAGCTTAGTTTTACTGATTAAATCTACTAAGTCATGTGATTAATAGTATTTTTTATTAGTTAGTACATGTAAATTAAATAAACTATAGGTTATAGGATTTAATTAAACATAGTCACGACTTAATTAAATTAAGTGGTTAAAATACTTAGGTTAAAACATGTATTAATATTTATATTAATATAACCTAAGTCATGCAAATTAATTAATTATAAGTCTTGTTAAAATAATTAATTAATACTATGGTATAAACACATAAATACTTGGTTTTAAAACATGTATTATGAAATAATAATAATTAACCTAAGCCTATGATTAAATTAATTTAATTAATAGTCATGTTAAATTAAATTAGTTTTCCTTAAAAAAAAGAACTTGTAAAGATATGAATCTTGTAAAGAAAATGTTTAACTTGTAAAATTCGACCCATGCCCGTGTTTAATATAAGCCGAGCCAAAACACACCCAAGCCGGCGGCTAGGACTGTGACTAGCCGTCGGCTGCCACTGACTACGCAGGGCTTCCCCTGCTGTGATGTTAGTTCCCACCGGTCTAGACCGGTTCCCCCTGCTTCCTAATCAAAACCCACCGAGACCTTGTATGGTCTCGATTGCCACTGCCTGCACCAAGGTTTCCCCCGTGGGTTCCTTGGTTGCTACTGTCCATACAAAAACCACACCGAGCCCTTTAAGGGTCTTGGCTTGTGGAAAACAAGTGACACCGAGATCTATGAAGCTCTCGGTCTAGATGTGGTCGAGCCAAAACAACCCCAAACCCGAACCCTCCTTGATTTATAACATGGTAAGATCATTTATTTATAATGACAATTAAATAATGATAATTAAAACATGAATTAATTAGAAGAAAAAGGGTTTTATGCATTACCAAAACACGTGGAATGAATCATGCATGTATATGGCTATAGGTAATCTTAATTAAACATAAGCAATCAAACACGTAACTTATACTACGGGAAAACATTTGGCTGCATACGGGGAATCCTAATAAGGAAAGAATGTCCATACTGAAAGGACGGGAATCCGTACCTTATGTCCAGTGAACGAAGAAGATGAATTGAGAGAAATCCTACTTCCGTATCACTAGTGCTACATAAATACATACATGAATAAGTATATGCTTACTAAATACGTAGCAGGTTTTATGTCATGTCTTAGCTTATTTTATGTGTTCTTACCATGTTTTACTGTTTTTAAGCCTTAAACTGTGTTTATCTTATATTCTGTTTAATCTGATTAAGTATTTCTGGTATTTCATGTGTTGTTATACTTACTGTGTAATAATAAGTAACTTTCCAAAAATAGCAGGTTTCCTAAAATAGAAAGTTTCCAAAAATAGAAAGTTTCTAAAAATAGAAAGTTTCCAAAAATAGAAAGTTTCCAAAAATAGAAAGTTTCCAAAAATAAAAAGTTTCCAGAAATAGAAAGTTTCCAAAAATAGATTTACTGCTTAAAATATATAAGTTTCTAAAAATAGAAAGTTTCCATAAATAGATCAGCTGCCTTAATTAAATAAGTTTCCATAAATAGATTAGCTGCCTGAAATAAATAAGTTTCTAAAAATAGAAGGTTTCCATAAATAGATTAGCTATCTTATTTAATTAAGTTTCTAAAAATAGAAAGATTCCATAATTAGAAATAAGTTGGTTAAATAAGCTAAGTATATAAGCCTAAGTGTTTTCATGATTATATCCTAAGTCATATTATATAATGTATAGTTTAATAATTATTTCATGTAATTAAATTAAACTATAGGTTAAAATATTTAATTAAAGTATAACATGTTTTAATTAAATAAAGTTAAATACTTAGGTTAAAACATGTATTATTATTTATTAATAATATAACCTAAGTCATGTTAATTATTTAATTATAATCATGGTTTTTAAATAATTAATTAATTATAAGTCTAAAATATAAAAATACTTAGGTTAATTAATTTCATGATTATTAATAATTAAAATAACCTAAGTCATGTTATTAAATTAATCATGTCATTTTATTAATTTAATTTTAAACATAAGATCATAAAACATAAAAAACTAAACATACACCATGAACCGGATCTAGAATCAAAACCATGAACCGGACATGAAAACGACACCGTACCCCGAACCAACTCGGGGTACCCCTTGTCTTGAGTCTGCCGTGGGACCCACACCAACCAACCGGGACCATATGGTCTCGGTGGTGGTCGGTTGGCCAAACCGAAACCCCCCTTGGGTTCGGTGTAGGCTGCGGCCAAAACAAACACCCCTTAAAACCATACTTTTGATTTTATTAAACCTCAATTTATGTTAGATCCATGTTTATTTATTAGGTTTTTGTAAAAACATAACATGTTCTTGATTTATTAAAAGATCAAATCAAAAGAAAAGGTTTAAAAAGTATTTACCGAATTCGTGGATCAAAAGGACGAAGAACAAACACGATCACCAACTAATATTCCAAGATCAAAGATCAACAAACACCTCCTTGTGGTGTTCTTAGGGTGGCGGCCAAAATAGAAAAGAGAAGGAGGGTTTTAGGTTTTTGCTAAAATCTTCTGTAATTGTAAAAATGAGTAGTGAAAAATCCTTTAACCCTTTTAGTAAAATTTACAAATGGGCTTGGCCCATTTTTCCCTTGTAGCCGCGGGTAGGGGGGCCCACTTGGGGTACCCGTACCTTTTTTCGTGTCTCGATGTTAAGTTATTTGTTCGTGATTATTTGTGTTCGCGTTTTAAGTGTTCTTGTTACGTAAATATCGTGATCTAATATATTTAATTACGCTCGTAATATATATATATATATATATATACGTAATTAATAATAGTTCGTGTTTAATTACGTTCATGATTTCATGATCGCATGTTCGTGATTAATTATTGTCAAATAATTATTACGTGCTCGTGCGTAGTAAATACTTATCGTGTTCTAACACGTACGTAATACGTAAAATCCTAACACGTAATCGTAATCGTGCTATATTAGGAAAGTTTTAATCTAGTACGTACGATCTTAAGGGTACTATTCATGGTAAAAGCATGCGGGTTTTACATGAACAATCACAACAATGTGCTAGTTATGATGTATTGGTAAGCATTGAAGGGGTTGAAGAATGAAAAAGAATTATAAAGATAAAGGGTAAAAAGAAAGGAGCCCCCCTTACAACCTTAGGCAGAAACCGGGTCAACACATATGATATTGAGATCATTTTTTAAATGATGCTTGATATTCAAGATAAGACATCATGTACCCAGTGATGCAATGCACAACCCATCCCAGCTAACTCAGATATCTCTCAAAAGATATTTGTTTTAATCACACGAAGACAACGCATTATCTATTGATTTATTCCCTCCGAATAAATTGGTATTGAAATGGGGGCACTCCTCTCCTGCCTCCGATCACTAAAATACAAAATGCACGATCGAGTCTAGAGCCATTTGAGATCATCAAATATCTCATTAGGACGCACTTTCATAATTCCTTGCTTCTTCACACACTGTGAAAAGTATGAAAGATCGTAAGAGTCCTACGCAAAATCTTCATGATCTTGCCTGAACATCCGAGTAATACGAAAGTATTTACAATGAAGATGGAAATCCTTCTTGAGCGAATATCAAAAAGCTCATGGTAGGTGACTTGTGTGATTCTTTATGAATCAAGCTTGTGATAACTGGAAAGTAACAGTGGTTTAATTCTTAACTGAACTTAAACACGTTCCAGGCCTCTACGTAATATCTTAGTGATCTTGCCAGAACACTCAGAGTGACACTCTATAGTGTTCACAGTGATGAGTGGAAATCCTTCTAGTGTTAACATCAAACAGCACTTGGTAGGTAATTAACAAGATTCTATATGAATCAAGCTCATGACAACTGGAAAGCAACGATGGTGCGGTTCTTAATTGAACTTCACTTGTTCCATGAACATGATTTGACGACTTCAAATCATACAGATAATCTTATCCAAATGATTCACTCTTTACGTTCGCAGTAAGCTTTAAGGAGGTTCTTATTTGAAACTACCTGCCACAAGTACAATATTTAATATCGTCCAACGGTCTTCACCGACCAGAGGTAAAATGCTACCGAATTAAAATGAAATGTTCAAGGCCATTTCATCCGTGTATATGTTTTGTTGCTAACTGTTTTATGCAGCGTAACAAGAAGGTGGCGTTGTGGTGTAAAATCTAGAAGAAGTCGTCAACACATGCTTATACCGTATGCACTTAATACTTCAACAATTCAAGAAAGCCTAAAAGTCAAGTCTTCCGCTGTATCAAACTCTGAAGCTTTCAAGAATTTATAAAAGTATAAGTATGTGGAACATGAAGTCACGAGGAGGCAAATTTCACAAGTGATGAATGCACAAGGTCAAGGAAAGGAAACATGCTCAAGACTAAAGTCAAATATTTCATCAACATATTCACAAGAACAAGATCGAAGACTCAAGCATAGTATGCTAGGTTTAAGATTTTGTAAAATGGTGTGACCTCCCTTAGGGGGAGATTGTTGGAAATACGTTCCAAAGAAAGTCTCGGTCACATCATTGTTAGCATAGATCACGAGCTATAGACTATTTAGGACATTGTAACTTGGAGTGACCTCCCTTAGGGAGAGATTGTTAGAAATACGTTTTTTCGTATTTAGAAAGGATCGGTCACTCCAACGATATATACGTAGATTGGGCTCGTGATCTAGTTATGTAAGTATAACCCATAAAGCCCACATGTAGGGTGGGCTATATATACCCTTCCTAGCATGTTAGGAAGGGTAGTTGTTCTCATTTCACTTGATCATTCCATCTTTCTCTAATCCTCTCCTTTATCTCTCTAACTTTCTCTCTTTAGTTCTTCATCCATCCCTCTCTTTTATATCTTAACAACACATTAACAATCCTAATAAATCGTGGACCTACATTGTTAATGCATTAGAATTGAACCTAATCATTATGCAACTAGCTTTCAAGTAAAAGATAGTTTTGGCACTCACCTAATTGAAAGGAATTTTAATTAGGAGATAAATCAATGAGAAACTATTTACCCCCCCCCCCCCCCTCTTCTAGTTTCTACACTTTCTATTAGTGGGCAAGAAGAAAAAGAGAAATAGAAAGTCTAAGACTAAGTTTACTGGTCCGTCGGTTCAATCGAATGTTCATTTTGTTCCTAAAACAACTTCTAGTGCACCCAAGAAAAGTGGTACAACTGTGGTTAATGCTTCACCTTCCAAGAGGAAGGAAGTAGATCCTTTTTCAACTATTGGTAATGTGATCACATCTAATTCGTACTCTGCTTTAGATGAAAATGGAGAAGAGTTTGCTCTTGTTTATGATGAATTTGCTAATCTTCTCAACTCCAAAACAGGTGGAAGCTCATATTCCACTTATGCTGCTGGATAGATTGGTTCATTATGGTATTTTTTTTTTCTAGGTGCATTTTATGTTTCTAGAATTGTTAGTGGTTATGACATGTCATAAGCACTAGATTAGGTGGTTTATCAAGCTCGTGAGCTTGAGGCTAATGTGGTATCTCAATCACATTCCATTTGTACTTCATTGTTTTTTTGGATAATATATTTACCGGGGAAACCCATTACCAAAAAAAACAAAGAACCAACACCCTCCTAACATGCTAGGAGTTTCTTATTTATAGCCACGTCTACATGTGACGTTTAGGCTATTGATGTTGGGTCGGTCTTTCCTTTGGGCTTTTGGTCCTTAAACATGAACTTTATAGTTTAAAGTCAAGCCCGTGATTCCCGACTATCTTCTTAGTTATTACAACATTCCTATGACCGATACATAATAAACATATGACTGACTCATTCTTATTTGACTCAATATTTTAAGGCTAACAATCAGTTTCTCTCTTTTTTATTCTTTCTTGTTCCTCCAAGATTTTATCTTCCTCCATACGCCTAGCAAGCTCTACATCATGTTCTTCCTTAGATTTTCTAGACCCAAACGTTGGCTCTTCCACCAGAATAGCTTTTCCCTTATCCTTTGAAGCAACATTGGATGAGGATCTCTGAATTTTAGTTCTTCCAATTACAATATCTGTTCGTATTTGTCTCCTAGTAACCATCCTTGTAGGAGCAATAATTGTAGATGCAGGGGCAATAGTAACTGAAATAGGTGGAAAAGTAACACTAATAGGGGGATCACTTACATTGGCATGGGAAACTATTATAGTAGAAGTATGTGTCATTTTGGCCAATATATCAGTAATATCATCTGTGTTGTCACTCTCCTTATCACTTCCTTTCTCTTCACTGTATTTTTCACCACCTGGTCTTGGATGGTTACAATATTCAGTACCACCACTAAGATTTTCCTCCCCTTTGGAAGCATCCTAATCAGCATCTTGTCCCTCATCAGAAGACAATACCAAGCTCCTTATGGCCCTAGCTTTGGTTCTCCTTGCACTTCCTTTGTCACTTCCTTTCTTAACACTATCCTTTGCAACATCTAGACTTGGATAGGCATAATATTCAATGCCACTTGCCTCCTTTGGATCTTCATCCCCTTTACAAGCATCATCAACTTCATTCCCCTCATCAGAGGAAAGAACCAAACCTCTTCTTTTCCTCCCCTAAACTTTATCAAGTCTTGTTTACAAATTTTCAATATCCAAATTTTCAATATCCAAATTTTCTACTATTTTATTGGGGCACAAAGTTACAATTATGACATGCTAAATATAACATGTTATAAGAAAGTGCACTTCAACAATGACGTAAGACATTGTCGACCCATACAATCAACTTCATTTCCCTCATCAGAGGAAAGAACCAAACCTTTTCTTTTCCTCCCCTAAGCTTTATCAAGTCTTGTCTAGAGATTTTCAATATCCAAATTTTCCACTAATTTATTGGGGCACAAAGTTACAATTATGACATGCTAAATATAACATGTTATAAGATACAAGTTTTCTACTTTTGAAAAGCACAAGCTTAATTTTCCTATTCTTACATGCAACTTTGGTATACCAATACTTATTTACAAAAGGATAATTGTTTTATGAGGTTACAACATAGCCGAATAGGAACAAAAATGTTATAAAAGGTACGCCTACATGCGGTCATGAAGAGATCATGTTGCATGGTATCAACTACATGATGGGGCAAAGCTTTACACTCTCTACATCAAAGTTTCAAGGAAAATTATATATGTAGACATAGAAGGTGGGATTAACAAGCAAAGTGGTAAATAAAAAATGGAAATAAGTTGTAAGTCACAATTATGACTTTGATGTAGTTTTTGAACTAGAAAGAGGGTTGAATATTTCTCTTCGGTTTATTTCCTAATTAAAATTCCTTTCAATTAGGTTTGTCACAAAACTACCTTTTACTTGAAAGCTAGTTTCATAATGATTAGGTTCAATTCTATTGCATTAACAATGACAAGTAGTTGTTGTATGCAATGTAATAGTGTAAGTAAGTAAAGAGTAAGGAAGGAAGCAACCTAATAGGGAGACATAAAGATTTATAGTGGTTCGGCAATGAAGCTCTATTTGTGCTCCTACTCCACTCCTTGAGTACACCTTACTCGAGATTTCCACTAGATCCACAAGCTCCCTTCTTGGCGGAGAAAACCTTACAGCGTTACATACATTATTTTCCGACACTAAGCTAAATGTCGAGACCTAATCTTAGCTAGGACCAATCTACACACGTCGCCTACTTCACCATTTTCCTACACAAGGCTAGATTTCGAGTTCTAATCGAAAGCTAGAACCAATCTTCACAACTCTTCACTTTGAAGCTAAGTGAGAACTCACAAGACACGTATACAAATCACTTTATAGTTTAGTGATAACTAACACACAACACTTACAACTTAATAAAGTATATCCAAGTATACACATGTAACTTGGATCCACACAAGACAAATCCAAGTATACACATATACAATGGATTTACACAAGACTAATCCAAGTATTCACAAATACATTAGATTAACACAACTAATCCAAGTATACACAAATTCATTGGATCTACACAAGACTCAAATAAAAATGATGAACATGACTAGATTTAAGGTAGGTTGATCTTCATCAATGCTTCATCTTAAATCACATAACAAATGTGTGAGTGATCTTCTCCTTGGACAAGTAAAGAAGGGGACCAAGAGGATAATCATAAGTAAGCATACTTAACACATTAAGTGATCATTTACTAGTGATTAGGAATTATAAAAGATAAAGAAGGCAGAAAAAATGTCCAAAAAGGTTCATGGAAAATGCAGATTTGATCCACTATTTATAGGATACAAAAGCCAACGGCTTTGCCTACGGTTTCTTAATTGTCTTGCGGTCCTTTATCACTAAGGAACCGCATAGCTATTTAAGGAACCGTGGGTAGTAGACTTCGCTCTTTTTTGTCCTTTAGTGGGGAAGTAATATGCCATATTCAAATTTATATTTTCCATTATAATAAAATATTTTCTTAAAAAGAAAGTTTATTAAAATATTTTGTCACATTTGACAAAATGTTAGTTTTAAGGTAAATCACTTTTTACGATCACTAAACATGATTAAGATATGTTTGTGCAATACCTAAATGATTATTACCTTGATGATAGTGTTTGTTAAATAATTCGTCTTTCGATTGTCTTTGACGATAAATGTCTTTTTAATATGTTGTGATCAAAACTAAGAAAGATTAGTTAACACTAATAATATTTTTAGGCATCACTTGCATTAACAATCTCCCCCTTTTTGATTACGACAAACTATAAACTCATTTATGTAAAATACAAAATTATTCAAATTATTAACGAGTTTATCACTATCATTTCTCCCCCTTTGTCGAAGCAAAAAGGTAGCACAAGTCTTTGAAGAAGAGAACAATCGACTTTGCTAGTAGCTCCCCCTTTGTGTTTACTCCCCTAGCCTGGGGCACCAAGTGATAGAGCTAAGGTGACAAGCTACATACAAAGGTTAGTAGAAAGAAAAGACAGACCGATGTATATATTAGTGACTACCTACTAAATAACTTGAGAGGGAGGAAGAAAAGAAATCTCAAATTAGAAGCAAGTATTTGCTAAGCAAAAAGGTAGCACAAGGAGGGTGTTTTGACAAAATCAAAGTACAATTGGTGGAACAAAGGTAGAAAAGAAACATCCATACCAATTGTAATGATAATATGTCAAAGGGTTAGAAACTTAGAATTGTTAGAATCACCCAAAACAATTGTAAATTTTAACCATGTTCAACTCTTAACAATATGTGTGATAAAAAATTAGCTGGAAAAGAAATAACACACATAACGATCATATTACAAAAATATGAAAGAACATACAAGAGAAATATTCATACACACAATATGAATATTAAAACAACAAATAAGGAAAATAAACAACATAAGCATAAACTACTCTAGTAGTGATAGACCTCCAAGATTGCTTAGGTTTTAAGTTGAATCAACAATTAAAACACAAAGTGTGCTTTAATTGGAAAAATACGACGACGAGGCATCATTCGAAGATTTGTTCACGGGAAAAAATACTTTGAGAGGAGGTCGAGTGAGAAGAAATTCTAGAAAATTTAGCTTGTCATACACATGAGCAAGTTCAATTTGTTAAAATCGACTACACGCACACGAGCTTCCATGATGCAAAACAAAGTCGTTTGATGGGAAAGGACCATCAAAATAAGAAGGTGATGATGGAGAAGGAGAAAGTGGATAAGAAAGGTTTTCACAATGCCTTGAAAGGTTTGGGAAAGAAGAAAGGTCATTAAGGTGAGGTATGTTGCAAGGTTTAGGTGGTGGTGGAAGAACTTCTCTTTCTCCAGTAACTGGATTGATTGAGAAAGTCTCATTCCAATACTCAATAGGAGAGAAAGAAGAAGTCTTGCAAGGTTTGGGAGAAGAGGATTCATGATGATCCTTGTTCTTCTTGATCCAAATGGGTCGAACCAAGATTTTCGGTTTCTTAGAAAGCTTATAAGAAGAAGCTTTAGGTTTAGAAGATTGTGACAAAGAGATGTCAAGGTTAAGATTAGAAGAATTAGACATTGTGAGGGATGAGAAGAAGAACTCCTAAAACAAGAGGATTTAAGTAAAGTAAACAAGGCAAAGATTTGAAATGAAAACAAAAGGTTTCAAGGAATGTTTTGCCAAAATTAGCAAACAAAGAATCTTGAAAAATACTGAGGTCAAAGAAGAAAGACAAAAAATGAGCCAAAAAGTGGCTTGTGTCCGCGGTTCATTAAATGAACCTACGGTTCTTTAAATATAAGGAACCGCACGGCATGTAATGAGCCGCCCATAGTGGACATGAAAAATCAATTTTGCAAAGTTTTTAAAAATGACTCTTTAAAAATTTTGCAAATCTTGGATTTTTACCTTTTTTTAGCACTAGATTATGCTTTGGTTGCACAAAATGGCAACACACTCACAAAGAGTGTCTTGATAAAGGGTTATGTTAAAAAATATTTAGATAACATTTTGATCTAATTTTAGTCAAGTTTTAGAGTTTTAGTAGATTAAGGTTCAATTTTAATTAAATTGAAGTTAATTAGTGTGAGCACATAGGTTGAAACACACAAAGGCTTAATCTATTAAACATATCCATGAAAAAATCATGAAGGAAAAATAAATACAAGAAATGAAATAACAACTAACTATTATAAAGTTAGCTAATCTAGTTCTTGATTTTGTATACTTCCTTGGCTTGATTTTCTTTAAAAACATTTTTAGAAAACCATCATTCATCTCCTAGGAGGAGGAGCATTGGTGAACAAGGTCAACAAGAAATCTTGCAACCACCTATGAAGTCTAAACATCTTCATTCTTAGGTTTTAAATAATGTAGTTGGTATAGAGGCAACATGGAAAATTAGAGCCATGAGATTCTAGGAAACCAAAGAAATTGGATCACCCATGAAGCGGGAAATAGGAACACCCAAAATTATAGTGTTAGAAGGAGGAGGATGGATGGTGTGACAACCGTGGTTTTGAGGTTCGTCACTTGGTATTATTTTAAGGTTAATTTATGTGTGACTATGTGATTTGCGTGTTTACATGTTATTTTGCGTGAACGAGGTTGGTGTGGATATCGTTTATGGGTATAAAGTACTCATAAGTAAATCAAGGAATGGTTATTTCATGTTCATGAGCTCACAAATTAGTGACTATGAAATGAAATGGTGTTATTTTGGTGTTTTACGTATACGTATAAGTATTATAGTAAATCGTATTTTTTTTACGATTTGGGGTTTAGCATTTAGAGGTCTCGGGTAAGGTGTTTAGTCATGTGAGTATTTTTCGGGATGGTTTTAAGTCATTTAGGACTTAGTTATAAAGTTTATTTCAAAATTTAAGATTTTTTTAAAACTGTATATTTTACGTTTTTTTACGGTATATGCGTAAATTTGACTAGTTTTACGGTTTTGAGGTTTTGGAGGCTTTAGGAGCTGAAATAAATTAAGGAAAATTAATGTAATATTATTATTACAATTATTAATAATTTAAATAAAAAAACGAAATTTATGGGCTAGGGGTCGATTGTATACAATTAAAACACAAGGAAGGGAAAAAAAGGAAAAAAAGGAAAGTGGGCTTGTGTACTTGGGTTAGGACTTGTTAGGAATAAGTATATAATGTTTTTATTAATAAAAACACTTCATAATCCCCTGGAAATCAAAAATAAGTCGGCATCAATGGAGTCTTTTAGGGTTTCTTCATAATTTTCATCTTCTATTAATTTTAAGATATAACCTTTAATCCTCTTTTCAATTAAATTATTTTTAAAGCATTATTAATCAATACATGATGGATTTAGGGTTAGGTTAATTATGAAATCTGTAAATTAATGATATGAACATGATTAGAATAATTAGGGTTAATAAATATATATGGTGATGGTAATTAATTAGGTTAATTGTGTTAAATTCGTTTTTAAAAACTGGGTAGAATTTTTGGGTCATTGTTTTGATCATATCTAGAGTTCTACAAACCCTTATTTTGCGATCCAAGCATCCTTGAATAGGTAATTGAACTGGATTTCAAATTCAAGAAACTAGAACTAAATTGGAGGTCGGGAGGTGGGTCAAAAACAGGTTACAACAGTCAGAGGTCAAAACAGTTATGAAATCAATCGGGGTGGGGTTAAGAAAATGGGTTAGGGTAAGACCCCCTAATATATATATATATATATATATATATATATATATATATATATATATATATATATATATATATATATATATATATATATATATATATATATATATATATATATATATATATATATATATATATATATATATATATATATATATATATATATATATATATATATATATATATATATATATATATATATATATATATATATATATATATATATATATATATATATATATATATATATATATATATATATATATATATATATATATATATATATATATCGGGGCCTTAACAGTAGCTTTAAGGTCGGGGCAAAAGGGAGGAGTTAGATGACATATGTAAGGGCATAGGGTTTCCTTTACAGAGATCATGGGTATGGTTAGGTGGGCGTTTGGCTTATAGTTTGGAGACCTAAAAACCGGGACTGTTTTGGGTAAAATGTTAACGAGACGGGTTATGAAGTAAACTAAGTTAAGGGCTTTATAGAGGGGTGTAATGAGATGCTTAGAGCATATAGATGAGGTATATATATGGGAGAAGGTTAGATGTCCATCATGGGTTGATGAGCCATCTTAGTGTTTGGTTCATGTTTTGATTGTGTGCTTTTGTTTGTTAGCTTTTTGCTAGTGCGCGGATTTTTGGAGAAGCTCAATCAGGTGAGTTTCATAGTCCCATATCTTTTAATGATTTTCACTTCCAGATGGGATGGAAGAGACACTGTATTTGTTGTCCCTAATATGTGATGTTATACTACACGAAATAAAGAAAGAAAGGTAGATATGAGAAGAATTCTAGAGAGAGAAAGTAGTGAGAGAAAGTAGAGAGAAAATGGTTGGTGAAACTTGTGGAATATTAGATTAAGGAATGAGAAAATGAACCACCAACACCCTTCCTAACATGCTAGGAAGGGTTTATATAGCCTTTGCTTACTTGTAGCTTAATGGGCTATATGATCATGGGCCGGGCTTTCCTTTTGGGCTTTGGTTACTTATTAATGAACCTTAGCTTAAAGTTAAGCCCGTAATAACACGACTAATATACTACCTATTACAACGATCTAAAATACGATACATAATAAACATATGACCAAGCATTCTTGTTTGGCTCAATATTTTGAGGCTAACAATCTCCCCCAATGAGAGGTCATAAACCTTGGTCATTTAGGAAATTTGTAGAGATTACTAATCTCGCCATAAAGGAGTCTTGAACGTGTAATTGTAGTCTTGTTCCTTCATGCTGTGATCTTTGAGCCTTTGTCGTTGTCTTTCGACTTTGTCTTTAAGCTTGAGATCTTCAACTCATCCTTGACTTGTCTTTGCCATCTTGCGATCTTGTGTCTTCATCCACATGCTCACACTGTTAATTGTTGAATATGTCTTTAGGCATGAGTATGTGGTTTCTGAATCATTGACTTTGCTGTGTACACCGTGACGCCACCTTCTCGAGACAAAACATAGACACGGACTGAATGACTTTGACATTCGTCCTAAATCGGTAGCGTTTTACCTCCGGTCGGTGAAGACCGTTATACGATATTAAATATCGTACCTGTGATCAGGTAGATTCAATTAAGAATCTCCTTGACAGGGTTTCGCGGCTGTACTAGCCGTTCTCTTTACTCGACCGTCTCAAAGCAAGACTGCGAACATAAAGAGTGAATCAATTGGATAAATATCCGC
Source organism: Glebionis coronaria (assembly GCA_025667525.1). Taxonomy (NCBI): domain Eukaryota; kingdom Viridiplantae; phylum Streptophyta; class Magnoliopsida; order Asterales; family Asteraceae; genus Glebionis; species Glebionis coronaria. The sequence goes on along the minus strand of CM046876.1, from coordinate 460,338,659 downwards.
TTGATTAAAGTCGTCAATTCAAGTTCCTGGAACAAGTTTGATTCTTAACGAATCTTACCATTGTTGCTTTCCAGTTGACACAAGTTTGATTCATAAGAATCTCACAAGTCACCTACCGTAGCGCTGTTTGAGGTTGACGCTAGAAGGATTTCCATTCGTCACTGTGAATATTAATGAATATCACTCTGAATGTTCTGGCAAGACCATAAAGATATTGCGTAGAAACCTGAAACGAGTTTGAATCAATTCAGAATCAAACCACTGTTGCTTTTCAGTTTTGCACATGTTCAATTCATAAAGAATCTTGCATATGACCTACCGCAATGCTGTTTGATGTTAACACTGGAAGGATTTCCACTCATCATTGTGAATACTAAGTAGTATCACTCTGAGTGTTCTAGCAATATCACAAGGATATAGCGTAGGACTCTCTTGATCTTCATCCGTGTGTCCTAACGAGATTTGATTGATCTCTTGGCTCTAGACTCGATTTGTGCACTTTTAGTGGTCGGAGGCTGGAGCAGATGCCACCTATTCAATATCAACTATCTCGGAGTGAGAAAGTCGATAGAAATCGTGTTTATCTCCGTGACAATAAAACAAACTTCTTTTGAGAGAAGCCTGAGTAGCTAGGAAAGGGTTGTGCTTCACATCACTGGGTCCATGATGAGTTTGTCTTCATGATGAGTTGACCCGGTTTCTGCCTAAGTTGTATGGAGGGCTTCTTTCTTTACACCCTTTATACTTACATTTCTTTTTCATTCTTCAACCCCTTCAATGCTTACCAAGACATCATTACTAGCACCTTGTTGTGATTGTTCCAGTGCTAGCATCAGTACTTAGTCAGCATTCAGCTACGTTCACATTCTACTCCATCTTTCCTAAGGACTTCTAATAATCTATTGGATTGTCCCTGGGAAGATCCCTCCGGTTCTGGTTGGATCATAGGACTTAAACCTAACCACCCTTTTGACACCAATAACGTCGTGAATTAAAGATGTTGTGGGTATTTGATCGTAACCATGAAAACCACTTTAAATTCTAACAAAGTGTTTGAAAAACATTTAACACCTTGCTGGTTTTGTCGTTTTAGAAATGCTCCCCCTTCACATGTGCATCGATAATCGAAAGTGTTTCGCACATGTAGGTAAGAGTTAAAGTGCTTGAGTCTTATATTAGATCACATTTTAATCACATTTTCTCCCCCTATCTCTAATATATAAAATCTTTTGATATTAGAGATACCAAATTTGATTAAAATATATTTTGAAAAAATAGTCTTGAAATCTCTGGGAGAAAGATGTGTGAATCTTTTGCATGAAGTTAAAATGCTCCCCCTCAAAAATTGATCCAATTGAATTGTCATTATGAGGATATGATCCACATTTCGCTTTTTGAGGATGGGAGTTGTTGAACACACAATTTTTTAAAGATTTTGAATATCATTGAAAAATTCTTGAAAAAATTGTGTTCAACGCTTTTTGAAAAATCAATTCTTTTTGTTGAAGAGGTTTTTCTAAAGCATAAACTTGAGTTCATTGACTTTGAATGTCTTGACGAATCCACTCAAGTGTAAGAAGATTTCTCTTCTTTTGCTGAGGGTAAGGGTACTAAATCGTACACTCCCCCGTGAATATCGATCCGGGTTGCAATCTGAAAGTGATTACAAGCCATTGTGTTGAGCTCAAAACGTTGAATGTTTTGTGACAAGCTCAACCCGTGATAGATTGCTCTACCCGTTGTTTGGAAATATTTGTCCAAAATAGACAATTTCCTTTATTAAAAGAAGAAATGACATGTTTTGAAAAATATTTACAACTTTCATTCGAGCTTTATGTACATACCCGTGTCGTTATTGAGCGACATTTCTAGGCACGTCCATATTATCGATACTGAAAGACATGTCGAGAGGAATATTTTTGGATTTTGAAAGATTTTTTAATTTTGTGTTTTGCTTTTATGTGTTTTATATTTTTGTATTTTGATTTTTCAAAGATATTTACAAGTTGATGTTTGATAGATAAATCAAGCAGGCACCTTTGCCAGAATCTCCAGGTCTGCTGGAGTCAAACATCTCATACCAATTTGCCTAACGAGGTACTCAAACCTATCTTTCGACAGAGCTTTCGTAAACAAGTCGGCTAATTGGTAATCCGTTCCAACAAAGTATAATTCAACGATACCTCTTTCAACTTGTTCCTTTATGAAGTGGTATCTGACATCGATGTGCTTCGTGCGGGAATGTTGTACTGGATTACAGGAGATGGCTATGGCCGACTTTGAGTCACAGTACATAGGTACTTTATCAAAGTGGAAACCATAATCCGTGAGTTGTGTTCTCATCCAAAGAACTTGAGCACAACACGCAGATAGAGACACATACTCCGCTTCGGCTGATGAAAGTGACGTGCAATCCTGCTTCTTGGAAGACCATCCCACAAGCTTATCTTGTCCTAGAAATTGTGCACCACCAGAAGTACTTTTACGTGTATCAAGACACCCTGCATGATCAGAATCTGAATAGGCCGTTAGAAAGAAACCGGTTTCCCTCAGATACCAGAGTCCCAAATGAATGGTATTCTTGAGGTACCGAAAGATCCGTTTAACCTCCTTGAGGTGCTTTTCAGTGGGTCGTGCTTGATATCGTGCACAATAACATGTAGCATGATGAATATCAGGTCTGCTTGCTGTCAGGTACATGAGGGAACCAATCATGGAACGATATCTCGTTTGATCGATGGCATTTCCCTCCAAGTCAGCATCTAGCGATGTGGTTGATAATGGTGTCCCAACGGGGTCACATGAAGTCATACCATGCTTTTTGATTATCTCTTGACAATACTTAGCTTGGTTTATAAAGATACCACTTGGGGATTGGTGAACTTGAATTCCTAGAAAGAATTTTAGTTCGTCCATCATAGACATTTCAAATCTGCTGTGCATTACTTTTTCAAACCATTTTGAAAGTTTTGGGTTTGTAGACCCGAAAATAATGTCATCAACATATATTTGCACAAGCAGAATGTCATCCCCATATTTATAAGTGAACAAAGTTAAATCAATGGAACCTTTTGAGAAACCTTTGGATACCAGAAATTTTGAGAGCTCGTCGTACCACGCCCTTGGAGCTTGCTTGAGTCCATAAAGTGCTTTGTGGAGACGATACACCTTGTCAGGATAATGAGGATTGACGAATCCTTCCGGCTGCGTGACATAGACTTCTTCCTTCAAAGGACCGTTAAGAAATGCCGTCTTTACGTCCATTTGATAGACAGTGAATCCCTTATGTGCAACATAAGCAAGAAAAATCCTGACTGCTTCCATCCGAGCAACTGGTGCAAATGATTCATCAAAATCAATTCCCTCTTTCTGGCCATACCCCTTAGCCACTAGCCAAGCTTTGTTCTTGATGATCGTGTTTTCTTCATCCATCTTGTTTTTCCAGATCCAACGAAGATTTAAAGGAGTCACATCGTATGGTCTGTCAACAAGTTCCCAGACTTTAAGTCTTTCAAATTGTTGAAGTTCATCCGTCATCGATTCAATCCAAGCATGATCAGCCATGGCTTCTTTGATGTTTTTCGGTTCAGCAGTACTCACGGCGAGTGCGAACATACAAACATCGCCATCGGTTGCTAGTTGTCGTCTAGTACGAACAGGCTGTGAAGGGTTTCCAATTACGTGAACCAAAGGATGATCTCGGGTCCAATGATGTGTTGAAGGATGTCGTTGATAAAACGTATGCATATTTGACGAATCAACATGGCGAGTAGAAGACTCTCCAGTTTCGTGTACCGGTGTACCGAATGGGTTGTGAAAATCGTCATCGTCAGATAATGCCTCGTCTGCTTGATTTGTGTTCTCTGGAGCAATGACAGTAGTTGTGGATGTTGTAGGATCGATTGTTAATGTGATATTCTGAGGAAGTAAATCTGCAACAACCCGTGTTGAAGTAGATGAAGTTGTATCCTTTTGTTGATGATGAACGGTATCATCATTCTTATCATGAGTGACAGCGGAAGATTTCGATGCAACTTGTTTCTCCCCCGTGAAATATTCATCATACATTGGTCCATATAACATTTCCAACTCTTCAAGTGTCGTGTCCACTGTCATATCTGCTCTAGGAACATGTTCAGGAACCAGCTTTGAACTTGACGGTTCATTGCTGTGGTCTTGAGTGCCGAGTTCCGTGCGGTTGTGAACAGAAGTCGTTTGTCTTTGTGGATCGGGACTTAAACTGCTTTGTTCAAGTGCCATAGTGTTGCTTACTTGTGAAACCCCTGAGACACATATTTCTCTGATATTTGTTTCTTCAGCAACCAAACTCTGAGAGTGTCTTTTGTTGAACGGTATGAATAAGGAAAACCTTTATGTTCTTGTTGAACCTTTACCTGATTACCTGCACTTTCATCAGTAGTTTGTATGCTTGCATATTTGTTAGTGATATCTTTGTGAGAACCATGTGGGGGTTCACAGTGAACCTTTGTCGTGCTAGAGGGAAGTATTTTTCCAGTAGGAACCCATTTAAGACCAGTTGTTTTGAAGATTCTAGCTGTTTGTCTCCACTTAAGACAGGGTCTAGGAAACTTAGCTTTCTCATGCACCACGGAAGACTTAATTGGAGAAAAACTATTTCCTTTAGGGTTTCATCTTTGAGATGCTCTAGCTGTTTGGTTCACCTTGTTCAAGACTTTAGTGATGCAATCATCATGAATGGCATTAAACACACATTTGTTACATTTCGTGCAAACAAAGTGCTTAGCATCTGAGAAGGATCTACTGTTCCTAGGATAAGCTGATTTGGGCACATCATAGAAGGGTCTAGAATTCCTAGATGTGTGATTAGCGCTCCTAGGTTTCGGTTGTGTCCTATCTCTTGCTTGTGTCTTTATCTTAGCATCCTCTAGATAGCTTTTATGACCCGTGTCATTTGAACTTCTCCTAGGCATGTTCTTGTGGCTATTGCTAGAGTTGCTTGAATCATTCATGTGATTGGGTTTTACATAGGCAGAATATCTTAAGGAGTATCTAGATTGTGGAGTGACAGTGTTTGGCAAATTGCTACGCATGTCAACTTGGGATGCAAACCTCGAGTTCGATGTTTTGGGTCGTTCAGATTTAAACGCATTCGGTTGTCTAGCAACTGAGCGGTTTCTGAATGGTTGAGTAGGAGGTTTCCCCAAGATAGACTGATTTGCTAACTTAGTATCCACACTATTTCCTTTTAGCTTCCTTAATTCATTTTTCACTGCTGTTAATGCAAAAACCTTTTCCTGAATCTGAGCTTTCAATTGCTCATTTTGTAGAAGTAATTGAGTGACACGTTGTTCTAACTTAATGTTCATATTATCAAATATGCCGTTATGAGCATTCGCGTCATTACTATCTACAATGTCGATTGGTTGTACAGATATTTCACTTAATGAAGCAGGCGGAGAACTTAGATTTTGAGAAGCCAACTTTGATTCTAACAAATTTATTTGTTTCACAAAATGTTCTTTTTCCGTATTAAAATCTTGAATCTTACGATCCAGTTTTTGTTCAAGAACAACGTTTGCTTTTTCAAGTTTTTCAAAGTAGGCCTCAAATTTGTCATGTTTCTTTGAAAACTCGAGTTTGGCATCCTCAAAATCTTTTGTCTTTTGAGCTAACATAGTTTCGAGCTCATGAATCTGAGAATCATACAGAGCAGTTAATTGTACCTCAGCCATTGGCTCTTCATCGTAAATGGGTCTGATATCTGCATCATCTGCTGCTTGATCATTCCCTAAGTTGTTGCTGGTATGCTGCTTTTCTGATTCTATCTCGCTGCGTTCTGTGACAATCGTACAATCATCCAATGTTTGACCATCATCGACATAACTCTCGTTCTTCTGAGGTGTTCTTTCAGCAATGGACTTCCTTACATCACTCATGTGTTGAAGAAATGTCTCCTTGAATTCTTGAACTTCTAACCGAGTAAATTCAAAGAAGTATTTGTTTATGAATTCTCGATCATAGTGTACAGAGACCTGTGTATCAAGGAATTGCTGAAACTGATTCTCAAGTACCAAAACGGCATCTATGGATTCAACCTCTTGAAAGTCATCGTTTGCAAGTTGTTGTTCAAGATTATCTGCATTGAGTTGCATTGTGCTTGTGAATGTCTCAACATCTTGACCAGTGAGTGACATGAATACCCGTTTGAATCCAAGTTCGACGCGAGTGCCTTTTAACTCGTCATTTGAAATAACTTGAAGGTGTGACTTGAGTGATCTAAAGTGTGTCATGCATCGTTCTTTTGTTAGCGACATCTTGGATTTGAGTGCATGCACATCTTGTGTTACGGAATCCATAATGGGTGACACAGTTGATGAATTGACTTTGGATCTTAAGTAGATATGGTGTGATTGGTTTGTTGTTGCAATTTCGAAAATTCCGATTTTTTCTCAGTCCGACAATAACTTCCTCAGTCCGACAAAACGGTAAACTGAAAATTTTGACTTACCAAATTTTGAAAACAAGTCCGAAATAGCCAAAAATTAATAGGGAAAATTTTTAAAAAGTGAAAAATTTTGACAAAAATAAAACCTAAAATGGCCTAAAAATTTGAATTTTGGTCCAAACATTTGAATTTTTGGTCGAAAAATTTTTCGCATCGCCAAAATTTGAAATCGAAGCATAAATGGCCTAAAAATAGTCTAGGAAAAAATAAATTTTAAAATGGTTTTCCCGCCAAAAATAAATTTTTTTTTTTTTTTAATCTTCGTGTAAACGATATTACGAAACTAGTCTAGATGGTGGCTAAGTCGAAAAAATACTCGAACAAAATTTAGCTAAACAAGTCATCGGAATGTCCATCGGAATGTGCCATCGGAATGTCCATCGGAATGTGCCATCAGAATGTCCATCGGAATGTGCCATCGGAATGTCCATCGGAATGTTCATCGGAATGTGGCTTAGATCACAATGAACTGTTGGAATCCCAGATCGCAATGTACTGTCGTAATCCCAGATCGCAATGTTCAGATCGGAATGTGTCTAAAACAAATTTGGCAGAGTAACGACTCAAAAGTCCCTTGAAACCGTCGGAATCCCAGATCGCAATGTACGATCGGAATGTCCAGATCGGAATAGGGTATCGGAATCCTTAGATCGCAAAGTAGAACCTAGTGGTTATTGCGATCTGACCTCAAAAAACTTGTACTTTCCGATGGGTACCTTTGCTAGAATTTCGGAAAGATGAAAAACCAAGGATTTTTGAACGTTTGATCCAAGAAAGTTTGTGTTTTTAACCAAAACCAAGATACCAAGATCACTACAACATGATTAAAGAAGTTATACGATTAAGAAATACAATCAAACACAAAAAAAATCTTGAATTCGAGGAAGAAATATGGATCAAATCAAACGAATCATATGAAAACACAACAACCAATCACAAAACTACCCCATGGCGATTGATACCAATTGTTGTCCCTAATATGTGATGTTATACTACACGAAATAAAGAAAGAAAGGTAGATATGAGAAGAATTCTAGAGAGAGAAAGTAGTGAGAGAAAGTAGAGAGAAAATGGTTGGTGAAACTTGTGGAATATTAGATTAAGGAATGAGAAAATGAACCACCAACACCCTTCCTAACATGCTAGGAAGGGTTTATATAGCCTTTGCTTACATGTAGCTTAATGGGCTATATGATCATGGGCCGGGCTTTCCTTTTGGGCTTTGGTTACTTATTAATGAACCTTAGCTTAAAGTTAAGCCCGTAATAACACGACTAATATACTACCTATTACAACGATCTAAAATACGATACATAATAAACATATGACCAAGCATTCTTGTTTGGCTCAATATTTTGAGGCTAACAGTATTGTTTTGTAACTAATGCTGTGAATGTCTTTATGGTTTGTGATGGACTTGTGTGTGCACTTATGTGATTAACTGCTATGTGATTCTTGATTGTGTTTATGATTTGGATCGGGGGACACGTACCGTTTCAGTTATTATGGTTTGACTTGGTACCAAGGGGATGTTGACAAGGCGGGGACTTGGGGAGGTACATAGATGTGTGAGCATCTATGGGACCAATGGATAATGACAAGGCGGGGCCTTGGGATTGGTATATAGGTGTATGGGCGCCTATGGTACCATGGTGTTTGGTAAGGCTGGGAGTCTTGGATTTGGTTTGGAATGATTGATCTTGACTGTTAGTTGTTAATGCATACTTGTAGCACATTGTCCATATGTTTAGTGGTTTATGGTTGTTCACAGCTTATTATAATCTATTTTCGGTTGGAGTCTAAACCTATGAATCTCACCAACATTATGTTGACGTGTTTTAGTGTCTCTTTCAGGTGATAAAGTGGTTAAGCGTGAGAACATATGTGGCTAGGATTGGAGTCGCGTAGGAATGCATTTAGAAGGAGATCCCCGTTCCTTCTTAGTTTATTTTTTTATTTGTCTCAATAAGTGATACTATGAACCTATATGTTGATTTGTTTGTGTTATTTGTTTGTCTTGGGTAAGAGGTAGGACTGTTACCTACTTACCTAAACTCCTGCATTGATGAGATATTGTCATGACATTTGTGTCACCTGTTATGACATTTCTATTCATATAGTTCTCTCTATGGACACGCTATTGTTGTGATGATATCCATGCGTCGCATCCTATATTCCGTCATGGTGGGGTGTGACAGAATGGTATCAGAGACAATGGTTATAGAGAATTAGGTTGCCTAGTCTAGTAACCTAGTCTATAGCTTAAGGGTCCCTACATATAGGCGTCATAGGAGTATGTGTGCATTTTATATTAATTAAAGTTTTCTGGATGTTATTGGTTTTTACTTGCGATGTTTGTTAAGTTTTAACTAGTATGGGTTGAACCATAGTAGTTCATATTTAGCCACATGTTATTTTCTTTTCAGGGTGTGACTAGTGCTGGTGGAACCATAATCATCCACGCTAGTCATTGTCGTATTTTGCTTAAATTGTACATTATAGTACATAATATGGTACATGGTAGTTTCTACCTTTTGTTGGGTTATTTTTTGTACCTAAGGTATAGTATTTTTCTTTTGATGTTTAAGTCATGTTCCTTAAGAATCATGTGGTGGTTCGAGTTATTAGGAGTAGGTGGATATGAAGGATTTTAAGTTGTTTCCACTCTTATGGGCAACATGACTTATAACTGATTATGTTTTCGTTTTGGATTTAGTCTATGCTGTTTTAGCTAGACTATGGATTTATGTATTTCAAGAGTTTGACTATGTTATTTTAATGGATGGAGTTTTGGACCTTTTTTGGTTATGTGATTATGAGCTTAGGTGAGTTGATGGATGTATGTGTTATGTGTTGTATTGATTCTTATAAGTGTCATCATAGGAGGGAGTGCATTGCGGAAAGGGTAATTGTATAAGTATGGTGGCCAACATAGTTATACAAGTACCACAACTTCAATAGATTCCTAAGTATGATTGCATGAAAGAGGGTTAATACATGCTTGTATAGTAGATGTTGGATGGATTTAAGTATATGTATCCTAATATGCCTATATATGTATGATCCCCTACTATTATCGATCGTATCCTTTGGAGGGTTGCTAGCTCTTTTTTTAGATATTCAACCTCCGTTGTAGCATATTCTTCGAGTTCCTATTTCACGTGTCCGTTTTAAAATGGTGTATTTGGTTTTAAGTCTATTTGAATATCTTCAGATGTATTTGGGATAATGAAATCTTTTGTGTTTAGTCTTACATTTCTTTTGGTCGGTATATATTGAAAAAAAGGGACTTGGAAATCTACTATAGAGTTAGATAGTTTGTTGTATTCGGTAAAATAAGGGTAAGGTGTTGGAGTCGTGTTTGAAACAAGATGTAACATAAGATTTTTTTTAATCAACACTTAATTATTTCAAATTCTAAAAGACTTTCTTTAAAATAAAGCGAAATAAAGTTTCTTTCTACTTAAATAGTTTATATAAGTGAGCTTAATCAATATACGTCATTTATAATTATTTATGCAAGACTAAACAAAGTTCATGAAAATTTCACATACATTTATTTCTTTTCATTTAAAAAGGATTACGTTAATTAATAAGAGGATTCTTTAGTTTTTTTTTAAAAAACAACTAGTATAAAACTGTTTTGGTCATAACTTGTTCGTTTTTAAAGCTTTTTGGGTGATTCAAAAGCCTAAAATTATGTAATCGGAATGTACTTTTCAAATATTTGGTATGTATAGGCATGGGGTGTCAGTAGCTTGATCAAAATTTTGGTACAAGTGACGGGTTCAAGGTTGAGTTTTGAATAGTAGTTTTTTTATGATTTGGGATGCACGGGATACCTAGTCTTTGAGTTGAGTTTTGAGATCGTTTAGAAGGTTGTTTGTAGATTGTTTGAGTCACATAGATGTGGTGAGGAAAGAAAAAAAATATTCTTTTGGAAAAGTCGATCTTGTGCACGGTTTAAATAATATGTCGCGGGGCATAAGATGTTTTGGTTGCCATTAAGTGTTTCTTGGATCATTTTTCGTTGTCACGAGTCATTTGAATTGGTACATGTTTGAGTTTTCCTTTTGAGTTTTCGTGGTTTTGGTCTGTTTTAACTCGTGCACGTGAAATGTCGTTAGTTATCCGTGGGTTTGATTCGTTGATCGTATCTAGTGGATTCAGGATGTAGTTTTGGGTTCGTATTGATTGGGAGCGTTGAGGTAGACATATGAAAGACTTGGTCGCGCCTACACGATTAAGTAGGTGGCCCTACGAGAATGGTCGGAATGCCCTTAGTGGGGATGAAAGAGTTAAAAGTTCGTAGACGAACTAATGTGGTCATGAGGTCTCTTAGGAGTGCCAAGGGAGATGAATAGAGATTTGTATAATGTATGGATATTGGCACAAGTAACGCGTCATAGAGAGTGTTGGAAGGGGATATAATACCTCAAAGGTATTTATGATTGTTCGTAAGGCATGTAAGTTTTCCGAAAATTTCCTGAGATTTAGTAGGTTTGCCTATTACTGTGAGGTAGAACCATAAATAGAGCAAGTAGGAGAAGTGAGAGGAGTTGTAGTTAGTGCCTTTCCTAGGAAATTGTTGATGGAATGATTTTAAGAGCAAGAGTTGTTAGAAATTGCAATGGATGCAAGGTAAAATTTGAGTTGCTTAGTAGTAGATTGGCTGTGAAAAGCGGTTGAGTGGTCTGATAAGAGGAAGTATTGGTCTTTTAGAATACGTGTAGATTTTCGCGAGTAGAACGAGGTAGAAATTTATTCGTATTGCTTCTAAGAGAGGGTGCAAGGAGGACGTAGTTGAAACTGCTAAGGATGTTGTATGAACGCTTTGGGTTTACGGTTATGATTTTGGGTTCGTCGAGGCGCTAGCAGTTTTCATGGAGTCCATGAACCGGGGGTGCATGACAAAATATAAACGAGTTGTCATCGGGAGCATCGACGACATCTTGATCTACTCAAATCTAAGAAGAAGAGTGAGGCGAATTATGAGTTGGTTTTGGAGTTGTTGGGAAAGGGAATTATACGTGAGATTTTCAATTGTGAGTTTTAGGATTAAGTTGGCCAGGACGAGTAGTCAGAGATGATGGCATATCGTGGAACCAGCAAGGGGCAAAGTGAAGAAGGGTGAGGAAGTGTTTTGGAGGCTGAAGAGGTGGATTGGATAATGAGCAGATCTTGGAATTATCGGAAGGACTGGATGAATTCGCGAAGCATGACGACACGTGGAGCAAGGATTTGGATGTATACGAGAACGACAAAGAAAGGCGGTTGTTTATACGTTGTGGGAACTAAAGATTTGGAAGAACTAGATAGACTTAGTTAGTGGAGATGGATTGTTATATCTGCCTAGAATGCTAGAGGCATTTGGGGTACGAGACGTAGAGAATGATCTATACAGATCATGAACGTCTCCAACGCATATTTAATCATCTTGATTGAACATTTGGAAAAGGTGATGGGTGGAGTTAAGTGATGAAAGAAAATTGCAAGGCCAAGTACCATCTGGGAAAGGCAAGCATGGTTGATGAGACATGGAATAAGAAAAATGAAGTGAAGCTGAGACAAACTTGAACTATATGGATGACGTATTAGGGTGGTTTGGATGAAGGATGTAGGTTGCACGAGTTGAGTTGTCTAAAGCAGAGAACGCGTCAACATGTATGTTGCGTGGCTTGGACAATCATATGGAGAAAAGGGACGTAGACTATACTTCCTACATAGATAGGAGTAGCTTAGAAAGGGCGATGTAAGGACAAAGTTGGTGAAAGGGATACATCATGGGGCGGAGGAATAAGTACGACGAGAGTTGGGTGATAGTCGATAGACTGACTAATTCATCTCATATTTCAAGAGGAATGAGAAGTCACGTAGTTGAGATTTTGGAAGGATTGCGTACGGATGTGATGGAATAGAGGGTTTTGCGTAAAAGTTAGCCTAATATGTATGGAATACCTTATGAAGGATCATGGCAAGGGAAGAAGCGATGGAAAGTAAGCGTAGTATACCGTTGATAGACTAATGTTTGGTATGAGCATACTATAGGGGTAATTGAGAAAGACGCCTAGAGCATTGGCGTGAGATTTGGAGATAGTTGGAGAACGCATTATATTAGGAAGAATTCTCCTACAAAGAGAGAGTCACCGGTGAGAGGGGCATATTCCCCATTGATGAGGATGTAAGGAATAAAGGAGGAAACACCTAAATTATAGGCTGAAGACGGGATATAAGATGGTATGGAATTTAAGATTCTGGAGAGACAAGCGAAAAGTAGTATGGAGGAAGAATGATTCTAGGGAGCAAGAGGTTGTGAAGATAATGGGGTGATATTGAAGAGAAACCGTTAGAGCAAGAGGTTAGTAGTCACGAACAATGGAACGTCCACCTAGAGAAAAGGTGTAACACATGTTAGTATGAAGGATGGTTAGTTACTTGGTGTCGAGCATGGGAAAGCAAGGATGAGGTGGTGGTTATGACATGTTTCCTGTGAATATTATGGGAAGCTTTTTGGTTATGCAATCCTGCATATACCATTGGATGTGTTTAAGGTTGGGAGAACTTCCGAATGATGGAAAATCCATAGAGGATAGAAGCCGTTAGGTATGGTGATAGGAATTATAGTAGAAACTGTTGGAGTTAATTCATAGGAGATGAGGTGGATCACCGTTACGGCGGGATGAAGTTAGAAACTGCCAACATATTGGACCGGAGGTGGATCGGAAAACTATGGAGGTGGTGGCAGTGCTTAAGTAGAGGTTGAAAATGGCAAAGAACCGACAAGAGAGAGTTGTGCGGACGAGAGGCATAAGCCGTTGGGATGTAAAATTTGAGGTTGGGGACAAGGTTATGCTAAAGGTTTCACCATGGAAAGGGGTGATGTGGTTTGGGAAGAAAGGGAAGTTAGCACCTAGATTTGTGGGTCCATTTGAAATCCTTGAAAGGATTGGGCTAGTGGCGTATAGGTTGAGATTACCGGAGGAATTGAGTAGTGTGCATGACGTATTTCATGTATCAAACTTGAGGAAATGCTTAGCAAGAACTGACTTGCAAGTACCGTTAGATGATATTAGTATGGATACGAGTCTTCGTTTTATCGAAGAGCCGATAGAGATTTTGGGTCGTGAAGCTAGGACGTTGGATAAAAAGGGTAATATACCGTAGTAATGGGTAGATGGAATTTGGAACGTGGACTAGAGTTCACGTGGGAACGGGAAGGATTTATGAGGAGCAAGTATCCTCAGCTAATTGATAATGACGATCCTAAGGAGTAAATCTTGGTACGAGATTTCTATTAGGAGGGAGTGATGTGACAACCGTGGTTTTGAGGTTCGTCACTTGGTCTTATTTTAAGGTTAATTTATGTGTGACTATGTGATTTGCGTGTTTACATGTAATTTTGCGTGAACGAGGTTGGTGTGGATATCGTTTATGGGTATAAAGTACTCATAAGTAAATCAAGGAACGGTTATTTCATGTTCATGAGCTCACAAATTAGTGACTATGAAATGAAATGGTGTTATTTTGGTGTTTTACGTATACGTATAAGTATTATAGTAAATCGTATTTTTTTTATGATTTGGGGTTTAGCATTTAGAGGTCTCGGGTAAGGTGTTTAGTCATGTGAGTATTTTTCGGGATGGTTTTAAGTCATTTAGGACTTATTTATAAAGTTTATTTCAAAATTTAAGATTTTTTTTAAAACTGTATATTTTACGTTTTTTTTACGGTATACGCGTACATTTGACTAGTTTTACGGTTTTGAGGTTTTGGAGGCTTTAGGAGCTGAAATAAATTAAGGAAAATTAATGTAATATTATTATTACAATTATTAATAATTTAAATAAAAAAACAAAATTTATGGGCTAGGGGTCGGTTGTATACAATTAAAACAAAAGGAAGGGAAAAAAAGGAAAGTGGGCTTGTGTACTTGGGTTAGGACTTGTTAGGAATAAGTATATAATGTTTTTATTAATAAAAACACTTCATAATCCCCTGGAAATCAAAAATAAGTCGGCATCAATGGAGTCTTTTAGGGTTTCTTCATAATTTTCATCTTCCATTCATTTTAAGGTATAACCTTTAATCCTCTTTTCAATTAAATTATTTTTAAATCATTATTAATCAATACATGATGGATTTAGGGTTAGGTTAATTATGAAATCTGTAAATTAATGATTTGAACATGATTAGAATAATTAGGGTTAATAAATATATATGGTGATGGTAATTAATTAGGTTAATTGTGTTAAATTCGTTTTTAAAAACTGGGCAGAATTTTTGGGTTATTGTTTTGATCATATCTAGAGTTCTACAAACCCTTATTTTGCGATCCAAGCATCCCTGAATAGGTAATTGAAGTGGCTTTCAAATGCAAGAAACTAGAACTAAATTGGAGGTCGGGAGGTGGGTCAAAAACAGGTTACAACAGTTGGAGGTCAAAACAGTTTTGAAATCAGTCGGGTTTAATTTAATGTTTTAAGGTGATTGAGGTACTTAGATGTACATTTAAACCCTCTAATGGGAATGGGAGTTGGTTTATATATTAACTAAGAGACCAGGGGTGGGGCTAAGAAAATGGGTTAGGGTAAGACCCCCTAATCATAACAAACTTTTTGTATGTTCAAAATCGGTAATATGCGGATAGGCAGAAGTATATATATATATATATATATATATATATATATATATATATATATATATATATATATATATATATATATATATATATATATATATATATATATATATATATATATATATATATATATATATATATATATATATATATATATATATATATATATATATATATATATATATATATCGGGGCCTTAACAGTAGCTTTAAGGTTGGGGCAAATAGGAGGCGTTAGCTGACATATGTAAGGGCGTAGGGTTTTCTTTACAGAGATCATGTGTATGGTTAGGTGGGCGTTTGGCTTATATTTTAGAGACCTAAAAACCGGGACTGTTTTGGGTAAAATGTTAACGAGACGGGTTATGAAGTAAACTAAGTTAAGGGCTTTATAGAGGGGTGTAATGAGATGCTTAGAGCATATAAATGAGTTATATATATGGGAGAAGGTTAGATGTCCATCATGGGTTGATGAGACATCTTAGTGTTTGGTTCATGTTTTGATTGTGTGCTTTTGTTTGTTAGCTTTTTGCTAGTGCGCGGATTTTTGGAGAAGCTCAATCAGGTGAGTTTCATAGTCCCATATCTTTTAATGATTTTCACTTCCAGATGGGATGGAAGAGACACTGTATGGTTTTGTAACTAATGTTGTGCATGTTTTTATGGTTTGTGATGGACTTGTGTGTGCACTTATGTGATTAACTGCTATGTGATTCTTGATTGTGTTTATGATTTGGATCGGGGAACGTACCATCTCAGTTATTGTGGTTTGACTTGGTACCAAGGGGATGTTGACAAGGCGGGGCCTTGGGGAGGTACATAGATGTGTGAGCATCTATGGGACCAATGGATAATGACAAGGCGGGGCCTTGGGATTGGTACATTGGTGTATGGGCGCCTATGGTACCATGATGTTTGGTAAGGCTGGGAGCCTTGGATTTGGTTTAGAATGATTGATCTTGAATGTTACTTGTTAATGCATACTTGTAGCACACTGTCCATATGTTTAGTGGTTTATGGTTGTTCACAGCTTATTATACTCTATTTTCGGTTGGAGTCTAAACCTATGACTCTCACCAACATTATGTTGACGTGTTTTAGTGTCTCTTTCAGGTGATAAAGTGGTTAAGCGTGAGAACATATGTGGCTAGGATTAGAGTCGTGTAGGAATGTATTTAGAAGGAGATCCCCGTTCCTTCTTAGTTTAGTTTTTTGTTTGTTTCAATAAGTGATACTATGAACCTATATGTTGATTTGTTTGTGTTATTGTTTGTCTTGGGTAAGAGGTAGGACTGTTACCTACTTACCTAGACTCCTGCATTGATGAGATATTGTCATGACATTTGTGTCACCTTTTATGACATTTCTATTCATATAGTTCTCTCTATGGACACGCTATTGTTGTGATGATATCCATGCGTCGCGTCCTATATTCCGCCATGGTGGGGTGTGACAAATGGTGTCCAATGGTGAAATGGGTGAGTTTGGTGGAGTGAAAGGCGAGGTAACCAAAGGCTCAACAAAGTCATTCTCAAAGGAAATGCTTTGGAAAGGTTGAGGGTTCACATCCAAGAGAGGACTTGAAGTGAAGGGTGAGGACAACTCATTCATCCTAGATTAGAATGAAGAGGAGGTAGAACCATGTGAATGGTTTGTACCAAGAGTTGAGCTAGTCTTGCATGGAGCAAGAGGTGGTGAAGGTGATGAAGAAATGAGAATGGGATATATCTCATTCTTGGGTGTAAGAAAAGATGAAGAACATTATTTAGGCAACTTGATCTTGATCTTAAGTTTTCTTTTGGAAGAAAAGTGTTTGGAGGAGTTTGAGGATCTTGTGGACACCATAGTTGTGTGTCTAGGTTTAGAAGAATGCTTAGAGGATGAAGAAGAAAAATTACCAAGAGAGGTTTATGAAGGAGAAAGGATGATCCAAACTAGTAATGGGTCAATATTCATTTTGTTGAATAACTATAACTAGGTAGGCTAAATTGGGGAAAAGCTGGTTTTTAGCAAAAAATTTCATTAATGTTTACAAAGATTTAGTGAAAACAGTGTAAATCAAAGATGCATTCGAAGTCAGTACCTACGGTTCCTTAAATAGGGCTGCAGTTCTTTATCGATAAAGAACCGCCCCATATTTGGAGAACCGCAGGCAGAGGGCTCCATAAATTGGTTTTCTAGCAATTTTCAACAGCCTAGATTTTGGACAAAGGTTTAACAAGCTAAAGTAGATTACTAACCAAAATCTAGATAACTAACTAACACATAATTGCACAAAGTCATGCAAATCAAAAGATCAATCACATGAACACATTAGGATTAAAATATAAATTAATCCAAACACAAAGATTAGCTAAACAAACTCAAATCTAAATGCAAGAAAATAAAAGAGTTTAATGAAAGAAGAAATTATCCAACATTACACAACCATGTCAACAAACTTGCATCACCAAATGCTTCACTTGATCATCACTTTTTTTTCTTGCCAAATCCTTTGATAATTTTCCCTATAGCCTTGAATGCACCCCTTGACTCCACTCGATGATCATACAACTCACCACGAGTTTGAAGATTTTGAACGATAAACATCCTCAAGTCCGAAATTTTTCGGAAGAGCAGTAGCATTACGAGGAGGAGGAAAATTTTGGTCTAACCCGTCCATGAAAGTGTTCATGGATGGGCTGGAGTCACTCGAAGAGCCAACGGGAGCACTAGTACCTACATCATCACCATCACTTGGAGACATAGGAACGTCCTCATTGTCGGACTCTTGAGGGTCATTTCTTCACTTCCCTCGATCACTCCTAGGCCTACGTGGTTGCACCTTTTGAATAGGGAGCATCACACGATTGACCGGTTGAAGGCGAGTGAGATCGAGTTCGGGGAAGTCTTGACCAACCCTTTCAAAAAGGAGAGTGAGGAGCATGTCATAGGGAAGGTTTGCGGTTGGCCTAAAAAGAGCATATTTGGTTCGTCGAGCGATATGATATGCAAGATTGTACTTGGTGTCGGTAAATATGTAATATATCATATGTGCCATAAATGCCAGGATATGATCCCGGTTTCCACTAAGACAAATCACATTTTCCCTAAGAATGTCGGCCCAACGAACCATACATTCATTAAGGCCACTAACAAGTATCTCATAGCGATTTAAAGATCGCTTGGTAGAATGGATACTACGTACAACAGATCGACCACGTCCTTTGGTGATGACTTAGAGGATGAGGTCAAGGTCCGGAACATCGGTGTCATATGGATGGTTGTCGACATACTCATTTAAAGCATTAATTCTCCGCGAGTCCGTGAATCGATATTGACCAACATATGTCACACCTAGTGCCTCGCCAAATTACTCGAGAGAGTATTGGATGAGCTTGCCATTAATGATGAACTTAACAAATATTACATTATAATTGGAGATAAGGGAATATGTGCTAAATAACTCCAAGAGGAAGTGAGGATAAATGACTTCATCAGTTTTTAATAAAAAATGAAAATAAATTTGACTAAACATAAATTTGATGTAGTCATAATTCTCAATATCCTCGTGAACAAGTCTACCCTCATGGAAACAACGATTTTGAAGAGAACGAAAGGTATGAGCAAGAGTTACCAAAGGACAAACGTCGGCAAGGTTAGGCATGTATCTCTTATTATATTGGCGGTCTTGATGATATTCCGAAGGCATGATTAAGTAACTATAAAGAACATAGAAAATATTTCCACAATCACTCTTATGCTACATAATGACTAAAAGTCAAAATCACGAGAATGTGTTTAATCAATTGCTTGACAAACAAAGGATTAATCCTTATCATTCCCATGTTCACAATGTACTAATTAATCATTGACTAGAACATATGAACTATGTAAAATCAACCATGAACTTGAACATTGGTTTATCAAAAATCGTTTTTAAGTAAGCATTAACAATGCAATTATCAATTTGTTCATGGGTTCATATCAATTCCATCATTTAACTAAAATAACTTAGTCAAAATTCGGATTGTTCTACAAGTGGGTCTTAGTGAAATCACAATGAATTCAAACCAAAGGAATCATAGCATTATAACTATGTCAACCCACATTCCTAATTAGGTTCTAATTCGATTTTAATTTTAAAAATCCCCAATTCTAAAAGTTAGAACCCTAAAACAAATTGATTGAAATTGAATGAATGTACTTACAATTAATTGATGTTGGAAGAATGATGAGTGAAACCCAAGTCTTGGAATCTATTAATTATGAGTGATTAAGCTTTTGAAAAACAACAATGGTGGTTTTGAGATGGAACCCGTCGCCTATGGAGAAGAAGAGGTGGTTTTTTTTTTTGAAAAAATGATTAAAAAATAAAAACCATATTATTTTAGTCACTTAGTGGGCCGCTGTTCCTTATTGATATGGAATCGCGCCTTGAGTCGTGACAATTAAAGAACCGCCTATAGAGGCGAGTTAAAAACCATGATAATCAATGAAAAATTTAAAACCAAGTTTTTCTAAAATACTTAGAACATATCTCAAGCCTTTTGGAAATAATTAGACCACTTCAATACTAGGTTATAATGCCTTAATGAAGGATTACGAGTAAAATTGAAACCGAAAAAGACCGAATAAGACGGATACGAAAAAATGACTACTCGTAAGAAAGAAACAAAGAAGAGATAAACCAAGAGGAGTGAATCAAGGCTAATTTCAATGCTCAAGAGGCAAGTGACAATCTTCAAGTTGTAGAAATGAAGAGCTTGTGTCATCTATAGTGGTTTAAGACGTGCCTTTACGGCGAAAATCTAAACGGCTTTGGTAATGAACCATACCAAGCAATTTTGTTAAAATAGAGTAAGATCATAGTCTTAAGCTATTTCAGAATATGAGCAAGATATAGATTCACTTTCTTACCCACATGATCGGGCAAATATTATTGCTAGGGATAACAATAACAATATCCTTGGAATATTTCAATTCCAAATGTTTAATATCCTAACTACAACATATGATGTAGTTTGGTATCTAAATGGATTACCAATCATCTTAGAGATAAGCTCAATTGCACATATTACACATGATAGAGGGCCTACTAACCGTATGAGTGCAAACCATGGAATTCATGCTTGATACTCACTCTACATCTCCTAAGTGAGTAAAGTATCCAAGTAATGAAGGTTTGATAGGGTATAAGAATTGAATCACATACCACAAAGAAATGTCAAGGCAAGGATGCCAAGAACAAGCACATGGTCAAGTAATGATCAAAAGAATGATCAATAAGGCATGTGGAGGACGAAAGCCTACCTTAGCCGCAAATGCATTCCAAGTCTTCTAAGAACCAATCCAATGCCCAAACTTGACTAAAGTGAATACTTAGTCTTCAAGGAATAGTATCACTAACATCAATCTTGATGTCATCATCTAAAGATGATGAAAATCCAAGGAGATGAGTCTTCTACAAGTGCAAGTAACTCGATCCAAAATCAAATTAATGATTAGTCTTCAAGAGCACCTACACAAAGAAAGATGCAAACTAGTACATACATTTCAAGAGTGAATCTAAAATGTATATAAACTACTAAACAAGATATGATGCATAAATAACAATTAAAAGGCTTATTTTCAAAGAAAAAATAGTTTTGACCAAAGAGAAACTTTAGTATAATGAATCCTTCTAATTTGAGGAGACTTTGAATCGATCCAAGCTATATACTTCAAATATCTTGAGTAACCAAGCTCTAATACCAATTATAGAAACTAGAAAAAGGGGGGGTTGAATAGTTTCTCTTTGGTTTATGTCCTAACTAAAATTCCTTACAATTAGGTTAGTCCCGAAACTACATTTTACTTGAAAGCTAGTTTCATAATGATTAGGTTCAATTCTAATGCATTAACAATGAAAAGTAGTAGTCGTATGCGATGTAATAGTGTAAGTAAGTAAAGAGTAAGGAAAGAAGCAACCTGATAAGGAGACACCAAGATTTATAGTGGTTCAGCAACGAAGCACTATCTTCGTTCCTACTCTACTCCTCGAGTACACCTTACTCGATATTTCCACTATATCCACAAGCTCCCTTCTTGACAGAGAAACCTTACAACGTTGCTTACATTATTTTCCGACACTAAGCTAAATGTCGCGACCTAATCTTAGCTAGGACCAATCTACACACGTCGCCTACTTCACCATTTTCTAACACAGAGCTAGATGTCGAGTTCTAATCGAAAGCTAGAACCAATCTTCGTCGCCCATCTTCTTTTCCGACACAAGGCTAGATGTCAAGTTCTAATCCAAAGCTAAAACCAATCTTCACAACTCTTCACTTTGAAGCTAAGTGAGAACTCACAAGACACATACACAAATTACTTTATAGTTTAGTGAGAACTAACACACAACACTTACAACTCAATAAAACATATTCAAGTATACACATGTAACTTGGATCCACACAAGACAAATCCAAGTATACACATATACAATGGATTTACACAAGACTAATCTAAGTATTCACAAATACATTGGATTAACACAACTAATCCAATTATACACAAATACATTGGATCTACACAAGACTCAAATAAAAATGATGAAAATGACTAGATCTAAGGTAGGTTGATCTTCATCAAGGCTTCAACTTTAATCACATCACAAATGTGTGAGTGATCTTCTCTTTGGACAAGTAAAGAAGGGGATCAAGAAGATAATCATAAGTGTAGAAACTAGAAGGGGTTTGAATAGTTTCTCTTCGGTTTATGTCCTAATTAAAATTCCTTACAATTTGGTTTGTCCCAAAACTACCTTTTACTTGAAAGCTAGTTTCATAAAGACTAGGTTCAATTCTAATGCATTAACAATGACAAGTAGTAGTTGTATGCAATGTAATAATGTAAGTAAGGAAAGAGTAAGGAAAGAAGCAACCTAATAGGGAGACACCAAGATTTATAGTGGTTCGGCAACGAAGCTCTATCTTCGTTCCTACTCCACTCCTCGAGTACACCTTACTCGAGATTTTCACTATATCCACAAGCTCCCTTCTTGTAGGAGACAACCTTACAACGTTGCTTACACTATTTTCCGACACTAAGCTAAATGTAGAGACCTAATCTTAGCTAGGACCAATCTACACACGTCGCCTACTTCACCATTTTCCGACACAAGGCTAGATGTCGATTTCTAATCGAAAGCTAGAACCAATCTTCGTCGCCCATCTTTTTTCCGTCACAAGGATAGATGTCGAGTTCTAATCTAAAGCTAGAACCAATCTTCACAACTCTTCACTTTGAAGCTAAGTGATAACTCATAATACACAACTCACTTTATAGTTTAGTGAGAACTAACACACAACACTTACAACTCAATAACACATATCCAAGTATACACATGTAACTTGGATTCGCACAAGACAAATCCAAGTATACACATATACAATAGATTTACACAAGACTAATCCAAGTATTCACAAATAAATTGTATTAACATAACTAATCCAAAGTATACACAAATACATTGGATCTACACAAGACTTAAATAAAAATGATGAACATGACTAGATCTAAGGTAGGTTGATCTTCATCAAGGCTTCATCTTTAATCACATCACAATGTGTGAGTGATCTTCTCTTTGTACATGTAAACAAGGGGATTAAGAAGATAATCATAAGTGTAGAAACTAGAAGGGGGTTGAATAGTTTCTCTTCGGTTTATGTCCTACTTAAAATTCCTTTCAATTAGGTTTGTCCCAAAACTACCTTTTACTTGAAAACTAGTTTCATAATGATTAGGTTCAATTCTAATGCATTTACAATGACAAGTAGTAGTTGTATGCAATGTAATAATGTAAGTAAGTAAAGAGTAAGGAAAGAAGCAACCTGATAGGGAGACACCAAGATTTATAGTGGTTCGGCAACAAAGCTCTATCTTCGTTCCTACTCCACTCCTCGAGTACATCTTACTCGAGATTTCAACTATATCCACAAGCTCCCTTCTTGGCGGAGAAAACCTTACAACGTTGCTTACATGCTTTTCCGACACTAAGCTAAATGTTGAGACCTAATCTTAGCTAGGACCAATCTACACACGTCGCCTACTTCACCATTTTCCGACACAAGGCTAGATGTCTAGTTCTAATCGAAATCTAGAACCAATCTTCGTCGCCCATCTTCTTTTCTGACACATGGCTAGATGTCGAGTTCTAATCTAAAGCTAGAACCAATCTTCACAACTCTTCACTTTGAAGCTAAGTGAGAACTCACAAGACACATACACAAATCACTTTATAGTTTAGTGAGAACTAGTACACAACACTTACAACTCAAGAAAACATATCTAAGTATACACACGTAACTTGGATCCACACAAGACAAATCCAAGTATACACATATACAATAGATTTACATACGACTAATCCAAGTATTCACAAATACATTTGATTAACACAACTAATACAAGTATAGAAATATACATTGGATCAACATAAGACTCAAATAAAAATGATGAACATGACTAGACCTAAGGTAGGTTGATCTTCATCAAGGCTTCATTATTAATCACATCACAAGTGTGTGAGTGACCTTCTCTTTGGACAAGTAAAGAAGGGGATCAAGAGGATAATCATAGGTAAACTTATTTAACACATTAAGTGATCATTTACTAATGATTAGGATTTAGAAAAGAGAAAGAAGGCAGAAAGAATGTCTAAAAAGGTTCATAGAAAATGCAGATTTGATCCACTATTTATAGGAGACAAAAGCCAACGGCTCTCTGCCTGCGGTTCCTTAATTGTCTTGCAGTTCTTTATCACTAAGGAACACATAGCTATTTAAAGGAACCGTGGGTAGTAGACTCCGCTCTTTTTTGTCCTTTAGTGGGAAAGTAATATCTGAGGTAAGTTTTACCTCCAAAGGATATTCCTATTGCATTTGGAATATTCCATATTCAAATTTATATTTTCCATTTTAATAATACATTTTCTTAAAAAAAAAGTTTGTTAAAATATTTTGTCACATTAGACAAAATGTTAGTTTTAAGGCTAACCACTTTTTATGATCATTAAGATATGTTTGTGCAATACCTAAACGATTATTACCTTGATGATAGTGTTTGTTAAATAATTCGTCTTACAATTATTTTTGACGATAAATGTCTTTTTAATTTGTCGTGATCAAAACTAAGAAAGATTAGTTAACACTAATAATGTTTTAGGCACCACTTGCATTAACAATAAGTAAACATACTTAACACATTAAATGATCATTTACTAATGATTAGGAATTATAAAAGAGAAAGAAGGCATAAAGAATGTCCAAAAAGGTTCATGGAAAATGCAAATTTGATCCACTATTTATAGGGGATAAAAGCCAACGGCTCTCTGCCTGTGGTTCCTTAATTGCCCCGCGGTTCTTTATCACTAAGGAAACGCATAGCTATTTAAGGAACCATGAGTAGTAGATGAAAGTTTAGGGACATAAAATTAATAGTCGTATGTTAGGATCGAACTCAAGATTACGGAATGCACACAATACGTAAAGGGTTAATTTATTTAATAAGTATATTTATTGTATTTATTAAATTAAACCGAGTTTTAACTTAAGGGTCGTTAAATAATAAAAGTTAAGTATTAAACGATCGTTGTGGAATTAAATAGAAGGAGAATAGAAGAGTCTGGAACACCCCTCTAGGGGGTGTCTACCGTCGATTATAGGGGAGAGGGGGAAGGAGATTTCCTTCCTAATTTGTTTTGTGCTTGGGCTCCAAGTTTTTGCAAGCCTATATAAACACACCTCCTACCCTCATAATTCTTCACCCCATTCTCTTCTCTCTCTTTTTTCCTACGATCAAAGCCAAAGACAAACACCCTTTTTAGGGTTCCTTTTAACCTTTGGTTTTGGTTTCTTGAATCTAGTCCTAGCCCCTCTCTAGGGTTTTTGGGTAGATTTTACACAAGTGTTAAAGCTCTGGTTTATACTTGCTAGACTCATGGTTAACCCGTTGCATTACGTGTGTACAAGAGCGCAATATAGTTTTACTTTAAACTATATCTTGGTATTATTCGTAATAAACCCTAATTGGTGTTCTTGTAGATTTGCTCTAGCTAAAAGGTATGTAACCCTAACTCGATTAATTATGAATGTGTTATTATTTATGATCTTGTTAAATCGCTTCCGCTATGTGTGATTTGATCTTATTTAGGATTTTTTATAATTGTTATGAACTTTATAAACCTTTAGTGGCATCGAGAGCCGTTTTAACATGTTATAATTATCGAGATTTAAAGTTTTTTTAACTAATTATGATTTGAGTTAAAAACTACATGTTGTTTTTTAGGTTTTCACAAAAAATTAGGGTTTTTTGTTTTATATAAACCGGCCTAGCCGAATTTTTATTTTTATTTTTTGAACCCCTAAAAATTGCATGTTGTTAATCTTTAGATGTTTGCATGAATTAATTGTTATGTCATGTAAGGTTACGATCCGTAGAGAGATTTAATTGTTAAGATTATATGGGAGATCCGATGAACATGCATGTTTTTTCACGGATCATATGATTTTATATGTTATTTGCTTTATTTGATTCAATATTTTGAAACTAGGGAAGACTTGTATATGTTTATAAAACCCTAGATTTGATGTTCTTTGAATAATTTGTTATGCATGTGGCTATTTCATTTAGTTTTTTTGTACCTACTTGTTTTCATACGTTTTATATTAATTGTATGTTGTAAACAAGGGTAATTTTTCCAAGAAAAATTAATATGGACTAAATCATATAAAAATTAATGAATTGTTTTGAGATCTAAATTACATAGAATTGTGTTGATTGATAGTTTTCAATGATAATTTAACGGCCTACTCCTTTTGACAAACTATAAAGTGGGTTTAACGCACCGTTGGTCATGTACCCGGTTAAGGAAGGAGGTGTTATGCCATTGGGCGCTGACCGAATTCCCGGCTCGCTTGTGCGTCAAATTGAAATTACCTACGATTATCATTTGCATTATATCTTAAGGTTGATTTTCTGCAAATTCACATCCGAAACACGATGAATAAGGTTATTGCTTTGTGGTTTAGCCAAGTTCTAGGAACGGAAATTGTGAATTGTTGTGGGTAAAATCTTTAATTAGTTTAACCAATACCTCAACATACAATATATGGCGAAAATTTTGTCTCACCAAGAGGCTTGTTTAAATGTTTTATTAAACTTATGCTATGGAGATGTATGCATGCTTCTCCATACATGATTTTGACACCAAAAATCTATACCCTAAAATTTAAGTCATATGCCATCTAATTGACAAACACTTGAAGTTACAATTGTCGTCATATGAGATTCTGGACGATGTTGTGATGGAACGGAAACGTTCATAGAATGAGAATTCGCATGAATGTCTTGCGTTCTTTAGATTAGTCGATTTAATTAAGTTACTCAGTAAGATCTAGAAACTTAAGGTATAAAGTAGGGATGAAACATGTTTACAATGTAAAATGACTTTTTGGCAATGTAAATCCCTAAAAATATCTAGAAATTGCAAATTTGTTTGTCAATTATTGTTCGATAAGTTACCATGTTGAATACATTTATCACTAGCAGATCAACTGATGTGATAAGTTTATGTCAATATAGATTCTAGTTTCAAGGAAAATACCATGGTTTTTATTACCAGTGTAATTTTATTTTCTTGAATGGTAGTATCGAAAATACTAATATTTGGAACTTATTTCTGTAGAAATGGCTCAACCCGATAACAACACTTTGAGTTCTGCCTTCAAGACTTATCTTGAACGTCAAGAACTAACTGGCCCAAACTTCAATTATTGGCACCGCTCACTAAGAATTGTCTTGAGAGTAGCGGGTACTTCTGGTTACTTGACCAGGGCGTTTCTTGCGCCCCTTGGCCCTAATGCTACTCCAGTTGAAAGACTGAATCATGAGGCTGAGGTTAAGAAGCACAATGATGTGGATTGCTTAATGCTCGGAAGATGGCTCCTTTCTTACAAAGAAAGTATGAACTATTTGCTCCAAACCAACTGATTGTAGAGCTCACGGCAATGTTTAAGAAGCCTAAGGCTATGAAAATCTACAACTTGGTAGATGCTTTGCACAGTTGTAAGCAAGCCCCTGGGAAACCCGTAAGTGCACACTATCAAGAAATGAAGGGTTACATGGAACAGCTCATCGCACTTGGGAAACCCTATGACAATGATATGGAGATTAACCTAATCAATAGGTCCCTTAATAAGGACTTTAATGATTTCATTAGGAACTTTAATATGCACTGCGCGGGGAAGACAGTTAATGATTTGCACGGAATGCTCATTGACTATGAGAAGGGTTTAAAAGACAAGGCAAGTACATCTAGTTCTACTCCTCCTGTGCTTTAGGTACAAAAGGGTAAAGTGAGTAAGCCAAAACCGTAAACGAACCAGAAGAAAGGCAAAGGCAAGGCTGATAGGGCAAACAAGTTTCGACTTATTCAAATCCTAAGAAGAATTTTGTCAAGAAGAATCAATCTCAAAAGGATGAGACTTGTCACCATTACAAAGCAAGTGGTCACTGGTAGAGGAACTGCCCTCTTTATCTCGATGAGTTGCGAGAAAATAAAAAGAAGGCTGAGCTAAGTGTTGCAGCACCTTCAGGTAACTTATTTATGATAAAGTTATTTAATCATACGTACAAATCAAACTCCTGGGTATATGATATGGGATGCGGTATTAACATTTGTAATACGCTGCAGGGATTTGAGTTGCAAAGAAATCTATCCTATGGGGAACAATATCTACAAGTGTGCAACGGAGCACAAGCAGCTGTTGAAGCAATAGGAACGTTTAATTTAGTTCTACCTTCGGGTTTAGTACTGATTTTAAACAATTGTCATTATGCACCTTCAAATGTTAGGGGTGTTATTTCCTTTTCTTGTCTGTTAGATCTTGGATTTATTCACACTATTGATAATAATGGAATTTCTGTTTTCAAAGATGGTTTATTCTATTTTAATGTAATTTCTGTGAATGGTGTGTTTGAAATTAACATGCATGATAATAATTCCAAGAGTAATAATAATTCGGTCTTTAGCATGAATAAGAAGAGAAAGTTAGACACGAACTCTTCTTATCTTTGGCATTGTAGACTTGCCCATATTGGGAAGACTCGTATACAAAAGCTTCAACGTGATGGTCTTTTGGAGAATATCAATGATGAGTTATTTGATAAATGTGGGTCTTGTATCTCTGGAAAGATGACAAAGAAACCTTTTAATAGCGATTTTGAAAGGGCTACTGAACTGCACTACTTGGTTTGATACATACGGATGTGTGTGGACCACTTAGACATGTGTCAAAGAAAGGTTTTAGCTACTTCTTAACATTTACGAATGATTATAGCCGTTATGGTTATGTTTATTTACTTAAGCATAAACATGAGGTATTTGAAACATTCAAAGTGTTTAAAGCAGAAGTAGAATTACAACTAGGAAAGAAGATTAAAGCTCTTCATTCCGATAGAGGTGGTAAATATTTAAGTCAAGAGTTTAAAGATTATTTAAGTGAGAACGGAATTGTTCAGAAACTTACTTCTCCATATACTCCACAACAAAATGGTGTATCTGAAAGGAGAAATCGTACATTATTGGATATGGTACGATCTATGTTTAATCTTACAACTTTACCATTATCCTTTTGGGACTATGCTCTAGAGTCTGTTGTTCGCATTCTGAATATGGTTCCCACAAAGAAGGTTGATAAGACACCATATGAATTATGGCATGGCAAAAAGCCATATTTTTCTTATTTAAAGATTTGAGGTTGTGAGGCATATGTGAAATGTGACTCTATAGATAAACTCCATCAACGCTCTATGAAATGTATCTTTGTAGGTTACCCTTAGGAAACTATGGGTTACTACTTTTATTATCCCCCTGAGAACAAGGTTATTGTTGCTAGGTATGGAGACTTCCTTGAAAATGATCTTGTAAATCAAGAATTCAGTGGGAGAAATTATGATCTTGAAGAAATTCAAGAGGATACATTACCTTCTGAAAATACTAGCGAAGAAATTCCAATAGAGCCAGAAAGTCTGGGAGCTCCACCGGAATTAATTCCTCCACGTAGGTCTGGAAGAACTATACGTGCGCCAAGCAAACTATGTCTTAACATAGAGGATGGGGAGGAGGAAGTAGGGGATCTTTGTGAACCTGCTAACTATTGATCCGCAATGCTTGATCCAGAAAAGTCTAAATGGGTAGTTGCGATGAATAAGGAAATGAAATCCATGAAAATAAATGATGTCTGGATTCTTGTTGATGCACCTAAAAATGCTAAAGTATTGAAAAATAGGTGGATTTTCAAGAAGAAAACCGACATGGATGGTGACGTACAATCCTATAAAGCACGGTTAGTAGCTAAAGGTTTTACTCAAACTTTTGGTGTAGACTATGAGGAGACATTTTCTCCTGTAGCAGACTTACGAGCTATTAGGATTCTCATAGCTATAGTAGCATACTATGACTATGAGATATGGCAAATGGATGTTAAAACTGCCTTCTTGAACGGTCGCTTAGATAAAGATATCTATATGCAACAACCGGAAGGGTACGTTGATCCTAAATATCCAAAGCGCGTGTGCAAACTTCAAAGATCTATTTATGGTTTGAAGCAAGCATCACGTCAATGGAATAAATGATTTGATGAAGAAATCAAGAAGTTTGGATTTATTCAAAATCATGATGAGCCATGTGTATATCGCAAAGCTAGTGGCAGTAATGTAGTGTTCCTACTTTTATATGTCAATGACATATTAATCATGGGAAATAACATTCCAAGACTTAAGGAAGTTAAGGATTATCTTGGTAAATGTTTTTCTATGAAGGATTTGGGAGATGCTGCATATATTCTGGGAGTTAAAATCTATCGAGATAGGAAAAGACGGTTAATTGGTCTTAGTCAAGATGCTTATATTAATAAGATATTGAAGAAGTATAACATGCATAACTCTAAGAAAGGTTTTCAACCTATGGAGGTTAAACATGAATTAATTCATGAGTTAGATGCATCAACACCCGAAGAGGTGGCTTATATGCAAAAGGTGCCTTGTGCTTCGGTTGTAGGATCTATTATGTATGTTGTAAGATGCACAAGGCCTGATGTGGCGTTTGCTCAGAACTTGGTCAGTTGTTACCAACAGAATCCAGGGAAGCTCCACTGGACTGCTGTTAAACATATACTAAAGTATTTGAGGAGTACGAAAGATATATTTTTGGTATTTGGGGGTAAACCAGACACATAACTGAATGTTAGAGGTGTCCGTGATGCGTCCTCACAGTGTGATAAAGACGATACGAAGTCTTAGACGGGTTACGTTTTTGTTATCAATGGAGGAGCAGTTGACTGGAAGAGCAAGAAGCATACAACGATTGCAATGCATGCTACTCAATCTGAGTACATGGCTGCTTTAGAAGCTGCAATGGAAGCTGTTTGGATTAGGAAGTTTATTGGATATCTTAGAGTGATGCCTTTAATTAAAGAACCTATTGATATATATTGTGACAGTTCTGCTGCAATTATATTCGCCAATGATTCTGGAGTCATGAAAGGCGCCAGACACTTTAAACGTAGATATCACTACGTTCGAGAACAATTTGAAGCTTGTGAAAATAAAAGTTCACACAGACGATAACGTAGCTGATCCTTTTACTAAGGCTTTGCCTACACCAAAGGTAGTTAAGCATGCCAAGGCTATTGGGCTGCAACTAGCTAGCGATTTCATGCAATAAATCTGTGATTAGTATTTGGATAAAGGATGTTTAAGACATTATTGAATTGATGAAATAAAGATTGAGTTTCGTTTATTTTATGTTATTTAATTTTCTATCCTATTTTACATGTTTAATCCATGAATAAATTGTTATGTTCTAAATGTCGGTTGTCGATTAATAATATGGGAGTATTATTAAACTAAGATAATTCAAAATAGTGACAGAGTATACTTGAAAGTATATTGGTCAATTTTAGATGATATTTGATGAATCAAATATTAGACTTATCCAAACTATGTGATTTTACTTTATGGATCTTTGTCATTAAGTAAATCATAAAATAATTATCCTTAGACCTGAGATACCAGGAAACTGTCACGAGTGTAGTGCGTTTCTGTGAGGTAACCTAACGCTAAACATAACTGGTAGCTATAAGGGTTATTTTCAGAAGTGTTGCAAAGTTTGTAAGTTTCGCTTGTAGTCAAAATGGGATTTGTTTCCTTCAAATTATTTTGAAATATAATACAACTGGGCCCCTCGGGGAAGTAGTAAGATGTTTGTGTGGTCGCACCCAAATTTGTTTTGGTAATCTTGCTATATCCGTAAACGAGAAACATAATGGTTAATGAAAGGAATGAATGAAATCCATATCCTATTAACGTTGTAACACCCCACTTTGATAAGTGACCGTTACGCGTAATTATGGCGTGTCATCAAAGCATGCAAGGTAATATGTAGTAAAACATACATGACCATAGGGAAAATCGGAATCAAACATCGGTTTCCAAACATAAGACCAAAACATAAATAAAGTAAATGAAATGAAGAAAGACTACACAAGCATAAATATATAAAGGCAAAAGGAAAAGAAGTTTATGGCAGCTTCCATCCTATGCACGTCCTTCAAATGCTCGAGTCTGTCCCTGGGTACCTGCCGTTTTGGGACATGGAAAGGAAAGTAACGGCTGAGCATAACGCTCAGTGCACGGATATACAAGCATGGAATGAATAATATAAGCATGTAAAACATATAGCAACGGAAATGAATAAGTCCTGGAAAACCTGGTAATTCTTAGTAAAACTGGTTTTATAGTTAGAAAAGCCTTATGTTTATCTTATGAAAACTGTTTAACATGTTAACCATTAGCCAATATAGGTCATGAAATATCAACGTGCATGAATACTTGGAGGGGTGACCTCGTCATGTATTTAGAGGGGCTGCCTTTAATTAATATAAGTTTGGGTAGGAGGGATCAGCTCCTTGTGAAGGATGCAAGGCACACACCACATTCACCTGAATAATCTGTAAAACATGTAACCTAGGATGCACCCATACGCCCCACATGATAATATAATAATATGGCCAAAAACTGAAGGGACGCCACGAGTTATCACTCCGCCGTGGTGAAGTCATAATACTGGTGCCTCTAGTGTTATGGTTATGGTACCTCCATAACTAGGTGAAACTGGTCATGCATGTATATGGCTTAGGCATTTAATTAAACATAAGCAGATCAAAACATATAAATCATACACTGGGAAAACAGTTGGCTGCATACGGGGAATCCTAATAAGGAAAGAATGTCCATACTGAAAGGACGGAGAATCCGTACCTTGTGTCCAGTGAACGGAAAAGAAGAACGAAAGGAAGTCCTACTCCGATTTCACTAATGCTACATAGAAGGATACGTGTATAAGCATACTATTTACTGCGTATGTAACTGATTATCGTATGTCTTGACTTGTTTTATATATTTTAGTCTTGTTCTACTGATTCTAATGTTATACTGTATTTATCATGTGTTTTAAGTCTTCTGATTAAGTATTAACTGATATATTCTTGTATTATTATACTTGTAGTGTAATAATAAGTAACTTTCTAAAAATAGCAGGTTTCCTAAAATAGAAAGTTTCCAAAAATAGATTAACTTCTTAAAATAGATAAGTTTCTAAAAATAGAAAGTTTCCAAAAATAGTAAGTTTCCTGAAATAGAAAGTTTCCATATTAAAAAATAAGCTGAATTAATAAGCTAATAATATAAGCTTAGTTTTACTGATAAATATACTAAGTCATGTGATTAATACATAGTTTATTAATTATAACATGTTAATTAGATAAACTATAGGTTATAAGATTTAATTAAATATAAGCATGATTTAATTAAATTAAAGTGTATCAAAATACTTAGGTTAAACATGTATTAATGTCTATATTAATATAACCTAAGTCATGATTATTAATCAATTACATGTCATGTTTAATAATTAATTAATACTATAGTGTATAATAAATAATTAAATACTTAGATTAAAACATGTATTATTTATAATAATAATTAACCTAAGTCCATATTTTAATTAAATTAATTATATACCATGCCAAATTAATTTAATTAACTTGTTAAATTATATACTTGTAAAATTTACTAAACTTGTAAAAACAAAGAACTCGTGTATTAGAATTTCAAACATGACGTGAACTGGACCCGGAACCCCATGAACCGGACCAATTAATTTAATAACTCTAGAATAACTAAGGTTTAAATAATATAACCTAACTTGACAAGATTAAATCAATATTAATATTGCATGATTAATTTAATACTCTAATTAAATTAATTAAACATAACTTGAAAAAAAATTGCTAAACCAAACATCCCTTTTAAAACTTTAAAATTGTTTTCTAAACGCCCCCTTAACTGTTTTCTTAAACCAAAAACCAAACAGCCCCTAAACTGTTTGGTTTCCCCCGCCAGTTCAACCTACCCCATGCCGCATGTATAATTCCCACCGACAGTGGTAGTTTCCCCCTGTTCGAGTCAAGGTCCCACCGAGACACATAAGTGTCTCGGTTCCCACTGCTTAGCCAAAACGAACCCCTGTTGGGGTTGTGTTTCCCCCGTCAGAAACAGACCAAGCCAACACCCCTTTTAGGGTTGCGGCTGGGGTTACTTTACCACCGAGAGTCTCTTGACTCTCAGTTTGTGTGCAGTCGAGACCCAAGACCAACCACCCCGATCCTACCATGGTTTTTACTAACACAAATCATGTTTTTAATTCCCATTAAACGGATTCTGATCAATTAACCAAAAGAAAACCAAACAAAATATAAAAACGTGATTGATGTTACCTTGTTTTCGTTTAGGGTTTAGGAATCGACATCATAAACACAACCTATCTTTGATCATAACCCTCGTGAAGTTTCTTTGTCCTTGATTTTTGAAAGTGACGGTAGAAACAAAAGAGATAGGAAGAAAGAAAAAAAAGGGTTGTCTGTTATAGTTTTTAGGGTTTCTTTGTCTATGTTTCAATATAACACAATTACTCCCTCCCGTCTTTTGTTTACACGGCTAACACAATGGGCCTTGGCCCATTATTTCTCTTTTATTTTGTCCAAAACGCCAGCCCAACAGCCCCCTTGCTTGCCTTATTATTTATTTTCGCGACTTGTTATAAGCTACGCGTAATCGTGTTTAAAATGTTGTGAATTTTCCCATGGTTACTCTTATACGTGTAAAACGTAAATATTATATACGTAATAATATTCGTTTTAAATATTCGTGTCGCGTGATTTAAATGACGTGATTTATTATCTTGCGGTTTTACTTATTATACGTAAATTTATGTCGTAGATTAATAATAATCATAACATACATAATTGCTTACTGTACGTAATTAATATACGTAATTACTCGTCGCGTCTATTTAATATACGCGATAATCATATTAGATGTTCGTGATTATATGTTCGTTATTTATTCATCATAGTAAATAATTATCATGTATTAACATGTACGTAATAATTATCGTGTAATAACACGTACGTAATTCTTGTAATTAATATTCATGACCCGTGTTGATGTTATATAAGGAAAGTTTTAATCTTGTACGTACGATTATTAGTGTACTGTTCATGGTAATAGCATGCGGGTTTTACAACTCTTCCCCCTAAAAAGAATAATTCATCCCCGAATTATAGATAATGTAAAATGAAAGAGAAACATACCCGAATCAACTGAGAGGGTATGTAAGATAAAGGACCTGAAGGTGACATGGTAGAAAGGAATGTGGAACGTAACTTGTCTTGAAGGGACATGGAACGTGACGTGACTGAAAGAACGTATCTACTTGATAAGCGAAAACGGATAAGAAGTCCGGATGGACTCCTCCGTTCCAAGTGGCTTCCCCCCTAGAACGGTCCTCAAAACGGTCTTGGCGGAAATAACAATATTAGTCTTCATGACTTTTGGTTGACGATACAGAAAATTTCTGGTTCATCAACATAAGATAGCTCAGCATGAATCTGATCAAGTGGATAAAAATTAACGTGCAAGTGTAAATGAAACGTTATGATATAAAATAACCCGAAATATCTAACTGATAATAGTACTGTCTTAGCAATGATGCGTGAGACATACTGAAACGTAGTACGTGAAAATTTGTGAACGTGATACGTGAACAATTTTGAACGTGATACGTGGAGATATGGTGAGTGTAATATGGGCAACACATCGTGATCAATGATACGTGTAACATATCGTGAACATGATATGAAAAACGTGGAATGAACATGACATGTGAAACATATCGTAAACATGGAATGCGGCGGCGGTAACGCCAAATGCTATAAGGAGAGACATGGAATGTGACGTGAAACGTCTATCAGAGGATAGAGAGTTATACTAAACTTGAGTCTGGTCTCTCAAGTTCTTGCAAAACTTCCCAGAATTAAAAATGGACGTAACATCGTAAGCCAGGATACGATCATGAACGTGAATAGTTTCATGAGCGTGAGTGCAAAAGCAAGTCGTAAAATTAGAACAAGGACGTGAACGCAAATAAGGAGCACAATGTGAACCTTCGTCTGGCCCGATAGCTGAGGGATTACCAAGTGATCGGATGCGCCTTGGCTGGAACATGTCTGATCTATCTGTTGGTTCTTGAAATCCTTGCGGATGTAAGGATTCTGCAGACTTGATCAAATTGTTGGCAATAACCCATATAGCATCTTGCTTCTTCTGAGTTTGCGTTAATAGGTAACCAAAATCCGTGTGGATCTTGTCCCATTTTTTATCACAATTCTGATGGTGGATAAACATCCCAGTCAGTTGGTGTTCTATCTTAGCCTGTTGGTATGTCAGGTACTTAGATATGAACGTAACTATATCTTGCTTCGTAGAAACTTGATACGTAGAAATTTGCGGAACTATGAGTCTCCGAAATTAGACTTCTCTTAGCGTAGGATTTTCTGGAACACCTAATGTAGTGTAAGGTTCTCACCTTTACGCATAAGCTGAGTCATGGTAAGATTAACCGTGCGAATCCATGTGATTCAGCGTGTCACTGTAATCAACCAGAATTTATATTGAAAAATTTCAGGGTGAAATTTCTCCTGTCGTAGAATTTGCAACATAGTGCAAATATGGTCTTCCTATTATTCTCTAGACTTTAGAGAAGGTTAGGTTGTCATAGATGAAAACACTGATGAATTTGTTTATTAGTTCATGGAAACTCAATTTATTAAGTCCATAATGCTGCTGGAGCATTTATGAGACTAATACAAAATCATGAATCTAGCATGACCGAGACGTGTACGAATAGCAGTCACGGAAATGTCCTGCTCTTTCACTCGTCACTGTTGGCAGCATGATCATGAATCCGATCTTGGAAAAGTGTTTGACACCCTCAAGTCGATTGGACATGTTGTCAATACGTGGAGGAGAATAACGGTTATGAATGGTGATTTGTTTTAAATCGACGGTAGTAGACACATAATCTCATGTTACCGTCCTTCTCCTTGAAGGTTCTTCTGGAATGTATGGGAAGATTTTGGAATAATCGTCTGGTTATGCGTAAAAGGAACTTCAGTGGTCATGTCTTAACTGACAGCTAGAAAATTTTAGTAGTCATGGCTAACAAAGCACGTGGTTGGAAAGCATAGATAATTTATATAGATTTTCCTAATGGAAAACTATGCTGAATGTATTCAGGAGCCTGAACATTACTGTACAAAATCATGAATCGTAGCAGGGTGTGATGCTTGTAGTCCATGATTAGGATTAAATTCAACCCGCATCTGTCCGAGGTAATGCTTTAGCAGCTTGGATCTCATCCTTAGGCTGAAGGAAAACCTTTGTATACATGAGGGATACGAATGGCATCCTTTATGGTCATGAATATATGAAATATGGGTGCAAGTAATGAAAGTGTCATCGAGCAAACGTGACAAATCTCACTGATACGCCGGTGATGGTACTGAAATTATTGTGGCCTGATTAATACATGGCACAACAAAATGGATATACCCTTTAGAGGGTACCCTGAAATTCTTAGGGATGTTCCAGAACTGGACGTGATTCATGTGTCTTGACTCGTGTCTTGGGAAATATAAGCATGACATGTGTCTTGACTGGTGTCTTAACATGTGTCTTCAGAAATTATACGTGAGACATGTGTCTTGATTGATGTCTTGACATGTGTCTCGAGATGTGAAACGAATAGAACTACAAATATTAGGTTATTATGCCAGAATTGGCGGATCGGTTGGACTACTGATCCTTTGTATTTCTGATCACGTCCGTGGCTGGAGTTTCGATTGCGATTGCTAGGATAGTTGCTGTCATAGTAGTAGTTATTATCGTCTTGTTTGTCAGTTCCATGACGGTCATTTCATGACCGTGATTCATGTAACTACTCAGCCGAGTGGCCGACTGGTACCGGTTCCCACTCATATGACTGAAAGACAACTGAACGACGTGTGACATATGACAAAATAAGGACATGGGTTGTGATGGAAATCGTCTGGTGGTGAAGCATCATCTCGTCTGATCGCCTCGATCTAACGACTTTGTCTTCGTCTTTTAGGATCTCCAGGTTGTGAACAACATCAGCATCTCGTAGCGTCTCTAAAATCCGCAGCATCAACCCTTAGTAACATTTCCAAGCTATGAGCGGTATCAGCAATTTGTAGAGTATCAGCAAGTGGAATACGCACTTGGGATACGGTACATGGAGTACACATGGAATGCACATGAAATGATCGGTATGGGGTCGATCATCTAACATGATTTTAAAGGAAAAAAATTTGGTTAAACAGTTAGAAAGACCATCATGATAACCTGGAAATGCCCGTATATACCTCATTCTGGTTGCATAGAGAAACGCTAACGTGTGGTTAAACGAATTCCAATGATAATTTTCCTGAAAGACTGATTAATGAAAACCAACCATGACTTATCATGAAAGTAGGATTTAAATGAATTCCAACAATGTCTTGCATGAAAGCATAAACAACAAAAGAGACGTAAGACATAATCACGTGAAGACGAAGTCATCATGAAGAAACATGAAACAACCTAACATGAAGGAGTGTATAACATAATCAGCATGAAACTGAAGTTAACCATGACAGTATGAAAACATACTTGATATAAAAACATAGTAACTTATGAGGGGACATGAAATTTTTTTTATGCCAATAAATCATGAGAAAAACTTTATGTATGAAAACAGTGCATGAATGCATGATGCAGTTTATAAAAACCTTTATATGTGCGAGGGTAAACGCCAATGGTTAGTTTACCCAAAACAAAAGACATGGCGAGGGGACGCCTATGGGTCGGTCCCAAAGTTAAAAGTTTCGATAAAAGCACATGCGACTAAATAGGGCCAGTCCTGTACCAACCGTTACTTAGTCATAAACCTACGACAATGATACATGGAATAAATAAATGAAACTCAGCTGTCATAACTTAACAGAAAAAAATTTATGTGACCAATTATGAACTACTGGGTTCAGTTCACATTAGCCACAGTTCACAAGGAACATCATGCATGAAACAATGGCATGTAACTAAGTATGGATGACGGTTGTTCAGTCCATATTAGTAAAAGCAATACTGATGAAAACATCATGGTTAAAACAACAAGGTGCTGAAAACATCATGGTTAAAACAACAAGGTGCTGAAAACATCATGGTTAAAACAACAAGGTGCTGAAAATATAAGTACATGGAATAACAAGCGTTGGCTTACGAAGATCCTGGTGACTGCCCACTAGTCACAGGTCAAGTTTTAGAGCCTACAGGTCGAAGCCTTGGGCTCTGATACCATAATTGTAACACCCCAATTTGATAAGTGGACCGTTACACGTAATTATGGCGTGTCATCAAAGCATGCAAGGTTATATGTAGTAAAACATACATGACCATAGGGAAAACCTGAATCAAACATCGGTTCTCAAACATGAGCCCAAAACATAAATAAAGTAAATGAAATGAAGAAAGACTACACAAGGATAAATATATGAAGGCAAAAGGGAAAGAAGTATATGGCAGCTTCCATCCTATACACGTCCTCCAAATGCTCGAGTCTGTCCCTGGGTACCTGCCGTTTTGGGACATGGAAAGGAAAGTAACGGCTGAGCATAACTCTCAGTGCACAGATATACAAGCATGGAAGGAATAATATAAGCATGTAAAACATATAGCAGCGGAAATGAATAAGTATTGGAAAACCTGGTAATTCTTAGTAAAACTGGTTTTATAGTTTGAAAAGCCTTATGTTTATCATTTGAAAACTGTTTAACATGTTAACCATTAGCCTATAGGTCATGAAATATCAACGTTCATGAATACTTGGAGGGGTGACCTCGTCATGCAATTAGAGGGGCTGCCTCTAACTAATATAAG
Source organism: Glebionis coronaria (assembly GCA_025667525.1). Lineage (NCBI taxonomy): Eukaryota > Viridiplantae > Streptophyta > Magnoliopsida > Asterales > Asteraceae > Glebionis > Glebionis coronaria. The sequence goes on along the minus strand of CM046876.1, from coordinate 460,299,115 downwards.
TTTGGGTAGGAGAGATCAGCTCCTTGTGAAGGATGCAAGGCACACACCACATTCACCTGAATAATCTGTAAAACATGTAACCTAGGATGCACCCATACGCCCCACATGATAATATAATAATATGGCCAAAAACTGAAGGGACGCCACGAGCTATCACTCCGCCGTGGTGAAGTCATAACACTGGTGTCTCTAGTGTTATGATTATGGTACCTCCATAACTAGGTGAAACTGGTCATGCATGTATATGGCTTAGGCATTGAATTAAACATAAGCAGATAAAACATATAAAACATATATTGGGAAAACAGTTGGCTGCATACAGGGAATCCTAATAAGGAAAGAATGTCCATACTGAAAGGACGGAGAATCCGTACCTTGTGTCCAGTGAACGGAAAAGAAGAACGAAAGGAAGTCCTACTCCGATCTCACTAATGCTACATAGAAGGATACGTGTATAAGCATACTGTTTACTGCGTACGTAACTGATTATCGTATGTCTTGACTTGTTTTATATATTTTAGTCTTGTTATACTGATTCTAATGTTATACTGTATTTATCATTTGTTTTAAGCCTTCTGATTAAGTATTAACTGATATTCTTGTATTATTATACTTGTAGTGTAATAATAAGTAACTTTCTAAAAATAGCTGGTTTCCTAAAATAGAAAGTTTCCAAAAATAGAAAGTTTCAAAAAATAGATTAACTTCTTAAAATAGATAAGTTTCTAAAAATAGAAAGTTTCCAAAAATAGTAAGTTTCCTGAAATAGAAAGTTTCCATATTTTGAAATAAGCTGAATTAATAAGCTAATAATACAAGCTTAGTTTTACTGATTAAATATACTAAGTCATGTGATTAATACATAGTTTATTAATTATAACATGTTAATTAGATAAACTATAGGTTATAAGATTTAATTAAATATAAGCATGATTTAATTAAATTAAAGTGTATCAAAATACTTAGGTTAAACATGTATTAATGTCTATATTAATATAACCTAAGTCATGATTATTAATCAATTACATGTCATGTTTAATAATTAATTAATACTATAGTGTACAATAAATAATTAAATACTTAGATTAAAACATGTATTATTTATAGTAATAATTAACCTAAGTCCATATTTTAATTAAATTAATTATATACCATGCCAAATTAATTTAATTAACTTGTAAACTTATATACTTGTAAAATTTACTAAACTTGTAAAAACAAGCATGAACTCGTGTATTAGAATTTTAAACATAACGTAAACTGGACCCAGAACCCCATGAACCGGACCAATTATTTTAATAACTCTAGAATAACTAAGGTTTAAATAACATAACCTAACTTGACAAGATTAAATCAATATTAATATTGCATGATTAATTTAATACTCTAATTAAATTAATTAAACATAACTTGAAAAAATTGCTAAACCAAACATCCCTTTTAAAACTTTAAAACTGTTTTCCAAACGCCCCCTTAACTGTTTTCTTAAACCAACAACCAAACAGCCCCTAAATTGTTTGGTTTCCCCGCCAGTTCAACCTACCCCCTGCCGCATGTATAATTCCCACCGACAGTGGTAGTTTCCCCCTGTTCGAGTCAAGGTCCCACCGAGACACATAAGTGTCTCGGTTCCCACTGCTTAGCCAAAACGAACCCCTGTTGGGGTTGTGTTGCCCCCGTCAGAAACAGACCAAGCCAACACCCCTTTTAGGGTTGCGGCTGGTGGGGTTACTTTACCACCGAGAGTCTCTTGACTCTCGGTTTGTGTGCAGTCGAGACCCAAGACCAACCACCCTGATCCTACCATGGTTTTTACTAACACAAATCATGTTTTTAATTCCCATTAAACGGATTCTTATCAATTAACCAAAAGAAAACCAAACAAAATATAAAAACGTGATTGATGTTACCTTGTTTTCGTTTAGGGTTTAGGAATCGACATCATAAACACAACCTATCTTTGATCATAACCCTCGTGAAGTTTCTTTGTCCTTGATGTTTGAAAGTGACGGCAGAAACAAAAGAGATGTGAAGAAAGAAAAAAAACGATTGTCTGTTATAGTTTTTAGGGTTTCTTTGTCTATGTTTCAATATAACACAATTACTCCCTCCCGTCTTTTGTTTACACGACTAACACAATGGGCCTTGGCACATTATTTCTCTTTTATTTTGTCCAAACCGCCAGCCCAACAGCCCCCTTGCTTGCCTTATTATTTATTTCCGCGACTTGTTATAAGCTAAGCGTAATCGTGTTTAAAATGTTGTGAATTTTCCCATGGTCACTCTTATACGTGTAAAACGTAAATATTATATACGTAATAATATTCGTTTTAAATATTCGTGTTGCGTGATTTATTATCTTGCGGTTTTACTTATTATACGTAAATTCATGTCGTAGATTAATAATAATCATAACATATGTAATTACTTACCATACGTAATTAATATACGTAATTACTCGTCGCGTCTATTTAAAATACGAGATAATCATATTAGATGTTCGTGATTATATGTTCGTGATTTATTCATCATAGTAAATAATTATCGTGTATTAACACGTACGTAATAATTATCGTGTAATAACACATACGTAATTCTTGTAATTAATATTCATGACACGTGTTCATGTTATATAAGGAAAGTTTTAATCTTGTACGTACAATTATTAGTGTACTGTTCATGGTAAAAGAATGCGGGTGTTATGAACGAACTCGAGATTACGGGATTGCACACAATACGTAAAGGGTTAATTTTTTTTAATAAGTATATTTATTGTATTTATTAACTTAAACCGAGCTTTAACTTAACGGTCGTTAAATAATAAAAGTTAAGTATTAAACGATCGTTGTGGAATTAAATAGAAGAAAAATAGAAGAGTCTGGAACACCCCTATAGGGGGTGTCTACCATCGGTTATAAGGGAGAGGGGGAAGGAGATTTCCTTCATAATTTGGTTTTGTGCTTGGGCTCCAAGTTTTTGCTAGCCTATATAAACACACCCCCTACTCTCATAATTCTTCACCCCATTCTTTTCTCTCTCTCTTTTCCTGCGATCAAAGCCAAAGACAAACACCCTTTTTAGGGTTCCTTTTAACCTTTGGTTTTGGTTTCTTAAATCTAATCCTAGCTCCTCTCTTGGGTTGTTGGGTAGATTTTCCACAAGTGTTAAAGCTCCGGTTTATACGTGCTAGACTCACGGTTAACCCGTTGCATTACGTGTGTACAAGAGCGTAATATAGTTTTTCTTTAAACTATATCTTGGTATTATTCGTAATAAACCCTAATTGGTGTTCTTGTGGATTTGCTCTAGCTAAAAGATATGTAACCCTAATTCGATTAATTATGAATGTGTTATTAATTATGATCTTGTTAAATCGCTTCCGCTATGTGTGCTTTGATCTAATTTAGGGTTTTGTATAATTGTTATGAACTTTATAAACCTTTAGTAGACTCCCCTCCTTTTTGTCCTTTAGCGAGGAAGTAATATTTGAGGTAAGTTTTACTTTCAACAGATATTCATATGGCATTTGGAATATGCCATATTCAAATTTACATTTTATATTTTAATAAAATATTTTCTTAAAAAGAAAGTTTATTAAAATATTTTGTTACATTTGACAAAATGTTAGTTTTAAGGCTAATCACTTTTTATGATCTCTAAACATGATTAAAATATGTTTCTGCAATACCTAAATGATTATTACCTTGATGATAGTGTTTGTTAAATAATTCGTTTTTCGATTGTCTTTAACGATAAATGTCTTATTAATTTGTCGTGATTAAAACTAAAAAAGATTAGTTAACACTAATAATATTTTTAAGCATCGCTTGCATTAGTGACATGTTTGTTTAGTTACTCGCACGGTAAGTTAAAAGGACAGAGCGTAATTTTCATTTTAGAAGTTTAACTATTCTATACCCGATTTAGTACATGTTTACCTAACTCGGAACAGGTTTAACACTTCGTTTTGTGAGCGTAACTTTGAATTTCAAGTAATGTAATCATGAATATTGGTCCGTTCATCCTCGGACTCTCTAGGTGGTACTATGAAATTACTCTCCCATCTCATAATTATAGTCTACTGACAAAAAATACGCAATTTAATAAATAAGACCTTTTCATTTTTTTTTTTACGAAGACAATTTTACGCTTAATCAATTAATTTACGACTTTTATATTGTTTGTAATAATTACTTCAAGTGAAAGTGATATGATAAAAACTTAATTTATATTTTCTATTTTTAAAAATTAACTATTAATTTAAAACATTCACAAATAATAATATATGACGAAGAGAGTAATAGAATTTTTAGTAGGAAAAGTCATTGGAAAGACCCACCGGCTATCATCTTTGTTTTGAACAATGTAGAAGACTTTCACTTTTAAAACTTTATTGAAAATTTAAAATAATATTGTACGTATGCGGATATTATAATTAGTTACAAAATATAATAAATACTATATTTTTAAATAATTAATCCTTAAAATTATTGACTATTATGATAAACTAGTTTTATTACTCGTGCACGAACGAGACTTGAATATAAATGATAAATTAAATAATAATTTTGTTATTACAATTTTGTATATATTATATATATTTTTTAAAACATTTAATGTTTATATGGTTGATTATGTTATTTTTTAACCGTGCACCGTGTAAATTAATATAAACTCACCTCAATTTTTATTTTTCGAATTTTATACTCTTTTTAATTTTGATATTTATATTTTACTTAGTTATATTTTAATTATTAATCAACAAACCATTTACATCGACCTTACACAACCTTACACCTACATGATTTATAAATTCATAATTTTATAATGCTTAATATTATTTTATAAAATAATATTAAATTTTCAATATTTAAATAGTTATGATGCCCGTGGACGCATACGTTTTACATGATTTTGCATATGTGATAATATTAATTGTTATTCTTTATAAATATTTGTCGCACAAAGGTTTTGAATTTGTTTAACTGAAATGTTAACTATCATTTTCTAGAAATTATGTGTTTAGTACTCCATAACACATAACGACGTTAAAAAATATATGTTGTTGTAATACGTAGAAACCGTTTATTTATTTTTATCTCACACCGATGTCTGAGGTCCGACACTCATGTTGATATTTATATTATTGTTAATAATAATTACGTAGATTGCATTGTTTGACTTTGTTAAGTGTTAAAATAAAAATAGACAATAATTTATGTTTTTATTTGAATATTTTTAATATAAAATAGATGTTGTATTTTTAAAATAAAAAGTTTAGAAGGTATAAAGTTTAAGGGGTATTTTGTTTATTTTATAAAGTTACTAAAAAATATGGAAAATTATAAGTTTACTTTTAAGTATATCTAATTTATTTAAAATTAAACCAATAAAGTTTTATCAATCTCCTCATTTTTTTTAGGTTTTTATTTTCACAAAATTGACACATATATCTTTGTGTGTTTCATCAAATTCCTCCACCAAATTTTTTAATTTTGACTAAATTGAATCCAATTTTGATTTTTTTCCACCAATCATATCACTCAATTTTGCTTATGTGTCAAAATCAAACCATTTGATTGATCCAATTATTTTTTTACAACCTACACTTTTCACTAAAATTCTCAAAAAATCTAATTCTTTTATTATATAAAAGATTTTATTTTAAAGTTTATAACATTAATTTATAAAATTTTTGTTTTATAAACTTACTTTCATTGTAAATAAATCTTTTTTAACTTTATAAACCACTCACATAATTCAAATGCATTGAATGACTTTTTAGCATTAAAAATAATTTTGAAAAAACCTTTATGTATAAGATAGTAATAAACATAATTAATGTATTAAATGGATACATTCTTTTAATACTTTATGCATTGAAAATGCTTTTATGATTTATAAGTTTTTATATATTTTTTAATAATTTTATAAAATTATTTATAAACTACTATAATAAATGCTTTAATATTTTATCATTTCACATTTCCAAATCAAAAATCAAAATTTGAAAACCAAACCAAATAACCGGCGGACCCAACCGTTCCTAACTTTCTATCCCTTTTGTATCTCTTTGACCCAAAACCACTTTGCTTCTCTCTCATCTCTCCATTACACAACTTCCCATACAATACAATAAATAAATAAAATAGGAAACTTACAAAATACAATAAATAAAAGAGAAATTTCCAAAATTCAATAAATAAACGAAATAGAAAATTTCCAAAATACAGTATATAAGAGAGCAAATTTCCAAAATACTATTCTGAAAATTGGGGTTCTTTAGACTATGTTACATAATTTTGTTGTTGATTACGTATATTTTATTAACCACGTGTCTAAAAAAACGTGCTTTGATAGCGTTAAAATGTCACTTGAATTTGCGGGTGACATGACGAAATAAACAAAACGTCGTCTCTAAAGACATTAATGCGTGACATTTTTTTAGCTTCAACTTCAATCAATTTCTTTAAAAGAAATAGAATTTTTTTTTATATAAAACTAATGATAGTTTTTTTAAATTATTCTTCACACACAACGTATTTTCTAAACTGGATATATTTTAAAATAAAATACAAATATACAAATATTTAATTTTTATCTAGATCCGGCTTATGTCATATTTAAAAAAAGTAAAAATTTTGTTATGCGTGACATTTGTTCATGCCGTGATAATCCTGACTCATGATATTTATAACAAATTGTATACTACTATATATTACTTTTGCGTATAAGTTTATAGTAGTTTAGTATATTATTTTCGAATGTTCTAAGTAAATGAATAAAAAATATAAATTAAATTTATCATATTATTTTTATTTGAAAGTATTATACTCCGTAACAAACAATAAATAAGTTATAAATTTATTTGTTAAAAATAAAATTATATTATATAAAAAAGTATAAAAAAGAAAATTAAAAATGTAATATTTCTATTAAATTACGTATTTATTATGAATAAATTATAAACAGTAATATGATTTGTATGAAATAAACATAACATAAAGTACATGATTCCAAATAGCACCACACTCTATAAAACAAAATAACAAAAACCTGTATTATAAATAAAGACACCTAAACCACACACACTCCCTTGACCTCTTTTTATAAAACATCACACACACACACACAAACATATAACCAACACCAACCGCCACCAACCACCATTATCAATGTCATCGAAACCCCACAACAAAATCAACCAAATCGTCCGTCTCAAACAAGTCATGTCCCGGTGGCGCCGCCGCTGCACCACCTCATCCGGAGGAACCCTAGCAGTCTACATAGGCTCAGACCACACTCGTTTCACCATCCCTACTCGCTTCCTAAACCTCCCAGTCTTCATCACCTTACTCAACAAAGCTGAAGAGGAGTACGGGTACCAACGAAATGGAGGTCTGGTCATTCCGTGTGACGTCATCTTTTTCAAAAAGGTGGTGAAGGTCTTGGAGAGGAATGAGGAGGGTTTCAAGATGTTTGATCTGGATGATTTTGTTAAGATGTTTGATGACGTCATGTTTGATGAAATGAAGCAATGTAAGGGGGTGAAAAGTGGGTTTGGGGTTACACCCTTGTTGGCAAAAGCTAGGGTTTGATGGGTTTAATGGGTTTTTAGGGTTAGGTTTTTAAGATTGGTTGTCTCCAAAGCATCCGTGATCCTGAATCTATTAATTTCTGATTAAGTGGTATCAATGTGATGACGTGGCTGATAGTTTTTTCAGTTTTGGGGAGGTGGTTAGTTACTTTTTTTTCATCATGTTATGTTAGTGATTTGGTGATTGTAGTTTTGGATTCATGATTAATGATTAATGATGATGATGATGATAATGTTGGTGTTTTTTTTTTGGGTGATTGGAATTGTTCATTGTTTCATTAGTTTTTGTTATTCAAATTGACCTTTTTCCAGGTCAAACAAGTAGTGTACAGGTAAAATCAGATTTAACAAAAATAGAACATTTGGTTGCTTGTAAATTAAAGGTACACTTGTTTTGAGATGAACCAAAATAAGAGGGTGTTTGTCATTGCGTTTCAAGATAAATTATCTGCTTATTGTGATGTCAAAAACGTGGATAATCAAATTTATGTGTTTGGCAAAAAAATATTATAAGTGATTATTTGCGTTATCATCGACTTAAAACGCAGTTATCAAAAAGTAGGTATGGACCTACTGCCAAGATAACGCAGTTTACACTAATATAGAAAATTACAAAAAAAGTCCCACCTACTACTCTACTAGTATCTTATCTCTTTTCATTTTCACACTTCTCTTTTCACAAACCCTTTTCTTTATTCACAGCCTCCATCTCCAAGATTCTCAGATAATCACTTGTGGTATTTATACGAGTTTCTACCTGATGTATATTTATTACCCATATTAGTTCTTATGAAATTGGGTTATATAAAAAGGTTTTTATAACAATCAATCGTGAAGATTGGTTTCATATATGTACCTTTATTTTGTGAAAAGAGTGTATCCATCCATTAAAATATACGAGTGGCCTATTTGAGATTGCTTAGATTTTGCTTCAAGCTTAAGGTTTTGCTACTGTTATGATGTATGTGAAGATTGGTTTCCAATGTTTTGTATACCATTATTTTGTACATTCAAAGAATGCCATTTGACTACTCTTTTTTCAAAGCATGTCTATTTTAGTAAGTTTACTCATAAATTGAACGAACAATTAAATCAGCCAAACACTTAAAAACTGATTATCTGATTATTGCGATTTCAAAAAACATAATCTAATCCAAACACAACTTTTTGTAATCATGTTTTGTAAAAAATGATTATCTAATTATCCGTTTTCAAAACTCATAATCAATTTTCAATAAGCAATCCCAAACACCCTCTAAGTAGGAAACTGATATGTACATTTATATTTATATTTTTTTTAGAAATAAAAGAGATCTGAAATTGCCTCTTTACACTGAATCTTTTGATCAAAGCATAGAAAGGACTAGACAGAAATGTGTTCGGTTGTGGTTGGTCAGATAAAACTTACTTCCTCCGTTTCTAAATAAATACGTAATAACTTTGAAGTTATTATCTTTCAATTTTATCTTTATATAACTTTATGTATGTTTTATAATATTTGGTGTCATATATATGAATGATTTGTATTTTAGATGTATTTTTTATAATATAATTTTCATCATATATTATATAACATATATAAAATAATTTAACACTCAAAATTGAACAATGATGATTTTAAAAGTCAATAATATGTCTATAAATAATCATTTAACTCTTTTCTTTTTAGAAATGCTTTCAGGTAATGTTGTATTTTTAGCAAATCATTGTTAATCAAATTACTACTATCCCATAATCTTTACTTCCTTTGTTAGATAAAATATTAAAAGAAAAATATACGGAGTAATGAATATCAAACACTCCCTTTGACTGTAAATTTGAGTACTTTGATGATGTTCGGCGTGATAGTTGCTATCATCCCCAAATTCTGCGTAATTGTTTGTTTGGTAGAGTATTTTTACAGCATTAAAGAATGTGAAATCAATGCACTGTTGGAAATTGTGTAAACCAAAAGTTTAATGTCATTATTAAACTTATACGTAATATATTTGATTTTTAAACATATGACAAGATATATATATATATATATAGAGTAAGGATTCAGCGAGAATAAACTTAATATAAGAAGTGGCGAGAAGAAAATAAAATCACACATTTGAGATGCAACAAATTGCATTAGATGTATTTATATTTATGTAGATGCATCATCTCGAGTTTCGAAAGTTATTTTAATGTGTATATGGTGCAAATTGATTTTAATGATTTTTGCACGTGCAGAGGAACAAAAATATAGATAAATCATAAAATGCATCTAATATACGTATATGCATCTAATTAAAAGATATACAACATGTTATGATGATGCATTATAATGCATCTAAGATTATAAAGATGCATATAGTTTAAATAGATGCATCTCGAATATACGATTATAGTTTCTTCTTATCCTTATTATTTTTAGGTTTCTTCTATTTTGATCCTAACCCTATATATGTATAAGGAAATGATTGAGACACTCTTAAAATTGATTGAAACGTTTAAATGGACAAACTGTTAAAACAATTAGTGTTTACAATACAATAGTTTAATGCATGTTTTGAAATATTCTGATCAATTTTAAAAATGTATAAATTATCTCTCATATACATATATCACAGCGAAATGTAATGTAACGAGATTTTAATTAATTATATTGCTCAAATACATGTTACATATATACATTTAAAGTTGTGCAAGTGCTATTAAAGTAGCAACAAAGGCATTGATGTAGTCGATATGTCTTTCTTTCGAATTTGGCTCTTAGCAACTCAATAGGTCGCAAAATTGTAAATGGCTATGTTTCGTGAGACAATAAACATCTATGTGGTGCAAATGAAGTCCCCACAAGGCACTTTTTGTGATTTTAATGCTTAAATTGACAAATTGTTGTCTCACACTAAAGTGGAGAATATTGTTTTTTTTTTCTTGTGTTAAAATTATTGTAACTTTCCTTTATTTGGAAAAAAATTCGTGTATCATACAAAAGTGGATATCTTTGATTTCTTATGGTGTACTACAAGCTATTGGAAAGAAAAATGACGATACATACATCTAATTCGTATATATAAAAAGAGGTTTAATTATAGGATAGAGACAAGTGTCATAATGAAAATCTAATGAAAAGCTGATATGAAAAAGAAAAAAAAAATAATAGACCTTTCATTTCACTAATCATAACTCGACATGTAAGCTTAAGTTTTTTTTAAGTTTTCGTGTTAGATCTCTATATCAACACTTTATTTGAAATGTGTTTCATCTCAAGCTTTATTTGTGCAAATTTCAAAGTTAATTAGTTACTTGTCTCTAATTAATAATTTATGTTTACTTGAGTATTCTTAAATTTTATTGTCAATTAAAAATAAATAAAAGATATTGATAAAATTTACAATATTATCGTTAGTAGAGAAAGTTGATAAAGTTTATAATGTTATCGTTGCTTGAAATATTAATATTTTGCAAGTTTTTTTTATTATATTTATTTACGAATTGAAATCAATATATATCATTTATACCCATTAATTTTTTATCAAAAAATAAAAAACTCACTATCTATTATTTTCTTAATTATAAAATATTTAGAAACAGTAAATCATCAAACGACAAAATATACAATATCACAAACGAGTTTTATCTTTTAATAGACGGCTTTTCGATACGCTTTCAACATACTTTTTTTTCAAATTTTTTTCGTTCACGTCTGAATAAAAATCATATATGATTTGTATCTCAAATCTTATATGATTTCATAAAATCCTATTTGATTTTACAAATTATATATGTTTTTTAATGTGACTAAAAAATCGATAAAATAGTGATCGATAGTATATAGAAATGCTCCTCAACCAACTGAGCTAGCTCAGTTGTCCACCAAGGGTAACTTTGGGGAGGTATTCTTGGAGAGGTCTTGAGTTCAAGTCTCACCAAGAACTTTCAGGGGCCCGAATTAAAAAGCAAGAGTGAGGTTTATCCCCTAAAAAGAAGGTTCGAGACTTGCATACTGCCCAATTGGATGTCACTGTAACCTCGAATCACTAACTACTAACCCGCCGTTCAAAAAAAATATAGAAATGCTCCTCTGGGCATGTTTGTCAAGAGATTTTCCAAAGTTTTTTTAAGAACCGTTAGCTTTTTGTTTAACAAATAATATTTTCTAAAATAACAATCTTTGTTTGGCACAACAAATTCTTGAATTTGTTATTTTTTATTTTAAACAAATAGCTCTTAAATTAAAACATGTATTATACATGTTTTTAAATAACTAGCTTTGCAAAAGTTATAAATCACTGGTATACCCTCCGAACATATTACAATTTATCTAAATATGTTATTTTAAGTCATTTTACATCTTAATTTTACATTTAACATCTAATTTATCAAACATTTTTGTTAAAAAATAATACAACTTATAATTAATGTTAACAACTTTATAATTCACAGCTTACAACTATTTTTACCAAACATAACCTTTATATTAAAAAAATCATAAATTATTTATACCGCAAATCATATATGATCTTATAAAATAAAGTCACATGTGATCTCATAAAAATCATATATGAGACATGAATAAATGATCAAAAAGGAAGTTTATAGAAAATATATAAAAGTGCACCTTTACATAAGATGATGTTTTCATTCTCGTTGCGGTTCTCATCGCGATGATATTTATTTTCACATATCGATTAACGATTTGCGAATATTTAATTTAAAAAGAAGACAGAAGTGTTTATTTTATTTTGGTAAAAAAATGAGTAAATATAATTAATTTATTCAGCATATAATAAATAAAATTGTATTTTTTTGTGGTTTGATCAAATTGCAAATTCGATCCTTATTTTTTAGAAATTACAATGGACATACATATTTTCAAGTTTGGGTTACATGTTTGGTCTCATGGCAAGAACTGGATCTGCAATTTGGCCTAACTACACAGAGACCAAAATGCAATTTAAAAAGACAAAAAATACAAAGCAAACTTGAAAATAGAGCGTTCACTGCAATTTCAGAAACACATCCGGCGGCGATGATAATATTTGTGCAAAATAGTAAGGCTACCCGCAACGGGGTGAATTTGTCTCGGTCGCGACCGAGTCGTGGCTCGGTCACCCCGTTGCTGCGATCGGTCGCGTGTACTTGATCGGGGTAAATTGACCCTAGGTACGACCTAGTATATGACCGTTGGAAAACTAACCGTTTGATTTATAGCCGTTGTAAAAAAATATAAAAATTTAAATTTATAATTTTACCTTAACCTATATAAATACCTCATTTAATCAACCATTTTTCACACAAAGTAAACCCACAATTCTCCAACCTACAATGTCTTATGAATTATTTTTTTCCGACTCTTTCGACGACGGGGATGAAGTTACAAGTGAGTTTGAGGTTTTTACGCAAGCTTGTGAATCGGCTTACGGAGCATTAAACCCTCCAAAAACACGAGGGTATATAAACAGAGATTATCAGGGTGCACATAATCGTATAGTGGCGGCTTATTTTACTGACAGGACACAGTATGTTGCGGACACATTTCGTGAACGGTTCCGAATGGATCGAGCTTTATTCTTACGAATTGTTGAAGACTTGAAAAATAACTATTCTTATTTTCGAAACTCAAGGGATCGTACGGCTTGAGAATGTCTTTCGCCATTGTTGAAGTGCACTTCCGCTATTCGTCAAATGGCGTACAGATCCGTGCCGATGCTCTTGATGAATATCTGCAAATGGGTGCGACAACAGCCCGTGAGTATCTTTGAAAGTTTTGTACCGGCATCATGGAATTATATGATAAAGAGTACTTGCGAAAGCCGATGTATACCGACATGTAGAAACTATATGCTCATCACGAGGAAAAACATGGGTTTCATGGGATGATAAGAAGTATCGATTATACTCGTTGGCCGTGGGAGAATTGTCCCGTTGCCTACAAAGATCAATTTTGTAGAAATGATCAGGGGTCAACTCCTTTTATTTTAGTGGAAGCGGTTGCATCTCAAGACTTATGGATTTGGCATGCGTTATTTGGTGTAGCCGGGATTAATAACGACGTAAATGTTTTACGTCAAAATTCCCTATTTTCAATGATCTTAAATCAGGGAAAGCACCTGAACTGGGATTCGTGGCTAACGACGTGTATCTTCGTCGGGGATATTATCTTACCGATGAGATATATTCGCAATGGTCGGTTCTTATTAAGTGTATAAAAGATCCTTCGACGAATGATCATACACGAACATTGTATAAAACGAAGCACGAAACAGCAAGAAAAGATGTTGAACGAGCCTTTGATGTATTTAAAACGAAATAGAGGCTGATTGATTACCCGGTCCGCGGTATGTCAAAACGTAGACTATCGGACGTAATGTACACCTGCATCATATTACACAATAAGACAATTCAACAAAGGGGGCGGCGATATCACCTATATATTATCACGAAGAAGAACACGTTGATAACGATCCGGTGAATACGCATGAAGAAATGCTACCAATTACTCAGCAGATAATCGACAGACAAGTTCATCTCAACCTAAAATCCGATCTAATTGAATACATTTGGAAAAATCACAATCAATAAATTAGCTTTTTTAATGTAATGTTTAATGTTTTTAATTTTATTTGAATTATTATGTAATGTTTTTTTAATTAATGTAATGGTTTTTTTATGAAATTTAATGTGTTTAAAAATATATATTTTTTTGAATTAGGTTATATTAGGTCGTTTTGTTGGGATAAATAAGTCACACTAGATCATATAAGAGAGAAAGCTAAAAAAATCAGTGTCGCAACCAAAGTCGCTTAGCCTAAAAAAAATGAAGCTAATTGCGTCAGTTACTTCGAATTGTGTTTGTATGCATGTGATGTTCTGGCCGAGAATCGTATTATACATACATTTTTTTTTTATAGAAAATGGATAAATAAGCGCTAGTTTGCGTGACGGCTAATGGCAGCAATAAAAATCAAACCCACTGGATAAATATAGCTTCATGTCAACTAGACATACATTTTTTTTTCAGGGTTGGGCCACTTCAGCCATCTAACATATTAAGGGTGCGTTTGGTTAGCAGATTTTTCATGTGTTTATGATTTAATGCTATAAATATGTTGTTTGGTTTGCTAAAATGGGCCTCAAAGATTGGCATGGATGTTAAATAGTTTCCGTATACAAATCTCAGCTATTTTGCCTGGATTACAACTTAGATTTATGACATCTTTTGTCATTTTCTACAAAAGTAGGTCACAATTTTGTTTCTATCACACATTTCAATTTAAAATTCAATTTAGAATTATAAATATAATTAATTTTATATTATATATATTAATATAATAATATTATATTATTACAAAATTTATTAAATAAAATTATTTTCTCTTTTCAAAACATACATAAAATCCTAATTTTATATAATTCTAAACCAACCACTTTATAAATCTACCCCTAAAGTAAAACTCGACTTCAAACTAGACGAAACCTAAGTTTGTTTGATTAATACATATGAAGGATATTTGTTTATGCAGCTTTAGCAATTGTTAGCTTGCTTGGCCTGTTTAATGGATTATAAATGCCTTGCTCTCATATCATATGAAGGATATTTGTTAATGTTATTTTTGTATCAACGAGCTAATGTTCTTTTTTTAGAACGCGGAACTAAGTATCTCTCTCTTTGTAGTGACGTAACTTGGTCACATCAGTGAACCAGTTGGTTTTAGCTTCTTAAGGGTAATGTTTCACGAGTGAGGTCGTGTATGTGGTGGTCGGGTTCAATTAGGGGTGTGATTCGGGTTGACCCGGTCGGGTTCGGGTCAACTCGGGTCGGGTCAAGTCGGGTCAAAGATAAAAAAATATATAACCTGAACTCGAGTCTAATTAGAACTCGGGTCACTCGGGTTCGGGTCAATTCGGGTCGGGTCAACTCGAGTCGGGTCAACTCGGGTGCGGGTCAACCCGAGTTTAAGGAAAATATGTAAAAAGTGGCTAAATTAAGTACTAATACAATGTAAAAAATGTAATTTTAGTCGGGTCAAGTCGGGTTGGTCGAGTTCGGGTCAAGTCGGTTCGGGTCAAGTCGGGTCAAGGGTAAAAAATATATAACCCGAACCCGAGCCAATTAGAACTCAGGTCAATTCGAGTCAACCCGAATTGACCCGAATACACTTTGTGACCCGAGTGACCCGACCCGAATATGATTATTCGGGTTCGGGTTCGGGTCGGGTCAACTTTTTCGACACCCCTAGGTTCAATCCATGTCATACTTTCTATTGGGTGTTTGCCCTTAGTGTCATATGTTTTGTATGTTTGGTGTGTTGGAGTTGTATCTCGTTATGTTAAATATTCTCTTTATGACATCCATATTCGATCTGTATGTACGTGAAGGTTATTGTGTTCGTCCGTTTATGTACATCATGTCATCATGTATGGTTTGTTATGTTAGTTTCTTTGTAATTTAGCGTGTTGCTATTTTATTTATAGCCCATTGTAGTAACGAGGTATGTTGCACAAGGACACATACGTGGACGAGTACTTAGAAACTTTAATGTTTCAAAATTTAATAAAAGGGCATGGCTAGAAACGTTTCTTTATTATTTATTTTATTTAATAATTTTAATTAAATATTTTATTGAGTTTATACAAATATTGCAAATTTGTCAATATTCATTTATTTATATTGTAGTTATAAGTATATACAGTTAAATTAAATAAATGACTCGTTTACCTAAGTTAATAGTTTGCTCATATATACAAAACTAGTAAAAACAAAAACCCTACATATCTTATCTTTATTCAACAGTCGCTTTCACCCTCTCTTTGTCTCCTTCATAACACAACCCACTGGAGAATGCCACATTTTCGTTAGAAAATACCACCAGAAACGTGTCAAAAGCCTGAAAAAGCGTTTCCCTCGACGTTTCGATCATCATGAAATGTTTCTCTTTTTCCGGAAACGTTTCCAGATGTTTCCAGTTTTTTCCAGTTTCTGAAAAGTTTTTAGGATGAACACGACACCTGGGGGCGTTTCCGTGCAACACAGGTAAGGAGCTAATCTGACTTGGATTGTATATCATTAGCTTATTTTAGCTAGCTCTCGAAGCGTGCTTTCTATATTCAAGTTATGAAATGTCCATAGGCTGAAAGATTAATCAAGTTAAATAAGCTCGTAACTCTAGAATTTAAGGTTAAACAAAAAACCGGTCGTCTCTTTATTTAAACTCTTGATAAAAAATGGGCAAGTGTGTAAAGTATTACACCCAAATAGGTTAAGTAGCAACCATTCGGTTCTTAAAAACATCAAGTTAAATGAAAGGTGAGGAAATATGGTATGTATACAGGCCTTCGGGCCTAGGCTAATATAATTTTTATTGGGCCTGGGCTCCATTATACGCATAATATTCTTAACGGGCCAGAATAAACCCATGCCGCCCCATACACAACCCAAAACCAGAACGTTATATGATGGACCCGGACTTACCCTAGGCCGCATCCGCAAGGGCAACGAGAACAACCAATGTTCACAAAAGCTAATTCGTGACCGTTAGGACTACAACCACGGACTCTTGCTTGACGAGGGTCCCACTCAAAACACTACACTAAATAGAGAACTAGTAGGAAACAATCACCTATAAAAGGAACACATTTGACACTCAATATCTTAAATGATATGATTTTTTCACACATCTAGATGCCCACGCATAACTCTAACAATATGTATTCGTACTCTTTTGCTAAAGTCTAATCGCGATGTTCCCACACTCATGATAAAGCTAACGGTCTGGATTTTATTGTGTAAGAAATCATCAACTCATTTCACTTAGTACAAAGTCCAATTCAGAAAGAGCTAGCAAACTTTTTTTCTAACGGACTAACCCCATATCTAACCCGGTCACTAATTTTGCACTAACTAAAGGGATCTCGGAATGCAACAAGTTGAGAAAACTAAGAAAATTAAATTAGATTTAACAAATTCATCAATGTTATTCACTTGAACGTTAGGTGGTTTGTAGTTATAGCGGAAGTTGTTTAATCAGTTGTTCCAAAACAGCTCAAAAGTAATACACATTCAGAGTGAGATAAACAACGGGTGTGTCTCGTGTGTGTGTGTGTGTGAACTGTGTGGTGAGTGACCTGTTTAACAAGAATCTTTTTCTTCGTAAAGCAAAACTCAAAGTAAGAACTTTTTCAAGAGATTCTTTCCTTATTAATAAATAATTATTTTATTTATTTCTTTAAAAAGTGCTTGTGTTCCATAATTTAGTGAGAATTGTCTGATTTTTGTTGTTTAAATTGAAAGTTATAATTCGGGTTAAAAATATAATTATAAAAAACGTAAAGAAAAAGTTTACATTAAAAGCGGGTCAAAAGTTTTAAAACTTTAAGGTTAAAAGTATTAATTATAAAACTTTTAGGGTTGTAAATCGGCTTTTTAATTCTTTTATCCCGAAAATAAATAAAGTTAACAAACTACCAGAAAACATCAACATCAACTATCATCATCTGATCTTTTATCCCAAAACAAAGAAAAGCCAACAAATTGACATCTTCTATCATCAGTCTGAACACCATCACAACATCAAACACCATTGGTTTGAACATGAATCTGGATTTAATCAAAACCATAAAGGAGGCTGATGATAAATCGAGAAGGGTTAGAAGCCATCCTGTTGCGAAGCAACCATATTAATTCAAATGTAATTGAGGTATTCTGTTTGTATTGTGTTTTTTATATTAATTTGTTCGGCCATGGTATTTTTTATCAGAGATTATCTATATTACTCAATGAATATGATTAATCAACTACTATTAATTAGGTATGACACATTACTTATAAATTACATGTTTTCAAAATCATAATACTTTTCAATTTGATCAGGTTCATAATGGGAAATTATGCTATTAAATTGGGATGTTGTTTGATTAGTCTACGTAATGCTATAGACAGATTTGTTGGTACTAAATTCGGGTTTTTAGTGCGTATGAAAATTCTGGTGTTTAATTAGTGTTTACAATGTTACAAATTATTATAAATGAAGTAGTTTATAACGTGGTATTTCAAAAACACATACTTCCTCTTGGCGAGTTAGTCTTACCAAGGTCGAACATAGACGGGTTGGGTAGATCGGGTAATGGGTAAAAATGAATCAATGTGTGTTAGAATATGTCATGTGACCCTAAATTTATTTTCATATATTTTTAGAGGTTCTCTGGATTGAGTGTTCGGGAATTAGAATGGATAGGGAATTAGAATGGATACTGTAACACCCCACTTGGATTAGTGGACCGTTACGTGTATTTATGACGTGTCATCAAAGCATAAGGTAAATGTCCTAAAACATTAACTGACCATAAGGAAATAACGGAATCAAACATCGGTAATCCAAACAAAAGCTCAGAACATGAAAAGTATATACTGAAGGAAAGGACTATACAATGTCTAAATAAGCAGAATAATGTAAGAAGTGCATAAAGAAAGAAGTCTGGATATCTTTCATCCAAATGCACATGCTCTCAGAATCCCAAGAGTGTCCTGGTGTACCTGCCGTTAGAACATGAAAGGAACTACGACTGAGCATAACGCCCAGTGAACGGATATAAAGCATTATAAGAATGACTGAAATGAAGTAGATGATAAAATACTGAAGCTGTAAGACTGATAAGTAAAGTTGCAGCGGAAACCTGTGTAAAATCTAAAAAGTGTGATTTATAAATAATAAAGCTGAACTGTTATTTGTTAAATCTAAAAACATGCATTTATTGTATTTTTAATTTCCAAGAGCTTATATAGGTCATGTGCTGAAACAACTGTTGCATGAATAACTGGAGGGGTGACCTCGTCATGCTGTAGAGGGGTGACCTCTAAATAATGTGCTAGGTGGAGGAATCAGCTCCAATGTGAAGGATGTAAAGCACACACCACATTCACCTAATAAACTGTAAACTGATAGCCAAGGATGCACCCATATGCCCCGTTGATAATACTGATAAATGGCCAAGCTGAAATAAATGGGACGCTGCGAGAAATCACTCCCTCGCAGAGGAGTCATGACACCGGTGCCTCTAGTTTCATGGTTACGGTACCTCCGTAACTAGTACATAAACTGATCATGCTTGTATATAAAGCTTAGGCAATTTATTTAGTTATTAAATGATTACTGATAAGCTTAAAAACATATATTGGGGAAAACATTTGGCTGTTGACGGGGAATCCTAATCATGCATAGAAGAGAGTCCTTACCGAATGACGGAAAATCCGTACCTCGTGTCCAGTTATAGAATAAGAATGAAAGCTGAAAGATCTACTCCGACTTCACGGTTACTACATAAATAACGGACGCGTTATAAGTTGTCTGATTACCGTTTACTGTTTCGGATTCTTATCTGTTCATAGTTTAATTTATTTTATACTTGTATTACTGTTTGTATATAATCTGATAAGTTCTGACGGTTCGTTAATATTACTAATTTAATGCACTCTGTATTCCTGATTACTGTACAATGTATATCCTGGTATTTACTATAAATAGTAACTCGTTATAATTAGAAAGTTTCCTAAATTAGAAAGATTTCTAGATTTGTTTCTTTGAAAATAATCGTTTATTAAATCACATGTTTTAAAGTAATCAAAAAGGATAAAACAATATCAATTTAATTTTTACAAATTAATGAAACTCCTTTTAAGATGATTTAATTACTTTAAATAATTTTTCGCGGTTGTTATAACTTGTAACCCCGAAACCCGTGCTAAAAACCTTCCCCGAGACACCCATGTCTCGGGTTAACCAAACCGGGTCCACCACAGCCCAAGCTGTGGTCCCCCTTTTCTACCGTCACCCACTCAGCAGCCACTGCTGCCCCGTGAGTTCCCACCGTATGTATAAAGTTCCCATTGTCCTAGTTTTGTTACCACTGTTTTTGTTACGGTTCCTACTGCTAAAGCAGTGGTTCCTACTGCTCGCAGTCCCAAACACCCCTGAATCATTTTCACTGTGCTGTTAACCCAAACACCCCCCTGTTTCTTACTTTTTTAGAACCGCACCCCCTGATGGCTTGTGGTTCGAGGTTGGGCAACAAAAGGGACCACCAAGAGCTTTCATGCTCTCGATTTTCATAATTGACAACAACCCGACACCCCCAGTTTACGAACCAAACACCCCTACTGATTTGTTTCGACTGGCCATAAAAACACACCACCGAGAGTTATAAACTCTCAGTTTCATGACTATTTTTCCCCAAAACTCGATTTCCCAAGATTTATTTCATGGTTACGTGTAGATTCATGAATGCATTAATTCATTGAGGTGGATTCGTATTAATTAAGAAAACTGGGAAGATGATTACCTTTTTGGTTTTGGGAGACTGAATAACACACAATCGAATGATCAAAATCAAAACCCGAGACCCCTATTGTCTGAATATAGCCGGTGGCCTCTTTTCCTTTTTTTTGTCTTTTGTGTCGGCATGAGCAAGAAGTAACAACCCTAATTTGTCTTTCCTTTTTTTTGTTCGCTGTAGTGAAAAGAGGGGGGTGAGTCCTAATAACTGGTTTTTACCTAGTATAAAAATTAATTAAATTCGTTGAAGTGGTCTAATCGAATTGATTACTGGTTCAAAGTGCGACTCAGTCGTCTTTTGGTGGAAACAATAGATTTGTCGTTGTAGTGTAATTAAATTGCAAGACTTTAAAGTAAAAGGCGGGTAATTAAATCTAAAACTAATTAAAAAGTAAATGGTGCAATATTTAAACTTTTAAAAGAAAATTAATTAAATGACTTAAAATTAAAGCGTGACGAAATATTAAATTTGACAATGTAATAAAAATGAAAACTTGAAAATTAAACTAATACAAAGTAAAAATTAAATGCTTGAAAATAAACAGAGGATAAACAAAACCTGAGTCGAATCCCAAATACTGTCACTATTCGGAATACCCAACAAAGTATGCTTATCCGGAATAAACTCCTACCTTTTATCCGGAATGTTAATCAGCTGCTTATCCGGAATCCTTTACCTTTCCCTTATCCGGAATCCAGAAACTCTCACTATCCGGAATTCCTTGTTCGCAGCACTATCCGGAATATTGTCCAGATGCTTATCCGGAATACATTCAAGTAGCTTATCCGGAATAAATGGTTAGACGGCTTATCCCGAATACTCGAAAGTCACCTTATCCAGAATAAATTTCTGCTTGCTTATCCGGAATAACCACTTATTCGGAATACTCAGAACTTACCACTATCCGGAATAACTCCTGACTGCTTATCCGGAATCCACTGTGAAAGCTATATCATGATGGATATTCGGAATACTCTTCGGGCTTATATATGGAATAAAGGGGTTTGAGGCTCTGTTCGGAATATGAGGGTTTTCAGTTAACCCGGATAACAATCAAATTCAAATAAGCTACAAACTAAAATTAAGCTAAAAGCAATTAAGCACTTAACTAAAGACTTAACCAAATTAAATTCAAGAAAAGACAAATAAGCCAAAATTTAAAAACTTTTAAAAACACTAAACAATAAAAATATTAAAAATCAACTTTTTATAAAACTTAACTAATAAGCACTTGATTAAATTTAAGAAAAACACAATAAGCTATAAAATCAATAAGCTAACAAGATAAAAAACATAAAAGCATAACAAGTAATCAAATAAGCATGACAATAAGATAATAAGCACAAAGATTAACAAAATTAAGAAAGGTAGAATGAGAGATTAAAATAAAACTTGATTAAGATAAAGATTCAACAATTAAAGTAAAAACAAGAATTAAAAGCTTACAAATTTAAAGTGCAAGACAAGTAATTAAAGGTGCAATTAAGTAAATGTGCAAGTAATTAAAGATGGAAGAACTAATATGTCAAATTAGCCAACAAAGAAAAAATGAAACTAATGACTCCTATTTATAGGAGGAGGAGGTGATTAGTGGAAGCTTCCTCCTCTCTTTCTTCTTTCTTTATTTCTCGTTTAGTCCTCGTCTTCTTAATTCTTCGACTTTTGTCTCGGGATTAATAAACTCGTCTTGTAATTTCTTCATTAATTTAGACTTGAGTTCTTCGGCTTTTATTAAACTTCCGTCTTTAGACTTTTTCTTCGATAAATCTTCAGAATAGGCCTTGGACTTCCGTTCTTTTTGCACTCTTGATTTCTTGACTTCGTCTTTTGTCTTTTCTTCGATAAAAACCCGTGAAAGCCCGTGTTTTCCTCCCTTTTCACATTTTGATCCTAAATCACAACAAAAACACAAACCGTGCATAACTCCGACATTTATGACATAAAATACACGTTTTAGCTTGGTTATTATTGTAGTTAAGTGGTAAAAAGGATGGGTGTTTACACACCTATCAAATCCCCTACACTTGACCATTGCAATGTCCTATGTAATGCATTAATTACAAAGCAAGATTACACTTTTCATCACAATCAATCCACATTGGCCTTTATTAAAGAGATAGAACAAAACAAGTAAAGAAATCAAAGACTTACCTTAGGGTTTTGGAATGTCATGAATGATTATCATCCTCAAGTTTCACGTTCCCCATACCAAGCTTAATAACGAGATCATTGTTATTATAAGTTAGCAAACTAACATGAACTCATGTGGGCCAATTATTTACTTAGACTCCCTTATTCCTAGGTGTATCTCTTATATTTTATTATTGTCTTGAATGATCACGAGGATACATTGTTGAATTATTTCGATAGTTATTAAGGCTGAAAATAAAGTGGGACGATTTAATCAATAGTTAGCTAAAGGACAAAATCTTTTAAAACTGCTTCTCAGGACCTCATAAAGTTCATATCTTGGCATAACTCGCTTCACGATTTGAGACCTTTCTCGGACCGATATTTGGCAGTGAATTCATACTTCAAATCTTGAGAGACGTTCATGAAATAATGGTCTTCTCTTCATAATAGGAATTTCTTCACTTGAAGTTTTGAGAGATTCTTCATCTTTGGACCACGACTTCTTCATTTTTCTCCAATCTTTATTTTGGACTTTGTTATACAACGATCCGCTTCCTTTTAGGACTTGGATCTATTTATCCTCATACCTTGTTAGGGCCTTTTTGGATAGACTTCTCCATGATCTTTTGGGGAGTTTTTTTGCTTTTCGTCGTGTGTCTCGATCCTTCATATTGATTTTTTGATAAATGATTCTTCACATCACTTTTGGATCTTTAGCAACAAAATGTAGCCCTCATGCCTTGTTAGGACCTTTTCGGACTCGCCAATCTTCGCATCCCGCTTCAATAAGTTATGCCTTGGCTATGAACTCTAATCAATACAGAGCAACTTTTAAACGATCTTGGGCTAGAAGCTAAGTAACTTTTCAAATCGTACAACCTTATTTATTGTAGATAAAATTATTAGCAAGCGATGGGAGAATAGGCTTATAATTAACTCACATAAATTCACGAAAGGATACCAAACTTATAATTGACTCTATCATCTCTCGTTCTCCACAATTTAAAATCTCAAGGAATGAGACTCGTGGATGCTTAGCCAATTAAATCAAAGTTTTGGGTTTTCGAGTCATCTATAGGATCTTGCAAATTCTTAGACTTTTTCAAGTTTAGAAATCGCATTTTAATTGATAAACAACTCTCTAGGATCAATTATAGGAACTTGCGAAAAGTTCTTGTTCTTAACCCGTGCGAGTTAAGACTTTCGCGTTTTAAAGCTCCCTATATAAAAGCCTAGCAAAACTTGACTTAAACACGTTAAGGATACTGGCTAGAGTAAACTTAGATAAGTAAACTCGGGTTGAGTCAAAAGATTCACAACGTTTAAAAATTAAAACCACTTTATTAAAAATTTATTCTAGCAAGGAAGGAAATAACTATACAAAGGTAAAACTACTATGCCAAAATAGATTAAAAATTTTGAAAAATGTCGAAAAATCAATTTTCCGGTTAAAATGAGGACAAATACAAGGAAAAGGCCACTTAACTTCGATAGAAGTCCCCCTACACTTGATATAAACATTGTCCTCAATGTTTAGGCATGTGGGAGTAAACTCCCCTACACTTAGGACATTGTGCACTTTGTTTAAATCTCGCTAAGGAAGAGACAACTAAAGAGATTCCTATTTTAATATTGAGAAATATAAAATAGTGAATCAAAAGAGTTTAGGATAGAACCGGGAAGATGGAAACACGGAATCACGGGTCGTCAAAAATCATCAAGAGTGGATCATTGAGCGCTCGAATCCCTGAATATGAGAAGAGAGGAAATAGCAAACACCAATGGGTCTCCCCTACTCTTAGGATAAAGATAGCTAAAAGATAGATACTTGGATTGCCTCCCAAGAAGCGCTTGATTTTTGATCACCGAGTCGTGAGCCTGACTCGACCTTGATTAGCATAGGAAGAAGCTTGAAAAACATCCACCGGGATCAAATACATAGTTTTCGTCCATCAAATAGCACAAGCTTAAGGCGAACAAGGCAAGCCAAAGAAGAGTAGGCAAGGTTCCCTTAAGCAAAGATGGACCACGGTGGTAGCAAGGGTGAAGAGGTGCAAGCATATCTCCAGTAGTTCCAAAAATCTTTCCTTTTATGTCATCAGATGGATACTGAGATGGCTGAAGAATATCGATACCGGGGTCGGACACCTTTTCCTTTAGGGGAAAATAGCACTCAGACTCAGCAGAATTTGAAGAACACCCGCTAAGAAAATGCACAACCTCGTCCTCAGAAGGTGGACAAAGAGGTGTCAAAACATACGTGCTGCGGATGTTGGTGTCGTCTAGTGTTGTCTCCTTTGAAATAATTTTCTACATATCCGTAGAAGGATGAAGACCATAATCATCAAAGTCCAAAGGAGGGCCAGCACTCTCATGAGGCAAGTATGTATTGAGAAAAGTAGAAAAGTCTTCCTCAAATGAGTAGTCATCCAAAGTAGGATCAAGCATGGATGGCGGAGGATCTTCATCATGTGAAGAATCACTCGAAAGAGTATCGACCTCATCAAAATCATCATAAGTGGGCATGTCTGGATACTCGGAAGTAAAATCATCATAATCATCCCCATCGGAGCTAGAATCATCATCATAAGCATCATAGATCGGTGGAGAATCATATATGGGTGAAGGGTCCAAATTGGAGAGAGAATCATCCACATCATTTTGAAACAGTGGATTATCATTGCAAGAATCGAATAGAGGATTGTTGTAGACGACAAAATCATCGAGCACATTAATCATATTCACCGATTCCCTTCCATAGGATTTGTTTGTAAGCTTCCCCATTT